>CM053785.1:243459917-244909917 GCA_028749045.1 Cupressus sempervirens | reverse complement strand
ATAATGGTCATGGACATTTAGGAGGGAATTAGTTTCTTTATTATTTTAAGAAAAATTAAACCATCCAACCAATTAGGATTGGTTGGGGTAGTTGATAGAAGTTTATTAAATGTTTCACAAATCCATTGTACGAGCAGAGAATCCATGGTACAGACTACTACAACAAATTGAATACAAAAATATGATTTCTTGCAAAGTTAAAGGGTTTTTTGGTATGATTCAAAGTTCTTATTGATTGGATTCCATTGGACAATGTTTTGATCATTCATATTTCATCTCTTTGAATTATTTCATGTTCTAAAAACCCTACTATAGTCACTGTTAATCATTTTGGTATTGTACAGTCTTTGGAAAATTTGATTTTAAGATAGTTTTGTGTAGATTTCACACTATGAATGTCATTCTATGAATGCAACACTTTGATTCTCATAGAATGGAATCTTATTGACATAAATAATAAAAATTTAAAATTTATAGTATCTTATTAATCTTGGAAATGCAACTTTGATTAATTTGTGTGGTGATCACCATAAAGAAGACTAAGAAACTAAGTGAATTTGGAGGATAGGCTGAAGGTTAGAGAGTTTTGGCCAAACAAGGGCACTATTTTATGATAGAATATGTATATAAATGTTGTATACAAGGTGTTACAACCTTTATTTGTTGTAGAAAACTTTATGAAATTGAGGAAGCCCTAAATTTAAGGGTTTCAAGGGCACAATTTGGGGCTTTGGTACTAAGAAACCTCTTGGAGTCAAATTGAATTCATATTAATTTTATTTGAACCTATTTATGACACTATGAAAAGATTTGGTGCCTAGGAATTTGAATGGTTGGCACTTCCTTTGTAAATGCATGAAAATTAGGCCTTAAAAATCTGAGAAATAATGAAAATAGTAATATACCTTCCAAAGAAACCTACCCTATCCTTTTGGTATGTTAAGTTAATACATAAAGGGTACTCAAATATATAATTTATTTTCCTAGTATTTTGGAAAAGGTTGAAGAAAAATCCTTGTGAGTTTTGTTGCAGGGCTACAAGGCATGCTATTAGGCCTAGTTTAAGGAATATTGAAGTTTTGGTGTCTAAATCATTGAAGAAAGTCTGAAACCTATTCAAGTACCTTGGATTTAATATTTTAGGGCTATCAGATCACATCATAAGACTTGCTGGTGGATAATTTACTATTTCACTTATTGAAGGCACTTTTGGTCACTAGATTCAATTATGCATTTGATTATGTATTTGGACCTTGGATCTGCCATATTCCCTTGTTAACTCTGAATCATAGATCCCATCTTATCCGAAAAACTTGAAGCGTGAAATTATCAAATTTTTAATACAATGCCAAGAATTGGCAAAGATAGGCCAAAATGGCACATGTGAGGTTTAAGGAGTTAAAAGTCATTGAATGTTAATGTCATAGTCAAATGTAATGTATTTGGTTCATCAAAGTCATAGTATTTGATTCATAAAAGTCTTTATATTAGTATAGAGATGTTGAGTTTTTGAGTTGACAACTTTGTTGTCAACTTGACAACATTTTCATATGTTAAGTTAGTACACTGTTGTAGACAGTTACAAATAGTTAAGAAGTTGTTGTCAAGTTTGTCGGAGAAGATGGGGTCTATTTAGAAGTTCTTCCACATGATTATGAGGGAGAGATTATCCATAATGATAAAATATGTAATGGAACCCTAAGTCTGATATTTACAAAGCATGAAAAAAATACTCAAAGCAAGTGACTATATAATAAACAAAATGCTGATTACAATCTGTACATTGTCATTTTTCCTTCTTCCAACCCCTTGAAAAGGTTGAGTTAAACCTTATATAGGATTAGATTGTATATTTAAAACTACATTAAGTGGTTGAAGGGCTCCCTGAAGAAGTTTCTCTTTTTGCATAAAAGTTGTAAAAGTTGTCAATGACAACTTTGCAAGAAATGAGCAATTTTCGCAATTTTGCAATTTTTTTACCCAAACTTGATCTACTTGCTACCAAACTTTCCAAAAGTCCTAATATGGATCCAAGACACCTAATAATGACCCTAAAATAGTTTATTATCTTATTTGGCCCTCAAAACCCAAAAATGCTCTATTGAGCCTAATGAGCAATTTTGAACAATTAGGAGCAATATTGCATTGTGGGGCTCTTCTAACCTATCTAACCTCACATTAAAACCAAGTTGATCCTATTATTACTCTATTGATGTGTCTAACATCACTACAAGCCAAAAACACCAAAGAAGGCCTAGGTCTACCCTTCAGCCTACAATGGAAGCCAACAAATAAACCAAATCTCACACAACCTCTTAATTTGCTCCAAGGGCTGAATTGATGTTATGTTCTACTCTCACAACTGTATATCCCTCCTAGGAATCACTAAGGAAAGTTTCAAGTCCCACCACTTCAAGCAAGAAAGAAAGCTAATCTGAACCCAACTTGAGCAAATAGAGCCAACTCCCTCAAAATGGGTAAAATAGGGATTTTTTTGTTCTAGGCTTTACAACTTCTAGAAAAAGGCTTGGAAAAACTTAGAATAAACCTAAATAAGGTAAATACACTATTGGTTGCACTCCCAACAATCTTCAACTAGATTTGCAAGATTAGGTCTAGAAGCTTATTAGGTCTCCTAATGTTGATTTTGACCAATAACTCTAAAACTCACCAAAGGACTTGAGGAATAAATTATAGATTTAAGAACCCTTTTCCTAGTTCTTACTAACTCCAAAGTTGCAAGGACCAAGTTCACTCTAGCATATCCTAACCACAACCAAGTACATAGACCTAATTAGCTACTTTAGGCTTGGTTTTCAAGACAAGTGGTCAAAAATGGCTGCATGGAATCTAGTCTCCACTTTTAGGTTGTTCTTCAAGATAAATCAAGGGCACTTTATTCAAACATTAGGTCCTCAAACCCTTTCCATCACTCTGTCCACTCGAATTTCTCCAAAACAAAGGTCAAACACATGGGAATATTTGACCTAGGGTTCATCCCCAAAAATCACCAACACAACTTCCTACTCCCATAATACCAAAATCTGATAGAGTACATCCCTAACTTGCTCCATACTAGGGAAGAAGGAAATCCACCAGTAGGAACTCAAGTTAGGGTCATTTTTATGACCAAACCCTGAAATTAAGGGTTTCACAGACCAACACCCTAAATTTTTTGATAACCTTTGCAAGATAAATGTTAAAAAATTGAAACCAACACTAAAATCTTCTAAAAATATAGCTTCAACTTATTAGAGTCTAAAGATCATCTTGCAAACCTTATATTCTGTACTATACAGAAAAAACTAGTAAATTGCATAGGAAATCAGCAAATTTTATTTGATTTTGGGAGTAAAATACAATTGAATCACATCCTCACCATCCTCGAATGATTTGAGACCAAATAGGCCATGTCCAATAGGTTTAACTACCACTTGATAGTTTTGAACCGTTGGAAGTTACATTTCAAAAAGTTGTCATAAAAAATGCAAAAGTTGCTAAGCAACTTTTTAGCAATTTTGCGCTTATGACAAGTTTTATTGCAAGAATGTCTACAAATGGACTTTACTCACTCGTGGGGACCTTATTAATGTTATAAACTCCTAGACATACCAAGAAAACATAAAAATGACCAAAAATCCACTTATTGGACCAATTGATGCCCAAGGCTTATAGTTGTACCATGGGGTCTTGCGTCCATTACAAGGTGTATGGGTCATAGGGGGATCCTTATTACATCATGAAAAAAGAAGAGGGTTACATGCTCTACACCATGGTGAAGATTTGGATCATGGTAGATAGGCATGCATGCATGGAGATCATGTGCATGCACTGATTAGTCAATATGGGCAAAATGAGGATTTTGCTATTCTAGGATTTTCCACCACTAGCAAGGGCTTGGGACAACTTAGTCTCAACACAAATAAGGCAAACCAATGAATAGTTGTACTTCCAACAACCCACAACTCAACTTGCAATTTTAGACCTAGTAGCCTATTAAGTCTCCTAAAACTAATTTTTACCAATAACTCTAAAACTCATCAAAGGACCTAGGGAATAAAATGTTGATTCAAGTACCATATTCCAAGCTCTCATAAACTCCAATGTTTCAGAGACCAACTCCACTCTAGCACATCCCAACTAGCACCAAGTACTCAGGCCTAATTAGCCACTTTAGGCTTGGTTTTCAAGGAAAATGGTCAAGAAATGGTGCATAAATTCAAATCTCCACTTCCAAGCTATTCTTTAGGCTCAAACAAGGGCACTTTGTTTTGACATCAAATCCTCAAACTCTTTCCATCATTCTATCCCCTCTAATCTCTCCAAAACAAGGTCAGATACATGTAGATATTTGACCTAGGGATTCCTTCCAAAATTCACCAACTTGTCCTCCTACAAAACTAAAAAAATTAGATAATATACAACTCTAACTTTCTCCATACTAGAGAAGAGAGAAATCCACTGGTGGAATCTCAAGTGACAGGCATTTTATTGTCCAAATCCTCAAAAAAAGGGTTTCACAGACCAACAAGGAACAAAATTTGATAAATTTTGCCAAAAAAATGATAAATTCTTCAAATCAAATCCAAAACCTTCTAAATAGGTAACTCAAAATTTTTAGTGTAGAAGATTCATCCCCCAATCAGTGGATTTTGTACAAAATATGAAAAATTAGAGAAAAGTGTTAGAACAAGAAGAATTTTATTGATTCTTGAAAGAAAATATAACTAAAACCTCTATATATCTCCCACTTTGAATTCTTAGAGCCTATATAAGCTATTTACAACTGATTAAATCAACCCTTGCTCAGTTTTAGATATTGGAAGTTGTATTTTGAAAAGTTGTCAAGAAAATTGCAAAAGTTGCTAAGCAACTTTTTTGCAATTTTGCAATTTTTGCGCTATGACAACTTTTATTGCAAATATGTTTGCAAATGAACTCTAAAAGCTCCTAGGGATCTTATTAATGTTCTAAACACTTATAAATGCCTAGAAAATATAGAAATAACCAAAAATCCACTTATTGGACCAATTGATGCCCAAGGCTTATAGTTACACCATGGGGTCTTGTGTCCATTAAAAAGGTTGATGGTCATAGGGAGATAATTTGATCTATCCCTAGACCTTATTACATCAAGAAAATAAAGAAGATTAGGTGCTCTACACCAAAAGTTTTCTAAAAGCCTTGATTTCTAACCCAAGAAATGAGGGTTTGGTGGAAGTGTGCATAGATATGCATGGATGCTTAAAAAAACTTGAAAATCCTTGTATTTAATACATTTCCTAAGACTATTTTTGGTTTTGGAGTCATGGAAGTAAAGGGATACAAAATTTCCTTCTTTGAGCAGGGCTAATCAAGCTTAATTAAAGGGTAGGTTGTGAAGGAAGTCTTCACTAGTCTAAAGGTTAGAAATTGAGATATTTATGAATTTAATATCTCTAAAAATGGTTTTCAAAAGTGTTAAAACATTCATAGGTTGTTTGAGAATCTTGGGAATGAAATGCTGATTTCAATGTTGGGAGGCTACTAGACAGGCCTAGAAGGCCATAGTTGAAGAATGTTGAAAGATGGGTTGATAGGAATGAATGGGGAGTTGGAACATGAAAATGTATTATGTTAAGATGGTCTATGGTGTAAGGATCAAGGGTTGAGGTTAGAATTGTGTTTTGGTGTGTTGGAGGCACTAGGTAAACTAAGTGGCCTAGGATGGAGTTGGTGAAATGAGAGATTGGAATAAGGAAGTGGGAAGGTGAAGTTGATTGGTATGGTAGTGGAAGTGATTTAAAAATGTAGAGAAATCCATTTGACCTTTGAGTAGGACTAATTCTTTAATTTGATTCCAATTTTCATGTTGAATCCTCGAGTTGAGTTAGCCTACTTAAGGTGAAAATGGAGGGATCTGCATCATAGGTCCTGATGTACCTTGTAATTTTGTGTATCCACTTCATTTCCCTACACCAAACAGAAACAAGAAGCATGAATAAAATTTAGAGCTTTCATATCATCATTAACTCAAATCCATAATTAGTTATATGGTATGGTTTGGGTGTTGTTGAGGCTTCTTGTTGGGGTTTTATGGAGGAGATCATACTTGCACAGTTTACATCTAAAGGTGTGTGTAGAAGGACATGATACAGGTTATGATTTGCATGGTTTCTCTGGTCTTGGTTATCTTCCTGGATGTTCAGTTTTGCCTACATTGGATTTGAGATTGGTTAGAGATTATGATCACTGGTTTGTGCCCATGTATGTCATGTGAGAGATGACATGGTTATTCCTTTATCTCTTTCCTTTGTTGGTTGTGGTGAACTTGGGAGAGCATTGGAGACTTGTTATGAGAGTTGTTCTTGCAGGATATCAGTTTATGTATTGTGGATGTCCTTGATACTACATGGATTCACTTCTTTGAGATGTGTTGAGTGGATTGGTTATAGATTTGACATTATCTTTTGCAGTGGGAGCTTCTTGGTGTATATGTGGCAGGTATTTCTCTTGAGGCTTGTGATTGCAGGTTATAGATTGGATATGTCGGTGATATAAGATTCACTTGTTATACCTTTAAGGTATGGATAGTTGGATGGGTTTGGCACTTTGCTGTGGGTGCTATTTCAGCTATGGATATTTTGACAACTACGGATACATGTGATTACCTTTGGATCAGGTTATTTGTGCTTGGAATTTCAGTTGGTACAAGATTTTATGATCTTCTAATGTGACAGGTTGGGTGGTTTTCTCTTTGGATGGCTTCTATGTATGTCTAGTGGGAGTGGCATAATAGGAGGTGAGATCATTCATGTTCGAGATGCTGGATACTTTGATTTTGTTGCGGGTACCAGGATGGAGCACTTGGTGTATTTTGATCCATTATGGTGGATGTGCTGGGAGGGATTGTTCCCTTGTTCATTTTGTGTGACTACAGATTGACCCTATGCAATGTATACAACAAGTGGGAGATTGTTGAGATAATGGGTGTTGCACACATTGCATAATATTGTTATTTTATTATTTTATTTTATTATGTAATGTTGTACCTAGATGGACATGCAACATGTAAAGATTCCCATGGAATATTCTTGATGAGTTGTATTGTAACATTGTGATAATATTTGATGTAATTATTTAATATTGGGGAAAAGAATTAAATGCCCAATATTAAATGTAGGGTCAGTGGGTTAGGTAGCACATGGTTTTAGCACATGGTTTATGTAATACCACTTAGTGGTTTTGTGGGACTTGCTACTATATAAGCAGCCACAAGGGTAGTTGTTGTAGATAGAGTGAGTGAGGGAGAGTGACAAGGAGAAGACAAAAGGCAAGAGTCGAGCGGGACAAGGCTTGACAGGTTAGACAAGGGAGCATTTGTAAAGGTTGAAAGCATGGCATGGGATGTGTGGATTCATGCTTGTTCACATAGTTTGCTCGGTTGTGGCTATGGCCATGAAGGCTTCCATGGTTGTATGGCAATGGTATTTTTGCTGAATAATACATGATGATGGATGCTTTTGGAGGCTGGGTTTTTCCCTCAATGAGGGTTTCCCAGGGTATATCTTGTGTCACATTTTGTGGGTATGTTTTCTATTCTCTTGCATGTGGATTTTAATTCCGTGTTTATTTCAGATCTATGATGGGTTATGTGGAAACGGTTATATTCTTTATTGCCAAGTTTCCTTACAAATAGTTCTTTGCATTTAAATAGGGAATTAGAAGTTAAATTTCTTTGTCTTGCCTTTAAGTAGTTCAAAATTGATTTCATTTGTTTCTATTGATTTTGTAGCACATTTGAATTGTGGTTAACTTTTTCAAAGGTAATTCTTACCATTTGGCAACACATATAAATACTTTACAATTCTTTAAAAATTGATGAAAAACTATTGATGACTAGACCTACCATATAAATTTTATATATTAGTTTGTTAACAACAAGGATTTATTTTCTTTAATGTTTCATCCTAAGAAGTTTTAGAAATCACATATTGTTGAATTGATTGCTTCATTATTTGTTTCATTGGCAATAATGTACAAAAATTTAGTATCAATACTAAATAGAATAAAACTAAAAAAAATACTTGTGTCATTTTATAATCATAAGAAAGTGTTACTTATATATATTTAGTTGGTCAAATTCATTTGGATTGGTTAGTGGATTCATGTCGAGCTTCCAATTGTTGACCGATAGCCATTAAATGAGACCAAGCTAGTTAAAATATTGTTGGGGATAATTTTGGAGGACTTTATGACATTATTGACACTCCCATCCCCAACTCATAAATAAGGAAAAATATGGAAAAGATGACGTGATCTTGGGTTGAAGTAAAATATCAAGAAGTGACGCACTTAATGAGCCATAAGAAAGCTACATGTATATTACCCAACTTATAATGAATGATTGGATATAAAGGCTCCATACACTGGCCCAAAAATGGAATCCAAGGATGTAGTTGTGCATGTATTGGCATAGTCTCCCTACGAGGATCCCAAGTGTCTACTACTGTTATTAATTTGGGCATCACTATATGATTTAGAATGTTATGAAGTACTAAAGCATGTAGTAACTTCTCCTATGTCTCTAGAAAGAGTAGCATAGGTTCAAGGTCCCTTGGCTCCTAGGAATTTGTAGCAGCTATTCTCAGTACTATAAGATTAACTTCAATAAAGAGTTGAGTGTAAGGAGTTGAAGAAGAAAGTTTTGCTTCTGTGTAATTGCCAAAATCATTATTCTCATTCCGTTCCATAAGCCTTTGCCACAATGACATTACCTCTAAACAATGCAAAGGATGTTGAAGTGGTTCCCAACCTTGAAATTTTTTTATAAACAATGCCAAAGCTAAAGATTATGCATAATAGAGAACATCTTATCTAGTGTAGTACATGATTGAGTAATTCTACCTATAAAATTCTATCTTCTATAAGATACAAAATTGAGCAATTGTGCATATAAGAAAATATATGCATTGGAATACATGTGAGTGCCAATTACAATTGGTATTCAATGTTGGTAGATCTGACATATGGAATTAATGAAACCTTGAGAATCCTATTAGGCTCTACATCATAATTAAACCTTGGAATTAATGTAATGTATTGCTTTCAGTTTCAGATTTGTTATATGTTTGTAATAGTAATTTATGATAAATGTTTAGATGCATAACATAGAAGGCAGGCTTTAAACTTGAACAAGAAGATCATAAAACAATATGACAATGACATAAATTGCAAATGATAAATTTTTAGCTTTAACACTGATAAAGTTTATTGCTGATCAATATTGTATCAAAAATTTAAATTGATTAGCTATTGAATTAAGCTTGATAAAAAAATGATAGAGAAGGAAAACTTTAAACATGAACAAGACCATAAATCATATGATGATGACATATTGGAAATGATAAACTTATGCTTAGATAGTGATAAAGTTTATTATTAATCAATATTCTATCAAAGTTTCAAACTGATTAGGTATTGAATTTAATGTCATACATGAACATATCCAATTTAGTGTCATACACGAACATATCTAATCTAATGTCATACATGAAAAAACATATAATATAAAATGGTAACCAACAATGTCATGTACATTAACAAACACATAATATATTATGATAACCAATAATGTCATACATGAACAAACATATCATATATTAACCAATAATGTCATAAGTCTAATAATGTCATGCATCAAATAAATGTCATACATCAAATATAAAATGTCATATATACATCAAATGTATATCGAATAAGTCTACTGACATAAAATCCAACATATATGTTCGCTAATGCCTATACATGTACATGTCTATCAAATATATCTTCTCCTTCCCATGAGGGGAAGGAAACAAATCTTTGGAGGCCTTTGGTCATCATGTGGAGGGAGACAGTGGTGATGATGGGGTCTTCCTCACATGTTCGCTTGTCCTCTTCTTGAGGCTCTTCTCTAACTCAAGTTGATACAAACAAAGTAGATATGAATCAATAATTATTATACATTGAAATCAAATATATGCACACACAAAATTAATTATTTTCTTACTGCCATCATATAGTCACTTTGCAAGTCCACCTTGAAGGCTTGTGAATGATCAAGTGTGACAAGACCCTACAAAAATTGAATCAATATAATCACTTTTCAATAATATTATAAATTTTGATACTAACTATTATAAAAAACAACTAAAACCAAGAAAATTCTTTCATACCTCAGTCAATGGCTATGAACTAGCCATAGCTACAGCCACTCCATGATCGATGGATTGCTGGAGATGAGGAGGAGTCTCTGATGTCAAGAGCTACATGTCATACACTACATGTTAAATGTAACATGAAATATGAAACAAACATAATTAAATGAATTAAATTAACATGAAACAAATGTACCTTTATGAAGCTCATGTCACATCTAGGCTTGGAGTTTGTAGTGAATGTCGATGGTCCTATAGAGAACTGATGCACATGCATAAATTTTTTTGTCAATCCTTCATATAATTACTTAATAAATATATGTATTTGTTTGAAATGATTAAATTGATACATACCTCTAGACTCATCGAGGGGACAAAAAATCGGGATGGGGGATTGCTATTAGGGTCGGCAACACTCTGACCCTAAGTTTTGAACAATGTCAATACCTGCTAATTAATTAGTCATTCACTATACATATGAAATGTGATCAAATTAGCTTATTATAATTGTAATTTACTTTTGTGTCAATGCCAAATGTCTCATTTAGGAATTCATCAGTCACTAGCCCATCATCCACACCATCTTCAGCATGACTGCCAAATGTGCATAAGGATCTGCATGATGTGCACATGTGACTACTACATGTAGAAGGCTCCTCCTCAACTAATGGACTCATGCAATGAATGAGTGTCTATGTCAAAGCTCTAATATTCCCTAGAGTGCTAGCCTCTACATGTTTCTTCACAACTGAAGGAATAGTCACATGCTCACCCTATGGCTTGACCATAGGTGCCTTAACTACATTAGGGTCACGATGTGCCTTCGACCTCTCAAATGATGACCCCCACCTCTACCTTGAGAGTCTAATATATTAAAATAATTAGGGATCTCCCCAAAGACAAACTCATAATACAATTTCCTTAGGAACTATATGGGGAGCTCGTGATTATTGCAAGGAGGGGCATCAAAAACCATCCACCATCTATCCCAAAAATTATTTCTAATAGAGTCATGCATGCACCAATGGATGGGGAACCATTTAGTACCCTCTCTAACAATATCTTGTTCACTAGGTTTTCTAAATAATGCACATATTATACCTTTTGGTATATCTTTTTTTTTAACATCTTGATATGATAATTTATTTTCATAATATCTTTTTTGTTCTTCCCTCTTGACCTACCAAACATCTAACTGGCCACTAACAGAAACTATGTGGGTCTTAATGGATTCGAGGGATGATGCCAATTGAGCTCTCATTGGATTGGTTTTTCCACATTGTTTCAATTGACCAATGAGTCCTTCTAATCCAGCTTTTCCTCTTTCTATTTCATTTATTATATTTTCTTGTGTGCCAGGAGGAGGTCTTGCAATTGGTTGAGGTGGCAGAATTTTTTGTTCTTCTTGTGGAAGGTTTTGGTTTTGATCTTCTTGAGAGTTTTCATTTTGATCTTGTTGAGGGTTTTGGTTTTGACCTTCTTGGGCATTTGCCAGTTCATTATTGACATTTTTTGATAAGAAATCAATTGAAATCTAAATAAATAAACAAATTTAAGAAAAAATGAAAAAAACTTACAAACCTATATAAAAAAATATCAAACAATGAAAAAATAAAGTTAGATAACATACAACATGCTCATGATCTCAAAATTCTATGGCAAGAAGGCATATTGGCAAGACAGGTGGCAGAAAACTTGTCTTGTTGCAATCCGCTTACATGCTATAGCAAGGAAGAGTAGCATAAAAGAGTTAAAATGAATGGGCTATGGGTATTCAGCCCAATTATAAAAATTAGGTTTTTTTTATAGTGCATATGCACTATGGATCAGATTACCCAAGCCACATTGTGTGTGCTTTACTAAAAATTAGAAAAAATAAAAATGGTGTCACCTTTTTGGCACCACAACTTGGTGCAATTACCCATATACTAGGTGTTCAAAAACCAAAGAATTTCTTAGCTCAAATTGAAATGCAAACAAGTCTAAATAGATTATTTAAGCTTTATTGGGTAATTATTCTATAGTGATGACTGACCAATTTTTCCTAAGAAATTACTAAGCATTTGACACTAATATTCAACATGACTTGTAGATCAACAATCTCCCCCTTTAACATTTGTGAATTTCTTTTTTTATCATGACTTATCATTGCATTAGAATTAAAAAATTGGACTCCTCCTTAGACTATCATGAATTAGTCTATATACATCATATATACATGTCTCCAAAAATGAGTAATATTACATTGTCATACCTTTGATCTTCCACTTCATATTTTCTTGTTTCCTTGTTTTCTTCATGTTTTCACCTTATATAAATAAAATAATTTATATTTCCCTCCTGTTATTATTGTTGGTCTCTGATTGGTTTTGATAATTGTGTGTCAACACACTTAAGAAATTTCTAAGTTGATGTCGAGTATAATATAGATGTCCAGCTACAGTGTGTGCCGAGCCAAAAATTCAACAGGTGTTGAGTTATTCAGATGCTAAGCAGATAGATAGTGCTGAGCAAGTTTCAATTGTCAAGTGACAATTGATGCCAAGCCAATATATGTGTCAAGTAAAGTATAGAAGTTGAGCAAGACTGAATTCCTATAGAAGCTGAGCAAGACAAAATTACTATAGGAGCTAAGAAAGAAGAAAATTTTGTGTACCAAGCATCAATAATCACTAAGTGCCAAGTAACATAGAATCAAAAATAAGAGTTTGTGCCCCCATAAACTTAGATGTAAACCATTTTTGAGCCAACTCAATATGAATCTCGAAGGATCTAAAAGACAAGGACGGATCTTTTTAATTCCCTATGCAATCAACATGCAACCAATAAAAAAAATGGAAAGAATTGAGCAGGAAAGATGGATGAATCTCAATCATAGATTCATACCTAACCCTAAGTCTTGAAACCTTTTTAAGGAGGTCAAAACCCCACAATTTAGAATGAATGGATTGTATGAAATGCATGAGATAATTCTAGTCAAGTTTGAAGGGAAGTGAAAGGGTTGAGAAGACTTGGAGGAAGAATAGCATTGCAAAATCAGTTATAAGAATATAGCATCAACACTTCAAAAAAAGTTATATTAGATCAAGAAGGATCAGATTAGATTGGATAGAATAAGGGTTTGCAATCAACAATTGAAGATTGTAAGTCATCAAGTCAACACATTCTACTATAATTTCTAGCCAATGTATTAGGAGAATGAAAATCCTATGAAGATAAGTTGCTTTAATAGCCATATTGTAAATCCTTTAACAAGGTGTTAAATCCTTTAGTTGGGTGACATTTCAAGAGAATGTTTGTAAATCATTTAGATAGGTCACTTTTAATAGGGTGTTGGAGCCTTTAATAGGGAAGACCATTGATGATGGTCATAACTTTGTAACCTTAACAAGTTAGATATTGTTGTAGTGATAAGTTGTGGGTGTCATCCCCACCCCAGTTTTACCTTCTCATTTTGGAGGGTTTCTTAGTGATACATGTATGTGATTGATTTTAGTCAAAAATTTTAGAGGTTAAAGTTTATACTTTTGATTCACCCCCCCCTCTTAGAAGTATTCTTCCCGCTTGTAAATTCCAACAATTGTTATTAGAGCTAAGTTCTCACAAGAAGAAGCCATATAGCTTGGAGAAAGTGATCTAGAAATGGAAATCTACAAACTTGGGAAGATCAAAGAAAACTAGGAGATTACGATACATCTCATTCTACATTCTTTGGAAGAATCTAGGGAAGATTTAAGGAAATCCCTAAAGAGATGAAGAGATATTTCCATAGTTGAGAATGATACATAGTACAAGGAGATTGACACCTCAAAATTTTTTGCTAATGGAGATTCCAAGGAGTTTGATGCAGCAATAGAAAACCTAATGGAGAAGAATAAAGCTCAAGAAGAAGAGATCAAAACTCTCAAGATTGAACAAGAATCTCAAGCCATGATGCTTTGTGAAGTGACTGAACAAAAGAAAAGAGCCATTGAAGATAAAGCTATGATAGAAGATGAGAAGAGAAACCTTTCCAATAGATTGGAGGAAAAATCAATTGAGCTTGCAAGAATTTCTAACATGCAGCTAGATACCCTAAGCTAAATGATGAAGGCACATCATGAGCTAAATGTCAAGGACATTGAGATCTCCACATTGATGATACAAAATGAACAACTGCAAAATGACTTGAGAAGATAGAAGGAAATTGCAAAGAGCTTCAAAAAACCTAATGAAGCCATCAAGTACTTTAAACAACTTCTAAAATCACCAAGATCCAGTAATGACACTTTAGGATTAGGATACACCAGCACTGAAAAAGGAGAGTCATCAAAGACAATAGAAGAAAGAAGTGGCAAAGGTAAGAACACAAAACCTACTTGTCATTTTGTGGTAAAAAAATACATACCTCTAATATGTGTAGGAGCAAGAATGCTAATTAGCATGAAAAACCTAAAAGCATGGGTCATTGTCACAAGTACAACAAGCAAGGACATCATCCACATGACAATAGGACTAGAACCATTAGAACACCAAGATTTGAAGGTCACTACTACAATTTCAAGAAGTATGGACATAGAGCCTTTGAGTGCAGATCAAAGCCTATGTAGACATCTAACCAACCAAAAAAGACCAGAAGTCATGGACATCACTACAATTGGGACTACAATAATAGGCAAAGTTGTCACTATTGTCAATAGTATGGACACATTCCAGAGAACTGCATAAGAACACATTTCAATGGAAGCTAAAATAGATGGTTGAGCCAAACTACATGCTTCATTTGTTTGAAGACTAGACACATCAGTAGAAATTTCCCAACAAGGTCAAAGGCATCTAACTCAAAGTTCAACAAAGGAAAAGGAAAAGTTGATGTTGAACACATTAGAGGAGAAATGAATAAAACATGGAAGAAGAAAGATGGAAACAACACATCCAATAGAGGGATCACTTCACCCAAAGGGTCAAGTGGTCACACTTCATCCAAGTAAGCAAAAAAAAAAAGGGTAAGTGGGACTGATATTTAAATGCTTTATCATACATCAATTCCAAGACTAAATCAACACTATAAAGGATAGACCAGCATGAATAAAGATGTAAAGTTAAAACTTCAAAAATTTCATAGTGTTGCTAAGTAAGGAAAATTTCATTTAGATGCCAAAAAAAATTCTAGCATATGCTGAGTTTTCTACCAAAGTTAGTAGAAGTCAAGTTAGTAGTGGATGCCGAGCGAGGGGAAATTGTTATTGAAGTTGAGTAAGTGAAAATCTAGTGTATGCTAAGTTTTGGAAAGACAATGGAAGCCGACTAAAGAATAATTTCTTAAGAAACCAAGTGGACAGTTGTACAAGCTCTAAGTATTAAATGCTATGAAATGAAGGGTATACGGTTGCATTTTTGATCATTTTTTGTCATTGTGAATACAAAGCAAGAGCAAGAAGAGTGTAAAAATGGTTACCAAGTAGAGATTCAAGAATTTGAGCAAATACCAACATAGATTCAGCACCATTTCATCAATTTTAAGGTATTTACACTTGTGTCTAGCTACACAGTTTCACTATTTCTATGTGTTAAAACAATAGATTGTAGAAATGGCCTCTAGCTCTAGGAAACCCTAGCGAAAGGAATTGTTCAAAGTCTAGTTGGTTAGTAATGAAGTTAAGCAGCCAGATTTTAGACCTATTCTCAAAGTTGCTTACAAAAATGACCCTGTCAAAGCTTTATCTGTGATTCCACCTAAAGTGGTGATGGTGCAAGATGTATGAAGATGTTGTAATTGCAAGATTGGTGCAATAAGTGATATGGAAATTAGGGAGGTATATGAAAAATTGTGTGAGAATGGAGTCTTGAAGGAAGAATTTCAAATTGTTGAGAGGAAGGGCTTAAATAGTATTCAAGAAAAAATGGATCAGAATTTTGTTGAGTCAAATCCATGATGGAAGCCTTTGGTTGGAGGATGGATCCATTAAAATATCCAAGAGAATTATACATAGGGTGACCAAGTATCCAACCCTAGAATGGTCAAAAAGCATAAGGAATGAGTCTAAAGAAGCTATAGAGAAGAACACTAGGGCAAAGTGGAACAAGAGAGGGATGATAATAAACACAATCAAAGACCCTCTTGTTGAATTTGTAGTTAGAGTCATATCCCACAAATTTTACCAATCAAGCTAACTCAACAGTGTTCCCTATATTGTAGTAGACATTGGTTAGAAACTTGTCAAAAACGATCATACTTATGATCTAGCTAAATTGCAACTACAACAAATCATGGAAAATTTGGGAGCTATAAGAAGAACAAAGGGAGATCAATGTAAATTTGGAGCAATTTATGCACATTCTGTTATGTACAAAATGAATTCCCTTCTTTTGGAAAGGTAAGCTAGAAAACAAATAGGTCAATAGTAGTCTAGGTCAATGAATACATAGAGTAGATGGGAGAAAATTTTGAGACCATTATGACCAACTACTTTGAAGACTTCAAGAACTCTATGAAACAATGACTTAGGATACCTATTTCATTAGTTGAGTAGCACATTAATGACATATGTTTTCTAGTGGACATTGATTATACATACATACAAGTAGCAGTACCAAGGGTAAGATGGTTGAGGCCACTCGGTTATGAGATCAACATAGATGAGGCTTGCAACAATCACTGATCTACTTGTTGAGGAAGTAGATAAAAGTGCCCAACCCTTTGGAACTTATGATTTTTTAATATCTAAGGTGGACATGGAATTGAAGACTGTCTCAACCCTCAAGAAAAAGGATAGACTGGCGAAGAAACTAAAAGCTAGATTTGGAGAAGGCGCAATAGAAGTAGAGGAAGATGAAGATGAAGAGGAACAAGGCCAGGAGCCACTTGCATTAACCCAAGGCATGGGTGAAGATGCTGAAGAAGCAGAAGGTTCCAAGGAGTAGCAAACCAAGGAAGCACCTAAGGCAGAGACAAAGAAGAGAAAGCCACAAAAATAGCCTACAACTCAACCTAGAGGAAAGAAAACATCTAAACCTAGCCCAACAAAACCCACCACAATGGTAAACACAAGAGCTACAAAAAAGGTGGCTAAGGAATAGGAAAAGAAGAAGGCCATAGAGTAGGGAGGACTAGTAGAGAAGAAGCAAAGAAGAAAGTATGTGGCACATCCTGAATCAGATGAGGAGAGGGTTGGATCAGATGACAAAAACTAGTTCAGAGTGGTAAGTCACACCACTGAGTTTGATTTAGAGAATATCTCTGATAGTATTAGAGATAATGCAAACTTTTTCTGGATTGAAAGGTATTTATTTCAATAAGTTGACTAGAGAGGAACAAAACATGGTGGAAGAGTTAGTCTACACCATGATGGAAAAGTTCAAGAATACTCCACTTGAACTTGACAGTACAATGCCTAAGGAGTTGTATTCATTTATAAAGAATAAATGGCATTATTGCCTAAATATGGAAAAGGAAATAAGAGAGTCAACATTAGCTTGTCTTATGCCTAAAATTACAAAAGGATGAATAAGTAAGGAAAATAAGAATCATGGGAGAAAATTTGCACCCAAGTATAGAGCCTTCAGTATATTACAAAATAAAATTGAGGATTTTGTGAAGAAGTCCACTCTAATGTAGAAAGTAATCTATGACCTCACAACTATAAAAGAAGAACAAGAAGATCCCTTTCAGGGTAGAAAAAATGAAGAAGAAGAAGAAGAGGAAAATGATAAGGAAGAAGAAGGAGAAAAAGAAAAGGAAAATGCTACAATGGAGAAGGAAACATAAAAAGATCAAATGGCAACTATTGAGGAGCAGCAATAGGAAGAGAGTGTGCAAGATACACAACTACCACCGCCAAGTCCTCCACATGTAACTCCCACACCTAAAAATATAGTAATTGTAAAGGATGTTCCTAACACTTTTGGTCAAACAATAAACCCATTGACTATAGAGGACCTTAAAAGGATCCTTCACTGGACTACTCTATAATCACAGCTATGTACTAAACTAGTCTTGGTGAGTGTGGAAGAACTGCAAAAATTTGTAGCTAACATCACAAAGGAGAAGGTGAATCCACAAGAACCACCTTCACATATCCAAATAGCTATAAGTGGACAACCCCAAGAGGGCATATGCACAGATTTGTGGTGCCAAAAAGGTGACAAGTTTTTTTTCTTCATATTTTCAATAGCATGTACGTGCTATGCCTTGGGTAACCCAAGCCATAGCATGTACACACTATTATAAAAATCAAATTTTTATATATGATGGGATGCACACCCGTAGCCCATCATTTTCATTAGAGGTTTTTATTATTCCTACAGAGCAGCGCGCATGTGGGTTGAAAAATCTAGCATTTTCACCATCCCTTGCCAATATGCCTCCTCATCAACAAAATCTGAGATCACAAGCACACCCACACCAATGCCGTATGTGATCTAAACTTAACTTTCCATTGTTTGATATGTTTTTCATATTGTTTTCTACGATTTTACAATTTTTATTTAGATTTGTTTATTTATTTGGATTTCAATTGATGTTTTATTAGGAAATGTCCATAATCAACCAGAAAATCCACAAAAACCTCAAGAAACTCAAAACCAAAACCCTCATGAACCTCAAAACCAAAACCCTCCTCAAGAAGAACAACAAATTCCACAACCCAAACCAATTGCAAGACCTCTGCCAAGCACACAAGAAAATATAATAAATGAAATAGAGAGAGGCAAAACTAAATTAGAAGGACTCATTTCTCGGTTGAAAGAATTTGGACAAACCAATCCAATGAGAGCTCTATTGGCATCATCCCTCGAATCCATTAAGACCTAGATAGCCTCAGTTAGTGATCAATTAGATATTTGGCAGGTTAAGAGGGATGAACAAAAAAGTTTTTATGCAAATAAATTGTCATATGAAGATGTTAAAAAAAAAAGAAATACCAAAAAGTAGAATATGTGCATTATTTAGAAAAATCAATGAGAAAAATATTGCTAGAGAGGGTACTAAATGGTTCGCCATCCATTGGTGCATACACAATGCTATTAGAAATAATTTTTGGGATAGATGGTGGATGGTTTTTGATGCCCCTCCTTGCAACAATCATGAGGTCCCCATCTATTTTTTGAAGGAATTATATTGTGAGTTTTTCCTTGGGGAGACCCCAAATTATTTTGATATATTAGACTCCCAGGGTAGAGGTGGGGGGTCATCATTTGAGAGGTCGGGAGCACATCATGACCCTAATGTAGTTAGGGCACCTATGGTCAAGCCACAGTGCGAGCATGTAACTATTCCTTCACTTGTGAAGGAACATGTAGAGGCCAACGCTCTAGGGACCATTAATGCTTTGACGCAAACCCTAATCCATTCCATGAGCCCATTAGTTGAGGGGGGACCTTCTGTACATCGTGGTCACATGTGCACTTCATGCGGATCTGTATGCACATTTGGCACTCATGTTGCAGATGGTGTGGATGATAAACTCATCACTGATCAGTTCCTGAATGACACATTTTGCATTGACACACAGGTAAATTAAAATTATAATTTACTAATTTGATCACATTTCATATGTATAGTGAATGATTAATTAATTAGAATCTATTGACATTGTTCAAAATTTAGGGTCAAAGTGTTGTCAGGCCTAGCAGCGATCCTCTAGGCACATTTTTTGTCCCCTCCACGAGTCCAGAGGTATGTATCGATTTAATCATTTTAATTAATACATATATTTATTAAGTAATCATATTAAGGATTGACAAAAAAATTATGCATGTGCATCAATTTTCCATAAGACCCTCAACCTTTACTATGGACTTAGAGCATAGACATTGTACAAGCTTCGTATACGTATAGTTGTTTCATGTTAATTTAATTCATTTTATTATATTTATTTCATGTTTCATGTTACATGTAACGAGTATTATATGACATGCAACTCATGATGTTGGACACACCTCCTCATCTCCAATAGTTTATTGATCATGGAGTGGCCCCAGCTATGGCTAGCTCACAGCCATTGACTGAGGTATGAAAGAATTTTCTTTTTTTTAGTTGTTGTTTATAATAGTTAGTCTCAAAATTTCTAATTTTATTTATAAGTGATTATATTTATTGAATTGTTGTAGGGTCTCATCACACCTGATCATCCACGAGCCTTTGAGGTGGACTTATAGAGTGACTATTTGATGGCGGTAAAAAAATAATTGATTTTATGTGTACGTATATTTTATTTTAATGTATAATAAATATTGATTCATATCTACTTTGTTTGTATCAGCTCAAGTTGGAGAAGAGCCTCAACAAGAGGACGAGCGAGCATGTCAGGAGGACCCCGTCATCTCCACCATCTCCCTCGACACAATGATAGAAGAGGTCAAGAGATTGTTTCCTTCCCAAGGGGAAGGAAAAGATATAGTTGATCTAGACATGTATATATATAGGCATCAGTGGACATATTTGATAACATTTGATGTATATGACATTTTATATTTGATGTATGACATTATTCAACTTATGACATTATTGGTTAATATATGATATGTTTGTTCATATACGACATTATTGGTTATCATTTTATATTATATGTTTGTTCATGTATGACGTTAAATTAGATATTTTTGTGTATGACATTAAATTAGATATGTGCATGTATGACATTAAATTAGATATGTTTATGTATGACATTAAATTCAATACCTAATATGTTTGAAACTTTGATAGAATATTGATTAACAATAAAACTTATCATTGTTTAAGCATAAGTTAATCATTTGCAATATGTCATCGTCATATGATTTATGATCTTGTTCATGTTTAAAGTTTTCCTTCTCTATCATTTTTTTTCAAGTTTAATTCAATATCTAATTAGTTTGAATTTTTGATACAATATTGATTAGCAGTAAACTTTATCAATCAAGATCAATTAGGACCTCCTAGCAATAAACTTTATCAGGCAATATTCATGGACCTCCTAGAAATTGGTCACCTAAATGAGACCCTTGAGATTTATTAGGAACTCCATGAAAGAAATTAGTAGCTTCAGAAGCTCTCCATTTGTTAAGCTTCAATACATAACCACCATTCTTTATCATCAATTAAAAAATGTTAGAGATAGTAGAGAAAAGATGGATTATTTACAAAAATGGTCTTTTTAAAAATCATAAATGTAACATAAATACTGATTGTTTTATGAGTTTTCATACATTAATTATTGTAACATAATCACCAGTTGATTGGAATGTGTTGTTATTATTCTATAGTAACTAGATTAAGGTAAAAATAAAAGTTTAATAAATAGTTGTGATGTATAGGAAAGAGAGATATCTCACATGAGAGGGGGATGAATCTACGATGACACATAAGATACTTGTAAGAGGGAGCTATACTTGTTAATTAATTTACAATGCATGTTATGGAAAATCATAGAGCATCTTTAAAAGGAAATTAAAGAGTATGACAAGTGGAAGGAACATTTTTTTTTTAAGACTCATATTCAAATTTGGGTGTCAATTTTCTAATGAAGGATTCAAGCACTACAATTTGGTAGTTTTGGCTCATGTTATCCTTGTATCTCACTCTAACCTTATAGCTCACTCTCTCTTATTCCCCCCCTCTTTATATTTCTATTTTTTCCATATCTATTTTTTTTCCATATCTACGTAGCCATCTATCCTCTTTATCTCCCCCTCACTAATGTAGAGATGTTGAGCAAGAAGTGAGGTTTAAGCACTTTCTTCTTCCTAATCTACAAAAATAAACTTCTAGCCTTTCTAATATCTTACTCCTTTAGGATATAATTTTTTGGGCCTATCCAAAGTGATAGGATCATTTGTGAACTCCTCCAAGGTGAGTACTTCTCCAATCATGATCTTGCACCTTTTTGTTTTAGATACACTAGCCCTATTCCAAGCCAATAATTGTAACTCTTCACCAATGGCTTCACCAACACCAAGTTTCTATTGGGACACCTTCCTTATGTTGAATTGATTGAGAATCAACTCTTGGTTTAACCCTCCAATTGTCATACAGTACAAAATGTTAACTATCATAGAATTCCTTATAGGTCTCCTACTCTGATTTTTTGGACTTAAAATCCTCTTAGGTTAAAATCCAACTATTCTATGGGTAGATTTAGACACCATTTTGGAATTTATTTAAGACTCCAATGCCTAGATTCCCAATTCCATTCCTATAGCACCTAACCCATGTAAAGTACATAGACCTAATAAGGTCACACTAGGTTTGGTTTTCATAGTAATTACTAGATAATTGGTGCATGGCCTCAAACCTCCTCTACTAACCAAAAATAACACAAATCCACCACTAAACTACCCATCAATTCAATTCAACATTTTAAAATCTTTTTGGTCTCAATCCTACCTAAATACACTAAGCTATTCAACTTAGGGACTAATCCAAACATGGTTTTTCCATCGAGACACTTCCTAAGCTCTAGGAATCTATAATTATACCTTCCTTACTTGAATTTTATAGAATCTTAGAGAATTCCACTGGTTCAAATACAAGTTAGTGTGTCCTTTGTGGAATGACCTCTTAACAAGCCTTTTCCTAGATTGTTTCTAGAAAACTTGCCTTAAACACTTTAAATCAAAACTGAACTATCTCAAACCAATTTAAAATATCACAATAACACAACTTAGGATCTTCAACAATTCAATTTAGTTTGTAAGAATCACCACAGATATGATCACAAAACTAAAACCATACTCCCTGACACACTTCTCTAACATGTACCATGCTTACTAACCTTGTAATGAGCATTTAATTTGAAGAATTGGTGGCCACCAAGTAAGAAAGTTGTGAAAACAAGGGTTAAAGTTATGGGGACAGACCTATAGTAGGATATTTTTCATAATAAGGACAATTTTTGAGTTTGGGAACATGCTTGTGATGAAAAGAAATTGATGTTTGCATCTTTAATTGGTCAGAAAAGTGTTGGTACATGTGGGATTGACCAAGCCCTAGGAACAAGGGTTCTGAAAGGGTGAATTGGGGCTTCTAGGGTTAGGTATCTCTTAGATTGAAATTGAGTCTGGAATCTCCTAATTAAAGACATTTTAAGAGACTATGCAAAATTTGGAAACTAGATCTTAAGTCTTCCTATCAATTGCTTTATAATAGCATCATTCTTACATTGTTGGAAATAGGGGCAGCATGAAGGATCTCTGATATTTTCCAAAGGAAGGGTATCTAAGTTTTATATATGTTTTGTGCAAGGATAAAGGGTATCCAAAATATCCATTTCTTCAAGGAGTCTTTTGGGGAAAACAAAAGTTATTGATCAATTTGTCTTGCTGCTGTCATCGAATTGGAAAAACTTTCATTGACAACATTTGGGTACATTGAGCATTTTGTCTTAGAAGGTATTGATTGTAACATGTTAGATATGCCAAAAAAAACCTATATAATATGTTACTGATATTTATAACATTGAAATAAATTTATTGCTTGTCAATAACTATTTTAGCAATTACCTAGTTTGATCTCATCAATCGTAACTTACTCAATTATTCATATTAAGAGGTACTATCGTAAACATAGCATAATCAAACTATAGAATTGAAATTCATACAAAATTCTGCAATGCATACTTTATTCAATCAATATCTAGTAACATGCTAAAAACACTAAGTAAAATATTGAATGTTAATGACAACCAAAAAATGGATTCACATATTATCAAATCTATACCAATATTCATCAATAAATCAAGTAGCAGTGTTGCATAATTTATGCCTAAAATCTCCCCTTTCACATTAATGGCAACACTCATCTTAAAACATACATTAATGGCAACAATTACATATCATAACACTACAACATGACAATACTCACATATCTTCTTGACTTATTCATGGATGAGTACACTCATATTCTTCAATACACACCAATATTTATCATCTTCAAATTATGATGAAACACAATCATGTTTCCACTTTTTTATATTATATATTCCCCCTTATGAAAATACTCCTAGAACTAGATTGCAACACTTCTCTACTTCATGTCTCTACTTGACTCATATCTTAACTATAACACTTCTCTCCCTGAGTAGCATTCACCAATAGTTCATTTCTTCCCCTTTGACTCATATATTCTATTTTTACATCACTACCTTTGATATAATTCCATTCAATATTTTATCTTCATCTCCATATAAATAATCACCCTATAACCAATCTCCCCCACTTTGACAAAAATTCCAAAGGTAAAAAATCATTCATAATATATGGCCCTTTACTTTTAATTATTCTTGATTATAACTTTCTTTCTCTTTATTTATCTTGGCATTACAACATCACACTAAGAATTCTCCCATAGTCATGCTAAGCATTCTCTCTAAGTCATGCTAAGACTTCTCCCTCAATGGATTATACCACTACATCAATTCATACATATGATATTCTTTGTAAGCACATATGAAGTGATACAATCAACATATTCCTAATTAACTTTAGATAGGAGAATGACCCAAAATCTACGTTTTATATCAACATACCAAATCTTAAGTCTTCCTATCAGTTGCCTTGTAATTGCATCATTCTTATATTGTTGGAAACATGGGCAGTGTGAAGGATCTCTGATATTTTCCACAGGAAAGGTATCTAATTTTTATATATGTTTTGTGTGAGGATAAAGGGTATCCAAAACATCCATTTCTTCAAAGAGTCTTTTGGGAAAAACAAAAGTTATTGATCAATTTGTCTTGCTACTATCACAAAATTAGAAAAACTTGCATTGACAACAATTTGGTACATTGAGCATTTTGCCTTAGAAGGTATTGAAACTGAAAGTTATTAATTGGAACAAGTTAGATATGCCAAAATAAACCTATTGATTCCTTGAAACCTCCTAGAGTTGACTATTTGTAGATTTTGCCCATCAAGACGTAGAAGGGTCTCTTGGAACACTACTACACTTTTGCTCATTTTGGGTTGTCTAAAGGGCTCATCATACTTTCATCTGCATCAGAAGGGGACATGATGAGATTGGGGATATAGTTTACTCAACCACTTGGAGCTAATGAAGCAGACAATTTGATCCCACAAAGAAAGGTGAGAGAGATTTGGCAGTTGGAAACTTTGTACTAGCCAACACTGCAAGTTTCAACATCACCAAGGATGGCATTGTAAAATGAAAACTATAGAAGTTGAGAAATCCAACTTTATGGACCCTCAAGAACACCTGCATGCAAATATCTTGAAATGAAGAGAAGCCAAAAAATGGAAAAAGTAGAGCTTAGAAGTTCTCAAAAAAGTAAGAGCAAAAAATGTATTCTAAGTTATGAAAACAAAATTACAAAAGTTCAACCTTTTAAGGTGAACGAAACCCTAAAGGAAAGAAAGCTAGGTTTGCACACTATAATTAATATAAAATATTAATTATATGCACCTAAGAGAGATAAAGAACCTAGAGTAATAAATAAATTACTCTAACACCCCCCTTTAAGCGAAGCTTAGGAGGAAACTAACCTAGCAAAGTTGTGAAAGCAAGAAAAATGGGTCTCAGCAAAAAAGCTTGTTCAGGTACCCAAAACAAGGAAATCTCTTTAAAATGGAGACAAAGGAGAAAACCCAGTGGGAAAAACCTCTCTCCAAAAAGAGATAGAACAAACATGCTAAAAAAAATAATAAAAATTTTATGGCTCAAGAGACTCTCTCAAAACCATAAACAACCTCCCCATGAGAGAGAGATGAGACAGAAAAGCCCCCCTAGAATGATGAAGTCCCTATAGAAATAAATGAACCAATGGAACTCCAAGGTGGAAGAAATAAGGGCACAAAACAAGGAAACCACTGAATGATAGGAAGGCTTAACTAATGCTCAAAGGAGTAGACATGAGGATCTTGAAAAGGAATCCCCAAAGCAGGTGTACTAACACTGTCATGAAAGAGGAGATCAATGTCCTCTATGGAATCTGCAACAAGTGCTCCTGAAGGCTCAATGAGTGGAGTTGGAGAGTCTAGCAAAGTTGAAGAAGAAAAGACTTCAACACAATGAGGTGTGGTGATCTCAGGAACAATACAAAGGTTCACGTGTCCTGATTGCACCACATGATGCTCTCGCAAAAGAGAAGAAGTATGCTCTGATGATGGAGATGGTTGACCAGAGTACGAGAAGGTGTAGAGATGGGTGGTATGATCAACTATCCTTGAAGCAATAAGGCCTCCTATTACACTATCCCGAATGTAGATTGAATCTATAGTGAAATTAACTGTCTTCCCTGATCTGCTATGTGTAATTTGATACATCGAGAGAAGGTTTGCAAGGAGCGATGGAACATACAATACATCATAGAATGTGCCATCATGAATGCAAACTGAGCCTTTCCCATAGACTATTAGAGCAATCTTATTCCCCATGAGAATATGAGAAATTGGAGAAGCCTCAATAGAGGAGAAGACCTCTTGAGAAGATGCCATATGGTGAGAAGCACCTGAGTCCAGTATCCAAGGGACCTGGGAAGGGAAGGCAATGGAAGCCCATAATGCATGACCCTATCCAAAAACTATTGAAGATGTCAAAGAGGTGGAAGAAGACTGAAAAGTAGACCCCTGTGAGGTAGAAGAGGATGGGGATGAAATATAGCTCTTTTGAATAAGGGCTTGCTAATCTATAATCTATTTCTCATAGCCATCAAATCTCTTTTGAAAACAATGTGGCTCATCATGAGCTCCTTTCTGATAATAGGAACAAGAAGGAGTCTCAGTCTTCTTTTTCTCCTTCTTCTTAAAAGAAGAGGATGGATCAGTAGAGTGTTGAGAAGAGGAATCAGATATTTGCTTCGACTTCTGCTCCTGTGTATCCTTGGCAAGTAATGCCTATGATCGTGAACCTATAAGTGAATCCATCTGAGTGAGCTTGGATTGCTCATGAGTTAACTTGTCACAAAAAATCTCAAAAAAGGGCATCTGATGTCTGTTACCCAAGGCATACATAGTGGAGTAGAAAGTAGAAGAAAAGATCTGATACTGTCCTCGCAACTTTGAGAGTATCAAAAAAATACACTCATCATCTGTTTTGTTTCTACCACATCCCTGCAAAATTGTGCACAGAGATTTGAACTTCACCAAGAAGTCCTCAATGGTGGGAAAGCTATCAGGTGTCAAAGAAGTCAACTCTGCATCAAGTTGAAGTGACTAAAACTCATTCACTTGGCCAAACAAAGCCTAAAATTTGAGCCAATAAGCCTGTGGAGTAGTCAAACCATCCAAGTGAAATAATAGACTATCTGAAATGTTGAGTGCAATTAGTCCCATTGCTTCATCCATTTTTTTCCTATGTTGTAGAAACTCAAAAGGTCATGTAAGAATGGGTTGATTTGCATCTAGGCAGGACCATAAGCCTCTTGACATGAGAAGCCTGGTCATTTGTGTCTTCCAGGTGTGATAGTTGTGTAGCGTGAGCTGAATCATAGAAGGATCTGACATTGAGAGAAAGAAAAGATGGAAGTAGAAAGGTTTGATTTTGAAGCAAATTACACAATAGAAAATGCTCCCCCACACAATGAATAGAAATATCTCCCAAAATCAAAGCAACAACAATGGAAAAATAGAAAAACTGAGAAAAGAACCTAGAATTCGGATGCAGAGAAGAGGAAAATAGTAGCCTCTACTTTAATGCCAAATTTGGAAGCTCAAACGAACTCAAAATCACACAAAACTAGGACCATTATCTTTGTCTCTGAGTTAGCTTTTTGATGCTTCTTTCAGATCGCAAAAAAATGTCCCTATGCTCAAGTTATGAGCAAAAAACTGACTGCAGATCTAGAAAAAGAGCTCTCTAGAAAATTACAGAGACAGGCTTAAATTTGATGCCCGTATGGCTATCACTAAGCTATCGCTAGAAATTTTTTTGAGTTGTCAAAAAAAAGACATCATCTGCTAGATAGTGACATCATCAAGCCAAAAAGTGATATCAATAGATGCCAGAAAAGTTACCAGTAAGTGACGTCAGTGGTCAATTTCCTGACGTCAGCTGATAGAGGCAACTGCGGCAGTGCTGCTAGCGAAGGTGGCACCCAGGACGAGAACTCGATGGTGCCCTCTAGCAGAGATGAAGACTGAGCGGCTAGTAGGTAGTGATGGGGTCCTGGCAGTGCCATTGGCATTGCGCTAGCTATGGCTGAGCATGGGTGGCGTACAAGTAGGGCCACGGCGGTAGCTGCTGGGCAGCCCTGCATTTTTTATTTTTATTTTACAATAAATGCAAAATCTCATCTATACAGCCTCCCAGAGGGGTAAAATTTTTTTCCAGACACTTGGAGGCCAAAATTAACAAGTTTTTATGTATTTTGACTGGAAACAGCCTTCCGAATCCAATGGCGGTGTTTGTTTGAGCCCAAAGTGCCCTGAAAATTTTCCCTTCACCCTTTTGAAGAAAAAAAACTCCAAAAAAGATGGGGTTTTTGACTGCAAATCGTGGCTTCAAGAATCTTCAGATGAGGAAGCAGCAAGGAGGCTCTGATACTATGTAGAAGTTGAGAAATCCAACTTCACAGACCCTCAAGAACAGCTGCATGCAAATATCTTGCAATGAAGAGAAGTTAGAAAATGGAAAAAGTAGAGCTTAGAAGTTCTCAAAAAAGTGAGAGCAAAAAATGTATTCTAAGTTATGAAAACAAAAATATAAAAGTTCAACCTTTTAAGGTGAATGAAACAATAAAGGAAAGAAAGCTAGGTTTGCACATTATAATTAATATAAAATATTAATTATATGCACCTAAGAGAGCTAAAGCACCTAGAGTAATAAATAACTTACTCTAACAAAAACTAAGTGTGATCTCCAAAAAGAGAGAGAGGTTAGTTTAGGTCTCTGCAACACGGTCCTGTAGGATCTAGAATTGCATCCATACCTCGCACGAGCTCCGAGATATACCCCATCAAAGATCACAACCCTATGGCATTTAGTGACCCTTAGGGATATTCTGGTTCGGCATGCCTGAGAATGTTTAAGCACTAAAGGGGATAGGACAAGGTTGGGGATAGGGTTTACCCGGCCACTCGAAGCTAACAGAGTAGATAGTTAGATCCCATGATCAAAGGTGAGAGAGATTTGGTAGTTGGCAACTTTGTATTGGCCAACACTACAAGTTTTAGCATCACCCAAGATGGCATTGTAAAAAAAAATGGAGTGTGATCTCCAAAAAGTGAGAGAGTGTATTGTAGGTCTCTACAACATGATCCTATAGGAACTAGAATCACATCCATACCTTGCATGAGCTCTGAGATATGCCCCACCAAAGATCGCAGCCCTATGGCATGTAGTGACCCTTAGGGACATTCTAGTTTGGTGTGCCCAAGAATGTTCAAGCTCCAAAGGGGATTGGACAAGGTTGGTGATAGGGTTTACCTAGCCACCTAGAGCTAACAGAGTAGATAGTTTGATCCCATGATGAAAGATGAGAGAGATTTGGTAGTTGGAAACTTTGTACTGGCCAACACTGCAAGTTTCAGCATCACCCGAGATGGCAACATAAAATGAAAATAGAGTGTGATCTCCAAAAAGTGAGAGAGGTTATTTTAGGTCTCTATAACATGGTCTTGTAGGAACTAGAATCACATCCATACCTTGCACAAGCTCTGAGATATGCCCTATCAAAGATCGCAGCCCTATGGCATTTAGTGACCCTTAGGGATGTTTTGGTTCGGCACGCCCGAGAATGTTTGAGTGCTGAAGGGGAGAGGATGAGGTTGGGGATAGGGTTTACTCAGCCACCTAAAGCTAATAGAGTAGACAATTTGATCCTATGATGAAAGGTGAGAGAGATTTGGCAATTGGGACCTTTGTATTGGCTAACACTACAAGTTTCAGCATCAACTGAGATGGTGTTGTAAAATAGAAACATAGTGTGATCTCCAAAAATAGAGAGAAAGGTTATTGTAGGTCTCTACAACATGGTCTTGTAGGAACTAGAATCACATCCATAACTCGCATGAGCTCCAAGATATGACCCATCAAAGATCGCAACCCTATGGCATTTAGTGACCCTAGGGGACATTCTGGTTCAGCGTGCTCGAGAACATTTGAGCACTAAATAGGATAGGACAAGGTTGGGGATAGCATTTAACTAGCCACCTAGAGCTAATGGAGTAGACAGTTCGATCCCATGACCTATTTTCCACTAAGTTGCAAATTTGAGCAACTTTTACAACTTTCAACAATGCAACTTTGCACAAAAAGTGCAATTTTTACATTATTCACTTGATTCCAATTCTATGAATTAAAAAAGGTTTGGAAACAATAAAAAATCAAAGGAATATAGGAATATAGACAATTTTATGGTTATTTCCCAAAAGTTGCTAAATTGTTGCAAAGGTTGCTAATGTAACTTTGCAATTTTTGCACTTTTTGGAATTTCAACTAACCACCAATCTAAATGAATCCTAATCATTCCAAATGATTATTATAGGACTCAAAACCACTAAAAAAACCTTAAAAAGTCTAAAAAATTGGAAAAAAGTGCAAAAAATTGCAAAATGCAAAAAGTTGCTAAAGAGCAATTTTTGCAAATAATAGTTGTCAAACTGAAAATGAGGTTCTATGGTGTTCCAACCATCCAAATGGAAGTTATAAATATTTTAAGGCATGTACTTAAGATTCCCACACATGGGAAAGGTCATTGTATGGATGGTGGACAACATTGGTGAATAAAAAATTCAGATTTTATGTATTTTTTACTATTTTGTCAATTATGTACAGCCTGTATGGATTGGTGGTGGTACAAGTCTTATATGGTTGGATATATGGTTGAGTCAGGATTCCATTTCATTCTTTTGAGGTCTTTATCTTGTATACAAAAAAAGTTATATCAGTTTTAGTGTAGGTATGTCAGATTTACTCCAAATTTCAGAGTTTCAGCAAGATGAAATCTTAACTTGCAAACCCACTGTGGGATTTTAGTGCCACTTTTTGGAATACAAGTTAGGAGAGGGTTATTTGAGATGGTATATATTTAGGGCTTTAGGAGCATGGCATCTATTTTTACCAACAAGCCCTAGACTGAACATAATCTTATGTATAGTCTAGATTTGAAGGAAAAAGAAGGATCGGGCTCCCAAACTAATTAATTTGACCCAAGTGAAGGGTGTAGAATGAAAATTTTGATATATAGTAGAGATCCAAAGGGTTTAACTAAGTCTATGAACCCATTTTTTAATGTTTTCCTTGTAATCCAGCCAAAATTGGCCATTTAGGATTGTGACACAAAGTGGGCATAACTTGATGCTGCAGCTGAGTTGGTGCTTAATCTTTTGGAATCTCTTAGGGGATGTTGAAGAGTGTTTAAAAATTAAAAAATAGTGGGGGTTCATTTGAATGGTTTGGGAGTTTGACCATTAAAACTAGAAATTGTCCTAGTAGGAAGTGCTGGTAACAAGTTTGAAATTTGATTGTTGAGTGTTGAGAAACCTCAAGTTTTGGATTTTTCTTATTGGTTTGAGTCTATAATAACCATTTCCATATGAAAATTTGAGTGTTAAAACCATTTAAGAAGTATTTTCCTTTGTAGGTCTATTGGTGGTAGGGAGTTCCTAAGTGTTGATCCAAGTTGTTTGAGTACCCTAAGTTTGAGGGTTGGGCTTGTGAAGTGGAGTCCACTTGCAGGGTAGAGTCTCCCTATATTAAAAGTCCATTGGATCCTTAGTCTTTGGTGTCCTCAATGAATGTATCTTCCTAGAATGACTTTGGTACCCCTACACCATTAAGTGATGATGATGGACATGAGTAAAATTATGAGATTTGTGCCTACATTTTACAATGAAAAAGTCGTATCTATTTTGAAATTAAGAACTATAAAACAAGTTTCAAGAGAAGCTTAGGCTGGAAGACTTTTTTTCTATGAGATGACTAATCTTGGTAATAATCTACCGAATATTGAAACTACACTCAAATCCAATATTTACAATGATAAGGAAGAACTTTTGAAAGATAGTAGCTATGCTACGTGTAAGAATTTGCTCAAAGAAAAAAATGAAAATGACAAGATCTAGTAGCCAACACTGGTGCAAGAGCACCAAGGTCACAAGTAGGAGACAAGATGAGCAATCCTTAGGTGGACTGGAAGACAAATGGCCTTCTAAGGTCATTAAAACTTGTAATAAGTTCAATCATGGACATGTGATCTTGTTTTGATCATAGATTGATCATATTGTAATCAAAGCTTTAATGTAAGCCTTAATGGCATTATTGAGCCTACAAGGTACCTAGGGGTCACTAAGAATAGATTTGGATTTATCCTAGGTTAAGGGTGGATAGAAAAGACCTATAAAGGTCTTGAATAATGTAATAAGGCTATCAAAGCCTCTAAAAGATGTAAAAGGCACTAAAAGTGCAATGTTTTGTAAATATAAGCCAAAATGGGCTTAATCGAGTCATGTAAGGGGTCCAAAGGGTGGATATGATTTTTGTTTAATTTTTTGTGTTTAATAAGGTCTCAAATGACCATTTTAATATAATGGGATAGTCATGTAGCAAGGAATATCAAAAACTTGTCAATTGACAACTAAAAGTGTCAATTTAACAACAAAATAAGGTGATTAATGCACAAAGGTGATTAGAGGGGTAGTTAGGGAGGTTTCATTTGGTTTTGAGAGTCTAAATGAGTTTAAAACCTCATTCCCACATGTGGGAGACAAGTTTGGATGGTCAAAATTGATTGATAATGTAAGAGTTTGAGCAATCAATGCATAGTTTTCCGTAAAATTTGAGTGCATAAAAAGGGGTATGTGATTGCTCCCAAGGTGGATTTAGTGTTTTCTCCAAAAAAGAGTTACATTTTATGTTGGAATTCATATAATATAACCAAATTGAAGGTTTTTGAACCATTTTGGGGTTCTAGAGACATTGCAAAGTAAGAGTTCCAGAAAGCCCTAGGGTAAAGGGGCTAGAAAGGAGGGTTTTGTAAAAACTATTGTAAAGTTGATCATGAGACCAAAAAAAATAGAAGAATCCTTGCATTTTATTTGTTTATTAATACTTTTTTTGGTCATGGGAGTTCCAAAATTCAAGGGATTGTGAGTTGCTTTGTAAATGGCCTTAAACTAGGCCTAGTTGGTAGACTGAAATAGCCAATTTTGAGTGATATTTTACAAAACAAATGTAGTTGGTTTTGGAGTATATTTTAGAGTGAGGAAAAGGGTATTTTAATCACCCAATATTTTAGGAATTTCTATGGAAAATTTTGGAGAAAACAGAAAATTAGTGACTGGCAAGGGCTAGTTGGAACAAGCCTAGAAGAGGCAAAATTAAGAAAGTATAAGAGATGAGTTGCTGAGAGTGTGCAAGGAGTTAGAACATGTTAGATGGGATTTTTTGATATGATCCAAGGTGTTGGGGCCATGGTATGAAGCCAACGATGAGTTTTGGTATTTTGGAGGCACTAGGGTACACTAGGTGCATGGTGAACAATGTGAGCGTGTAGAAGAAAAACTGAAGATTTGGGTTATAACCTCTTAAACATGGTTGTAGGAAGATGTTACAAAGTTAGAGAGCTCCTCTTGAACCCTAGTTGAAGATTTTAATTAAATCTTAAAATGTTACAATAGTAAAAACCTCATGGAACACACATGGGATGAATATACATAATCAAGTATTAACACTTTCCAACATTCCAACTTTATGATAATAATGAGTTAAAGTCCCAAAAATTGAAATTCAATGATTGCAAGTATTCTTTGGTATCTATTACAAGCAACCATGGTTTGGAAGAAAATTAAGAGTAAATTAGTCTTGTAGTGAAGAAAATGAGCTTAATAAACACTTTTGAGATGGTCATCTCATGATGATCATGGATAAATCATTCAAAGCATACGCTGAACCTACCCAATATATACCCGCATCACTTAAATCACATTAAATGTTGGAAAAAAATCAATAAATATAGTAAAATTTGTTAATATAAGAACCATTTTATGGAAGAGTAAATTGATTGTCTGTATACTTTTAATTCTTGTCAAATCCATCAATATACATTTTTTATCTTAAAATATCAAAAGTTTGATTTCTTTTCCATAGACCTAAATAGTCTTTTGGTTCTCTCAACCTATACATTGGCTGATCAACATTATCCTTAGAGAGAACTATATTTGTAACTACCCCATTATCATCAGATTGATACCTATTTTCCTTCTTTCTTTTTGATGATTGTGATCCTCTACAATTCCAAGCATAAGATGATTAACATACAATGGTACTTGAACAAAGAAAACTAATAAATATTGAGGATGTGAATTGATAATACCATTTCACATATGATCTTGGCATCTCACCCTTTATCACTTGTGCTTCAACATTATTAGCCCTCTTCTTTGGTGACCTACAAATGAAGAATTAGCATAGTAAAAAATCTAAGATAAGATTAATCAACTAAAATTAGAGAATGACAAAAATTGAATTTGGCTTTTCATTAAGAATTATCCATTTGTTGAAATCCTCGCTTTCTGAGTTATATGATAACCCTTTCTTGATGAGTATTCAAAACTTCTCCCATTGTATCCTTGCTTTCACCAGATTGAAGTTTCTAGTTACATGCACACAATCATGACTTTACATCACAAAGCATTCACATTCTAACAATTTTCATGTTCTTTCATTACATTTTGATCCAAACAAAAAATTCTAAACTTTCACTAATTCAAACGACTAATCTAAAAATGGGTCCTATTAAAGAATCCAATATAAATTCAAATAATGTATTTAGATTCTAAACAAATCAAAACATAAAATCTATGATTTAAACTAAATCTCATCACTTACACATCATAACAATATGGTCCACCTTAGTCATGTGGATCATCTTGGGGAAGAGGTTATAACATTGTATTTGGATCCAATTGATCACTTTTTCTCTCTCTCTCCCTCTCTCCCCATTCAATCTAATGAGCCAACTAGATCTACTCGACATTTTAATGTCTCAAGTATTGCTTCATGGTCTGACTCACAAACTTTCCAAAGAATCTTATTATGTGGTTTTCCACCATATTTTATCAAGTGGACATTTGATGCAACAACAAGGTTTGAATAATGAAGAATCTTCCTCTCTATTTGCCAATCCTTATATAACCACAAGTTAGGGTTCTTCATAGAATATCATCTAAGCCATGTTCCTGTTAAAACCACCGCACCGAAATGGTACTCTAAACCTTCACCATTTATAACCGATTGATCCAATTTTTGTTTGGCTTCAGCACAATGACACAAATAATAATCTATCCCATCTTGATTGTCTTTAGGTGCAATAATAGCAAAAACATAGCTTGCAGTGACAAATGTAAAAAATGTGGTCATTAATTCAGAAAATACTTGGGTAAAATTTATAAAGTTACATATTGAAATTAAAAAGATATATAAATATATATATTACTAGGGTGCACTAGATCTGACAAGTAGTCAAATTCAATAGACAAATCCATCTCTACCATTTCCAGTGCTTTTGGGGGATGATAGGTGTCAATTGGGTCCAAAACTTGTATATCCCATTTGTCCACCCATTCAGTTGACTCACAGTCATCCCAATTTTCCTTTGCACATGATGGACAATAGCATGCCATTTTTTGTGTGTGGATACTCCATGAACCTGCATCAAAGCTTCTAAAAGAATGTAACTCACTAGATCTTGTTAGTGTGCAACAATCCTAATATGGTACAATGTTAGTATTAGCTATCAACCAAAAAAATCTACAAACCGTAGACTCACATTCCTTACCTAGACCCATTGTAGCGTTACACCATTGGATGATGGATTTCTCATCTATCAATATTGCTCCATCTTTGTACTATAGTTCTTCACGAGCCAAGGCTCTTTTAATGCATGCACTTGCACCATTTTGCTCTCCCTTTCCATGACCAACCTCTATGAAATTCTACATATATTGAATTCTACACAACCTATGCATCCTGCTCAACCAATAGAATATCCGTGCATTCTTGAATTGAGATGTGCAAATGTCTGACCAAATAATGTGTTGACAATATGTTATGCCCCTATTAGCCAAATATCTATAAAATATTTGAAAACAACCACGTACGAACTTCATAGAATGTGATTGATCATCGTTGATGTAAAAATGGTACTCCCTAAAAATCTTCTTTTCATCCTCTGTACTTGTAGGTGAGTGCATGAATGTTATGTGAAAAAATATGGAAACTTGTTGAGAAGTATAATACTTTTCTTGCACCTCATTTTGTGGTTTTTAGTGTGTAGTTATTTGCAAAATCTACAACCAAAACAATGATATCCAATGAAAATGTATCCTTAAATTGCAAATCCAGCCATCAAGCTCTATGGTGTTTGCTAGCTTCCAAAAGTTTTGAAATAGCATTTGCTATGTTGAAACCCATGATTTCTATTGGAATAACAGAGTGCATAACATACCAAAAGCAGAGAATGGATGAAATGGGCCCCAAAGTTGCTTTTTGACCATTTTTAGGTGATTTCACATAGTGTGTACGCACTATAGTGCATATGCACTATAAAGCACATACGCATGATGTGAAAACACATCACTCTCCATCCTCCCTACTCTCTATCCTCCCTACTCTCTCTCCCATCCCCTACCCTCTCTCTTCCTACTCTCTCTCCCCTCTCCCATCCCTTACACACTCTCTCTCTCTCCCCTCTTCCATCCTTTACTCTCTCTCTTGCTCTCCCTCTCCCACCGCCTACTCTCTCTACCTCTCTCACCCTCTCTCCTCTCCCATCCCCTACTCTCTACATCTATCACACACACTCCCATTCCCCCTATCTCTTTCCCTCTCCCTCTCTCACTCCCTCTCCTACTGCCTACTATCTCTCTCTCGCTCTCTCTCATTTTCTCTCTCCCTCTCTACTCTCTATCTCTCTCTCCCATCCCTTATTCTCACTCTCTCTCTCTCCCATCCCCTACTCTCTCTCACACTCTCCCATCCCTTAATCTCACTCTCTCTCTCCCATCTTGTATGAGCTCTCTTTGCCACCACCTACTCACTCTCACACTCTCTCCCATCCCCTCCTTAGTGTCTCTTAAAGACACACTCCTATCCCCCCTCTCACTCCCTTTCCCACTCCCTCTCCCACCACCTACTTTATCTCTCCCATCCCCTACTCTCTCTCTCTCTCTCTCTCTCTCTCTCTCTCTCTCTCTCTCTCTCGTCTCCCATCCTCTACTCTCTCACACTCTCACACTCTCTCCCATCCCCTACTTTGTCTCTCTTACACACATTCCCATTCCCCCTCTTTCTCCCTCTCCCACCACCTACTTTCTCTCCCCCAACACCATACTCTCTCTCTCTCCCTCTACCACCCACTAATCTCTCTCACACTCTCACACACTCTCTCATCCCCTACTCTCTCTCTTTCACAGACACACACACTCTTATTCCCCCACTCTCTTCTCTCCCATCCCCTACTCTCTACATCTATCACACACACTCCCATCCCCCCTATCTCTCTCCCTCTCCCTCTCCCACACTCTCTCCTACTGCCTACTATCTCTCTCTCTCTCTCAAGATCTCTCTCTCCCTCTCTACTCTCTCTCTTATATCCTGTATGAGCTCTCTCTGCCACCACCTACTCACTCTCACACTGTCTCCCATCCCCTACTATGTCTCTCTTACACACACACTCCCATCCCCTCTCTCTCTCTCTCCCTCTCCCACTCCCTCTCCCACCACCTACTTTCTCTTCCCCATCCCCTACTCTCTCTCTCCTCTCCCATTCCCTACTCTCTCACACTCTCTCCCATCCCTTACTCTATCTCTCTTACACACACACTCACATCCCCCCTCTCTCTCCCTCTCCCACAACCTACTTTCTCTCCCCCATCGGCATACTCTCTCTTTGCCACCCCCAACTCTCTCTCACACTCTCACACCCTCCCCCATCCCCTACTCTCTCTCACACTCTCACACTCTCTCCCATCCCCTACTCTCTCTCTTTCATAGACACACACACTCTTATCCCCCCACTCTTCTTCTCTCCCATTCCGTACTGTCTACATCTGTCACACACACTCCCACCCCCCACATCTCTCTCCCTCTCCCTCTCCCACTCCCTCTCCTACCACCTACTATCTCTCTCTCTCTCAAGTTCTCTCTCTTCCTCTCTACTCTCTCTCTCCAATCCCTTACTCTCTCTCTCTCTCTCTCTCTCTCTCTCTCTCTCCCATCCCCTACTCTCTCTCACACTCTCCCATCCCATGCAAGCTCTCTCTGCCACCACCTACTCTTTCTCACACTCTCACACTCTCTCCCATCCCCTACTCTGTCTCTCTTACACACACACACACTCCCATCGCCCATCTCTCTCCCTCTCCCACTCCCTCTTGCACTACCTACTATCTCTCTCTCTCAAATACTCTCTCTCCCTCTCTACTTTCTCTCTCCCATCCCCTACTCTCACTCTTTCTCTTCCATCCCCTACACTCTCTAACACTCTCTCCCATCCCCTACTCTCTCTCTCTCACCCCCATCTTGTATGAGCTCTCTTTGCAACCTCCAACTCTCTCTCAAACTCTCACACTCTCTCTCATCCCCTACTTTATCTCTCTTATAAATAAATACACATTCCCATCCCCCCCCCTCTCTCTCTCTCTCACAGTCCCTCTCCCATTGCCTACTCTCTTCCATCCCCTAATCTATCTCTCTTACACACTTCCATTCCACCTCTCTCTCCCTCCCACTCCCTCTCCCACTGCCTACTCTCTCTCTCTCTCTCTCTCTCTCTCTCTCTCTCTCTCTCTCTCACTCACTCTCACTCTCTCCCTCTCTCTCCCATCCCTCTACCATTTCCTACTCTCTCTATCTCTTTCTCCCCTCTCCCATTCCCTACTCTCTCTCTTTCACACACACAGACACCCATCCCCCCTCTCTCCTCTCCCATCCCCTACTTTTTCTATCACTCTCTCTCCCTCTCCCACTCCCTCTCCCACCACCTACTCTCTCTCTCTCACACATACACACACTTTCACTCTCTCTCACTCTCTCCCTCTCTACTCTCTCTCTTTGCTACCCCCTTCTCTCTCTCTCTCTCTCTCTCTCTCTCTCTCACTCTCTCCCTCTCTACTCTCCCTCTTTGCTACCCCCTACTCTCTCTTACATTTTCACACTCTCTCCTATCCCCTACTCTCAATCTATTTCTCTCTTACACACATTTCTATCCCCACTCTCTCTCCCTCTCCCATTCCCTCTCCCATCACCTACTCTCTCTTCCATCCCCTACTCTCTCTCAAGCTACTCTATCTTCCCCCTCTCCCATTCCATAATCTTTCTCTTTCACACACATGCACTTTCATCCTCTTCTCTCTCACTCTTCCTCTCCCAATTTGTCTCCCACCTCCTACTCTCTCTATGTCTTTGTCTCTCTCTCACACACACATAGCCATTCCCCCCCACCCCAGCTCTCTTTTGGTCTCAGTTTGCAATTTAGGCCTCAATAGTGCATGTTCCCAATAGCGCACATGCACTACTGAGAATTCAATGCTTTCAATAGCGCGTGCATGCTATTGAAAAATTTGCATTAAACCCAAGCCTAAGGCTTGGTTTTGCCTTAGAGATGCAACCCAAAGGTTTGGAGTTTATAAATAAGTCTAAGATGTGTTTTTTAGTAGACATACCAAAAATGATTGATTTTTCTTGTGTACTCACCTTCAAGATTCCTCGTGGTTGGTTATTGATAAGATCAGGTTACATAGCATTATAGGTCTCTATGTTAGCTATCTAACCATATAATTTATTTTTAATTTGAACTATTTCAAGCCTTTCATCTATAATTTATTTTGAATGTATGTTCATTTTTTTGTCAAAAACCACCATGTACTAATTGGGTTAAGATTTTAGCTTGTTCATCGAATTTTGCAACAACTTAGTTTTTTAGAAACTAGACTCCATTCTACACAGTTTGAAAATTTTTTTTTTGATTTTAGATTAGTTCTCAATTATTTATAAGGGGAGTAAAAAAATATTTCACATTTTTGGGATGTGTCTAGTTAAAAAATTCATTAAAAAAAAATACACATTATAAAATTACCCAAAAAATCTGGGATAAAATACATAGTAGTAACTTTTGACCAGAGCGATTAAAGAATTTTAAAAAAAAAAGTTAAAATTTTAGGGGGGCCACACTTTGTACTATGTTATGTTTTTTTTGGAATAAATAGTACCACTTTTTGTGGCCCCCTTTTTTGAGGACCTAAAACTAAACCATTTTGAAAAAAAAATATCAATTTAGAAACTAGATTCAAAGGACTACGACTTTTGTTTTTGTCATATCTTAAAATTTTGATCGTAACTATCTTCAAATTCTTGTTGAAGTTCAAAATTTGTAGATTTGAAGAAAAAGGTGTCCAGTTATACCCCCCATTTGGCACCACAACTTGGTGCACTTACCCAAGAGCAAGTTGCACAAGACACATCAGCTAGGGTTGATTCCATAGTACCAAACACAACAACTATCGAGGAGAAAGAAAAGGATCAAATAGGATAGAAGGATACCTCTGTTCCTAATACACAAGGACAAGGTGCACCACCTTAGATCACTATAATTGATCAAGGTAGAATAGAAGAGGAGGAGACCACTAAGGAGAAAGAATAAGAGGCAATACAAACATTGGTCAATTTTCCTATAGCAGGGACTCCTGCAATGCCTTAAAAGCTGAGCACTGAAGCAGTACCACTTCAAGTTTCAGCACTAGGCTGAAGCTCTACAAGAGTTGCAAGGGTACTTCACTATGGAGACCTTGCACTAGATGAGGACATAGTCATTCCAAAATATGACTATGAAAATATGAACATAGATTAGATAAATGAAGTGTAAGAGGAGCTTAAGAGGAAGAAAAATAAAGAGATACTCAAAAATGAGTATAAACAAAGGCATGTTTTGATTAAGATTAAGGACATCTTTTTAGATGCATTTAGCTTGTAGGTACCTGATGAAACCAAGCCAATTATGGAGCAATTAGCTAGTGTAGTGGACTAGGTACGTAATAAAGACCTTGATACTAATGCCAAACTATTAGAATGGTTTGAAAATAAGTTCCAAATGAAAGTAAATGAATGAATATCAAGTGAGATAGCACTATCTTAGGTGGAGCTGGCAAAGAAGGTTGAAAAGATAAAAGTAGTACTTGAGAACATATTCTCATTGTACTCCAAACTATGTGATCCATCAATTTTCACACAAGAGACCAACCAAAAGATAATGAGATTGGAGAGGAATCTAAAAGTATCAAGCATGTAGCTACCCAAGGATCCATTTTAGAGTGAGAAGCATTTTAAAACTACGCTTCACACTCAGAAGGAACTAGCTATACTTATAGTAGATGAGGAAAACACCAAGGCCAAACTAATTTAGATATAATCTACTATCACCCCTCACATGGAAGTTTTGCAGAAGGAAGTAGCCTATGCTAAGAATGTTTTAAAGAAAGACACCAATATTTCTACACTAGAAGGCCTAGTTCACATTGCAGCAGAGACAACCATCCAAATTAAAGCACTGGAAATTGCACTAGACAATTGGGATGCTACTCTAAAGATTGTCATGGAGGTAAATAAAACCTTTTTGGTTAAGTATTCAGTTAATGTTTAGCACCCTTTGACATAAGTATCAAAAAAGGGGGAGATTATAAAACAAAGGGAGAAATAAAATTTTGAGACATTTTGAGGAAGATTATAAAACTAAGGGGAAGATAAGGAGATAAATTTTGAGGAAATAATAAAGCCAAAAGGATACAATAACTACAAGGAAAGATGTGTGAAAGGGGGAGTAAAAACAAAGCCTATAGAATAAGATAGATAAAGTAGAATGCTAAGGTAGAGCATAATCAACACGAGACAAATCTAGCATGAGAAGTTTTGGATACAACAAAGGCACATCAACTTAGGGGGAGATACAAATTTTGAGGTATCTTCACAATTTTTTGCATAATTTTTGAAGTTTTTTATATATGCCTAACAAGATGTATATTATATTCATAGAGATCAGATTCATAATGCATAGTTAAGTTTTTCTAACACTCTTATCAAAGGGGGAGATTGTTGGTCTTAGATTGGTTTTGATAATTGAGTGTCAAAACACTTAAGAAATTTCTAAGTTAATGCCAAGTATAATATAGATGCTGAGCTACAGTATGTGCTGAGCCAAAAATTCAATAAGTGTTGAGTTATTCAGATGCTGAGCAGATAGACAGTGTCGAACAAGTTTCAAGTGTTGAGTGATAATTGATGCCAAGCTAGTATATGTGTCAAGTAAAGTATAGAAGTCAAGCAACACTGAATTCCTATAGAAGTTGAGCAAGATAGAATTCCTATGTTTTGAGCATTAGCAATTAGTAAGTGTCGAGTAACACAGAATCAACATAAGAGTTTGTGCACTCACAAACTCAGATGTAAACCATTTTTGAGGCAACTCAAGACGAATCTCAATGGATCTAAAAGATAAGATTGAATATTTTTAATTCCCTATGTAATCAGTATGCAACCAATCAAAAAAATGGAAAGAATTGAAGAAGAAAGATGGATGAATCTCAATTGTAGATTCATACCTAACCCTAAGTCTCAAAACCTTTTTAAGGAGTTCAAAACCCCAAAATTTAGAATGAACGAATTGTATGAAATGCATGAGAGAATGCTAGAGAAGTTTGAAGGGAAGTGAAAGGTGTGAGAAGACTTGGAGGAAGAACAACATTGCAGAATCAGTTATCAGAATAGAGCATCAACACTTTGAATAGAGTTATATTAGATCAAGAAGGATCATATTAGAGAGGTTGAACAAGGATCTAAAATCAGTAATTGAAGATTGTAAGTCATTAGGTCAACACATTCTACTGTACTTTCTAGCCATTGTATTAGGAGAATAAAAATCCTATGAAGATAGGGTGGTTTAACAACCATACTGTAAATCTTTTAACAAGGTGTTAGATCCTTTAATAGGTTAAAATTCCAAGTGAATGTTTGTAAATCCTTTAGACATGTCACTTTTAATAGGGTGTTGGAGCCTTTACTAGGGTAGGTCTTTCATAGGGTAGACCATTGATGATGGTCAAAACTTTGTAACCTTAACAAGTTATATATTGCTACAGTGATAAGTTGTGGTTGTCATCCCCACCCTAGTTTTACCTTCTCATTTTGGAGGGTTTCTGGGTGATCAAATCTTGTGTTATCTATTTTCATGCATGTCTTTACTTTCATGTGAATTGGATGTGTTACATGCATGTGATTGATCTTTAGTTAAAAGTTTTAGAGATTAAAGTTTATTAGTTTTAATTTACCACCCCCATCCCCCTCTCAAAAGTAATCTTCCCACTTGTAAGTTCCAACAATTGTCACTCATAGTTTTTGAGTTGTTGGGATCAAATCGTACTTGTCCAAAAAAGGTTCATTAATTTACAAAATCATAGCTAATGCATGATTCCAACTAAATCTAACATATTCTAAAAATTGTATCTTGAATTCTAGTTGAACAGCTAGATATACTAAACTGTCTATAGTTTAGAAATGCAGATCTCTTTGTACTAAGCCTTCAACACCTATTAGTCCTCTCTATATAACCTCAAAATGAGGTATCAAAATAGACTAGATAGAGATCAATTTATCTTTAATTTATAATCCTTAACCATTAACTTGGCTAATCTCCTTTTTCTAAACGTCAATCTCTTTAAATAAATTGATCCTGAACTTGCATTAATCCTCAAGGAATGTCCTATTGACTTCAAGTATCATTGAATATTGTTAGTAGACTATTGATTATCCATGGTGAAGAACTCATCATCATAGAGATTCTTGTATAAAGAATGGAATTTTTTTATAAGGTCCTCTAAATTATGTACAAGGGTGGAAAGTTCAACCTTTTTAATAGCTATTTCTATTGAATTTTTCTCCAAAACTTTGGTGTCAAATTTCTCTATTATAGTTATCTATTAATTAAGATTATAAATTTCAAATGGATCAACAAAAATATATTTTATTACATTTAGTACTTGTCTCTAGTGGTGTTCTCTTGTTAGTTCCTCTTTCTTTATCTTCCTCTCCAATTGTTCTTGCAAAATTTGTATTTGGTCAAATTTTATTGTCTCAAGATCATACTTAGGAATTACTATGACCTCATCTAGTATCACTAGTCTTCTAGGTAAATTGGCCTTTTTCTTCATCTTCTTTGCCTTGGGTGTGCTAGAGCTCGGTAGTGATATTTGTAATGGAGCCTGTTTAGTAGTCAGTCTCAACATCTCTTGGCCTATGGTAGTAAAACTTACTACAATGGTCTCCTTCTGAGTAGATAGATCATGTTGATCAGGTGTAGTAATCAAAGTTTCATTTGATGAGATCACTATGATTGTCAATTGAATTAAAGCCTAAATTTTCTCTTGCTCTCTTGACTGCTATGATTCCTCAGTCTTTTGTTACTTAGCCTCCTTTAATCCCTCAATGTAAGTTCTTGAGGCATCACTCATAGATTTATTTTATTTCTCTTTCTCTTTGTCTTTACCAATGACATGATTCATTGTAGGTGGTGCATGTAGAATTTTTATTATGATCTTTTCCTATCCCTTGGCTCTTATATCTTGTGTTATTTTGTCTTTAATTGTGATTGCAATTAATGTAGAGCTGTTATATGCATAGTAAAGATTTGGAACATTATCAATGTACTTGTATCATCATTGGATTGATCTATGCTAGAGGTGTGTCTAAGGTTTCCTTGATAACTACTTCACTCTTTAGATTGGCCTTGGTCAAGACATTGACATTTTTCTATGTTTACTTAAGCATATCTTCTATAGTGACAATGTATTTTGATTCACTCTTCTCTACCTTTCTCCTAATTCTTCCTCCAAATTTTTGGGGCTAATAAAAATCCTCTTTATTATCTACCTTAATGTGTTATTCCTCATTTTCTTCTTCTACTATGGTAGGATGCAACCCAAAAATTTCTTCCATACAAATTTAATATCCTTTACAACATCTTCAATTTTACTCTACAAAATTTAATATGCCCTCAATTTTGGAAAAAATTTCTTGGTATAATCCCTTAGAGCTATATATATATACATGTGTGTGTGTGTGTGTGTACACATATATACATATATACATATATATATATATATTATATACACATATATACATATACATATACATATATACATATATATACATATACATATAGATATACATATATATATGTGTGTGTATATATATATATATATATACATATATATATATATATACATATACATATATATATATATATATATATATACATATACATATATATATATATACATATACATATATATATATATACATATACATATATATATATATGTATATATATATATATATATATATATATATATATATATATATATATATATATATATATATATATATATATATATACATATACATATATATATATGTGTGTGTGTGTGTGTGTGTGTGTGTGTGTGTGTGTGTGTGTACACACACACACACACACACACACACACACATGGCTTGACTGGATCTAGAATTTTCTTAGCTAAGGTTGTTTCTCTTAAATTTACCTTTTAGTAGTTAATGATCATTTCAAGTTTGCATCCATTTTATTATACAATTCCTCTAGGACTCCCTTTCCTAACTCTATAGGATTATATTTTAAATTTATTTATCATATTCAAAACTTATTTTTCAACCCTTTCTTTATCACCTTTTATTTATAAAGTTTCATATTTTACATGTTTGAAACCCTTAATTTGTGTTGGATTTCAAATATTCTAACATAGCTTTTCACTATCTTGTTGAGGTAGCCTAGGAACAATCTAAAATCTTCTTATATCATTAGACTCTATTCTTTCTCATTCATCATCATCATCAAGCATAACAACTAGTTTCCTCCTCAACTTCTTCTTTTTGCTTAGTCTCTTTAGCTACTGATTTTCTCTTTGGTGGTGACTTTCCCTTAATTGGCTTAGTGATCTTCACTATCCCTTTCTTTTGCTCAATAGTTGTAGGAGATGATACCTTGGATGCTTTTTTGGTTATTAGTTTATGAGGTTTAAAGGAGGGAGGTGTAACCCCTTTCTTTAGATTCCTCTTCACCTTAGGATCTACAATTACTAACTTTTTCTATTTGGTGCCTTTTGGGATTCATAACCACTAACCTCTTCTTCTTCCTTTTTATTCTTCTTGCCTCACCAAGTTTTCCTTCACCATCTGCAATCATCCTTTTTCTTTCTATGTCCATCTTGGGCATGTTGGTTTTGCATTAGTATCAATCTTTGTAGTTTTATTGGTACCAAATGACTTGACATTCTTTTCTATCTCCTTTGATAGAAAGGTTATCAAGTTTCTATAGATATCTCATTAGTGTCCACATCATATTGCATAAGTCTTAACCATGCAACCCTTGGTATTTCATCTTGGACGTAGGTATGTAGTTAGTGTCCACCATGAAACAAATATGATCATAACATTCATAAAAAACTAACTTGGGGAACCTCATTTTATTCTATATTTTTCCTTTGAACTCATCAAACTATCCATCTAGAAAAGTTTCAAAGTTTTCTTCTAATTTCTCAATGTAACCATTGATTTTCTTGGTTATAGGGTTATTTCTATTCCATGAAACTTCTCCTATATTAGGGAAAAAAAATTTAGCTAAAAGAATATACACATTAGCAGTGATCGAAACATTTGTATACATCAATAGAGGTAGATACTACATTAAATATACAAAACAATATGACCAAATAAGAGAACATCAATAGAGGCAGGTACTGCATGAAATATACATATAGAAAAGCTTTTAGTTGAGGCTCTATTGCAATCCTTTGTTGAATTTCTCTTCTAAGAAACTACTATGCAACTTCCATTGGCAATTATTTTGTAAATCCAAGAAAGTTGATAGCACCACCATGAGTCATGTTTTGATTTTTTTGATTTATTTTAGGCATGCTACATTTAGTTTTTTCAAAAAATTTAAATGTAGAAGACTAACATGTAGTGAAAGTAAAACGAAAGTAATCTAATAAGGAATTTACAAATGGATGACATAACCACCTTATAAATGACACATATAACGTTTACAAATAATATATCTATTGTCTAGCAAATTATCACAATTCCATCGCTATAGCCAAAATTTTCCTTAAATTTATTGGACCAAAGAATGAAAAGACTACCTAAACAATGAAATAAAACCAATGAAAACTAAAAATATATAATAAATAGATCTACCTAATAAAAAAATTGAAAGAGACCACACTATACATGAAAATTGTGTGAATTTTCCATGACTATCAAAGCAAGGATTCATACAAAATAATTTTTTGAAAAAATTAGTCCTAATAGAAATAATAGAAATCACCAAGAAAATGATTATAATATCATAAGCTATTTATATTATGCATATAGTGGTAGTGATAAAAGAAGCAAATGTTAAAGAAAGAGAAACACTAGCACTTGTACCAAGATATGGTGCAAGTGTAAGCTAATAAATTTGGAAGGTTTTGTAGGTTGACACTCTATTTTGGATGGTTGTCTTTGAATGCATTGAATCTTCAAATTTTTATATAAAGTATTCAAACACTTTTATCATAAATATTCATTGAGTCTTGAAATACACACACACACACACACACACACACACACATATATATATACACACACACATATATATATACACACATATATACATACATACATATATATATATATATATATATATATATATATGTATCTATATTTATATATATATATATATATTTATATATGTATATATGTATACATACATATATGTATGTATGTATGTGTGTATGTATATATAGATGTATATATACATATATATATGTATATATATATCTATGTATGTATATATACATATATATATATATATGTATATACATATATATATATATATATATATATATGTATATATACATACATAGATATATATATACATACATATATATATATATATATATATGTATGTATGTATGTATGTGTATATGTGTATATGTATATATGTATGTATATATATGTGGGTATGTGCAGGATCATGGTGTGCCAAAAAGTGGCGATCTGAAAAAAATGTAGTTCTGAAATGCCTCAAAGAATTTCAAAATCTATTCCAACATTTTCCCACGCATCTTGATACTAAATGAAAACAATTAATACCTTTATAATTCCTACTATATCTTTTGATACCAACCTTATATGGTCATCTTTAAAACATCCCAAAAATGTGTTTTTGGCATGTTCTTATGTGCTTTTTACTTCAAGCATGTAGCTGATGACTTTTTTTAAACCAAAATTTGATGTAATGAAAAGGGTTTCTTAAGAATGTTCTTAGCTTTTCATAAATGTAAGGCTTGTCAAATTAGGAGTTCAATAAGTAATTATTACTTATTTTCTAATGGAGTTAGCTACAAAGTGCTGATTGACATACTAGTTGAAAAATAGCTATAACTTTCAAACCATATAAGATTTGTGAAATCCAAAAGATGCGTCACATTCTATGCTTCAAATAGTATAAGAAAAAAATAAGAAAAACTTAATTTTGATTTTTTTTGAACTAGTTAAGGTGGTCAGACATGAGAGTTTTCAAATTCTAAAAACAGTATAGTAGAAAATTTATAATTAATTATTTATTTGGAATAAAATTTCTCAAAAATATGTGTCACATCCAAGCATGAGTCTACTTTATATATCTAAAATTATGTTTAAAAATATTATCATTTGATTATGATTAAGGTGGTTAGACATACACCTACTTTTTATTTTTGCCTTTAAAATTTTGTAGTATTGCATTAAAATCCAAACTTTTGACCAATCAAATAATTTTTTCTCCAGATAAGGCCTTGTTGTTTAGAAACTACATTCAATTTCCTACAAATTATTTTCTTACAAATTTTCGATATAAATTCTAGAACCACTTTAAAATTATGTGTCAAGTTGACATAACCCTGATTTGCTGGTTTTTCACTGCCACTTAAGGCCATAGTTTGGTACACCATGATCCTGCACATACCCATGTATGTATAAGTATGTATGTATGTATGTATGTATATATATATGTATGTATGTATGTATATATATATGCATATATATATATGTATGTATGTATGTATATGTATGTATATATACATACATACATACATACATATATATATATAATATTAGATTTGTATATTAAATATTCTAACACTTTTGTTATAGATATTATTGAATCTTGAAATCTTCATTGAATCTTGAAATCTATATATAAAATATTCAAATCTATATATAGAATATTCAAAAAACATTGTCACTATTCAAATGCTTTTGTACATATAAAGTTTGAAACATACAAACTTAAAGCATTACAAATAGTGAACATATATAGCACAATTTGAAGGGCTTTCCTTCCATTCTCCAATCTACTCCTAAAAGAGGAAGATCTTTTTAACTACTATTTTCCTTTGATAGATAAAAATATAGAAGACAATGCAATCAATTTTTAGGAGAAAGAAGACCACATTGGATCAAAATCATGAAGAACAATGCAAGTGTAAAGTATTTTCATGATAAATACTTTTTCAAAGAGAGGGCTTGTGACTAAATTCTGAATTAAAGGAGGATATGTTGAATTTGAATTTGGACTTCTTGAAACAAGGGAATCTTATTTCATGTTTAGAACATCAAATTTGGATTTAGAATTAAAAAATTCCATGATAATCTTGCCAATTGTTTTAAATTTATCTCAAAAATATCATTTTGCAACTATTTTAATATATGAGAAACATATGCATCTAAAAAATTCTTGATAAAATCTTCATTTGTAAATTCAAATAACATTACACTATACAATGGAAGTAATAGAAAAAATGCAAGAAATTGTAAAAGCGTCATAAAGCTTTGATTTCACACACCTCTAATGAAAATTTGGAGAGTTGGAGAACCCCACAAGGAATCAAGTTATTATCAGTCTAGAAAATATCCATATCTAGGAAGCTAAAATAACCTAAGAAATGATAGAAAAAAATTCATCATTTGACTAAATTTTATGAACAAATTCATTCTCTCAAGAGTAATTTTGAACAATATATGCTAAAATAATAGCACCAATTTGATAGATTTTTGGTAAACATATTTGCCACTTGAAAATGGCCCAAAGGAGTATATGTGACAAACTATTCACAATAGTTGGATAGGGCCTTGATATGTGGCCTCCCTCCATGTTTAGAGGGGCAACTCTCTCATATGATATAATTTTGAATCTTTTCAAAGAAAGATTTATTCAAAATTACAATATCAATAGAAAGCCATTGATGATGTATGCACCACATGACTTCAAAGCTTTCCTAGACTAACTTAAACCTACTAATAACAACAGTAAAGATCTATTCTTGACAATATTCAAAATTAGAATATCAATAGAAAGCCATTGATGATGAATGCACACATGACTTCAAATCTTTACTAGACTAAATTAAACCTATTAATAACAACAATCAAGATCTATGCTTGACAATTACCACTAGTACAATATTGATCCAAATATTCATAAGCATTTGCACAATACCATGAAAATGCTTACAGCAAAGAGAATCAAATTTTAAAACAATTTAGAGTTGGGAAGAAGAGAACTTGAATTGTACTTTCATTTATTTCCTTGCACCAAGAACCTAAGAGGAGTTTTTTATTAAAAAGACAAAATTTATACACTCTCCAAATATTATTTTATCAACAAAATTCTAACATAAGTCTATTCCTATTCAAAAACCTCAAAAGTCCCTTTATAGAGCCAAAATGATCCATTATATAGGACAGGTTAAGGACTACTTTGTGGTTAATAATCACCTCCTAATCACATGATTTAAGAGAGGTTAATTAACCTTGCTAAAATTAATTGAACTGACTCTAGAGATAAACATTTTGAAAAGAATGTTGAATGGTTGATCTTGATGGTAGCCATCGAATCTTCTCCTTTTGATCTTGAAAGTTGAAGAAGAATCAAATTGAGCATATCCTTTTGTTCTCAATTTTAACATTTTTCTTTATATGACCATATCCTTACAAATTCATTTATGCCTTAATTTTATACTGATATCTCACTCTAGACTTCCATCTAAACCTTGATGAGTTCCATGGTGTAGTCTACATGGAATTTGATGAGATAGATCAACATAGTCAATCACATTTTCCCACTTTGATTAGTATTACAAGCATACTTGAGAGGGACCATTAAATTTCTCTTTATTTTGGAAAAGAAATTTCCTTTCTATTTGACTAACACATTTTCCAAGTTCTTTTGAACCACTTCTAACATACTCTTGTACACTCTGAATAGCAAGGCAAGTAATCTCAACATGTTTTGTCAGCCATTATAAGCTAAGTTACGTTGCCTCTTATTTGTGTTTTTCTCTTTGATGCTTGGATTCTAATTCTTCACATATTATCATCAAGGACCTTTCACTTGATTACCAAATAGATCAAAGTTTCTCTTCTCTTTATTTCTAAATGCATGTGTGTTGTGGCTTGCACCAAGATTGGTTATAAGTTCAATGCATCATACATCTTATTTGTGATTATCCACATTCCATGAAATACAACCATTCACACACCTTCTCTCTTGCTTCACACTAATCATGTAGACTTGTGAGCTATATTGTTGATGAATAATATGTATCCATCACTATATTTTGATTATGGTATATCCAAGAGGAATTCAATCAAATAGTTACATTGCAATCTATGTTTCCACGTTCGGTGTATCTATCTATGAGTAGTGCCTTCCATATAAAGACATCAACATGGCATAGAATGATAGGTTGAATAATTTTGAGGGATGACTCCTATTGTACAATAGAGACATTGACAACCATCACTCAAATATGCTCCACTCCATAGTACAAGTATCAACATTCTTACCTGGTCTTAACTATGTTAGATTGGTGCATGCCTTCTAGATATTTGCAAAGGAGGACATATTTTATCAAATAGTTTGTGTGTCCATTGCTTCCAAGTGTCTAGGATTTTTGTTATCAAGTTCATTCTATCAAAAAATTTCCATGCATTATCCCATGTTTACTTCTAAAATCTTTCACTTGGATATTTGTAGTCTCCACATATGTTCAGTGGTCTCCTATGCTTACGAAATTAATGGGCCAAAGATTAGAGTATTATATAAAAAATATTGCATGCTTTGTGATCCATTATTTTCTTCATGAACACATGAGGAGAAGGCTCAAGTCCATCCATAATGAAAGATCTATGAACCATGGTGATGCACTTCAGTAATATCATGACTCTATGTCATTGATTAGTCACATTCAAACTCATGCAGAGTGGTTAAATTGGTTGTAAAACCCATCACCAACCTCTTCACATATATGATAAGAACATGTTTTGGATGCTCATATATCTAATTCAAAGCTCAAAACTTTTGACACATATGACTTAAAATATCTAGCTATGGATGAGAGCACACATGCATTGTCTTTCTCTTATGGACATTATTATTCTAACACTCTTGTTCATGTGTAATGTCTAAGTATTGTCAAATATTAACACACCATTGATTTGGGAGTTAAAAAAATTGTCAAAAAATTCATAGGTTTTTCAATTTATCAAACAATTCACATGTTTTTCCATTCCTCCTATGCCAATGCTCGAATCAATATTTATAAATTTGGAACTCCACACTCATTGCAAGCATAGGTTAGCAATTCTCTAACATAATGTAATATCTATGTGGGCTAGAGCTGGGACCTTGATCATGGTGCCACTCACCAAGGCTCTGAATCCTCTTCATTGAGTTCTTTGGAAGTATCAAAGATGAGCTAACTAGAGATAAGGTACAAGTTGCTTCACATTCTCTTTTCAAGATTCTCGACTCCCTAGTGATTTCTCTTAATATTTCATCCTGCCTGCAATGAACATGTAGATATTGATATGAAAGGGGTTTTTTTATAACATGGAATGTCTAAGTCCTTTCTAACCCACATGCCATGTGTTTCTTGTTGGAAATCTGATTGAAAAGCTCATTGTTAAAGATCAAAGAGGGAGATTGTTGCAAAGAAGGAAGATTGATGTTTTCAATCATTGTTTTGCCATTGATGTCAAACGTGCTACTTGTAGGAATGACATTTTCTTATAAGATCCAAGTACTATCACTTAGTTGATTGATGAAGAGGATTTGATAGACAAGATGTAAAAAGAGTACCTAAGGGAAAGGTAAAGTTATGATGTTGTAATGAAGTGCAAGGATCAGTTAAGACAATGGTTAAATGATGCATTGATAGCATACTCAAAGATATAGAGGTTGGTCACACTTAGAAATATTGGAGGAAGATGTTGTAACAAGGTTGACTGCAAAGCTTAAACTAAGATCATTAGTGGGTGTTGAGCAAGTCAGTTGAAGCTAAGAAAATTCTTAGTTGGAGCTGAGCAACAGAAAACTCTAGTGTGTGTCGATTGATCTTTAGGTATCAAGTGAAGATCAGGTGTGGAGCATCAAAAAATTCTTAGATGGTTTCAAGTGGTCTTCAAGTGCTGAGCATTAGGAAAAACATAGTTGATATCGAGTAACACAGTATGTGCCGAGCATTAGTATTTCAATAGTGCCGAGCTGCTACATTATTTCAAATGATGAAGATTTGCCAAATCTAAGTCGAAAAAGTGGTTACCTTGAATTTTGTGAACAAGTTGGAAGATAAGGATGATGAGTTGGTGGCATAGAATTCTATGTAGACCATTTTTGGGTGAATTCTATAGGATTATTCAAGAATTTTATAGAGGAAACAGAGTATGGGTTAGATGCAATGAATCCTACCTAATCCATGCAAATTGAAATCAAAGAATGGAAGAATCAAGAAGGAAAAGGAACTCCAAGACCTCTATTGAAGGATTTACAGACCAAGAAGCCAAGAGCTACTGATGCTGTTCCTGCTGAAGAGCCAAATCTATAAAGTGGTTAGAAGGGTGTCAAGGAGGAGACATCTAGAAGAAGGAAGAGCACATCGGATTTTTTTTTATGAGTGGTCATGAAGATATGATTATATTGGTACATTGAGCAAGGAGACTCAAGGAGACTAAGCTTGAAAGGAGGGCAAGCTATCAGAGTTTCAAAGATTGAAGGCTAGGCAAGGGTATGAGCTAAGAAGTGATCTGAGATCTGCAAGATAAGTTGTATGTTGTAGTTATGTCAAGATTTTCTAATACTCTCTAGCAAGTGTATTAGATCTGAAAATCCTATGGTCTTAGGTTGGCCTAATAGCCATTTTTAAATCCTTTAATAGGGTGGCATTGCAAGTGAATGTTCTAAAGTACTCTAAGCAGGCCCACTTCTAATAGGGTGGTTAAATCCTCTAACAATGTCACATTTAACAGTGTGTTGTAAGCCTTTAATAGGATAGGCCTTTCATAGGGCATCACTTAGGAAGAGTGAGAATTTGAGTAGCATGTTACTAGCAATTTTTCCCAAATTGGGTTTCCACGTAAATCACTGTGTTATGTGTTGATTTATTATGTGTTATGCTTGCATGTTGATTTATAGTAACTTGTTGGTTAGAAAAGTTAAAGCTTTGAAGAATGAATGATTGAATGGGCTCACTACACTTAGTGAAAAGTTTGAATAGGACATTTGGACCTTGAATAACTGATTCAACCCTCTCTCAATTATTCTAAAATATTTCTAACAATTGGTATCAGAGCCATCTGCTAATTTAGTTTTAAGGTACTAGAAGTAGGAAGATCAAGATGTCCAAGAGAGATGGTTTCAAGCTCAACAAAGACAACTTTGCTACATGGTAGACTCTAATGAAATTGCACCTTTGATCAATAGGTGACTATGCACAAACCTCAATTGGAACAAAACATGTAATTCTAGCAGGATCTCCTACTATAGATGATTTGAACAAAAAGAAGGAGCATAATCAAGCAATGCTAGAGATTTCCTTTGCACTTAATTATGCAAAATATGATGACATAAAAGATTGTGATACTACATTCAAGATGTGGAAAGCCTTATCAGATATCTATAGAGGAGATCAGAATGTCCAAAAAAAAAAAAAAAAGACAAAGCCTAAGAGGAAAATTTGATAACATGAAAATGGAGAAAAGTGAAAATGCTGCTCAATATGCTATAAGAATGAAAGAAGTGGTAAGTGAAATAAGGAGTCTAGGTTGTCAATTGGAAGAAGAAGTTATCATCAGAAAATACTTAAGAACTCTACTCCCTATCTATGCTATTAGATTTTTAGCCATTCAAGAGCTAAGGTGTGTGCAAGGAAACACACTAACCTTTGAAGGAATAGTGGGAAGATTTACTACATTTGAGCTATCCAATTTTGATAACTACAGACCTAAGAGCCTTGAATCTACTTTTAAGGCCAAGATGACAATAAAAGACATTGAGGAGGAGACATCGATCAAAAAAAGAAGAAAATGACAACATTCATCTAGTGATAGCAATGCAGACAAGGAAGATGTGGAATAGTTAGAAGAACTACTAGCTAGGAGATTCCATAGAGGCAAAGGTAAATTCAAAGGTAAGCTCCCTATCATATGTTTCAATTGCAATGAAGTAGGTCATATTGCTACAAGATGTACACAAAAGAAAAACTACAAAGAAGGAAACAAGAACATGAATAAGAGAGAAGATGATAGCAAAGATTACAAGGAGAATGACAAAAGATGATACATTATTGAAGAAGATTTTGATGAGAATGATGATGAAGTGGTCAATGTGGCAATGGAAGATGAATTAGACAAAGAAGAAGATGAAGCAACAACATTGGTTACCTATGTGAACAAGAATAAAAAGTGGATCATAAATAGTGGATGCTCACATCAAATGATAGGAGATAAAAGTAAGTTCATTATCTTTACTCAATATGATGGAAATAGTGTTACATTTGGTAATGATGCACCATTTCAAATCAAAGGAAAAGGCTCTATTAAGCTCTTAGAGAAAATTTCATGTGATAATGCATGTACTATGTTGAACGATTGAACTACAACTTGTTAATTGTATCATAGTTAGGCAATGTAGGTTGCAAATTTGGAAACAAAACTGCTAAGATCTATGACACTAATGGAAAGCTGATAGGAAAAGGTGAAAAAACTAGGAGTAATTTGTTTTATGTGAATATGGAAGATGCAACATGTCTTGTTGTTAGATTTTATGATGTGTGGTTGTGGCATAAAAGGCTGTGTCATGTTAATTTTGATAATCTGATTAGCATCAACAAGAAAAAGAAGGTCAAAAGGTTGCCCAAGTTGAAGAAACTTGAAAATATAATGTGCAAAAAATCTCAACTAGGGAAGATGACTAAGTCTAGTTTCAAAAGAAAAACATACACTTCCAAAGAAGTACTAGAGTTAGTCCATGCAAACTTATTGGTCCAATAGAACTGCAAAGCTACCTAGGAGATAGATAAATAATGCTATTTGTAGAAGATTATTCTAGGATGATGATTGCCATGTTTTTAAAGAAAAAATATGATGCATTCAAAATTTTTAAGTGGTATTTGGCCAGAGTTGAGAAGGAAATAGGAAAGATCCTAAAATTCCTAAGGTTAGACAGAGCAGATGAGTTCACATCAAAAGAATTTGAAATATTCTACAATGACAAAGGTATCAAAAGGAAAACATCAACACCAAGAACTCCATGACAAAATGGTATTGCTGAAAGAAGGAATAGGTCAGTGATTGACTATGCTAGAACCTTGATGATGGAGAAAAATGTTGCACTAAAGTATTGGAGAGAACCTATAAGTACTACAATCTACACACTAAATAGAGTTCAAGTCAAGAAAGGTACAAATTCAATACCTTTTGAATTATGGTACAGTCTTTCACCTAATGTTAGACATTTCAAAGTATTTGGTTGTAAATGCTATATTCTAAAAGACACTAGAAATGGCAAGTTTGATGCAAAAAAGTGATGAAGACATATTCCTTGAATATTCCACTAGAAGTAAGGCATATAAGTGTTTGAACACTAACACTAACAAGATTGTGGAGAGTGCAAATGTAAATTTTGACGAGCATGAAGAAGTTCAAGTTGATGTGTCCAAGCAATCAGAGGATTATAGATCCTTTGTATACTTCTATGAAGGAATGATTGCTGAAGACAATTCTACAAATGAAGTTAGGAGTCAACAACAAATTTTAGTATCTGCTGAGTCTTAGCTTGTGAATATTGAGCTACATTCAGAAATTGAGCTGTAGAATATAGAAAATGCACATTCTAATTTTGAAAATAGTATACATGAAGGGAATGATGAAATGATAGATGAGGAAGAACAAATTGACTTTGAAGTTGAAGGATCAAACATGGAGAGAAGGATAGAACCCAAATTAGCTAAGTATGTGAGAAGACATCACCCTACAGATCAAATCATTGGTGCTAAGGATGCAAGACCAATGACAAGGAATAGACTTAGGAATGAATCATGTCTACTGAGCAATGTTGAACCTAAAATAGTGAAAGATGCACTACAAGATGATGACTATTATAAAGCCATGGAAGAAGAGATAGATCAAATTGAGAAGAATAAAACATGGTCTCTAGTTCCAAGACCAACTGATAAGAATGTGATTGGTACCAAATGGGTGTTTAGAAACAAAGCCAAACTAGTTTGCAAAGGCTATGCACAAGAAGAAGGATTGGATTATGGGGAAACATTTGCCCCTTTTGCAAGGATGGAAGGAGTAAGAACATTACTTGCATATGCTACATAAAAAGGTTTCAAAGTCTACCAAATGGATATGAAGTCTGCTTTTATGAATGGTATACTAGAAGAAGAAGTCTACATAGAACAACTAGAGGGATTTGTTGACGAGAAGTACATGGACATGGTCTACAAACTACACAAAGCACTTTATGGATTGAAGAAAGCACCAAGAGAATGGTATGAGAGGTTGCACAAATATCTTGTGAAGATAGGATTTGAGAGAATATATGACAACAACAACTTATACATCAAAGCTGAAGAAGGTAAAGTCATTCTGATATCATAAATCTTTATTGATGACATAATATTTGGAGGAAAATATGTTCTTTGCAAAGATTTTTCTGATCAAATAAAACATGAATTTGAGATGTCAATATTTGGAGAAATCAAATTCTTTGTTGGATTGCAAGTACATCAATTGAAGCATAGCATATTTGTGACCCAATCCAAATATATCAAAGACATACTCAAAACATCTGGGTTAAAAGAGTCAAAACTAGTTCGCACACCAATGGCAACAAGACATAAGTTATCTAAGAATGACGAATCTGTTGAAGTAAATCAAACATTGTATAGATCAATGATTGGAAAGCTAAAATATGTTTTACATAGTAGACCAGACATTGCATTGGCTATTGGAATGGTGGCAAGATTTTTTGCAAATTCAAAAGAAAATCACTTAATGGTAGTAAAGAGAATACTGAGGTACCTAAAAGGAACTAATGACTTTGGTTTGTACTACAAGAGGAGTGAAAATTTTGAACTGAGAGCCTACACTAATGTAGATTGGGAAGGTAACATTGATGATAGAAAAAGTACTAGTGGAGGAGCACTTTTCTTAGGAAAAATGTTGATTACATGGACTAGTAAAAAGCAAAGTTGCACCTCACAGTCCACTACTGAAGCTGAATATATAGTAGTTTCTATAAATTGTACCAATATTGTATGGATGAAACATTTTTTGCAAGGTATAAAGGAAGAGGTAACTAAGCCTATGATACTTTATTGTGATAATGCAAGTGCTATCAACATCTCAAAGAACCCTGTAATGCATGCTAAAACCAAGCATATTACAATCAAGTATCACTATGTAAGAGGGTGGAAGACAAACAAGTGAAGATGGAATATGTTAGCTCAAAGGAATAGATTGTTGACATCTTCAAAAAAGCACTACCTAAAGATTCTTTTGAATATCTTAGAGGTAAATTAGGGGTGATACCCCTAGCCAAGGCTACTTGAAGCAAAAAGCAAGAATGCCTTGCATCAAATGAGCTGATTGTTGAAGATCTTACAAATTGATGCATATTGATGTTTACTTTAGGATTCATGCCTAAGTAGTAGAAGTACTAAAGTTTCAAATTAGTCACAAGCAAGGTGATAGAGAGAGAAATAAAATGAATTTGCATAAACAACACTCACATATTAAGATGCTAATATGTCTTTGGCATTGTTGTCAAAGAAGGAGAAATGGTAGAAAACTAATCACATGTTGATGATCTGGTAATTAGAAGAATGAAGAAGATATTGATCAAATGAAGATAGAAGGATAAGTTGATAAACATAATTAGATGTTGACCAAAACAACAGAAGATGAGCAATACAGAGGGAGAAAAACAAAGAACAAAGATACAGTAGCAAAGAGGGAGAAGCAGAAATGAAGCAATCAGAAAAGTAGAAGGAGATGTTAAGTTACAATTACTTTTTGGCATTTGACTTACTATTCTAACCTAGTTAGCTTGTGGTTGAATAGTTTAGTCTGATGGTTGATTAGTTTGGTTTGCCATCAATGCCAAAGATGGAGATTGTTGGAAATCTGTTTGAAAAGCTCATTGTTGAAGATGAAAGAGGGAGATTGTTGCAAAGAAGGAAGATTAATGTTTTCAATCATTTTTTTTCATTGATCCCAAACCTACTACTTGTAGGAATGATATTTTCTTATAAGATCCAAGTACTATCACTTAGTTGATTGATGAAGAGGATTTGATCAGCAAGATGTAACAAGAGTGCCTAAGGGAAAGGTTGAGTTATAATGTTGTAATAAAGTGCAAGGATCAGTTAAGATAATGATTAAATTATGTATTGATAGCATGCTCAAAGAAATAGAGGTTGGTCACACTTAGAAATCATTGGAGGAAGAAGTTGTAACAAGGCTGATTGCAAAGCTTAAACTAAGATCATTAGTGGGTGCCAAGCAAGTTAGTTGAAGCTAAGCAAATTCTCATTTGTAACTGAGTAATAGAAAACTCTAGTGTGTGTGAAATGATCTTAAGGTGCCGCGTGAAGATCAAGTGCTAAGCATTAGACAATTCTCAGATGGTGTTGAGTGATCTTTAGGTGCTGAGCATTAGAAAAAATATAGTTGATGCCGAGTAACACAATATGTGCCCAACATTAGTATTTCAATAGTGCAGAGCTGCTGCATTATTTCAAATGATGAAGATTCACTAAATCTAAGCTAAGAAAGTGGTTACCCTAAATTTTGTGAACAACTTGGAAGATAAGGATGATGAGCTAGTGGCATGGAATTATATTTAAACCATTTTTAGGGGAATTCTAAAGGATTATTCATGAAGTTTCTAGAGGAAACAAAATATGGATCGAATGCAATGAATCCTACCTAATCCATGTAAATTGAAATTAAATAATGGAAGAATTGAGAGGGAAAAGGAACTCCAAGACTTCTATTTAAGGAGTTATAGACCAAGAAGCCAAGAGCTACTAATATTGTTGCTACTGAAGAGCCAAATTTGCAAAGTGGTTGGAAGGGTGTTAAGGAGGAGACATCTAGGAGAAGGAAGAGCACATAGGATCCGATTCTATGAGTGGTCATGAAGAAATGATTGCACTGGTACATTGAGCAAGGAGACTCAAGGAGACTAACCTTGAAAGAAGGGAAAGCTGTAAGAGTTACAGAGATTGAAGGCCAGGCAAGGGTATGAGCTAAGAAGTGATCTGAGATCTACAAGATAAGTTGTATGTTGTAGTCAGGTCAATATTTTTTAATACTCTCTAGCAATTGTATTAGATCTAAAAATCCTATGGACTTAGGTTGGCCTAACAGCCATTTGTAAATCCTTTAATAGGGTAGCATTCCAAGTGAATGTTCTAAAGTCCTCTAACTAGGCCTAGTCCTAATAGGGTGGTTAAATCCTCTAACAAGCTCACATTTAACAGTGTGTTGTAAGCCTTTAACAGGGCAGACCTTTCGTAGGGAATCACTTTAGAAGAGTGAGAATTGAGTAGCATGTTACTGATGGTTTTTTAAATCACTATGTTATGTGTTTATTTCTTATGTGTTATGCTTGCATGTTGATTTACAGTAACTTGGTGGTTAGAAAAGTTAAAGCTTGGAAGAATGAATGATTGAATGGGCTCATTGTACTTAGTGAAAAGTTTGAATGACATTTGGACCTTGAATAACTAATTCACCCCCACCCCCTCTCAGTTATTCTAAAAAATTTCTAAAATTTCTTCTCTTGGACACCAAGTGATGGGACGGCTTACAACGTTGTATCAATTTCAGCTTTCACAAAAATTGCTTTGGAGTTTCTATTTGTTGTGAATAGGATGCATATTATCTTTCTCTTAGGATTTTAGAGCCTCCATTGAATTTTTTGAAGCAATATTCTTCTTTTATGACTAAGATGTATGTCTTTTGATTGTTATCTTTTAGTATTCAGAAAAAGGAGGTTAATAATCATTTTAGAAATGGGTGTTTTGAGTCTCTAACCTTAATCTTTTTAGATGAAAGGTTAAGGTTAATTTAACCCTTTTAGATGGAGAGATTAAGATTTCAAACTGAAACATGTATTTTGGAGCCCGAACCTTAACCAATTTTTAAAAGATAATGGTTAATGATTGAGTGAAAAACACATATTTCTATGCCTTCCATTAACCTACTACAACTTTTTACTCAAAAGTTAGTTTCAAAATTTTTGACGTGCTAGATGGAGCTAGGAACGAGCTAATGATATTTGAAGGCAAAAATACTTAAAATATTGAGGAGAGGCAATCATTTTAACCCTTAAAAAGGGGTACATCAAGGATTATATATAGTTTGATATGATAGGGATTTTGAAAATTCAAAACAATTTTGATATCTAGACAATATAGATAGATATACTCTATAATGTACAATCTGACACATAGTCAATATAAATAATATATATAAGGCTTCTCTAATGTTACAATACAGACTGCCCTTGCAAAACCAATGCCATATCAGTAATCTTTATAAAATGCAAAAAGTTCAATGAGAGTCAAAGTCTTTTGAATATTGACTAGTCATCAAAATTAGTTGAGTAACTATCATAAACTTTAATGCAAATGATACATATACATATATGCTAAAATCTAAAAGAAACTATAATTTTATTACTCGAATAACATGATGTACCAATTATGTTGACCATTTTGACAAAAGCTCTAGAACTTGTCTAAAAACACAAGGTCGAGAATATTGTAGGAGTGCTTTACCACCCTACCATGAAGTTGTTAAGCTTCCCAAAAATCTTACCTAAAATGAAAGATACCTAGCCCAACAATGAGGAGGACTAACCAGGTAAAACCAAGAGAAGTAATGAAATTGTGCAATACATTATTTATAGCATATTCATAAAATCTCCATCCATCTCAAAAGGTAACATAATGCACTCATGCAATAGAAAAAAAATGAATATGTTCATAGTTTCTCAATATGCACTATCTACACATAGGCATTTCTTTAAGTTTTTTCAATAAAATATGCATTACTTAAGAGTTATCATAATACATCATTCATAGCATGTGAAATATTTGAGTTGTACAAAAATTTCTGAGTATTATCCCACCATAAATCTCAAGCTTATCATTAAATTCTTGGAGAATAAATAAGAAGGATTCATATCATTCTTTCCTAATTTATCAGATGGAAGCATACTTTCAATTTCCTAAATCACTAGGAACTTTCATCCATTTTGAACAACATTATTCCAAAGTAAAAAAATGTATGCAACATTTAAGCATTAACCAAAAATATAATCATAAACATTCATTGTTCATCAACTTAAACTTGATACAATAGGATAAAATATGCCCAAAATTAAGTTATCAGATAAATGCATCTTTATCCTGATAACATCTCACTAATTTGGTAGAGTATATGTCTAAACATTCACAAATAAACAATTAAAATATTGATTCAAGATTATACAATAGTCAGATAACTACTCAAGAAAAAGAAAATTTGGAAGAATGGTTATTATCTTTCAAGACAAACCTAAATTTAGTCCAATCGAGTAGCAAGAACATCACATGTTCAATAATGTTCAAATTTTTATAGTAGGGAAGTTTCATTTCAATTTATGATCACTCATAGTAAGTTTTATGTTGACTCTATTAATGAGTAAGGAGCATTTTTAAATAAACAACAACCTGACACTCAAAGCCACAAGGGAAATGGTGGAATAAATCTCCTATGTTTGCAGTTTAAGGAGTCAATGATTTGAATGAAATCTAAGTTCATTTAACTAATTATGGTGAGTGTAAGTTAGTAAATAATATGGAGTAAAACTATTGCTAAATGTTACCTATATAATTTTCTCATCAATGGAAACCATCTTTATCTAGCACAACTAAGACTACAACTACTTGATGGTCCAATTCTTGCATTAGTATCCACAAATTATTGAAGACATTAAACCGTACACTAGTATCTAAGAAGATTTAGATGATTGCCACCCTATTGATCACAATAGACAAGGAAAATGGTAAGAAAGATAATTGAGGTTGAGACCAATAAGGGATTACACCTCAAGACCCCAAACAACTCAACATTAATTCAATAAGCAATTACAATCCATTCTTCAGAGTAACAATTCCTACTCATTGTACATATTTTTACATTTAGATTCCAATATAAGAAAAATTTCCAAATTAAAAAACTACAATAATCTTGAGCCCCCTATTTTCGTCAAATATCATTAGCTCAAACAAAATCCAGCAAATTGGAGCTTGAAATACATTTTAAAGAGCTATTTTCAAGCTTATCATTCTCAAAAATTACTTTGGATGTATGGATTTATAAGCTTCAAAAACAACATTACTGGATAATGACCAACTATCTCAAATTCATTTTTTGTATATTTCCCTTCAGTTGCAATGTACCATACTTCTACTCATTATATGCTAAACTTCAACCAAACTTTCAAATTTTAAGCTTAAAATTTGTTTATTTTGAAAAAAAAATGATAAAAAAAATTGATATCTTTGTCTACATGTTAAAAATTTCTTTAAAGAAGGCATTTCAATGTACCTAAAAAATGCATGAGATCTAAATCACAACTACAATTACTCAGAGTAAAACTCACCCCTTCGAAACACAAGAAAATCAAAATTGTTGATGGCAGATTGGCAGAATGCAAAGATCTTGACTCAAATATATTTCTTGTATGCAAAGATTGAAATTTTTTTACAAATATTTCCAATTCCAAAGCATCATAAGAATAGTCAATTCACAATGAGCCATAATAGAAAATATTCAAAGAAGATTTAAAATTTAGAATGAGCCCTTGTCACAGTAAATTCCCAAGGCAGCAACCATTGCCATGAGTCATTGTAAGAAGACAACTGCAATATTTCTTCTTTCCAACCTTCACATGTTTCTACCTTTTTCCTTAATAGAGAAAATGTAGAGCTCTCGAGAACCTAGTAGAAGAGTTATCGGGATATCTGAAAAGATGAAAATTAATTCCTAGCAGATGAGATCAAATTTAATATTCAAGAGATTGGAGGGTTTGAGCACCTCCCCTCCATTTTAGTCATTTTCTTCACTCCTTTTTTTAAGCTCCCTTTGAAAACCATTCTAGATAATGTGTTGTAACTAACAAAATAACTTTTTACCAATATGTAGAATTGATTAATTAAAGTACAGGTGGAATCCTAATACCAGATTATTTAGTAACTGAATGAGTGGGTTGTAACATCCTCCCCCCCTTAGAAAATGCATTGTCCTAATGTAGTGATACACATAATTCATATTCAAAGATCTCACAATATCAAGATTATTTATCTTGCTTCTATGGTTCAATATTCAAGATAATGGATATACTTCCATTGAAATGCTATCATAACAAGGTTAGAATTCATTTTCTTAATAGAACCTACATTTCATTAACACGTTAATTCTCATGGAACTATCCTTTCAAGACAATATTAATATATAGTTTAAGTAATGAGTTAAATAAAATAACACACATTTAATATAAGCACATATATAAGTAATCATTTCAAGAACTTTTTCTATGTGTGAGTGTGTGAATTTCATTATGTCTCTATAGTTTTACAAAGTTAGACTATCTCTCTCCAACAATATTCCCCCTTTCTTATGATGGGTCATTCCCTCTATTGCATTATAGGAACAACACCAAAATATTAGTCCATCATACATCACAAATAAATCAAATAACCATGGAATACAAAATCAATTACCTATTTATCTTAAGAAATCTCAAAATTAACATATTGCCTTAAAATCACATGATACAAAACACATGCCTTTTCTTACTTATCATACCTTGGCATCAAGTGGATTTTACCCTGCCATTAAGTACTCCATATCCACTTCCTACCATACTTATTTATCTACACTCACAACACCATTAACTCGTTCCAATTTTAGTATCTCAAGAAGATAAGTATTCAATTATAACCACCAAGAGTCAATTTTTCCTTTAAACTCATAGTTAATCACCCCTTGATCAAGAGTAACATAAATAATAAACCATTCATACCATGTGCACCATATGTACCGTACATACCATCTGACATTCGGTGCTCGCTAAGTGAGTAATCATCCACATCATTAGGCCAATGTCCATGAAACATAATCAAGTAATGCAATCTCATTATATCTAATTCATCATCATTTGATTCAATATAAAATATAATGGCATGCACATATAACATATAACATCATCAATGATATGATTGGAAGGGAGCTGATCGAAGAGCTTAATTATTTGCTGGAAGAGTACAGGATCTCAGGAAGGGACAAGAATGATGAGTTCATTTGGAAGGCTACCTCAGTAGGGGAGTTCTTAGTTAAATATTCCTACAAATTAATGTTCGACTAAATTCTTGAACCTAAAGATTGGGGGAATGTTTGGTTTAATCACTTAATCCCAAAGATCAATATTTTATGGTGGACTACCATTCATGGGAAAATTATCACTATTGACAACTTGGTGAAGTGAGGGTTTCAAATAGAAAATAGATGCTATATGTGTAAGATGGAGGAAGAAAGCATCAACCACTTATTCTTGCATTGTAGTTTTGCTTCTAAGGTGCAGGGGAGAATTTTTTAGAAGCTAAAGGTGAATTGGGTGTTTAATGTGGACATGGAGCATTTGGTGAACTAGCAAGGCCCATTCACCCACCCCCTCCTTATCAGTCTATGGAAGATCATTCCCCCCATGTTCCTTAGGGTATTTGGAAAGAGAAAAATAACATGGTGTTCAGGAATGAGTAGAGGGAGGAGAATGTCATGGTGAAAAGGTTCTACAAATTGATAGTTGAGAATATTAGTTATAGAAAATGGTAAAAACCAATGTTCCCTCCTTCCACCCTGAAGGTGAGAGTGGCAAAGTGCTGGTCGTTGGTGGAAGGGATTATGGATATTGATAATTATAATCTTATGGCTAGAAAAAGAACCTGATGGAAACCCCTACCTACTAATTGGGTCAAACTCAATTTTCATGAAGCTGTCAGAAAGGAGGGTTCAACATGTGGAGGGATAGTCAAGGATAGTAAGGGAAGGATGCTATTGGTGTATACTGGTCTATTAGGGAAAGTTTCAAACAATACTGTGGAAGTGATGGCTCTATTCTGGGGCTTAAAATTGGGAATAAGTGTGGGACAGAGGGATGTGCAAATTGAAGGTGATTCTAAAATTATTATTGAGACTGTCAAAGGTAATATGAGGGAGGGATGGGCTATCAAATGGGTCATTGATGATAACAAGTACCTATTAACTATTGTCACTTAGGTTTGCACCCTTGTCCAAGGCCTATGCGCGAGGACAACCTAGTGAAACATGGAAACAACCTCCAAGCTATGGGACTTGAACTGCGAGGTTGAGTCTCCAAAGAAGGCCGACTTCCTCTTATTGTTAGGGTGTGCCTATCTATTCTCAGAAGGAAAAGGGAGAAAGAGAGCACTAAAGCAAATCTACCTAGTCTAATCTAAGGCGGTGATGCACCAAAACAGAGTGTTCAGACTCATTTCTGTCCATATATGCACTACAGAACTAGGGTAACATCCAAATTCATACATTCATTCAGACTTATATCGACCAACAACCACATACAGATCAGGAAACCAACTGAATAACACCAGGAACAGAAGATTTCACTTGTATATTATTCAATAGGCCAAAGATAGATACAGTATGCAGATCACTGATCTTAACAATACGTCAATGAGAGGTAAAATGATACACATACATGTTGATGGCTAAAAGAGATGATACAGGATGCTTATCTAGCTCAAAGACAAAGGGATTCTTACCTTGCAAGTCTGCAAGCAGTAGCAGAGAAAATCAGGGGGAGTCGACCCTTACAAAATGTACAAAATCTGCCTTTATAGTTCAGGCGTAACTAAGATCTTTTTGGCTGAAATGACCCTGCAACTACCTGCCATTGAGTACCATGGAAGACAATCATAGAAAAAATCTCCAGAAAATTTGATCTCTTTCGCCAATAATGTCCTGAGAAGACTGAAAACGGTGTCATAACTGCGCTCCAACCTGGTAGATGGATCAATGGGTAGGTGGAGTGTCATTCTATGTTTTACATTTACTCTAGTAGGTCGATATTGATCATGGAGATCAGATCGCACGACAAAATTGATTATCCTCGCCTCCTGGTTCATGAATCCGTCGAGGTCAAAAGGTCAACTGGGCTCCCTATGCGTCAACTAGCTCACGTGGGCCAATTGCATTTCTTTATTTTGCTACCTGGAGGTCCTCCCGTGGTCGACCACCCTTCATTGGACTAACTGCACCACCCTGAATACTATCATGATGGTGACGGTAACACTAACCACCAACCGCCATCCTAGACTGCGCCGACAGGACGCGTGTCGACAAGGCACTATTTCGCCAACATAACCCTCGCACATCTCTGCCATAGCGCGATGGCATCTACCATTGATCGGCCTCAATCCAACGATCATGGAGACTCATCATTCTGCAGCCTCTTCCCTTGTAAATCACTAGGCCCGCGGCACATGTGGCACTTCCCCATTAGTCCGATGATCACTTAGTCCTTACTGCGCCAGCTATATGAAACATGGTTCCACTAGGAAACGTGGTGCACGGGCACTAACTCACTATCATAAAATTCCGCTAATCCCTGTAGATCTGACGGTGTAGAACCCACCTCTGCAACGTGCTGGTTGCGTCAAGAAACTGGTCCCACGATATGTTCGTGCCCTGACCTGGCATATGTGGCAATTCCTGATTCACCGTGGACCCTCCAATTCGTGACTGGGCCCATCCTGTTTGGCACCACCTCAGCGGCGCATCCTGGCGAGACTTGACCCCACTGACACGTGGAAAAAGGGCGCCAAGTCGCTATGCTAAAAAACTCGCAGCTTTGCCATGGTGAGATGGCGCCTACCGTTGATCCTTTACAATCCAATAGTCACAAAACTCTCCCTCCTGCAACCCTCCATTTTTCATGATTTGCCAGACCCATTGATACGTGGCGTCTCCTCGTTGGTCTGTTGGCCACTTGAATCTAACTACACCGACAGCATGGAATGTGGCCCTGCCAGGACACGTGGTGCACGGGTGCTATGTCGTCGATGTTAGCTCCTGAGCAGTTCTTCGATAGTGAGACAGCGCCAGTCGTAGATCCCTGCAGATCTGACGATTGTGAAGACTTGCCATTCGCTGAGACTACTGGGCCTGCTGTACGCCGTGCGCTGACTCATACACATGCACCTCCTTATTTGGTTCGATGAAGACTAGCTGGCAACCCAAGACCTGATCTGCAGAGCGACCACGTGTCAGCTAGGCGCCATGTTGCTATGTAGAAATTGAGGCCAAATTCCCATAGCGCCATAGCGCCCACTGACAGTGTGCCTTGAGATTTACGTGTGTCCCCATCCGATTCGCCATGCCGACTGCGCTTGCATAGTACTCGCTGGGACCCCCTGTCTGATCATTTCATGCCATGGTGAACTTTTCGCTTGGGCGCTATGTCGCCATCAGAAAATGCATGGGTTTTCCATTGGCGCCATAGCGCCTCGTCATGTTTTTGAAACCTCTGGGCTGTGAACCTGTCTGCCCACCGCCACGAAACCTCTGACCTGCCGTACTCTGCGACCTACGACTAGACCCATCCCACTCATTGCCATATTTGTAACTGCACCACACCTTGGATGACACCTGGCGATCCTTGGTGAGACCTAGTCCTGTCGATCCACATGACGAATGGTCGCCATGTTGCTATGATAAAATTTGCACATCTTCGCCATAGTGAGATGGCGCCATCCATTGATGCGACCAAATCTGACGATCATGAGGACTCGTCGTACCTTGTGCTTTCGCCCTCCATGTCAATACACCTGGCATCGCCTTGAGACATGGCCCCACCTGACACGCGTCACTAGGGCGTGATGTCGTTGTCATAACCCTCATGCAACTCCTCCATAGCGTGATGGCACTTATCGTTGATCTGAGCTGATCCGATGGTCGTGAATGTAAGCCCCGACTGTGTTAGCCATGCCAATAAGAACTCTGTCCTGGCACACATGGTTCCTTCTAATTTGTCACCGCAACACCTAATTTTGCCGATCGTTGAAACTCGTCGCCGTGAGTATTTCCGCCAGGCGCTATGTCGCTATGGAGATTTTTTGGCCGATATGCGATAGCGACATAGCGCCAAGGGCATCAGGAACCTTTTTTGACCCGCAAAATGCCGAAACCACCCCTGCAACGTGTCGTCAGGGCGTCATCACGCTATAATAAATATCGTGCATTTCCCTTATAGCATGATGGCACCAACCGTTGGTCTGCTTAGATCTGATGGCCAGAAACTTGCAGGTTGTAACATTAAAACACTTACTCTGAGACTAACCGTTGAATAAGCCATGCGTTTGAATCTAAATCCTTGGCGGTAAAACTAGAGGTAACACTTCTGGGGACTCGCAAGGGGCATGAGCCTACTCAATGCATGACCAGTGCCTGAGAATAATCCATTGGGCCATAGAGTCAGAAAGGAGGGCCCAGAAGTTACGGAACCGAGAGCTGCAAGAAACCCTAACCCTTAATGAGGAAATCAAAACATTAAAGAACTGTTGAACTCTGGCTCTGTCTTGCAACTTGAAGACAAAAAATAGGACCTCTTCAGCAACCTGAGACTTGTCAAAACTTCGAGAACTGGCGACTCAAGAAGTGAGCCATGTGCATGCACACTTATTGTAAAACAGGAACAATAGGAAGCAACTAAACTAGCTATGTACATGGATTCACAACTTTCAGAAATAGGGCTTCAAATGGATCCCATTGACTGGAATGGGTAAAATTTCACCATTTGGCCTGTTTAGCTGGAACGCATTGGCCTGTATGCAACTGGAGATCAGATAAGGGCCACTCCATAGTGGATCAAATTTGGAGTGCCTTCCTAGTTTTGCTCTGTCTGAGTCCCACTTGAGAACTAAATCTCCTTCTCTGAAGATTCTGGCCCTTGCCTTCTTATCAAAACTCTTCTTCATCTGCTACTAGTGTATCTCTAGGGTTTGCATAGCTTTGTTTCTCTTTTCTTCCAGTTTAATCAACTCTACCATTCTCACTGACATGGGACTATTTTCAACCAATTCCAGCTGATGAGCCAACTCCAAGGATGGGAATTCCAACAAGATTGGAAGTCTGGCCTCCCTACCATATACCAGCACAAAAGGTGAATTCCCAATAGATCTCTTGGGTGTTACCCTATTAGCCCATAGAGCAGTCCTTAATATTTTATGCCAGACCCTTTGATTGCCTTCTATCCTTCTCCTTATGATTCTAATCAGATTCTTATTGGAGGATTCAGCCAAACCATTACCCTGTGGGTAGTAATTTGATGATGTGCTCAGATAGATATTGTGAATCATTGCCCATGCACAAATCTAGGTTCCAACAAAAGATTTGGCATTATCTGAGATGATAGTAGAAGGAGCTCCAAACCTAGATATAATTCCATCAAGGAATTCAACAACTGATGGCTCTGTAGCATCCTTCAAGGCAACTGCCTCTGTCCACCTAGTGAAATAATCGGTAGCAGCCAAGATCCATTTATGACCTGTGCTAGATGGAGGATTAATGGGGCCTATGAAATCCAACCCCCACTGGGTGAAGGGCTGATCCACCTGAATAGGATGAAGAGGGAGAGCTGCAAGTCTTTATTTGCCTGAGAAAAAGGCACATTTCTCACATTTTCTCATATACCTATAACAATCATGGAACAGAGATGGCCAATAATATCCAACCCTCATGATCTTCATGGTGGTTGTTCTTGCAGAGAAGTGGCCACCATCAGGGCTATCATGAAGTTACCTGATACTCTTCAATACATCTCAATAGGGTCCCATTAAAATCCCTCCTGAATAGGATATCATCAATCACAACATAGGGAATGGATTGCAGTCTTTATTGTCTTCTTTTAGCTCTGTCCAATCCCTGAGGGTATCCATTCCCTGATAAAAAGTTCCTCATGTCATCCATCCAGCTCCTTGGGGTATTAACATTTCTTTCCTCCTGCTGCTCTACAATTACCATAGTAGTCCCTTCATTTGAATCCTGACCTGATAACATTTCTTTGCATAATCCTCTCCCTCTTACCGATTTGGTAATCTGAATATCAACATCATATTCCATTACCCTAGTGATCCATCCAGCTCTCTTTTCATTGATGTCCTTGCTTAGCAGGAAGTCTTTTACACTCGCATGGGGCACCAACAAATGGATCCTATTGTGGGATAAGAGGTGTCTAAATTTCTTCAAGGCTCTAATGACTGCAAGGGCTTGCTTCTGAACAAAGCTATACTTATCTTCATACTCCTTGAGTCCTTCACTAAAGAAGGCTATGGGCTGCTCCTCATTCTTGTCATTTGTCTAAGTCAAGATAGCAGAAATACTTGACTCACCACCTAAAGTGTAGAGGATGAAATCTTTCTCAAAATTTGGGTTCATGAGAGTGGGGGCTAAGGCTATGGCTACCTTAATTTCTTCAAAACTCTCCTTCCCCTCCTTGGTCCATGAGAAGACCATATCTTTCTTAAGCATGGCTGTGAGGGGTTTCACCATGATGGCAAGATTAGGAATAAACCTTCTTACAAAATTTATCCTACCAAGGAAACTTTGCAACACTTTCTTGTGTTTAGGGAGAGGAAGGGCAAGTATTGCTTTTGTTCTTTCTAGATCAATGGTCAACCCATCCTTAGATACAATGTGTCCCAGTAATTTTCCTTGGCTTGTAGCAAAGACACACTTGGCTGGGTTGAGGGAAACCCCAAACTCTCTACATCTTAGAAATACTTGTCTCAAATGATCAAGATGATCTTTTACATTCTTGGAATATACAGTTATATCATCAAGGTATACTAAGACAAACTTGTCGATTAATCTTTTGAAAGCCACCTCCTTTTCCTTTTGGAATGTGGCACCGGCATTTGTTAGTCAAAATGGCATCTTGCAATAAGCATAGGTGCCTCATTTAGTAGTAAATGTTGTCTTATATCTGTCAAATTCTTTAACCAACACTTGGTTATAACCAGAAAATCCATCAAGAAAAGAGAACCTCCTTGACCCACTGACCTTGGACAGAATTTGCTCCATAGAAGGGAGAGGATGGTAATCCTTAAGACAAGCCTGATTAAGATCCCTAAAGTCCACACACAATCTGATTTCTCCATTCTTCTTCCTTACAGGGACAAGGTTAGCCACCCATGATGAGTGTTTGATAGGAAAAATTATGTTAGCTTCAATCAACTTGGATAGTTCCTTCCTCATTAAGGGTTCAATCTTGGGATTCACTGGCCTCTATTTTTGCCTTACTGGTTTGACCCTATCAACTAAATCTATGGTATGCTAAAACAAACTAGGGTCGAACCCCTTTAAGTCATCATATGATCAAGCAAACACATCATTAAATTCTTGACATAGATGAATGAAATTTTCTTGCTCAGCCTCAGAACATACCTTCCCCATGTTAAGAGATTTTCCATCAGCAATAGTAACTGGAGCATGATCATCCTTTTCTGCAGCTAGATTTATTCCTTTGCCCCTTGTCTGATCATTAGGATTAGAGACACTCTCCAAGGTAATGAGACCCTTGGGCAACTTGTTGGAACTGAGGTGAATGATCTGATCACCATACTGATCTTGTAGTCTTGATTGATTTCTTTCTGAAAATTCTGCTTCATTCTACAAGAAACTCACAATCTGCTCATCAGACTCAAACACCTGCCAATGAGTGTTATTATCAAGAACAACAGGCCTTACTACCACCCTTATTTGTTGCTTCCTCTGTTCCTCGAGATTCCCTGGCACATCATAAGATGCACACACTACTGCAAGTCTATCAGCATATTTGTTTTCTTTCCTAGGAATGCTATGGATATTAAATGCTTGGAAACCCTTGAGCAAATCCCAGACTCTATGTTTGTAAGACTTGAGCAGGCCATTTTTGGTGATATTCTGATTTCTCACTTGGTTCACTACCAACTCACTGTCTCCATATACTTTCAAGGCTTGAATTCCCCTCTTTTGGGCAAGTAGGAGACCTTGGATCAAAGATTCATACTCGGCCACATTATTGGTACAACTGAATTGGAGCCTAAAAGAGAAGTAGTATCTTATTTGTTCAGGAGAGATCAACATAACACCAACCCCTGCTCCATTTCTATTCCTTGAGCCATCAAAGTACATATTCCATATTCCACTCATGTCATCATTAGCTCCAACAAGATCAGGAACTTGAGCCTCCTTCTCTATTATGCAATATGTACTAAGGCCTGTCTCAAGAGTTTCTGACATAGGCTCAAACTGACATGTATTTGCCCACTCATCTAAGAAGAAATCAGGAATCTCTACTATGGAGGTGGCAGGCTCATTTACTATGTCATTTTCATCCATCTCCAAAATGGGGCAATTCATATTAATGAAGTTGGGAGTGTAGGGTTCAATGTGATGAAGGGCTTGAGGTTCTGCTCTAATTGAAGTGTTGGCCCCATATCTGGTCTTAAATGACATATAAGACCAATCAGCAGATATGAATCCATCTATTTAGGCAGTGAAGTCTCTTGAAAGACAGATGGCAAAATAGGGCTTGACTTCAGCAATAGATATGTCTTGAATCACAGTACAACCAGGGCATGCATGTAGGGCCATTTCCACACTCCTATGGATGCCTACGGTTTTGACAGTACTCCTATCTAGTTGTAACACATCCCTAATAATGGGCTCATATTTCATTCCTAAAGCATCAGCAACACACCTAGGCATTACTGAGCTGCTAACCCCTGAATCTATCATGCAATTATGGACTAACTTGCCCCCCATAATCAGAGAAACATAGAATGGAGGAGGTCTAACCTTTTTATTTGTCTCCACGTCACCTGATGGTTGTACTAAACTAGTGTCACTCTCCATGGTAGATGACTGATCTTTGGGCTCAATCTTTTCCAATTCTTGCTGCAGCATCCTTTTTTGCATTGGTATGCTGGCAATTGCATCTGACATGGAAATGCTTACATTGGTTTTCTTCATTTGCTCTACCACACTCAAGGGTGCATTAGGAATTTTAGCAGAAACTTTAGGAGTTGTACCCATGAGAGGCTGAGATGGAGCAACATAGGGATCACTTGCATCCTCCTTTCTTGGACCTTGACTTTGCTATTGTGAACTGTTTGTCTTCTCATTTGCTTTTTGTGTATGAGCTCTAACACTCGAAGTTGAGGCCTGCTTAGGAGAAAGGGGGGCAGTATGTTCCATAGCTCTCCTCTTGCTTCTTGTGTTATGAGCAACGGAATCCTAGTTTACATTACAATGCTCCTCCATCTAGTGATTCATAAAAGAGAAATCACCCTACCTCTGAACATAAAAGGCCTCCTTGGGATGATCTTCCTTGTGTGATTGCTTTACTGCAGATTCCTGGATAGTTAGGGCCAAATAAGATTCTGCTTTCTGACATAGGCAGTAGGTATAAGAATAGTTACATGAAGGACAGAAGTCTTGATCTTGGGCTAAGTTATTTTGAGGAACTAAAGCTCTACTCTGATTTGAGCTTGAAGCAGCAGCATGACTATTTTGCCTATTCTGATCAAAAGAGCTATTCCAATGATTAGGAGGCCTACCACCACTTAGAGCCTGATGTTGTAATTGGGGGGGCTTGCCACTTTGGGCTTGCTGCCTTTCTAAGGCCACTACCTTGTTACTCATTTTTTGTATTAGAGAAAAACTATCCTCTAATCTCTTCCCTTGGTCCTTCAACTCCTTCCCCTGCTCTTGCAATTTTTTATCCAGAGTCCTCTCTCTTTTATCTGTATTCAACACTAGACCTTGGAGCATTTCCTTGAGTTCCTCTATTCCATTTGAGGATGTGGAAGCTTGGGGGACTGGAGTAAGGGCTTGTGACATAGAAATTGTAGGAAGAGGGGCTATTGCTGGTTGGTGGTTGGGAACATCAGGAAAGAAAGGCATAGGAGGCCTTGGAGCCAACTTCCCACCTTGTATTAGGATATTCTCAGCTTTTATAGCTATCTCATAAGCATTCGGTAATGTATCTCCTCCCATAGTTTGGATTGTGGTGGCAATGTCACTGTTGAAAGCTCTAAGGTAATGCAAGAAGGCATTACCAGGGGTAGGTTTCACTATAGTAGGTATTCTATCCCATGTCTTTTGGAATCTATAATTAAAATCAGTCATACATTCATGGGGGGCTCTTTTTATTGTAGTCAGCTGCTCTAGTAGTGACAAATGGTCACTCTTATCCTCAAAATGTTTTCATAATCCTGCTCCTAGTCCATCCCAATCAGTTATGGAACCATGAGCTAAGCCTCTATACCACTGTAATTCTTTTCCTTTTAAAGATGAGGCTAGAAGTCTGACGGCAACATCATCTTCTGTAATACCATGAATATTGCAGACATTCACTACCTCTTGGATATGCTCTAAAGGGGAAATAGAAGTTTCACCAGTAAAATCAGGTATACTTTTTAGTGTAGATAATGGTATATCATGTCTTTGGGCTAACAACAGAGGACTTCCACCATTAAAGGTGGAAAAAGCATGAACTCTTGGCTGTGCCATATAAACAAGTGTTCTATTGATGAGTGTTGATGGCAATCTAGGCTGAGTTCGAATAGTAGGGGGAGTAGATATAGATCTTATAGGTATATCAATTGTTATTCTACCCCTAATTGGTGATAATGAAGTTCTAGTCCTTCTTCTCCTAGGATTTGAAAGAGAAAGCTCTTGATATTGAAATTTACCTCTAGAAGACGCCCTTGTTTCAATCCTGGGCATGAATCACTGCAAACTTGGTCTGGAACCAGACTTTTTGATGTTCAGAGTCGCCAAGTACTTGAAGAATCAGCCTCTTGAAGGCTTGAAAACTGAAGCCAGCACTACTTCTTCAGCATTTATCTCTAGAATTCTTTCTTCTTGACACCAGTAGACCTGAAATCTTCTAATATGGGTCCCATCGGGCATGCCAAAACTGTTGTCACTTAGGTTTGCACCCTTGTCCAAGGGCTATGCACGAGGACAACCTAGTGAAACATAGAAACAACCTCCAAGCTGTGGGACTTGAACTTTGAGGTTGAGTCTCCAGAGAAGGCCGGCTTCCTCTTACTGTCAGGGTGTGCCTATCTATTCTCAGAAGGAAAAGGGAGAAAGAGAGCACTAAAGAAAATCTACCTAGTCTAATCTAAGGCGATGATGCACCAAAATAGAGTGTTCAGACTCATTTCTGCCCATATATGAACTACAAAACTAGGGTAACATCCAAAGTCATACATTCATTTAGACTTATATCAACCAACAACCACATACAGATCAAGAAACCAACTGAATAACACCAGGAACAGAAGATTTCACTTGTATATTATTGAATAGGCCAATGATAGATACAGTATGCAAACCACTGATCTCAACAATACGTCAATGAGAGGTAAAACGATACACATACACGTTGATGGCTAAAAGAGATGATACAGGATGCTTATCTAGCTCAGAGACAAAGGGATTTTTACCCTGCAAGTCTGCAAGCAGTAGCAGATAAAATCAGGGAGAGTCGACCCTTACAAAATGTACAAAATCTGCCTTTATAGTTCAAGTGTAACTAAGATCTTTTTGGCTGAAATGACCCTGCAACTACCTGCCATTGAGTACCATGGAAGACAATCATGGAAAAAATCTCTAGAAAATTTGATCTCTTTCGCCAAAAATGTCCTGAGAAGACTGAAAACGACGTCATAACTGTGCTCTGACCTGGTAGATGGATCAACAAGTAGGTGGAGTGTCATTCTGTGTTTTACATTTACTCTAGTAGGTCAAGATTGATCATGGAGATCAGATTGCATGACAAAATCGATTATCCTTGCCTCCTAGTTCATGAATCCGTCAAGGTCAAAAGGTCAACCGGGCTCCCTATGCGTTAACTAGGCCGCACGAGCCAATTGCATTTCTTTATTTCACCACCTGGAGGTCCTCTCGTGGTTGACCACCCTTCATTAGACTAACTGCGCCACCCTGAATACTATCATGATGGTGATGGTTACACTAACTGCCAACTGCCATCCTAGACTGCGTCGACAGGACGTGTGTTGACAAGGTGCTATGTCACCAACATAACCCTCGCACATCTCCGCCATAGCACGATGGCGCCTACCATTGATCGGCCTCGATCCAATGATCATGGAGACTCGTCATTCTACAACCTCTTCCATTGTAAATCACTAGGCCCGCGACACATGTGGCACTTCCCCATTGGTCCGATGATCACTTAGTCCTTATTGCACTAGCTGTATGAAACATGGTTCCACAGGACACGTGGCGCATGGGCGCTAACTCGCTATCATAAAATTCATGCAGTTTCTCCATGGCGAGATAGCGCCCGCCACTAATCCCTGTAGATCTGACGGTGTAGAACCCACCTCTGCAATGTGCTGGTTGCGTCAACAAACTGGTCCCACGACATGTTCGTGCCCTGACCTAGCATATGTGGCAATTCCTGATTCGCCGTGGACTCTCCAATCCGTGAATGGCCCCATCCTATTTGGCACCACCTCAGCGGCGCATCTTGGCGAGACTTGACCCCACCGACACGTGGCAAAAGGGTGCCCAGTCGCTATGCTAAAAAACTCGCAGCTTCGCCATGGCGAGATGGCGCCTGCCATCGATCCTTTCCAATCTGACAGTCACAAAACTCTCCCTCCTACAACCCTCATTTTTTTGTGATTCGCCAGGCCCATTCATACGTGGCGTCTCCTCGTTGGTCTGTTGGTCACTTAAATCTAATTGCACTGGTAGCATGGAATGTGGCCCCGCCAGGACACGTGGTGCCCGGGCGCTATGTTGCCGATGTTAGCTCCTGAGCAGTTCTTTGATAGCGAGACAGCGCCAGTCGTAGATCCTTGCGGATTCGATGATCGTGAAGACTCGCCATTCGCTGAGACTACTGGGCCCGTTGTATGCCCTGCGCTGACTCATACACATGGCACCTCCTTATTTGGTTCGATGAAGACTAGCTGGCAACCCAAGACCTGATCCGCAGAGTGACCACATGTTAGCTAGGCACCATGTCGCTATGCAAAAATTGAGGCCAAATTCCCATAGTGCCATAGCGCCCACTGACAGTGTGCCCTGAGATTTACGTGTTTCCCCATCCGATTCGCCATGCCAACTGCACTTGCATAGTACTCGCTGGGACCCCCTGTCTGATCATTTCTTGCCATGGTGAACTTTTCGCTTGGGTGCTATGTCGCCATCGAAAAATGCATGGGTTTTCCATTGGCGCCATAGCACCTCGCCGTGTTTTAGAAACCTTCGGGCCGTGAACCTGTCTGCCCACCACCACGAAACCTATGACCTGCCATACTCTACGACCTGCAACTGGACCCATCCCACTCATTGCCATATTTGTAACTGCACCACACCTTGGACGACACCTGTCGATCCTTGGTGAGACCTGGTCCTGTCGATCCACATGGCGGATGGTCGACATGTCGCTATGATAAAATTCGCACATCTTCGCCATAGCGAGATGGCACCATTCGTTGATGCGACCAAATCCAACGATCGTGAGGACTCATCGTACCTCGTGATTTTTCCCTCCATGTCGATACACCTGGCATCGCCTTGAGACACGGCCCTACCTGACACGCGTCACCAAGGCGTGATGTCGCTGTCATAACCCTCGCGCAACTCCTCCATAGCGTGATGGCGCTTACCATTGATCCGAGCTGATTTGATGGTCATGAACGTAAGCCCTGACTGTGTTAGCCATGCCGACAAGAACTATGACCTGGCACACGTGGTTCCTTCTGACTTGTTTCCGCAACACCTGATTTTTCCGGTCATTGAAACTCGCCGCCGTGAGTATTTTCGCCGGGTGCTATGTTGCTATGGAGATTTTCGAGCTGATATGCGATAGCGACATAGTGCCAAGGGCGTCGAGAACCTTTTCTGACCTGCGGAAAGCCGAACCCACCCCTGCAACGTGTCGTCAGGGCATCATCGCGCTATAATAAATATCATGCATTTTGCTTATAGCGCGATGGTGCCAACCGTTGGTCTGCTTAGATATGATGGCCAGAAACTTGCAGGTTGTAACATTAAATCACTTACTCTGAGACTAACCTTTGAATAAGTTGTGCGTTTGAATCTAAATCCTTGGCGGTAAAACCAGATGTAACATTAACCATCCTTAATAGGTTTAATTTGAATCACATATTTTAGGAGGGAAATAGTGTGGCCAATGGAATGGTGGTGATTTCCTTAAAGCTGAAGGGGGTTAGATGTTGGAGGAATTTGAATGCATTGCCAAATTTGGTAAGGGAGTTAGTGAGTCACGAAGTAAAAAATGATGAGTCCTAGTTGGTTATTTTGCATTATGTTGTTGCACTAGTAGGGAAGACATGTCCTTGATGCATAGGTGGAAAGGAGTAAAGGTTCAGGTATGGGTAATAATAATTACTCATGGCCCAAAAATTGGAAGTTTGAAATGGGGAAAAAAAATTTTTTTTTAAAGGGTTGTTGTGCATTGGGAATGATGGAAATGATTGGGGGATAGATCATGGAGGTTGACACATGATCTTTCTTACTAATTTGGCTAGCTTCATTATTACAACTAATTGTGATTATCATCTCTAGTTTTTGGCTTTTCTACTTAAGTGTGAAGTCTTCTTTAGAAATAGTGTCTGGGTTTGACAGAATAAGAGAGGAGAGGAGAAATTTTTAGAGATGGGTGGTGATTTGATGTGCATTGGACTGACAGTGATCGATGAAAATATGAGGAAGCCCTTCGTGTGGTACTTACTGAAGGAGGGTGGTTTTATCTCGTTCATGGAGGTACTTAATGGGCATGATGAGAATTTCTCTATGCAATTTGTTAACTCTTGGGAGAATCACAAAGTTACAATAAATGGTATCTCATTTCATATTTTGGAGGAGGTGATTGCTTTGGTGATGGGCTTGGCTATGAAGGGTAGGAAATGATAAAAGGTGATGAAGGTGATAGATGAAATGAGCTTGTAAGTTTTTTTTGTGGAGGGTGAGGAACCAATTTGGTATTGAGGAGGTTTCATGTGGGAGAAGCTTCTTGACCTTTTTTTTGTTTTGATGAAATATCTTACCCTAGAAGGAAGGTATGGAGTTTGGATATTGTCATTGATGTGAAAGAAAAAATGAAAAAGGGGGTTAATTTTACCATTTTACACCATGGTTTAATTTTTAGATTATATCAATTCCACCTCACCCTAGTCCCCCCAAGTATTGTGGAAATTGACATTCCAGGCCACCCGAACCCCCAACCTCAAATGGTTCCCCTTACGATCATGGGTCCTAGAGTGCCTATCCCACAACCCTCACCTAGTGGTTCCCTTATGAATCCCTCCCCCATGGGGAAAAAGGGGAGACAATATAAAGGAAAGGAGAAGGTTCTAGTTGAGTTGGAGGATAAGGGGAGAGGGAGAAGGAGGAGGTTAGGGAGGTTAGCAAAAGCTAATGCTAAGAGAAAGTTGAAGGTGAGAACTTGGTAGGAGGAGGAGTCAGATTCTGAGGATTTGGGCTGCCCCAAAAGGAGAATGAAGGAAAATGTGGTACATTTTTGGGTGGGAGGTATGGAGGAGGTGGAAGAGGAGATTTCAAACTCCTCTAGGTTGGACTTGGGAGCAGGAAAGGAGAATAAGGAGGTGTCACATGTTTCAACATCTGTTGATCTAGGATGTGTGGACCTAACAAAGGATTAGTTCCCCAATATGATGGATAGGATGCCTTCCCCACAAAGATCTCCTCCCCTTTTAAGGTTGTTTTCATAAATGATACTAACCCCTTGATTGTGCAGGATACTACAAAGGCTAGTATTGATGGCCATCAGGGCAAGTTACAAAAGGCTGGTAATGAGGTGTGGGAGAGAATCCATACTTTGGAGGAGAGAATGCGCCTACTAACCAAGTTCACGGTAAAAGTAACACATGTGGTTGCTACTAGTCTATGTCTGCTTAAGGATGCTGAAGGAGACCTACCTAAGGAGGACTCTAAGATGCCTTTTGACTTCCTAGCATAAGACTGGGCAAACATGCTAAGGGTTCCCTCCTTTTTTTTTTATGTTATTAATCTGATGGTTTTCAGACTTATTAGGTTGCAAGGTTGTCATGCCTTTGTTAATATTTTTCTATAGTTTAAATTTGATAATAGGCATTTTGTTTAAGCCCATTGATACTTTCTTAATTATGGTTTTGAACTTTTTTTTTGTTTCAAGCAACAATAGTGGTCAGATTAATTTTGATGGTTTTACATTGGTAGTTGACCAGTTTGCCTGTAATGGGCCACTCCCTAGTTTTGGCTGTTTTTAATTCAAAAATATCATTAATGTAATCATTAACATTTAATCATCATTATGCATCTAAATGTTTGCAAAAGTCGACATCCAGATGTATTTACATCATAATGCATTATTTAGCTCAAAATTAATGACATGTATCCAACCACTATGATAAGTAAAGGAATGATATAAAGGCCACATAGTCAAATGTATCATGCAACATTGAACCGAAGTTCTTCATCATTAGATAATAAACCCAAATCCCAATTAGATATATCGACCAAAGGTGTAAGTCAAATACATAATTACCAAGTCTATATCTAACAATATATAGACTAAGAGTCTAAAATAGACAACTCAAGACAACCAAATCATCAATTGCCCTTCATCAACCAAGTTGACTAAATAAAACGAGTCAATGACTTTCTATAAAGTAGAAGTTACATGCATGGTAGATCATCACATATACATAACACCAATGCAAAAATAATATTATCAAAAGTAGATAAAAGAGGGATCTAGACATACCCTTTTACATTCTCATAGGAAGACAAAATTTTCATACACTTTCCATATAGTCCGAAATTTCAAGTCAGGTTAGTCAAAAATCATCTACAAATAGTTGAATCAACAAGTAGATATAATGTCTTCCAATTAATTTTGCAACTTCATTCTACTTTCCAACTTACATATTCAAATGATAGGTGCAATAATCATTATATTCGATAAGCCAATTATCAACCAAATTGTCAAGCACAACATATCATCACATGAATATGACATACATTAATATACTAAAGAAGTTGACATAAATGTCAAACTTTATCCTATCGTATGTAAGAACCATGTCCTACTAAGCAATTGCCACATTATCAATTGTAAGAACACATAAATAAGAAAAAAAAACCTAGTTGAATAGTCAACACTTATTTCATTCACCGTGTTCATAAGTTATCAGATAATTATTCATTCAAGAAGGTAACATATGAATTTACCCAGGGATGTTGACCTATATGTCATCCATCCATAACAATGCATGATTTAGTAAATACATGAAGCATAATTTAAAGCATCATACCTCAATGGGCATCATAGAAAATGTCGACCTACACATTAGAGATGGAACAATATGCACATCATACAAGTGCAACGACATCTTCCAATGATCAATACAATTAAGTAAGTCATCTAGGTATGCTCACCAATTACCGGTAAGGATCAATAAATCCATTTTCTATCAATTCAGTGACCTTAGGCCCTCAAGCCCATCTTGCCACCATATAAGCACAAGTCATGATGTATGGCTTTCACACCATTCAATCACACATAAAATATGTTTGAGGTGCTTTCTTGCCCAACCATGAAGCCTTACACTTCCTTGGGATCCCACCTAACTCATAGAATACCCAACCCCATAATGTCCAATTATTACCAATAAGAATTTCCTTGGGATCCTACGTAACTTATAGAATTACCCAATGCGGAAATGCCCTAGTAATACAAAAGGTATGTTCTTGGGATCCCACCTAACACATAGGATTCCCATTTATGGAATGTACATACAGTACTAAAGACAAGAGGCATCTGGTGCAACCATGAAAAATACTACTTCCCATATATTTCTAAGTAACCATAATCATGGATGTGTCAGGGAGATGAAACATGGGCAAGCATATTAAATAAACATATCAACATAGCTTTGGCCAAAGCATTTTTATTGTGTCAGTATTACCCTAGTAGGTAGAGTGGAAAATGAAAGCATCACTTCTACCCTTCCTTGTTTATCCACATTTGGTAGCCACGCTAAAAGATAAGATTTCCAAAATAAAACAAAAATGCAAAAGGAAGAAAAGCATGTTCTTTACAATCTACTCCCTTATACATCCTATCATTGCTCCACAATGAACATCATAGATGACATCACTCTTAAATCAAAGGACTAGCGTCATAAAAAGAAATACACACACCCTAGCCACCTCAAGATCAAATAAATCTTGAAAACAAGATTAATAATTCTCAAGTCAATGTCCAAAAGGAGGTACAAAACCAATAAAATAAAAGTGAACAAGAGTCTAGTAGATAGGTCACATAAGAAATTAGTGGCTAGGTGGTCACAAGGAAAATTTTCAAGTTAGCCCCTCATCACATCAAAGTTCATGAAAACTGAATATAATCAAATGAAAACCCAATTCACAAAATCATAGTGACTCTCACTAGTCACTAGAGTGAGTAGATGTTTAATAACACCTTGCATCCAAGGCCGCTAAGAACATCACCAAACTTCACATGCATAACATGCAATTTATCTTTATAATCAAATATTTCTAAATGCATAATGAAATATACAATACTTTTTCAAATGAAATCCATGTTCTTCCTATTCATCATGCTAGGTTACTTAATGAAACACATAAATATGGCATACACATAATTCTTGCTCCACATGTGCATCACATGCTATTTACAAAATTAAAGGCATTTTTCTTTTCTATCACAAGCCACGTCTTCATTTGGTAGGCACTCACAACCTAGTGCAAAAGTCAACCATCATTTGACTATCTCACATTTAATAAAATTTTACACTCTTCTTGCATTACACTTGCAAGAACAAATAGTTCAATTATAACACTAAAATATGCATATTATACGACCACATAATTTAAATCAAAATATAATCATAACCATATGGGATAGGATAATTACCAATCATTCCATAAACTTTCCATTTTTGACAATCTTAAAGGAATGCAATTTCAACTCAAAATCATGACATGCATAAGGAGCATCGTATCTTTCTATGTCAAAAATAATCATAATTGAGAGATGCAATGTGCAACCCATCTCATCAACTCATACAACATAAAGTAAACAAGTTGACTTATAGTTGTATGTCTAGCATAGTGAACTCAAGGCCCAAGTGTGGAACCAGGAGCTCTGATACCATATGTACAGATTGGCCCTTCAAACCCAATGCCACATCAGCAATCTCCATCAAATATGTTGTAGCAATATTGTTCTTTCTTGACTATCACATAAATCTAAATCTAAATCTTCAGATATTATCATTGGGAACCTTTCACTTGATTACCAAATAGATCAAAGTTTATCTTCTCTTTATTCTAAATGCATGTGTGTTGTGGCTTGCACCAAGATCGGTTATAAGTTCAATGCATCATACATCTTATTTGTGATTATCCCCATTCCATGAAATACAACCATTCACACACCTTCTCTCTTGTTTCACATTCAACATGTAGACTTGCGAGCTATATTGTTCATAAATAATATTTATCCATCGCTATATTTTGACGGTGGTATACCCAAGAGGAATTCAATCAAACAGCTGCAATCTATGTTTCCACATTTGGTGTATCTATCTATGAGTAGTGCTTTCCGTATAAATACATCAACGTGGCATAGAACGATAGGTTGAATAATTTTGAGGGCTGATTCCTATTGCACAACAAAGACTTTGACAACCATCACTCAAAAATGCTCCACTCCATAGTACGAGTATCAAGATTCTTACCCAGTCTCAACTGTGCCAGATTGGTGCATGCCTTCTGGATATTTGTAAAGGTGGACACATTTTATCAAATAGTTCGCGTGTCCACTACGTCCAAGTGTCCAGGCTCTGCGTTATCGAGGGCATCCATGTATTATCCTATGCTTACTTCTAAAATCTTTTACTCGGATATTTGCAGTCTCCACATCATGTTGAATGGTCTCCTGTGCTTATGAAGTTGACGGGCTAGAGATTAGAGTATTATATCAAACATTTCGCCATTCCTCCTATGTCAACACTCAAATCAATCTTCATAAATTTGGAACTCCAAACTCATTGCAAGCATAAGTTACCAATTCTCTAACACAATATAATGTCTGTGTGGGATGGAGCTGGGACCTTGATCATGGTTGTTAAAAATAATGTTTATTATAGTAGCTGAGCATTTAATGCATAGTCCAGAACTTTCTACTTGCTTCTTGGAGCCTCTCTCTTTGTGCAAAATGTGAATTTAAAATTATGTAGAAATCTCTAGAGTGCTTCCTTTCTTGAAGCTTCTCAAGAACCCTCTAGAAATATGTATGAGCTCTATAAATAGAGCATTCCTCTCAGCTGTAATAACAAGAAGAAACTTTATAGCTCTTTGATATATTTGAGTTTTGCTGTTCTGTTTTTAAGCTCTATTTTTCATTCTTTGTGCTGCTGTTTTTAATTCATCATGGTATCAGAGCATTTTCAATTCTTTGGGCTGTGAATATATGATGCTTTTGGAATGAATATATGTGTTTTCCTTGTGTGAATCTTTACATTTGTAGGCTGTAACTAAGGAGTGAACAACAGTTTGGTTTGGGACAAAAAAACTACATCAAAGGAAGGATATTGCAGGAAAAGAAAAAGTTTTTTCTTCAACAAATTGGTGAGATTTTTTCAGTTTCAAGCTTGGGTGTTCAAGTTTTTAAATATCTTTCATTTTCATCCAAAAAAAGGGAGAGAATTTAACAATGGAATCACTTGGTGTGACTTTGCCTACAGTTAAATTAAATGGAAAAAATTATTATGATTGGGTATCTCATGTTGAAATCACTCTAACCCTTCAAAATTGTTATGATATTGTGATTGGTAGTGAACAAAGGCCTACGAATCCAGGAAATGATCAAGATAATTGGGATAAAAGGGACAAGAGGGCAGCAGCACTAATCAAGCTTACACTTTCAGAAGAAGTTTTTCCAGAAGTTCGTAATGAGAGAAGTGGAGTCAAAGTTTGGGAGATTTTGAAAGATTTATATCAAAATTCAGGTGATGTATGGATCTTATCTCTCACAACTGAATTATACAATTTGAAATTATCAAGCTCACAAGAGATAGTCCCACATTTAAGTAAGTTAAAGGAAAAGAAAAATGAGCTTGCTTCTCTTGAAAAAGATATAGATGATAAAGATTTTGTGCAAATTATATTACAAAGTCTTCCAGGATCTTATCAATCATTTATAAGGGGTTTAGATACTGCAGATAAATTAAAAAGTATTAAATCAGAAGAATTGTGTGCTAAGTTGGTTCAAGAAGAGAAAAGACAAGTTAAAGAAAAAACTCATTTGATGGTGAATCTCAAGCATTTGTAATGAAAGGAAAACAATATTATAAAAAGTCACAAGAAAATGAATCTAAAGAAAGAAATTGGAAGAATGAAAATAAGAGTATTTCATATATAGATCATAATAGAAGTAAATGGAAATGTCATTATTGTGGTAAAATGGGTCATAAGGCAAATGAATGTTTCAAGAAGAAAAGAGATGTAGAAAAGAAAGTAAATAATTATCCAAAATTAGGAGATTCTAAAAGAAATGCATTTTGTGTTGCACTTAAAGAAAATAATACTTTCAAAGAAGATTGGGTTATTGATTCTGGTGCTACACAACACGTCTCATAATGAGAATCAATTTGAATCAATAAGTGAAAATAATATAGAGAAAATATATTTGGGGGATAATAGTGCTTTAGAAGTTAAAGGGACTGGTAATGTCAAAATAAATAATGGTTTGTTCAAAAATGTGAAATTAGTCCCTGAATTAAAAACAAATCTGCTTTCAGTATCTCAAATTGCAAGTCAAGGACATAAAATAGAATTCTAAAATGATAAGTGCTTAATCAAGGATGTCAATGATAATTATAGAGTCATTGCAATTGGTAAAATGGAGAATGGATTATATAAATTTCAAGAATTTACTTCTAAATGTGGAGATAAACATATGTGTGCTATTGCCCAATATGATGATATGAGCAGGATATGGCATGAGCGTTTGGGGCACATCAATTTTCAAAGTCTCAAGCTTATGGAGAAATTACAAATGGTGCATGGGCTGCCAAAGATATCATTAAGCCCTAAGGTGTGTGAAGGATGTGCAATGGGAAAAAAACATGTGGAAAGTTTCCCTCAAGGTAAATCATGGAGACCAAAAACTCTTCTACATTTAGTCCATAGTGATGTAATGGGTCCTTTCAAAACATCATCAATTGGAGGATCAAGGTATGCCCTCACTTTTATAGATGATTATAGTAGAAGAATTTGGGTGTATTTTCTACAAAAGAAAGATGAAGTGTTTCAAAAGTTTAAAGAGTTTAAAGCTTTGACTGAAAAACAAAGTGGAAAGTACTTAAAGATACTAAGAATTGACAGAGGGACTGAATACATGAATAAAGCTCTTTTAGATTTTTGTAAAGAACATGGCATTAAAAAGGAATCAACTGTCTCTTATTCACCCCAACAAAATGGTGTTGCTGAAAGGAAAAATAGAACTATAATAGAAATGGCTAGGTGCATGCTTCATTCTAGAAATCTAGAAGCTAAATTTTGGGCTGAGGCAGTTCATACTGCCGTATATATCTTGAATAGAACACCTACTAAGGCAGTTTTGAACATAACACCAGAAGAGGCATGGAGTGGAAGAAAGCCTACAGTATCTCATTTTAGAATTTTTGGTTGTAAAGCATATGCTCACATTCCTGATGAAAGGAGGAGCAAACTTGAAAGGAAAAGCGAGAAGTACATAATGGTTGGATATAGCGAGGAATCGAAAGGATATAGGTTATACAATCCTAGAACTAATGAAATCTATATTAAAAGAAATGTATGGTTTGATGAAGATATTAAGAATGATAATTCTCCAACATTATCTTTCTTTCCAATTTTGATTGATGAAGAAAATTCTACTTCTACCAATAGTCAAAGTCAAGGTGTGCAAACCACTACATGGGATGAGACTCAAGAAAGTGATAATGAAAATCCAAAGAAATTTAGAAACATCAAAGAAATTTATCAAGAAGGTCCTAGATATATATTTGCTAACTATGCTCTTATGACTAAGGTGATGCAGGTTGACACTCCAAACACATATGAAGAAGCAAAAGGAAAAGAAGAATGGGAAGCAACTATGCAAGAAGAATACAATTCTTTGATGAAGAATGGAACATGGGAACTAACAACACTTCCAGAAGGCAAAAATGTGGTTGGTTGCAAGTGGACCTATAGAACCAAATTCACATCAGATGGAGCTATTGAAAAATACAAAGCAAGGTTAGTGGCTAAAGGTTTCTCACAAGAAGAAGGTATAGACTATACTGAAACCTTTGCTCCAGTAGCTAAGATGACTTCCATTTGTACAATAGTTGCTTTAGTTGCAAAGCTTGGTTGGAAAATTTTTCAAATGGATGTAAAAAGTGCATTTTTGCATGGTGACTTAAAAGAAGAAATTTATATGCAACAACCACCAGGATTTATTAAGTATGGAGAAGAGAATTTGGTGTGTAGATTAAGAAAATCACTCTATGGTCTCAAACAAGCACCAAGGGAATGGTACTCAAAAATTAATAATTACTTCCTAGAAGTTGGATTTAAAAGAAGTAGTGCTGATCCAGATGTGTATGTAAAATATTGTGATAATAAGGTTGTTATCATTGTATTGTATGTGGATGACTTGATTATTACAAGAGATCACACACATGATATTGAGATAACTAAAAATTAACTCAAAAAAGCTTTCGAAATAACTGATTTAGGACTAATGCACTATTTTTTGGGTATGCAAGTATGGCAAGAAGAAGGAAGAATCATGCTCTCTCAAACTAAATATGCTCTTGATGTACTTAAAAAATTCAATATGAGTGATTGTAAACCATGTAATACACCATGTGAAATAGGAGTAAAGTTAGGTGCTAACTCTACTCAAAAGAAAGTGGATGGAAAATTATATAGGCAGCTTGTTGGAAATCTTTTGTATCTTACTATAACTAGACCAGATATTGCATATGCAGTTGGTATTGTATCGAGATACATGGTAGATCCACACATTGAACATTGGAAAGCGGCTAAAAGAATATTAAGATATATTAAGGGTACTTACCAGCTTGGCATTGAATACAAATATGGAGGAGAACCTACTTTAGTTGGATATACGGATTCTGATTATGCAGGTGACATTGATAATAGAAAGTCAACTTCAGGATATATCTTCCATCTTGGATCAGGACCGATTTCGTGGAGTAGCAAGAAGCAATCAACAGTGTCACTCTCATCTACAGAAGCTGAATATATTGGTTTATCAAAGGCATCTCAAGAAGCATTATGGCTTAGGAGGTTACTTGAAGAATTGCATCATCCACAAGACTCTCCAACAACAATATTTTGTGATAATCAAAGTACTATCAAGCTAGCAAAAAATCTAGTATATCATGCAAGGTCCAAGCCTATAGAAGTGCATCATCATTTTGTTCGAGATCTAATTGAAAGACAAGAGGTGGAGCTTCAATTTTGCGGAATAGAAGATCAACTTGCTGATATATTTACAAAAGCATTGTCTATTGTAAAATCTACGAAATTTAGAGATCTATTGCAGCTCAAAGATGTTCCTACTCTCTCCAAATAAACATTATGGGGGGGTGTTAAAAATAATGTTTATTATAGTAGCTGAGCATTTAATGCACAGTCTAGAACTTTCTACTTGCTTCTTGGAGCCTCTCTCTTTGTGCAAAATGTGAATTTAAAATTATGTAGAAATCTCTAGAGTGCTTCCTTTCTTGAAGCTTCTCAAGAACCCTTTAGAAATATGTATGAGCTCTATAAATAGAGCATTCCTCTCAGCTATAATAACAAGAAGAAACTTTATAGCTCTTTGATATATTTGAGTTTTGCTGTTCTGTTTTTAAGCTCTGTTTTTATGCTCTATTTTTCATTCTTTGTGCTGCTGTTTTTAATTCATCAATGGTGCCACTCACAAAAGCTCTCAATCTTCTCCATTGAGTGCTTTGGAAGTATCAAAGATGAGCAGGTTGGAGATAAGGTATGGGTTGCTTCACATTCTCTTTTCAAGACTCTCGACTCCCTAGTGATTTCTCTGAATATTTCATCCTGCTTGCGATGCACATGTAAAGTGGGTTGTGTGTGATATCTCACTCATCGATATTGGCATAGAAGGTTTTTTTTTAATTATGTGGAAGCTCTAAGTCCTTTCTGACCCACATGCCATGAGTTTCTTCTCTTTGGACACCATGTCTTTGGACGACTTACAACATTGTATCAATTTCAGCTTTCACAAACATTGCTTTGGAGTTTCTATTTTCTGTGAATAGGATGCGCATTATCTTTCTTTTAGGATTTCAGAGGCTTCATCGAATGCCTTGAAGCAATATCTTCGTTCTTTCATGACTGAAACGTAATGTCTTTCCATTGTTATCTTTCAGCATTCAGAAAAGGGAGGTTAATAACAGTTTTTAGAAATGCTTATTTTGAGCCTCTAACCTTAACCTTTTTGGATGAGACGTTAAGATTAATGGTATAGAATACGTATTTTGGAAATTTATCTTAACCCTTTTTAGATTGAGAGGTTAAGATTTCCAACTAAAACATGTGTTTTGGAGCTCAAACCTTAAACCTCTTTTAAAGGTTAATGGTTAATGATTAAGTGGAAAATATGTATTTGGGTGCCTCCCATTAACCTGGACAACTTTTGACTCAGGAGTCACTTTCCAAAATTTTGAAGTGGCTGGTGGAGCTAGAAACGAGCCAAAGATATTTGAAAGGCAAAAATACTTAAAAGGATTGAGAACAAGCAATCAATTTAACCCTTAAAAAAAGGTGTGTTGTAGAAATAACTCAAATTTGATATGATGAGGATTTTGAAAATTCAGAACAATTTTGATATCCAAACAACAATATAGATATACTCTACAATCTACAATGTGACACACACTCAATATAAAGAACATATTTAAAACTTCTCTTATGTTACTTATTTTGATCAACGGAAAAATCTTCTTGTCTACAAATTGTAAATTGTAACAAAATTTATAAGATTTCAGATTTTTCTTTCTATTTGCCTCTGCAGAGTTTCCTACAAATAACATGGTGTTGTAGATTTTTCTCTCTCTATTTGCCTCTGCAGAATCTGCTACAAATAATATGGTGTGCCATGAAAATTGTAGATTTTACTCTCTATTTGCCTCTCCAAAGTCTCCTACAAATAATATGGTGTGCCATGAAAGCTGTAGATTTTTCTCTCTCTGTTTGCCTCTGCAGAGTCTCCTATAAATAATATGGTTAGCCATGAAAGCTGTAGTTCCTGCACGGACAAAGAAGACAATAGATATGTATACGACATATTATCCCTCCGTTCAAGCAATAATAAAAATAGAAAATGGCACAAACTATCGATATACAAATAATTATTTCAAAATACTACATAAGAGGGTGTTTAAAGACATTTGTTTAGGACAAAATTAATATTTTGTCTTAGAAACATAAAATATTTTTTAAAGTTAAAAAATATTATTTTTTAATTGTCTTGCATTTAAAATTATGACAAATTAAAAAAGGCACTTTCTAGAAAAAAAAGAGACATTGCACATGCATTTTCACTTCGAAACGAGCAGCGAGCGCAGAGGGAGGGCGGGGAAGGTTTATCTTATTTAGGGCTTTAACAGATTGAGCCAAATCAATCTGCATCCTCATGATTTTATCCTACCCACGTCGTGAGGGCATTTTAATTAATCTTTGTTTGAGAGAATAACTAGTGATAATAGAATTTTAAGCAATGAAATGTTTTCAGATCTGTTAAAGAAGTTTTTATCAGGTAATACAGAAAATCATGGCTGTTTCACTTTAATGCCGCTTTTGATTACTCAATGCTTAATTTTTTAGGTGTTTGATAATGTTCATGTGCTGGGTAAGAGCGATCTTCTAGGCTCTATTTTGTCTCTGAGGGCAGCCTCTTGGAAACTGCGGTTTAGATGGAGAAATGCTAAAGATTTACACACCACACCATACATTTCAGGTACCTATATTCTGTTCTTGGAATGGCTCAAAAATTTCTATGTCACTCTAATTTGGGTATTACGGAAAATGAAAGTTACATGGTCTGATATAAATTTCCCTTAGAAAAATATCCACATATATTCTGCTATATTCCAAAATATGACTGCAGATTGGATTTGGGACCAAGAAAATGAGAAAAAAAATTCTTGGGTTATGTCTGGTCTTCTTCATGAGCAATTCTCTATCAGGCCACACCATTTTCTAGCAAAAGATAAGTATTAACGGAAACACAACTAAATATTAGCTTCTGAATCCGGTACTTCAGACTTTGAAATTCTGCTTTCTTATTGTCATACTCGATTTTCAAGCCTGCGTACATGTCTGTTGATTCCTGAAAAATGTAACTTCATATTAAAGACTAGTGTGGGTTCATTGGAAAAAATCACTCAACATAGCCTTTAATAATCTTAGAAGCAGTCCATCTATCTGTGAAAATTTGCTTGTTTCTCTTCAATTATGTTCTTCTGCTTCACTGCCTCGAAAAATTAAAATAATTTTAAATTTGAAATTATAACAAACCTTCAAAAATAATTAAAAACAATATCTTGACAAAGAGAACTCATTCACTATCAAGTCCAGTGAAACATCATCATAATGTTTTTACACTGAAGTATATTAAAATATCGATTGAGCTCTTGAAATTTTATGTGGAAGATAAAATCAGTTAAAATTTCAATGAACTGATAAGAGATTAAAACCAGAACTTCACATTACAGTAGTAAAAAACAAATTAACATTCTAATTTTAATATACCCCACCCTATTATTAGTTTGGTTATGCAAAATCAGCTCCTCTAAGAAAGATTTAGCTGGAGTAACCTATCCGCTAGTTAATTAACACATTGACTTATCATTGCTAATATAAAGGTTGTGTTCTAGTTCTATATGCACTTAGATTTTACCACTGATTATTACATAAGTACGCATGAAAAGAAAATGATTCAAAATCAATGATCAATAAACTAAACTCAAAATAGTGAATAGTCATGAAGTATGCAACCGGTTAAAGATTCCTCTATGCTACCGCAATCAAAGACGACCTAGTCATATCTAATTCAGTATCTATAGTTGCACTAAAATTTTAAAGATCTTCATGCACACCTATTGTTAAACTTTAACCATAGTACAAATCTTTTTCAATATACAAAACAAAGCATGATATAAAAAGAATAGTTCAATTTACATATGCAATTAGTAATCGAAAATTTAGGAGATTATAATGTCAACCGCAGCCATGACACTGGAAATAGACGGAGAGGAGTTTGACTCAACATGAAATATATTTTTAACTCTACATAGCCTAAATAGAATTAAAAATAAACAATTTATATCACAGTATTGTACATAAATTTCATTATTGAACACCCAAAATGGAAAGAATTCAAGTAAAACATAATTTAATTTGACATGCAATTAACAATAATTTTCACTCTGTTAGTTTTGTTGGTTGCTTTAATAAAGTTTGGCTGGTTAAACAAATGGTATATTTTGGGTAGTTTTATTAGCTTAATTATCTTGAACATGGTCATTTTTGATAAATTTTGCTAATAAGATTTTGTAATTAACTATTTTGGAAGGATTCATACTAGTTCATTGTTTGGTTGTAATGGCCCTTCATAGTTCTAACTTGTAATTTAGTGTGTTTGTTTCTTCAAGTATAGTATCCATAAAAACAATAATTTTTACTAGATATGTGTAGTTGTTCTTGACTTTGAAATTGAAGAAAACGGCCTAATTACAATAAAGTTTGGTTTCAACAATCATCTCAATGAGAACTTAAGTATGCAATTTGCACATTTTGCACTTAAAGAGTAAGTGTTGGTATAGTTCAAAACCAAGTTGTACACATACGACTCATGTCATAAAGAGTGTTAGTATGAGTCAAATAATTATTATAGTCGTTCAAGTATGATGTAAGGGTCTACAATTAACCATCAAACTTACAGTTTTCCATTAAAGAGTCCAGAATTAGCTAGCATTAGCCAACAAAGTGTTTAGTTTAACTAATTATAAGAAATACATTCAAGCTATAAAAATGTATACTTTTTTTGAATAAAGAAAAAAAAGGAAATTCACCTAAATCAATTTCAGTTGAAAGTAACTTTAGGTTTTCCTTTCTGTGCTTGTCACCATCCTCTATTTTCTAGCTAATGTTTCATTTTAAACAACATGATAGGTGCAAGTCTAGGACCATTAATGGAATATTCAAATATCCTATAATATGATATGTTTGAATACCATATGATCTGTTTAAATAACTAGTTTAGAAAAACAAGTTACAGAGATATCTTGGACTAGAGTTCCCTTCATGAAAGGGTGCACAAATCACACACAATCTCCACATTTTTAAATTTTTTTTTATATAATAGGATAAATTTCCCTTTGATATAATCTTGTTAAGTTGCAAGATCCTGTAGAGATATCTTGGACCAGAGTTCCCTTCACGAAAGGGCGCACAAATCACACACAATCTCCACATTTTTAAAAAAAAATTTTATATAATACAATAAATTTCCCTTTGATATAATCTTGTTAAGTTGCAAGATCCTGTTGAGAGCTAGATCTTTGTCAACAATCTTGTATGAGACATTTGATAAGGTAATGCCTACCTCTAGTTACAAATATCTTCTAGGTGACTAACTTTAAGAATTATTTGATAAATTTGTTAAAGTAATAATGAAAGAACTTTAATTTGTACTTGATTGAAAGAAAAGAATATTTTTTAGTGTATAATATGAAGTAATTGAGGCTAGGAAAGCTATAGATAATATAAGACTTGCATATCTTACATCATATGAGCTTTGAATTTGAGAATCTTTTTATCTTATCATAACTATCACTTATAATAGAGATATTATGATGGATGCTCTTAATTATTAAACAACATTAGAAAATCACTATATTCTTGCATGTCAAATAAAAACAAACAATTTTTTCACTATAAAAACTTAACGTGTTGTTTTTTGTATTTAATACCCATTGCCTGCAATGTAAATAGTGTTTGTACCATATACTTAATAGTCTGGTTAGTGTGCAAATTGTAGATATTTTTTTGGAAATTTGTTCACCACCACAATCAATTGAAAATATCATTTATTTTAGAATTTGCATAAAAAGACGTGATAAGTCTCAAATGTGCTCATTTTATGATACAAATGCCAAATACATCTGTCTTACATCAAATGCCATATATGTCAACGAAACCATTGAATATGCTTAAAGTTAAACCAATGAATTTATGTAGTTTGTGAACTCACTTTGCAAGTGTAACTCTTCTAATCATTATTATTTAACTAGGATCTTTCTATCATATGTAGAATGTTTCGTAAAAAATAATATAATTTTCTCGACAAGGCCCAAGAGAAGTATGCTATGCATTCTTTTATAGAACAATGTTATTCTAATGTGACCCTTCATCAGTTTGCAAATTCCAGTGGCACTATTGTTAGCATGAATGCTGATGATACTACTTTGGGAAGAATCCTTAGCATTGGAGAGTATTGACATGTTGTATTCATGACTATGTTTGTCATTGATGTCAACATAGCATGGTTTTTATAAAGACTGGATGAGTAGTCGATAGAGATCTTGATGGTATAGAAAATGGTTTGATTTTCTGGTGATGCACAGTTATGGACATGTTTGGCATAGTGTCCCAATGACATGGTCATGTGCATAGAGTCTAAGATGAAGACATACAGAAGTTGTACTTGAGTTACATAGAGTAGTTCAAAGACAAATTATTGGAAAAATAGTTCTTGCTATTTGTTGGTTATCTTATATCTGAGATGTAATGAAGAGATGTGCAATCGGCCAATGACAAAGGAAAGATTGTTGACGATGTCAACAAGTGCACAAGACCTAGTATCACACATGTGAAGTTTTGTATAGACTATGAGCTAACAATGCTATTGTAATTGTAATTAATTAATTATCTTATTATAACTAATTGGGAAAGCCTCAAGGCTAACTCAAAGAATTATTCTGAAGATATGGTATAAGGGAAAGATGTTTTACTTGATTGTAAAGTGTGTATTTAAGTATTGTGATTGTTGTTGAAGTGTGAAGTGTGAAATGGAGTAGAGTGCTTACTGAATGCATGTAAGTGATCTAAGAGATTATTGGATGTGAGATTTGTCACCTGGTTACAAGATCAGGAGGAGAAGAGGTTTGGTTGACAAGACAAAGAAAGAGGATAGAACAATACAATATAATTATGTTATTCTACAAGGAATAATACAAAGATCTTTTGGATAGTGAGTCTGTCAGTCTTGGCTTTGAAGCTATCTAGGTAGTGGGTCTAGTTGTCTTTCGCAACTCCTAACAAGGTTGGAATCTCCTAACAGGGACTCATATGAACTGAATGTATTCATAAACTCCTAATAGGGTCCATCCTCTAGCAAGGAATATTTATATTAGTACATTATCTTGTGGGTACCACCCACACTGGGGTTTTCCCTTTGATCAAGGGTTTCCCTAGTTATCATATCCAATGTTATTGTGTATGAGTATCTTATTGTGGTTTTAGTTTATATTACTCATATTGTTAAGATTGTTAAACATTGACAATTGTGATATTAGTTGGACAATTATGATATTCTAACAACTGTGACTGATGAGGTTTTCCTTGGAGTTAACATCTAACCTTTAATTTCCCACTTATAGAGAAAATTTTGCAAGAATTAAATATTTTCTCATTGTTTGGTCTAGATTATAATATGTTATCTATTTTTGTATGCAATTTGTCTAGCTTATTTGTGTTGATAAGGATTTTTCCACAACCCCCATGAGTGTGGAATCTCTACATGCACAATGCTCGAAAGAAAGATACTCAAATATCCTAAGGATTGAAACCTGATGATAAGTAGTCATTAATTGGAAATTTAAGTACAAAAATTGTTTTTGTCTCTACTAGGGGCAGTAAAGTCAGGATGACTAGCTAGTGTATGGTTAGGGTTTCTTTGAAAATTTATTGAACTCAATAACATGAAAGATTTCATATTGATTTTGATAAAGATCTATCAATACTCAAAAAAACTATTAAATGAGTTAGGCAATGTATGAGAGAAAATAAGGAACATAATATTTCTTTTTTAAAGAGTCATTAAATAGGAAATTACATCATATCCCCTTTATAGTTAGGGATGGAAAGGAAAGATCCTAAGTAGCACGAAGAAACTCTAGCTTCTCCTAGCCTCTTTGCATGACATTTTAGTGTATTTTTTCTCTATATTTAAACTCCTAGATAGATATAGAAACATTCTTGAAAAAATCCAAATCAAATTCTTAGGGTCAAGTTTTGAAGAGAAGTCTAGGATGAGGTTGGTGAGCTTGAAAAATGTCTACCAACCTAAGGCCCTTCAATGTTTGAATATCAGGAGGACATGACATATGAATAAGGCCCTCCCAACTAAGGTCAGTTGGAGATTGTTGAAATCCTTGGGTAGTTGCTGCAACATTGTGAAGGCCAAGTATCTTGGAGGGGACTCGTTCCATCACTTCCTCTGTACCCATGCTCCCCTAGGGTTCTAAAATATGGAACAATGTGTTGTACACCTAGAAAATTCTAAAGATGGGTACTCACTAAGTTGTGGGGGATGGAAACAACATTAAATTTTAGGAAGACCAATGGCTTCAAGACAACCCCTCCAGGCACACTAGGTTCCAATCTTTGCGTAAGGCTTGTACTAGACATAATGGTACTCTAACTCAAAGCTATATAACCTCTAATAGAGAATGGAAAAGAATTCATAATCAAGAGTTTATTGGGATAGAGCTTTCTCTAGAACTACAAAATCTTCTCTAGAGTTATCAGATTCCTTCCAGCATGGGTGATGACTCTTTGGAAACATACCCCATTAGGAGACATCACAATGAAATTATCTTATCTTTGTTGTCTAAGGTAGGATGTGGCCCAAGGGATTGGAGGAAGGTCTGCCACCCATGGATCTTGCCAAAGATAAATTTCTTTTGGTGGATGAACTTATATAGAAATATCCTCACCAATTATAATCTTCAAAGGAGAGGGTCTCAACTCACTAACTGCTATGTTTTATGTTACAAAGAAGAAGAACCTATCCCACACCTTCCCATCCATTTCCTTTTTGTATCAAATGTTTGGAGAATTTGGGAAAGGAGATTGAAATTACTTGCTCCATTTATGATTTCCTAGTAGAGAATTGGTTGAAGATTCTCCTTGATAAACCTATCAAAGAGGAGGGGTGGACTTAAATAGGGAGGAGCCCAAGGAAAACAAGAACAAGGAAGAAGGAAAGAAAGTGGGAAAATAGCCTTGGCTTTGTTTTTTTTGGTTTTTATGTTTTGGATCCCACTAAACTTGATGCCCTGCATTTTTTTATAAATATATATATATATATATGATAAAGTACTAGACTAATAGAAGCAATATGTCTCCTTGCTATTGGTATGTTTTTCCATTTTATTTTCTAGTTAGAAATAGGACTAATGGTAAGGATTGCTCTATTTTGGAGCTTGTCTTTATTTATTTTTTGAAGTATAAAACTAGTATTTGTTAGATAGGTGGGAGGTAACCTCTGGCCGATCCTTCAACCTTTTTGTACACCAAATTCAACCCCCCTTTCTTTTGGTTGCTATCTAATACTTCAAAAATAGTATTGTGGGCATAGTACTTGTGACTTTGTCAAACAAAAAGAACCTACAAATCATGTAAATATTGCAAAAACCATTATAATTTTAGTATTTTCTTTACTTGAAAAAACTATCTTACATTGTTAAATGATGAATTATCTTGTTAGACAACAAACTATTACAGCATTTTAATGATGGATCATGTTTCCATGCAACTATGGTAATCCCAAGAAAAGTGAGTAAGATTTTATCTCAGAAATCAATACTTTCTATAAACTATAAATCTTTAGATGTGGTAGTGTATGGTATTTTGATATACAAACCATTATTTGGTATTTTAGAGACTTGCAATACTCTTTTATGAAATATTCTAAAAACAAAAGAACTTTAAGAGGAAAATGTTTGCATCACCAAGTAATGTTTTTGAAAGTTTTTATATTATAACTTGATAGCCCAACAACTTCTATCTTCTCAATGTTAGATCCATATAGAAATCAATGACCCAATAGTGAGAGTAAACTTGTCTCAAAAATAAATTTTTGATTGGTTAGAACTAAGAACTATATTTTAATAGAAGAACCTTCTATATAGTTCTATTCAAGTTTTGTATACTAATTTTGAATATTTTTTTTTTATTTGCTAATGTTTCTCTTTTGGTCTAGCCATAGGCATGAAGAATAGTTGCAAGAGTATCCCTCAAAGATTCTATAAATAATTAAAGTGCCAAATTATCCAAAATAAAACTATTTAATATTTAGTGACTGATTTTGACAAATTTGCAAGCATTTAAGCTTCATCTTTGGGGGAATATTGTAAAATTTTAAACAATTAATATTGTTTTAGCACAAGTGAAAGTGTAAGATGCCTTATTTTTTAGCTCAAATAAATGCTTCATCAATCACAACCACCTTTGTTTCTACTTCTAGTTTTCATTTAATTTTTAGATTGTAGTCTTTTCTCATGCTCAACAACTACTACCAATTTTTTGTGATCTTTATGCTCTCCTTGGCTAGAGATGGTGGAACATAAGGAACATCATCAATTATTGCCTAAAATTTTCATAGTGCATTATTAATATTGTCCTTCTAGGACCAGATTTTGGTGGATGAAATAATAATTTCTCAGCTATTTATTTGATTCTCTTCCATTTGCAATATTTTTTCTTTAACTTGTAGAGGTATCTATCTTACACCCATGACATTAAACTACATGTCCAAGTTTGTGCTTACTTAATTGACAATTTTAGTATTGTGGGTCATTTATATTTTCATTTTTGTTTAAAGTATAATAGTATTTTAGTTTATGTGTTTTGGTAGTCATCTTGAAAATGTTAAGATGAAATTCAACTTTCCTTTTGTATTTCTCTTTCTTTTTAATACTATCACAAGTAATGAAATATAAGCATTGTTAATAATGAAAGTATGCTTTTGTGATAGGAAATATTATTCTTACTAGGCCAAAATACCTAATAGAACCAAGCTCAAAAGAATATAGCTACAAAGAAGCTAAAGAAATGACTAGTGACTTTACAAGGAGGATTCTACAAGCGTTTATGGACCTATGTTCTATGGTTGCTTAAAGAATGGATGAGAAGTTTCCATAAAAAATAAGTTCAACAACATTTAAACAAGGATCACATAAACTTATAAAAGAGATTTGTCTAGGTCTCTCTCTACTTATGCCTTTTTCTTTCACGTAGCATAGGCATCTCAATAATTTTGTATTGAATCTCTCTAGGTTAAACAAAAAATTAAAATTTGGAGGTTGTGTTGCTTTCAAGAGACCATCATAAAAATATAGTTAATTTTTTTGCTACTATTATGAAGATGAAAAAATATTTTATTTATGAGTTTATGTAAAAGGGAAACTTAATCAACAACTACACAATAGCCTTTATTCGTTATATATAAAATACTTCGTGCAATATTTGTTTATGGAAAATACAAAAATCAAAACTTTACTCCCTTGTTTTCTCTTCTTTTGGATGCCAATCTCTAGGACAACATGTCATTTATTTATTCACATAAAAATGTTGTTTAGAAGGAAATCATTTTCATGGAAAAGTTTGATCGAACAAATATTTTCCTCTCTTGAATGAATAAAAGTAGAAGGGCGAACACACCAAGTTGTAGTGCCAAAAAGATGAAATTTTTTTGTTTCTTCAATATTTTCAATAGCATGCACACATTATGGCATGGGTGTATGCTTTTTGATCCTAGGCCATAGCGCATGCACACTATAGCATGCACGTGCTATGGAAAAATTGATATCTCAATATCGCATGTACATGCTATGGAAAAATGGATTTGTTAATAGTTCGTACATGTTATAGTGTGTACACACTATTTGAAATCACATAAAAAATAGAAACCCTACTCTCTCTCTCCCCCTCTCTCTCCATCCACCCTCTCTCCCTACCCCATCCTCTCTCTCTACAACTTATCCTGTACTCTTCCCTTCCTCCTCTCCCCCCCCCCACTCTCTCTCTCCCTCCCTCCCTTTATCGTCCACTACTCTATGTCCACCCCCTCCCTTTTTATATATATCCTATCCCACATACTCTTTGAACTTCCATTCCTCTGTCTCTCCCTCCCTCTATCATCCACTACTCTCTATCTCTCCCCCCACCCTCCCTCCCTCCCTCCTTCCTTCCCTCTCCATTTCTCTCTCTCTCTCTCTCTCTCTCTCTCTTCCTTCCTCTCTTAACCCCTAATCTATGTCCCTTTCACTCTTTCTATGAATCCTATCCCATGTAGTCTTTAAACCCCCATCCTCTATTCCCTCTCTCTCTCTCTCTCTCTCTCTCTCTCTTGTTAGAGTAAATAATTAATATTTAATTATTTATTCTATTGCTTAAGTTTACTTAGGTCATGCATTTATTTAATATTTCATATTTAATGCATGTTGTGACAACACGGGAGTTTGTTCCCTTCTAGTTGTCACACTTATCTTCTAGCTTGTTCTACAAGCTTCCATGAGCTCTTTATATTCGGGCTCTCTCTCATTGTAAATTATATTGTGAAGCCATTTCTTATTGTAAATACATTTCTTATTGTGTTTGCATTTTTGGCTCTCATGTCCGTTTAGGGTTTTTTCCCGTGCTCCATGCTCCTCCCCTTCTTGGCTTCTCTTTGACAGGTTCGCATGCAAGTGATCTTGGCATCTTCGGAGTTGGCTTTCCTCAACTCCAACATGGTATCAGAGCCTTCCTGCTGCTGCTTCGTTGAAGAAATTTTGAAGCCGTGATTTGAAGTCACAAACCCTAGTTTGTTTGTGCATTTTTTCTTCAAATCAGGGGATCAGCGATTTTTTGGAGCACTTTGGGACCAAACGGACATCACCATTGGATCCGGAAGGCCATTTGCAGTCAGGATTCATATAAAACTTTTCGATTTCGGACACAGGGCAATTTTGGCGAATTTTTGAGGCCTCTAGGAGTCTGCCGTACGGTCGTACGGACGCTGCGACGATTTTTTTTTTTAAATATATATATTCGACAGCGCCGCCGCCGCGCCACCGCGGGGCCGCCCGCAGCGGCCGCAGCTGGCAGCGCCGCCCGTTCCCCGGCCTCCTCCCGGCCGCCGCTCGTCCGCCGCCCTCCGCCGGCGGCTCCTCCCGGCTCTGCCGCCCTGCGGCCACCTCCGCTGGTTCCGCCGCCCCTGCGGCCGCCTCCGCCCATCAGCGCCGCTCCGCAACTCTACAACACAGTCAGCACCAATTTGTGCATGACACATGGCAGGCGTGCCACGTGGCCCCTGCCACGTCATCGTCCGTACTGGCACGTGGCACTTTTTTTTGCGGTGACAGCCTCCAAGCCGTCAAATTTAATCGCGTGACTTGCTGACGTCAGCACTGCATCAGCCCTTGCATGCACCTCTCCCGATTGCTTTTGGACCTACTTGTGGTTTTTTGGCCATAACTCTTGCATACGGAGGTATTTTTCCGATCCGAAAGAAGTGCCGGAAAGCTGGTTCCGAGACGGAGATTTTGGTGCAGGTATTTTTAGCTTTTGATGCATTTTTATTGCTCGTTTTTTCTGTTAAAGTCCGAAGTCCTGTTTTTGACTCCGGCATGCATATCTTTTGCGTCCCATGTCTATTTTTGGAAAACTTTATATTTATGAAAAGCTGGTTCTGTGTACTTTTCAGAACTATCATCTTTTTTCCTCACTTTTGGCCTCTTCTCTTTCTATCATAGTTTTAGCGTTTTTGCTCTATGGTTGATATTTTGAGTGTTTTAGGCCCAAGGATCGTTTTCCTGGCATGGTTTGCTTTATTTTCGGCTGTACTTTCTTTTGGTTCAGCTCCTTTTCATTTTTGATCATTGTAGCTATCTTTTTGAAGCATTTTTCATTTTCACACTGAGATAAATTGTCACTTTTGCATTCTAGGCGTCATGAACGTTGTTTTGAGTCAGGTGTACTTGCACTATTTTCATAAAGCACCATGGGGGGGATTATTGTTTGCTGTTTTAGGCATTCTCCCTTTGTCAAGTGAGTGTCCCTTCCACGACATTAGCCCATGCAGAGTCAGTTAGACCGTGTCTTTATCGGTGTCTGTACTTCTTTTCCTCTCTCCTCATTCTTGGTTCGTTTGCAGAAGATTTGGCTCCCCTTCTCAGTTGCCTGTCATCACACCCCGTCTGCATTAAGGGGGGATTATGCTGTGTTCTAATGCATCCGTGGTTCGATGGTTCGATAGTGTGAACTATGTATTCAGTGGTTGATCCTACATACAAGGCGATTGCAATGGCTGGCTACCTATGCATTTCGGTGAGATGGATCATCTACCATATAGACATGCTCGGCTCGTGCCTTCTTCTTCCATGGAGGTTTCTTTAGATCAGCAGTTTGGCAGATTTGCGACTTCTTCATGCTTCAGTGATGTTGCTTCTTCATGATCACTTCTTTGTTCCTGTTTTAGGGGGCAATTTCCCTAGTTGGAGACTTCTTCCGTTCTTCACTAGGTTCTTACCTCATTTTAGGGGAGGGTTTTTCCCATGTGGTTTTCTCTCTTTCCCCGTTTACAGAGGTTTCATTTCTTCTTGCATTGTACTTGGGTACCTAAAATGGCCTCGTTGCCGGGACCCATTATGCATTTCATCTTAGCTTTGTGAGCTTAAGGCATTTCCCTAAGTTGCACTTAAGGGGGGGGTGTTAGAGTAAATAATTAATATTTAATTATTTATTCTATTGCTTAAGTTTACTTAGGTCATGCATTTATTTAATATTTCATATTTAATGCATGTTGTGACAACACGGGAGTTTGTTCCCTTCTAGTTGTCACACTTATCTTCTAGCTTGTTCTACAAGCTTCCATGAGCTCTTTATATTCGGGCTCTCTCTCATTGTAAATTATATTGTGAAGCCATTTCTTATTGTAAATACATTTCTTATTGTGTTTGCATTTTTGGCTCTCATGTCCGTTTAGGGTTTTTTCCCGTGCTCCATGCTCCTCCCCTTCTTGGCTTCTCTTTGACAGGTTCGCATGCAGGTGATCTTGGCGTCTTCGGAGTTGGCTTTCCTCAACTCCAACATCTCTCTCTCTCTCTCTCCAAATCCCCCCTCTCACATCCTCTACTGTGTATCCCTCCCTCTCTTTCTATGCATCATATCTCATGTACCCTTTGATCCCCCATCCTCTACTCTCTCTCTCTCTCTCTCTCTCTCTCTCTCTCTCTCTCTCTCCAAATACCCCCTCTCACATCCTCTACTGTGTATCCCTCCCTCTCTTTCTATGCATCATATCTCATGTACCCTTTGATCCCCCATCCTCTACTCTCTCTCTCTCTCTCTCTCTCTCTCTCTCTCTTAATCCCACCCTCTCACAACCCCTATTGTCTACCCCTATTCTATTTTCCTCTCTCTTTCTATGAATCCTATCCCATATATGCTTTGAACTCCCATCCCCTATTCTCTCTCTCTCTCTCTCTCTCTCTCTCTCTCTCTCTCTTCCTTTCTCCCTCCCTCCCTCCATCTCCATTTTCCTCTCTCCATTTCTCCCTCCTCTCTCCCTATACCATCCTCTCTCTCCTCTCTCTTTCCCTCCCTCCCTCTCCCATTCCCTACTCTATGTCCCTCTATGCATCCTATCCCATTAATGCTTTGAACTCCCATCTCTCTCTCTCTCTCTCTCTCTCTCTCTCTCTCTCTCTCTCTCTCTCTCTCTCTCTCTCTCCCTCCCTCCCTCTCCCTCCCTCTCCCTCTCCCCCTCTCCCATCCCTTACTCTATGTCCCTCTATGCATCTTATCCCATGTAAGATTTGAACTCCCATCTCTCTCTCTCTCTCTCTCTCTCTCTCTCTCTCTCTCTCTCTCTCTCTCTCTCTCTCCCTCCCTCCCTCCCTCCCTCCCTCCCTCTCTCTCTGCCATCCCTTACTCTATGTCCCTCTATGCATCCTATCCCACGTATGCTTTGAACTCCCATCTCTCTCTCTCTCTCTCTCTCTCTCTCTCTCTCTCTCTCTCTCTCTCTACCTTCTTCCCTCCCTCCCTTCCTCTCTCCCTCCTTCTCTCAGACCTCCCTTGCTCCTTCCTTCCTTCCCTCTCTATTACCCTCTCTCAATTTCTCCCTCCCTCCCTCCCTCCCCTACCTTAATTATTTAATATTTATTTAATTTATGTGAACTCTATCTCTTTCTATGTTCTTTCCCCATTCCCTTCTGTCTTTCTATTCTTCTCTATCACTCTACATCATATCCCTTACTCTCTCCCCAACTTCTACTCTCTCTCACTCTTTACCCTCGCTCCCTCTCTACCTCTCTCTTGCTCTCTCTCCTTATCCATACTCTCTATTAAAATTGAAAGCTTAAATAGTGTGGATGCACTACTATAGTGCATGTGTGCTATAGTGTGAATGTTCTATTTAAGTCTTCAATTTAAAAGAGGCTTAAATAGTGCATACACACTATAGTACATACTATTTAAGCCTTGAATTTAAAAATGCTTTAAATAGTTCATAGGCACTATAGTGCATACACACTATTGTGTGCACAGGCTATCTAAAGCCTTGGATACCACCAAGTATAAGGCTTGGATTTTGCTTGGGCATCCAACCCAAAGGTTTGGAGGCTCTAAACTAGTCTGAGACATGATTTGCAGCAAGCATACAAAAAATGCTTGTTTTTTCTTCTGTGCTCCGCTTCAAGTTTTCTTGTGGTTGAAAATTGATAAAATCAAGTTACATAGTATTATATATCTTTGTGTTAGTTATATAACCATATAATTTATTTCAAATTCATATTATTTCAAGCCTTCCAACTATAATTTCTTTTGAATGTATGTCTAATTTCTCTCAAAAATCAACATGTACTAATTGGGGTATAGATTTTAGCTCGTTTGTTGAATTTTGCAAAAAGTTAGTTTTTTAGAAACTAGACTCCATTCTACACACTTTGAAAAAAAGATGTTTTTATTTTGGATTAGTTTTCAATAATTTCTAGGGGGAGCACATAAATGTTTCACATTTTGGGGATGTGTCCACTTACAAAATTCATGAAAAAAATACACATTATAAAATTAGCTGAAAATTTTGGAATAAAGTACATGACATTAGGTAACTTTTGACCAAAGCAATTAAAGAATTTCAAAATAGAATTTTAAATTTTAGGAGGGCCACACTTTGCACTATGTTATGTTTTTTTTCTAAAAAAGAAATACCTCTTTCTGTGGCCCCCTTTTTTGAGGGCCTAAAACTAAATCATTTTGAAAAAAAATTATTAGTTTAGAAACTAGATTCAAAGAATACTCCTTTTGTTTCTATCATATCTTAAAATTTTGAGCTAACTATCTTCAATCTCTTGTTGAAGTTCATAAATTGTTGATTTTATTAAAAAGATGTCCACTTGTACCTCCCTTTTGGCACCGCAACTTGGTGCACTTACTAAAAATAATGGCAATTATCTCTTCTTTATAGTTGCAACATCTCAATAAAAGCATGTATTTCCTATTACTCATGATCATTCACTTCGAGCATTTAAAATGAGTAAATTTCTAGAGCTAAAATAGTCAATAATATCATAAGGTAAGATTAATTTAACTTCTATTAAAGATATCAACATAGTTTCCATAACATGCATTGGACTCATTATATTCAAATGAATTTTTAACATATTTTGTTTAATATTTACATAAATACATATCCAAGTCATTTGTTTGACATACTCTAGTTTTCTAATGCAGAAGAATTTATGTAACAGGCCTAAAGAATGTGAAATTAAAATGCACACAGACACAAAAATTTTTTATTATAAAAAGTCAATATATAGACCCTAAAAAAAATTTTGGCAATTGAGAAAAAAACTATATTAGTCATTACATAATCAAACATGTAGAAAAGTACTTGAATAAATTAAACTAAAGATATTCCAAAGTATTAGTTTGTATTCTCCCTTTAATCTGAAGGGATATTTGTCACGCCAAGTAGCATTCAAAATTGTTCAAATTTAACATTTCCCAATGCTTTGGTAAAAATATCAGCAATTTGTTCTTTAGTGGAACAATGTTTCAACTATATAGTTTTTGCCTCAACATGATATCGAATCAAGTGATATTTGGTATTGATATACTTGGTTTGATCATGAAATTTAGGATTCTTGGCCAATTGTAGTGCATAATTATTATCAACAAATAAAGTTGTTGAAGTTATCTATTTCTCCTACGAGTCATCAAGAATTTTCCTAAGCTACAAAATTTCTTTCAAAGCTTGAGCTACTGCTACATATTCTACTTCAGTTGTAGAGTTAGTAGGATTTGTTTGTTTCTTTGATCTCCAAGTAATAATAGCTGATCCTAGGGTCATCAACTAACTAGAAGTATATAACCCATTCTCTTTGTCACCATAAAAATTTTAGTTAGAATAACTAGTAAGATGGAAGTCTAAGACTTTTGAATATTTTATGCCAAGAGTTTGAGTTCCATTTAAATATTTTAAAACTCATTGTGCTATAATCCAATGCCCTTCACATGGTTTATGCATAAATTTGGGCTAAATTCCTACTGCAAAGGTAATGTTAGGGCAAGTAGTGGTGAGATAAATCAATCTTCCGACAAGCTGCCAGTTCTTGGTTGGATCTTCAAAAGAATTTCCTTCATTTGATGAAATCTTCATATTTTTCTCCATTGGAGTGGAAATAGAATTACAATCTTTCATGCCAAATTCATATAATAACTCTCCAATATATTTTTTCTGAGAAATAAAAATGAAGTTAGGATTTTGAAAAAATTCAATACCTAGGTAATAATGAAGTAATCCCAATTCAGTCATATGAAAACATTTTTTCAACTCTCTCTCAATGGATTCTATATAATCATCATTATTGCATATGATAAAAAGATCATCAACATATACAACTAGATACACATTTGATCTACCAATTTTTTTGACAAAGAGAGTTGAATCATCTACACTAAAATGCTTACAGTCTAATTTGAGGAAGATGCTTAGTTAATTTTTCATACCAGGATAAGTGCACCAAGTTGTGGTGCCAAAAGGGGGGCATAAGTGGACACCTTTTTTTTGAAATCAGTAATTTTTGAACTTCAACAAGAATTTGAAGATAGTTACACTCAAAATTTTAAGATATGACAAAAATAAAAGTCATAGTCCTTTGAATCTAGTTTCTAAACTACTAATTTTTTTTCAATATGGTTTAGTTTTAGGTCCTCAAAAAAGGGGGCCACAAATAGTGGTATTGTTTATTCCAAAAAAACATAACACAATACACAGTGTGGCCCCCCTAAAATTTTAACTTTTTTTTTGAAATTCTCTAATCGCTCTAGTCAAAAGTTACTTAACACTATGTAGTTTATCCCAATTTTTTTGGATAATTTTATAATGTGTATTTTTATTTTTATGAATTTTTTAACTAGACACATCCCAAAAATATGAAATATTTGTGTGCTCCCCCTAGAAATAATTGAAAACTAATCTAAAATCAAAACATTTTTTTTCAAAGTGTGTAGGATGGAATCTAGTTTCTAAAAAACTAAGTCGTTGCAAAATTCAATGAATGAGCTAAAATCTATATCCCAATTAGTACATGGTGGTTTTAGAAGAAAAATGAACATACATTCAAAAGAAATTATAGATGAAAGGCTTGAAATAGTTCAAATTAAAAATAAATTATATGGTTAGATAGCTAACATAGAGACCTATAATGCCATATAATCTGATCTTATCAATATTCAACAACAAGAAATCTTGAAGGAGAGCACACAAGAAAAATCAATCATTTTTTATATGTTTTCTAGAAAACACATCTTAGACCTATTAATAAACGCCAAACCTTTGGGTTAGATCTGCAAGGAAAAACCAAGCCTGAGGCTTGGTTTTAATGCAAAGATTTCAGTAGCACATGTGCCCTATAGCACACACGCGCTATTAGAACCATTTGAATTTTTATTAGCGCATGCACGCTATAGGGTGCACACACTATTGAGTCCTAAATTTCAATGCAAGCACAAGAGAGAGTTTGGGGGGGAGGGGGGGCATAGGGGAATAGATATGTGTGTCTGTGTGAGAGAGAGTACGGGATGGGAGAGAGAGGAAGTGTGAGAGAGTAGGGGTGATAGAGAGAGTACAGGATGGGAGAGAGAGGAAGTGTGAGAAAGAGTAGGGGTGGAAAAGAGAGAGTATGAGATGGGGGAGAGAGATTGAAAGTAGGGGATGGGAGAGAGAGATTGAGAGTAGGGGATGGGGGAGAGAGAGAGTAGGTGATGGTAGATGGAGTGGGAGAGGGAGAGTGAGAGAGAGGAGGGTGGGAGTGCATGTGTATGAAAGAGAGAGAGTAGGGAATGAGAGAGGGGGGAGATAGAGTAGGTTGAGAGAGAGTAGGGGATGGGAGATAGAGTAGGTTGAGAGAGAGTAGGGGATGGGAGAGAGAGTAGGCAATGGGAGAGGGAGTGGGAGAGGGAAAAAGAGGGGGGATGGAAATGTGTGTAAGAGAGAAAGAGAGAGAGTAGGGGGTAGCAGAGAGAGTAGAGAGGGAGAGAGTGAGTGTGTGTGTGTGTGTGTGTGTGTGTGTGTGTGTGTGAGAGAGAGAGAGAGAGAGAGAGTGAGAGAGTGAGAGAGAGAGTAGGTGGTAGAGAGGGAGGTGGAGAGGGAGAGAAAGTGAGAGAAAAAGTAGGGGATGGGAGAGGAGAGAGGGGAGATGGGTGTGTGTGTGAAAGAGAGAGAGTAGGGAATGAGAGAGGGGAGAGAGATAGAGAGAGTAGGGGATGGGAGAGAAAGAAAGTAGGAAATGATAGAGGGAGTGGGAGAGGGAGAGAGGGGGATGGGATGTGTGTAAGAGAGAAAGTAGGGGATGGGAGAGAGTGTGAGTATGAGAGCAAGAGTAGGGGTGGCAGAGAGAGAGTGAGAGTAGGGGATGGGAGAGAGAGAGAGAGAGAGAGAGAGAGAGAGAGAGAGAGAGAGAGAGAGAGTAGTGGGAGAGGGAGTGGGAGGTTGAGAGAGGGGGAATGGAAGTGTGTAAGAGAGATAGAGTAGTGGATGAGAGAGAGTAGGAAGTGGGAGAGGGAGTGCAAGAGAGAGAGAGTGGGGGAATGGGAATGCATATAAGAGAGATAGAGTATAGGCTGGGAGAGAGTGTGAGAGTTTGAGAGAGAGTAGGGGGTCATAGAGAGAGCTCGTACAGGATGGGGGTGAGAGAGAGAGAGCAGGGGATGGGAGAGAGTGAGAGAGAGAGTAGGGGATAGAAGAGAGAGAGTGAGAGCAGGGGATGGGAGAGAGAAAATAGAGAGGGAGAGAGAGTACTTAAGAGAGAGAGAGATAGTAGGTGGTGCAAGAGGGAGTGGGAGAGGGAGAGAGAGAGAGGGGGGATTGGAGTGTGTGTGACAAATCTAGAGAGTAGGGGATGGGAGAGGAGAGAGGGAGAGGGGATGGGAGTGTGTGTGTATGTGAAAGAGAGAGAGTAGGGGATGGGAGAGGGGAGAGAGAGAGTAGGGGATAGGGGAGAGAGAGTAGGCGATGGGAGAGGGAGCTAGAGAGGGAGAGAGAGGGGGGAATGAGAATGCGTGTAAGAGAGATAGAGTAGGGGATGGGAGAGAGTGTGAGAGAGAGTAGGTGGTGGCAACGAGATCTTGTACAGGATGGGAGAGTGTGAGAGAGAGTAGGGGATGGGAAAGAGAGAGAGAGTTAGAGTAAGCGATGGGAGAGAGAGAGAGAGAGAGAGAGAGAGAGAGAGAGAGAGAGAGAGAGAGAGAGAGAACTTGAGAGAGAGAGATAGCAGGTGGTAGAAGAGGGAGTGGGAGAGGTAGAGGGAGAGAGATAGGGAGGATGGGAGTGTGTGTGACAAATCTAGAGAGTAGGGGATGGGAGAGAAGAGAGCAGGGGGGTAAGAGTATCCATGTCTATGAAAGAGAGAGAGTAGGTCATGGAGGAGGGGAGAGAGAGAGTAGGGGATGAACGATAGAGAGTAGGTAGTGGGAGAGGGAGAGAGTGAGAGTAAAGGATGGGAGAGAGTGTGAGAGAGAGTAAGGGATGGGAGAGAGTGAGAGAGAGTAGGGAGAGGGAGATAGAGAGAGGGGGATGGAAGTGTGTGTCTATAAAAGAGAGAGTTAGGGGATGAGAGAGGGGAGAGAGAGTAGCATGAGAGAGAGAGAGAGTAGTGGATGGGAGAGAGAGACTAGGTGGTGGAAGAGGGAGTGGGAGAGGGAGAGAGGGGGGATGGGAGTGTATGTAAGAGAGAGTAGGGGATGTGAGAGAGTGTGAGAGAGAATAGGAGGTGGTAGAGAGAGAATGAGATGGGAGAGAGAGTGAGAGTAGGGGATGGGAGAGAGTGTGAGAGAGAGAGAGAGTAGGGGATGGGAGAGAGTGAGAGAGAGTAGGGAGAGGAAGATAAAGAGAGGGGGATAGGAGTGTGTGTGACAAATCTAGAGAGTAGGGATGGGAGAGAAGAGAGGGGGGATGGGAGTGTGTGTGTGTGTCTATGAAAGAGAGTAGGGGATGGGAGAGAGTGTGAGAGAGTAGGGGGTGATAGAGAGAGTATGGGATGGGAGAGATAGAGTGAAAGGATGAGAAAGAGTGTGAGAGAGAGTAGGAGGTGGTAGAGAGAGTACGGGATGAGAGAGATAGAGTGAAAGGATGGGGGAGAGTGTGAGAGAGAGTTGGGGATTGGAGAGAGAGAGTAAGAGTAGGGGATGGGGGAGAGAGAGAGAAGAGAGGGAGAGAGAGAGAGAACTTGAGAGAGAGATAGTAGGTAGTGGGAGAGGAAGTGGGAGAGGGGGAGAGAGAGGGGGCTGGGAGTGTGTGATAGATCTAAAGAGTAGGGGATGGGAGAGGAGAGAGAGAGAGAGAGAGAGGGGGGGATGGGAGTGTATATCTATAAAAGAGAGAGTTTATGCGATGGGAGAGGGGGAAGAGAGAGAGAGAGAGAGTAGCAAATGTGAGAGAGTGTGAGAGAGAGTAGGGGATGGGAGAGAGTAGGGGGATGGGGAGAGAGAGAGAGAGATAGTAGGAAGTGGGAGAGGGAGGATGGGAGTGTCTAAGAGAGATATAAAGAGTAAGGGATGGGAGAGGATAGAGGGTGAGAGAGGGAGAGAGAGAGTAGGTGGTGGGAGAGGGAGAGCAAGAGAGAGATAGAGAGTAGGGGATGGGAGAGGGGAGAGAGAGTAGGGAGAGAGAGGGAGAGAGTAGAGAGGATAGAGAGTAGGGAGGATGGAGAGTGATGTGTTTTCACATGTTGTGCGTATGCACTTTATAGTGCGTACGCACTATAGTGCATACACACTATGTGAAATCACCTAAAAATAGTCAAAAAGAAACTTTGGGGCCATTTAATCCATTCTCTACTTTTGGTCTATTGTGCACTCTGTTATTCTGACAAAAATCACAGGTTTCAACATAGAAAACACTATTTCAACACTTTTTGAAGCTAGAAAACACCAAATTCAATCATTGGATACACGATTTGAAGACTTTTTGAAAATTCTTTGTATAGAAAAGGTTAATGCAATCCATTTTAAATATTTTTTTTTGATATATAGATACAAATTTGATTATAATTTGACATGTTGTTTAATATATAGTGAATTCATTGAAAATTGTATGTTTGAATGAAATGTTATTTCAAAATGGTTAAAAATTTGACAAGTCATTTGATATATATTTTGTATTCATTCAAATAATTATAATTTTTATATGTATTTGAATAATTTTTAATTTACACATTTTAAGTAATTTAGATATTTGAATAATTTGACATGTAGAAATCATCATCATGTGAAGGAAGAAATGAAAAACTCAAACAACTGAAGATAGGGAGAGAGATTTGGCAATTAAAAGAGATAAAATAAAATTACTATGTGAACAAAGAAAATTACAAAGCAATAATGAAGAATTGACTTTTGAAGAGGATCAAGAACCACCAGTACAAAAAAAGAGAGAGGAAGAATTGGAAAGATAAAGAGAACGTATGAGACTATTATGCTCAAGAAGACAATTGATTTGTGAAGCTACACCATCTTCCCATGTTGGAGTCATATTGTCTGCTACACCATCTTCCAATGTTGAATTCATATCATCCTCTCATGTTTAAGAGACACTAATTTGTAGATCTGACGATATATACACTCCATCATGTCATGTTGAAGGCACAGCATCAACACATGAAGTAGGTGATATTCCATCTTTTGCATCTTATTGCCAAGGCACACCATCTTCGGTTCAAGGTTTGCAATACACTCAACCTTATGTGGATGTTCAAAATTTTGAAAGAATTGAAGAGATTATAACACCTTCTAGAATTCATTTTAGAAGACCAAAATATTTGAATGATATTGATACTAGCATTTTGAAATCAATGCCTAACAAGATTAGCAAGCATACTTGTCAAAGAAAAGTTAATCGTATGTGGAGATTATTTTTTTTTAAATTAAATATTACAAGTCAATGTCAATTATTTGTTGAAATAACGAAGAATTTGAAATTTAGGCCTATCATGAAGATTCTTGGGCTAAGAACAATGGACAATGCAAATGAAAAAAGAATTTTAAAGAATCTAATGAGTGCTTATGACAAAGTGGGTTCTAAATAATGCACCAAAGATAGTAATATCACAAAATGAGTATTTACATCGACAATAGTACGTAGCCAAATGAAGAAAGTTTGACTCATGAGAAAGACAAGAAAAACATTAAAAATTGGTAGAGGTACTCTAAGGAGAGCCATGCTAAGTCATGAGAGATTGGAAGATCCAACAAAAAATGAGTTATGGACATTTAGCAGTAGACTACTGTGAAAGGATAAAAAATTAGCAAACCTTTTAAATCATTGATTGAAGATTTTTGGAAAAATAACACACATGTTTACCCTAATCAAAGAGATGTTGTAAGGAGGAGGATTGGTAGCCAAAATCGTGACCCACATGGGAAACATTTTTTAGACTCATATCAAACACAATTTTATGCAAAATTTATTGGTATGTATCCTCAAATTCGAATAAGTCAAAGATTTTTTGAGATGGGTAAACCTTTTTATGTCAAGATAAATCACACATGAACAAATTTTTATTGTAGGATACATATTGAATTTTCTAACCATTTTGATATTTTTAGGCGTATATGTGTGTTTTTGCATTCTAAGTTTGTTTTGTAGGATTGTGACATGAATGAGCCACCAAGATCTTCAAGGGAATTCATATCCAACATTTTATGTGAAATAGGGGATGGCCAACAATTTTACAAGACATCATGCTTGGATGGTACATGCTTATTTTGTGGTTCTTTGCAACTTTTGTCAACTTGTCAACATATGGATAGTACACATGCAATTGGAAATGAAATAGTAGATTATGGAAAATTTAAGATAGTGACATATGCTCTAAAGGATGGGAAACGGGGCAAAAGATGTGATTTAGTCATTGAAAAGATTCCAATGTATGAGTTCATGAAGATTTTTTGTGAAAATATTATTTATGAGTATGCAAGGCATACACATAGAGCTCGATGGCTAGATTTACAATTCAAGTTGTGCAAGGATATGTTTCCACTGGATACCATTGTTTTAGTTGTAGACTTTGCAAAGAACTACACACTACAACCACAAAATTAGGTTTAAGAAAAGTTTTACTCCTCTCAATAGGTTTCCATATTTGTTCACATAACATTTATGCATTCACCTACAAGTACAAAGGATGACAGAAAGATTTTGAGGGAGTACCATTTTTACATCATCGCTGATCAATCACATTCTATGAAGTTTTTATAGGGTTGTTTTCAACTATTTTATGGAGATTTAGCTAACAGGGGCATCACATATCATCAACACATTATTTAGTCAGAAAATTGTACATCTCAATTCAAGAATGCACAGATGTTCTATTGGTAAGTAGGATGCAAAAGTTGTGTAAAATTCAATATATGTAGAATTTCACAAAGGCTGGTCATGGAAAGGGAGAGCACGATGGTGTAGGCGCATGCATCAAAAGTGCCTTAGCTCATGAAGAACTAAAGTACAAAGATGGAGCAATATTGATAGATGCAAAATCCATTTTCCAATGGTGTAATGCTACAATGGGTCTAGGTAAGGAAGGTGATTCTATGGTTCATAGATTTTTTTGGTTGATAGATAATACTAGCATTGCACCATATGAGGATTTTTGCACACTAATAGGATCCAGTGAGTTGCATTCTTTTAGAAGCTCTGATGCAAGTTCATGGAGTATCCATAAATGAAAAATGACATGCTATTGACCATCATGTGTTGAGGAAAATTGGGATGACTATGAGTCAGCTGAATGGGTGGACAAATAGGATATATGAGTTTTGGACCCAATTGACACCTATTGTCCCCCACAAGCATTGTAAATGGTAGATATGGATTCATCTATTGACTTTGACCACTTGTCAAATCTAGTGCAACCTGGTTATATATATATATATATATCTTTTTAATTTCAATATGTGAATGTAGTGGTTGTAACTAGCACATGGTTTAGACAATATTCTATGAAAAACCCTAACTTGTAGCTATTTGAGGATTGGCAAATAGAGAGGAAGATTCTTATTATTCAAACCTTGTTGTTGCATCAAATGTCCACTTGATAAAATATGGTGGAAAACCACATAATAAGATTCTTTGAAAAGTTCATGAGTCAGACCACAAGGCAATACTTGAGACATTAAAATGTTGAGCATATCCAGTTGGCTCATTAGACTGAATAGAGAGAGAGGGAAAGAGAGAAAGAGTGATCAATTGGATCCAAATACAATGTTGCAACCTCTTCCCCAAGACTGTCCACATGACTAAGGTGGACCATATTGTTATGATGTCTAACTGATGAGATTTAGTTTAAATCATAGATTTTATGTTTTGATTTGTTTAGAATCTAGATACATTATATGAATTTATATTAGATTCTTTAATAGGACCCATTTTTAGATTAGTCATTTGAATAAGTGAAAGTTTAGAATTTGTTGTTTAGATCAAAATGTAATGAAAGAACATGAAAATTTTTAGAATGTGAATTCTTTGTGATGTAAAGTCATGATTGTGTGCATGTAACAAGAAACTTCAAACTGGCAAAAGCAAGGATGCATTGGGAGAATTTTTCAATACTCATCAAGCAAGGGTTATCATACAAGTCAAAAAGAAAGGATTTGTACAAATGGATAATTCTTAATCACAAGCCAAATTCAATTTTTTTCATCCTCTAATTTTAGTGGATTAATCTTATCTTAAATTTTTTACTGTGCTAATTCTTCATTTGCAGGTCACCAAAGAAGACGGCTAATAAAGTTGAAGCACTAGTGATAAAGGGTGAGATGCCAAAATCATCTACAAAATGGTATTATCAATTCACATCCTCAATATTTTTTAGTGCTTTTTGTTCAAGTACCATTGTGTGTTAATCATCTTATGCCTAGAATTGCAGAGGATTTAGGTATAAAAAGGAGATGTATTGAATTGGTAATTGTTACATATTCTTAGGTTCAACTTTGTTCACCTATTCATCATTTTCTATAGTAGCTCCCTCATTTACTTGTATAAACTATGTGCTTGAAGAATCACATGTTTGAGATTTTATTTTTTGAAGAGATGATCTTAGAAAAATGACTAACAAAGTCATGTGCTCTTGTTTCAAATGGCCCTCCATAAGATTTGCATTCATGATGGTTGCATAACTATCTCCCATCATACAAACCACACCCTTCTAATACTCTAATTTTCCTGACCTGTCAATAAAATATCTAATGAATAGCCAACATGGTGAAATAGAGGTTAGTTACATATTCTAGAGATACAAATATGATGATTTTGACACTGAAGAATATATGTCACGATATAGATCTAATTGCTTTTATGTATACTTATCTTAAGAATCTGTTACTATGATGGAAAAAATTGTCATAAGAGAAGAAAATGGATAGTGTGAGTAGAGGACTAAACAAGTGAAGGACACTTTTTTAGAATATTTAGACATAAATCCAAAACTGTAGGAATTCTATTAGGGCATACTTGAGCTATTAGATGGAGACTCCCCTAACTAAAGCTTGGAACTGTAAGCAAATAAGTTTGAGGGAAAAAGCCACTTGTTATATGCCAAAGCTACATTCTTTGCTTTAAATATAGTTTCAATAAATCGAACATGTAACTCCTCATTAAGTAGAAGACAAAAGATAAATAAAAAATGACCTAATATGGTCAATCTGGTGATGAACAAAATTCTTGAAACATTCTTTAAGAACCCTATTTACAATATTAAAACAATGATCAAGCTAAAGAAAAATTGACTAAGAGTAATACAACTTGATCAAAAGATCTTGTGCCAAATCAATGATGGAGACAAACAATTCCATAAATTTTTTCTTCTACACAACCTAATGATGGGAGGGATACATTATGAAGTGAAAATATATTTTTTGGAACAAGTCATTCGAAGATTTTGTATAGTGAATATTAAACCTAGTTATTATGTAGATTTTAAACATGTCATTCCAAGGTTTGAGTAGAGCAAATTCTATCTCGTCAGAAAAACCATAAACTTAACATTATGATTTGAAAATTGGCTATGCTTTTTGGATATATCTAATAAACCATATTAGATATTGTTGGCATATGTTTTCTATGTAACCCATGTTATTTTATATCAAAGAACAATATAAGATTTCTATGGTTATTGTGATTATTGTAGATCATTCTTTAGATTGATCTATTACTATTGCTATATTAAATATTTTCCACCACTATTATTTGTCCTTGGATAATCTATCAAATAAGACTTTCTTCAATTTTTCTTGCATTTTGTAATGCTCATTTTTCTATATTTCAAATTGCATATATGAAGATACATGGAAAATTGATTAACAATTTCCAAAATGTTGTGCAAGTGAAGGGTCTAGATAAGTTCATCATTATTGGTGTTGGTTTCAAGAAATAACCTTTAACATTGGATAGGAAATCTTATAAATTTCATCAATAGAATCATTTCTAAATTCATTTTTATATCTAAATGTTATGATAGGTTTGTTCAAGTGTTACATGTTGAGGTTGTCTATACAATGTAATGATTGAGTTGAAATGATTTATGAAGTAAAGGGCTATTTAATGTAGCTATTTAAATCAAGCATTTTTGATGACCATTTCCCTCTATTTTGTAGTCCTTCTTCACAACATTATTTCTAACATGGTGTTAGTTATTCGAGTATATGAATGATCACAATATCTATGACTATACCCAAGGAATCAGACTCTACTAGGGTTTAAGAGGAGGTCTCTAACTTGGTAACATCTTCCTATAACCATGTCTAAGAGGTTATAACCCAAATCTTCAGTTTTTCTTCTAAACACTCACATTGTTCACCATGCACCTAGTTTACCTTGGTGCCTCCAACATGTAATGCCCCGCCCAGAGATCCTTGGAAAAAAGGATTCAAATCAAGCCAAGATATTATTTTTTTACAAGTATGAATGCACATGACAACATCATACAGGGATCACAACGATCACAATGGAAGACTTCACCACCATCCTGGCAACCAACGAATCTCCAAACACCACCACCAAACTGACACACACAACCAAAGCCAACAACGACAACGCACATGATGAGGGCACAAGAAACAACCACTCATCAACAAAACACCAAGCTGGGGTAATATGCAGAATCCCGAAATTTGGCTGAGCCTGAAATCCTGAAGCCTTGAAAATTGGCTAAGTCTGGATTTCTGAAGCCCTGAAATCTCCTAGAATCCATAACTTATCTCCGAGAGGTCTGAAACCTATCTCAAACGATTTGTTGCATATATTAAAATATATCTTAAGTATAAGGAATATACCTCCGAGAGGTCTAAAATATACGTCAAATTATACTTAAACGATATATTTTAAACCCCTAGAAAATCTATTTTGAACCAGGAAGGTGTAAAAACCAAAAGGGTGTCCAAAACCAACTTCCGAACTTTCATCCGACAAGCCTAGATAGCCCCTGTTTCTTGCATGAGAAAGAAAACTTGTCTCGAGTTTCACGCGAGATCTTTCACCGCTTCGCGTGAGAAAGTGCGCACTTCACACGAGGACTACTGAGCTTCGCGCGAGGATTCACATTCTCATGCGAGGATTCCCTACGCACCGCGCGAAGATCTACATTCTCGCGCGGGAAGTGTATTCTTTTGCGCGAGGAAGAAATAGTCTCGCGCGAGGAGAAAATAGTCTCGCGTGAGGAAGAAACAATCTCGCGTGAGGAAACAAATCAGCGCGACACAAAACACAATCAAAAAGCTAAACAAACAAGGAAACCTCCACACCGGGGAGTACCGGATCCACATCAATCGAGGAATGAACACTCAAGAGCACTAATAGCAAGGAAAGAGGAACATCTAACCATCTAAAACATAAAAGCAAAGCACATACTGAAATAAACATCGCAATGAACAAAATACATTTTAGAACTAAACAACCAAATAAATGCGCAGTTCCTCCCAACCATCAATAGCATCATAAGACCATCGTGGGTCCTAGCCATCCCCCGCGCGTAACATCCCAAGCCACCGACCAGATCGTCAGTACTGTCGAAATAGGGATGTCACTACTAAAACATGCAACAATATAAGCATAAGGAAATATAACATGCTAGTAGTAAAGCATAAGATAATCCTACAGTAGATAACATCTCCTATTACATGCTAAACAGCAATAAGCAACAGATGTACTATTAAATCAAATAACATCATCTAATCATATGGTAAACATCATGATAAGGGAATGTGTCAAGTAAACTAACATCATCTAAACATGATATCCAAGCATTCCAATGAAAGCATACTCCAGAACTCGAAGTACGAAGTGAAAACATCCAGCAACGGTCGCACTAGGATAAGAGACCGTCTCTGTACACTAGTCCCTAGCAGTGGTGAAGGTAGCTACGCCTCCCAACCACGTGGAACCCATAGGTCCACACCCGCCGTGCTAATGGAGATAATGATCCAACCACAAACACACATAAAACACAACATCCATGGCTAACACTCACACCAGACAGTATGATGGTTGCAACCAAGAACCTAAGACAATGCAAGGAGTACAGTTCTTGGTCAGACACTCAATAGGCTACTATGTAGGGACTAACATCATGGAGAGTCGCTTGGCATCAAAAAGCCCAAGCTAGGACTTGCGCAGATTCAACATCCCTCAACGGAAAGGCTCTTGCACCCCAGACCTTTTTATTATCTTAAGTTTTATTACCAGTCACACATTATATTTAATTTTCACTTAATTAAAGCTTCCTTCGCCAACCCTCTGGGCACAATGATCACCAGGCTGCGAGGTAGAAGCCCCCTCCATATGCTACCCTACCCTACCCATGCTCATCCTACGACAAGTGCCCGTGGGCATGCATACTCCCATCCCAACCCCAATGATCATAACTTCTGACAAATTCGCGAAAGATCAGGCCTCGTAAGTCACCCAAAAAATGTACGCATACGTACTCGTGTGTGGCACACCACCATCACGAAGATCATAACACAAGGATAGGAATGAGAACACAATGCAAAGAAAACACCCAACTGAAAGCAACACGGGAAGGATGGATTCTACACGAATCCCAAAGCCAATAAAATCATACATCATAAAATCACTCAACCGGCCTCAATCCGTAAGTATGGATTCTACACAAATCGCAATGATGTAACAAGACCAAAAGTCGTGAACTTACTCAACCGGCCTCAATCCGAGAGTATGGATTCTACACGAATCATAGCGTTCACAAAACAAAATAAAAGGTCCAAAAGAAACCAAAACAGGTGTAAAATCACTCAACCGAACACAAAGTTGGGAGTACGGGTGTGACACACATCCCAATGCAACATAAAAGTGCAATAGTGGTCTGACTAATATCCAAATGGATCATCCATGTCCACGAACCACAATGTGCCAAGAAAACCCAAGAAAATAGGGCGGCATGCAAAATGAGGTGAAAACCCCAAAAATTTAGAAAATAACAAAATTAAAACCCATTTGGCCTTTGGGTTCAAAAACCCCAAAAATTTAAAAATAAATGGAATCGGACACCATATGCAAAAATGGCCAGCATAACGGTGCAAAACTCCAAACCCTCTTCCCAAAAAATAGGGAAATGTTCATACCCGCCCAACTGGGTAGAACTAACATACAGAAATAGAGGGGAACACTAGTTCTTAGCCTCCAAACAAACGGCTACCAAAACAGAAGCTGAAACGAAGCAGAAACAATAAAACGGGAAAGCCCTACCTCACAGCCAAAAGGGAAAAACGAGAATTTGAACCATAAAATAAATATCTCGCAGAAGTAGCTGAAAATCGCGGCAATCCAAGGTTTCCCCGAGCTGGATCCAATGAGCCCAACCTCGCGACGATCCCATGCCCGTAGCTTCCACAACAAACAAAACAGTAAATCCTCATGAAGAGGATTTTGGGTTTTACTCTCCAACTTTCCAATTTGAAAGTGAGAAGTGAGGAATTAAATTCCTCTTAGGATACTTATTCACTTTTTGGGTGAATAATGGATTAGGGCATTTAACCAGCCAATCTAGTTAAACCCCGAATCGACCCAAACGAAAACAGGCTATTCCTATAAATAGGAATTCATCTATGGCAAAGCTGCCAGAAATTAAAATAAATCAATTAAAAAGCCCGAAAACCCAAAAAAACATAAATCTCCTAAATAACTTTCACGACAAAGTGAAACTCTAAATGCACAGACACGCTTACTGGTCTAATCACATAATGCAAATGAGTTCGGATTTAATAATCACCAAAAGGTTTAAATTAAACATTTAATTAAGGATACGTCGACCATACAAAGGCGACATTGGTAAAATATGAACAGCTAAATCACTAACTCCAAGTGCCACTGTGAGGGATATAATCCTGCACACTAAACAACACGATCAAGTGCAATTGCATATAATAACATAGTCGAAGCAATAAATGCATTAAATCACCTAATTTAACCATTTATTTAATTATATTAAAATAATCTATTTACATCACTCACGTTCGCAAAAGGCATAGCAACGCAGGAATGAAGTAAATAACCATAGCATTAAATCCATCAAATAACAAAGTCAGAGGTATGTCTAAATACCAGATAACCAGATAACATCGTAAAACACACTGTCATCTCAAAATGGCATCATCATGCAATATGATTAATTGAACAACATAGTAGTCTAAAATCTATGATACTAGAATCAAAGAGTAACATTTGACCCTTGGGTCCTCTCAAATGTAAACATCACATGAGTAACAAATATCTCTCTAATCAGAAATATAACTGTAGAACAAGAATTAGTATGCAAAGAACATTAACAAATAAAGTAAACATTCACAAACCAAAAACTAAATTCACATATATGCTTAGACAAAGAAAGAAAACAAGAAGTGAAAACCTCACAAGAAAAAGCACTCCATTATTTCTTGATTCTGTAGATGTGTCCTTTTGCTGTGGATGTATGCTCAAGATGCTCAAAAGCTGCTTCAATGGAGATGGGTAATGAAAAATTGGTAGCTTTGTGAGCTCTCAATTTGGCATTATAAGGGTATGGTTGATGGCTTTGGTTCTCAAAATAGCATGGTAACTTTAGCTCAAAGATTGTTGATGAAATGGCTTGGGATGGGATTCAATTTATAGGCTAAGGGGTAGAGGGATGGAGGGCTTAGATGCAAAGATGGATGAAGGCTTAAGGAGGGCTAAGATGCACTCAAAGGGGAGCACATGGATTGTGCTTGTTTAGCACCAATGGGAAGGTGACACTTGTCACAAGGAGGATGAGTGTGAGAGGGTAGGGTAAAGGGTTGGTTAAAGGCATGATGAGTGGGGTTGAGTATGTAAGAGGGATGTAAGAGGAATGAGTGTGAAAGAGGGAAGAGTGTGGAAGATGGGTGTAAGAGTCATGAGTGGGCTCGTAAGAGTCTTTTATGTTTTGTAAGAGCACTCATGACTTAGTGGTTGGGTTTTTTTGAGGGGAGACTTTGGTTTGGATTAGGAAAGTCTTAAACTTGTTTAGGGAATGTGACAACATTAGGGGGTGGATTAGGCTTGGGTTTAGGATTAGATTAGGGATGTTAGAGATGTGCAAGTGGATGACATTAATGAGGGTGGGTGAGTTAGTGGCTAAGCTTGGTTAGTATGGGTGGATGGGGTGGATTAGGCTAAATGGAGGATTAGAGATAGGTTAGGGGTTTTTGAATTTGAGGATTTCATTTATCAAATAGATTTATTTAATAAATGGGGATTTTTGGAATTAGATAGAAGAATGGGATTTAATTGATAAATAATAGATTATTTGATTTATCAATTAGGACTATAGATGATTAATTAAATTAATCAACTAGGGGATGACAAAGGATTAATTAAATAGAAATTTAATTAATAATGCCCTTTTTAGATAACTAAATAGGATTACTAAAATAGTGTAATCAAATTTAGGTGTCTACAATAACAAGGTAAATGCCTGCAACAAATAACCAAATAATCCAACAAGAACAATCTATTCTAATTACTTAAGCATTTAATAATGATTGATTACTTTGCATTAAAAAGGCATTTAAAACACATAAGAAAACACAGTCATAAACATGACTAACCATTGCTATATGAACCCAGTCCAGTGTAGCATGGTAATAGTACACAGTGCAATCTCTGCACACATCTCAGGGTAATCATAGAACAACCTCATGATACCACATCGATCCTGGTAACCACTGGCACAAACCTCAGTGAACTAAAAATCACATCATAATCTCAAAGATCAATCAAAAGCATAATCAAAGCAACTGATAAAGAAACATAAATCCAAACACCTCAACGGTGTAGACCACTCAGGGTCACAATCATGATCCCATCACAACAAAAGATCATCAAGGTTGCATCCATCAAGATGACTTACAAAAGTCAAATGGGAGAGGCACTACACAACATACCAAAACTCATCCTTGGATTCATACCATGACCCCAACACCTTGGATCATCTCAACACATCCCACCTAACATGTTCCAACTTCTTGCACACTCTTAGAAACTCATCTCTTACACTTTCTCAATTTTGCCTCTTCTAAACTTGTTCCAACTAGCCCTTGCCAGTCACTAATTTTCTGTTTTATCCAAACTTTTCCATAGAAATTCCTAAAATATTGGGTGATTAAAATACCCTTTTCCTCACTCTAAAATATACTCCAAAACCAACTACACTTTTTTTGTAAAATATCACTCAAAATTGGCTATTTCAGTCTGCCAACTAGGCCTAGTTTAAGGCCATTTACAAAGCAACTCACAATCCCTTGACCCAAAATTGTCTTAATAAATGAATCAAATGCAAGGATTCTTCTATTTTTTTGGTCTCATGATCAACTTTACAATGGTTTTTACAAAACCCTCCTTTCTAGTCCCTTTACCCTAGGGCTTTCTAGAAATCTTACTTTGCAACGTCTCTAGAACCCCAATATGATTCAAAACCTTCAATTTGGTTATATTAGATGACTTCCAACATAAAATGTAACTTTTTTTGGAGAAAACACTAAATCCACCTTTGGAGCAGTCACATACCCCTTTTTATGCACTCTTTCTCACTCAACCCCATACCCTTGGGCATCAAAAACTCAACTCCAAGCTCTTCCCTGCACATGAATGATTAAAGAAAATATTTTAAAATATTCATGACCCATTCCACAAGACCCTATAATCACATAAACTAGAATGGCTTAGATTCACAAAATGACTCTCAAACCCCTCTTAAATTGTCACCTACAGTAGATTTTAGGATAGTCAATATGAAAAATACAAAATGATTGATTAAACCTTCATACCAATGATAAATTAAAGTTAAAACATTTCCATATCACCTCCAAAAAGAATCAGATCAAAAGGTACTATGAAAATGAAATTACAGCAGTTACAAGTTTAGATTTTTTATCAAAATTTTAGGGAAAACTATGCATTCATTGCTCAAACTTCAAAACTCTTACATTACCAATCAATTTTGACCATCCAAAATTGTCTCCCACAAATTAAAATGACGTTTTAAACTCATTTAGAATCTCAAAACCAAATGAAACCTCTCTAACTACCCCTCTAACCACCTTTGTGCATTAATCACCTTATTTTGTTGTCAAATTGACATTTTTAGTTATCAATTGACAAGTTTTTGGTCTTCCTTGCTACATGACTATCCCATTACATTAATATGGTCATTTGAGACCTTATTAAACAAAAAAAATTAAACAAAACTCATATCTACCCTTTGAACCCCTTACCTAACTCCATTAAGCCCATTTTGGCTTATTTTACAAAATATTTCACTTTTAGTGCCTTTTACATTTTTTAGAGGCTTTGATAGCCTTATTACATTATTCAAGACCTTTATAGGTATTTTCTATCCACCCCTAACCTAAGATCAATCCAAATCCATTGCTAGTGACCCCTAGGTACATTGTAGGCTCAATAATGCCATTAAGGCTTACATTAAAGATTTCATTACAATATGATCAATCTATGATAAAAAAAAGATCACATGTCCATGATTAAACTCATTACAAGTTTTAATGACCTTAGAAGGCTATTTTTCTTCCAATCCACCTAAAGATCCATCAATGTCCCAACTGCTCATCTTGCCTCCTGCTTGTGACCTTGGTGCTCCTGCACCAGTGTTGGCCAACAATTGGAAAATTTGTGTTATAGAAAAAAAGTCTTCCAGCCTAAGCTTCTCTTGAAACTTGTTTTATAGTTCTTAATTTCAAAATAGATATGACTTTTTCATTGTAACATGTAGGCAAAGATCTCATAATTTTACTCATGTTCATCATCATTGCTTAATGGTGTAGGGGCACCAAGGTCATTCTATGAAGATACATTCATTGAAGATACCAAGGAGTAAGGAGGAGATCTTGATGACAAATCCAATAAATTGGAATATTTTGAAGACTATTTCTTTGAATGATTTCATTGTATCTTCATTGACTATAACATTCAACTCTTGTAGGGATAAATTAATACTTTCATACGGTCATTTCATGGTTGTTTAAAGTGATCTTGAAGCATTAAAAGTCTCATTGTCTTGTTATTTACACTAACTGTGCTGTAACAATTCCAAAAAATTAACTTTTTTGAGGGGTTTTATGATGATATGATCCATTATTTGGGTATTTTCTTGTTATTTCCTAGGTTATGGATATATTATAACATGTTTCAAATTTTACTAACTGATTTAAGTCCAAGAAGAAACATTTAAGGGGTGATCATTGTGACTAATAGTGGGAAAAAGAGAGGAAAATGCTGCTACAAGTACAGTGCCAGTAGAACATTTACCTTAATGATGGTAAGATTTTATGTTTGGATGAGTTAGCTCATGTCCTAAATATGTTTTTTAGTCTTTGAACAAGTCTTAGAAGTGATTGGAAGTGGGAGAAGCATAAAACCCTTATTTTACACCATTTAATGAGAGGGTTTGTTGGAAAACATGCCTAGAAGAGTCAACTTGGCAAAAGGACTATGTAATCCTTAGTTTGGCATCAAAATACCATACTATAGAAAGTTTGGAAGTCTGGAGCTAAGTTTAAAGCACAATTGCTTTGTAAAAGTGGCCTAATTAGGCCTAATTCTGAGACAAACTGCCTTGTTCTATACAATCTTTATGAAGGAGTGATATCTTTTTTTTAGATATATTATACAACTTTTAAAAGGGTATCTAAAACAAGTTTTTATTTTCTTGGTGTTCTAGAAAGTTTGTACGATAAGTCCAAAAAATAGTGTTTGCTGACCTAATAGAGAGAGTAGCCTAGTCAAGGGGGGTAACTTGGTTTGTGCATGAACTTGAGTTTTGGGGTTATAAAACCTATTGAAACATGTCCATTTAAGTCTATATCTTCTTGATGCATTTCATGTTGCATCGGCTTTTCCATAGTTTGTGAATCCTCACCACATGATCCTACTTTGTACTAGTAACTATACTTAAGATTTGACACCTTTGACTTGGTCAATTTATCCTTGTAGCTTTTATTAGCTACTCACTTTGATCATCGAGTAGATAATATTTATATGTTCTAAATGCCTTTTCCTCCATGAGCTTAACATCACATTTGAGTATAACTCTTCTAGTGTTTGCAAGAAAATTCCTATATTCTTTTGAGGTTTTAGTATACCAAACAAAGTACCCCATATCTATAGTCAAATCTTACGTAGTACATGTGTATCACTTGAAATATGAAAATATATCAAACTTCAAAATATATTGAAGAAACTAACATCTAGCTTCTTCCCTATGAAAGCTTCCTCTGGTGTCAGCTTCCCTAGCATCTTGCATGGAGAGATTTTGTATTTGTATACTATTTTACTACATGTCTCTTCCCATAGGTAGCAAGGCATGTCCTGGTCATGTAGCATATAACACTTTCTACCTTATATATAGAATGATTCTTTCTCTCTACAACTCCATTCTACTATATATTATGAGGAATATTTCAATCTTTGTTGATTCCTTGCCTAGTATTCCCTTTGTACTAGATCAAGAAAAACCTCAAATCTACTGTCACTCATTAGAAAAAATACTTTTGTAAACTTCCCCAAAAAATATCCTTTACATTCATCATAATGATTTGTGCTTATCTCTAGAATACATGTTACTATCTCTTGAAGAAATATAAGTTATTCATGACGAACAAGGTCCATCCTCCCATTCCATATTTCTCTAAGACAATGCTAATGGATCAGCATTAATTCATACAACTAGACACTTAGCAAAGGGCCACACTATCTTTTCACCTCTTTAGACACCCTTTAACCACTTCTTAGAGATTCCAAAAGATCAAACTCTGACACTGTTCTAGCACCAACTAACACCCACTCTAAGTCACAGACCTAGTTGGCCAGATTAGGCTGGGTTACAAAGGAATTATGAGTACTACCAATCCGTACATACAAAACATACCAAAATTTCACCACTACCAATCTGTACAAGCCATACAAAATTGAAACAACAGAGAAAAAGACAAAAATTCTAAGTTTTATTCAATGTTTGTTGCTCATTGGTCAAGTTGATCACATATAATTATGGATATCTAGTATGGTTGGATAGCTTTGTGAATCTTCTTTCTGTTGCACTTTGAATGATGTTCTAATTCACTCTACAACTCAAGATATTACCATTTTACTAACTTTTGTCCCCATTTTGTGCCATTACCTAGGGCTTCATTTATTTTCCCTCATATCTCGAGATTCCACCATAGGAAACTAATGACCTTTGGTGGAATCTGAGTTAGGACAATTTTTTTATGTTCCTTTTGGTTTTAGGTCAAAAGAATGAGGTTGGAGAGAAAAACTTGATGCCCTGACATGCAAGATCCATGTACATGCTAGAAATTCATAGCAACATCTTCCATAACTCGCTACTGAGAAGATTTTGAGGCTTGAAAATTAGTATGTGATCATATTACATGATCCCCCTCATGTTCCAATCTCTAGTTTTAATTTTTTCTCAAGGGGTAGGGTACTTTCTTTGTTAATGGATGCCTAATTGCCTACATTCCTAAGTGAGCCTTAAAAAACTTAGTTGCTGCATACTTCTCTTGAAATCTCAAGGCTTTAGTATGTTGTATAAAACCCAAAAGGGTATCCAAATCCATGATTCTTTTCTTTGGGTTGTGAGGAGATGTTTGTGATTTTCCATGTTCAAGGCTAGAAGCCTAGTCTTGAGTTTGTGAAGCAACTAGCCAATGAAAGTTGCATAGTTTGAATCTAATGTTGGATTCATGTTGGTTTGCACCTAAATACACCCTTTCCATGCTTGGAATTCACCCCTGGTCATTATTTGTATTTGTGTGGTTTTGTGTCAAATATGCCTATGGGCCACCTTTTAGGCATAAAAATTAGCAATATAGGTGATTTTTCAAGGCAAAAATTAATTCTATGTTTCCTAGAAGGTTATAAATTTCCTTAGGGTTATTAGGTTAAGTTTTAGGCATCTAGGAGTTAAGATGTCAAAAATTGAAAAAAATTGTAAAAGTTGTCAAAGCAAAATTGCAAAAATGCTGACAACTTTGCAGGATTTTGGGAATTGGTAAAGGGATGAGCATTTGGAAATACATTATTTTACTATTTATAAACCTTTTCTAAGTCATAGAATTTGAATCAAGAAAAAAATGTAAAAATTGCACTTTTTGTGCAAAGTTGCATTGTTAAAAGTTGTAAATATTGCTCAAATTTGCAACTTAGTGGAAAAAGGATCATGGGATGAAACTATCTACTCCATTAGCTCCAGGTGGCTAGGTAAACCCTATACCCAACCTTGTCCTATCCGCTTTAATGCTCGAACATTCTCGAGCACACCAAACTAGAACGTCCTTAAGGGTCACTAAATGTCATAGAGTTGCAATCTTTGATGGGGCATATCTCGAATCTCGTGCAAGGTATGAATGAAATTCTAGTTCCTATAGGACAATTTTGTGGAGACCTACAATAAAATCTCTCACCTTTTGGAGATCACACTCTATTTTTATTTTACAATGCCATCACGAGTGATGCTGAAACTTGTTGTGGTTGCCAGTACAAACTTGTCAACAGCCAAATCTCTCTCACCTTTCATCATGGGATCAAACTATCTACTCTGTTAGGTTAGGGTGGTCAAGTAAAATCTATCCCCAACCCCATCCTATCCCCTTTAGAGCTCAAACATTCTTGGGCACGCTGAACCGAAACATCCCTAAGGGTCACTAAATGCCATAGGGTTGCGATCTTTGATGAGCCATAACTCAGAGTTCGTATGAGGTATGGATGCAATTCCAATTCCTAAAAAAACATGTTATAGAGATCTAAAATAACCTCTCACTTTTTGGAGATCACACTCTATTTTCATTTTACGACACCATTTGGGGTGATGCTGAAACTTGTAGTGTTGACCAGTACAAAGTTGTCAACAGCCAAAACTCTCTCACCTTTCATCGTGTGATCAAACTGTCTACTCTATTAGCTTTGAGTGGTTGGATAAACCCTATCCCCAACCTTGTCCTATCCCCTTTAGTGCTCAAATGTTCTCAGGCATGCCAAACCGTAATGTCCCTAAGGGTCACTAAATACCATAGGTCTACAATCTTTGATGGGGCATATCTCAGAGCTCATGCAAGGTATGGATACAATTCTAGTTCCTATAGGACCGCGCTATGGAGGCCTACAATAACCTCTCTTACTTTTTGGAGATCACAATCCATTTTCATTTTATGACACCATCTCGAGTGATGTTGAAACTTGTAGTGTTGGCTAGTACAAAGTTGCCAATTGTCAAATCTCTCTCACCTTTCATTGTGGGATTGAACTATCTACTCCATTAGCTCTAGGTTGCCAGGTAAACCCTATCCCCTTCAGTGCTCAAACATTCTCGAGCACACCGAACTAGAACGTCCCTAAGGGTCACTAAATGCCATAGGGTTGTGATCTTTGACAAAGCATATGTCGGAGCTCATGCAAGGTATGGATATGATTCTAGTTCCTACACAATCATGTTGCAAAGACCTACAGTAACCTCTCTCACTTTTTGGAGATCACACTCCATTTTCATTTTATGATGCCATCTTGGGTGATGCTGAAACTTACAATGTTGGCTAGTACAAAGTTGTCAACTACCAAATCTCTCTCACCTTTCATTGTGGGATCAAACTATCTGCTCTGTTAGCTCTGGGTGGCCAAGTAATCCCTATCCCCAACCTTGCCTATCCCCTTCAGTGCTCTAACATTCTCAGGCATGCCAAACCGAAACATCCCTAAGGGTCACTAAATGTCGTAGGGCTGCAATTTTTGACGAGGCATATCTCGGAGCTCGTGCAAGGTATGGATGCGATTCTAGTTCCTACAGGACTATGTTGCAGAGACCTAAAATAACCTCTCTCAATTTTTGGAGATCACACTCTATTTTCATTTTACCATGCCATCTCGGGTGATGTTAAAACTTGCAGTGTTGGCTAGTACAAAGTTACCAACTACCAAATCTCTCTCACCTTTTTTTTTTAGGATTGAACTATCTACTCCATTTTCTTTGGGTGGCCGAGTAAATTTGGCTAAATCAATTTGGCTGGGTAAATGTGCCAAATCTCTCTCACCTTTTGTATGTCTTTCTTGATGTGTTCCTAGATTCTAAATATTGATTTGAACTCAATTGACATGGCTGTAATGATATGTAGGCAGTACTTTACAAAGTGTTGAATGGTTATCTAATTTCAACTTATTATATGATATAGCTGACCTATATGCATATAAAGGTCCTATTACTGGTATCGTCATTGTAGGTAATGAATATCTACCATAAGACAAGGAGCTACAAGACCTCCCTCAACCACCAGTACAAGAAATTGAATGCATTCTAGACAAGAAGATAGCCAAACAAACAAAGAGGTCTACTTACTATAAATACCTAGTAAAATGGAAACACCATTTATTGGAAGATGCTACTTGGTTGACACTTAAAAACATTAAGAAGACTACTTTCAATTTAGAAGAACTCCTATAAAGGGACTTAAGTTATTTAGTCTTAGGAAGTATAGTTTTAGTTGTGCGATCATATCTATGGTGATCCTTACAAAATAAGTTGATTTTTTTGAAGATCCTTTGTGTTATTGTGATATTTTAAATTGGTTTGAGATATTTTTGTTTTGATTTAAAGTGTTTAAGGAAAGTTTTCTAGAAACAATTTAGGAAAAGGCTTATTAAGAGCTCATTCCACAAATGAAGCCCTAACTTGTATTTGAACCAGTGGAATTCTCTAAGATTCTAGAAAATTCAACTAAGGAGGGTATAATTATAGATTCCTAGAGCTCAGGAAGTGTCTTGATGGAAAAACCATGTTCGCATTAGTCCCTAAGTTGAATAGGTTAGTGTATTCATGTAGGATTGAGACCAAAAAGATTTAAAAATGTTGAATTGAATTGATGGGTGTAGTTTAGTGGTGGATTTGAATTTTTTTTGGTTAGTAGAGGAGGTTAGAGGCCATGCACCAATTCATGCACCAATTATCTAGTAATTACTTTGAAAACCAAATGTAGTGTGGCCTTATTAGGTCTATGTACTTTTCATGGGTTAGGTGCTACATGAATGGAATTGGGAATCTAGGCTTTGAAGTCTTAAATAAATTCTGAAAGGGTGTCTAAATCTACCCATAGAATAGTTAGATTTCAACCTAAGAGGAATTTAAGTCTAGAAAATTAGAGTAGGAGACCTATAAATAATTCTATGATAGTCAACATTTTATACTATATGACAATTGGAGGATTAAACCAAGAGTTAATTCTCGATCAGTTCAACATAAGGAAGGTGTCCCAATAGAAACTTGGGGTTGTTGAAGCCATTGGTGAAGAGTTATAGTTATTGGCTTGCAATAGGGCTAGTGTCCCTAAAACAAAAAGGTGCAAGATCTTGATTGGAGAAGTACTCACCTTGGAGGAGTTCACAAATGACCCTATCACTTTGGATAGGCCACAAAAATGATATCCTAAAGGAGTAAGATATTAGGAAGGCCACAAGTTTAGTTTGGTAGTTTAGGAAGAAGAAAGTTCTTAAACCTCACTTTTTGCTCAACATCTCTGCATTAGTGAGGGGGAGATAAAGAGGATAGATGGCTACATAGATATGGAAAAAACTAGATATGGAAAAAATAGAAATATAAAGAGGGGGGGAATATGAGAGAGTGAGATATGAGGATAGAGAGATATGAATTTTTTACATATAGAGAGATAGAGATAGAGAAGTAGGGAAATATAATTATAAAGGGAGAAGGAGAGAGGGAGAGAAGGAAAGATGCATAGAGATAGAGGGAAACAAAAGAAGGTGTAGGTAGACATGAAGATTAAAGGAAATAAAAAGATAGTGATAAATGAATAGAGATATAAAAAGAGCATGCATGTGATATAAAATAGAGAGAGTTAGGGAGATGTATAGAGACATCTAGATGGTGATATAGATTCATAGAGATCATCATATTAATAATTAGTTTTCACTAATTCAAAAAATATTTAAGATATCATGTTAGAGCTCTCTTTTTGATTTTGTATCGACTTCATACTTAATTTGTCTTCTTTAGGTCATCCTTTTTAAGTTTAAGTGTATGTGCATACATTAATGATTATTAGAAATTGTAAAACTTGATCTTCTTCTTATGTAACAATATTTAAGATTAACTTGAATAATTAAATTTACAAATTTTTTACATAGAAAGAATCATTTATAACCATTGCATTGTACTAAAATGAATCTAATCTACACATTAATCTAGGACACTTGCATGGTTGACTATTGTTTGTATGAATACAATGTTTGTATAGTTGAAGAATTTGACCTTGGATAACACAAGATAACACAACTCTTGTCATCTAGTGATCCCTTCCAAGGTCTTTTCCATACCACTAATCTTGATAGAAAACTGAAGACATAAAATATATGGGTGAAATAGAGCGTAGTAGTATAGTTATAATATCACTTTGTGCATTGGGTTAATACTATAAAGGGTAGGATTGGTGCAATGTTGATTTGTAGGTAATACAATTATAGATCTTGCATTGTTACTATGCTTATTGGAGCTTGTATTATATTATCAATTATTTTATCTAATGCTCAGTGTATTTTGAATTTGATCCTTCTATGACTACCTCAAAAAAAAGTCAAGCTATCAAGTAGCACCTCTTAAACTTTGTGAGATCGATCTTGACTGATAAAGTTTATTGCCAATCAATATTGTATCAAAAATTCAAAATAATTAGGTACTGAATTAATCTTGATAAAAAAATGATAGAGAATGAAAACTTTAAACAAGAAAAAGATCATAAATCACATGATGATGACATATTGGAAATGATTAACTTATGCTTAAATAGTGATAAAGTTTATTGTTAATCAATATTCTATCAAAGTTTTGAATAGATTAGGTATTGAATTTAATGTCATACATGAACAAACATATAATATAAAATGATAACCAATAATATCATGTATATTAACAAACACATAATATATTATGATAATCAATAATGTTGTATATGAACAAACATATCATATATTAACCAATAATTTCATTTAAGTCAAATAATGTCATACAACAAATATAGAATGTCATATACATCAAATGTGTATCGAATTGTTAAAATTCTTTTAGAATAACTGAGAGAGGGGGGGGGGGGGGGAGTTGAATTAGTTATTCAAGGTCTGAATGCCCTGATAATACCTTTTCATCTATTCAAACTTAAATCAGTCATATAAGAAAATTAATGTAAATCAACATGCAAAAATAAAACATTCAAGATCAACACATAACACAATGATTTATGTGGAAAACCAATTTGGGAAAAACCACTAGTAACATGCTACTTGATTCTCACTCTTCTGAAGTGATGCCCTGTTAAAAGCCTGCCATGTTAAAGGCTTACAACACACTGTTAAATGTGACCTTGTTAGAGGATTTCACCAAACTATTAGGAATGGGCTTGGTTAAAGGTCTTTAGAACATTCACTTGGAATGTCACCCTATTAAAGGATCTATCTAAGGGCTGTTAAACCAACCTAAGTCCATAGGATTTATCTTACTGTTACAATTTCTAGAAAGTAACGATATTGGTCTATTGATCTGACATAACTTACAACATACTTTGCAAATTTTAGATCACTCTTTCAATTCAATCCTTATGCTTGGCTTCAATCACTTCAGCTTTGACTGCTTGTTTCCCTCTCAAGCTTTGTCTCCTTGAGTCTTATTACTCATTCTGCTAATGCAATCATTCTTGTGGTCGTCTATTTAAACAGAGTTCATGTGCTTTCTTCTCCTTAGCACATTCTACAACACTTCATGCTTTTATGCTTGACCACGGCTCTCTCTCTCACTATCCCCTCTTTTCCCACTTTTTTTTTCATTAACTTATGTCTTCTTATATAGAAGTCTGATTTTCCTTTTGCCGCTCAAGTTTTCCTTTCCAATCTTAGGGTTTCAAAATGGATTAGGTAGGATACAATGTATCTACCCCATACCTTGTTCTCTTCTAAAAACTTCGCTAGTTGTATCTTAAAAATGTTCTACATGGTGTTTTGTGCCTCCAACTCATCATTCTTATCTTCCTTTTAATTCACATATTTCTAGATAATAACTTTGTCGGCTTAGATTTGACGAATCTTTGATTTCCAAAATAATGCAGCAACTTGACATTATTGAGTTACTGGTGCTTGGCACCTCTATGTTACTCGGCACCTATACCTGCTCGACACTTGGTTCTACTCGACACTTGATTCTGCTCGGCACTAGATTCTACTCGGCACTTGGTTTTGCTTGGCACTTGATTCTGCTCAGCACTTGAACTTGCTCGGCACTTGATTTTGCTCGGCACTATAACTAGGAATTTGCTTGGCTCTTACTAGCTTTCTTGGTTCCTTCTCTCTAATGAACTTAGTTTGAGCTTTACAAAAGACTTAGCTAAAACCTTAGATCTTTGATATGTTTCAGTGTGCCCATTCTCTGTATCGTTTAGTATGTCATCCAATACACTGTTTCATCAATGGCTTAACTGATCCTTGTACTTCATTACAACATCATAACTTCAACCTTTCTCTAGGTGTTCTAGTTACATCTTATTGATTGCCTCCACCTTGAAAATCAACTAATTGATAGTATTTGGATCACTAAAGCAATTATCATCCCTACAATTAGCAAGTTTGACATCAATGACAAAAAAATGATTGAGGACATTCTTTTCCAGTTCCATATATTATTCCAACAACTTTTCTTATGATCATTTCAATCATTTCCAACATGAATATGTCCACTGATGCCTATATATACATTTCTAGATCAACTATATCTTTTCCTTCCCATGAGGGGAAGGAAACAAATCTCTCGAGGTCTTTTGTCATCCTATGGAGGGAGATGGTGGAGATGATGGGGTCCTCCTGATATGCTTGCTCATCCTCTTATTGAGGATCTTCTCTAACTTGAGCTGATACAAAAAATGTAGATATGAATCAATATTTATTATATGTTGAAATCAAATATATGTACACACAAAATACATTATTTTCTTACCACCATCAACTAGTCGATTTGTAAGTCCACCTCGAAGACTTGTGGATGATCAGGCATAATGAAACCCTACAAAAATCAATCAATATAATCACTTATAAATAACATTATAAATTTTGATAGTAACTAGTATAAACAAAAACTAAAACCAAGAAAATTCTTTTATACCTCAGTCAATGGCTATGAGCTAGCCATAGCTACAACCACTCCATGATCGACAAACTATCAGAGATGAAGAGGAGTGTCTGACGTCATGAGTTGCATGTCATAAAATACATGTTACATGTAACATGAAACATGAAAAAAATATAATTAAATGAATTAAATTAACATGAAACAAATGTACCTATACGTAGCTCGTATGATGTCTATGCTCCAAGTCTATAGTAAAGGTTGATGGTCCTATAGAGAATTGATGCACATGCATAATTTTTTCATCAATCCTTAATATGATTACTTAATAAATATATATATATTAATTTAAATGATTAAATCGATACATACCTTTGGACTTGTGGATGAGACAAAAAATGGGGGTAGAGGATCACTGCTAGGCCTGCCAACACTTTGACCTTGAATTTTGAACAATGTCAATAGATGCTAATTAATTAATCATTCACTATACATATGAAATGTGATCAAATTAGTAAATTATAATTGTAATTTACTTATGTGTCAATGGCAAATTTCTTGTTCAAGAACTGATCAGTGACGAGCCCATCATTTGCACCATCTCCAGCATGAGTGCCAAATGTGCATAAGGATCCACATGAAGTGCACATGTGACCACGACATGTAGAAGGTTCCCCCTCAACTAAAGGGCTCGTGCAATGGATGAGGGTCTATGTCAAAGCATTAACAGTCCCTAGAGCACTGGCCTCTACATGTTCCTTTACAACTGAAGGAATAGTCACATGCTTGCGCTATGGCTTGACCACTGCTGCCCTAACTACATTAGGGTCAGGATGTGCTCGTGAAATCTCAAATGATGACCCCTCACCTCTACCTTGGGAGTCTAATATATCAAAATAATTGGGGATCTCCCCAAGGAAAAACTCACAATACAATTTTTTCAAAAAATGCGTAGGCAGCTCATGACTGTTGCAAGGAGGGGCATCAAAAACCATCCACCATCTATCCAAAAATTTATTTCTACTAGCATCATGTATGTACCAATGGATGGGGAACCATTTAGTACCCTCTCTAATAGTATCTTGCTCATCGAGTTTTCTAAATAATGCACACAATCTATCATTTGGTATTTTTTTTTTTTAACATCTTCATATGACAATTTATTTGCATAAAATATTTTTTTTCAATCTCTCTTAACCTACCAAATATCTAACTGACCACTAACTGAGGTTAGCTAGGTCTTAATGGATTTGAGGGATGATGCCAATTGAGCCCTCATTGGATTGGTTTGTCCAAATTCTTTCAACTAACCAATGAGTCCTTCTAATTCAGTTTTGCCTCTTTCTATTTCATTTATTATATTTTCTTATGTGCCAAGTGGAGGTCTTGCAATTGGTTCAGATTGCAAAATTTGTTGCTTTTCTTAGGGAGGGTTTTGGTTTTGAGGTTCTTGAGGGTTTTGAGGTTCTTGTGGATTTTCCAGTTGATTATTGACATTTCTTGATAAAAAATCAATTAAAATCTAAATAAATAAACAAATCTAAATAAAAATTGTGAAAACCCTACAAAACAATATAAAAAACCTACAAAACAATATGAGAAACGTATCAAACAATGCAAAATGAAGTTTAGATCACATATAGCATGGGTATGGGCATTCTTGTGATCTTGAATTTCATTAGCAAGGAGGCATATCGACAAGGCAAGTGGTGAAAAGTTTCATTTTATCCAACTTCCATACACGCTACTATTGGAAGAAGCTAAAAAATTGAGATAAAATAAATGGGCTGTAGGTATGCAACCCATTTATATAATTTCACTTTTTTTAAAGCACGTACGTGCTATAGCATGTATGCACTATTCAAAAAATGAAAAAAAAGAAGGTTGTCACCTTTTTGGCACCACAACTCAGTGCATATACCCACCAAGCATGTGGTGCTTGCTTCAAACCATACAAAGATTTTACCAATTTAGATACCATTTGTACCTAGCCTTTGATAACAAAACCTTGAAGTTGTAGCATATAGACATCTTCCTTCAAATCTCCATTAAAAAAGGTTGTTTTAGCATCCATATAATGTATATTCCATCCTTTTTGTGCTATCAAAGAAAACAATGCTCGAATAGTTCCCCTCTTGGTTATAGGGGCAAAAGTTTTGATGTAACCAACACCTTCTCTCTGCGCATATCCTTTTTCTACAAGTCTTGCTTTGTGTTTTTCAAGTGAACCATTAGCTTTATATTTTTTCTTATATACCCACTTGTAGCCAATAGGTTTTGCTCCAATTGGAGGATCCACTAACCTCCAAGTTCCATTTTTTATGAGAGCATCATACTCTCTTTGCATTGCACTTCTCCATGCATCACTTGTTGTTGCTTCTTGAAATGAAGAAGGTTCATACACAATAGAAAAATTTAATTCAAAATCTTCATATCTCTTAGGAATTTTCTTGGTTTGCATTGATCTATAGATTGATTGCTTTGATGTTTTATCAATCTCTAGAGCCTTTGAATTAGATTCTTCACAAGCTAGTTTGTATTCTTTTTCAATAGGTTCTTCACAAACTATTTCAGATTCATCAATTTTTTTTAGAACTATTGTATTCTCTTTCAATAGGTTCTTAATTCTTTGTAACTTCCAAATATTGACCTAGAAAGGGAATCCCCCCTTCAAGAGTTGCAATCTCATTATACCATTCATCATAGAATTTTTTTGATTGAAATATATCAAGATGAGAAATTTTTTTGTCAATACTATGTGCATCTTTTTCAAATTCAAGAAATATAACATCTCTAGAAATAAAAATTTTTTTATTCTCCTCATCTTATAGATGATAAGCTTTGGAAGTAGTAGAATATCCCAAAACAATGCATTTTCTACTCCTAGCTTCCAATTTATTAGTCAATTGAGTAGGAATTAAAGCATAACATGTGCAACCAAAACCCCTAAAATGCTTGATACTTGGAAGATGGCCATGCCACATTTCATAGGGAGTTTTTCTTTGTAGTGTAGCATAAGGACTTTTGTTCATTACGTAGATAGCACATAGAATTGCTTCTCCCCAAAACATTAATCTAACTTTTTAAAAAAACATCATAGATCTTACCATATTCAAGAGTATTCAATTCATATGTTCTACTACACCATTCTGATGTGGGTTATAACTAATGGTTGCTTGATGTGTAATACTATTTTCCTAAAAATATTTTTAAAAATCTTTAGAAGTGTGCTCACCTCCATTATCACTTCTTAGGGTTCCAATATTGAGTTGCATCTCATTTTGAATCCACAAATGGAATTTTTTGAAGGTATCAAAAGCTTGAGATTTATATTTTAATAAATAAACCCAACAAATCTTAGTAAAGTCAAAAATAAAAGTCATTATGTATTTTTTTCCATTTTTTGATGGAAAATGCATAGGCCCACACAAATCTGAGTGAATGAGACCTAGCTTTTTAAAAGCTCTAAACATAGAATCATGAAAAGGTTGTTTACTATGTTTGCCTAAAATGCAAGCATCACATTGAGAATTGTTTTTTGGGATAGTGGGTAGTCCTTTAATTCCATTTTGTTTCATAATTTTGAGACTATCATAGTTAATGTGACCAAATCTTGAATGCCATAACAAGCTGGAAGAAATATTACCATCGTGCTATGAGAAATTTACATAATTTTGAGAACTTGATGAAGTACCTTTCATATATAAAAGTTCATCATCTTCCACTCTAGTCATTACAATCACATGATCATCATCTCTTCTAATCTCAATAATACCATCAAACATATGTATTGAATGACCTTGCTATCTAATATGAAAAAGTGATATTAAATTTCTCTTCAATTATGGAAGATATAGAACATTAGAAAGCATGTAATCAGCAAGACCTAGTAATTAAAGTCTAATAGACCCAATGCCTGAAGGTTTTAACTCGGATTTGTCTAAAAAATATACTACTACATCTACTTGATCATTGAGTGTCTGAAAAAAATCACTTCTAAATGGCATATGGCATGTGGCTCTAGTATCTAACAACCAAGAATCATTCAAACTATAATTTGAATTACTAAACCCTTCTTCAAACCCAACATTACAATGTGCTATAACATAATGTAAAGATTCAGGAGGATCACCTCTATCTGGTGGCTTCCCCTTCTTGTCACAAATATTCTCCCATGGAGTTCGACAAAGATTGGCACTGTGACCCATTTTTCCACATCTATAGCATTGTATAGATTGTCTCTATTTTTATTGATAATCACCTTGTTAATTTTTATTCCCTGTACCTCTATAATGTCTTCTTCCATGACCTCTATTGCTATTATCATGTTTGGAAGGCTCATCTTTGGATGGTTTCCCCTGTCATTTTTGTACAAGATAGAAAGTCTCAACATTTGAAAGTGATTATTTCTTCCCAAATTCTTTTTCCCTCTTTGCAATCTTTTCTAAAAGTTTGTCAAATGCTATATCTTTCATCTTTTCACTAGCTTGAAGAGATTCAAGAAAGTGTGAATAGGTATGATAAAGAGTTTTGATAAAAGCAATGAGTTGTAGATCCACTTTTGCACTCGTAGCTTTAATATCATCAAATAAAGCCCTAATTTCATAGGCTAACTTCATTGGATCATTATCTTTGATTTCTAAGTTGAATAACTTCATTAATAATTTAATGATTTCAAGTTCTTAATGAGAATCATATAGATCTTTGAGTTTCTTTAATGCTGAAAATGCACTCTCACAAGAGATTATATGTCTACTTACCTCTTTAGTAATTGAGACAACAATGAGAGCATAAACCTTTTTGTCTTTACCCTTCCAGATGACGAGTTCCTTTTCATCTCTAGGCTGCTCCGACTCTTCATTTTCATCTTTTCTTTCACAAAAATCATCCTACAAATCATTAAAAATAAGAATATTTTCAACTTTTTGAAACCATTCGTGGTAATTCTCTTTTCCAAAAAGAATTATTCCAATGATTGAAATTAAAGAATGCATTGGAATCACAACTCAATCTAAATTCATTTTCTCCAACAACTTGGCTCTGATACCACTATAATAGGCCCAAAGAATGCGAAATAAAAATGCACACACACATAGAATTTTTTTATTATAATAAAAATTGGATATATACAACATGAAAACTATTTGAGAAGTTGAGAAAAACTATATTAATCGTTACATAATCAAATTGCTAGAAAACTACTTCTTAAATAAACTAAACTAAAGATATCCCAACGGATTAGTTAGCAATTTATGCTTATTACAACTAAATAAAATATATCTATAGGAATAGCTTATGACCTCTTTCTCTCTCTTGTAATGCAAACAATCTACCTTCAAGCTTAGTAGGATGAAAGGTCGTTCATTAGGCATGTATTATGGTGAATGATAAACTGACGAATCCTTTATGGTTTGGAATGATTTTAGGCTATGTAATATAATGAGATTCCATGTTGTCTCTATTGATTGTTAAATAAACCTTGATACTTAGTGAAAGATTGAGGCTTCTACATTCAACGAGGAGAAAGTAACCAAGGTTGAATCCCTACTAATTGAAATTGGTCTTGCACATGGATCAAATACATGAATTTATAATGAATCTCTTAAAACTAAAATTGGTCTCGCGAATGTCATGCTCTTCTAAAATATTTCATTTTCTCTCAACCATTCAAAAATCTTTTCTTGGCATTCTTCAATTCTAAACCTTTGATTAGCTTGCTTGCCTTCAAAAAATAGTGTTCTTTCATTGCATTACATTCTACTGAATATTTTTCTTTCTCCATATTTTCTCTCTATTTTTTTATGCACACTCTTTTACTCATCATTTTTTTTGTTTTTTTTTTTCTTATTTTGCTTATTTGCAATCTCTTAGAATACACTTCTACATCATTTCACACTTCAACTTGTACTTCTCAAATACAATCAACAATTTAGTATTTATTCTTTGTGTATCCTTTCACTTATACTCATTATTTTCCTTTTCTCCTTCAAGTTCCCTTTTTTTAGTCACATTCTTCTTTTGAGAAAATGTATCTTATTTTCACAAAGATTTTGCAGCCTTTTAATTTCCAAATACACTATACATTACACTTTTTAACTTCTTCATTTCTCACTTAACAATGGACACACCCATACAAACTTTTTTCTTGTATATTCATTTTACGTTATCTTTTCGCTTTCTTAAATTTTTCTAATCTTAAAATAGTTGTGGAAGTCCTCCAAAAAATTATTGTGTTGATATTTTTGACACATGAAAATTTACATAATATTTAGAACATTTTTATAATTGTTTTTCAACTAGATTCATTAAATGATCCAAGTTTATATTTATACTCTTTCATTAATTCTTTCTTCCATTCTTTATTCCAACACATCTTTTAAGAATGATTTTTATATCCACAAATCTTGCATGTATGCAAATACCAACACATTTAATATGACCTTCTCTTTAACAAATGTCACATTTGTTTTTTTTTTTTTTTTTTCTATGTACCAATTTCTTCACACACATATCACATTGAATGTTATTACCAACATTTAATATATCTAAGACCCACATTTTTTGGTCTCCAAATGGGGTTAATAGGCTCTTTTATTCTTGTTTTATGCTTTCCCAATCCCTTTCCTTTATAGCCCATCTTCTTCACTATCTTCAAGGAAACACTCTTATTATATAACAAATAAACTTTGCAAAATTATTACCATTTTCTTTCTTACTCTCTTTATTAAAATCACTTTTAACATCAGCATAATCATATTTTTCATTCACATAACCCTGCAAATCATTTGTGTCACATGATACATCACATACAAATGGTCTTGACTTGAAACATTCATTCTCTTGTTTTAGGTTAGACATTTCCATATTCAAGATACAATTTAACTCTTCCAATTTCTTTAACTTTTCTTTCAGATTTTTGTTGTTTTTCTCAACATCATCAAACAATATTAACTTGTTTTCTAATTTTTCATTTTTCTTTTTGACATCATCATACAATTTTAACATTTCCTCTAATTTTTCATTTTTCACTTTAACTTTGATCAATTCTTTTTCTAAATCTTGAACTTGACATAAACACTCATAGTTTTTCTTTCCAACTTCTTTAAATATTTTTTTATCATTCTCAATTTAGGTTCTTTGACACTCATCACTTCTTCTTCTAAACTATATTTTTCCTTTACTCTTTTTCCAAATTTCTCCATTAAGATTAAAATAAACTTAGTCACGTTTTCTACCAAATTATTAGAATTACTCTCTTCTTTTGTTTTCTTTACAATAACCCAAATTTCTCGATTGTTCACAAAAAACCATTTTCCAAAGATTCTAGATGAAGAATACATCGGGAATAAAAATATCAGCTTTTAAAATCAACAGATAACATTACAGAATGGAAAGATACTTGAATTTTGGAAGTCTTAAATTTATCTCACGAAATTCTCTACAAACTTTCCAACAATCTCCTTCAATGGTGCTTATTATTTTAATCTCTAACAATAGCAAGAAATCATTCGTTTGTTTCTACATTGTGAAAAAACTCTAATACAACAAAATATAAATGCTATTATATTCTACTATATGAATTACAATATATACATTGCATATACATAAAAAAATATGATGATAAAGTTGAGTACCAAAACTCTAATTCAAAATATAAAATTGGGCACCTAAGTCTAGAAACTTCCTTTCTAGCAGGACAACGAGGTGGGAGATGCATGCAGGGGGCATGGGTAGGCATGTTATGGATAGAATCTGCCTAAAGAAATATAGGCCTACCGCCCCTATCAATTCATAGTAACGTGATTGGTTAACCAAGCTGACAATTCAAATTGGAGTCATAATTACATCTGACCTCATCTTCATATTTATACATGATGGACCATTTTTGGAAAACAAACATAGAAGAAAAAACCAAGGGTCATTGGTGAAAACTGCCTCTACTTGTGATGGGTTGGCAAAACGAAATAAAGGCAAACCCCATGAGGGGTCCAACTCTTGTTAACCATTCTCTGAGCATAGCTTCAAGAGGAGTCCAACCCACAAAATAACCTATGAAGGTGTGGTGCTCTAACCAGTCACATGAAACATCAAATTCTTGCAAAGGAAGGATAATATCAAGATTACCTTGTGAAAGAGCTTCAGGACAAACTTGTGAGGGCATTTGTTCGGAGGCAGTGCCATGGTAGTCTAAAGCAGCAAGGTGCAGATGAGAAACAACTAGGTCACCGCTAGCCAGAGCCATGATAAAAAAAGCCTAAAGACTCTTGCAATAAATGTGGTTTGACAAGTGTTGCCTAGAAAAGGCAAGTTCAGATGAAGAGACATACTCAAGAGAACTGAAGGCAGGAAACCTTGGCAAGGTTATCACCAAGGAGCCTGAGAAATTCTTTAATGCTCACCCTCAGCATCACATTTGCATCGAAGTTGATCTTTCCAAGGATCTTCGTGATTTCATGGAAATTTAGATTAGGGCGTAAACCTTCTCTTAGAAGGTGCTTTACTTGAACCTACTTAACACCTACTATAGTTGCCAATCGGCAGAACACCAAATTCATGATTGCCCCTTAGTTACCTCCAGGGAAAAACTCGTGCCTAAAGATGTCCCTGCCAAACAAGTCGAAGGGAAAAAAGAAGATTGGGTTTCTGTTGGATGGAAGGGCAAGGCTATCTCGACCCCTTTGCAACCCAAGCAATCTTATGTGGCAGTTGCCACTGTTCCTCCTATTCCCACAAGAAGGTCTTCACCAGCTTGCGTGGGGACGTAGGCATCTTCGACAGTTCCTCTTATGGAGGGTTCGCAGGTTTCAAACCCTAATAATGCGCAGGGGATCAAGGCCACCACCAGGGCTTCTGCCTTGGTCAGGGCTCACACTTCATTTGTGGTCTCTTCCATTGTGCCACCAGCAACATGGCATTCTCGCAATCCTCCTCGATGTGCAGAGGTACCAAAGATAAAGCGACAGGCTATAAGTTCAGAGGATTTTTGGTTTGACTTTCACTTGGCTCCTACCTTCTCGCAAAATAGCTACTCCTCTCTCGAGGATGAGGATGACATGGAAGAGTTCTCATGAACTGCTTTTCATGGAATGTTAGAGGTCTTACAGACCTCACCAGAAAGTACTATGTCCGAGATACCCGTCATAGACTTGGTAATTTGGATTTTTTGTGTTTGCAAGAAGTAAAGATCTCTGGTTTCATGCTTGATGTTGTGTGCCACATCATTTGGCTAGATGGCATTATGTTTTCCTCGCACCATGATGCTGGCTGAGGTGGTGTAGTTACTCTCCTATCACCTCGCCTTCATTCTGCTATTATTTCACACGATTCTGACCCTGTGCATAGAATTGTTTGGCTTTTACTTTCCATTAACAATCACTCTTTTGGAGTCATTAATGTTTATGCTTCCAATGACATTGTTGAAAGAGCCCAGTTGTGGGCTTGGCTAGCTGACAATTTGTCTCCAACTACTTGGGTCATGTGTGGGGACTTCAATATGGTTGAAGTGGCATTTGACAAAGAAGGCATTCTGTGTTTTCGTTGGACAGCTAGGAAAAGAGCAGCTTGGTACCACATGCATAATAAATTGGGCCTCTTTGATCCCAATACTAACCGCCACCAGAGTAGTGGGGTTAGGCACACTTGGTCCAACTTTCAAGCTAGCCTAGATCATATACTAAAATGTCTTGATCATGCCATGATCTCTATGCAATCTTTTTTCTCCTTTTTTGAGGATCGAGACTTGCCTATCATTCCCCTATCAGATGTCACTTTATCTAACTACTATCCTATTTATTTTAGCATTACTTGGCAAACTACTATCCCCAAGGTGGCTAAGTCTCAGTTTTACCTCAACATGTCAGTGCTGATGCATGCTTCCACCATCTCTCATATCCTACGTGTCTAGAATTTAGAGCCACATCTGCACTCTCACAGGAGATGGATTCAATGGTGGAATGATGCCATTGCCAGAACTGCACGATTCCTACGCATCTATGGGCGTCAAGTCGCCATTTTCAGAAAAAGGTCTTATGTAGCTAACAACCTTGCCCTCAGGAAAGCTACTGAGGCTCTAACTCTTAAACCCTTTGATAAAAATTTGTAAGTTCATCTTGCCAAGATTAAACATAACAAGCAAGTTGCTAACAACTATTCTGCCCGTGGAGCTCAACTCAAGGCTTGTCTCCACTGGTTGAAGGTTGGAGACAAAGCCTCAAAGGAATTTTTTCATGCTCTCCCAGCTCGTCATACCAAAGTTGGGATTCAGAAACTCAAACAAGGCATGACTATTCTATCTAGTCTCCCTGACATCCTGCAAGCATTCGTTCATCATTATAAGAATGTCTTTGCTTTGCAGGGAAATTCAATTGCCCAAGAAGATGCTCTCCGAAAATGCATCTCTGTTACTCCCAACCATCTTGTGGGCGAACAACATGCTTTCTGTGTGCAACTTCTTTCCCTCAGCAATCTTAAAAAGGCTACCTTTTCTATGGCAGATGACAAGTCCCCTAGGTGTGATGGATTTCCCTGTGAGTTTTACAAGCACCTCTGGGAGCAAATTGGCCCTGATCTACATAGACTCTATCTCGAAGCATATCATTCTAAAAGATTAGGAGCCATTATAAACGAAGGAAATATTAAATTCATACCTAAGGCTGGTGATCCGGAGGACATATGCAATTGGAGGCCCATCACCCTTCTAAATGTGGCTTATAAGATAATTTCCAAGGCACTCTCTCTCAAAATCAGGCACATGCTGCCTCTAATTGTGCGGCCTAAGAAAACTAGCTTCATCAAGTCTAGATACATTCTTGATAACATTATTGTTATCTAGGAAGAGATGGAATGGACTCGCAAGTCAAAGCAGAAGGCCATCTTTCTGAAGATAGATTTTGCCAAAGCATATGACCACATTGAATGGCCCTTCATCCTAGCTATGCTCCAGGCCTTGGGATTTGGTCCCAACTTTTTTCAATCCATGGAGATGTTTTTTGGTGATGCTAATGCTTACATTACCATTAATAATTTACAGTTTGAGGCCTTTGGGTTTTTTTGCTCCATAAGGCAAGGTTGCCCTTTAGCTCCAGCGCTTTAGGTTCTTGTTGTTGAAGGGTTTGGGTACTTGCTTGCTCATTCTATTTCCTCAAGATTGGTTCATGGCATTACCTTGCCTCATTCTACTTCTCAGCTTGTCAATGGGCATTTTGCTAATGATTCCTTCCTTACTCTTCTTGAGGAGGAGGAAAACATCAACAATGCGCTATCTTGTCTGCAGATTTTTTGTCAAGCCTCTGGCTCTGCCATTCAATGGCATAAAATGCTCTGCTACCACCAGTCTTTTTTGCCAGCTCCACACTGGCTCAACCAGTTTGAGTGGAAATGGGTCACTCACAATGAAATTTTTCATTTTCTTGGCATCCCTTTTGCCTTTCAGGCTTCCCCTCTGGAGCTTTGGAATGTTGTCCTTGCTCAAATTGCGAAAAAGCTTGATTACTGGATTTCCAAGATGCTCTCTCTTGCTGGTAAATTCCAAATTTGTTCTAAGATTCTGGTGGCCACCCATGTTTATTATTCTTCTTGTTGGACTTCTTCCAAAGCTTCCTATCTTAAGTTGGAACACCTGCTTAGAGATTTTCTCTAGGGTTCTGGTTCTAATCATCATGGATTTCACAGAGTCACTTGGGAATTTTGTTGCCTCCCTAAAGAATCTGGTGGCCTCAGTCTGCTTTCCACTCACAAACAAGGCCTTGCACTTTGTGCCAAGTGAATCATTCGAGCTATTACTAGAGACAAAGTTTAGAAGATTCTGGTTTGCCATTGCATTTCTTCTGGCTTCCTTGATAACAGACCTACGCGGAAGGGGATTGGTTTTCAAACCCTTCTCATCATGCACGATCCTGTTGTCATACAAGGCTCATTTGTTATCAAGAGCATCTAGAAAGACTAGGAGGCTATCAAGCCCTAGCTTCATTGGGTTAGGGATGACTTTCGTAATGGTCTCTCCTTGAATCAATAGAATATTTGGTAGTCTCCCCTGTTTGCCATTCAGGGTGACCCTCTTGCTAAGACCCAAGGTGCTAGTGCTCTTCATTTTTTCAAACGTGGCATCAAAACTATCAAAGATCTCTTTCTAGGATCACTATGAGTTTCAGGACCTGGGAAGACATGCAGGTTCAGTACCACATTGTCCATGTAGATCGGTAGACTTTTGACCTATTGCTTTCCTCCATCCCTATACATCTAGTGCACAAGCTTGGAATTCAGTTTGGTCATCCTTGGTGGCATGACTAGAAGTGGTATCGTGACACTCATTTTGCCAACTACAAGCCCAATAAGGGATATCGATGGCTTTCACCCCATCTTCCAATGGTAGACATGCTCAATAAGAGATGGCATTTACAATCTTCACTTTCTCAATGGTGAAAATGCTTCGATACCATCTGGTGCACTATTACTAAGCCCAAGATTGCCCACTTTGCTTGGTGCCTTGCTTTCCAAGGTCTTCCCCTGGGGCCTCGGCTCAAGCACATAGGGGTTGTTGATCCTAGACCCTTCTGTGGTCAGCCTGAGTCCTTTCTACATATTTTTTGGTTTTGTAAACGTGTGCAAAATTATTGGCACTAGATTCATGATTTTTTCAAGCCCTTTAGGCCCAAACCATTTTCATGGCACATGATCTTGCTGGGTGATTCCCCCAGAATTCCCAGAAAGTACTCCCAGATCTGGCATGCATTTAGGATGGAAATTTTATTTACTCTAAGGAAAGATAGAAATGTTGTTTTATTCACACACAGCTTTTTGGATGTTCACATTGCAATGTACACTAAAGCTTGTATTTGTAACAATGTTATTATGCAGATATAGGTGCAAGCTAACAAAGTTGTCCTAGAAGTTGCTCACCTACAAGAGCTACTCAACCACTGGGGCAATGCCCCTTGCATTGTGGCTCAAGTACCTCTAGATGCCTCAGCAGACACCTCGATGCCTTGTGGTCGTCGGCAACGGCGCCACTCCTCAGGCCACCACTCACACACTCTACGCTTGCAGGCCTCTTGCCACCGCTCTCCTAGTGGTGGGGCTAGTAGCTGGGGGAGCCACTCTGCCTCCCCACCCCGTGGTGGCTCTAGCTGATCCCCGCCTCCTCCTCCTACTGCTTGTCAAGATACTGTTGGCAAATGGCCCCACCTGGCGCTGGCAATTTCCCCTCCGTGGCCTGAGGTCAAAGATGTGGAGGCTGCCACTGATCCCCCTACTGTTGTTGCTCCTGATGATGGCTAGTTTGTGCCTAGCCTGCCCCCCAATCCTAGAAATGATTGGGGTTTCAATGACAAAGATGATCCTACCCCCTCGGCTGCCACTACTTTGACAGCCTGAGGTTGCTATATATGTTTATTTATTTATGAATAGTTGCTTCTTCCGGCTGATGTCGTGTGTTTAGTTTCAGCTTTGGCCACTTGAACTCTCTCGTGGGATGATCGTGTATCCCCCGACCCCATTTTTGTGAATTGTATTCTAAGTATATTTTTTAATAGAACAAGACTATTCATCAAAAAAATATTTATACATGACTGACTTAGATTTTTATAACCTTCTTCTCCACTAGCTCTTATTAAATTAGCCAATAGGCTTTCCTTCTAGAGTAGCCTCCAGCCGAAATTTGTCTCAGGCCTATAAACAACTGTCGGAAAACAATTCTCAGATCATGGTTTCAGATTATTACTGGTCTTTCTAGTTCATGGTTTCAGATTATTACTGTTCTTTGATAACCTACAATAAGAGGACAATAAGAGCAGGCTTAGCCACTATTCGCAGTTGCTTGTTTAACTTTATTCATGCCACAATGTTTAATGATAGGGATGGACGGAAGATAAGATTTTTACAATAACCAGTAAGAATTTATTGAAAGTTCTCAGAGGTCTTTTAACCTAATTAATTTCTCGCATTAAGTCTGAGAACTTTCAGTAAAATCGTACAGCTTGTCAGAAACATGGTTACACGCTAGAGACAGAGCGAAGGCCGGGAGGGAAGAACAATCTGCAGAGCTCTGAAGCCATGAAGCGCTGGGCGAGTGAAGAAAGTGCGTTTCAACAAGCAGTACATGACATCAAGTGTTCAGGTTGGTTTTTTTATTGACGGGAATGCAAATGGATTATTTCAATTTATAAGTATCCACTTAGCCGGCCACTTACACGACTATAGGCCAATAGGCATTTCATATGGATTTGAATCTTTTTGTGATCGGTGCCCTAGCGACACCTCTGGTTCTACAACTGATTTCAGAGCATGCATTGGTCGATGTTTGGTGATAGAAATTTTGATTGTAAATGTGACCCATTATTTTATTTTCCAGTTTGAGTAGAGGCATTGTTGTGGTTTGTAGGAATGTAAGATTCAAGTAATTCATGTTGGAATTGTTTGATGCCCTTTTGAGAAGAAGAGCGCTAGAGCAGTTGCAAAACATCTCCAAGCAGGTCTTGCATGAGTATTGGTGTTGTATCCCTGATGGAAGCTTCTAGTTGTAGATGTAGATTTTCTTCGACCTGTAAGTTTGCATGCATGAACCCCAGATTAAATTTCTAGATTTTTTTAACAAATTATGTAATGCCTAATTTCTTGAATGGAATCAATTGTGCGATAAAGATTCGGACAACCATATTGCAGAAGCAGAGGTGAAGGAGGTGAGCGCTACTAAGTTAAAAATTGAAGTTCTGGAATCGTGCAGATACGATGCCATTCATGAACCAATATTTTTGGCCCCATTCTATATGTTCATGTTGATGTCGTGGAAACATTTACAAAATAGAGAGGGTTTTCTCGGGGGATTATGTTGAGTGCCTCTGTAAATAAGCCTTCAATATTAGAGGAACAAACCAGAGAATATGCAGCCTTGATAATGGAAGAGCTTGTTAGTGATAATCATGGGGTAAAACTAAAAGCTTAAATCGTCAATATTTAGCAGTCAATGTTTGAATTCTGAACTATTTCGAAGGAAAAAATTGTATTTTTCGCAATCCTAGTTTTTCTTTTAAATTAATTTTTGTTTTGTTTTTTCAGTTGTCAGAGCTGGAAAGCTTGTTCAAAGGGGACCTTGGAGATGGACATAATCAGAGCTATAACCAGTCTCTAAGGCCTTCAAAAATGAGGTGGGGGTTGTCAATACACTAAGGAAAACGAGCGTTCTTGTTGGACTTCCTAATAGGATTGTAATCAATGGTGAAATTTTTTGCTACATCCTTTGAACTCCACCCTCCTTTTAGCAAAGAATTTCACATCAAATTTTTTCAAAGTAGCAAGCTCTATACAAGCTCTACATTCTTAGCTCTCTCAATTCTGATGATGGATCATTGAGTATGGTTCCAAATGTCGATGCTAATAAAAATTACACACAATCTCACCCATAAGCTTGAACATAATATCATGAAGCTTGAACGTAATATCATAGATTGTGGAAATCTGTTGCAATTAAAGTAAATATCTTCAGTTTTGAAAAATTTGAGAAAGAGATTTTAAATAACATGTCATTGATGTCCCTCTTCTTCCAACCCCTATCTGTAACAAGATTTACCATCTCCTTCAAGTACTCTATTACCCATCAAGCCACACATATTTCAGCAATGTTAATATACCAACAAATACCATCACCATATTTATATTATGCTACATCAATGTCCACTTGGGAGGAAGAAAATTCCTTTCTTGATGTTATATAATATTAATTGATTATATAAGATTAAAAGATTATACAAGAGAATACTAATTATTTATTTTGAAATTAAGATTATATTAATGTAGAATATTATACATTCTAAAAATATGTTTTAAAAAATTATAAAAGAAATTATTATGTAAATTTAGATATATTTGTAAAAGTAGATATTATAAATATAAGGTTTAACGTCTTTTATTTATATTTTTAAATTATATTATGGTAGTTCTATTAAGTGTAAGATTGTTACATAAATTTACAATAATTATTTTTGGGGTATTAAGATTTTAGAAAAAATATGATTTTAAAGAATATTTTGTTTTTGAATATTTTATGTTATCATATTATTTTTTATATTGTTAGCAATTTTTATTAAAGATTTAATATTATAGTTTCTTAATTAATTATGTAAAATCAAGATAGATTAATTTTTTCTATGAAAGAATCTTGTGAAAAATAATACTTTACTTCCATAACCATTATAACCATTATGTATTATAACTTCCTGAATATATTTTACCTTTTTTTCTTTATAGATTATAAGAAACAACACTATTTAATAAATAACTACCTTGTGCAATAATACAATCTATCTATAATTTTCTAGGTTTCAAGTGCTTAAAATTGGTAGGTTATATTTCCAAGAGAGTTCACTATTTTTCAAAGGCTTTTGTTTAGAGTAGGAGTGGAGAAAGGCAAGCATCTTGACAAAGACACAAATATTTAAGAGCTATGTTGAAACAAGATGCCTAATTTTTTGACAAAAGAGGCACAAACACATCTGAGGTTGTTAATGTTGTTACCAATGACACTTCTCTCATCCAAAACATCCTTAGTGAAAAGATTTAGATGCCTACAAAATACAGATGTTACAAGGTTTTCTTATTTTATTCACATAAACTTTGATATACCTAATAAGGTAACCATTGTTTCCTTTGCAAGCTCCACCTTTTATAAGGAGAGTAACCAGTTTTATTGTCTCCTATGTTGTTAGCTTTTATTTGTCATGGAAGCTAACCCTAGTAATCTTGCCATTGGTCACATTACTTATCACCCTAGGATTCATTTATGGCAAGATCATCATAAGGCTAGTTAGGGATAGACATTCCAAAAATAAGAGGGCTGGAACAAATATAGAGCAACAACTATCCTCCATCAGGACAGTGTATTCATTTGTGGGGAGCAAAGTGTAATCAACAAGTTCTAATACACACTTTTATTAAGTGTATGATCTTAAATAAATATATTATAGTTTTTTTTGGGCATTAAGATTTTAGAAAATATATATTTTTAAAGAATTAATATTCTATTTTTGCATATTTTATGCTATCATATTATTTTTAACATTGTTAGTAATTTTTATTAAAGATTTAATATTATAGCTTCTTAAATAATTATATGAAATCAAAATAGATTTAAAAAGTTTACTCTAAATATTTGAGAAAAAATCTTGTGAAAAATAATACTTTATTTCCATAACCATTATAACCATTATGTATTATAATTTTGTGAATATATTTTTTTTTCTTTATAAATTATAAGAAACAAGACTATTTAATAAATAACTACCTTGTGCAATAATACATATTTGAAGATTCTCAAATTGCTACACTTCCTTATGTAATATTAAGCTTCATTTAAGCTTTCTAATTAAATACCTATTAGTGCATTCCTTGCACCTTCTTCTGTTGCAAGTGCTAGTTGCTTGTTTAGTTTCCCATTTGGTTTAGGAGAAAGAGATAAATTAACCATAAATAAGAGGTACTCTTGTACTCTCTTTTGATGAATCTTGCATTTATTTTCAAATCTTTCCTCAATTTACTCATATTTTGATAATGGAGTTCTATTTCTTTTGCTTTCTCTATTCTTGGAGCTTTTAGTTTTCTAGTGCAAATGATTGTAATAAGAAATTTAATTTTTATTAGTGAAATGCAAAAATTGAAGCCTTTTAATTTCATTTGCTTGATTCAAATGGATAAGACTCATTGATTTTTGAATTAGAATAGTTCTTTTTCTCTTTTTCTTTCTCCTTGTCTAGGAATGTAAACTTTGTATTAGGAACTTCTTCTTTGGCTTTGTTTTGAAATGAATTAGGTGGAGAGGTTTCAGTATTATGTGACACATAAATATTCTTGTGTGGTTTGACATTGTTGAAATACTAGAATGGGATTTAGATCTCCACTTATACATATCTCTTTTCCAAGATAGAGGAATTCTAGAAATTAATGGTATGTGGAATGTACTATTTGGATGTCATGAATCCATGGCCTACACAAAAGAATATTTTAGTTCTATTTAAGTATAGTAACTAACAAACCATTTGTTTCCCAATAAGTCCAAGCTAGATAGGTAAAATAATCTTTCCTTTAGAAGATAAATTCTCATAATATGTCTTTACTATGAATTGTTTCTGGGTCCAAGAAACTTTTTTAAAAATAATAATTTCACAAGATTCAAGCTACAATTGTTTAGGAAAATAACTCCACCTATCAAGAATCCTTTTACCCATGCTTGTGTGTTAAGCTTTCTATGTGAAAGTGTAAATTAAGGATGCTTTAAGTAGATGAGCGACTATAAGATGATTGACCATTTTTTGGAATTGATCAACATCCAAGATATTTAGAACTATTGCATCCACCATATGGATTTTTTTAATATTTCATTATGAGATGTCTTTTGAAGTTTTTCTACTAGATTGCATTTTCTTCCTAAAGAAGATGAAAGGTTAGGCATGAGCTCCTTGTTACAAGTACCCTACAAAGTGATTTTTGGTGTTTTCCCCTTGATGATAACGATTGCAAGCTCTTTTCCTTTCTTATCTTTTACTACAATTACATTAAAATATTCTCAAAACTAGATAGAGAATTTAAGGTATTGTCATATATGTGATTTTTTTAAAACTTTTTCATTACCCTTGTCATCTGAATTAGAATTTGAAGATTCACTTTTTAGAAGATTCCATAAAGAGGTTTTAAAGGTTGTGTGATCTTCACCAATGTTTAGCCCCATCTACCTCAAAATTGTTCTGTCATCAACAAGGCCTTAAAATACATGCCTAAATTTCATACAATTGTGAGTTATATTCCCTTTATCTTGGTGATAGGCACAATGGTGAGAATCATTCCACCAAGATGGTTTGGCTTGAGGTTCCTAGGCTATAGACTATGGTAAAGTGATGATTTTGTCTGCAAGTAGAGTCTTCAAAACTTTTACCAGGGTTTGTCCTAATGGAGTGAATTTCCTTCTTGGTCTATTGAAGTGAGGTATATTAAAATGTAGTTTTAATTGATTACCTCTTTGATTATTGTTATTTCTAGAAGAAATGTTATTTGATGCATTAAGATTAGTGGCTTGATAGCTAAAACCACTAGAAAGATTGAAGGGTTTAGAGTTAAGATTCTTGTTGATATCAATCACTTCATCATTCACCAAGTTCTTATTATTGTTGTTCAAATAAAATTAAAATTTATAATTACTGTTATTAGTTAAAAAATTACTGTAAGCATTACTGATAAAAAAACTGTCATAATGTGCTCAAATAGCTTAATGACCCTTCCTATTTAAAGCATCTTTCTATCTTGATGCAATTTTCTATGAGACAACTATTTTTAATATCAGAAAAATAGTATGCTCTATTTTTTAATTAATATGTTATTTTCAAATTTCATTAGTTTAGATGTCTTTAAGATATTCATTACAGTATAGCATTTATTTTACTACAGTCTCTGTTAATGCGTGCGCAATAACCGTGCCCAATCCAAAGTAAACCAAAACAACAATCATAGTGCTGTTCCAGTCCATAACCCGCGGTCAAATCAACTCCTTCCGCGAAAAAACATTTGATCCATATAATAACAAACTATCTAACTTAAATTTTCCCTGAAACTTTTCACGATTCTTGTTTCAGCATTTAATTTTCTTGAGCTTCAGTTTTTCAAATGTCATAAAATTTACAAAAGAGACGTATGGCTTCTGTTAAATTCTCACTTACGCACATAAATTCTTGTTACCAAACACACTGAAAGCTAATGATATATATTAGATCGAAAAGGCCGCATTGACTACTCAGATTTATATTCAAAAGTAATGCTGATAAGTTTCATTTATAAAATAGAGCAGTAACCATACTCAGTTTATACAGCGATTTGTGTAACACAGTTTATTACCAAACTATTCAATAGTTAAGGTACGATTAAATCAACAGAGTCTTGTAATAGAGGATTTGTGAACTAGGGACAATCTGAATTCCTACCAGGTCCACCATAGAAAAACTCATCACCGGATGCTTTGGACTTTTTAATGTTGTAGCATTTAGGGTTAGATGCAGAGATACGAAACTTATAAACAGGTTGTGTGACATATTTGTCATCCACTATTTTTAGATCCCGAAAGTAGCTTGATTTACCAAATCCTTCTGCTGGAAAGTGTCCACTTCCCATTTGAGTAGACGTGTGCTGCCCATTTGCCTGCAAGTTGATAACCTCTCCTCCCCATGATATAGTCCTTGCAATATTTAGACTAGGCAAAATTTCAGATGGCCAATAGCCTATTAATTCACCTTGAAAATAGAACAGCCAGTTACCCGAGTCAAGATCCTGCCAGCGGATCAGCAATGATATTAGAATTTGGGCAAAGGTTAGACTACAACAAATATTAGAATCTTATTAGAAATGATATAAGAATTTGGCCAAAACCTAGACTACAATAAATCTTTGAGCAAGCCATTAGAATTTTGCTGTTCAATATTTTTGAAAACACTAACAATACACTAATGAATTTTAAAAGTGTAATGGTTATTTGCTACATTGACAGAGGGTCACTAAACTTTTAACAACTAAACCCTAATCACTATGACCGTTCTTATTGGTAAGAAATAATATGCCAACCGGAACTATATTATCCAGTGCTTACCTTGATAATCTTGACGCTGACGTCAAATTGTTTTCCATTGTACGTAGAAACTGGATGCAAGCCAAAACCAAGTGCTATGTTTTTGCTTGTATGCACGAAACCAGGGCAAATAAGATTGTAGCAGCCTGACTGATGATTTGTATCAGCCTACCACAAATTGGAGGTTCAGATTATATAATCATCTACATACTTCAAGGCATGCAAAAAATATTTAACTAAATACAGAAATAATACCAACCGTCCAATAACTAAAAAGTCTAGGCTGAGCATCACCAAACAGTTTTGGATTAACCTGATTTGAAACCATCATAGTATGAGTTACCAAGACGTACAGATTCCCATGAGAAAGCAAGATGAATAAAAGTGGTAGTGAAGGAGACATACTTGCCAGCCACCAGCAACCAAGTTGGCATGTACATTTGAAGCCAAAACCGCTGATCCACTGAATTCGTCTTTTTCAACAACTGGTGTCCATACATTTACGGTGGCTTGTGCTCCATTGAATGTTCCACTTACTTGGGCAGCTGCATACTGTAACATAAGGAATAGCCTGATTAAGTTTGAAATCGGAAACTATCCTACTTTTTAAGTAAAACTGTTTATTCATAATTGAGTGTCTAACTTATTATTATTATTTTTTTGGTGAAACATTATATTTATATTAATAATAATTGATTCAAAATATTTTTTGGATAAAAAATTCAGAAAATTTCCGGCACAAAAAGGATGTAGAAAAGAAATATTCTATGAGAGAGTAAATCTTGTCCTTGTGATTCTCAAATCAAATATATTACGATTACAAAGAGTCCAAAACTCATATGAATACGATTCATTGTTTATATATTAATATTATATATATATTTTTACAAAAATGGTGACTATAAAATCAATTAAGTTCAGTTCATAGAAGATATCTTAGAGAAAGAAAACTAAGAAACAAATACAAAGCTTTTAAATGACTAATGTTGTAGCACAGTGGCCAATAGAATGGTCATAGTCATCTCACATTCTCATCTAATATAGAAATAATACTTTCATGCACAAAATTAAAGGAGCCTCAAAACTTTTAACATGTATAGAAAACTTTCACACGGAAGAAATACTCCAACAATAGAACGGACAAATATCTTAAAGACAAAAATCATCTGCATTGTTTTTAATGTCAAATATCATATTAGCAATATATGATGATTTCATACATAATTGTAAAATAATACCTCTCGAACAAGAGTATATTGATCCTTTTTCCCAAACTGCTGAGGTGATACTTCTCTCATTAAATCTTCTATAAATATTCTCCTAACTGGAATTGTTCCGTTTGGACAATCTCCATTGATATGCCATGATTGAATATTACGAGTATCAAAATTTGTTCTATTCTCTTTTGCAACAGATATTGAAGGCGTCTGAGGATACTGCATTAAAAGAATTATAATAAAAATAAAGAAATAAGATATAATTTCAAATTGTAAGAAAAATAGTATATATAACTATTATTGTAATGATATTTTCACAGAACAGCAATTAACATAAAGGATATTTTCTTACTTGGATTTTGTGGTTCTTAAGTAATGGGTGGTCAAATGCAAGTTGCCTTTCCCTATCAATGCAGTCTATAATATCTCCATCTGGGCTCTGCATGAGAGAAAGTTAAGCTCTTGCACTAAAAGTCATCATAATTTATGAAAGAAGGAACTTTCAAGACTAAATCGTGAGAACTTTACCTGAATGCTTTTAACAGCGGGCTTATTCAGTTTTCTTAAATGGTTGAGGGCTTCAGATAATTTAATAGGATCGTATCCGTCCATCTTGGAGTAATTTTTAGCGAACTGGAAGGGATCTTCCATTAACTTTGTTTCCGCAAAAAACGCCATGACAAATACAAGAACTAGAATTAAATCGTATGAAATCCATGATATACTCCTTGAAGAATCTCTGTCAAATTTTGTCTTCATACTGATGTGATGCTGTAATTTTTCTCTGTATATCATGAATAAGAATGTTAGAGAGAGTTTTGTAATCATCATTTATTTATAAGTATTTGCTATAAAAAGATATATCGTTTAGAATTGTCATAAAAATCATATAAATATTTTTATAAGATTCACTCTTTAATACAAAACAACAATAAATTTTTATATATTGAATACTATTTTTTGATGAATAATTATTTTCTATTAATAAATTAATATACTAGTTCCAAATTCAGATTTGATTAAACAACCCAAACCTGAATCAACCACTATAATAATAATTTCAATCTATAATATATAGAAGAGGAGAAATGATCTTATTAATCAGAACAGACATGATTGAACGAACCTTCACCAAGATTCCATTCATTTAACTCAAAAATTTTAAACGACCTGAAAATGGGAGGATGCAAGTATGTCTTTCATGTTTCTATATCAAATTAGTAAATTGTCTAAAAACTTTCTTTAACTTTACTTCTAATAATATTTATCTCCTACCATAACTCCCACACGGGAAATAGAGAAATAGCAAGGAAAGCGTTATTCATGAATACCCAAATACCTTGAAGTAGATATTTGCAGACTCTTCCACAGTTCAGGCTAATTTATGAGAAACTCCAATCGCATTTAATAGACACAATTTCAGAATTGATTGATTAAAAATATTGTAGTATAATAGAGATTTTCTCCAAGATAAGGTTGCTTCTCATGCATCCAATCCGTTTTAATCGAAAAACAAACATCTAAATTTATGAGGAGATCGGTAATTTAGATTATATAATCAAATCATATTCTCATTTTAGTTACAAAATCCCGGATGTAAATTATGGATAGAGGCGAGGCTGGACGCAGTAAGTACTTGTATCCATAAATGAGCCTTTGAATAAAATTTAAATCAAGAATTCTGAATGTAGATAAAAAGACATTCTAGTGGCACATATAAGGAAAGATTTTAGAAGAAGAATAAATACTTTTTTTTCAAAAATTAAGGAAGAGTTGGCCCGTTGGCCCTAAAATACATTCCACGATAGAAGAAGTTTAATAACTACTATAAACACAAATATGAAGTATTAGTGGCAGAGAGAGATGGCGACCATTGCCACTCTGATGGTTAGTGGCATTATTAAATGTAATCCCAATGCCAGCATTGTTAAACATTTAACATTATGCAAATGAATACAGTATACAAAATGAAACATATAAATAAAATTGATTAAAAAATAATAATACTTTAATTTGTTATTCAACAAAACTAATGGTTTAATTTGGAGAAAATTTTTATTTAACAAAAATAATGGTTTAATTTGAAGAAGATTTTAGTGGCTGGCATTGAAGATAAAAAGGAGCATTAGCTTGTTAATTAGAAAACAATTTTTCTCTTAAGAATCAAGGTGATAGATTTCAAGCTTATGAATTCAATCTTCATCTCAAAACAATTCTGGAAGACAATGGCCTCAAACTTGGATTGCGCTAAGATCTTAAGAGACAAGTATCTTATTAATCATGGAAGTGGTACCAGTCTTGCTTAAGTACCCTCTCATTCAAGGGTCAACTATCTCGAATAATTTGAAAAAGACATTCCCTCTCCTTTCTCAAGGTACTTTATGGCTAGTTGGAGATGGGGCTCCAATTGATTTTTGGGAAGACATCTGGGCGGATGTGCCTTCATTTGATTTCCATTCTCTCTTCCTCACTCTGAGGAAAGTTCTTACAGGATAGTTGGGTGTCCAGGTTCGGGATTAATAGCTGAGAGTTTATCATGGGATTAGATGGAATATTGACATCAATTTGTCAAGATGTTGGCATTTCGAAAAGATCTAAGTCCGGGGACTATTCTATCAAAATGGGTTTTAACCTGTGTCTTCTAACCCACCCACTATGTTTGATTGGAATAAAATATGAAAAATAAGGCCATTCCTAAACTCAATTTTTCAATTGGATTTTCCATCATAAAAAGATTTCAACTTTGGCAAATCTCGAAAAGAGAGGCATCTAGCTATTCAATCATTGTGCTCTATGTGAGAAATATGATGAAACCATTGATTTCTCTTCTCTTGCCCTATCACTTGGGAAGTTAGGGAGCACATGCTATGTCTTTTCAATTTGCATTGGTGCTAGAATAATAGTCCCAATGAGTGGTTAATGCTTAGGTGCATCCTTCCTCTCATCTGTTTGTTTTGGAACTCTGGTGGCAATCCCTTATGTATGGAAGTTGGTGTATATGGAAAAATGTAATAACAACATGTTCAAGGAAAATAAAAAGACTCTTAATTCAATGTCCCCACCCATCTTACTTTTATTGGGAAGTGGGCCACCTCTAGGGCCTGATGGAAAACATTTTAGTTTTTTGAAAATCCCACTACTAACTACCATTGACATGAATATAGAATGCTCCCCCGATCCAAATTGGGTTAAGTTAAGCTTTGATAGGTCTTCATAGGTAACCTTGGTCAGGTGGACGAGGGTGGTCTTTTCATGACAGATTCAAATGGGGATACGTTGTCTTCCTTTTCAATAAACCAAAGAGTTTAGACTTCCTACATGGAAAAGGTTATTTCCCTTTATCATGGGGTCATCTTGCTAACAAGGACCAAATTTTAAGAGGCGATCATTGAGAGGCGCCCTTAGCATAATCAACATTTTAGAAAACATGGAAAAAGTTTGCTGGAATGGAAGACATGTCATAAACATGATTAAACATATGTTAAGTAGTATTAATGACATGTCATTATAACATGATTAAAATATAGAGGAGTTATGACCAGAAACAAGGTACAAGAAGAACTATGTTTAATTTCTTAAGTTGAACCTAAGAATGTTGATGAAGCTTTAAACATGATTATTGGACAAAAGAGATGAAAAAGACCTAGAGAAGATTGAAAAGAACAAAACCTAGCAATTTGTTCCTAGACCTAAGCATAAGAATGGTATTGTAACTAAATGGGTATTTAGAAACAAGATGAATGAACAAGGTGAGGTTGTAAGAAACAAATAACAATTCGTGTGTAAAGGTTACCCACACCAATTTTTTTTTGCACCTAGTGCTAGATTAGAAGCAACAAGAATTTCTTTTGCATATGAAACTAACAAAAACTTCACACTTTATCAAATGGATGTCAAATTATCTTTTCTAAATGGAGAACTAGAAGAAGAGATATACATTGAGAAGCTTGATGGTTTTCCTTTGATAGATAAAAAGGATATGATTCAATGAGATTACAAAATACATTATAAAGATTAGAACAAACACCTAGAGCCTAGTGTGCAAGATTGGATAAATATTTGAGAAGCTTTGGATCTGTAAAATGTAATATTGATAGTAATTTGTATTTGAGGAAACATGAAAATGACTTACTAATTTTTGAAGTATTCATAAATTGCACAATTTTTGGAGGTAATGATGAAGCAAGGTATTTTTAGAAGAAATAAAAAAATAGTCTAAAATGAACACGATTAGTGAGATGAAGTACTTCTTTGTATTGCATATTGTACAAAACAAAGAAGGCATATTCATATCACAAGCTAAGTATCTTAAATATCTATTGGAGATATTTAGATTGGAAAGTTGTAAACCTATTGGAACACCTATGGTCATTAGATGTAAATTGTCTAGCAAAGATGAATCCCCTACTATTGAATAGAAAAAATATAGATATATGGTTGGTGGATTATATTATTTAACACATACAAGACCCTATATAGCTAATGTAGTTAGAATTCTAGCAACTTTTTAGGAAGATTCTAAAGAGACATATTATGCAATAGTAAAAAGAATTTTTGGATATCTGAAAGGAATACATAATTATGGATTATGGTATGATATATCACATGATTTTACTCTATATGTGTACACCGATGTGGATTGGATAGGAAGTGTAGATGACAAAAAGAGCACTAGTGGTGAAGCATTCTTCTTGGGAGGAAGATTGGTTTCTTGGCTAAACAAGAAATGAGATTATATCTTATAGAGTACAATAGAAGTAGAGTAAGTAGTAGCAACAAACAAATGTTATTAGATTATATAGATGAATCAAATGTTAAAAGATTTTTGGATTGAGCTTATAAAGCCAATTATCATACATTTTGAGAACACAATTATAGTATGTCAAGGAACCTAATTTTACATTAAAAGAAAAAGCATATATTTATTAAGTATCAATTTTTAGATAAAATATTGTAGAAAAAGAGATCAAATTGGAGTATATTAGTAGAAATGAGTAGATAGCTAACATATTTACAAAAGCTTTTGAAAAGGACGCATTTGAGTACTTGAAAGGTAAACTTATGATTATACCTCATCCTACTCTTGAGTAGATGATGCAAAGATTGCATCGATTCAGTGGTAGCACAACACTATTTCCTTATTTGGATTGGATTCTTGATGCTTCTCCGATGGGGGAGTATCTAAGTTTAAGTTAATTCATGACAAACTATTTCTACTAGTATTTAACAATATCTTTGGACACTTGAGCTTATTCTAGATCATACTTTGAGAATTGACATAATGACACGATTGACACTGATGTCAATAGGGGAGGGTTATGTATGAAAAAAAAAATCCTTTGATATATGTTTGAGAGAGAATAAAACATGGAAGATTATCTATCGGGGGAGAGATGAGTACATTATACTTGATACATTTTATGATGGAGAAATGTTCCTAAAGGAGACATTCATATTGATAAATTATGAGGATTTCAGTAATGGTGAGGATTTGAAGGATGTTGATGTATGTGAGAGATTAACACCTTCCTTGTGTATGCTGGTTTATGACATTCATTTACAACATAAATGGGACAATAGATGTAGTAGAGATCTATTTGGTATTAATGGAACTTAGATGTTTTTCATTTATGTTTACATCAATGTCAAATGATGATATTGTTAGAATGAATTCGGATAGTATTCTTATGAGGGAGTATTGTAGGAGATGTTGGAGACATGATTGAATGGTTTTGTGTTGCATTCCTGATAGAGTTTTTCATTGAAGTTGAAATATTTGTTCTTATATGAAGAATGATAAAACTATAGACATAGTTTGGCTTAACACGGTTTAAGAATTGAAGATCAACTTATGAAAACTTTGAATTATGTTATAGATTATTTCTAGATGCTATAGTTAATATTATGTATGGAAATAAGAATACTAAATAGAGCTATGAAGAATTTGTTGAAGGTAGCCTTCATATAACATTTTAGGAAAGTGGGTATTATTGTTTGGATTTTATCTCCTAACAGATAAGGAATCTGGTTGAGGGAACTTAGATAGAGGTTGAAAACATGTTAACGATGTATTGGTCAAACATGTATAATTAGATGATCATTGAGTAGAAGGTTATGAAGACTGTGAGCTCACTATTTTTTTGTAATTGTGAAAAGATGTAACGTTATAATGTAAAATGTACTGTAGTATCTTAAGTTGGTCCTATATTTCTAATGTAAAGTTGGAAAGACTTAAAGTTTACTCAATTAATTTTTTTAAAATTTGGTACAAATGAAAGGTCATTTCCTTATGGTAAAGTATGGCAATGAAAGTGTGATATATGGTCATATTTATGTGAAGTATTGTACGAGCTTGAATACAAATAAAATTTGGATCAAAGAAGAGATTGGTGTAGTTGAGGCATAGTGAGCTTTAAGGAACTATATTTTCCAAGAGAAGTTATCGTCAGAGAGTTATTGATGCACAATTATATTATTTGGTGAGGATAATACTATTTTTTTTTATAGTGGGTACATCTATTTTCCTTTCAACTCCTAACAAAGACTCATATGTATTGATTGTATTTCATTAACTTCTAACAAGGTCCATCTTTCTACAAGGAACATTTATATTAGTACATCATCTTGTGGGCATCATTCCCATTGGGGTTTTCCCTCTGATGGGTTTCCCTAATTAATGGTTTAGGTGTTATTGTGTATGGTTATCTTTGAGTGGTTTTTACATCTATTGTTTACATATTTTGGAATTAAATAATATCTTGAAAGTTATTTTAATTACACATCATTCCCATCGGGGTTTTCCCTTTGATGGGTTTCCCTAATTAATGGTTTAGGTGTTATTGTGTATGGTTATCTTTCAGTGGTTTTTGCATCTATTGTTTACATATTTTGGAATTAAATAATATCTTGAAAGTTATTTTAATTACATTTCATTCCCATTGGGGTTTTCCCTCTGATGGGTTTCCCTAATTAATGGTTTAGGTGTTATTGTGTATGGTTATCTTTTAGTGATTTTTGCATCTATTGTTTACATATTTTGGAATTAAATAATATGTTGAAAGTTATTTTAATTACATAACTGATTCACCCCTTAAATGGTTATCTTTGTGGACTTTACTTTCTAACACTTTCCTTACATAGCTTCACCCATATCTAAATATTAAAAAATATATATATTTAAGGAAACTAAAAAAAATAGAATATATTTAGTGAAAATAAAAATAGTTAGATTATGTGCTCTTTCTCTATTATCAATAATATTAAATAAAATTTAAATTTTTTTCCCACAACATAAAAAGAGTATCCTAGGTCTCTTGTATAAGTTAAGAATATTTCTAAATGTTGGGATTTATTTAATTTCCTCACATTTTATGAATCACAACATAGATCATCTCTCTTTAATCCATTAAAAAGTTATGGTTCCCATAAATGAAACCAAGATTAAATAGGTGGATGTACTTCCATTATCTTCCTAAGGAGGTTCATTCTTGCATTCTAAATGGCTGATACACATATGCAACCTAAGTATTTGGGTACAAGAGTTTTGATGATGACCTTTCATTTATTTCAATGATTTTGTTTGTAAATGTCTTCATTTTTTAGCATTTTTTCATATATCACACAGTGGAAGTAATTTATACTCTAGAATTTTGTATTAGTTTCTTCTTGACATCAATTATGAATCCATTAACTTAGATCTCTATGGAGGGGGTTTCCATTAAAATTGGTTGTTAATGGAATGTAATGAAAAATGAAACACTCTCTTTCCAATATGGATCAAGGGAAATCATGTAGCTACTTATGACTATATTTCTATTGGACAAACTTCCTTCATTGTCTTGGTGAAGATAATAGTTATAGTTATTAATCTTATTTTTTATGATCTAACCATCCAAAGAATTTCCAAGGGCCATAACATAATAGTTTATAAGGTGTTTATATATATATACATATACATACATACATACATGTATGTATGTATGTACATGCATACATGTATGTATATACATATATACATATACATATGTATGTATATATATATATATACATATACATATATATATACATATGTATATGTATATATACATATGTATATATAGATATACATATGTATATGTATATATACATATGCATATATATATATATATATATACATACATATCCATACATACATATATATACATACATATATATGTATATATATATATATATATATATATATATATGTATATATATATATATATATATACATATATATGTATACATATATATACATATATATACATATATATATATATATATACACACATATATATACACATATATATATACATATATATACATATACATACATACATACATACATACATACATACATACATACATACATATATATATATATATATATATATATATATATATATATATATATATATATATATATATATATATATGTATGTATGTATGTATATGTATATATATATGTATGTATGTATATATGTGTGTGTGTGTGTGTGTGTGTGTGTGTGTAGTTTTTGTTTTTCTTTGAATATTCAATAGGAGAATGAAAGGACATGGCATCATTCATCATGAAGTACATATATATACATAGTAGGTTAAAATGCTTCAATTCCTTACTTTTTCCAATCTTAAATAATATTTAACATGGTACAAAATTTAAATTTCCCTTTCGGAATTTTTCTTCTCACTCCTAGTTTGTGGGTACTACTAGGGTTAAAGGTGGTTTTCCCTTTCCTCACGATCTCACTTATATACTCTAAAATTTTATTTTAGCCATCTCCCATGGTTTGGGAATTAACTTATCTACCTCCATAAAATTATCCTTTATTTTTAATATTTTTTACTTTAAAGAGGTGAGAGGTGCTTCCCACTTGGTCTGGATAGCACCCATGCCATTGTTGACATAGATTTTAGAAAAAAACACTAAAATAAAGAAATTGTCTAAGAAAATGAATATGGTACAATATTATTTCCTTTTTTTTAATAAATACCTTAATTCTTTGACAATTGAATTTCAATCTATGCCTAAGAAACCCCCCTCTAATAAATGAAAACTAACCTTGAGTCCTATACTCCTTATCTTCTAATCATCTATAATCTCCTATTCCATCTGCAAAAAAATTTAATTTAATACAATTAACAAAAGATTTTCAAAAGTAACAAAATATATTAATAAAAAATTATAAAAAATAAGATCATCAAATGATCATTAGCTGAAATGTTAAAATAAATAGGTGGACAAAGAGAATTTTTTTTCTAGTGAATAGTATAGATCTATAGTGCATGTGCAAGATCATGGTGTGCCAAAAAGTTGCGGTCTAAAAAATATGTAGTTTTGAAATGGCTCAAAGCATTTTAAAATCTATTCTAACTATTTTCCCACCCACCCTGATACCAAACCCAAATATTAATACCTTTTTAAGGCATAGTATTTCTTCGGATACCAACCCTACATGGTCAACATAAAAATACCCAAAAAATATGTTTTTGGCCTGTTCTTGTGTATTTTTAACTTCAAACATGTGTCTAATGACTTTTTTTCACCCAAGTTGATTAAATGAAAAGGGTTTCTTAAGTATATTTTTATCTTTCCATAAATTTAGTGTCTATCAAATTATGAGTTTAGTAAATAATTATTATTCATTTTCTAATAGAGTTACACATAAAGTGTTGATTAACACACTGTTTGAAAAAAAAATAAAAAATTCAAATGGTAAAATATTTTTGAAATCTAAAAGATGTGTCACGTTATATACCTCTTCTATAGTAAGGAAAATAAAAGAAAAATTAAATCTTGTAAAGTTTTGAATTAGTTAAGATGGTTAGACATGAGAGTTTTTAATTTTGAAAACACTATAGTAGAAAATTCATAATTAATTATTTGAAATAAAATACCCAAAAATATGTGCTACATCTGGCATGAGTCTACTTCTTATATCTAGAATCTTATTAAAAAAATTATCATTTAACTTTTATTAAGGTGGTCATGCATATGCCTAGTTCTTATTTTTGTCCTGAAATTTTTCTACTATTGCATTAAAATTCAAAATTTTGACCAATCAATTTTTTATTTCTTTAGATAAGGCCTAGTAGCTCAAAAACTAAATTCAATTTCCTATAGATTCTTTTCTCACTATTTTATAATTGAAATTAATAACAATTTTAAAATTACATGTCAAGTTGACATAACTTTGATTTTCTAATTTTTCATTACCACTTAAGGGCATAGTTTGGTTGACCATGATACTACAGATGTCCCTATGCAGAAGCAATCAAAAAAAAACTTCACAGCCTCAATAATGGGACACATATGGATGAAAAAAATCAAGAGCTTTTAGATTTCATTCCTACTAAGGAGGAAAGAAAGAGATCTTATATTTTCATTTTATAATCTATAAACAAGTAGTTATGATTCTCTTCTTTCATCTTTTTCCTTTTTCAAGAGAAATCAAATAGATCATTTTCATTTACTTCACTTAATTCATCTTGCCCAAATTTACCTTGATCCTTTTCTCAAGCTTTCTCTATATCCATTGTAAATCTTCTATTATCTACTACCTTAAATAATCACAAATCTAGAAGAAGGTAATAGTTTTTGTACTAGTCTATATGTTGCCTTTGGTATACCAATGAAATGGTGTAAGAAAATTTGTACAACAAATATTTTGTTTAGAACAAAGTTTTTCATTTTCCCTTCACTTTAAAATAAGAGGATAGAATGGAGAAAATACAAAATGAAAACAAACTAAATTTAAGTAAAACCACTCATTCATCAATTTGAGGTTGGAAACTGAAAATTCCAATAACATGATTTTTAAAAGATCCTTTATTTCAGCTTCTTAAACTAAATAACTTGAAGAATAATGTTAGATATGAATCCTAGTAAAAATAATTTGTAAAGATTGACAGATGTGGAAGAAGAAAGGAGGGAAGAACAAAGAATGAAAAATAAGCTAGGTTTGAGTAAATTAAAGAAAAGGGCTAGAGAATGAGGTAGTTTTGAGCCAGATTGAGCCAAGTAGGGAGTGTTGACGAATCAACCACATAAATTTGGGAAAATTATCAAATCAAATTATATTAATGTTACTATGGGAGTTGTGACCCTACCAAACAACATGGATAAGCAATCTAGTTGGAATCCTAGGTCTAGAATTTCTTCTTGTCTTGTAGTAATAGATGGTTACTTATCGAACATGCATGGTTCTTTTCTACACATGCATGGGTCTCTTTCGAATATGCATCCAAAAAGATCTAACTCATTTTATCTTGGGGAGACCTCTAAGATTAAATAATTTAATTGTTGTCTCCCATGAAGCCATGATCACCCAGTTCTAGTTATCCCTCTAGAGATAGTGATGGAGGACATTGAGTACTAGACTATGCATGCTTTGATATGTAAATTTATTGGTTTCAAGATATCTTTATTGAATCTTGAGGCATGGATCTTTCATTCATGGCAAGTGGAAGGAGAAATGGAAATCATGCTAACTAGGAATAGTTATTTCTTTGTTCTTCTCTCTTGCATGTTCGATCGGGATCATTTTATTGAAGGGGTTCTTATTTTTACAACCATGTAGGGTTATTTTTTAAACCTTGGTATTCAAGATTTAATTACGCTAAGGATCCCTCCTAGAATGTACAAGTGTGGGTTTTCCTATCACGTCTTCCTCTTTAATTTTGGTGAGAAGACATTCTTTGTCAAATTATTTATTTCCTTAAAAAGACAACTACAAAGAAAATAAATTCTTTGATACAAAGGTTCTATGTTATGCCAGAATCTATGTTGAAATTGATTTGAATAACCCATTACCAAATTGTATTTAAATTTATCTTGGTTCTTCTTCCTAGGTGCAATAATTGGATTATGAATCCCTCTCTTTTCAATGTCAGATATGTCATGTGTATGGTCATTTGCAACATCAATGCCCTTAGGTCTTGGCTTCTAAAGGGATAGATAGCATTGTTATTGGAAAATATGGTTGTTAATAAAAAAACTATATGAAAAGGTAAAGCTCATATGGATAACATAGCTAAGGGGCACGGACAAGAAGACAATATAGGAAAAGGGAAGGATCAATTGAATGATATTAGTCTAGATAAAGATGGATTTATTCATAATCACCCATTAGATAAGGTGTGTGGTAAAAAAATTCCCTTCAAAGATTGATAGACATATTCTTGTTTTAATCAATTTGAGGTGCTAGAAAGTATGGCTTTAGAGGAAGGCATTCCTCCTAATATCTCAGCTAATCAAGTTTACAACGGGGAAGCTCTACCTTATGATTCCTATGAAGAATCTAAAGTTGTATTTCATCAAGACAATGAGCTTCCTATTACTCCTAATTCTAGAGCTTTGGTGACTCTTGAGGGGACTCAAGATAAGGTTGGTGTTCTAACAAACTTAGCTCAAGATGTGCTAGCATCTGGTAAGGCTAAGGGATTTCCCCTCCTTTTCAAATTTCTGCAATGACCCTTTTAAAAGGGTTTCATTTACTCCTCTAAAGAGTGGGCGTAAAAGAAATCAACAAAAGCTCATATTTATAGGAGATATGTTGATAGAGTGTAGGGCTATGAAACCCTTGGATGCTCATTTTCCCCCATCCTACCTAGTGATGATCATCCTCTCATGGAACATTAGGGGGTTGTATAGCATCCCTAGACAAAAGGCTATTCATGATTTGCTGAATGATCATTGTCCTTGTTAGTAAATAGTTTTTCCCCTTCAACAAGAATTAAAAAATGTAACTTAATACACCTGACAAGGACAAAATGTACTACCAGTTGGATCAATTATCATTGATTGATAACTATCCTCTAAATTAAGAGGTACAACTCCCTCATAAAAGATATACAATGAATGCAACAAATTGATTATGTCTTTAGCCTAAAGACACAAAGAGGTTTCTAACATTCATCCATCAATATGGAGTAAATGAAATTATTAGATTAACACCTAAAGAGAGAAAGAAAATAAATAACTGTATGATCACCTATTTGACTTTCTACATTATAGAAGAGATAAGAAGAATTGCAAATATCATTATGCAAAATATAAGCATGTGGACCATAAGATCACATACATCATGTATCTGGTGTAATAATGTAGGACTATATCTAAAATAAGAAATAAAAGACCACACGATCCTTTAAAACTAGAATATGAATGCACAAACCATAGGATCAAACACATGCATATTTCCTTTATTTCAAATACATAACATAATAACAATAGTATTATTACATCCCTCCATTACAATCAATTTGCAAAAAAATAAAAATAGCTCTCCCTTCCATATTACATACTATAACTTCCTTTTCCTGTAGCAGCTATAGAATTCCTCCTCTAGAAATGAAGAACCTTGATACCAAAGAACCTCCTCTTATTAAATATTTCAACCCAGTCATTGCTAACTACATAACTTCCTTTTATTTTGAAACTATTCCCCAATAGTTTCTTCCCGTAAATTTTTTTCACAAATGTCTTAGGTAATAATTAATTCTCTAAAAGAATGAATTGTTTTAAAGTCTTCCTTCACTTCATCTTACCCCCCCATTAATTAACCAAATTTACAACTCTTCTTATTATAATAATAATTAATCTTTATAAAATTAATTATGTCAGAGATTTGTTTGGATTAATTTAATATTTAATTATATTTCATTTGAGTATTTTAATATTTAATTTTCTTTCCAAAATTAAATATTATATGATGAAAAATAATTTATTAATAATCTCTAAGAGCTTACCTTTTATATTTTCTCACATAATTGAATGGGAGGGAAAAGTTTAGGATTTTGAAACCTTAGTTAACACTCCTAACATTTTTTTGTTTAGGAGACTAAGTTTTTAGTAGAGTCTATGGATTGATTTTCCTCAAGTAGTTGACCTTTTAGGAAATATGAGTATGTTAGGGATATGGGAATGGCTAGTGGTTTGGCTATCTTTTGGGACTCTTAGAAAATTTCTCCCATTTTTTAGGTGTGGGTATGTGCAGGATCATGGTGTGCCAAAAAGTGGCAATTTGAAAAATATGTAGTTCTAAAATGCCTCAAAACATTTCAAAATCTATTCCAGCTTTTTTTCCACCCACCCTGATTCTAAATGAAAACAATTAATATCTTTATAAGTTCTACTATATCTTTTGATACCAACGCTATATGGTCAACATTAAAAACATCCTAAAAATGTGTTTTTGGCCTGTTTTTATGTGATTTTTACTTCAAACATGTATCTGACAACTTTATTTTTGCCAAAATTAGATGAAATGAAAAGAGTTTCTTAAGAATGTTGTTATCTTTCCATAAATGTAAGGTTTGTCAAATTATGAGTTCAGTAAGTAATTATTACTTATTTTATAATAGAATTACGTATAAAGTGTTAATTGGCACACTACATGAAAAACAACTATAACTTTCAAATGGTAAAACATTTTTTGAATCCAAACAATGCATCACATTCTATGTTTCTTCCACTATAAGGAAAAAAAAATGAAAAATTAAATTTTGTAGAGTTTTGAATTAGTTCAGGTGAGTGAGATATGCTTTATGGATTTGATTGTGTAGAGTTTTTTTATCATCAATATTTCGGATCATTTTATGTTCTTCTCTTGCATCTTGATGATGGATCATGTAGTATGATCCGAAATGTTGATGATAAAAAAACTCTACACAATCAAATCCAAAAAGTATATCTCATTCTCATGGATTGTGGAAATCTAATAGATCTTAGTTAAGGTGCTCAGACATGTGAGTTTTTTAATTCCAAAAATACTAAAGTCAAAAATTAATTAATTATTATTTATTTAGAATAAAATACGCAAAAATATGTGTCACATCTAGGCATGAATCTACTACTTATATCTAGAAAATTATTTAAAAATATTATCATTTGATTTTGATTAAGGTGGTTAGACATACGTCTACTTCTTACTTTCATTCTAAATTTTTTGTAATATTGCATTAAAATTCAAAATCTTGACCAATCATTTTTTTTTTTTTTTTGAGATAACTCCTAGTAGTTTAGAAATTAGATTCAATTTCAAAGAGATTATTTTCTCTCAGCTTTTTGATATAAAGATAATAACAAGTAGAAAATTGTGTGTCAATTTGACATAACCCTGATTTTCTAATTTTAAATTGCCACTTAAGAGCATAGTTTGGTTGACCATGATCTTGCACACACACGTCTTCTTGTTAAACTCTCTCTATGGTGGTTTCTTATATGGATTCTGGTGAGGTGATCCTAATTACTAATGTATATGCACCTATCAATTTTTTGGAAAAGGTCAAACTCTAGACACATATTTAGCATGTTAGAAAATTTAATTGTTAGCATCCTTAGGTGTTAGCAAAAGATTTCAATTTAGTTTTAGGTCTAGAAGAGAAGTAGGGTGGGTTGGCTCGGTTAGGGCCTTCATCTAATCTTTTCTATTAAAGAATATAGATCTCTTGCATCTTTCTAATATTAAGCATGCTAATGTTCTCTTTACTTAGAATAACATATGGAATGGAGTTGATTCTATCTTAGAACATCTTGATATATTTCTTGTTTCTTTGTTTTGGGTTGCTAGTGTCATCACTCTCTCTTCTAAAATTCTGGACTAGATGGGTTCTAATCATTGGCCAATTAAATTTTCTACTTTTGGGGTGATTATTTTTAAGAGTCCTCCTTTTAAGTTTCACCTCATGTGGCTTTGGTACTACTCTCTTCATGATCTTATTTCTAGGTGAAGGAGGATTGGTGCCCCTAGTTTTGGTATTGCTATATTTTCTATTTCTAAAAAAACTTCAATATGTCAAAAGGAAGCTCAAGAGATGGAACAAAGATTATTTTGAGATCCTTCATTCCATGAAGAGGCTTTCTAAGGATCATTTGGATGTCATTACTACACATATTTGGGATCTTGGTTTCTTAGAGGATCTGGCTACTATTGAATCTATTGCTTCTAGAGATGTAGAAGTATGGCAACTTTGGGAGGAAATATTCTAAAAGACAAAAGCTAGGGTTGATTGGGTATAGGAAGGTGATAGTAACATTTCCTTTTTCCATAAAACTATGCAATCTCATAAAAATTTGAGCTATATTTCTTCTTTGGTTAATTCTAAAAGTATCCATTTATCTTCCTTCCCAACTATGTTTCAAGGGGCTACTTGGTACTTTTCTAACCTCTTTTCTAAGGATTATCCCCATACTAATAATGAAGAATATATTATTTTTTCTTTTATTTCCATCCTTATTTATCAAGAAATGAATGATTATCTTGTGTGCTCAATCTCTTTGGCTGAGTTGGAGGAAGTGGTCTTTGGTATGCCTAAAGGAAAAGCTCCTAGCTTCAATGACTTTCCTATTAAATTCCTTCAAGAATTTTGGAACATTATTTATCAAATTTTGTTAGAAATTCTTAAGGAATCTTATTCTATTAAGAATATGCTTTGGGCACTAAATTCTACTTTCTTGGTTCTTATTTTTTTTAAAGATGGGGCTAATCAAATCAATTTTTCAACCTATTTATCTATGTAATGTGGTTGACAAAATTATTACTAAGTTTCTTTCTAAGAGAATTCAAAAGGGGTTTCCTACTATTATCTTAGAAGAACAAGGAGTTTTTTTTGTAGGAACACAGATCTTAGATGGGGTAGTTATTTCTATTGAAGCTATCCACTATATGGCTAGCTCAAGTGAGTGATATATGTTCATTAAGTTGGATATGGCTAAGGCCTATAATAGAGTCAAATGGAGCTTTCTATGGAATATTTTTCTTGCCTTTGGCTTTAGCTCAGTGTGGGTGATTTTGACTATGAGTTGTGTCACTTCTTCCTCTTTCAATGTTCTTCTTCATGGCCAACCTTCCTAGTTATTTGGTTCTTCTAGGGGTCTTCTCTAGGGTGATCCTGTTCCCCCCTATCTTTTCATTATTATGGCTAATATTTTTGGTAGATTCATTAAGTATTAGGTGTACCATTACTCTATCTAGGGGTTGCATTAGAGGGAATGGTTTAACTTCTCTTTCTCATCTTGAATTCATTAACAACCCTTCTTTGCAAGAATTTCTAAAGTCAAGCAAAATGAAGCCTTCGAGCATACTTTGGATATTTATTTGGTAGTGATAGATGAGATGGTTAATGAACATAAATCTTCTTTATATTTCTTTAACACTTATGATCCTATTCAGTGAAGGATTTCTAATATCCTTAGGTTTCAGATTGGTTCACTCCCTTTGACTTATCTTGGCATTCTTATTGCAATTTCTAGGTAACCATGACTCTTTTGGTAGAATTTGATTAACAAGCTTTAGGAGAAGGTAAATAACTAGACCCATAGATGGCTCTCTATTGTTGCTCGTGTTATCCTTCTTCAATCTATCGTTCAAACTCTTCCTATTTATATAAGCATGGTTTAGGATGCTTTTGTTTACTTTCTCAAGTAATTTGATGCTATTTCATGATAATTACTTTGGAGTGGTAATTTTTGTAACTCTAAATGGATTTTTACTATTTGGAAGACTATTAGCAGGCCTAAGAAAGAGGGTGGTCTTGGCCTCTAATCTGCTATCTTGAGTAACAAAGTTTTGGCTACTAAGCTTTATGAACAATGGTGTTCTAGAAAAAATCATATTTGGGCTCATATAATTACTCACAACTAATTTAAAGGCCTTAATCCTTGGTTTGTTTTGATGCTTCCTCTTGAAGGTCATGGCTCCATGGTGTGAAATACTCTCAAAGTTGGTGCCTAATTAGTTAATAGGGTCCTTTTCTAGATATATAAGGGAGGCTTTGAGGCTTGTTTGGTCTGGTGCTTAGGATGGAAACTCTCCCATCTTATCATTTACCCTCATCTTCAGACTTTGTGTGATTCTTTTCATGTTGATGGATGGGATAAAGTAGCTCATTATAACACTACTTATCAGTTGGGTCTTGATGTTGGATATATATAGAAGTGCTCTTCAGATTAGCCTATTAGGGTCTTAGAGGAGGACAATAAGGATCTTTCTAGGATTTTTGCCTCTAGGGAATTTTATTATTTACTAGGGCCAGAGGTTTTGGTTTGGGGTGGTACCCTATCTTGTAAATATTTTGTTTCTATTAGGTACCAGGAGATTACTAGAAAAAATTTATGGGATGCTAAGCTCCCTCGGTGGAAACAAGTTTGGAATAAGTTTTCTTGGTCCTAATGTAATTTTTTCATGTGGCTGGTGGATCACAATCAGTGTCTTACATGGCATAATATTTCTAAATGTGTGTTCCAAGACCCATCTTTTTGTGTGTTATATGGTAATGGAGAGGACTCTCTCTCTCTCTCTCTCTCTCTCTCTCTCTCTCTCTCTCTCTCTCTCTCTCTCTCTCTCTCTCTCTCTCTCTCTCTCTCTCTCTCTCTCCTCTCTTCTTCCATTGTTCCTTTTCTACCTAGTTATGACATCTTTCATGGAGTTCTTGGGGTTTCTCTTTTTTTCATCCTTCCTCTTTACTTGAGTTTTGGGATCTCTTGGGGAGTACGCCCTCCAAGGCTCCTCCTCTTTACATTGCATAGATTGCTAGCCACTATTTTTTATGAAAGTAAGGAGTACAAAATCCCAAGGGATATGCAACTATCCTTCCTAAGACCTACTCAAGACTAGGGTAGATGTGAAATGGTCTTTTATCCACTTATCAACTTCACACTCTCAACTTACCCTATCTTCAAAGTAGTCTATAGTCTTCCTCAAAATAAAAACCACATACATACCTCACTTCACCTAGATTCTCTAGGATCTTAAGATTCCATACAATATAACACCTCATTCTCCAACATTCCATAAAATTTCTTGGCCAACTAATATGTCCAAGGATTCCCAATACATAAAAATCAAAAGTTACAATAGGAGGCCTAAAAGGGGCTGAATCCTAGTAGCCCTGTTTTACCTAGAATAATGTTGAACTCCAAAACATTCCACAACCACCCAAAAAAAATTTAGAATATCTTATCATATGAAATACCATATCTAAATCCCAAATATGAGGTAAGGATCTCAAGTTTAAGGCCTTTTCCTATCAGTCCCTAGTTCCCAAGCTTTTAGGCTTAGAATTGATGTTTGGCTTTATAGGCTCACCATAATGAAACCCATGAGGGATTATTCTCTTCAATTACAATTGGTATCATGTTTCCAACTTTTCCACTAAAGAGTTTTCCTCTACAACTCCTAAAACCACTTCTGTGCTATGATTTTTTACAATTAGGATGTTAAAAACTAGAGATCACAATTACTATGATGAGGATCATCAAAAAATTTACCATGTATTTTATTTACACATTCAAACCCTCCTTCAGAGAAAATACTAAGATATTTTACCATCAATACTAAGGGAAAACAAAAATATACATAAAAACCCTCATTCCAGACTTAGGGTAAACAATAGGTATTAAAAAAACCTAAAATTAAAGAGAGTTTTCTTCTATTTATTGTTTTCTTCATCACATATCAAAGATTCAACTTTATAAATTAAAAAAATCAATTACTTATTGTCACCATATACCCAAGTTTAGAAATAATGCTGCTGACTGTGAACAATTTTTCTCTCCAAAGAAGTGTATTGATTTATTCCAAATCTGTACATGGCATCTCTAACCCTCAAGATGGAAGATAAAAAAGTTATATATCCCTTACCTTGTCTTTAAAAATTAATCTACATATTATTAATCCAAACAAAGCCTTGATTATTGAGCTTCACTCATTTCACAAGAAAAGTTGCATGACAACTTTTTTGCAATTTTCACAATTTTTACATTTTTCTCAAAATCATAACATAAAAACTTCACCAAGGCCACCCAACTATACCAAAACATGAACAAATTTCATGAAACTTAAAATATATGATTTTTTCTCAACTCCCCATGTTTGACTAATCATTAACCACCCTTTTACTTTTCTTGTAACCTTAGAATAACATGAAATCAAGTTTTCTAAGATTCACAATAAGAATATCTAAACTAACTTGTGTCAACATGGACACTTATTGACCTTCACATTCTCCTTATTGGTGTTTGACCACCTTATTTAGGACATAAGGCCCCTGCACCACACTCCCCTCATTTGAGAAAGTCAAGTCCCTTGAGTTGCCAAATGTTGAAGAGTTGTGTCATGTTTTATGATGTCTTCTTTAGTCATCCAAGTTGCTTCTGCTTTAGGTAGACCCTGCCATTTCACCAAATACTCCCTGTATGTCTTGTTCCTATCCTTCTTGACTCTCTTCGTATCTAAGATGCATTCCAACTTTAATGGTTTGTTAGGTAGAAGATCCTTTATTCATTCTACCTTAGCATCTGCCTTGTTGTTGTCACAAGAATCGATGTTGTTGTTGTCCCCTTTGTATAATTTCAGGTCTACAACATTAAAAATGGGTGATCTGGCAATCCCTTGTGGTAGTTCTAGCTCATAAGTATTATTTCCTTACTTGTGTAAAATCTTCTAGGGACATATCTTTTTTATTTTAGTTTGTTGCCTAGTCCTTTAGGTAACCTATCCTTGTTTAGGAAAGCCATCACTAGGTCACCCACCTTAAAATGAATCCCCTTATTCTTTTGATCTTCCTTATCCTTGTACTTATTTATTGATTTATCCAAATGATTTATGACTTGACCATGTACTATTTTCATCAATTTAGCAAGTGTCTCCCATGTGGCACTTCTAGACTTCATGTCTTGCAAATCCATTAGTTCCAAGGGTTCTCTTTGACCACCTAAACTAACATTTGACTACTCCTTTTATGGTATCAAGTATAGGAGCTACTATCCCACTAAAAACTTCAATAAATTTCCTATAGAAGGTATCTAGGCCATGAAACCTTCTAACATCCCCTACTATCCTAGGACTCGGCCAATTCATAATAGATTCTACCTTACTAGGATCCATTTTTAGACATCCTTTGAAAATCACAAAATTGAGATATACTAATCAGATTTAAAGAACTCATATCCTTCCAAATTGATAAGTAGCTTCTCCTCATGCATATTTTTCATCACCATTCCAAGATGTTCAAATTGTTCTTCTCTATTCCTGCTAAATATTAGAATATCATCTAAACATACTATAACAAATTTGCCAATAAATTCTACTTAAACTTGACTCATTAATCTCATGAATGTGCTAGGTGCATTTCTCAAGCCAAATGGCATCACTAGCCAATAATATAGTCCCTCATTAGTCTTAAAGGTTGTTTTCCACTCATCTCCTATTCGATCCTAATTTGATGATATCCTAATATCAAATCCAATTTAGAATAAACACATTGCTCTCCTAGATAATCCATTAGATCTTCAATTCTAGGTATGGGAAACCTACACCTGATTGTGATCTTGTTAATTTCCCTTGAATCAACACAAAGTGTCCACTTACCATCCTTCTTAGGTGCTACCACTGATGGGCATGCATATGGACTCAAATTTTCCTTCACCAACTCTTTATTTAGAAAATCTACAACTTGTTTGCTTATTTCTGCATTCTGCTATGGTGTAAGCTTATAGGTAGGCTTCTTGGGAAAGGTTGCACTAGATACTAAGTCAGTCTGATGACTAATGCTTCTAACTAGTGGTAAAGATTTGGCTTTCTCCTCTACAACTATGTAAGGGTATTGTTTTAATAATTCTTCCACCTCTACAAGTATTGGTTCTTGCTTTTTGACTTCTTCTTTTGGCTTAGCAAATAGAGCATATCCTTGAAAATTATCTTCTTTAGTCAATTGTATAAACTCTTTACCTCTAACTATATTATCACCCTGATATTTCACCAAATGATTAGGTAAAGGTTCCATCTTAAATCATCTCCCATTCTTCTTTATTAGATAATTTTTCCTTTCACCATTATGTTATCCCCTTACATCAAATTGTCATGGTCTTCCTAGGATTAAATGACAAGCATCTATTGAAATGATTTCACATAGTACCTTATCTTTGTACTCTCCAAGTTCAAACTCTACCCATGATTTTTCTTCAACAATATAACTATGGTTCTTGTTCAACCATGAGATTTTATGGGAAGCCACATGAGATAACCTCTTAAACTTGCACTATTCTTCCATCTCTAAAGATACAACATTTTCTATTGATCCAAAGTCCAAAATTATCTTACACAATTTTCCATAAGCCTTGCCTTGAGTTTTGAACAAAGATTTTCATTGTGGTGGCTCTATTTTTTAAGGTACTTTTACAATAGTTCTCCTTAATATAATACTTTCCCCATAAAACACTGGTGTTGTACTCCCAACTTATGTCAAACTATTGTTGCAACATGATTCATCAGTCCTTATTATTTGATTTCTTCTATCTCTATCTTGATTAGAGGAATTTGTGTTCTTGAGTGGACATTGAGCCATTGTGTGCTCTAGCTACCCACATGAGTAACACATGATGGCTTCTTGACCCCTACTTTGTCCTCTACCCCCTGAATCCTTGGTTTCCTCTTTGTGAACTTTCACCTCTACTCTTACTTTCACCACTTTGTTGATTGTATTTTGGTCTCTTTTGGAAATTTCCTCTTCCCCTTAGCTTATTAGTTCTTCCTCCTCTACCCTTGCTAGAAATTTCTTCTCTCCTCTTTATCTTCTCTTTGACCTTTACTACCAATTGAAAATAGTTTGCTATTGTGTTGGGCATAGGATGGAAACTTCCTCTAGAATGTTAAATCTTAGACTAGTCAAATACCTTGCCACCTTCACACTATCTGGCTCCACCATTCTTGATCTGATGAAAAGCATATGAAACTCCTCTATGTATGCACTTACAATTAGCTCCCTTTGCCTTATATTTTGCCTCCTCATGTGAAATTGGACTATATATTCCTCTAGAATATAGGTGTCTCTAATCATGTTAGAAATTACCTTCCAAGATGTAATTTTGTTCTTGTTTTCTTTTTTTGGAATTTAGAAGTGGGAAGATACACTTTTGAGAGGGGGGGGGCAGGTGGGGTGGGTGAATCAGAAGTATCTAACTTTAACCTCAAAAACCTTTTAGCTAAAAACATTCACATGCATCTAATCTATCTAATAAGCATGAAAGTAAAGACATGCATGAAAATAGATAACACAAGATTTGGTAACCCAAAAACCCTCCAAAATGAGAAGGTAAAACTAGGGTGGGGATGACACCCACAAAATATTACTATAGCAATGTATAACTATTCAAGGTTACAAAATTGGACCACTTCTATTGGTCTACCCTATGAAAGGCCAGTCCTATTAAAGAGTTTGCACCTTGTTAAAAGTGACCTAGTTAAAGGATTTCACTACCCATTTAAAAGTTTTCCTGGTTAAAGGACTTTAATACATTCACTTGGAATGCCACCCTATTAAAAGATTTAAAAATGGCTGCTAGGCCAATCTAATTCCATAGGATTTCCATTATCTAATACAATTGCTACAGAGAATTAGAAAGTCTTTGACCTGATAGCTTTGCAATCTTCAATTGCTAATTCTAGATCCTTGTTCTATTCTTGCTGATCTGATCCTTGCTTGATTTGATATGTCACTCTATGATATTCTGATACTCTGTTCATGATCAACTAAATGTTGCAATGCTGCTCTATTCTTCTAAGTCTTTTCACACTTCCCTCTAAATTTCACTATAGTTCACCCATACACTTCTCTCATTCACTCATACAATGGGGTTTCATCCTCCTTTTAAGGATTTTGAAGACTTAGGGTTAGGTATGAATCTATGATCCATATTCATTCTTCATTTCCTACTCAACTCATGCACTTTTCCTATTGGTTGCATGCCTTTTCCATTTTTCTTATTGGCTGCATGCTAATTGCATAGGTAATGCAAAAGATTCGTTCTTATCTTGAAGACCCTTCGAGATCCATCCAATGTTGGCTCCAAAAATAGTTTACATCTAAGTTTGTGAGGGCATAAACTCATATGTTGATTCTGTGTTACTTGGATCATACTATTTGTTGATGCTTAGCTCATATAGAAAAACTAGCTCACTCAGCTCCTATAGCAAGTTTGTTCCACTTGGCTTCTATAGTGACTCGACACCTATACTTTTCTTGGCACTTGAACTTCCCTCGACACATGAAGATTGCTCAGGACCTGAAATTCACTCGGTACTTGAAGATTGGTCAGAGCCTAAAGTATTCTTTGGCTTAGTATTCATTGTAGCTCAACATCATCTTGAGAATTGGTTAAGCGTGTTGACACTCAAATGTCAAAACCATTCTAAAACTAACAATCTCCCCCTTTGACATGAGTGGAAAAACACTTAACTGACCATTATGCATTTGATCTCTATGAGTATGCTACACATTCTGTTTGGCATATGTATAACACTACAAAAACTTATTCAAAATTTTGTATACCCCAAAATCTTATAGGTCCCCTTGAGTTGATGGGCCATTACCATTCCTGTAACCAAAATTCTAGCATTGGATATGTCTGATACTTTTTGCCTTATTTGCCTTTATATCTATGTACCCTGTTTTTGCTTCTACTCTTTTGCAACTCCCCCAAAACATAATATCTCTCCCATTATTAATTCGCCCCCTTTTTGACACTTATGTCAAAGGGTTTTAAGGATTAAGACCATATTTTTCCAAAAATATTTTATTGAGCTCCATAATCATCTTGACAGATGCATCCCAATAATCTAAAGCTATCTCCGATGACTTGTGCTGGATGGCTATCTCTATTGCAAGATGAACAAGGCCTTCTAAAGTAGAAATATTTGGATCTTTCTTTAGAAAATTTTGTGCATAAGCCTGCTCCTTATGGAGTACTTCCAGATGTGGATTTATGGAGGATTGAATTTGCATTAGTTTGGCAAAATGCTTCTCACTCTGAGCTGGATCTTTTGGTAGTTGTGTGCTATAAATCATTAGATTTTTCTCCAAGTCTAGTATCCTTTGGCTTGTTTCCTATGTGAAATATGACTCACACAACTTTTTGTACAATTAGAATACATTCTCAAGTACTTTCTTTACTTTTTCACTCTTCTTTGCCAATTCAACTTGTGAAAGTGCTATTTCACTTAATATTTTCTCATTTACTTTTCCTTGAAATTTCTTCTTAGACCATTCCATGAGTTTCACATTGGTTTCCTAGTCTTCATTAGTCACTTTTTCTACAATATTGGTTAGTTGTTCCAATATAGGCTTGGTTTCATCATGTTTCTACAAGCTGAAGGCATCCAAAAAGATGTCCTTAATTTCATGTAATGCTTGCCTTTGTTTATACTCCTTCCTCATTATTTCTTGATTTTCATTCCTCTCTAATGCCTATTGCATGATGTTTATTTGTTTAAAGCTCATGGTTGCATAATCAAATTTGGGTATCTTTATTTCTTCATCTAATGTAGGGTCTCCACAGTGAAGTACCCTTGAAACCTTGGTAGAGCTCGAGCCTAGTGTAGAAATTTGCAATGGCATTGTGTGAGTGCTTGGTTGTTAAATGACTTTTGTAGGAGTGCTAGTAGTTGGTGGATTTACTAATGTCTATATGGCAGCCTACTCCTCCTTTGGAGTGTCCTTGTCTTCATCTGATCTCCCTGGATCAATGATAATTATTTGAGATGTACCTTTTGTTTGTACTGTAGAAATATATGTAGCAATATATCATGTTTACCTTGTTGATGTGTCTTTATCTTCTTTTGTAGTCAACCTTTGTAGCATGGTATCAATTGTTACAGATGTGTCAATTTTGGCTAATGGAAATGGTGATGTAAGCACTAGAAGTTGAACACTAGTAGCTATAAAGATGCGGTGGTTCTTGTGGATTCACCTTATCTCTAGATGAGTCAACTACTACTTTTTGCAACTCATCCACACTGACCAATACTGGATTAGTACATAACTTTTCTTGTTGAATGGATTGGTCAAGGATATTTTTGAGATCCTCTAAAGTCAATGGATTGATGTTCTGACAAGATTTGTTAGGAACATCCTTCATAGTTATGGTATCTGTAGGTGTAGAGATGACATGTGGAGGGCTAGGAGGTGGCAATTGTCTATCTTGCACACTTTGATATGTTTGTTGCTCTTCAGCTATTGCCATTTCATCTTCTTTGTCTATTTCCTCCTCCACTATTTTATCTTCCTTCTCTTTCTTACTGGCCTTAGCCTTAATTGTATCTTCATCCTCTTCAGTGTTCTTTCCCTCAAAGGGATTTTCTTCTCCATCCTGGATAGTTGTTAATCCATAGATTAATTTCCATATTTGTGTGGACTTTTGGACAACATCTTCAATTTGATTTTGAAAAATTTTGAAGGCTTTGTATTTGGGTGCAAATTTTCTCCCATAATTCTTATTTGCCTTAGTTATTTGACCTTTAGTCAAATTTGGCATTGCTTGTTCCAATGTGGATTCTCTTATTTCTTTTTCCATTTTAAAACAATAATGCCACTTATTTTCAACAATTTCATATGACTCCTTGGGCATTTTATTGTCTAATTCAAGAGGAGTGTTCTTGAATTCTTCCACCATGGCATATATTGATTCTTCAACTTTATTCTAATCTTCTCTACTCAATTTATTAAAATCAATATTTTTCAATTCAGAAAAATCTACATTCTTCCTAATATTATCAAAAAATTTATCAATATTTGACTTAGGAGCATGGCTTGCCACTCTAAATTGGCTGATATCTTCATATTTTGTCCTTTCCTCATCATCTAACTCTAGTTGTGCAACATATCTTCTCTCTAGTTTCTTCTAACAATACCAGTCAACTTAGTAGCCTTCTTCTTCTATTTTTCTTGCTCCTTGGCCCTTTGAGTTGAGGCTCTTGTGGTGGCTCTTGTTACTAGTATAGTTGGCCTGAATTGGGTTGGCTTTGCAACCTTCTTTTCTTTAGGCTGGGCTGTAGGCTATGTTTTGGCCTTTCTCTTCTTGGGCTCAGCTTGAGCTAGTGCTTCCTTGGCTTCTTCTTCCTCAACACCTTCTTCCTTTTCTTAATCCTCACCTAAGCCTTGTGTCAATGCAAGAGCTTGATGTTCCTCTTCTTCATCATCATCATCTTCCTCTTCCTCGGCATCAACACTTTCACCAAATCTTTTCCTAAATTGTTTTACTAGTTTATCCTTTTTCTTTAATGTGGAGGCAGTCTTCAACTCCATTTCCAATTTGGATTTCACAACATCATATGTTCCAAAAGGTTCGGCACTCTTATCAATTTCCTCTACAAGCAATGCTATGATTGTTGTTGATGCTTCATCAATATTTACCTCATATCCTAATGGTCTTATCCATCTAGTCCTTGGAATTGTTTCTTGGATATAAGTATGATCAATATCAACTAAGAAAAATATATCATTGATGCACTGTTCCACTAGGGAAACTAGTATCCTTAGTCTTTGCTTCATGGATTTATTAAAATCCTCAATGTAACTAGTCATTAGAGATTCAAAGTTGTCTCCCATTTTCTCATTGTACTCATCGATTTGAGTAATAATTGACTTATTTGATTTCCAATCTACAATGCCAAAAGAGGGAAATTCTTCTAGAAAATAGAAAAATATACAGATCAGAATTGATCCAAACTTACACTGAACACCTTTTGATCTTTTTATTTCTCCTAGATTCTCCATGATCTACAATAATATAAATTTTTCTAGATCATATGTATGATCCTTCTTGACAATTTTGTAGGTCAAACCCATAGCAATGCATGGGATACTATTCAATCTGCTTGATTGATAGAAAGTTCAGAAGGGGATCTATGATTGTATCAATAGTCATGCCCCTTTTGTTCCATTTTTCCCCAATGTTCTTTTCAATAGCTTCCTTAGAATCACTTCGCAAGGTCTTGTACCAATCTAGGGTTGGAAAAACTATAACCCTACGCATGATTCTCTTTGTTATCTTGATAGGTCCTCCTTCTAACCATAAATAACCATTATGTATTCTTCTTAGGACAATTTGTATCCATTTAGTTTTGAAAATTGTGGGCAAATCTGGGGCATGAGTTAAGCCCTTTCTTTCAACTCTTTGAAATTCTTCCTTTAACACTCCATTTTCACATAGTTTATCATATGCTTGATGAATCTCCATGTCTCCTATTGCTCCAACCTTGCAATTGTAACATTTCCTAACATCTTATGCCATCATGACTTTGAGAGAAATAAGGGATAGTGTGCTAACAGGGTTGTTCTTATATCCAACTTCTAGAATTGACCTCAAATCTGGTTGTTTAACCTTGTTGCTAACTAAATGAACCTTGAAACCTTCCTTTTCCTTAGGGATTTTAGAACTAGAAGCCATATTACAAATCTAGGGTTTCAAAAGATATTAAACTTTATAATTGTGCAACTCAACACTTGAGGAATACCTTAGATTGATGAAAATAGTACTTGATCTTTGTCAAAATCTGTGCAAAAACTTCAATTTCTATTCATCAATCACTTCTATGCTCTTCTTATTCATGCTCTGCATTCGAATGACGAGAAATGATAAAAAAAAATTGAGCTTATACTCTTCAAAACATAGCATTAAATTCTTAGTGCATATACAGTTGTACACTTGGCTTCTTAAAGATTTCAACATAACTCAGCTTCCATTGGCTTTCCATCACTTGGCTCCAACTAGATTTCCTCTTCACTTGGCTTCCATTGCCAACTCGGCTATGACCAATCACTCGACTCCTACTGGCAGCTTGGCATATACTAATATTCACTCAGCATCTAAGGATGACTTGATAACACTAGTGAAAACTTGACTTTCAACTTTTTATCTCTAATCATGTTGATCTCTTCTTTTCAGTAATATCTTATTTAGGAACTGATGTATGATAAAGCTTAGTAAATTAGTCCCTCATGCCTTCTATCTACTTAGTTTGATGAAGTGTGATCACTTGACCTCTTAGGTGAAGTGATCCCTTCATTTGATGAGCTACACTCATCTTTCTTCTTCTATGTCTTATTCATTTCTCCTCTAATGTGTTCAACATCTACCTTCTCTTTTCCTTTATTGACTTCTAACTTGGGTGCCTTTAACCTTTTTGAGAAATTCCTGCTGATATGACTAGTCCTCAAGCAATTGAAACATGTGTTTTGACTTAACCATCTGCTATAGTTCCCTTTAAAATGTGTCCATATGCAATTTTTAGGAATGTGTCCATATTCCTGATAGTAATAACAGCTATACTTGGTGTTGTAATCCCAATTGTAGTGATGTCCATGGTTATTTCCTTTTGCAAGCTAATTAGGTGTCCACTTAGGCTTTGATGTTATGATAGTCTTAGTCCTATAGTTATGTGCTTGATGTCCTTGTTTTTTGCACTTGTGACAATAACTTGCATTTTTAGGATGTCATTCTAATAGGCATTCTTGCTCCTACATAAATTACAGTTATGTCCCTTTTTACCACAGAAATGAAAAGTAGGTTTAGTGTTCTTACCTTTGTTTCTTCTTTCTTCAATAGTCTTGGATGACTCTCCTTCTTGAGTGCTAATGTAACCAAGTCCTGAAGTGTCATTGCTTGGCCTTGGTGATTTTAGTAGCTGCTCAAAGTACTTTATTGGAATTCATTAGGTTTTTTGAAGCTTTTTGAAATCTCCTTTTCTCTTTTTAGGTCATTTTGCAGTTGTTCATTTTGCATCTTTAGTGTGGAGATCTCAATGTCCTTGACATTCAGTTCATGATGTGCATTTATCATCTGGCTTAAGGTGTCTAGCTACATGTTAGAAATTATTTCAAACTTAATTATCTTTTCCTCCATTCTATTGGTAAGATTTCTCTTGTCTTCTTCAAGCATAGCCTTATATTCAATGGCTCTTCTCTTATATTCAGTCACCTTGCAAGCCATCATGGCTTGTGATTCTTGTTCAAGCTTGAGTATTCTGATTTCTTCTACTTGAACTCTATTCTTCTCCATCTGGTCTGCTATTGCTACATCAAACTCTTTGGAATCTCCATTTGAAAACATATTTGAGGTGTGGATCTCCTTGTACTATGTGTCATTCTCAACTATGGAAATTTCTCTTCTTCTCTTTAAGGATTTTCTCAGTTCCTCTCTAGCTTCTTCTAGTGCATGTAAAGAAAGTTGTATATCTATTGCCTGATTCTCTATGATCTTCCCAAGTTTGTAGACTTCCATTTTCCAAAACTTTTCTCCAAGTTGTAAGGCTCCTTCTTGTAAGAACCACACTTTGATACCAATTGTTGGAATTTCCAAGTGGGAAGATACACTTCTAGGGGGGGGGGGGGGGGGGGCGGGGGGGGGGGTGGTTGAATCAAAAATATCTAAATTTAACCTCTAAAACCTTTTTAGCTAGAAAAATTTACATGCATCTAATCCATCTAATAAGCATGAAAGTAAAGACATGCATGAAAATAGATAACACAAGATTTGGTAACATAGAAACCCTCCAAAATGAGAATGTAAAATTGGGGTGGGGATGACACCCACAAATAAGCACTGTAGCAATGTGTAACTATTCAAGGTTACAAAATTTGACCACTTCCAATGGTTTGCCCTATGAAAGGCCTATCCTGTTAAAGACTTTACACCCTATTAAAAGTGCCCTGGTTAAAGGATTTCACTACCCTACTAAAAGTATGCCTGGTTAAAGGACTTCAATACATTCACTTGGAATTCCACCCTGTTAAATGATTTAGAAATGGCTACTAGGCCAACCTAAGTCCATAGGATTTCCATTATCTAATACAATTGCTAGAGAGTATTAGAAAGTCTTTGACCTGATAGCTTTGCAATCTTCAATTTCTGATTCTAGATCCTTGTTCTATTCTTACTAATCTAATCCTTTCTTGATCTAATATGTCACTCTGTGATATTCTGATACTCTATTCTTGATCAACTGAATGTTGCAATGCTGCTCTATTCTTCTAAGTTTTTTCACACTTCCCTCTGAATTTCACTATAGTTCATCCATACACTTCTCTGATTCATGCATATAATGGGGTTTATCCTCCTTTTAAGGATTTCAAAGACTTAGGGTTAGGTATGAATCTACGATCCATATTCATTCTTCATTTCCTTCTCAACTCATGCACTTTTCCTATTGGTTGCATGGTTTTTCCATTTTTCTTATTGGCTGCATGTTGATTGCATAGCTAATGCAAAATATGTGTTCTTATCTTTAAGATCCTTCAAGATTCATCCTATGTCGGCTCCAAAAATGGTTAGCATTTGAGTTTGTGGAGGCAAAAACTCATATGCTAATTCTATGTTACTCGGCTAATACTATTTGCTGATGCTCGACTCATAGAGAAAATCTAGCTCACTTAGCTTCTATAGAAATTTTAGTCAATGTGGCTTCTATAGTGACTCGACAACTATACTTTTCTTGACACTTGAACTTCACTCGATACCTAAAGATTTCTTGGCACCTGAAGTTCACTTGGCACCTAAAGATTTCTCAACACTTGAGTTATTCATTGTAGCTCACCATCATCTTGAGAATTGGTTAAGTGTGTTGACACTCAAATATCAAAATCATTTTGAGACTAACGTCCTTGACTCTTTCTTCCTAAATAAAATTCCACCTAGTAAGTGTTTCCGCTTTCATCCTTGATTGAACTAGCCTCACCTTCTTCCATTCTAAAGTTTCATGATATGCAAAGTGACTCTCAAGAGTCTCCATCCAATCCATATTAGCATTCAGGTCTATTTTCCCTCCAAAAATAAGAGTATCAATTGATTTACTCCCAAAAGTGTCTAGAACTTTTACAAATTCTACTTGGTCTACAAGCATGTTATTGTACACATCATCAACATATTTTTCTTCTTCTTCATCTTTCTCTTCTTCAGCTTTATTGCGGTCTTCCTCAATCATTTTAGTAGCTCTCCACACTACTATTATCTTGCTTTCCAACTACAACAACTTATCTTTCAACTTCTGATTCTCATCCTTTTGCTCTTGTAATTCCTTGGCTAATTCCACATTTGTTACCATTTTTCTATCCCCAATGTAGAACATTGATTATGTTCAAACATTCAAATAGAAAGCTCCAAACTAAGCTCTACTACCACTTATCATGCAAGTAAGGAGTATACAATCCCCAAGGATATCTAGGTATCCTTCCTAAGACCTACTCAAGACTAGGGTAGATGTGAAATGGTCTTCTATCCACTTACCAACTTCACACTCTCAACTTATTGTATCTTCCAAGTAGTCTAGAGTCTTCCTCAAAACAAAAACCACATGCACACCTCACTTCACCTACATCCTCTAGGATTTTAAGCTTTCACACAACCTAGCACCTCATTCTCCAACATTCCACAAAGTTTCTTGGCCAACTGATAGGTCTAGGGCTTCCCAATACACCAAAATCAAAAGTTACACTAGGGGGCCTAAAAGGGGCTCAATCTTAGTAGTCCTATTTTACCTAAAATAATCCTAATATCCACAAAATTCCACACGACCACTAAAAAAAATTAAAGAATCTCTTAACATATAAAAAATAATATCTAAATCCCAAATATGAGGTTAGGCTCTCAATTTTAAGGCCTTTTTCTATTGAGCCCTGATTCCTAGGCTTTTAGGCTTAAAAGTGTTGTTTGGCCTTATAGGATTACAACCAAGAAACACATGTAGTATTCTTCTCTCCAATCATCATTGGCATCATGTTTCCAAACTTTCTAATGAATCCTTTTCCTCCACAACTCCTAAAACAACTTCCGTGCAATGATTTTTGGCAATTGGCACGTTAAAAACTAGAGATCACAATCACTGTATATGCAATACAATGAGGATTATCAAAAAATTCACCTTGTATGTTATTTAAAAATTCAAACATTCCTTCTCACCAAATACCAATATATTTTACCATGAATATTGAGGGGAAAACAAAATATAGATACAAACCCTCATTCTAGACATAGGGTAAACAACAGGCATAAAAAAAAAACTAAAACTAAAGAGATTTTTCTTCTATTGAAAAACACATATTTTTTTCTTCATTACATAGGAAAGATAAAAATTTCTAAAAGCACAACCAATTATTTACTGTCACCATGTACCCAAGTTAAGAAATAAAGCTGCTGACTATACACATATTTTCCCTCCAAAGGAGGGTATTGATTCATTCCAAATTTGTATGTGGCATCTCTAACCTTCAAGATGGAAGATAAATAAATTATATATCCCTTACCTTGTCCCTACAACTTCATCTAGCTATTGTCAATCCAAAAAAATATTTGACTACTGAGCTTCCCTTATTTTCCAAGAAAAGTTGCATGACAACTTTTTTTGCAATTTTTGCAATTTTTACATTTTTCTCAAAATCATAACATAAAAACTTCACCAAGGCCACCCAACTATACCAAAATATGAACAAAGTTTATGAAGCTTAAAATTAATTATTTTTGGTGAACTCTCCATGTTTGGCCAATCATTGACCATTCTTTGACTTTGCTTGTAACCTTAGCATAACATGAAATCAAGTTGTCTAAATTGCATAATAAGAATATCCAAACTAACTTGTGTCAACTTGGACACTTATTGACCTTCACATTCTCCTTCTTTGGTTTTGGCCACCTTATTAATGACCTATAGAACCTACACCAATTTTATTCTTTCGCATATCTTGTTGAAGAGGATCTGATGAATCTTTTAGGATGTCTAGATTGGTGTCATGCATCTTTTGTGGAAGATCTCCCACTCTCTTTGGGAGTCAATTTAGGAAAATTTTGAGTTAGATGGAGGTATGGATCCTAGTGATCTTGCTATTTCTAGATGCCTTAACTTTCATTTTCAAGATGGGTTCTCAGGGGCTACAAGCCATTGGTACCATAAAGTTCCAAACCATCCTAGATGTTGAGGGAAGAGATGGGTGAACCACATAGGACATTGGTTGCCTCCCCCACTCAGAGTTCTCAAAGTCAACACCAATGGCTCTTCTTAGGGGAATCCAGGTCCTACTAGCATTGGGGGTGTGGAATGATGCAACTCTAGAGAAGTTTAATTTCTTTTTTTAGTATATAATATTTTTCATACAAATATTCTCATGGAGGCTATAGCCATTTTACATGATGTGGAGAAATATTGTGTGAGGGGATAGTTTAAAGTTATCTATGAATATGACTTTCAAGTAGTGCTAAATTTTCTTACTTCAAAGTTGGTTGAGGATGTGAGTTGGCTATTGGCTTTAGTTGTTAATCAAACTCTTTTCTTTTGTACTTCTCTAGAGTCTATTAGTTTTAATTACATTCCTTGAGAATGGAATTGAGTTTTTGACTTTTTGGTAAAATGGGCATATGATCATTCTTAGGATTGGAACATTGTGGATAGGGGGTAGCTTCCCTTAGACCTATCTCTTGAGTTAGATGACCTTTTTGCTTAGTATAGAGCTCCTTGTTGAGCTCTCCCTTTTGTTTCTAATTTTGTCTTAATAAATTTTTACCCCTCTTTTAGTAAAAAAAAATAGACAAGTAATTCTCAAGATGATTGTGATTTACTATACATTTTCCATATGTGTTCTTATTTCCTTTTAGAGTGTAAGAAAGGTAATTTGAGAGAAGTGTTCCTGTTGCGTCTACTAAATGAGATTAGTTATGCTTAGTGTGGTATTAAGAAGTCCTCTCTTTAGGCTGTGATTGTTTTTGGGAAATTTTAAATTTTTTTTTTTGTCTGGGCTATGTTTTTATTGGTTCCTTTATTCTAATTAATTGGCTACATTTTTTTAAGGTGGCCTCATTTCTTGTAAGACCTCTTATCTACCACCTTTCCTCATTATTGTATGGTTTGAACTTTGGGCCACTATCTACTTTGTCCAATAGGAAGGTGGCTTTTTTCAAACTTCTTTTATTATTGTGAATAGAAAAATGTACACCAATAATGAAAGTGATTTTTTGTGTCTTACATGGACTTCATAAGTACTATTTGATGTTTTAAATTGTTTAAAAATTGGGTGACATGAACTTCAAAAAAAAATTGAATGGTGTACCATGTTTTATGCCATATTGATGATGGAGCTACATTTTATGACCATGATCTCAAAATTAAAGATATGCTAAGTTAGATGATATATTTTACTTTCATTTTTCACCTTGATTACTATTACACATATAAAAAACAAACTAGCTCCAAAACATTTTATCTATTACACTTTTAAGACATATCATAGAATTAACTTAAACTTCATTAAATACCAATAATATTGTACAAATTTATTTTGTTTAATATACTGATTTATCTTCTCTTAATAGATTTTATATTTTTTTAATAAAAGTATATTGTAATAAATACTATTTAATATATGTACTTTTACAAAATTACACATTGCTCACTAATTTATTAAATATAGTATAATTTAATATTATTTATAGATACATTTTAATTCATAGTATTTTGGAAAAAAAAACTTTATCTAACAACCCTCTACCAAAAAACACAATGTAAATGCACTTGAACATAAAGTTGTCTTTATTATTATTAATCTTTATCTTAACTTAGCATTGAGAGGAAAGACAACCGAACTCCACTTTCAAAAAGGAATAGTGTACATTAGCTAAAGCCTAAACTCAAAAGTGACTTACCAAAGTGGACGCTTGGAAATTGGTGAGATTAAAACAAAACTGAATGTTACCCTGGAAAAGAGTTACGTTTTAGTTTAGAGTGACAAGGGCCCCTCGTCCCGCTCAAGACATGGATGATTGAAATAGGCTATATTTTATATGCCTTGTACCATCTGCTGCCTGCGGTCCCCCATGAATCTACGAAAGCCACGTTGCGTTTATCCTAACCTCAAAAGGTGCCAATCTTCGATACTGATATCAGAAATTGTTTAGAAAATAATGCAAAATATCTTTCTCATGTTTTCAAATGAAAGGAATGTAAAGCTAATCAAGCTAAAGCATCTGCCAGCAGATACAAAAGTAGACCATTGAGGCCGTGTGAAACCAAAGAAAACTGGATTTTTATAATGGAAAACTTGTCATTGTAATTGAAATTATTAGAAGTGGCAGACAATGAATGTGAGATTGAAGGCGAGAGAATCCTCGGTTTCGTCGTTGTAGTTGGGCGGAGGAAGATAACTTTACTCCCGTGTGTGTTGATACCCTGATAATGACGCCGGGGAAACGGATCTTACTACAGCAACAATATTGGCGTTAGTGACGGCTATAAATACAATGAAGCCGTATCATTCAAGCAGCGCAAAGGTGCATCTATCCGACAGAAGAGAAGAAAGATTTGCAGAGCACGCTTTCCAATATCACAATTGAAGTGAGCTGAGGTGATGTTAGAATAAGATGTTCACATGGAATTTAAATAGAAAGGTGAGCTGATATGTTTGGTTTTTGTTTTGCAGGAAAGATGAGGATGATTTTAGGCATAGCGTTTGGATTGCTGCTGAACAGCATGGCGAATGTAGCGGAATGTGGTAGGCTTGTTGATGTTGCAGGAATCCTGGCAACATGTAAACCTAGCGGTTTTTTGAACGGCGACTCCCACGACTGCAATCGCGCTCATGGTTCGGATTGCTGCCAGTCGGGGAAGAGATACCCGCAGTTCAAATGTTCTCCCCCGGTGACGAGCAAAACTCCAGCCACGCTCACACTGAATGGGTTTGAGAAGGGCGAAGACGGAGGAGGGCCTTCTGAGTGCGACGGGGACTACCACGATGACAACTCTCTGGTGGTCGCTCTCTCCACTGGATGGTACGCCGGTGGCAGCCGCTGCCACGACTTCATAGTCATCACCAATCCAGACAACGGACGAACTGCGCGGGCCATGGTGGTGGATGAGTGCGACTCAGTGTCTGGGTGTGATGACGATCACGACCACCAACCTCCTTGCAACAACAATATCGTTGATGCCTCTCCTGGCGTATGGAAAGCCTTGGGAGTCAGTAATCCTGATGATGTTGGTGAGATGAGCATCACATGGTCGGAGACTTAAATCTCTTTCGTTCCTTTGATGTCGTGTGTGTCTTCCCCATGTACGCTGTGTCAAACATTACTTGTGAAACCTTATTTCTCACTCCATAATAGAGTACTCATATCCATTGCATGATGCATATTCTTCACTGTAATCTTACTGTTGATTTAATTGGATTCCGGTTCGGATTTCCCTATGTTGACGAATGGTATATATGATTGGTTGACATAAGATTATATAATATTGATTGGTTGACATACGATTATACAATATTGTTTGTCTAACATGGACTAGAAACCCAAAAAGTTAAATAACAAATATTCATTTTGTTCAACACACGAAACATTCTCAATTCATATATGACTTAAATGTCAAGCAACAGCCCAAAAAATAGGTTAAAAACAGACTTCTAAACAATCTACAACAATTTAGCCACAAATAGTCCTTCTTAATTATAGTCATTAATATCTCTCACCTTCTTAATAACACTTTCTATAGGAGTACTATCTTTTTTTCGTACTTCTTAGCTGCATGACAAGGCCCAAACTGGTCTCTAGACTTGCAAGTTCTCTTGGTTTGTCTAAAATTATTCTTCTTCCTCGCCTAAGAGTACTAGTGTCATGACTAAAATTCTTAGAACTTGAAGCTAGATGGTTACCTTTTGAAACCTGATAGACCACATTTGCTTGTTCATCAAACTTCCTTAAGCGCTCACTGTCACCCATTAAAGCTGACTTGCTAAGATTGGCTATTTGTTTTGAGAAGATTGAAGATCATTTACTTTATCTTCCAAATTCAATTTTTTTCCCTTCATGATCAGATCATTAGTGCCTATCATCAACGGTAAAAAGAATATCATCAATTTTTGAGCATTTGTAAAGCTTTTCTTGTCAGTTTCCCTTGTCTCCCTAATTGTAATGCCTCTCATGGTTGTAGTCTACACCTTGTTATATTTTGATTCGGGAAATACCAGTTACTCATGTTATTTTTACATTTGAGATGACCTAATGGTCAGATGTTATACTTTGATTTCCAATATCATAGATGTTAGATTAACATGTTGTTCAATTGATCATATCTGCATAATGATGTCTTTTTGAGATGACAATATGTTTTATAGTGATATCTAGCTATCTTGTAGGTAGACATATCCTCTAATTATTTTTATATATTGGACTTAATGCTATTGTTATTTACTTTATTCTTGCTTTGTGATGCTTTATGCGAAAGTGAGTGATGTAAATGGATTATTTCAATATAATTAAATAAATAGTTAAATTAGCTCATTTAATGCATTTATTGCTTCGACTATGTTATTATATACAATTGTTCTTGATCCTGTATTTTAGTGTACATGATTTATGTCCTTGCGAGTGGCACGTGGAGTTAGTGATCCAGATGTTCATATTTAACAAATGTCAGCCATATATGGTTGACATATCCTATTTAAATTGTTTAAAGTAAACCTTTCAGAGATTTAAAAAATCTAGACTTATTTGCATTATGTGATTAGACCCATGAGCATGCCTGTGCATTTAGAAGTTAGCATTTTTCATGAAAGTTCTTAAGGAATTCTATGATTTTAGTTTAAGAGAATTTTGAGTTTTATTTTATTTAATCTATTTCCCATCATCTAATTTTTATTTGGGTAGATTTAGGGTTTAACTAGATGACCCAATTATTTACCCTAATACATTAATCAATCAAAAAGTGAATAAGTATCCAAAAAGAAATTTTATTCCTCACTTCTAATTTTTTGAAATAAGAAAATTGAGAGCTTTTTCCAAATCAGCCTTTGTAGGATTGTGTTTCTATTTACCGTATGAGCTGCATGCTCGGGATCATCGCAAGATCGATCTCACTAGATCTAGATCGGGCAGGCCTTGGTTTGTTGCTATTTTTGGCAACTTCTACTAGATTTTTATTTTATTGTTCAGATTCTTTTTTTTACCCTTTTGGCTATCTAGTAGGGTTGTCCTATTTTGTTGTTTCAGCTTTTCTTTTGCTTCCATTTTTAGTAATTGTATGTTATGGGGTTTAGAACTATTGTTCCACACTACTTATGATTGCTAGTTCTACCTGGTTGGTTGGGTATGGATATTTTCTTGATTTTTAGGATCAAAAGTTTGGTTTTCGTACTATTATATTAGTCATTTTTGTATATGGTGTTCAAATCCAATTTTTATTGGTTTTCTATGGTTCATCCATCTTGGGTTGAATGGGTTTTATTTTCATTGATTTTTGTCAATGTTGGTTTTTTTGAGGTTTTTGCCTCAATTTGCATGCCGCCTAGTTTTCTCGAGTTTTCTTGGCATGGTGTTGGTCATGGATTTGGATTATATATAAAATGTCAATTTGACTACTATTGTACTTTTTTTGAATTGGGATGTGTGTCACATTTTTACTCATGAGCTTGTATTTAGTTGAGTGTTATTTTGTTTGTGCTCTCATCCAATCCTTGGTTTTATGATCTTTGTGATGTTGGTGCACCCAAACACAAGCACATGCACATGCATTTGTCAAGTGCTTGTGAGGTCTAATCTCCCAATTGTTATCGCTGAAGTTATGTTCATTGGGTTTGGATTTGGAATATGCATTGCCTACGGGCACTCATTATGTGATGAACATGGGTATGTAGGATAGAACCATACAAGGGCTTCTCTCATAACCTTGGTGACTATTTCCCAGGTTGGTGTGAAGAAGTTATAAACAAGCGATAATTAAATAAATTACTGGGTAATAAATATAAGATAACAAAATGGTGAGCAACTAGAGTTGATTAGAGGACACTTAATTGTGGAGCACCCAAACTTGACCTGAGGACATAGTGTGAGAGCCTCCTTGGGGAGTTGATTTTGCCTGATATTTAGCTTGGGGTTTGATACCAAGCAACTTACCCTCCATTGAGTCCCTAAATAGTTGACCCATAGAGTTTCTGACCAGGACCTATTGTACTTGCATCATCTCATGATCTTGGTTGTAGTCCTCTTTACTATGTGGCATGACTATTAGCCATGGGCATTTCTTTATGTTTAGTTATGGTTGGATTGTTATGTACATCAACATTGTGGGAGTGAAAGTATGGTTCCATGAAGTTGGGAGGTGTAGCTACTTATACCACTACTGGGGACCACTGTATAAAGATTGTCTATTTCCAGTCGCAAATGATGCTTGATTTCACTTGGTATATTTGGGTTTATGGAGTATGTTTCCTTGTGATTTATGCTTTAATTGGAATGCTTGGATATCATGTTTTGATGATGTTAGTTTATTTGACACATTTCTTTATTATGAAATTTTAGCATATGGTTAGATGATATGATTCACTTACTATTACTTTGTTGGATTAGCATGTTAGATCTTCTTGTTCTTATGATGTTATTACATTGTAGTAGTAATGCCCTCATAAGATAGCTCTAACTACCTAGTTGACAATTTGAGATGTTACATTCAGAGGATGGCTAGGGCCTTTGAGGTCTCATGATGTTATTACTATTGGGAGGAACCACATAAGCGTTTAGGTGTTTATGTACATTGCAATGTTGCTTTCCACATATTTTTTATTTACTGCTGTAGATTAGATGGTTAGTTGTATTTTTTTCATGTTATTCTTGCATTCAAGTGTCCAAGCCTTAATTTATAGACCTGGTACTCCTTGGTGTGGAGGTTCTAAATCTTTTCCTTCCCTTTGATTATTTGTCAAAATATTTTCTTGCATCCCTAAGGGACATTGCTTTAGCATTGAACAATATTGATAAAGTATCACATGCCTTAAGGAGTTCTATTGTACAGTATTGTAAAGTATCACATGCCTTAAGGAGTTCTATCATACAATACTAGAAGAGTGTCACACGACTATAGCCAACTCTATTGTATGACCTGTGAATGTATCGCATAGCTTTATAAGAAATGTTGTACAATATTGGATAAGTATTGCATTGCTATGTTGAAGTATCACGTGGATATTGTGAGAAATATTGCCTGGCTAGTACATGAAATATCGCCTGGATATAGTGAGAAATATCTCATGGGTTTGTGAGAAATCCCACTCAGGAAACCAATGGGCACTTTTCATCTTGACTTGAACTTTTTGAGAGGTGACTTGGCTACCCCTTACGGAGTTCTTGAACTCTAGAGTTTAACTTTTCAAATTAGGAGGCTTTTGGATTTGAATGTGATTCATGACCTCGATAACATTATCATTTTGATTTTAGTGTCACTTGGAGATTCTTTGGAAGCCTAGATTGGTTGTTATGTCTTTCATTGTAATCTTATGATCAGTTGTATATTGATGTTGTTTAGTTCCATACTTTTAACAAAAAAATTGACTTTTATTTATCCTTGTTTCAAGGATCTCCGAGTAGGGCATTACATCTGGTATCAAAGCCAATGTTGCAACATTGGGATCTTTTTGTTATGCTTCCATTATGATATTGTTTTTATTATGTATATTGTTATCATATTTTAGCTTATTCTTGTGACTTTTGTAATTGTCATGTATGATTCTAACCCTTATCTTGTTTCTTCCTTAGTGATGTCTTCTATATGTACACTTGTTGGTCGGGGTAATAACTGATGAAATTTTAATGAAGGAGAACACCATGAGGAGGAACATAAGGATGGTAGAGAAGAATAGGGTAATAATGATCATGGTGGCATTGGGGCATTGACACCTTTGCTACAAAATATTATATCTTGGTTGGGATTTCATGTAGAGGAAAACCAACATGACCATGGTTAGGAAGAGGGATCTCATTATGGAGATTCCCAATGTCATATCATAAAGATGAAGAGGAGTGTGAGCATGAACCTTCTCATAGACCACCTAGTGGTAGAGGACACCATCAGAAGTTTGAGACCATGATGGTGAGGATTCCATCTGCATGGACATGATGAAATCCCTTCAGTAGACTAAACCACCATATTATGATGGTAAGGGAGGTAGTCTTAGGGTTGAGACTTGGTTACTAGATATGGAACATTATTTTTCGATGTATCCTTGTGCACCCAACTTGAGGGCCTGTTGTGCTATAATGTAGTTGAGAGACCATGCATCCATTTGGTTGAACATCAAGGGGTAGAAGCTCCATATTGGTATAATACATCTTGCTTGGGAGATCTTTGAAGAGATATTCAGAGAGAGGTTCCTATAACCTCAATTTGAGGAGGCTCAAGCTGATAAGCTCCATGAGATTAAATAAGGGAACATGTCAGTGCATCAATATGAGATTAGATTCTTTAAGCTCAAGTAGTACTAATGCTATAACCATGATGAGATACTCCTTACTCAACATTTTATCTAAGGTCTTAAGGACTCCATCATTGGAGATGTTTAGATGCATCAACCTAGGACACTTGCTTTTGCTACTGAAAAAGAAAGGATTGTAGAGAGAAATTTGGCTAAGGGGTTTAGTGGAAAATTAGGCTCTTAGAGCCACAGTACACAAACTTTGGGGTAGTCATGGTCATGAGAGGTGAAATAATCATCAGTGGTGGTCTAAGGGTGGATAGAATTTAGGTGCCTTAGGGATGAAAGGGGATTTCTAGAGTTCTGGCCAATAGTCCCAGTAGAATCTCCCATCTCAGAGTAGTCAGAAGAACTTTAATAAGGCAAGTGCACCCTATTTTAGTGTTTCTCAAGGTGGACGTTGATAGGGGTCTTGTATGAGAGGATCATATTTCTCATGTGGTCAAATTTTCCATAGAGTAGTAGAATTTCCTTCGAAGACATCTATAGGACCCAATAGAGTTGTAACCAGTTTGGATCCTACAGTGGTAGACATAGGTAGAAGCCATTGAGTTTTTGTAGTGGTTGATAATTGTCAAGCTAAGCACCAAGGTACTGTAGTCAAGGCTACAGGTACATTGCATAATACTTCATCTTCAGTATTATTTGACTGAGCTACTTTAGATTCTTTTATTTCACCATCTATTGTTCAACAGTGTGGAGCGGAGCCGATTTCACAAGCTCATACAAGGAGCAGAGCTAATTTCATGAGCTCCTTACTGCATGATACTCGAGTTGAGTACGCATAGATTGTAGTTGGAGGAATTGATAGCCAAGTGCCATATTCATCCTAGTGTATCCCCGTAGGATGTACTAGTCATCTTTATGAAGAAGAAAGATGGTTCATTGCGTTTATGCATTGACTACTAGCAGTTGAATTAGGAGATGGTGAAGAACTAGTTTCCTTTGCCAAGGATAGATGACTTGTTCAATTAGATGAAGGATCATGAGTGTTCTTGAAGATGGATCTTAAGTTAGGATACTATCAGCTTCATATTCAGGAGGCCAATATTCATGAAACAACTTTTCATACACATTATGGGCATTATGAGTTCAAGGTTGCACCCTTTGGGCTGACCAATGTGCCATCAATGTTTATGAGTCTGATGAATGGAGTATTTCATATGTACCTTGATCAGTGTGTCATTGTATTTTTGGATGACATGTTGGTCTATTCTAAGACTATTAAGGATCATGAGGTCCATTTACACCAAGTGTTGTAGTGCATGCGAGATCATTAGTTGTATGAAAACTTGGGTAAATGTGGGAGGCATAGCTACCTATACCACTGCTAGGGACATGTGTATAGAGATGGTCTATTCTAGTTGCAACCAATTTTTGATTCCACTTGATATATTCAAGTTTCTGTAGTATCTTTCCTTCTAATTTATGCTTTACTTGGAATGATAGGATATCATGTTTACATGATGTTAGTTCATTTTACTCATTTCTTTATTATGATGTTTTAGCATATGGTTAGATAATGTAATTCACTTAGTTGGAAAATCTATTGCTTTGTTGGATTAGCATGTTAGATCTTCTTGTTGTTATGATGTTATTATGTTGTAGTAGTGACAACCTCATAAGACACCTCCAACTATCTAGTTGGAAGTTTGTGATGTTACATGTAGGGTATGGCTAGGGCCATTGAGGTCTCATGATGCTATTATGGTTGAGAGGAACCACATAAGAATTTAGTTGTTTATGTATATTATGATTTTGCTTTCCACATGTTTTTCATTGTCTACTATGAATTAGATGGTTAGTTGTGTTTCCATCATGTTATTATTGTATTCAAGTGTCCAAACCTCAATTTGTAGATCTAGTACTCCTTGGTGTCGAGGTTCAAACTCTTTTCCTTCCCTTTGATTTTTTTTCAAGATGTTTGCTTGCACCCCTAGGTGATAGTGCTTCAGCATTGAGTGATATTAATAAAGTATCACATGCCTTAAGGAGTTCTATCATAGGACACTCAAAGAGTATCACATGACTATAGCCAACTCTATTGTATGGCCTATGAAAATATTGCATGAGCTTGTGAGAAATTTTGTATGATACTAAAGAAGTATCACATGGCTATATTGAAGTATCCCCTAGCTATTATGAGAAATATCTCATGGCTAGTATGTGAAATATTGCCTGGCTATAGTGAGAAATATTGCATGGGTTTGTGAGAAAACCTGGTCAGGTGACCAACAAGTACTTTTTATCTTGACCAAAAATTTTTGAGAGGTGACTTGGCTACCCTGTATAGAGTTCTCAAACTCTAGTGTTTTACTTTTTAAATTTAGAGGTTTTCAAATTTGAATCGATTCATGACCTAGGTAGCATTGTCATTTTGGTTGTAGTGTCACTTGGAGATTCTTTGGTAGCCTAGATTGGTTGTTCAATCTTCAATTGTGATCTTATGATCAATTAGTTGTTCATGTTATTTTGTTCCATGCTTTATAAAAAATCTAAAAAATTACTTTTATTTATCCTTTGTCAAAGGATCTCTAGGCAGGACATTACACTAATGACTCACTTACATAGGTCCTCCTGAGTAGTAAGAGAATTACTCAAGTTCTCCTACAAAAGCCTCATATTTACAAGTGGAGCCCTTTTCTATTGGGGTTTCTTTCCCAACCTCAGGAGAGATATCATTATAAATGTGCTCCATTTTTTCCTTTTCATGTTTAGATAAAGTCATTTTAATTGAAGGGTTTTTCTACTTTTCATTTTCAATATAGCTCATCCATCAAATTTGGCACAAACTTTTGGGACGGGACATAGTGTGAATCCTCATCAGCAAAAAGTATTATCCTCTTCCCATGAAAAAATGAAGGGATATATTTTGCATGAAGAAGGACTTTTCCCTTTGCTTATAAGCATGCTAAAATTCATTCCCCTTGAAATCAATGTCATCATGATCACTATGCCCTCTAAATCATAATGTATCCTAATGTTGTTCTTAAACTCTACCCTATTTTTGGCAAAAATAATTTTGTAAATATGTGGTTTTTTATCCTTCTCCATGAATAAGAGGATTAAATCCTCATGAAATACATGAGCCAATGGTTTCTTCTTTTGCATTTCAAGATTATGGTATAACAAGGAAGCCAAATAGCAAGGAATGAAAGTGCAATGTGGAAGAAGTGATTGAGAATAAAGAAGTCATAACTGAATAACCTTCAAAAATTTCCATCAAGAACTACACACCACATTATTACCTCAAAAAAATCTACCCATACTTTCTATAATGATAATTGTTCAACACTTCCATTAGATTGTTTTTGTAGCCTTCTATTGTCCCCCTAGAAGAAAAATTATCCACAAACTAAACCACCACTTTCTTATCCCTATAGAACTTTGTCACATTTCTTACCATATTGGAGACCATAAAAACTAGTTCTTCATTAATAATAATTTTTAACCCCTACACTCTCAAATTACTATTTTCAAAACTTTCCACAAAGGCATCTGTAACAAGTGCATCACCACCGTGCAAGGTCTTCATATATGAAGTTAGTTCACCAAAAAAGAGTGAGACCCAAATCATTTGAAGGTTCTTCTATTTTTCATGGAAAAATAGTTCAAGCTAGTATCTTTCTCTATGCATAGCTATAGATAGAGAACTCCGTGAAACCAAAATAGAAGAAATGGCCATTCAGTCCCAATATAACTGAGAGTTTGTAATAAAAGTGCATGTCTTACACCTTTCATTTGCATGAAGGGGTATAATGAGTATGAATTACTCCTCATGGGATAATGAAAATTTACCATTACTAACATGCCATGTCAACTATATTAGGATATTGTCATGGAAATCCTAATTTAACCCTTAATTTGATATCACCATCAAATTGGCTACTTGATTTCCCTCATAATTCCCATGGGAAATTATTCTAGTTTCAAAATTTATCTATAACACCCTTAAAATATTTTATAAAAATTTCAATAGTCCAACTGTGAATGTTTGCATCTTGTGAAAAATTAATACCATTTGATGAGTCACTTTGTAACTATAATTTAGTTAGAGATTTCTCTTTTCCATGCTTAGTCCCAAGTAGATAGTTTAGGCCTTAAGACCATAGTGTGTATATCCACTAAAAGAAGTACCACTATCAAAATTAGTCTAGATATCTACAGAATCCCATATCACTCCCCCACAATATACAAGTCTTCAATTACACTTCATGCTCCATCTGTGTTAAATTAGATTGTGTCCCTCATTAGGGTCAACCTTTCCTTTACAAGGAACTACATACTAATTCACCTATCAAATGTCCTAATAAATGTCCATGATTATAGTACCTACATAATTGTACAAAAATATTAGTAATCCAATATGAGGTATACATAAATGCAATGTAAATGGTAATATAAACATCATACTCTTAAATCCCAATATATGAAATTATATCTACAACAACTCAAAATCAAATCACATTACATAACATCTAAATATGATGAAATATTCAACCTCAACTCCCACTCTTTGCAATATTATACTTGACTAGAGAAGGTGATAATGAAGACCAAAAAGAATGAGAAGCACTTAACACAACCTCTGAAAATAAATTAATAAAATGAAACTACAAGAAACACCTTCAGCTTAGAGGAACTTATCTCTGAAGCCATGATTGTTCCATTATTTTCAAAGATATCAAGCAACATGAGCCAATATTATGTCTAAACTAAGAAAGGGTAATTATTTTAATTTAAGGGACCTATATTGAATCAAGCACTGATGGGAGTTAGGAATCACCTAGGTATGACCCCAAGGCCTAAGATGAAATATTGATACCTCTCTAGAAAACATAAGCCCAAGAAAAAATGAAAACCGTCCTAAACATCCATAAGGCATACAAAACATATATTTAGGAAATACATCCCTTTTTTAGTCAAATCATTCAATGTAAGAAGCTTCTATTGTAAAATCAGCTAAAAGAAAAAATTAACTATGGGAAAAAACTTGGAGTTCTAAACATATGTGAAAAAAGGTCTAGAGGAAATAGGTTTGGAAAGCATCTATAGATATATAGAAATAGATAAATGAACAACAAATAGAGGAGCCCAAACTAAACCATTATCTACACCACACCTTGTAATATGAAGCAAATTTAGAAGAAGTTGTAAGGTAGCTAAGGAAAGATCAATCATGGATAAGGTCACCCATCCACAACTATCGATGTAATCTCCCACAAAATGGCTATAGATATCAAGAAATCATGATTGGAAGCTACAAACTATAGAATGAGAGAAAGAGTTGAATCTCTTATCCACCAACCATCCCAAAAAATAAAATTAGATACATTAAATAGGGACCACTTAATTCCTTTTGAAATAATGTCTATGGTATGATAAATATATTTAGAGCACCTATTAATTTGTATAGCATAAAACATCCATAAAAAAAGGATATTCACTGATATATTCATTATAAATAACTGGAGACTAATAATTTTAACCAATAAGGCCCCACCATAATTTCTTAGTGAGAAGAACTCTCTTGAAGGTATTTTCTTTATGAATAGCAAGGTCCGCAATAATGTGGTTAACAAAGTTGATTTCATACCTCAAGATGTAGCTTGCTCCTAGATTCCTTCCCTCACCTTTGAAAATTTCTATGAATATTAAATCTATCTTAGTAAAAACTTTGTAGGGATGCTAAAAATACTAATAGCATGGACTTTTGACTTTTAAGTTTTGAAAAGAATCTTTAATGAAATAAAGTTTACCACTTGGGGAGAGAAGAAACCACTTCTAGCGAACTAATTTATCTTAAAATTGGGAAATTTTGTTATGTAGTCAAATTGATAGAATAAAAAAAATACAATTATTTTAGAAATTCAAACATAAATAAAGCAACATAAAATTGGATTTAGTATGTCACCATAAGGGCTACATCTACTCTTGATGAAGGGAAACATATTATTTATTCAATTACATAACCCTTTTACATACAAGTGGAACTAGCTTTTTAGAGCTAATAAAAAAAATATAGCCCAGTGTGTGAAGATTCAATAAATTTAGAGAGAAATGCATAATCATTGTTGTATTTTATATCTAAAAATCTCCAAATTGAAACCCAATCAATGTAGCATGCCCCTTGAATTTCTATTTTTAATATTATTTTGTAATTATTGCACTCTAATAATTGAATGGAGTGAGGCAAGAAGGGACCTTCTAGGGTTTTTGGAGATGGAGCACCTGGCAATGGTGGGGGGAGGGGGGGATTTGTAAGATGACAAGATAGATAGAGGGAAAGGATTTTTGTTTCTAGTTCTTCTTTATCTTATTATTGTTTCTAGTTTTTAGGTTAATGGGGGATTTTTTGGGGTCTTTCATTCTTGTAATGCCAACCTTCACTTTCTTTTTGGTGGCATTGGGATTTTCTCTTCTTTTTTGTGTTCTATAGTGTGAGGTCTAGAATATCTAGTTGTGGTGATCACTTTGGCTCCATTGGGATTTATAATTCAGGGGAGCCTTGTGGCTCTTGATTGGGGACCTCTATTTTCTTCTTTATTTCATTATGGCTACACTTTATGGGTATGGTTTCTGCCCTTCACTGGGTGTTTTGTCTTTCTTACTAGAGCATTTTGTTTGATATCTTTTCTAGGATAAATCAATCTTGGGTTGTGTATTTATCTTCTTCCCTACCTCTTTTTGGGTTTGTGGGACTTCCTCTTTCTAGTGTGTCCTCTAGTGCTTAGGATTATTTGGGTTAGATCTAGTTGTTGGGTTTCTAGGGCTCCTCTTCATTCTATGTCAGTTTGGCCTTTATTGTCACTTGGTGCTACTGGATTTTGATTTTCTTGTTGAAGAATTTGGAGGCTTTGTATGGTGTTTCCCTTATGGTCAAGCTTCTAGTGCCTTGTTGGATCTTCTGAACTACTTTTTTGTCGCTCTCTGCTAGATTTGGTGGGTTTGAGAATCCTTTATTCATCCGCTTTCTCTTTAGTTCCTTTTTTTCGTAGGCTAGTTTCTACCGAGGGAATTTCACTTTCCCCATTATCTTATTTGTTCCTTCTCAAGGTCTTCTCTAACTAGTTATCTCTCTATGAGGCTCTTAATAAGGGATAATACTTCTCTATGGAGGTTAGATCTCACATGGTTTTTCTTTGTGGTGGATATTGTATTCTCTCCATTTTCCTTTTCTATTAGGTTTCCTTTTCAGGTGGGAGCTCCCTTTTAGGTGGAGGAATATCCTTTCAAGTTAGATTATTGTTGGTATGAAGAGTTTCATGTTTGTGGATATCCTTCTTCATAGATATCATGGGTGCAGGTTTAATTCTAGCAAGATTTGTTCATTTGGGTGGTTGTCTCTCTCACTTCTCTTTGGAGTAGTTTCCTTCTCTTTTTATTCATTGGATTCTTCTAGATTCCTTTTCATTAATCTTAGTCTCTCCTATTCATATTTGTAGGTCTTTCCTCTTAATCTCCTTTCCTTTATTGGGTGCAAGTGTGATGTAGGGGCATCTTTGGTTTCTTAGCTATCCTACTCTTTTTAGTTGATGGTTGTCAAGTAACAATGCTTACCAAGTTGCATTGAGTTTAATGTTTGTCATGTTGGAGTTCTAACTGAATTCAATATTAATCAAGTTTCATTGATGACAGATCTCCTTGAAACACAAAATCTTCCTCTAAAGAGGACTTTTGGCTCTTCTTGGACCCTAGTGAAAAAAATCTTGAAACTTCAAAGTGGTTTCATTAAGGACAAACTCTAGAAATATTAGAAGGTGGTGTAAGATATCCTTATTAGGCTTGATACCTTTGAGAAAAGGTACAAGTTCTTCCATTCCCATTTCTTCCCTATGCTTACTCATTTGAAGAGAAATGTTAAGTTTTTCTTTCCTTCATGATTTTTCTCCTCTCTATCACTTTTTGTTGACAAAGATAAGGTCAAATGTGGATATCCTCTTCACTACCGATTTATTTTGTGGCTCTATAATTTTCAACATACTTTGTTCCCCTAGACTTAGCCTATCTCTACCCTATCCAATGAGTTTAATAATTTGGTGTTTATGCCTATTTCTTCCTTAAAAATGCAATTTCTAGCTCCCCAAAATATTCCAATATTTTTAGCACTAGGGTTAAGTCTTCCAAAAAATATAACTTTTTGCAAATGTCGTGTAATGAGAAAACCAAGAGTTAACTATTGAGGTTTTAGATGATTCAACCTTTTACTCTTCTTGGTCTATAAAATTGGTGTGAAGTTGTAAAATTTCTACCACCAATATTTCCCCCAACATGTATTCTACTAATTTTTACCTACCCTCCTTTAAAACCCACCTCTATTACCCTAATGACCCACATATTCCTTGATCTTCTTCCCCTATCATACTCCCTCATAATGTAGATAAAGCTATTGACCTAAAGGTTATAGCTCTAAAAGATGATGAATAGTTCATTTTTCATAATATACCTTAAATATGTTACTAAGTGAATCCTCTACCATTTTCAAATTATGAGGTGAGAGATCGATAAATAGGAATCTTTAGAATAGGTCGATCATGTGGTGGAGGATTGGACCAAAGGGTAGAGAAATGAAACCCTTTGAGAGGTTGAGAGATATTTTAGGAAGAATCTAGATTACTAAGAAATATTAGAGGAATATATTTCAGAGCTCATAGCTTAGATGCCTTTGATGGAAGAAAAGAATGAGATTTTGATTGCTCTTCCATACATGAAATATTCTTAGGTTAAGCTAGGTACTCAAATTTAGGAGTTGGCTATGGACATAATGTCTCCTTTTCAATTTTCCCTTTAATTACTTTAAATTATCAACTTAACATTCCGATATATTTTATTTTAATTACAATAATATTTTTCACTTGACAATATGAGTATCCTCTATTATCATTATTTTTAGAATGGTTAGAACTTGTGTCCCTCCTAGTAGAATTACTTTAAGATTTTATATTGAGTTTTCCATTTTTTTGTAATATTTTGAGTGGTGCTTGTTTGGTGTCATTTTCTTGTTGCATTAATGATCTAATTTGATTTGCTGGTTGAGCATTTAGTTTTCTTTTATTCCATTTATTTTGACTTAGATTGCATGTCCTTCACAAGATGGAAGGATTATGCTCTGATACTACTTGTAATGTCCCCTTTTAGATTTTATTATAATTTCTTTAAACTCTCAAAATAAGACATGGATAGATTTTATTTAAATTACAAATAATTCAAAAATATTTTTCACTTCACAATATAATTTTTTTATTAATTCTTAAAGATACATCAACTCATGAATATATATATAAAATAAAATGGTACCATATGTAAATGAGATGTATTAATATCATGTACCTCTTATGATTCAATATAAATTAATGTTTTTTTTGTTTGCCCATTCCTCTTAATAATTTCCTAGATGCCCCTCTAATTATTATTATTATTTATTTGATGCTTCAATCATTTAATTCTATCACCATTTTTTATTCTTAGATGGTCTAAAATAACCCCCTACTCATCTCATAACTCCTTCCATAGTACAATTTTTATTCCCCCCCATATCACTTATCATTACGCTTTTAATTATCCTCTTCTCCCTTATTGTCTTATAGATATTCATTCTCCTTATGAACTTCCTCCATTTTTAAATTTTTTTTTTGATGAATAATCCTTTTCTATTAATAAATAATATAATAAGATTACAATTCAAAAAAAAAGGATTAGGGGATACAAGATCACCCCGCGAGATTTCACATGGCTAAAGCTAGAAACAACAACTATTCATAGAGAAGAAACATATAAGAAGCAACCATTAGGTAGCTAAAGTAGTGCCAACTAAGGGGGGTGGTTCATCTTGATCATGAAATCGCATGTCATCCTTGGGATTGGCAGGCGGGTTGGGAACAGTCCAACCATCACCAGCATCATTAGGCGCCTGGTTAGAATCCTTCATATTAGGCCATAGAGGTGAGATGGCCAATTCTAGGAACAAGGGCCACTTTCCAAAAATCACATGTTGAGTACCAGGAGGAGTCGGGGAGTAGCCCTTGCCACCATGGGGTTGGGAAATTAAGCAGTGTTACCAATCACCATCACCATTGCTGGGAGATTGGTGATGGGAAGCCTACAAATGTGGCATGTGTGAGTGGTGGCCCAAAGAATTGTACCCTTTGTGAAAGCCTCTGGGTGGCATGGTATCAATTGAGGCATCTGGAGGTACTCAAGAAATAGTGCAAGGGGCATTTCCCTAGTGATTAAGAAGCTCTTGAAGGTGGACCACCTCCAGGGCCAGCTTGTTTTCTTGTACTTGGCTCTACATCATTATATTATTACAAATGCATATTTAATGTACATAGAAATATTTATATCAAGAAAACTATGAGTGAAAAGAACAACATTTCTATCTTTTGACAGAGTGAACAAAATCTCCATCCTAAAGGTATGCCAAATTTGGGTAAATTTTTTAGGGATCCTGGGAGAATCACCCAAAATAACCATATGCTAAGAGAAGGGTTTAGGTTGAAACCACGTAAAAAAATCATGAGTCTAGTGCCAATAATTTTGAGCCTATCTATAGAACTAGAAAATATGTAGGAAAGACTCTGGTTAGCCACAATATGGACATTGAGCATCTAGAAACCCAGTATGCTTAAGTCAATGCCCAAGGGGAAGACCTGGATAAGCTAGGCACTAAGAAAAATGAGGAATTTTGGGTTTTGTAATGGCACTCCAAATAGTGTCAAAGTACTTTCTCCATTGAGAAAGGGAAGATTGCAAATGCCATATCTGATTAAGTATATCCACCATCGATAGATGGGGAAAAGGCCATTAATGTCCCAAACTTGGCTTGTAGCTAGTGAAAGGAGTGGTAGGATATCACTTCCGATCAATCCAACAAGGTCAAATAGATTGCATACCCAGTTTATAAATTAAGTGGCCTGGAATTGCAAAAAGAAACAAGTCAAAAGTCTAACATTCTAAATAGGAGAGATGGTACTGGACTTGCATATCTTCCCAAGATTTGAGACTAATGGAGAGCCTAGAGAAAATATCATTAGGAGTCTTGATACCTCATTTGATAAAACATAGAGCACTAGCACCTTGAGTCTTGGCTATGGGAATACCATAGATTGAAAACAAAGGAGACCACCAAATCTTCTGCTGGTTCAAAGAGAGCCCATCGTGGAACTCATTACCAGACCAATGAAGCCAACAGTTAACAACTTCCCAAGCTTTCCATATTCTCTTGATAAAAAAAGAGCCCTTTATGTGCATGGGTTCTCACATGATGAGAAGGGTTTGAAATCCAATCTCATTCCATGTAGGTTTGTTAACAGGAAACCCAGAGGAAATGTAATGTTGAACTAGAATCTTCCAAGCTTCATCTCCAATGATGACATGAATAATCCATTTGGCACAAAGAGAAAGGCCTTGCTTTTGTGTGGAGATAAGGCCAAGGCCTCCAGACTCTTTGGGGAGACAACAAAAATCCCATGAAACTTTGTGAAAGCCATGATGGTCAGAACTAGAAGCCCAAAGAAAATCATTGAGCAACCACTCTAGTTTCTAATAGGAAGCTTTTCAAGGATCCTAGTAAGAAGAATAATAGACATGAGTAGCTAAAAGAACTTTAAACCAAATCTAAATTTTTCTCAGAAGAAAAAGTGGTTCCATAAGCCAATAGTCCAACTTATTTGTAATCTTGGCAAGCACCATGTTCTATAGATCCACTTGTGATGCTTGAAAGGAAAAAGGAATGCCTAAAAAGTGGAAAATCTCCCTATGTGTGACCCATTTCCATTTAAAATGGTTAAGCCAAGGTGGAGTTGGAAAAAAAGATATCGATAATAGAGAGTTTTATGTCACTAAATAGCAAAGCCAGAGGCTTGACAAAAAGTGTCAAGACAATTCAAGGCATTGTTGATATTTTCTTCATCCTCCAAAAGAGTGAGAAAATAATCATTAGCAAAATGACCATTGACCAATTGGGAAGACGACTTTAAAAAAGAAATTCCATGAACCAAACTAGAAGACATGGAGTGGGCTATCAAGTAACAAAACCCTTTAGTAGCAAGAACATATAATGTTGGCGCTAGAGGGAAACCATGTCTAATGGAATGAAAAAGCTGAAAGGAGTTAGATTGGGAATTATTGATAGTAATGCAAGCATTACCATCTCCAAACAACATCTCCATAGACTATAGAAAATTGGGACCAAAACCAAGAGCCTCGAGAATTACCAAGATGGAAGGCCATTCAATCTGGTCATAGGATTTAGAAAAATCTATTTTCAAAAAATAGATGGGTGATTGGACTTGTGAGCCCACTTTATACCTTACTAGACACCAATGATGTTGTCAAGAATATACCTAGATTTGATAAAGTGAGTTTGTTTGGGCCACACATTTAAAGGAAGGAGATGGCAAATTTTAAGATAAATTTCCTTTGCAATAATCTTATAGGACACATTAAGAAGGGTAATGGTCCACTAATTACAAATATCCTCAAGATTGCTAGCTTTAGGTATAAATTTTATGTTTCCTTTGTTGATAATAGCTCCTATCCTTTTAGAATGATAGGCTTCAAGATAAACTTTGTATAGATCAAGACCAATATACTCCCAGAGGTGCTTGTAAAATTCACAAGGAAACCCATCATACCCAGGGACTTGTCATCAGCCATGGAGAAAACTACCTCTTTAAGGTCTCAAAGGGTAAGAAGCTGCTCATAGAAAGCATGTTGCTCAACTGCTAGGCAATTTAGAGTAACACAAATACACTTTCTAAGGGCTTCATCTAGAGAAACTAAATTTCCCTTTGAAGAAAACACATTTTCATAGTGATGAACAAAAGCCTGTAGGATGTTAGGGAGACTAGAGAGAAAATAAGTGCCTTGTTTGATTTTTTTAATCCCAAAATTGGTATTACAGGCTTGAAGGGCCTAAAATAACTCCTTCGAAGTTTTATTTCTAACCTCCAAACAATGGAGGAAAGCTTTGATTTGGGACCCTCGAACAACATAATTATTTACAACTTATTTATCATGGTGGAGTTTGACAAGTTAAATTTGAAAATCAACATCAAAAGGGTTAAGGGTGAGAGCCTTAGAAGCCTTCTTGAGAGTAGTGGTATTGGATTCATAAGATTGCCTTTTGAAAACTACCAACTACTACCCATAGATGCATAGAAAGCAAGTAGTTTTGGTAATGGAAACATTCCACCACTAAATCCACCCTATCTAGGAATGCAGACATAGCTTCAAATTCCAGACACATAAGATATGAGCAATAGCAGAAGCATGCATCAACACTGACAAGTTGAGGAAAATTTGAGTCCTGACAACTCGTTGGATAGCTATTTGTCACAAAATAGAAAAATAAATGGGATAGTGGTTTGATAATGTCACATCTAGCAAGGGAATGAAAGGTAAATCTCAATCCTCAGAAAAGGAGAAAAGGGATTGTATAGTAATCATGTCAAGATTGAAAAATTTTAAAATGTGGTCAGAGCCAGCTTGAAATTTGGACCAAGTGTGCCAAACCCCACTATGTTGGTAGTGGTTAATATTGGGATAAAAAAGACCCAATTTATTAAGCATGTAGTACCAGGCTTCCCTTTCCCCAACTATCTAGTGAAAAGGAAAAATTCCATGTTTGCCAGAGGATAGCTCAACCATATTAAACTCACTAGACATAACCCAAGTAGCTAGAGGCAACTTTTCTGCTAGCCAACCAAACAATTCAGATCTTTCCATAGCATCATTGGGAGCATAAATATTAACGACTCCAAAAGAATGATGGTTAATAGAAAGAAAAAGTCAATTGACTCTATGCATGGGGTTAGAACCATGCGAAATAATAGAAAAATGAAGACGAGGTGATAGAAGAGTAACTAGACCACCTCTGCTAGAATCATTCTATGAGGGAAACATAATGCCATCTGGCCAAATGACATGACATGCAGAGGAAAGCATGAAATTGAAGATCTTAACTTCTTGCACATAGAGAAAATCTAAATTACCAAGTTTATAATGGGTATCCTTGACATAATACTTTCTAGAGAGGTCAAAAAGACCTTGCACATTCCACCATAAAAAATTAATGAAAGTTCTTCCATATCTTCCTCATCCTTGAGAGAGGAGTAGCTATTCTACAAGAAAATTGAAACTTGGTTAAAGCCAGAAGGAAAATACTCTAGACTAATGGCCCAACATTTCTCCTCACCTTTCTCAGCAAGTCCAGGAGAACTATGAGAATATTACACATTCTGAGTCACCATAGGAGGAAGCAACAAGAGGGATGTGAATCACAACTAAGGTGTTAGCCCTAACAGTTTCCTTAATTCCATGTGAATTAGGGTTTGAAACCTGTGAAACACCAAGGTTTGGTTCTGAAAAAACTACTTGCGTCCCTACAATGGGTAGGGTTTGTGCTCCTATTGAGATAGGAGGAACCAATATAACATTTGCATATGACTATTTAGGAGCTAACAAATCCTTTCCCTTGCACCCAATAGTAGTCTATTCTTTTTTTTTGCTTCCCTTTTGCTAGTTTGATAGGAGCCTCTTTAGGTGGGGGTTTAACCCTAGGCACAGCCATAGGGCAATCCCTAATCTTGTGTTCGACTGACTGGCACCTATAAAAAGTGTTAGGGAGGTTAAAATAAAGCACCTTCTAAGAGAAGGTTTGAGAACCAATATGTATCTCCACAAAATCCTTAAGATCATTGGAAAGATCAACCTCAATGCAAACACATTTCTGAGGATGAGCATTGAAAAAAAATTCATGTCCCTTTGTAATAATTTTACCAAGGGTATTGGAAATGGACTCAATAAAAGGCCAACATGGTAAGGGTAATCCTAAGAACTTAGCCCACATAGGAACCCTAAGATTTTTGTCATTAGAGATAGTGAAATCTCTTGACCATATTTGAAAAACAAGTAGGGAAGAATGCACAAACCAAGGAACATTGCTAAAATCCATGTCTACTTGTGAGAGGTTAGCAAAGTGAAATTAAAAAATCCTTTGGTAAGGTTTTGCATAGTATCAAGGCAAACTCCGTGAGGAGTCCAGCTTTTGTTAACCCATTCTCGGAGCATAGCTTTAGGAGGAGTCCTACCCACAAAATACCCTATTAAGGTATTGTTCTAACCAATCAAAAGTAGCATCAAATTCTTGGAAAGGAAAGATAATATTAGGATTACCTCATGAAAAACCTTAAGGACAAACTTGTGAGGACATTTGTTCAATGGAGGCACCATGGCTTTTCAAAGCAGTAGTGTGAACACCAGTATCAACAAGTGGTTCACCACTAGCTGGGGCCATTATAAAATAGCCTTAAAACTCCTGCATTAAATGTGTTTTGATAGGTGGAAGATGCAGAAGGAAAGCTTAGACAAAGAGTCATACACAAGGAAACTCAAAGATTGCTTGAAACCCTAGCAGAGTGAAAACTCCTCAATCATTTAAATTTATTTTTATTATTATTTTGGTCACCCCCTTGATGCCACTTATCTCCACTAAATTTGATATGTTTTAATTTATATATAACTTTTCTTATATTGTCTTTTTCCTTTGAATATCCATCTTATTTTGTTAGGAGGGCGCACACACACACGCACACGCGCACACGCACACGCACACGCACACGCACACGCACACACACACACACACACACACACACACACACACACACACACACACACACACACACACACACACATGCACGCACGCACGCACACAAAAATAGGAATTTATGTGATATTTCATGTGGGGCCTACCTGACCAAAGTGCATGGGATTATGTAATCAACTTATTATGTGATCGATTAATATGGTATTGTATGTTGGGATTGTATATTATTATAATTAGATAATAGTAAAATATTTTTACTCTTTTGACTATGACATAAATTTATAATTGAATAGAACCTTCAGGACAAACTTGTGAGGACATTTGTTCAATGGAGGCACCATGGCTTTTCAAAGCAGTAGTGTGAACACCAGTATCAACAAGTGGTTCACCACTAGCTGGGGCCATTATAAAATAGCCTTAAAACTCCTGCATTAAATGTGTTTTGATAGGTGGAAGATGCAGAAGGAAAGCTTAGACAAAGAGTCATACACAAGGAAACTCAAAGATTGCTTGAAACCCTAGCAGAGTGAAAACTCCTCAATCATTTAAATTTATTTTTATTATTATTTTGGTCACCCCCTTGATGCCACTTATCTCCACTAAATTTGATATGTTTTAATTTATATATAACTTTTCTTATATTGTCTTTTTCCTTTGAATATCCATCTTATTTTGTTAGGAGGGCGCACACACACACGCACACGCGCACACGCACACGCACACGCACACGCACACGCACACGCACACGCACACACACACACACACACACACACACACACACACACACACACACACACACACACACACACATGCACGCACACACGCACACACAAATAGGAATTTATGTGATATTTCATGTGGGGCCTACCTGACCAAAGTGCATGGGATTATGTAATCAACTTATTATGTGATCGATTAATATGGTATTGTATGTTGGGATTGTATATTATTATAATTAGATAATAGTAAAATATTTTTACTCTTTTGACTATGACATAAATTTATAATTGAATAGGATAAGATGGATGATGAATATATATTCATATAGTTGTCGATAATGTTATTGTGAATAGTTAATGTTGACTTTCTTTCTATGATTGGAGAATGAAATAATCCATAGTATTCAAGGTTTTTCATTATCGTCCAATCATATTTTATGATTTTATTAATTCATTATTGTTCAATGGTTTAATTACCTAATCGGGGTAATGACATATTCAAGTAATGATTATAAGTTATGATGATAGTATATTTTAACCATATTATCATATATCCTTATTACATATATATATTTAGTTAGTATAATTCTAAGATTCTATTTTAGGAAGATTGTGATAATGCAATAGAGGAAAGTTGAAGATAAAGTAGATAATGCTATTAGTGGGATTCAAGTAGAGCTAGAGGAAGGGAAAAGAAAAAGGAAATGACATGAGAAAATCCATGGTAAAGATGAAGGTCTTCAACCAATGACTAAGAAGAATTTTTTTCTAGAGGATTCAACTTTGTATAAGCCTTCCAAGATGTCCTCCATGTTTTATATGCTCAATGAATTGAGAAAGTATCCCATCTTATGGTTGCTAGGATGGCTATTTGTATTCCTATTTGGTTTCTAGTCTTAATGTTTGTGTTCTTTTTCTAGTTCTATCCTTGGTAGTTCTTTTTGGTTATTCATTTGGTAGTTTATATCTTTGGTTCTATTTTCTCGGGTCTCATTCCTTGTGGAACCTTTTCTTTCTATCTGCTAGTATTCATGCTATTTCTTATAAGGGTTCAAGCTCCATCTCTCTTTATCTAATTAAAATACCTAAAGATATATACATTAGCCCAAACCTATCATTATGAGATAAAAATATCTTCAAGTGTCAGATAATGCAATATCTTTTAAGGATGCCTCTTTGTTCCACTAGAACACCAACTAGATTTCGCATTGCAACCATTTAATTTTATTGCAAAATTCCTCTTTCTTACCTATGGAAAAAATACTATTAAAGGAAAAAGTGGGAGGGACATTTTCCCCAAACCATTAGAAGGCCACTTGTAAAAAATATTCCTTTCTAAGAGATTTCAAATTAATCTTAATATAAGCCCCATTTTTTAATTATTAAGAATAGAACACAACTCCATATTGCACTCTAAAGAACCATCTACATTTAGACCACTCTATAAATATTGGCTCTTCCTATTTCCCTTATCCATATCTTCAAACATCCTCAAACTTGATTCCTCTTAGACCTTTTCCCTCACTAAAATAAACTCCAAAACTTTGGTGGAAAAATACCCAATGAAAACTTCATCCTTTTCCATGTATATAATTTCATGTTCAATGGAAGCAACACATATCTTTTTGTTTGACATTTCTTTTAATTTATTATATGCGGGGTGGAAAAATACTCAATCAGATCTTCACCTTTTTCCATGAAAATAATTGCACTGAAGCAACAAATATATTTTTACTAGACATTTCTTTTAATTTATTATATGTGTGATTCTAATTGTCATCATACTTTGTCACCTTGCATATTCTTGCTCATTTAGTTCAGTATTTGTATTGGTATTTGGTTTTTGGTCTTAATGTTCAGGTTGGTTTCTAGTTCTATATGCTAGAATTAATGGTATTTTTTAAAATAAGGGTTCAGACTCTATCTCTCTTTATCTAATTAAAATATTTCAACCATGTTGAACAAAGAAATTTTCACCTTACATAATGCCTAAACTTATATACATTAGCCCAAACCTATCGTTACTAGATAAATATATCTTCAAGTGTCAGATAATCCAATATCTTGTAAGGATGTCTCTTTGTTCCACTAGAACACCAACCAGATTTTGTATTGCAAACATTTAATTTTATTGTAAAATTCCTCTTTCGTTTACCTATAGAAAAAATACTATTAAAGGAAAACGTGGGAGGACATTTTCCCCAAGCCATTAGAAGGTGACTTGAAAAACATATTCCTTTCTAAGAGATTTAAAATTAATCTTAATATAACTCTTATTTTTTAACTATTACGAAAAGATTACAACTCTATATTGTACTCTAAAGGACCACCTACATTTAGACCACCTTATAGATAACTTCTCTTCCTATTTCCCTTATCCAAATCTTCAAATGTTCTCAAACTCAATGCCTCTTTGCCCTTTTCCCTCACTAAAATAAACTCCAAAACTTTGGTGGAAAAATACCCAATAAAAACTTCATCTTTTTCCATGGAAATAATTTTTTTGTTAGACATTTCTATTAATTTATTATATGTGGGATGGAAAAATATTCAATAAGAACTTAATCTTTTTTCACGGAAATAATTTCAGACAAGCTAACAAATATATATTTATTAGACATTTCTTTTAATTTATTATATGTGCGATTCTAACTGTGATCATACTTGTCACCTTGCATATTCTAGCTCATTTACTTCAGTATCACACCCTTCTATGTAAATGTTGCTAGCTCACGAATCCACGAAATCTTCGATACTGAAATTTGAAACAGAAAATAATACAAAATAACTTTCTCATGTTTGCAAATGAAAGGAATGCTCAGATAAACGCAAGCATGTCCGGTTAAGCTAAAGCATCCGCCGGCAGACAGTATCGTACGAAAGTAGACCATTGAGGGCGTGTCAAACCACAGAAAACTGGATTTTCGATCTAGAAGACAGTTTTATAATGGAAAACTTGTCATTGTAGTTGGGCGGTGGAAGATAACTTTACTCCCGTGTGTTCATACCACGATAATGACGCCGGGGACTACAGCAACAATATTAGGGTTAGTGACAGCTATAAATACAATGAAGTCGTATCATTCAAGCAGCGCAAAGGTGCATCTATCCGACAGAAGAGAAGAAAGATTTGCAGAGCACGCTTTCCAATATCACAATTGAAGTGAGCTGAGGTGATGTTAGAATAAGATGTTCACATGGAATTTAAATAGAAAGGTGAGCTGATATGTTTGGTTTTTGTTTTGCAGGAAAGATGAGGATGATTTTAGGCATAGCGTTTGGATTGCTGCTGAACAGCATGGCCAATGTAGCGGAATGTGGTAGGCTTGGTGATGTTGCAGGAATCCTGGCAACATGTAAACCTAGCGGTTTCTTGAACGGCAACTCCCACGACTGCAATCGCGCTCATGGGTCGGATTGCTGCCAGTCGGGGAAGAGATACCCGCAGTTCAAATGTTCTCCCCCGGTGACGAGCAAAACTCCAGCCACGCTCACACTGAATGGGTTTGAGAAGGGCGAAGACGGAGGAGGGCCTTCTGAATGCGACGGGGACTACCACGATGACAACTCTCTGGTGGTCGCTCTCTCCACTGGATGGTACGCCGGTGGCAGCCGCTGCCACGACTTCATAGTCATCACCAATCCAGACAACGGACGAACTGCGCGGGCCATGGTGGTGGATGAGTGCGACTCAGTGTCTGGGTGTGATGACGATCACGACCACCAACCTCCTTGCAACAACAATATCGTTGATGCCTCTCCTGGCGTATGGAAAGCCTTGGGAGTCAGTAATCCTGATGATGTTGGTGAGATGAGCATCACATGGTCGGAGACTTAAATCTCTTTCGTTCCTTTGATGTCGTGTGTGTCTTCCCCATGTGCACCGTGTCAAACATTACTCGTGAAACCTTATTTATCACTCCATAATAGAGTACTCATATCCATTGCATGATGTATATTTTTCATTGTAATCTTACTGTTGTTTTAATTGGATTCCCCCATGTTGACGAATAGTATGATTGGTTGACATAAGATTATATAATATTGTTTGTTTTACATGGACTAGAAACGTAAAATGTTACGAAAACAAATATTCGTTTTGTTCAACACATAAAACATTCTCAACTCATATATGACTTAAATGTCAAGCAACAGCATAGAAAAACAGTTTAAAAACAGACCCTTAAACAATCTACACCAATTTAGCCACAAATAGTCCTTAACTATATAGTCATTAATATCTCTCACTTTCTTAATAACACTATCTATAGGATTAGTATCTTTTTTTCATACTTCTGAGCTGCATGGCAGGGCACAAACTGGTCTCTAGACTTGCAATTTCACTTGGTTTGTCTGCATCTCTGCTAGTAGAATTATTCTTCTTCCTCACCTAAGAGTGCTAGTGTCGTGACTGAAATTTTTAGAACTCGAAGCTAGATAGGTAGCTTTTAAAATCTGATAGACCACATCTGCTTGTTCATTAAACTTCCTTAAGCCCTCATTGGCACCCATTAAAGATGACTTGCTAACATTGGCTATTTGTTTTGAGGAGATTGAAACCTATTTTATTTATCTTCCAAATTCAAAATTCTCTTTTCATGATCTAGCTTCAAATCATTAATGCCTTGCATGGTCAGTAGAAAGAATATCATCATTTTTTGAGCATTAGTAAAGATTTATTTTTCAGTTTCCCTTATCTACCTAATGACCCACTTACACAGGTCCTCCTGAGTAGAGAGATAATTACTTGAGTTTTCCTACATAAGTCTTATCTTTAAAAGCAGAGCCCTTTTCCATTGGGATTTCTTTCCCAACCTCAAGAGATATGTCATTATAAATGTTCTCTATTTTTTCCTTTTCATGTTTAGATGAAGTATTCTTAATCGAAGGGTGTTTTCTCCTCTTCATTTCTTATAGATATCATCCATCAAATCTAGCACAAAGTCTTGGGATAGGACATAGAGTGAATTCTCATCACCAAAAAGTATTATCCTCTTCCTATAAAAGAAAGAAGGAATAAATTTAGAATAAAGAAGGGCATTTCTCTTTGGTTGTAAACATGCTAAAATTCATTCCTGTCAAAGTCAATGTCATCATAATAAGTAGGTCCTCTAAATTGTAATGTATCCTAATATTGTTCTTAAATTCTACCTTATTTTTGGAAAATATATATTTTTAAAATATGCAGGGATTTATCCCTCTACATGAACAAAATAATTAAACCCTCATGGAATACATGAACCCATGGTTTCTTCTTTTTCATTTTAAGATTGTGACTTAACAAGGAAGCCAAATAACAAGGAATAGAAGTGTGATCATGGAAGAAGTGATTAAGAATAAAAAAATAATTAAGAAAAAAAAAGTGATAATGGAATAACCTTCAAAAGTTTCCATCAAGAAAAATGCACCATATTATCACCTCAACAACATATACGTATAGTTTTAATATGATAGTTGTTCAAAACCCCACATTAGATATTTTTCTAGCCTTCTCTTTTTCCCCTAGAAGAAAAAAATGTCCATAGCTTCAACCACCATTTTCTTATTCCTATAAAAGTTTGTGTCATCGTTTTCCATATTGGAGACTACAAAAATTAGTTCTTGATTAGTAATAATTTTGAACCCCTAGTATTTCAAATTACTATTTTCCAAATGTTCCACAAAAGGCTCTGTGACAAGGGCATCCCCATTGTGCAAGGTTTTCATATATGAAGTTAGTTCACTAGTGGGAAGTAAGATCCAAATTATCTACAAGTTCTTCCATTTTTCATGGACAATTAGTTCAAGCTAATTTCTATCTCTATACATAGCTATAGATAGATAACTCTATGACACCAAAATATAAAAAAATTGCCCACTGAATACCAATTCAACACAAAGCTTGTAATAAAATTGCATGCCTTACACCTTTCATTTGCATGAAGGAGTATAATGAGTATGAGTTACTACTTATAGGATAATGAAAATTACCATTAATGTGCTATGTAACCTATTTAGGATATGGCCATAGAAATCCTAATTTAATCTTTAACTTGATGTCGCTACCGAATTGGCTACTTGATTTCTCTCATATTTCCCATGAGAAATTCATTTTTTGAAATTTATCTATAACATCCATACAATCTTTTATAATATTTTCAATAGTCCAATTGAGAATGCGTACATCTTGTAACTAATTAATAGAATTTAATGTGTCACTTTCAAAGTATAATTTAGTTAGACATTTCTCTTTTGCCATGATTATACCCAAGTTGATAGTTTTGGTCTCAACACCATAGTTTTCCTAGTAACTAGAAGAAGTCCCACTATCAAAACTAATCCATATGTAGAATCCCATATGAGTCTCCCAAAACATATAGGTATGGGATGACACTTCATGTTCCATCTATATTAAATTAGGTTATGTCCCTCAAGATCAACCTTGGCTTCAAAAGGAATTGCACTATAATTCATCTATCATAGGTCCTCAATAGTGTTAATGATTATACTACCTGCATACTCATGAAAAATATCAATAGCCCAACATGAGGTAAAAAAAAAAATGCACATTGTAACATAAGCATCATACTCTTAGATCCCAATATACTTAATAAAATAACTGATATGTAAACTTGTATCTACAACATCTCAAAATGAAATCACATAACTTAACATCTATATATGATGAAATATTCCACCTCAACTCCCACTCTTTGCAATATCATACTTGACTAGAGAAGGTGATAATGAATACCACAAAGAGTGAGAAGCACTTCTTACAACCCCAATTTTTTTTTTAACAAGAAACACCTTCAGTTGAGAGGAAGTTATCTCTAAGAGGAGCTATGAATAACCACGAAAAGACCCTTCATTGAAATAGGGGACATCCATTGAATCAAGTTCTAAGAGGAGCTAGGAAGCACCTAGATAACACCCTAAGGCCTAAGATGAAATATCAATTCCTCTCTAAAAAACATAAGCCCAAGAATGGATGAAAAACATCCTCAACATCCTTTATGCATAAGAAACATCTCCTACTTAGTGAAATTATTAGATGTAAGAAGTTTATTTTGTAAAATTAATGACTAGAAAAAATGAACTATGGGAAACAACTTAGAGTTCTAAAGGTATGAAGAAAAAGGCCCAAGGGAAATAGGGTTGGAAAGAATCTATAATTATATAGAAATTGATAAATGACCATCAAACAAAAGATTCCAAAATAAAAAATCCTCTACACCACACCTCATAATACAAAGCTAATTTAGAAGATTTTTTAGGGTAACTAGGGAATGATTGATCACAAATAAGCTCACCTATCTATGAATAACAATGTAGTCTCCCACAAAATGGCCATAGATATTAGTAAATCATGCTCACAAGATGAAAATTATAGAATTAGAGAAGGAGGTGAATCTCTTAGCCACCAATCATCCCAAACCCAAATTTTAAATACATTAACGAGGGACAACATCATTCCTTTACAAATAATGTCAGTGGTATGACAAATATATTTAGGGCACCCATTAATTTATATACCACAATACATCTATAGAAAAAGGATATCCGCTTAGATATTCATCATAAATAACCTTAGACTAATCACGTTAACCAATAAGGCCTGACCATAATTTCTTAATGAGAAGAACTGTATTGAACATATTGTCTTTATGGATAAAAAGGTGCACAATAGAACATGGTTAACCAACATAATCTTGTGCCACACTATGCATCATTTTCTTAGATTCCATACCTCACTATAGAAAATTCCTATGAATATATTCCATCTTAGTAAAACCTTCTTAGGGATGGTAAAAGTACTAATAGCATAGACTTTTAGGGTTTGAGGAGAATATTCAATGAGCTAAAGTTTACCATTCTAGAGAGAGAGAGAGAGAGAGAGAGAGAGAGAGAGAGAGAGAGAGGCCACTTCTAGAAAACTAATTTATCTTGAAATTGAAAAATAGTGTTAAATAGTCAAATTGATAGAATAAAAAAATAATTTTTTTTGAAAAATATAAGATTAGTAACTAAGAAGCGAGGGGTGAATCAGTTACCACAAAAATATAACCTAGATCCCTTAGATATCAATAGAAATCAAATCTTGGTGTAAACAAAACTCTATTGTAACTTGGTAAATAAATAGAAACTCAGTTTACACTAACAAATGTTGTAACTCGGTAAACACTAAAATAACTCAACAAATTCTTATCATGGAAATCTTAAGATATTATCTGTGATTGATCTTACTCTAACTTAATTTCATACACATAAAAGAAATAGCATGAACACAATTGACACCAAGATTTAATGTGGAAACCCAATTTGTGATAAACCACCAATGCAACTAGTTACTGATTTTCACTCTTATAAAGTGAGCCCTATTAGGAGTCAACCTTGTTAAGGGTTACAAAATATTTTGTTAGTTATGACCTTGTTAGAGGATCTAATCACCTTGTAAGGAGTAGCCTTGTTAGAGGTCTTTTAGACAATTCAATAGAAATGTACCTTGTTAGAGGATTTACAAATTACTATTAAGCCAACTCTATTAAGAGATCTAGATCACTGCTACAATGGTTAGAGAGTAATGATGAGATGACCTAATTTTTGATGCAACTAAATTGCTAATTACATATCTCAATTTTATCTTGTATCCTTGATCCTTCCTGATCAAATGTATTTTGCATCTCAACAAGGATATTTTTCTTATCCTTCTAAATTGCTTCCTCTAAGCATCATTAAATCTTCAATTCTTTTTTACTCATTCAATCCTCAATTTCACCTTGTATTCATATCTTACACATTATCAAGTCAGATTTATTACAACTTAGAATAATTAATATTCATCCCTTTAGTCTGCTAGAACCAATAAACAATTCAATTGAACTCAATATACCAAAACAAGAAAATCTTTCGTTAGTTGATCCTGCTTGGTAGATACTAACTCAAGGAAATTTTCCTATATTAACCAAGTGAGCTTATTTAACACTACATATTCACTAAGCTCCTTTCATAACCAAGTGAGCTTGGTTAACTCTGGTTCTATCCAAAATTTCCTTCATTAGCTGAGTGAGCTCACTTGACACTCAACTTCTGCAAACTTTCCTTTGTCACCTGAATAAATCTAGTAGACATCATCTTTTGAACTAGGAAAATGTTGGAATTATCCATAGACAAATGAAACTATCTTCAATGCCTAAGTAAGCTTGGCATACACTAGCCAGCAATGATATGACATTTTGTGTAACATCAAAGATACTATGCAATTAATCAATTTTCTTCCAACAATCTCCTTCTTTAGAGAAAGAATAAAATAAGTAGCATATCCTTAGTTTCATACTAATTCTTATCCATGAGAACTCCCTCTATCATTGTGAACTCCTTCTACCTTCAGTTTCTTCCTCTATCAGTAAAGCTCTCTCTTCAACATCTTCTTCTATTAGAAAAATCTGTCTTTGATATTAGACCAAGTTCAGTCTCCCTTTTGACATATCTTTATATTTATCTTTATAAAATTTCTATGAGATATCACAATAAACTTATTCCTCTTTGACATCTCATGTCAAAGACAATATTTAGTGAATATCAATGTACCTCATGTACTAATTCATTTGCAATATGCCCTTGTCAATACTACATCAACTAATTGATCTTCAACATGCTCTAGTTGATGCATCACTAAACTTCATTTAGTGAGCTTTAGATAGGGGAATAACCCCTAAATTACCTCTTAAATACAAAAATGCATCCTTAGGTAATGTCTTATTAAATATATCTACAGTTTGTTCTTCAATATCCACATATTCTAATCTTACCTTTTTATCTTCTACCATTCTCTCAAAAAATGATATTTTATAGCAATTTGTTTTATTTTGGTATGCATCACAAGATTCTTTGATATATTAATTGCACTCTTGTTATCAAAGAAGATAACTACTGGATCTTTGATTTCTACCTTCATACCTACCAACAATGGCTTGAACCAAACAACATTTGAACAATTAACTACTGCTGCCACATATTCTACCTCTAGTGTGGATTGAGAAATACAATTATGTTTCTTTCTTGTCCAAGACACTAGTCTTTTACCAAGAAATATTGTTCCACCACTAGTGCTCTTTCTGTCATCAACACTTCCTGCCTAGTCAACATCTGTCAATGTTTTCAAATCCAAATTGCCTCCCTTTTTTGTACCATAAACCATAGTCTTCAGTACCTTTTAGATTTCTCATGATTCTTTTGATTACCATCATGTGATTTTATTTGTAATTTGCTAAGAATCTCACCACCATACCAACTACTAATGCAATATCAGGCCTTGCATGCAATTTTCCAATCATTGATCTGTATGTGGTCTAATCTACCTCCTTAGAATCCTCATTTGTGGAAAGGTTATGACTAGTAGACATAGAAGTTCCAAGTAGTCTTGAATCTTCCATTCCAAACTTCTTTAGTATCTCCTTGATATATTTAGATTGGGTAATGTAGATATCTTATTTGTTTTGCTAGATCTACAATCCAACACAAAATTTTATCTCTCCAAACATAGACATCTCAAATTCTTTACTCATTTCTTTTGAAATTCCTTGTACAAGTCATTATTTCCTATAAATAAAGTATCATCCAAAAATATTTCTACCAACACAATCTTCTTGTCTAGTCCTTTGATATATAGATTGTTGTTATCATTTGTTATTTAAAAACTAATCTTTATCAAGTCATTATGAAGTCTTTCATACAAAGCTCTAGGAGCTTTCTTAAGACCATACAATGCTTTGTGTAATTTTAGACCATATCTTTTCTTCGGGATTTACAAAACCTTCATGTTGTTCTATGTAGATGCCCTCATCAAGAATTTCATTCAAGAATGCATATTTTACATCGATTTGATAAAATTTAAATCCTCTATTAGTTGCATATGCTAGTAAAGTTCTAATACCTTCTAATCTTGTAACATGAGAAATTTTTTCACCATAATCAATACCTTCTTCTTTAGAATAGTCTTTACATACTAACCTTGCTTTGTTTCTAGAAATTTGTCCATCTTCATTTAGCTTATTTATGAATACCCACTTTGTGCCAGTTACATTTTTATCCTTGGGTCTAGGAACAAGAGACCAAGTCTTATTCTTCTCTATATGTTCTATTTCCTCATTCATAGCTTAAATCCAAATTTAATTATCTAAAGCATCTTTAACATTTCTAGGTTCAAATTCAGCAATTAAACATGTACCTTTTAATTTATTTCTTGTCATTGTTCCATCTAAACTATCTCTAATGATATGATCAAGTGCATGATGCCTTCTACCATGTATTTCTAACATAGGTGATTTACATTTGGATTTTGTTTCATTTACATCTTCAATGTCTTCTATATTAAGCTCGAGTCCCATTGCCTATGACTTGAGTCCATCAAACTTAGATTGCTCTAGCAACAACTCGGTAGCTTCTAACTATGACTTAGTCCTTCAGAATGTGACTCATGTTGCACTGGATAAAATTTGGTAGCTTTTAGAGATTTTGGGAAGTTGAGAGGTGAAGCTTTCTAACTTCCAAATAGATTTGGAAATGTATCATTCCATAGTAAAAAAATCTACTATAATCCTCAGGTTCTTTGTTTCTTTTTTCACTCTTTTTTGTAAACTCATCAATTCTCACATGTCTACTTTCTATGATTTTATGAGTAGACAAATTCAAACATTTTTATCCTTTACTTATGTAGGAGTATCCTAGCAATATGCTTTCATCACCTTTGACATCAAATTTACCTTTCCTAGATTCTTTTGATATATAACATTTTCTATCAAATACTTTTAAGTAACTTACATCAGGTTTGTAGCCATGCCATAGTTCATAAAAAGTTTGATTTGAGTCTCTCTTCAGGTGTACTCTATTCAATGTATGCACTACAATACTAATTTCTTCCTTCTAGTATTTAATTGCAACATTCTTTTCTATCATCAATGTTCTCACACAATCCATGATGGATCTATTCCTTCCCATTCTACTAAGGTGTACGAGGGGCTAATACCTATCTCTTAATTCCCTTTTCAATGCAAAATTTATTGAACTCATTGGAAATAAATTCACCACCTCTATTTGATCTCAAACATTTCAACTTCTTTCTAGTTTCTCTGTCTACTCTTACCAGATACCACTTAAATTTTTGAAAAGCTTCATATTTTTCTTTTAGATACATTATAGTTATTATTCTAGAATAATCATCAAATAAAGGAATGGAATACTTATCTCCACTATAACTCTCTATTCCAATAAGTCCAAATAAGTTTGTATATACAAGCTGTAAGATTTCTTTGGGATGATAGTTCTTTCTTTTGAAACTAGTTTTTCTATCTTACCAATTTGACAATTTTTGCATAGATCCATATCAGGTTTCCTCAAGCTAGGAATACCTCTTACTCTTCTATTTTTTCTTATCTTGACTAGATTATAAAAGTTTACATAATATAATCTTTTGTGCCATAACTAGCTTTCTTCTACTTGAGCAATAAAGCCTAAATTTTTACTAAGATCTAGGTAGAATAGATTACCTTTTTCATTGAGTAGTTTGGCCTTACAATTTGTGAATTCTACTTTGAATCCAATGTTATTCAACTATGCCACACTTAGTAGATTATGATTTAGTCTTTCAATCCAATAAGCATTGTCACATCTAAGCTCATTAGTTAATGAGATACACCCTTTGAACCCTTTACTTGACAAGGTTCATTGTTTTCAAAATCTCAGACTACCACCACCATAATGTTCCATGTGTTCAAACTTATTTTTTGTCTCGATTCATATGATGCGAGTAGCCACTATCAATAATCCATGTATAATTTTTGCGTACATGAGAGATAAGTGCCCTTTTATCTCCTTCATCACTAGATTCATTTTTTTATATCAATATATACCATTTCATCTTCACTATTATCATAATCTTTAGCCAAAAAAAAAGATTTCTTACCTTTGTCCTTTTAGTCCTTGTAATTCTTGAATTCTTTCTTGGCTTTTAACTTATTGATTTTATTTTCATCTTTTTCTTCTCTATTTGGGCACCTTGCAATAATGTGACTAACTTGTTCACAAGAAAAATAGATAAGAGGAATCTTACCTTTGTACTTTCCTCTACCTTGAATATTTCCTTGCAAGTAGGACTTCAACAACTTCAAGATTACTATCTAAACTTTCTTCCTCTTCTTCACTTTTTGATTGATTAGCTTTTGATTTATTACCCCTTTTCTTGAGTAAAATCTTGGCTTCAAATGAAAACTCAATATGCTTGGAACTAGGGACATTGCTATGATATTTATCCAACCCAAAAACTATCAATCTTTCAACTAGAGTATTCAAAGTTATATTGAGCTATTTGGATCACATCTCATTTCTTGAATAGTGGACACTATAATCACATAGATAGGAAGAAGGGTTCTAAGTTCCTTTCTTACAATTTTTTTATCATCAATGTCTCCTCTAGATGCTTTGATTGCACTCACACTTGTTTTAATTCACTCGACATATTTTGCAATGTTTTCATCTTCTCTCTCATCTCATCTGATCAAATTTTCCTATCAAACTTTCAGCTTTAGATCTTATTAAATTATCATCTCCTCGATAGATGGATTTTAGTTTGATCCATATAACATAAGTTGTAGTGAAACTTTTGAGTTCATTAAATTCAACATAATTAATAGCAGAAGCAATGTCAATCATCATGATGCTATGATTTTTCTTTTCAGCAATTTCTTAACTGATAATGTTCCAATGGGAGTCTTGTATTGACTATCAAGATATTTACAACTTGAATCATTTATAGTTGTAAATATAACCTCATAAGTTGTTTCCATGCTACAAAGTTGTCTTAGTTCAAATTGGGAATCTCTCTTCTGTAAAACATCCCAATCTTTAGCTTAGGTCCTTGAAACCTTCTCTAAAAGCACTTAAAAATTTTTGATACCAATTGTTGGAAGTATAAGAGGAGTAACTAAGAGGGGAGGGGTGAATCAGTTATAACCCAAATCCCTTAGATGTTAATACAACTCAAATCTCAGTGTAAACAAAACTCTGATGTAACTCAACAAATACACAGGCACTTGGTTTACACTAACAAATGTTGTAACTCGGTAAACACTAAAATAACTTGGAAAATGCTTATCATAAAAATCTTAAGATATTATCTATGATGGATCTTACTTTAACTTAGTTGCATACACATAAAAGAAATAACATGAAAATAATTGACAATAGATTTAGCATGGAAATCCAATTTGGGAAAAAATACCAATTACAACTAGTTATTGATTTTCACTCTTCAAAAGTGACCACTATGAGGAGTCAACCATGTTAAAGGTTACAAAACACACTGTTAGGTGTGACCCTATTAGATGATTTAATCACCCTGTTAGGAGTTACCATGTTAGAGTTCTTTTAGATAATTCAATAGAAATGCCACCTTATTAGAAGATTTATAAAGAGTTGTTAAACCAACTTTGTTAAGAGATTTAGATCACCGCTGCAATGGTTGGAGAGTAACAATGAGATGACTTGATTTCTAATGTAACTAAGTTGCTGATTACAGATCTCAATTCTAGCTTGTATACTTGATTCTTCCTGATCGAATGTATCTTTGCATCTAAATAAGGATATTATGCTCATCCTTCTAATTCCCTTCCTCTAAGCATCATTAAAATCTTCAATTATGTTCCACTCATTCAATTCTCAATTTTACCTTGTATTTATATCTTAACATTGTTAAGTTGGCTTGAGTACAACTTAGAATAATTAATATTCATCTCCCTAGTCAGCTAGAACCAACAAATAATTCAATTGAACTCGATATGCCAAAACAAGAAAATCCTTCATTAGCCAATCCTACTCAATAGATACTAACTCAAGGAAATTTTCCTATGTTAACCAAGTGAACTTAGTTAATGTTACATATTCACAAAGTTCCTTTGGTAACCAAATGAACCTAGTTAACACTGGTTCCATCCAACATTTCCTTCATTAACCAAGTGAGCTTAGATAACACTCAACTTCTGCAAACTTTTCTTTGTCATGTACGTGAACTTGGTAGACATTGTCTTCTAAGCTAGTCAAACTCTGGAATGGTTGGTAGACACATGAAATTGTCTTCAATAATTGAGTCAGCTTAGCATACACTAATTGGCAATGATATGAGATTTTGTATAACATCAAAGACAATACACAATTAATCAATTGTTTCCAATAGCTACATCAACTCTTGATGAAGTGAAATATATTATTTATTCAATTAATTAATCATTATACATACAAGAGAAACTAAGTCTTTAGAGATAATCAAAATATCATACACCAAAGTGTGAAGAGTCAATAAATTTGGTGTGAAATACATGATAACTATTGCATATCTTATCTAGAGATCTTTAACTTGAAACTCAATTAACATTGCACGTCTATTGAATCTTGTCATATCCCCATTTTAAGATAGTATTTAAATAATAATTAGGTAATAAAATGTTTTTAGATAAATGATAATAACCCTATATTAAAACTAGTACTAACATACACAAATAGTAAATAATAATTCTTTAATCTATATTATCAATGAAATAATATTTAGTATGATATTTTAAATAATAAATTTTTTTAAAATATTGAATGAGTAAATAAAGAAATAAAATTAAATAACAGAGATAACCTTGTAGAAATTATGTGAAATTTATAAAAACAAATTAATAATAAATAATAAGAAACACAAATCACTAAATAAATAAATAATATAACACATAATAATACAAATTAGCTAGATAAAATAAAAAATCAAGAGATGTTTAACAAATAGACATGAGTCCTTAAAGTTAAGATAGAAAAGGGAGGAGGGTTTATTTTAGATGGAGGGAAAAAAGAAGAGGAGAAGATAGGAGTTCAATAAGGAAAAATGGAAGAGGAAAGTAATATGAAGAAATTAAGGAAGTGAGTTTTTGAAAGTGTATCAATGATATTGAAAGGACGTGAACGTCAAAAAGGGTCATAATTATGAATAGTTGTGACTCTTCAAAAATATTGTGATTATAAAGTATTGGGCCTTTTCCAAAGAATTTTAGTTATGAAGTGTTGCAAATTTTTGAAAGGATTATAACTATGAAGTGTTGTGACATTTCAAAGGATTTGTATTATGAAAGGTTTGGAATCTTGGAAAAGAAGAAACAAAAAATTATATTTTATCCCTTCCTTATAATTAGAAAGTGAAGAATTTTAGAATGTAAATATAGAGTTGAGATAACCTAGAAGGAATAGTTCATTGAAGGGAAGATTAAGGATAAAACCACATGGACCAAGAAAAGAAGATGGTAAGAAATATATGTTTAAGGATTATATATTTTCTAATTATGTTTATGATTTTTTTATATATTAACAAATCATACTTGTGGATAATATTGTGTTAGCTCATGAGGTTGACAACATGGAGATTAATGAGACTTGAAGCATGCAATATGCGAGATGGTAAGATCTCCATCTGACCACCATGACCGAGAATCAATGGGTAAGCTCTGTGCACCATAATATTCTAACAATGTCAACATGTGCATTTTTGATTGACCTTGTATAGGGGATGTCCTCTCCAAGAAGAATCTTAAGGGGTGTGCTCCAAGGAAGATGACAAGGTAGTTGTGAGATAGGAAGTCTGATCTTGAGACATCCTTAATATTAGGGTTAAATAAGAGGGTAGAATAATATAGTTAGTTTTTTTATTGTTTTGATTCTAACTATTATTTTATAGGTACTACTTGTCCCACACTAACCCTAATAGTGGGACATTATAAATCTATGTTTGTAACATTATTTTTAAATTATTTCACTCTAATAATAAAATGGAGTAAGGAAGGAAGGAAGGAAGGTATTTGAGATGGTTTTTGGAGGTGAAGTGTGCCACTATGGAGGAATTCACAAGATGAAAACTAGATTGAGGGAGGGGCTTGCTACTACTAGATCTTCTTTGGCTTATTGATATTTTTGGTTTGGAGGTTGATGGGGCCTTGTCTTTGGGTTTATCCTTTTTGTAACACCAAAATTCACTTCCTTTTCAGTGGCATTTATCTTTTCTCTCCTTTTTTGTGTTCCATAATGAGAGGTTTGGCCTATTTGGCGTGGTGATCTCTTTATCTCCATTGGGGTTTTTAGTTTAAGGGATGCTTATTGCTATTTTTGAGGGACATCTTTTCTCTTCTCCATTTCTTTGTGGCTTCCACTTTTGGGTATGGATTGTGTCCTTCTATAAGTGTTTTGGCTTGCTTACAGTGAGAGCATTATGTCTCACATCTATTGTAGGATAAAAAAGTCTTGGGTTGTACAATTATCTTCTTCCCTACCTCATTTTGGGTTTTTGGGCTTTCCCCTTTCTAGTGTCTTCTACTTCAAAGGATTGTTTGGGTTAAATCTGGTTGTTAGATTTTGAGGGTTCCTTTCATTTCTATCTAGGTTTGGTCTTCACTATCACTAGGTGCACTACTAGTTTTGTGTTTTCCTATTAAAGACTCTGGAGGCTTTATGTGGTGTTTCACTTGTGGTCAAGCTTCTGGTTCCTTGTTTGATCTTCTCTCCCACTCCATTGCCACTTTCTCCTTAGTTTGGTAGTGTTGAGAAGGCTTTGTTACCCCCTTTCTCTTGAAAGCTTTTATTTTTTGGAGGCTACTTTCTACTAAGGGAATTTCTCTTTTCCTCTTCTCTTCCTTGTTCCCTCTAATGGTCTTCTCTATATGGTTATTTCCTATTGAGGATCCTAATAAGGGAGAGTCCTTCCCTATGGAGCTAAGATCTCACTTTTTTTTTGTGTGGTAGATGTCTTATTCTCTCTAGTGTACTCTTCTTTAAGGTTTCATTTTAAGATAGGATCTCTCTTTGAGGTGGAAGTACATGGGTAAAAGCACAAACCTATGTCACCCTTTTGTAAAGGAAAAGGCTAATTAAAGTAAAACTATTCACCTTCAATGACATAAAATTGGTATTAGTATTTTGAATTTGAAAATGAAGTAACCTAATGAAATGTGTAGAAATGTATGAAGTTTAGGATTACAATTTTTAATAATTAATTGAAATAAGAATTGTTACATTTTCCTTATTTTCATACATGATTTTTAAGCTTCTAAAAAATGTTAAAAATTAGGGCTCTAGTTCCCACCACAAAATTATATGGAAATGAACTTATTTAATTTTGATCTCAGACTATGTTATAGATAACATATAGGGGTAGAACATTCAAGAATAAACTTTGGCTTCAGACCTATATTTTCTCTTTTATAAAGATTCAAATTTAACCACACCTGAAATCAATAATTTTATTCTCCCACCACATTTTACAAAATAAATCTATTCTAACTAGGACAAAAATTATATATTCTAGAAGAGGACTCTCTCCTCTAGAGCATCATATAATTTTTAAATTTCTTTGATATATTTTAATATTTTTTCTTTGGCAAAATTGACATATTTTCAAGTGTTAAAATACATTCTTGTAGATTTTTTTAATTAATAATATACTATATCTAATTAAAGCACTATAAAATCTATATGAAAATGTTCTTGAATTTGAGCTCTACAAAATGATGTTTATATGCTACTAAAAAAAAATCATAAAAAATAGTAAGAGTTATTAAAATGCCACTTTTCTGAAATAATTTTATATTTTAAGCAATTGGATACAAACTAGTATAAAACATGCATTTAATGAACATTTCCAATTGGAAAAGTGTGAGACCATATATAACTTAGCTAGAATGAATTTATCTAGATCATATGCTTGAACACGATTTATTTTTATATATAAATACTCAAATTCCATCATTCTTATAAGTTAACCTAAAAGGTGACATAGCTTAGTACTTTTATGCACATCCTTTCAAGTTCGATTATTGTTGGTATGAAGAGTTTAGTGGTTCTAAGTGCTCTTCTTCACATAGATGCTAGGTAGTAGGATTTATTTTTAGTTGGATGTCATCCTTTGGCTGATTGTTCTCTCTCACTTATCTTTGGAGTGGCTTCCCCTTCTTTTCATTTGTTGGGATCTCCTAGAATCCTTCTTGTTGATCTATGTCTTTTCCATTTAGATTTAGAGTTTTTCCCTCTTCTTTTCCCCTCCTTTATTGGGCACAAGGAGTTTTCTTTTGTGTTTATTTTAGGGTTCCTTCCTTAACTCATATGTTTATCAAATTGTATTCTCTTAGTTTCTACACCTAGGTTTGACTAGTTGTGGATCTGGTTCAAGGCCTTGAATTAACCTCTTGTAAGTTCCTTTTATCCTTCCTTCTAGGCTTGATGTTATTTCTATGATCTTACTAGTTCTTTTGGTTGTGTGAGTTGTGGCCCTATCCCTCTTTATCTAATTAGAAAAATATTTTGTAATTAACCTTATATAAGACTTTAGATCTTGAAAAATATTTTCAAGGATAGAATGAATTAATCTTCTCCAAACTAAATCAATAATAAAAATTAAACCATGTAAATATGTTTAAAAAATATTCTTTGCATGCTTGATCACATCATTTTTATTGTACATAGAGTAGCGCCATACATCACCCTAATTAAATTTATAAATTTGCATATTATTTGACATTAAAATTCATTATTTTAGTCATCTCCAATAAGAGAACTAAAACTATTTCTTTAATGTTGTTTTTACATTGTTGCCCCACTTTTTAACATGTATCCATTTTGCAAAAGTGGAGATCTTGGTGTCTTATTTTGGTCTAGGTATGTCTAGGTCTAGTTGCTTCCCTTTAGGTGAAAAGAGTCTTCATCAGATTTCCCATCTTTCCCTTCTCTCACACTTTTATGGCTGGTTGGGCTTTCATTGATATTGTTAGTCTATGGGTAGCTTAGTACCTAATTCAATGGAGATTCTTGAAATTCATAAGGTTATTCACATAGCTGAACTTGTTCATGACTTATCATGTTTTTCCTATGAAAGAATAAAGTTTGCAAAAAATTGAGCATTACCTTCTCCTCGGTGGGTTTTCAACCCATGAAGGTGATTTCCTGCAAAGATTAACAAATGAGGCTTACATATTGAGGTAAGAAGATAGTGAGTTGCTTTATGGTGAATTCACATTTTCATTATAGTTTTCTACCTAGGAAAACATTTGGGATTCACCCTGATGCTCAAAATCATCCTTAGTAGAAAATCCAAAAAATGACTTCTCCTTGGCAGGCTTCCAATCCATGTAGTACATTTTTTGCCAAAGGCAATTGTGAAGAAAAGATATAGGGAAGTGGGCCCCCTTCGACTCTTGTAGCCCTGTTGAGATTTTTTGAACCCAGAAGAAATGTTAACACAAAAGGTAAAGTATAAATAAAGTTTGGGTAGAAAAATAGAAATCACCTTCTCCTCAATGGGTTTTCAACCCATGAGGGCAATTTTTCGCATTCATAAAGAAATCAAATTTATAAGTAGATTGGGCTCATAAAATTACACACAAAGAATTTTAAGATGTTAGTGGAAGTAACCTAATCACTATTAGAAAGATATACTAATCAGAATCTTGCTAGGTGAATATTTCCTTACAGAGTACTCTATTCTTAATTCTCTGAGACTGAATGGAAAATGGAAAGGTAAATATGAAAAGAAGGAAGGTTACTGTTGGGCCAATAGAAATAGTGAAAAGACACCAAAATGTCTATTAGAGGCTCCCACATTTACTAATTCAAATGATTTATCCTTTAATTCATTCGTGTGGCATAGATCCTGAAGATTAACAGATGAATTAGGATTTCTATAAAGAGGGAAACATAGAAATTTTTCAAACTACAACTTTTTTTTGAATTGTTATGCTATTAAATTGCACAATATTTTCAAATTTCTTGGGCTTGTCAATTCAATCCTCTATGATTCATCCAAATTCAAAGTTTCAATTTACTTCTTTCTCAAATAGAATGGCAACCAGATTTTTAGGATTTGATGATCTAAATAGGAATAAGTCCACATTGTAGAACTTTACAGATAACTCACTCTACTTTTTTGATATGCAAGATTTCTAAACAATGTTGAGATCAGAGCTAATCCATCCTATAACTAAGAAACTTTGAGGAAGTGGGCTAGTGGAGGTAACTGGTTTCCCGGTGGCAATCCAAGCTCCAAAATTGATTTATAAATGCATAAATCATTACAATTTGGATACCAAACAAGTTTTTCTACTTGATCATATAGTTCAAATCTCCATTGATAGGAAAATTGTGATAAATTGCCTCTGAGTTCTAGAACAGGAGGAATTCTTGGAATTGATAATACGAGGAGTAGTCTGTAACTTCTTGAAGAAGATGGTGTGGAGGAAAGAAATTACATGATCCTAGTTTCAAAAGCTATAGGGTGCCAAGAGCAAGGTTCCCAAAACTCTATTTGGTACTAATCTCAAGCAAGAGATTGTAGACATTCTAGTTCTTTTGCACAATTTGAAAGGTGAGGTAGAGGCTCTCAATTTTATTAAATAGTAGTTCTTTTCAGTACAAATTATCTATTCAAATATATAGTATATTGATTGGTCCCATGAGGTAACTAAGCATTTTTCCATAGCTCTTAGTGCTGTGAAGTTTTACAACACCATTTACATATCTTCATTTCTGATTTATATGATAGCATCTCTATAGTTGTGGCTGGGTCTTCCAACAATAAAACACTTTCTTAATGATGTGAAATGTTATGAATTCTATCCATGTTTGCAATTGTAGAATAGTTATGTGGAATATGACAAGGTTAATGATGCATTTACAATGAGAATTTGCAAGGAACTCCAAGGATGGCTAGAGAGGAGGTTCAACATAGAGGAAATGATAGCTATTAGTTAGTTTTGGAACTATTTTATCCAATTTTCATCCTTCTCATATTTGTTTCTTGTAGCTTTCAATGGGTTCCCCTTAAAGATGACTACATACCTGAATAATATGATCATGCTGATAGAGATCATGAGGTAGGTGGTGCAAGTGAATGTGCTAAGTGGAAGCTTGAAGAAGAAAGGGTATGAATTCCCTATGAGAGTTGGAGCTTACAGCTACAAGTCTCACTCTGATGCAAAGAATATGCTCAAGGCATTCAAGATGAAATACAAATTGGAGGCATATGAGGTTGTGAGACCTATATTTGACCCGAATGGATATGCGAGGGATGTGTTGCAGATTGGAAGTGTGATCAAACACATTACCACTATCAAAGACTATTGGGTGGACTATAAAGAGAAACTTGAAAGTAGAGATTGTGCTTTTGTTAGGCACATAGTAGAGCAAATTAAAACATATGGTATCAACTTCGATGTTGAAGGATTGGAGGACGATGGAAAAAATATGTATAGTAATACATATTTAACTAAGTAAAGGGGCATTCGTATTAGTTCATAGCCTTATGAAGATGCTAAGGAGGATTTAGATATTATGATGGCTAGGATCATCAAGAGAACTGGAAAGTGGGTTGAATGGACAACCAAGAGGAGTCAGAGTAAGGGTGCAGCCACTCAAGCCTCTCCAATAGCTGTAATGCCTTCTTCCTCCTAGAGTGCTATCTTAGGCATAACAATAGCTACCACTTAAGGACCATCTCAGCCTTCGAGAGGAGGTGATCAACCTCTAGACAAGAACATTCCCATAGCTAAGACTTGTCATGAAAGCTTCCTACCAGTCATCAGAACTCAAATTGGTGCCAAAGAAAAGTAGACGTAGGAGCCAAAAGATAGTGTTACCACCCCAGTTCTATCCCCCCATGTCACACTAGTTCCATCTCCTCATGTTTCTTTAGTTCCTTCTCATCATGCCACTCTAGTTCCCTCTCCTTATCACAGCTCCATTCTGCCAGCAAGTGCTACACTTCTACAACTAAGTGGCTCTACAATACAGATAGTAAATTTGGGAAATGGAAAAATTAGTAGTAGCGAATCTACTAGGTTTAATGAGGTAACAAAGAAAACTCTAGAATTACATAAATACCAGAGCTCTTCTAAGCTCATCTCTCAAGATCTGAAGAATCCTTTGTCTTCAACTACTGTGACAATCACTTCAGTTAAGAAGAAGATGTTTAGTATAGAATCACTTAGGGTGACGTCCAAAGTGATAGGTGTTGATTCTTGGTTGGAGGATACTCTAGAAAGAAAGAGGAAAAGGAAAGATGAAAGCATTTTTTCCAAAGACACTATATCCCTTGCAGTTCATTCTAGGTCTACATTGACCAAGGTAAAGAAGCAAAAAACCTTGTCTATACTTGGGCAAGATCCAAAAATAGGGCACTTGATAATGGAAATAGCCAAGCCCAACAAACGAGGAAGGATTAAAGACATGACTTCTAATGATTTTACTCTACACTCAATGGACCTTGGAGAGGCAAGGCATGACACCAAAGTTGGCTTGTGGAAGTCAACCAATGAGGTGATTGAAGGACAATTACAAAGTTTGATGTTGTCAAAGACCAGAATGAAGGCTAAGATAGATGAATTGAATAGGTTCATCAAATAGTTGGTTACTCCATTGGCAACTATCTTTGGAGTATCAGTAACTAAAAATCCTACTATTGTTGAGGTTTAGGCCCTCATCTCTCAACTTTAGGAAGATAGGCATTTTGGCCAGATTGGTAAAGAATGGATTGAGAAGCTCAAATCAAAAGGTGCTACTATTATAGAATAGATTGGTAATGTGATCCTAAGGTTGAAAATGGAAAAGGATAAAATCATGGCAAATAGTAATACTTTGGCTAGAGAAAGGATGAAGTTTGATGATTGCATCTCTCTCCTAAAGATGACCATTCAGATGAAGGCAAAGGAAGCTATTGAGACAAAAAATCTTGCCCAAGGGAGATGACCTCTATTCAAGTGGCTTCAGAGCACGAATTTCAAGACAAAAATGATCCAATCAGTAGAAAAGAGACTTAAGGAAATAGAGGATAAATTGAAGAAGACCCAAGATAGAGTATTCAAACTTTTGAAAGGACTACATACAGATTCATAGGCTAGTGGCCAAGGAAAAGCACTCATACGGATAAATGTCATGAAGGATAATTTCTCCAAATTCTTTGATAGTCTATCTAATGTGTCTTCTAGTAGTCAAAATAGAGTTGTAGAGCTCTAGACACTTAGTAGATGCATACACATTGCCACAAAAGAGCAGGAAGTAAAAGTGATTCACATTTTTCCCCTTTTGTTTTCTTATGTAATTATTATAATACGAAAAAGTCGTGTCTTGCCATTTATCATTTTTGAGAAGATGAACCAATTGAACTTCTATTGTAACAATCATCTCAAAATGGTATATGTATGAAATTGAAAAATTAATAAAAGGTCGGTGAATTTTTGGTGTGAAATACTTGATGTTGTAGAGACAATTGCATGGTATTTTGATATCAATTATCTTCTGTTCCATTTCTGTTAGTTATAATTTTATATTTTCTCTTATGTCTGGATTGAGGCAAGGAAAGAATAGAGTTTCACTCTTTTTCTTTCAAACATCAAATGAATATGATAGGTAGTGTCACTACATGTTTAGAGAAATATCTTTCAAGTATTTTTCCATTTAAGCTAACCTTAGTTTAGATTTTAATTAACTAAGTTTGGTATTAATAATCTACTATCAAGCTTTATGAGTTCATAAGATGTGTGGGTTCATAAACTTAATCATTATTTAGAAATCATTTTTGCTTGAGTTATATTCAATTTAGGTTTAGCTTGGTTTACCACTTTTGTTCTTAGGTTAAGAAAATACCCACATTTAGTTTTAGAATTAAAACACAATTCATTGCAAATCTACCATAGGGAGTTGTACCTATCAATTCAAAGAAAAGGCAATCTACTTATAAATGACTTTTCAACTATTTGTAATTAGATATTGTTCCTAATGTGGGAATTCAAGAGTCATTATGAAAGAAGAACAAATATGTTAACCAATAGATTTTTGGCAACTCTACTGGGGAGACAAATAGTCACTTAATTAAAAAGCCTATGTCATTAGGAAAAATGGTACTACCTCATGAAAACATTTTTGTAGTGTTCCAACCTAACCTTGGCTTTCAAGATGACCAAAAAGACATAATTTCATTCATTAATACATTTGTTTGGAGACATAGGAGGAACATTTAACATTAGAGGAATGCTAGCTGAGTATTGGAAGAAGAAGAAAGAAGAGGTGAAGCTTTAGAGAGAGCTATTCAAAGGAGAGACATCCAAAGAGAAGAAAGAAAGTTGAGACAAGCAGCTCAAAGAAAAAATTAACTTGGCACCCTGGAACAAACAAGGTTCCTCATAAGTACCAAGGAATAGGGTGGGCAAGACCCTATTTTTGATAAACTTACAGAGCTTGGTTTTCCCATCTTAGATGTTCCAAAGTGGAAAGGTGAAAAGAAAAGTCTAAGTAGACCACCTTCCCCTATTAGGAATCAAGACACTAGTACTTTGCATTCTACTTGTCAAGTATTGGCCCTGCACAAAATTACTACCCCCCCAGTTGTTAATTTCTAATGATACACTGCCAAAAACATCATGGCTACTCCTTGGGCTGCAAAAATAGGATTGTTAGCACTAACAACTTACCATCCACTCCCAGTTGTTTCAAGGAAGAATTTCCCAAAATTTATAGGAGATGGGAAGGTTACTACAGAAGAACATGTTAAAGCTTTCTTTGTAGTTACTCACATTTTAGGAGTTAGACATGAAGATGTTGTTGTAATATTATTTGTGGAAACCTTGACTAAAGCTGTAGTAGACTAGTTCTATCATCTAGATGATGGCTCAATCACTGATTGGGACACAATGAGAGCAACCTTTGAGACAAGGTTTAAGACAACAGAAGATGAACATGTCTTGTTAACATAGTTGAGTTCTATTAAAAAGAAACCTACCATGAGTATGAGAGATTTTTTTGCTAAGTTCAATAAGATTATTAGTAGAATTCCAACTACTGACAGACCTACAATTGGTAATTTGAAAACCTTCTTTATTAGTGCGATGCCCCCAGATGTCAATTATGACTTGAGAAGAGCACATCCCATGGATTTAGTAGACACACAAAAGAAGGTAATTGAATTTGAAGATGATTTGATTTATGTGGGAAAATGGAAGTGAGAATTTCAAACTAAAGGAAGTTCTAGTAATACTGCATCATCTAATGAAATGATTCAGAAATTGTCAAATGAATTGATAGCAGTAAAAAGGCAATTACCTGCTTTCAATAATTCTTATCAATGAAATTATCAAAATTTTCCATGAAGGAACAATGATGCAAAATATCTGCAGCTTATAGGCTCACAACCCAGGTTGTAAATTGAGGAAACACCAAAGAAAGGAAATATGTGTGTCTTTCATTTGACAATAGATCATGATCATGAGAACTATCTAAAAACTACTTGTATAATGCAGTTATTATCCACCAACAAGTTGAACACTGCAACCCCTAGTCTTGAATTAGATTTGTACTCAAATGGTGACTTTGGAAATTTATTATTAGAATATGAGTCAGATTTTGAATTAAAAGGTGAATGTTACACAACTAGTGATGGAACTTCTTACATGGTATTGACTCGAGGTCAAAGAAAAAAGAATCAATCCTCCAATCATGCTCACAAGAATGATCTCAGTCCTCAGTAAGTAATGTTCATATTCATCAAGGTGTATCCACTTCACAAATGGGTAAGGACAAAGTGTCTTTTGATTTCATTCAATTCTGTAAAGAATTGAAATTTTAAATTTCCCCTATATATTATTTGAAGTCTCACCCTTTTGAGTTAAAAGGACTAGTAGGTTGATGTAAAGGGAATGTTTAAGATTTGAATCATAATGTTACTATTGAAAAAAAAGATGAAACCTTGACCTCTAGCTTGTTTAATTAGGAGGATTCTATTATTTTAGCAACCTCTCTTGGGAAAAAATCCAACCCATTTTATATCTCATTGTATATCAATGGGTGCAAGCTAAGCAATTGTATAATAGATTCAAGTGCATCAAACAATATCATGCCCTATTGTGTGGCTAAGGCTCTAGGTTTCAATATCACTAAGGTACATGGAAGATGTTATTCTATGGATATCAAATAGGTTCCTTTGGTTGAACAAATTAAAGATGCTCAATTAGCCTTGGCATCACATTCAGGAAGGAAACTCTTATTAACCATTCTAGTAGCAGATATTCCTACTAGTTATGGACTTCTCTTAAGTATGAGTTTTTGTCAAGACTTAGGAGGAGAAATTAAATTAGATTGGTCGCAGGTAGTCATACATTTTAGGAATAAGAAAGTCAAATTAGAACCTGAAGAAAAGGAGAAGTTTATAGTCTTAAAGTTAGATGATCCTAAAGCCCAGATCCTTTATCAAGAGTTGGAGTTTGGCAACTACATGTTATTTATTGAAGAGACTTTGGATGAGAAAAGAAATGAAAATTTGAGTGAAGGAATTCTTAAGGAGGAAAAAGATTTAACAATTATATGGATATTAGAATTCAATGGAAGTTGTTCCTCTTCGAGATCTGGCATAGGTATAGTATTAATACCTCCTAAGGGAGAACCTAAACCCATGGCCTTCAGCCTAGAGTTTTCAAATATGAATAACACTTTGGAGTATGAGGCCTTGTTACTAGGGATAATAACAACACCAAAAAGGGGAGTAAAGATCCTAAAAGCTCAAGGTGACGTAGAAATCATTGTGAGAAAAATCAAAGGGCAATATTCTATAAAGAATCACAAGCCTAAGAATTACCAAAATAGAGTTTGGGATGAAATAGAAGGCCTAGATACCATTTCTATCAAAGTAGTGCCAAGGGAAATGAACACCAATATAGATACCCTAATAGTTTATGCTTCTTTGCCACTACCCCACCCAAAATTCAAGGATAAGAAATATCAGATTGAGATTGTGTATCAAGCTTCTATTCTAGATAATGTTGAATCTTGGATAGTCTTTGAAGATGACAAGATCTTGTAGTTGTTCCTAGAAAATGACAAATCCTATTCTAAACATGAAGAAAATGAAAACAATCATGAAAGCTTTGATGTCAAGAAGAAACAAAACCAACATGATGAAGTTTAACTACGAGGTAACATTATTCCCCCATACTTTGTGTCTTTGGAAAAATTGTTTAATAGAAACGACACCTACATTAAGAAAAATAGGGTAGAAAAGGGATCTACCACTGGTGAATATGAAGGGATAAATATTAGGGATGTTCATAATACCTAAATGATTAATATTGGGAAATGTTTCTCACTTGAAGAGAAAGAAACTGCAAAACAACTCTTCATAGAATATCAAGAGGTTTTTTCCTAGAGTTACAAAGACCTTAAAAGCTATCAAGGTGGAAAGGTAAAACATTAGAATCCCCTCAAACCTAATGTAGTTCCTTTCTTAAAAAAAAAAAGGAATTATAATCCTAATGTCGTAGATGCCATATTTTGGGGAGTAGATAGAATGTTGAAAGCAAGGATCATCTATCCCATTCATCACTCCACTTGGGTAGCTAATATAGTGCCAATCAGAAAGAAGAATGGAGAAATCAGGATCTGTGTTGATTTTCATGATTTGAACCAAACATCTCTAAAGGATAATTTTTCTCTTCCCAATATGGATTACTTACTACAAATAGTAGTCGGGTTTGAAATGATGTCCATGCTCAATAGGTTCTTGGGTTACAATCAAGTTGAGGTAGAAGAGAAAGACCAACGTAAAATGACATTGACTACTCCTTGGGGTACGTTTTCATATCATAGAATGCCCTTTGGGCTCATCAATGTTGGTGCCACTTTCCAAATGCGTATGAGCAAAATGTTTGTTGATCTAAAGGACAGGATTATAGTTATATATTTTGATGACCTCACTATGTTTTTGAAAAAGAGGAAGGATCACATGGAAGATTTGAGGAAAGTCTTACAAAGGTGTTGGCAACATGGAATCTCACTTAATCCAAAAAAATACATTTTTTGTGTGACAGAGGGAAAGCCCCTTGGTCATATAGTATCTCAAGAGGGTATTAGAATTGATCTTGAATGAGTTGAAGCCATTCAAAGATTAAGCTTGCCATTGAATAAAATAGGAGTTAAATCATTCTTTGGGTAGGTAAATTTCCTTAGAAGGTTTGTACCAAATTTTACAAAAAATACTAAGCATATCGTGGACATCATGAAAGGAGATTAAAATCTCAAATGGAATGAGGCAAGAAAACAAGCCTCTCAGGATATAAAAGATGCTATTGCTAATGCCCCAGTTTTATGTCACTCAAATTATAAGTAAGATTTCATCATCTACTAATATGCTCCTGAACATACCTTATTGGCCATACTTATGCAACATAATGATGAAGGGATACAAGATCCAATAGCTTTCATGAGTATACCTCTAAAAAATCATGAGTTGAAATACTTTCAAATTGAGAAACATGCTTTTTTAGTAGTCAAAGCGTTGAAATTTTTTCAATTTTATATCTTGTATTCACATTCTATCGTTCACGTCTTGGATGTAGCAGTGAAAAGTGTGTTAACTTAGCAAAATGTGGATTATCATATTAGAAGAGCATGGATAGCAAAGGCACAAGAGTATGATATAGACATTAAACCTACCAAGTTGGTAAGAGGAAATGCCTTGTGCAAGGCTATTGCATAAAACATGACAACTGAAGAATCAGAAGAATCACAAGAAAAGAAATTAGTTTTGGTTGTAGGTCTTGATTATTCATGGTTTGATAATATTACTTATTTTCTAACATATGGAGAATGTCTTGAAGGCCTAACTACAAGACAAATGAGAGATCACATATTGAAAGTAGCTAAGTATATAGTTTGGGATGGAAAATTGTTTAAAAAAGCCATAGATGGCACTTTCCTCAGATGTGTGGATAAACAACAACAACAAGAAAAGTTATTGAAAACATTTCATGATGAAGCATGTGGACGAAATTTTTCATCTTTAGTCACAGCTTTCAAAATACTGAGGTAGTGCTATTACTAGCCCAGAATGTTCAAAGATGCATATGCTTGGGTAGCAAAATGTGAAAAATGTAAGATGTTCGTTAGGCACCCTCAATTAGCTACTCTACCATTAAGACTAGTCATCATTGAGGGACCTTTTCAAGAATGGGGTCTTGACTTTATTGGTTCGATCAGTCAAACATCTAGCACTGGTCACCAATATGTGATAACTACAACTGATTACTTCACTAAGTGGGTGGAAGCCAAAGCAACCAAGAAAACTACTTCTGATGTAGTATGCAAATTTATTAAGGAGAACATACTAGTTAGGTTTGGAGTCCCCATCAAATTAGTGATGGATAACATAGCCTATTTCTCTTCAATTTAGATTACCAATTTTTTCTTTGAGTATGGAATCACAATTAGTCATTTGTCTAAGAATTCGATAAATATTGTCAAGAAATTGGTGTCAGATAATGAAAAGAACTTGCACAAGAAAATTCATGAGGCACTGTGGGCAAATAGAGTAATGCCTAAGAGAGAAATTGGAATATCCACTTTTGAATTAATCTATGGAGTTGAGGAAAATTTTCCATTACCTTTGGAATTAGGGTATGTGCAGGATCATGGTGTGCCAAAAAGTGGCGATCTAAAAAAATTGTAGTTCTGAAATATCTCAAACCATTTCAAAACCTATTCCAACTTTTTTCACACCCACCCTGATACTAAATGAAAACAATTAATATCTTTATAAGGTCTACTATATCTTTTGATACCAAACCTATATGGTCAACTTTAAAAAATCCTAAAAATGTGCTTTTGGCTTATTTTTATGTGATTTTTACTTCAAACATGTAGCTGACGACTTTCTTTTCACCAAAATTTGATGAAATGAAAAGGGTTTCTTAAGAATTTTTTTATCTTACCATAAACGTAAGATTTGTCAAATTATGAGTTTCATAAGTAATTATTACTTATTTTCTAATGGAGTTATGTATAAAGTGCTGATTGACATAGTACTTGAAAAAAAACTATAACTTCCAAATGGTACAACATTTTTTAAATCCAAAAGATGCATCACATTCTATGTTTCTTCTACTATAAGGGAAAAAAATGAAAAATTAAATTTTGCAAAGTTTTGAATTAGTTAAGGTGGTCAAACACGAGACCTTTTTTATTCTAAAAATACTAAAGTCAAAAATTAATTATTAATTATTAATTTAGATTAAAAATACCCAAAAATATGTCACATATAGGCATGATTTTGCTACTTATATCTAGAATATTATTAAAAAATATTATCATTTCATTTTGATTAAGGTGGTCAGACATACGTCTACTTCTTATTTTTGTTCTGAAATTTTTGTAATATTGCATTAAAATTCAAAATTTTGACCAATCAATTTTTTTTTTTTTGAGATAAGTCCTAATAGTTTAGAAACTAGATTAAATTTTCTAGAGATTCTTTTCTCTAAAAGTTTTGATATAAAGTTCATAACAAGTAGAAAATTTCACGTCAAGTTGACATAACCCTAATTTTCTAATTTTTTATTGCCACTTAGGAGCATAGTTTGGTTGACCATGATCCTACACATACCCATTAGCCACAAGAAAACTCAGAATAGTGATTGAAGATGATATTTATAAAGATGGTTTATAGAAGAGAATTCTATACTTTAGCAAGCTTAAAGAGGAAACAGAAGAAATCATGGATCACATTACACAACACCAGATGTGAGTTAAAAATTTATTTGATAAGAAGGCAAGACCATGAAAATTCATGGTAGGAGATAGTGTACTACTTTGGGATAAGAAAAGTGCTCCAAAGTGTATGCATAAAAAGTTTGACACTCTATGGAAAGGTCTGTTCATAATTCATCATGCCTTTGAGAATAATTCTTTCAAATTCTTATCAGGATGGTGAAGTGCTAAAGCTTTATCAAATTTCAAATTGAGAATAGGTAACCCCTGTATTGTATTATAGTTATGTTTAGTTTCTTTCTATGTTTTCTTGGTAAGTTTCCTTCCCTTTCCTTTTCTTTCTTCTTGTTGTTTTGTTGTTGCCATTTATATTTGTGAAACTAGAGATTTTGAGTTCCTTGCTTGGGTATGCTCTATCCAAGTCCCTAGTCAGAGCCAACTGTTGCCCCACTTTTCACCTTGTATCCATTTTGCAAAAGTGGAGATTTTGGTGTCTTAGTTTGGTCTAGGTATGTCTAGGTCTAGTTTTTTCCCTTTAGCTGAAAAGAGTCTTCATTGGATTTACCATCTTTCCCTTCTCTCACACTTTTATGGCCAATTCGATTTTCATTGATATGATTAGTCTATGGGTAGCTTAGTACCTAATTCGATGGAGATTCTTGCAATTTATAAAGTTATTTACAAATTTGAACTTGTTCGTGACTTATCATGTTTTTCCTATGGAAGAATAAAGTTTGTGAAAAATTGAGCATCACATTCTCCTTGGTGGGTTTTCAACCCATGAAGGTGATTTGCCATAAACGTTAACAAATGAGGCTTACACATTGAGGTAAGAAGATAGTGAGTTTCTTTATGGTGAATTCACATTTTCATTATAGTTTTCTACCTAGGAAAACAATTGGGATTCACCATGATGCTCAGAATCATCCTTAGTAGAAAATCCAAAAATGACTTCTCATCGGTAGGCTTTTGATCCACGCAGTACATTTTCTAGCAAAGGCAATTGTGAAGAAAAGAGATAGGGAAGTGGGCCCCCTTTGACTCTCATATCTCTTTTGAGATTTTCCAAACATAGAAGAAATCTTAACTCAAAAGGTAAAGTATAAATAAAGCTTGGGAAAAAAAATAGAAATTGCCTTCTCCTCAGTGGGTTTTCAACCTATAAGGGAAATTTTCCACATTCATAAAGAAATCAACTTTATAAGTAAATTGGGCCCATGAATTACACACAAAGCATTTTAAAATGTTAGTGGAAGTGACCTAATCACTATTAGAAAGGTATACTAAATAGAATCCTACTAGGAGGATATTTCCTTACAGAGTATTTTATTCTTAATTCTTCAAAACTGAATGAAAAATAGAAAGATAAATATGAAAATAAGGAAAGTTATTTTTGGGTGAATAGAAATAGTGAAAAGACACTAAAATGTCTATTAGAGGCTCCCATATTTACTAATTCAATGGATATATCCTTAAATTCATTCGTGTGGCATGGATCCTAAAGATTAATGGATGAATTCAGATTTCTATAGAGGGAAACATAATAGTTTTTCAAACTATCACTTTTTCTTAAACTACTATGCTATTAAATTGCACAACATTTTCAAATTTCTTGTCCTTGCAAATTCAATCCTCTATGACTCATTGAAATTCAAAGTTCCAATTTACTTCTTTCTCAAACAAAATGACAACCAGATTTGTAGGATTTGATGGTCTAAATGGGATTAAATCCACATTGTAGAACTTTATAGGTACCTCACTTTGCTTTTTCGATATGCAAGATTTCCAAATGAGGCCAAGGTCAAATCCAATCCATCCTATAACCAAGAAGCTCTGAGGAAGTGAGCTAGTGGAGGTAGCTAGTTTCCCAGTGGTAGTCCAAGCTCTATAATTGATTTATGAATGCATAAATCATTACAATCTAGATACTAGACAATTTTTTCTACCAAATCATACAATTCTAATCTCCATTGATAGGAAAACTATGATAAATTGCCTCTAAGTTCTAGAATGGGAGGTGTTCTTGAAATTGATGATAGGAGGAGCAATCTTTAAGTTATCCTTGAAGAAGATGGTGTGGAGGAAAAAAATTATGTGATCCTAGTTTCAAAAGCCATGGGGTGCCAAGAGTAAGGTTCCCAAAACTCTATTTGGTACTAATCTCAGGCAAGATATTGTAGACATTCTAGATCTTTTACACAGACTGAAAGGTGTGGTAGAGGCTCTCAATTTTGTTGAACACTATTTCTTTTTGGTACAAATTATCTATTCAGATACAAATTATATTGAGTGGGCCTATGGGGTAAGTGAGCATCTGTCCAGAGCTCTTAGCACCATGAAGTTTTACAACACCTTTTACATGTAGACCTTCCTTTCTAATTTATATGCTAGCATCTCTACAATTGTGGTCAAGCCTTCCAAGAATAGAAAATTTCCTAATGATGTGAAATGTTATGAATTCTATCCATGTTTGCAATTGTAGAACAATTATGCAAAATATGTAAAGGTTAAAGATGCATTTAAAATTAGAATTTGCAGGGAACTCTAAGGATGCTCAAACAAGAGGTTTAGCCCAGGGGCAATGGTGGCTATTAGTCAATTTGAGGACTATTTTATGTAGTTCCCTTAGTCAATTTGAGAACTATTTTATCTAGTTCCCCTATTTTATCATGGTGGCTATTAGTCAATTTGAGAACTATTTTATCTAGTTCCTTCTCATATTTGCATCTTGAAACTTTTAATGGGTTCCCCTTGAAGCTACCCAGGTACCCAAATGACATGATCATGTCGATAGAGATTGTTGGGTAGGTGGTGCAAGTGAATGTGTTAATCAAAAGCTTGAAGAAGAAAGGGTATCAATTCTCTATGAAAGTTGGAGCTTACAGTTGCGAGTCCTAGTTCGATGCAAAGAATATTCTCAAGGAATTCAAGATGAAATAAAAATTTGAGGCATATGATGTCGTGAGACCTATTTTCTACCTGAATGGATATGCAAGGGATGTGTTGTAGATTGGAAGTGTGATCACAAACACATTACCACTATTAAAGACTATTGGGTGAATTGTAAATATGAACTTGAAAGTAGAGATCACATTTTCACTAGGATCATAGTAGAGAAAATTAAAACATATGGTATCAACTTCAATGTTGAAGGATTGGAGAATGAAAGACAAAATATGTATAGTAATACATATTTAACTAAGTTAAGGGGCATTCCTATCAGTGCAGGGCCTTATGAAGATGCTGAGGAGGATTTAGATATTATGATGGCCAAGATCATCAAGAGAAGTAGGAAGTGGTTTGAATGGATGACCAAGATGAGCTGGAGTAAGGGTGCAACCACTCAAGCCTCTCCAATAGTTGTAATGCCTTCTTCATCCCAGAGTGCTACCCTGGGCATAAAATAGCTACCACTCAAGGACCAACTCAGCCTTTGGGAGGAGGTGATCAACCTCTAGACAAGAACATTTCCATAGACAAGACTTGTCATGATGGCTCCATACCAATCATCGAAACTTAAACTAGTGTTGCAAAAAAGCAGATGAAGGAGCCAAAAGATAGTGCTACTGTTGTAGTTCCATCCCCCCATGTCACACCAGTTCCATCTCCTCATGTTTCTCTAGTTCCTTTTCCTCATGCCACTCTAGTTCCCTCTCCTCATCATAGCCCCATTCTACCAGAAAGTGCTACACTTCTGCAACCAAGTGGCTCTACATTATAGATAGTAGATTTGGGAGATGGAAAAAGTAGTAGTAGTGAATCTACTAAGTCTGATGAGGCAATGAAGAAAACTATAGAGGTAGATAAAGGCTAGAGCTCTTCTAAGATCATCTCTCGAGATCCAAAGAATCCTTTCTCTTCAACTACTACGACAATCACTCCAGTTAAGAAGAAGATGTTTAGTATAGAATCACTTGGGATGGCCTCCAAAGTGATAGGTATTGATTCTTGGTTGAAGGATAGTCTGAAAAGGAAGAGGAAAAGGAAAGATGAAAGTATTTCTGCCAAAGACATTGTATCCCTTGTAGTTCATTCTGGGTCTACATTGACCAAGGTAAAGAAGCAAGAAACCTTGTCTATACTTGGGCAAGATCTAGAAATAGAGCTGTTGATAATGGAAATAGCCAAGCCCAACAAAGGAGGAAGGATTGAAGACATGATTGCTGATGATTTTACTCTACACTCGGTGGACCTTGGAGAGGGCAAGCATGACATCAAAGTTGGCTTGTAGAAGTCAATGAATGAGGTGATTGAAGGACGATTAGAAAGTATGAAGTTGTCAAAGGCTAGAATGAAGGCCGAGATATAAGAATTAAATATGTTCATCAGATAGTTGGTTACTCAATTGGCAGCTATCTCTAGAGTAGCAGTAACTAAAAATTCTATTTCTACTGAGGTTCATGCCCTCATCTCTCAACTTTAGGAAGATAGGCATTTTGGCTAGATTGGTAAGGAATATATTGAGAAGCTCAAATCAGAAGGGGTTGCTATTATAGAAAATATTGGTAATGTGATCCTAAGGTTGGAAATGGAAAAAGATAACATCATTGAAAATTGCAATACTCTAGCTAGAGAAAGGACAAAGTGCAATGATTGCATCTCTCTCCTAAAGATGATCATTTAGATAAAGGAAAGGAAAGTTGTTAAGGCAAAAATCTTGCCAAAGGGAGATGAACCTCTATTCGAGTGGCTTTAAAGCATGCAATTCAAGATAGAAATAATCCACTTAATAGAAAAGGGACTTAAGGAAATAGAGGATAAAGTGAAGAGGACCCAAGATGGAGGATTCAAACTTATGAAAGGGCTACATACAAATTCATAGACTAGTGTCCAAGGAAAAGCACTCATAGGGATAAACTACATGAAGGAGAATTCCTCCAAATTCTTGCATATTCTATTTGATGTGTCTTCCAGTAGTCAAAACAGAGTTGCAGAGCTCCAGATACTCAACGGATGCATACACGTGCCCATGAAAGAGCTACCACATCAATTGAATGTTGTGAAGGATTTGGCTAAATAACATTCCAAATGGCTCTTTAGATACACCAATATACACATGCCTAGGCATGAAGAGCTAGTCCCAATCATAGTTGCCACTAAGGCCTATAGAGTGAAAGAAGAAAAGGGGAAGAAGTCAAAGTGATTGATATTTGCCCCCTTTTTGTTTTCTTATGTAATTATTTTAATGTGACAAACTGGTGTCCTTCCATTTGTCAATTTTGAGAAGATGAACCAATTGAACTTCTATTATAACGGTCATCTCGAAACGGTATATGTATGAAATTGAAAGATTAATAAAAGGTTGGTGAATTTTAGGTGTGAAATACTTGATGTTGCAAAGACAATTGAATGGTATTTTGATATCAATTTTTGCTTTCCCATTTCTATTAGTTATAGTTTTATGTTTTCTCTTAAGTCTGGATTGAGGCAAGGAAAGAACATAGTTTTTCTCTTTTTCTTTCAAACAGCAAATGGATATGATAGGTAGTGTCACTAGATGTTTAAAGAAAGATCTTTCAAGAATTTTCCCCTTTAAGATAACTGTAGTTTAGATTCAAATTAACTAAGTTTGGTATTAATAATCTACTATCAAGCTTTATGAGTTCATAAGATGTATGGGTTCATAAAATTAATCATTCTTTAGAAATCCTTTTTGCCTAAGTTAGATTTTGTTTACGTCTAACTTGGTTTACCTCTTCTATTCCCAAGTTAAGAACATACCCCCATTTAGTTTTAGAATTAAAACACAATTCATTGCAAATCTACCATAGGAAGTTGTACCTATCAATTTAGAGAAAAGCCAATCTACTCATAAATAACTTTTCAACTATTTGTAATTAGATATTGTTCCTAATTTTGGCATTCAAGTGTCATAATCAAAGAAGAAAAAATCTATTTACCAGCGTATATGAAAATAGATAGAAAATTCTACTTTTGTTATCACTTCCATTTTCATTATTGTTCCCCCTTTGTAAGTTTTTCTTCCATTGAGTGTCAAAAATACCAAAGCATTATGATTTGTAAACTTTCCCTCCCCCCTCGCACTAAATAATCAACTATAGTTCCCACTCTACTTGTAATACTAATCTCATTACATTGAATCCATTGGTAATACCTCATTTTTATAAATAAGATATAAAATAAAATATTGGAAGAAAATAATCTCAATGAACAATAAAAACATCATGAATAGAATGTAGACTTGTACCATTGGCACATTATTTTCCAAATAATATTATTCTCCCAAAACATGGTCTTATGGATTTAAAACCTACAAGCATTCCTATAGTATCTAAAAATAAGGTCTTCCTATGTTGTATGATGCATATGCAAAAAAACACATCAATCATGTGTTGCCACACTTTTCACCCTGTGACCATTTTCCAAAGTGGAAAATTTTGTATCCTAGTTATGTCCTAAGTACACCTAAGTCTAAGTTCAAATCCCCTTAGGTGGAAGGAACCTTCATTGGATTTTTAATCTTTCCCTTCCCCACATTTCATAACCAGGTGGTTTTCATTTATGTTGTGAGTCTTATAGGTAGCTTAGTACCTAATCCAATGGAGATTCCTATAACATCCAAATATTGTTCACAAAGTTGCATTTTCTTGCATCTTATCATATTCTCCATGAAAAGAAGAAGCTTGCAAATATTTGGACTTCATCTTCTCCTCGATGAGTTTTCAACCCATGAGGACAATTTTCCACATTTAAAAGAAAATCAAGTTATTAAGTGAATTGGATCCAAATTTTGCATGCAAAATATTTCAAGAGGATAATAAAAACAATCTAATCATCATAAGAAAGATTTAGTAGGTAGGATTTGATTTCGTGGATATTTTCTTACAGAGTACTTTGTTCATAACTTCCTAAAAGTTAATGGTAAATGGGAAAGTAAGTGTGAAAGGATGGAAAGTTACCGTTGGGCCAATGGAATAGTGAAAAGATACTGAGCTATCTGTTAAGACCCCTACATTTACTATTTCAATGATTTATTCTTTAATTCATTCATGTGACATGAATCCTAAAGATCAACAAGTCAATTGAGACTCCTATATAGATGGAAACATAAATAGTTATTCAAACTACATCTCTTTCTTGAACTATTATTCTATTAATTTAAATAACTTTTTCAAATAGCCTATGTCTGTGAATTTTCTATCCTATTCTTCTTCTAGATTCAAAATTCAATTAATTTCAGTCTCGAATAGAATGAAAACTAGATTTGTCCATTTTGATGGGCTTAATGGAATCAAATCCATGCTAGAGAATTTCATAGATACTTCTCTCCATTTTTATGATATGCAAGACTTTCAAAAAAGTGTAAAATTAGAGCCAATTGATCCCATAACTGAGAAACTTTGAGGATGTGGGCTAGTAGAAGCAATCAGTTTCCCAGTAGTAGTCCAAGCTCTGAGATTGATCTATGAATGCATAAATTACTACAATTTGGATACCAGGTAGATTGTATTGCCTAATGATACAATATTAATCTCCATTAATAGAAAAATAGTAGTGAATTGTCTATGAATTCTAGAACGAGAGGAGTTTTCAAACTTGACAATTAGTGGAGCCATCTCTGAGTTTTCTACAAACAAAATGGTCTTGAGAAAGGAGATTATGTAGACATGGTTTTGAAAGATATGGAGCACCAAGAGTAAGGTCCCTAAGACCCTATTTGGAACTAATCTCAAACCTAAGATTGTAGACATTCTAGTTCTCTTGGACAAATTGAAAGGTAAGGTAGAAACTCTAAATTTTGTTGTATAATATTTATTTTTAGTACAAGTTATCTATTCAGATACTCAATATATTGACTAAGCTTATGTGGTAAATGAGAATCTCTCCAATTCTCTCAATGCCATGAAGTTCTACAACACCTTCTATATGTCTTCTTTTCTGATTTACATGCTCGCTTCTCTACAGTTATGGCCAAGCCTCCCAAGGATAGAAAATTTCCCTAATGATGTGAAGTCTTATGAGTTCTATCTATTTTTGTAGTTGGAAAATGGTTATGCTAAAAATATAGGGGTTAATGATGTATTTACAATGAGAATTTTGAGGGAGCTCCAAGCATTCCTAGAGAGGAGATTTAGTCTAGAAGCAATGACGACCATTAGTCAATTTGGAAATGTATGAGGTCTTAAGGCCTATGTTTGATGCAAATGGATATGCATGAGAAGTGTTGTAGATTGGGAGTGTGATCAAGCACATCACCATAGTTGAAAACTACTGGGTGGATTATAGAGATGAATTTGAAAGTTTGGACCATGCATTTGCCAGATTAATAGTGGATCAAGTTAAAATGTATTAGGTCAACCATCATGTTAAAGGAATCAAAGATGATGGATAGAATATGTATAGTAATACATATTTAACAAAGATAAGAAATACTCTATTAGTTTAGAGCCTTATCAAGATGTTGGAGATGATCTAGATATTATGATGGCCCAAATTGTTAAAAGGACTTGGAAGTGGGTAGAGTGGACTACAATGAGAAGTAGTCAAAGTAAGAGCACCCCCACTCAAGCTCCTTTAGCATTTGATCCTACCTCCTCACAAGTTGACACATTAGGTTTAACCCTAGCCATCACTCAAGGACTAGCCCAATTGGCAGGTGGAGGTGATCAACCTCTAGAAAAAAAATTCCTTTGACAAAAACTTGTCAAGATGGCTCTTCTTCCATGATTGATGCTCAATCAGAAGTTGAGAAGAAAGTAGAGGAGCCCAAAGATAGTGTTGTTACTCCAATTCATTCAGTTCATAGTAGTCTTGTTCCAAATATGAGTGGTATGCTTCTCTAGCTAAGTAGCCCTCAAGTGCAAGTAGTAGATTTCGGAGATGGAGGAAGTAGTGATAGTGAGTCCACTGAGTCAGATGAAGCAACTAAGAAGACTGCAAAAATGGAGAAAGGCCAAGAATCTTCAAAGATTGTCTCTCAAGCCTACAAGAATCAATTTTCCTTGACCATAGAAATAATTACTCTAGTTAAGAGGAAAATGTTTAGTGTTTCACTTAGGATAGCTTCAAAGGTGATAGGTATTAATTCCTAGTTGGAGGACACTTTGTAGAGAAAGAGAAAGAGAAAGGGTGAAGGGGCTCCCAGTAAGGGCACCTTAACTCTTGCAGTTCACTCTAGATCTACATTGAGTAAGGTCAAGAAGAAGAAGACCTTGTCTATTTTGAGAGAAGACCCAGAAATAGGGCACCTAACAATGGAGATTACAAAACCCACCAAAGATTGGAGAATTGAAGATATGTTGACCAATGATTTTACTCTACATTCAATACATCTTGGGGAAGCTAGACATGACACCAAGGTTGGCTTTTAGAATTTGACAAATGAGGTAATTGAAGGATAGTTGGAGAGCCTCAAATTGTCAAAAGTTAGGATGAAGATGGAGATAGAAGAATTGAACAAACTTATTAGACAATTGGTCACTCCATTAGTGAGTATCTCTAGAAGGGCCTTGACTAGTAATCCTACTACCATCGAGGTTTAAGCATGTATCTCCTAGCTTCAGGAAGATAAGCCTATTGGCTAGATTGGTAAAGAATGGAGTGAGAAGCTTAAACCAGAAGGGCTCTCCATTATAGAGAAAATTGGAAATGTTATCTTAAGACTAGAAATAGAGAAAGATAACATTTCATCTAATAGAAATACCGTGGCCATAGAGAGGACTAAAAGTGATGATTGTGTATCATTTGAGCAAGTTTTTGAAGCTAAGATTTTTCCTAAAGGAGATGAGTCTTTGTTCAAATGGTTACAAAGCATGCCATTCAAGTCAGAAATGATCTTGGAGGCATAGAAAGGTCTAAATGAGACTAAGGAAAAGGTAAAGAAAGATCAAGATAGAGATTATAAACTTCCTAAAGGACTATAAACAGATTCACAGACTAGTAGGCAAGGAAATGGAGTAATTAGAGTCATTGTCATGCAAACAAATTTCTCTAATTATATAGATAGCCTGACAAGCATATCTATAGGGCACCAAAATAGAGTGTCCAACCTTAAGAAGCTTGGTGAATGCATACATGTGACCATTGAGGTATTGCAAGATAGACTAATCATCATCAAATATTTGGCTAGGGAACACTCCAGATGACTCTTGAGATATACCAATGTGGATGTACAAAGACATGAAGAGCTAATTCCAAATATTGTTGCCACTAAGGCCTATAGGGAAAAAGAAAAGAAAGCAAAGAAGGAAAAGTGATTCATATTCTGGCCTTTCCATTTTTATTTTGTAATCTTTGTAATAGATAAAATGGCTCTTTTCCATTTGTTAGTTTTGAGAAGATCAACTGGTTAAACTTCCTTTGTAATGGTCATCTCAGAATCCTATATCTATGATAATGAAAGATAAATAGTAGGTCAACAAATTTCTTGTATGAAAGACTTGATGTTGAAGTGTCAATTGAATGGTATTTTTGTATCAATCATTTTCTATTCCATTTAAAATAGTTGTTATTAGCTTGTGGTTTCTCGTTATCCAGAATTGAAGTGGGGAATAAATAGAATCTTGTTTACCCTATTTTAATACAACAAGTTGAATGTGATAGGAATTATCATGTAAACCTTAAAGAGATTCTTTAGGTGTTTTCATTCAATGTAATATTTTTTGCAAATTAGTTCCTAGATAAATCAATTTATTTTAGTATGAATTCATAAGATGTGTGAGTTCATTTGATTTTACTAACCCTCAAAATGTAACTTCTTGCATAAGTTGAATTCCTTTTTAGGATTGGCTTAGTTTTCCTCTCCTATTCTTTGGTTAAGAATGTACCCTGTTAGATTTAGGAATAAGAAAAATTCATTGCAAATTCATAATGGGGAGTTGTACCTAACAATTTAGAGGAAAGTAAATCTTCAAGAAGCTACTATCCAAACTATTGTAATCAGAATTTGTTCATAAATTAGGGCATTTGCGAGTCTGAATTGGAAAGAACAAATCTATTTACTAATATATTTTTGGCATCTCTATTGGGGTGATGAACAATTGCTTGACTAATAAATCTTATAACATGAGGGAAAATGGTACTAAATCATGAGAATATTGTCCCAATGCTCCAACCTAATATTGGTTTCCAAGATGACCAAGAGGACATGATTTCATCTCTCAATACATTTGTTTGGAGAAATAGAAGGAATGTTGAACATTACGAAAACACTAGCCAGGTATTAGAAGAAGACAAATCTAGAGCTAGAGCATTAGAAAGGGCTATTAAGAGGAGAGACATCTAAAGGGAAAAAAGATAGTTGACACGTGAAGCTTAAAGAAAAAATGAACCTAGCATCCTAGAACAAACAAGATTTCTCAAAAGTACCAAAGAACAGGGTGGGCAAGACCCTATTTTTGATAAACTCATAGAACTTGGTTTTCCCATCCTAGATATTCATAAATAGAAAGGTGTAAAGAAAAGCCAGAGTAGACCACCTTCACTCATTAGAAATCAAAGCTCTTCACATACTACCTATTGGTTATTGGCCTTGCATGGAGTCACTACTCCCCCAGTTGTTAATTTTCCACCATACATTGCCAAAACAATTATGGCTACTCCTTGGGCTATGAAAATAGGTACATTAGCACTAACCACCTATCACCCACTCCTAGATAGTTCAAGGAAGAATTTCCCTAAATTTTTAGGCGATGGGAAGGTTACCATAGATGAATGCATTAAGGCCTTCTTTGTAGCTACTCACATCTTAGGAGTTGCACATGAGGATTTTGTTGTAAGATTGTTTATGTAAACCTTGACAAAAAGTGTAGTGAACTAGTTCTATCATCTCGATCATGGCTCAATCAAAAATTGGGATACAATGAGAACACATTTTGAAAAAAGATTTAAAAGTACATAAGATGGACATGTCTTGTTAACATAGTTGACATCCATTAAAAAAAACCTAGCATGAGTATGAGGGATTTCATTACTACTTTATGTAAGATCACTAGTAGAATCCCAATTGCTACCAAACCCAGTGCTGGTAATTTGATTTATTTTTTATAAGTATGATGCCCTTGGATATCAATTATGACTTAAGAAGGGCACATCCCATAGATTTAGCAGATGCACAAAAGAAGGCAGTTGAATTTGAACTTGATTTTCATGGGAAATTGGATGTGAGAACTTCAAACTAAATGAAGTTCCAATAACACCACATGATTTGATGAAATGATTCACAAACTATCAAATGAGTTGGTAGCAATAAAGAGACAATTACTTGGGTTTAACCAATATTACCAATGGAATTACTAAAACCCACTAGGAAGAAATAATCATGGGAAATTCCCACAAGGTCCACAATCAAAGTTGATGATTGAGGCTTCCACAAAGAAAGGAAACATGTGCGTGTTTCATTTGACGATAGATCATGATAGTGAAAGCTATCTAGAAACTACTCATATGATGCACTTGTTATTCACCAATGAATTGAATACTACAAGTCCTTTTTTGGAGTCAAATTCATACTCAAATGGTGACTCTAGAAATTTATTTTGGGAGTATGAGTCAGATTTTGAACCTAAGGGTGAATGCTATGCAACCATTGATGGAACCTCACACATAGTGTTGACTCGAGCTCAAAGGATTAAAAGTCAATCCTCTAGTCATGCTCCTAGAAATGACCCCAGTCCTTCAGCAATGAATATTCATTTTGATCTAGGAGCATCAACATCTCAAATAGGTAAGGACAAAATTCCCTTTGATTTCATCCAATTCTATGAAGAGTTAAAAATCCAAAATTTCCCTATAGATTATTTGAAGTCTCATCCCTCTGAGTTAAAAATATTGATAGATCATTGTAAAGGAAATACTATAGATTTAAATCACAATGTTACCATTGAAGAGGGAAATGGAACTTTGACATCTAACTTGTTTAGTCAAGAGGATATTACTATCCTAGAAACCTCTATTGGGAAAAAACTTGACCCATTTTCAATGGATGAAAATTGAGAAATTTCATAGTAGATTTAGGTGCATCAGATAATGTTATGCCTTATTCTATAGCTAAAGCCATAGGTCTCAGCCTCACTAAAGTTTATGGAAGGTGTTACTCTATGGATGCAAAACAAGTCCCCTTACTTGGAAAGATTAAAGATACTCAAGTAGCCTTAGCTTCTCATCCACAAAAGGAACTCTTACTAACTATTCTAGTAGTGGATATTCCAACAAGCTATTGGATTCTCTAAAGAAAGAGTTTTTCCTAGACTTAGGAGGAATAAGAAGGTTAAACTAGAACCTAAAGAAAAGGATAAATTTACCGTGCTAAAGGTAGATGATCCTAAAGCTTAGATCCTCTATCAAGAGCTAGAGTTTGGTACTTATATGCTATTTACTAAGGAAACTCTAGTTGAATAAAGAAGTGGAGACCTAGGAAAAGAGGTCCTTAGTGAGAATGAAGAGTTAACAGATATTTGGACATTAGAGTTTGATGGAAGCTATTCATCTTCAAGGTTTGGTGCAAGTATAGAGTTAATACCTCCCATAGGAGAACTTGAACCCATGGCCTTTAAATTGGAGTTTGTAAACACAAATAACACCACCAAATATGAGGCCTTACTCCTTGTGATAATAGCTGCAAAAGATAAGGGGGTAAAGATCTAGAAACCTTGAGGTGATGTAGGAATTATTGGGAGACAAGTTAAGGGGTAGTATTTTGTGAAGAACCATAAGATAAAAAACTATAAAAACAGAGTTTGGAAAAAAATAGAAGTCCTAAATGCTTTCACTATTGAAGCAATACCAAGGGAGATGAACACCAAAGCTGATTCCTTAGTGGTTGTCACATCTACTACTACTACCCCATCCAGAACTCAAAGATAAGTAGTACCAGATTGAGATTGTGTATCAAGCTTTTGCCCTAGCTAATAAAGAATCCAAGCAAGTTTTTGAAGATGACAAGAGGTTACAACCATTCTTGGAAAATGGAAAGGCCACTAGCAAACATCAGTCTAATGATGATAATAATGGAGACTCTAATCATGAGCCAAAAGAATATCAAATGATTGAAGTATAGTTACGAGGTAATATCATTCCCCCATACTTTGTATCTTTGGAAAATTTGTTTAATAGACATGACGCCTACATAAAGAAAAGGATGGTAGAGAAAAGACCTACTACTAGTGAGTATGAAGGAATGGATATTGGTGATGCGTATAAACTTAAAATGATCAATATTGGTAAGTGTTGTTCACCAGAGGAGAAAGAAGCTACTAGACAACTTTTTATAGAATACTAGGATGTATTCACTTGGAGTTACAAGGACTTGAAAAGCCATAGGGATGGGAAAGTGAAATATTAAATTACACTAAAGCATGATGTCGGCCCTTTTCAATAGAAGCAGATGAATTATAATCCTGGAGTAGTTGATGCTATATTCCATGAAGTAGAAAAAATGTTAAAAGCAAGGATTATCTATCCTATTCATCATTCCATTTGGATAGATAATATAGTACCAGTTAGGCAGAAGAATGGAGAGACAAGGATTTATGTTGATTTCTAGAATTTGAACCAAGCATCTTTGAAAGACAAGTTTTCTCTCCCTAATATGGAACATGTGTTGCAAATAGTAGCTAAAATTGAAATGATGTCCATGCTTGATGATTTCTTAGGATACAATCAAATAGAAGTAGAGGAGAAGGATCAACACAAAATGGCCTTCACTACTCCATGGAGTATGTTTTCATATCACAGAATGCCCTTCTGGCTCATTAATGTTGGTGCCTCATTTTAGAGGTGCATGAGAAAAACATTTGCAAATCTTAAAGATCAAATTATAGTCGTATACTTTGATGACCTCACCATGTTTTCAAAGAAAAGGAAAAATCACATAGAATATTTGAAAAAAGTTTTACAAAGATGTTGAGAACATGGAATCTCACTCAACCCCAAAAAGTTTGTTTTTTGTGTTTCAGAAGGAAAACTTCTAGGTCATATAGTTTCCTAGGAAGGCATCAAGATTGACCTAGAGTAAGTAGAGGTCATTTGAAGGTTAGGCTTGCCAATAAACAAAATAGAAGTTCATCTTCAGACAAGTAAGTTTCCTTAGAAGATTTGTCCCAAATTTTGCAAAAACTACTAAATGTATTTTAGATATGATGAAAGGGAATTCAAGTTTTAAATGGAATGAAACTGGGAAATAAACTTTCCAAAACATTAAGACTATCATTACCATTGCTCTAGTATTATGTCACCCAAATTATAAATGAGGTTTCATCATTTACTCTTATGCCTCTAAATACACTTTATTGACAATACTTATGCAAGATAATGACAAAGGGATACAAGCCCCAATAGCTTTCATGAGCATACCTCTGAAGAATCATGAGTTGAAGTACTCACAAATTGAGAAACATGCCTTTACAGTTGTCAAAGCACTTTTTAAAAAAATGATTCTACATCTTGCATTCACATTCACTTGTCTATGTCCTGGATGTAGTAGTAAAACATGTGTTAACACAACAAGATGTAGGGTGTAATGCTAGAGGAACATGGGTAGCAAAGACACAAGAGTATGATATAGAAATTAAGCCCACTAAGTTAGTGAGAGGTAATTCCTTGTGTAAAGAAATTACAAAAAATAGAATTGTTGAGGAAGTAGAAGAATCGAGAGAAAAATAGATTGTATTAGTAGTAGGCATTCAAGATTCCTAGTTTGAGAATATTGCTTATTTATTGACCTATGGAGAATGTCTAGAGGGCTTAGCTACAAGAAAAAAGAGAAATCTTAAATTGAAAAAAGCTAAATATGTAATTTAGGACGGAAAATTGTTTTAAAAGGCTATAGATGGCACTTTGCTTAGGTGTGTAGACAAACAACAGCAAGAAAATCTATTGAGAATATTTCATGATGAAGCTTGTGGAGGAAATTTCTCATCCTTAGTCATGGATTTCAAAATATTAAGAAAATGTTACTATTGGCCAAGAATGTTCAAGGATGTCTATTCCTAGGTGGCAAAATGTGAAAAATGTAAGATGTTCACTGGGCATCATCAATTAGTTGCTCTACCTCTCAAGCTTGTCATCATTGAAGGGCCTTTTCAACAATGGGGTTTTGATTTCATTGGACCTATCAACCCAACATCTAGTCCTAGTCACCAGTATGTCATAATGGTGACTGATTATTTCACCAAGTGGGTGGAGTCCAAAGCAACTAATAAAACTACTTCTCAAGTAGTATATCAATTCATTAAGGAAAACATTCTAGTTAGATTTGGTGTTCCCATAAAACTATCGATGGACAATGTAGCATACTTCTCTTCAGTTGAGATCACCAAGTTTTTCTTTGAGCACGGTATCAAAATTAGTCATTCATCCAATTATTTCTTGGAAGGAAATGATCAAACGATATCTAGTAACAAAAATTTGATGAATATTGTTAAGAAATTAGTACCAGATAATCAAAAAACCTGGCATAAGAAAATTCATGAAGCACTATGGGCAGACAAGGTGATACCTAATATGGCAATTGCTATATCCCCTTTTAAACTAGTCTATGGGACCAAAGCCAATCTTACATTACCATTGGAATTAGCTACAAAAAAATTGAGGATAGTAATTGAAGATGATATCTATAGGGATGGTTTGGAAAAGATAATTTTCTACTTAAGCTAGCTCATAGAGAAAAGAGAAGAAATTATGGATCATATAACACAACACTAGATGCACATGAAGAACCTATTCAATAAAAGGGTGAGACCATGAAAATTCATGATAGGTGATAGTGTGTTACTGTGGGATAAGTGAAGAGCTCCAATAGTTAAGTTTAGTTCCTATTCTTTTGTTTTCTTAGTTAAGTTTCCTCGTTTTCCTCTCTTCCTCTTTTTTTCTCACTTTAGTTTTGTTGTGTATCCCCTTTTATTTTTGCGAAACTAGAGATTTTGGATTTCTTCCTTAGGTATAGTCTACCCAAGTCCCTAGTCAGAGCCAACTATTGCCACACTTTCCACCCCATGACCATTTTGCAAAGTGAAATTTTTTGTGTCCTAGTTAGGTCTTAGTTATGTCTGAGTCTAAGTTCAAATCCCCTTAGGTGGAAGGAAACTTCATCAGATGGTCCATCTTTCCTTTCCCCACATTTCATAGTCAGGTATTTTTCCTTTATGTTGTGAGTCTTACGGGTAGCTTAGTACCTAATCTAATGGATATTCTTGTAACATGCAAAGATTATTCACAAAGTTTCATTTGCTTGCATCTTATCATATTCTTCATGACAAGAAGAAGCTTGCAAAATTTTGGATTGTGCCTTCTCCTTGGCGGGTTTTCAACCCATGAGGATGATTTTTTGTATTTAAAAGAAAATTAAGTTTATAAGTGAATTCGATCCACATTTCACATGAAAAATATTTCAAGAGGATAATGAAAACAATCTAATCATTGTGAGAAAGATTTAGTAGGCATGATTTGATTTGGTGGATATTTTCTTACAAAGTACTCTATTCATAATTTCATGACTTAATGGGAAATGGGAAAGTAAGTGTGATAGGATGGAAAGTTATCATTGGGCCAACAGAATAGTGAAAACATTCATGTGGCATGAATCCTGAAGATCAAGAGGTGAATTGAGACTCCTATATAGATGGAAACATAAGCAGTTATTCAAACTACCACTCTTTCTTGAACTATTATTCTATTAATTTAAATAACTTTTTCAAATAGCTTGTGTTTTTGAATTCACTATCCTATTCTTCTTCTAGATTTATAATTTAATTCATTTCATTCTCAGATAGAATGGCAACTAGATTTGTGGGTTTTGACGGGTTGAATGAAATCAAGTCCACACTACAGAATTTCATGGATACCTCTCTCCATTTTTATGATATGTAAGACTTTTAAAAGAGAGTAAAATTGGAACCAATTCATCCCATAACTGAGAGGCTTTGAGGATGTGAGCTAGTGGAAGCAACTAGTTTCCCAGTACTAGTCCAAGCTTAGAAATTGATCTATGAATGCATAAATCACTACAATATGGAGACTAGGCAGATTATATTGCCTGATGATCCATTGATAGACAAACAGTAGTGAATTGTCTATGAATTCCAGAGCAAGAGGAGTTTTTAGACTTGACAATTGGTGGAGCCATCTCTTAGTTTTTTGCAAAGAAAATGGTTTGGAGAAAGGAGATTATGTAGACATGGTCTCTAATTCTATAGAGTTCCAAGAGTAAGGTCCCTAAGACCCTTTTTGGTACTAATTTCAAACTTAAGATTGTAGACATTATGGTTCTCCTGCATAGATTGAAAGGTGAGGTAAAGCTCTAAATTTTTCTTAACAATATTTCTTTTTAGTACAAGTTATCTATTTGGATACTCAATATATTGACTGGGCTCATGAGTTAAGTGAGAATATTTCCAATGCTCTCAATGCTATGAAGTTCTACAACACCTTCTATATGTCTTCTTTTATGATTTACATGCTATCTTTTCTATAGTTATGGTCAGGCCTCCCAAGGATACATAATTTCCCTAATGATGTGAAGCCTTATGAGTTCTATCCATGTTTGTAGTTGGAAAAATGTTATGGTAAATATATAAGGGTTAATGATGCATTTACAATGAGAATTTGGAGGGAACTTCAAGGATGCCTAGAGAGGAGATTTAGTTCAAAAGAAATGGTGCCCATTAGTCAATTTGGAAGCTATTTTATCTAGTTCTCATCTTTCTCTTATTTATGTCTTATAGCTTTCAATGGATTCCCCTTGTAGCTATCGAGGTACCCGAGTGACATGATTGTGCTGATAGAGATAGTGAGGCAAGCCATCCAAGTGAACATGTTGAGCAAGAGTTTGAAGAAGAAGGGAATGAGTTCCCTATAAAGTTGGGAGCTTTCAATTGTGAGTCTCATTTTGATGCAAAGAACATGTTGGAGGCCTTCGAGATGAAATATAGATTGGAAAGGCATGAGGTCTTAAGGCCTATGTTCGACCCAAATGGATATGCACATGAAGTGTTGTAGATTGGGAGTGTGATCAAGCACACCACCATAGTTGAAGACTATTGGGTGGATTGTAAAGATGAATTTGAATGTTAGGACCATGCTTTTGCAAGATTAATAATGGATCAAGTGAAAATGTATCAAGTCAACCTTAGTGTTGAAGGAATTGAAGATGATGGGAAAAACATGTGTAGTAATACATATTTAACAAAGATAAGAAATACCCCTATTAGTTTAGAGCCTTATCAAGATGCTAGAGATTATCTAGATATTATGATGGCCCAAATTGTTAAAAGGACCAGGAAGTGGGTAGAGTGGACTACAGTGAGAAGAAGTAGAAGTAAGAGCACCCCCAGTCAAGCTCCTTCAACATCTACTCCTACCTCCTCATAAGATAGCACATTAGCTGTGAAACTAGCCCATCACTCAAGGACCAGCTCAACCAGTGTGTGGAGGTGCTTAACCTCTAGACAAGAAAATTCCTTTGAAAAAAACTTGTCAAGATGGCTCTACTCTAGTGATTGGTGCTCAATAAGAAGCTAAGAAAGCAGAGGAGTCCAAAGATAGTGTTGTTACTCCATATTCTTCACTTCATAGTAGTCCTATTCCAACTATGAGTGCTATGCTTCTCTAGCCAAGTAGCCCTCAAGTTCAAGAAGTACATTTGGGAGATGGAGGAAGCAATAATAGTGAGTCTATCGAGTTAGATGAAGTAGCTAAGAAGACTACAGAAATGGAGAAAGGTCAAGTGTCTTCAAAGCTTGTCTCTAAAGACCAAAAGAATCCATTCTCCTTGATCACAATAACAATTACTTTGGTTAAGAGGAAAATTTTTAGTATAGATTCACTTGGGATAGCTTCTAAGGTGATAAGCACTGATTCTTGGTTGGTAGACACTTTAAAGAGAAAGAGAAAGAGAAAGGATGAAGGCGCTCCTAGTAAGGACACCTTATCTCTTGTGGTTCACTCTAGATCTACATTGAGTAAAGTCAAGATGTAGAAGACCTTTTCTATTCTTATACAAGATCTATAAATAGAGCACCTCATAATCAAGATTGCAAAACCCACCAAAGATGCAAGAATTAAAGATATGTTTTCCAATGATTTTATTATGAATTTAGTAGATCTTGGTGAAACCAGACATGACACCAAGTTTGGCTTGTGGAAGTTGACAAATGAGTCAATTGAAGGATAGTTGGAGAGCCTCAAGTTGTCAAAGGTTAGGATGAAGGTGGAGATAGAAGAATTGAATAGATGTATTTGAAAATTGGTCACTCCATTAGTGAGTATGTCTGGAATTCTCGTGACAAGTAATCCTACTACTATCGAGGTTCAAGCACTTATCTCCTAGATTTAGGAAGATAAGAAATTTTGGCTAGATTGGTAAAGCATGGAGTGACAAGCTTAAATTAGAAGGGATCTCCATTATAGAGAAAATTAGAAATGTTATCTTAAGACTAGAAAAAGAGAAAGATAGCATTTCATCTAATAGAAATACCCTGGCCACAGAGAGGACTAAAAGTGATGATTGTCTATCCTTGTTGAAGATGATTATTCAAATGAAATCAAAGGAAGTTGTAAAAGCTATTCGCAAAGGAGATGAGCCTTTTTTTGAATGGTTACAAAGCATGCAATTCAAATAAAACATGATCTTGGAGGTAGAGAAAAGTCTAAAGGAGACTAAGGAATAGGTAAAGAAAGATCAAGATAGAGATTATGAACTTCTAAAAGGACTACAAATAGATTCATAGACTATTAGGCTAGGAAAAGGAGTAATTAGAGTCACTATCATGCAAAACAATTTCTCCAAATTTATAGATAGCTAACAAGCATATTTATAGGGCACTAGAACAGAATGTCTAAGCTTCTAAAACTTGGTGGATGTGTACATGTGGCCATGAAGGAATTAAAAGATAGACTAAATGTGATCAAATATTTTCCTAGGGAGCACTATAGATGGCTCTTAAGATATACCAATGTGCATGTACAAAGACATGACACTAGTACATTTAACCCCATTTTTTATCAATATTGGTCAAAGTTTTTCTTATCAAAAATTTGACCAACTTTCTAGAGCCTTGGTGCAATTTCTAGTAGAAATTGGTCAAAATTTTGACCAATTCTTGGTCAAAACTTTGACCAATGCTTGGTCAAAACTACTAGGAATTGGTCAAAATTTTGACCAATGGTTGGTAGGAAACTGTCAAGCATTGGTCAAAATTTAGACCATTGCTTGATAGGAAACTACCAACCATTGGTCAAAATTTCTACCATTGGTTGGTCGAGAACTTCTTGGTAGTGGTCAAAATTTTGACCAATGCTTGGTGGGAAATTGCTAGACATTGGTTGAAATTTAAACCACTACTTGGTGGGAAACTGCCAGGCATTGATCAAAATTTTGACCACTACTTGGTAGGAAAATACCAACCATTGGTCAAAATTTTGACCAATGGTTAGTCTGTTTTATTTAAGGCATTCTAAAAAATAGTTCACATGCCTTGCCTATGAATTGACATTTTGCATGCATCTTGCCCTCTCTCATCCTGATGATGGATTATAGAGAGTGATATGAAATGATGATGCTAAAAAACACACACAATCAAATCCAAGACAAATTTGCATTACAAATGGATTGTGGAAATCTAATATTGTTAATTTTGCATGCATGTCTACTAGGACAACTTAAACATATATAATAGATTTATATATAAACACAATCACAACTTAAAAATATATAAATCTACTATATATGTTTAAGTTGTGATTGTCCTGGTAGACATGCATGCAAAATTAACAATTTAAGGTTTCCACAATCCATTTGTAATGTAAGTTCATTTTGGGTTTGATTGTGTGTGTGCCTTTTGGATCATCATTTCAGATCACTCTCTATAATCCATTATCAGTCGGATGAGAGAGTGCAAGATGCATGCAAAATGTCAAATCATAGGTAAGGCATGTGAACTATTTTATAGAATGCCTCAAAGAAGCTAAGAATATTGAAATACTTACAAGGGTTTTAGGCACTTCATATTTGTTGATCGCATAATATGGTAAAAAAAATGTGGTCAAATGTACTAGTGACATTTGCAATGTTTGCAGTATGTCACATCTAATTGCACCAAGGAAAGGGGCATTAATGTAAATTTTAGTGTTTCTAAAGGAAAAAAAATTAGAATCTCAATTCTTGAGAATGGTGTTTCATTATATTTCAATATCTCAGCTGCATCCCCCATTTTTTTTTTGGGTAAATGGCCTTTTAACCATGCACCTTTATGGGAATAAAATATAGTTAAAGGAATATTGTTACAAAATCCCCAAAAGCATTTATTTTCAACAGAAAAGTCTCATTATATAGCCCATATCTAGTCTTATTCTTTTCTTTATACCTATACACAGATTACTACTTAGTAATGAGGGTTGCAACATTTAATGGTAAGTAAAATAAGTTACTTCCAAGTTGCTCATTTAGAAAAGTACTAAACATATGGAATTAAAGATGTCCATAACTGTAAATATTTTCTCATCTTGAGAAAAGCAAGCTATGAAAAACTATGGTTCTACATTGTGTTCAATAAAGATTGTATTCAGTCCCCATGGATAGTGTACCACTCCCACTTTTTGGTCAAAACGTATATCTGAACAATAAACCAAATTGATCATATTAGTGTCTCACTATAGAGAATCAAGTCTCTATCAAAAAATTAGGGTGAAATAACTAGGCAAAAAAATTGTAAGGGTATGGGATAGAAGCATGCCTCCCATCTAGAGTCAAGAAAAATGTGCTTGTTCTTTTCATACCAATGTCATTCAACGACCTTACTAGCATGAGACTGCAATAAAATACACCTTCAGCTAGTAAAGAAAATTTTTCCATTAACATTTGAATGGAATGAATATGTATAGATATGAAAGAAAATACCTCGCCCTTCTCTATTGTAGCATCAACAATAGTCTAAATATCTCCATGAACATCAAAGTGGAAAAGTTGCAAAAGTCAATTGGTAATAATATCTATCATAAGATCATTCAATATCTGTAGCTTCTTTAGAGGAAGTACACATCAAACAATTTTAGAAGACAAAAAAATTAAGTAGGGCATCATGAGAGCATAACACACAATGCAAATCATCAACTACTATAAGAAAATAAGAAAAATATAGTAGGAAAATTACAAGTCCACTTTTGCCTCTAGCCTTATTAATTATTAGTTTCATAACACCAAAACTTAATGCTTGTTGCATGCCACTACATAATTACCATGGTACATCCTTACTATGCTAGGGATAATATCTAATTCTTTAAAAGCCTTTAAAAAAACAATTACAACATGAATTCCCCATCACAAAAATGAAAAAATATAACATATCATATAAAAAAGACATTTAGCTTTTATCTACCAAAAAATATCTAGAATAGTTATAATGAACTTGGATCAAAGAATCAAGATATGATATTACTGAGAAGAATAAAATGTGTTGGCAACAATTGGTCAAAAATCCAAAATCACTCGATTAACCTCTAGGTGATAACTCTAATGCCTTTTCCATGAATTAATTTTCCCTTCGTGGATTAGATGAGCTTGAGTCACTGAAATAAAATCTAGCAAAAACACCTTAGCTAGGATCCAAACTAGTGAATTGAAGCATCCCTTCAGTAACCACTATATATTCTCATGTCTCATTCAATCCATGTACCCATGAAAACTAGAGTACACAAAATATCGCTAAATAGTAACTTTCAAAAACTAAGGGCCTTTTGTTGAAGAATGTTCCTCTAAGAAGCAATCTAAAACTAACTATAATAAAACACCTAGCTCAAATCTTAGTTGGAGTGTTAGATCACAAGGTAAGCAAGGAAACCTCTTAATATTGGCTCCAAGAGCATGAAGTTTGACATCAATATTTTCATAACCTCTATCAATATGGCTCACTACAGCATAGTGCCCTCCCTAACCATACCAGCATGTATTAGTGTTGTACCAGCTCTGAGGTCAGTAGCATGTATTGGAACACCATATAATGAACTACAACAAGTGGTTTGATGATCATTTCATGAAGCCCTATGGAATAAATCATGACATCATATGCAAAAATAGTCAACCAAAAAGAAATGAAGAGAAACTTACCTCCCCTAGTCATTCCCCCTTACATTGGCAATATTTCTACTAACCCTTATTTTTGCTCCAAGCTTTTGCAACTCTTCAATAAATTAAGATACTTGGTTAGGATTATATAATAAAAATCATGCTCAGACAAGAAACTCAACTCAAACATTTTGATTTCCTTCAAGTAAAACCTTTTCAATAGCAGTGAATCATAAACCATGGCACATGCGCCCTTCAAAGACTATTTCTTCTACAACACTTTGACCACTGCAAGTAGCCAAAAGAGTCATAAACTATGGTTGTAAATTAGTAGGAAATCCAAGGTATGGAAGTGTTGTTATATCCACACCTTTAGAACAGTCTAATGGTATAATCTGGTAGAACATGACTGATTTTTAGTTATAATCAATCTAACTAAGTAGAGTTAATAGTAATAGCTAACTCAAAATGTAACTACCTATAAGTTATCAAGCCCTATGCATTCAATTCTACAACGCATGTGTTCAAGCTTGCTTATCCCTAATGATAAATGCATTGGAACAATAGGGGACATTGAAAGTGATGATTGTGTAGTAGACACATCAATAAAAAAATGCACCAGCCTCTACACGATCAGGTATAATAGTAAAGTAGCTACCATATAATTTTTTTATGCCCTTGATAATAAGAGTACTTGTTCCTACTCTTTCAATGTAAGCCCCACATGCAATCAAGTACTCTGCAAGATCATCAACTATTGGCTCCTACATTAAAATTAAAACCTTGCTTTCAAATCTGACCCTTTGTAGATTTGTAGTATTAATTTTCTCGATCAAACATTTGAATAGCAATTCCTCATGTTTAGTTGATTTTCCTACTTATTGTAGACACCTAAATCTTTCAGAAAATAAAGTATTTTTATTTTTTGAAAAAGTCCCTGATGACATCATAATTTATTAATTAATTATTTAATTTATTTATTTATTTATTTTTATGCCATTAAATCCCTTTATCTTAATTAAAATTATTTAATTAAGGAATCTCTCCCAGAAATGTTTAAATCTTATTTAAACATTATTTCCTTATTTATTAATTATTTAATTAATAAATTGACCAAAAATCCCAAAATAAATAATTTATTTATTTTTTGCCCAAAACTTGGCCAATTTCCTTAAGATCGCTAACCTCTTCCAAAATCTTCTAATCCTTCTTTAATTTTGATTAAAGGCTAATCCCATCATTTCCTTACCCTAATCCCAACTCAAAATATTTAATTAAGATTAAATATTAATCCTCATGTTTATTAAAAATGTTTTAATATATATCTCCTCAACCCAAACCTTTGAAATAAATAAACTTTATTTATCCTCACCCTAAGAGGTTCTAGACTCTTCTAGAAAGTCTTCATCCTCATCCTAAGCCTATCTCTAATCCCTCATTTAACCTAATCCACCCCATCCACCCATACTAACCAAGCTTAGCTACTAACTCACCCACCCTCATAAATGCCATCCACTTGCCCATCTCTAATATTCCTAATCTAATCCTAAACCATCTCTAATCCTACCCTTAATCATTTGCACAATCCTAAACACGCTTAAGACTTTCCTAAGCCAAGCCAAAGTCTATCCCCTCAAAATATCCCAACCACCAAGCCATAAATGCTCCCACAAAGCCATAAATGACTCTTACAAGTCCATTTATTTCTCTTACAAGACATTATGAGGGTCTTTATGAGTTTTGAGCCTCCTTTGTTGACCCCACAACCCCTATTGCTCTAAACCAATGACCCTGTGACATGTGTCACTCCCTGATTAGCTATATGGAAGCACAATCCATGTGCTCTCCTCTCATTCAATCTAAGCCCTCCATAAGCTTTCTCCTTTCCTTGCATCTTGACCATCCATCCCTCAAACCCCTTGCCTATAAATTGGATCCCCTCCCAAGCCATTTTAACACACTCCATCATCCTAAAGTTATAATGTTGTTTTGAGAGCAAGTTTCACATCAACCACCATATATCCACATCCAAAATCCAAATCCTCCATTGAAGCTATTTCAAATATTTAAGCATACATACCGAATCTAAGCAAATAGACACATCCCTAAAATAAGAGAACAAACTCATTAAGAGAGCCCCTTAATGGCTCATATTCTCATTTGAGTTGTTTTCTCTTTGTCTCACTTTATGTTATGTTTAATAAGTTTGTAAATGCTTTTGATTTCTTAATTTAGTATTTCTTGCATACTTATTTCTCATATACATTCTAGCACGCCAAGTGGGACCCCACTATGGGTCATTCATTCATCCATTTCAACCTATTTTTTGTTCTTACAAACTAACAATCTAACATTTTTTGTTGTTTGAGTGGGTTGCAAGGTGTTTTTTTGTTTTTACAGGTTGAAGGACGCATTTGGGAAGAAAACATATCCTCAAATATCAAAAAAAGACAAAAAATAATTTTTTTTAAAGAAAAAAACCACACCCATTAGTTCTATTTACACACAATGTCATCTCTATAGTTTAGCATCTCTGTCTGGTTAACTGTCATCTTTGCCTGGTTAACTATCATCTCTACCTGATTAACTATTGTCTTTGTAGTTTAGCATCTCCGCCTAGTTAACCATCGTCTCTGCCTGATTAATTATCATCTTCACAGTTTAGCGTCTCCGCCTGGTTAACTTCATCTCCCTCTACCTGATTAATTGTCATCTCTGTAGTTTAGCATTTCTACCTAATTATCTATCATCTCTTCTGTTTAGCATCTTCATAGTTTACCATCTTTACAGTTTAGTATCTCCATTATTTAGCGTCTTTGTAGTTTAGTGTTTCTGCCTGGTTAACTATCATCTCTGCCTGGTTATTTTTGCCTCTCTGCGCCATCTTCATTTTTGTTTTAGCGTCCCTGTGACTTAGTAATCCCTACACTTTTTATTTTTTATTTTTAAAAAAGTATAAATCAAATTTTAACTTTTGGTAGTTCCATAGAGTAGAGATTTTTCTAAGCATTTTTACGCTTATGAAAAAGAACAAAAAAAGTTGATTTTATTTTCCCCATAGTTAAGCTTCAATTTTTAAAATTTCTGGGTGACTAATCAAATTGGCTTTTGTAGCTTTGTAGATTGGAGCATCTATGAAACCACTAACCATGTTTCTTGCAGGTTCTCTTTACATGGTTTAATGCTCTTGGAAAATGAACTTGAAGTTTTAAACACTTGTCTTTGAATGCATGTTGTTAAAATGAACTTGAATGTTTAAACACTTGTCTTTGAATGCATGTCACTTAAATCAATCTTGAATGCCATGGATTAAAATCAAGTTTTTCTTGGAATGCATGCTTGAAACAACAAACACAATCTTGAATACAAAGAATCAATTAATCATTACAATATCTCACACTTCATCTTTTGGGGCATAAAAAGAATCCACATTTTAGAAACTTTCTAAGTTATAAAAACAAATAAAGACACTTTTGAGTGAGTTTGTTGTTGGACTCACCCTCTTTAATCATCCTTCATTCTAACCATTGGTTGCAATATCAGCGTCATATATGGGGATGGGTCTACCTAATAGGGTGTTAAATGCTTCACAAAAAAATCAAACTCCACTCACTTGAGTTTTTATTGGTTTTTCTAAGATAGAAAATTTCTTGAATGCACATTAGTCTCACTAACACTTCATTTGGACATAAAAAAATTGAACAAATCTTGATGTGGAGGGCCTCTGGGCGTGCACTTGAAATCAAGCTTTGCACACATCTTTTTTTTGGGCTTAAAACAAAATCACACTCAATCTTGAATACTTTAAAGAAAATCAATCAATACTTGACATGGAGGGCCTCCGAGTGCGCGAGTTTATTTTTTTTTTTGACCCTAACTCTTCTTCTTGCTTGCATTCTTCAATCGCTTTTACTCTTGTTGATGCTTCAAAATTAGAATAAATATTGTATCTTAAACATGAGTGCTTGCATAGTCTAGATCATCACACATAAGAATCGGTTGGTAAAAGAACAAACATGTTTTTTAGCCCAAGGTCATCCAAATCTTCTCTCCCCTTGTCATCTTTCTAGGCTATCTTGGGTGCATAAGATTAAGATCCAAAACCTTGTTTCTTTTTTTAGGAGGCCTACTTGGGGATTTCATTACCCCTTGGGATGACCTCAACTCCAGTGTTCTGGTGAAGTATAAAGATTGAGAGGTGAATCCAAAGAAACCTCTCTTTGGATCAAGATTTTGTCACTCAGCCTAAGCCTCAAGGAATTTAATACCATTGAGAAGTGAAAGAGGAGAAGTGGGTTACCGCTCCTCTCGGTTGTGTGACATTGTTTTGGTTTCATCTACGAATTTGGGCCTCACATACCTTGGGTATATTGAGGACTCCCTAGCTAAACCAACTTTCAGCCTTGTAGACAACCATCTAGGATGTTAATGTGTTTTAAGTGACTACTCAAAATATTTGTTAAACATTCACACTCCACGGTGCAGTTACTATCTTCTAAGAATCATAAACTTCTATTTGGTTGTTCCTATCTATTGCTTGATCTTTTACTTGTTGAATGAATGTTTGCCAAACTTGGTCAATCCTAGCTTAAGGCACACTTAGCATAGTCACTACCTATTTTAGATGTTGAACACGTTGAAGCAAAACAAATGAAATCTCTCAAAGCCAAGCAAATTTAAGAATTTATGTCAAAACAACCCAAACCCAAAAAGAAGTTTCACAAAGCCAAACTCAAGCCATCTCAGGCATACCAAGAAATTTTAGCCAAGAGAAAGGAAGTAACACCAAGCCCTTGAATTGCCAAACTCCATAAAGAAGAAGACAAAGCTGTCAAAAAAACTTGTCAAGATGCATAGTTAGATCACACTATCAGATTTAGCAAGCATCCAGGAGTTAACCCTGCTTATGTCTTACCAACTAGGCATGATTTCTATGATTAGGCCCCCTTGTTTCTCCACATCTTCTTGCATAAGTTTCACTTTAGAGGCATCTTTGTAAGAAAGCCAGCCATTTTAGGTTATCCCTTTAAGAATTTTAGCTCATCCATCTCATTTAGTTCTTTTCTTTAGAACCAAACCATCTAGCCAGCAATCAAAAAATTCACATCCAAGTCTTCATAATTGTTGTCACCTCACCAAAATTTTGCCATTCCTACCATCTTGCAAATCCACCAGTCTCACAGAGGTTATCCCTCTGACAGAGCTTTTTCTAGGGTAATCTAGCCTTGTCACTTGTCATCCCTCATCACTTTGAGCTAAAGGTTGAGATCCACAAGTAGTCAATCTCTTTTTTTTCCTAAAGGATTATCAATCTATCCTTAAGTTGACACAATCACCACCAAGCTTGCACATAGGAAAGTAGACCTTTCATGCTTTGGCAACATATCTTTGATGTTAGAATCCCCAACCCAATCCTCCTTAGGTTTGTCATGTAGCTTTGCCTCAACCTAGGAAATCATTTTCATAGAAAAGCCTTCCCCTTTTGCATCCATTAGCATTGTTGCATCTCATCCATAGGAACATTCTAAGTTTTCATGCCACCTGTCACTTGCTTAGCCAAGAAGAAGAAGAAAACAATGGAGCCCTATCATTTAGATCAAATAGCATCGCTCCCCTTGAGCACTCAACCATCCTTCAGCCCAAAGAAAGCTATACCATCACCTACTAACATTGAAGCTTTCATGAACCAACCAAGAAATGCAGTATTGGTGAACACCATTATAGAGAAAAATAAAGAAACAATCATGGCTAACTTTCAAAGGGACAATATAGGAGCCTTTGACTTTGGAAGACCTCCTCCCTTATCAGTTCCATCTCACCCATTGTTTCGGGAACTACCACTCCCAATAGGCTCTTATGATTCAAATTATCCTCAATATGTGCCAAAAGTAGAGCCTCAAGCCAATCCTTTTGATCCAACAGACTCAACATACCATCCTCCACCCAAGTTGAAACCTCCATTCCGCAAGCCAATCCAGCCAACACCACTCCATCCTTGGTTCATACCTCACCACTCCAAACTATCTTTGCCCAAAACAACTCATCATTAACTCCCTTCACTATTTCTGCTACTGCTCTCCAACCTAGCCTTCTAAATCCACCCATCTCCCAAATCAGTGCTAGCATCTTTGGCCAACCTCAACAATATACAATAGGTATGCCACCCATGGGGCCAAGTAATCAACCTTTCATCACCCCTAGCTTGTTTACCTCAGCTCAGAACACAATTTCATCATTTCCACTAGGTCCTTGGAGCTTAGTGCCATCAACCACACATCCACAAGCTACTACCCTCACTCCACAAAGCTATCAAACCCCACAAGCTACTCCCAATGTTCTACCAAGCTCTCAAGTCATCCAAGTTCATGCCACCACTCTACCAAGCTTTCAAATCTAGCCACCAAGCTATCAAACCCCATTAGTTCCATTCCCAAGCTTTCAATTCCCACCACCTCCACCACCAACTAATCCATTACCTCCTATTACCAACTATTTTTCTATGCCACTTCTAGGAGGAAATCCACCACCACCAACCTCCAAATGCTTAGCCTCTTTTGCCATGTAGATACCTTCCCAAATGGGGGCACAACCCACATATGTTGGTGAAACTCCTCAAATCCAAAGTCATGTTCCACAAGCTCTCTAATCCTTTCCCCAAGCTTCACAAACATCTTAGACCTTACCTCCACAAAGAAATCCATTTACCCCACAGCCAACTTATGTTCCTCAATCCCAACCTCAAATCCAATATTAGTAGCAAGCCTCAGAACACATGTAGCAATATGTGCCACCTCCACCTCAGCAACCCATCATCCACCATTTAGTTGCCCAAGCAATGTAGAATCCCTATAAGCAAATCCCTCATAGCCATCCATATTTAGTAGCCCCATCTAGCACATACCTACCTCAGGGCACTCCTACATTGGGGGCACCCTAGTCATCACCTATTAATTCAGAATGGGAAGAAATGAAGATAGCTCTGAAAGCCATCCAAGAAGGGAATGATCCGAAGAAATTCAATTTTGAGATTGTGTCTCCTTATCCATTTGATAGAGCCATTACTATGACTCCATTCCCCAAGCATTTTGAGATACCCAAATTTGACAAATTCAGAGGAAAAGGAGATCCAGTCACCCACATCAAAGAATCATATATGCATTGCCAAGAAGTGGCATACAGTGACGTCTTCCTCTTCTGCCTCTTTCCCAAAAGCTTGGTTCGACCAGCTCTTGAATGGTTTTATAGAATCCCATATGGCACAATTAAAAACTTTTATGAATTGTCTGAGGCATTTGTAGCTGAATATACCCATCTTGTTGAAAAAAAGCTATCAATAGTTGATCTTGTCCACACTAAGCAAAAAGGTGGAGAAAGCCTTCTCGAATACCTACAAAGATGGAAAACCCTTACCACCCACATATCCTACACCTTTCCAAAGTTCCATTTAGTGAAAATGTTTATTGATAATGCCCATCCTAGCTTGGCTCACCACATGACCATGAACTGTTTGAAGACCTATAAGGATATCAAAGAGAAAGGAATGATCCTTGAGCAAGGACTCATTAAAGATGGTGTGGTAAAGATTTACAAGGAGGCCAACCAAAATCAATTACATTCCAATGACAAGTCTAGGTATTGGAACAAAAACAAGCACATTGCAACAGACAGGTTTATCGATACAAGACATGTGAATATTTTTTGTCCTTCCCAAAATTAGTCCAACCCACCATATCAACCAAACAATCAACAAGCTATTAACTACCAATAGTAGAATCACCAAAGCTATCAAAGCCACAATCCAAGACCCAACTTTCAAGGGTCTAGCAATCAAGCTAATGCCATCAATGTAGCTGCAGGACCAAAGCCCAAGTTCCAACCTGCAGCTAGAAACTATACACCCCTTGGTGAGCCATTGGATGTCATTTTTGAGAAATTGACTAAGGAAAACCTCATCAAATTTCCTCCTACCCATAAAATTGACCCAGGCCAATCCAAAGATGCATGGTACAAAGATAATGAGTACTACAAATTTCATAGGGTAAAAAGTCACACCACCCTTAGATGCATGAAACTAAAATATTATGTGTAGGACCTCATTGATCAGAAAGAAATTGCCGTTGGTGCCCAAACCTCTCCCAATGCAGGCTTACAGATCTATCAAAATGCTTTTCCTCCTCACAACAACCAAAATCCTAGTAAAACACCTATCCAAACCAACAACAACAACATGAACAACCACCAGCCAAACCAAGAGCATGGGAAGAACAATGACCACACTTCATCCTACATAGACTATGGTAGCCTCATCGGTTGTATATCTGAAAAAGAGCCTTCTATCAATGTTATCAATATCCAAGGCCCAAACAATGAGTGTGAAATCACCACTAGAAGAGCACCATTGAACATCATAGCCCCATCAGTCCCATCAACACTATCAACCCCAACAGTATCATCAGCTCTGTCCAAAAGCCAATACAATATCTTGGAACACATTGGGAATATGCCAGCCCAAATATCCATTTTAGACCTTCTTCACACCAGTCCTCTGTATAAAGACATCCTTGACAATGCTCTCATAGAATCTCATGTCCCTTCAGATATTAATGCAACTAATTTTCATAATCTTGTTGGACACCTTTCATCCTCATGTTCCCTATAATTCAAAACCACTGACATACCCATGGTCGAGCCAGATCACACCCTTTTGCTTCGCATAGCCATCATGGTATCCAACTTCTTCGTAAAAAGAGTAATGATAGATAATGGACCAGCCTTGAATATTTGCACCCTAAAATTCATAAAATAAGCTGGGTATACTGAGGCATATATCATCAGTGAGGTTATCACCATCAAAGCTTATGACAACTTGGAGTGGACCACAGAGGGGACAATTTTTCTACCCATCAAGGTTGGGCTGATCATCCAAGAGATAGTTTGCCATGTTTTTTATCTAAACCTACCATTTAACATCCTCCTCGGTCACCTGTGGATTCATGCCATGAAGGCCATTCCATCCACATATCATCAATGCCTCAAATTTCTACATCAGGGCACTGAAGTGACCATCCATGCTGATCCAGAACCCTTTGCTTATTGTAATGCAGTTGAAGCCTCGTATACAAACCATTACCCTAGAATTTAAATCAGCCAATCCATCACCAGTTCATCCAACACCTGTAATGACCTAGAAACCATCCTCACCTCCACACTATCTATCGTAAAGATCAACAACAAAGGTTGCAGAGAATATAGCCTATCTGATGCATTTGCAGTTGGTGCATTGCCACTTGATCCACACACCCATGGATGGCCCACATATCATAACACCAAGGAGACTCCACCTCCTTGATACACACAACTTGGCCCAACAACCTTTGTATCCCCAAGAATCCATCTTCATGAGGAGCCCACTCTAGATATCAACAATTGGTTACACAAGGATGCACCTCCAAGAAATCAAGCATGCCTTGATCATTTCAGCCAAAAGTATCCCCAAGCACATAAGCTCATCACTAAAAAATGGAACTATGAAGGTGGTGGTCTAGGACCAAAGGAAAGAGGCATGCAGTGCCCCATCAAAGCACACAAATGGGAAAAGAAGTTTGGTCTAGGCTTTGGCATACCCACAACTGGGGGCACTAATACAGACGGTCATGCTTTTTTGAACATCCACCATGACCTTTTAGAAACTAAAGACATTTCAGAGGAATTTGAAAAGAGAGCCTATGATGATATCCTAGACCAAATCTTCCTGGGAGACTCTATTCTCCAAGAACTATCCATCCATTTCATCGATCTACCACTCACTCACCCTAAGCTCATAGATTGGGACCAACCAAGCATCATACACATTGATAAGTTCACATCAAAGGAAGCATTTCTAAGATTCATGGGAGTCAAAACTCCTCACAAGAAAACAAAGCCAAATTCTGCCTATATATATAAGCTAGATCCCAAGGGGTATTTTGGAGAAAATCCCCAACCTAGTTCTGATACACCCAAATCTAGAACTAAGTTGAATCTGAGACTAGCTAAGGTAGTGAAGAGAGCCCCTCACCAAGAAAATCTAGTCATAAGAATAACATGAGGATTTAGTAGTACCTTCTCAAGATAATCGACCAAAGGTGTCTTCTATTCTAATTGAGGATACTAGAGAAGTCAACATCGATTCTTTAGAGATCTGTAAACTTGTTCACATTGCTACATTCCTACTACAAGACCAAGCTGACCTCCTCTTTGAGGTCTTAAGAGAGAACATTGGCTGATTTGCATGGTCATATCAGAACATGCCAGGACTTGATCCAAAGCTTGTAGTTCACCATCTTGCAATCAATCCAAAGATCTAGCCTGTTAGACAAAAGATTAGAAAAATGCACCCCAAGCTGGCATTACTGGTCAAAGCTAAGTTAGAAAGAATGTTAGTTGCTAAGGTTATCCAACCTATCAACTACTCAAAGTGGATCTCCAACATGTTCCCTATCACTAAGCCTTTCGGTGACATCAAAATCTGCATTGATTTTAGAGATCTTAACAAAGCTTTTCCAAAAGATGATTTTCCCTTGCCCAACATAGATATGATTGTAGATCTTACAGCTGGACATGAAATTCTATCCCTCATGGATGGATTTTCTAGGTATAATCAAATCAAGATTGCAACAGAAGATCAGCATAAGACAACATTCACTACCCCTTGGGGAACCTTTTGCTACAACATGATGCCTTTTGGCCTAAAGAATGCTGGGGCTACCTATCAAAGAACTATGATAGCCATTTTCCATGATCTTATCCATAGCATTTTGGAGGATTATGTGGATGATATCTTGGTTAATTCTCATACCTTCATGGATCATCTTGTTGACCTAGAGAAAGTCTTTGATAGGTTAGCCAAATATCATGTCATGCTGAATCCCAAGAAGCATGTCTTTGGGCTCACATATGGCAAGCATCTAGGCTTTTATAGTTTCTAAATGAGGTATAGAGATCGACTCTAAGAAGTTCAAGGCTATCTTAGACATACCTCCTCCCCAGACACTATGACAACATCACACTCTTCAAGGAAAGCTTCAATTCATCTAGTGCTTCATCTCCTAGCTTGCAGATAAGTGTACGCCATTTGCACATTTACTGAAGAAGGATGAAAACTTCAAGTGGGATCCTTTATGTCAATGCAACTTTGATCATCTCAAGCAGTATCTCGCCAATCCCCCTATCTTGGTTCCACCAGTTCATGGTTGTCCCTTGATCTTGTACATATCAACAATGCCTACTGCTCTTGGGGCACTTCTAGCACAGCACGATGACTACAACATAGAAAGAGCCATCTACTATATTAGTAGAACCCTAGTTGGTTATGAACTCAATTACACTCCTATGGAAAAATCTTGTTTGGCAGTTGTTTTCTCAACTCAAAAGCTTCGCCACTATATGCTAAGTCATACCGTCCAGCTAGTATCCAAAATTGATCCTCTCAAGTATATGCTCTCTAGAATAGCACTTACAATACATTTGGCCAAATGGGTTATGCTCTTTAGCAAATTTGACATCCAATATGTGGACAAAAAGGAAATCAAAGGCCAAGCTATAGTAGATCATTTAGCTAATGCACCTTTAGTAGATGGATATCCTTTAATCACAGAATCTCCAGATGAGCATATCTGTCTGATTGAAGAACAGCCCCCATGGAAACTTTATTTTGATGGCTCATACACATCTCATGGATTAGGGGCAAGAATATTGTTGGTCACACCTCAGGGAGATTACATTCCAAAAGCCTTCAAGCTACAATTCCCTAGCACCAATAATATAGCTGAATATGAGGCTCTCATAGCAGGATTAAAGATAAGTGCAGAATGGAACATCATTGAGTTACAAATATTTGGTGATTCTCAACTCATCATCAAGCAAGTCCTAAATGAATATCAAATCAAAGATGAAAATTTATTACCCTACAAAGAGCTAGTTGATCAGCTAACCTAGCATTTTACAAAGCTTTAGTTTACACAAGTGCCTCGAATGTAGAACAAAGTAGCAGACACTATGGCTACTATCAGCTCACTCTTGGAAATTCCCCAAGAGGCTACATAGTATGAGTTTTTAGTCAAGAAGCTCCTCACACTTGCCTATGCGAAGGATGACTCAAACCATGTTTCCATCTTGGTTGGTCCCCAATCCCCTTGGTACCATGAGATTCATGCTTACCTTAAAGATGATATCATCTCCCCTCACCTCACACATACCCAATGCCAGAACCTTATCTGAAAGTCATCTTGCTATGTTATCATAGCCAATACCCTATATCATCAAGGTTATCACGATATACTCTCTCTCGATGATTAGATGAAAATGAGGCCGCAATGGCATTAAAAGGAGTACACTCCAAACTTTACGATGACCACACGAGTGGTATTTTCCTTGCATGACAAATCTTTAGAGTAGGGTACTATTGGCCTACCATTGAAGAAGACTCTTGTGACTTTGTCAGAAAATGTCTCCCATGTCAGCAGATGGCAAATCTTGTGCACGCTCCAGCACAAGATCTACAGCCTATTGCACCACCTTGGCCCTTTGCATGTTGGGGCCTTGATCTAGTTGGAACTATCACAGCTCTCTCATATAATGGACATAAATGGATAATAACAGCTACAAACTATTTCATTAAGTGGGTGGAAGCAGTCCCCCTAGTCTCAGCTACAGGATTTCAGGTCTCCAAGTTCATCTTGTACCACATTTTTTCTGCGTCGGCATCCCATCCACCATCTTCATCGACCATGATGGTAACTTTGAAAATCTCAACATGGAAGAATTATGCACTTCCCTCTACATCCATCACTACTTTTCTAGCCCATATTTCCCACAAGGTAATGGCTAGGTAGAGGCAACTAACAAAATCCTCCTCAAAATCCTAAAGAAAGTTGTCAATGATTCCAGCCATGATTGGCACCTACAAATAAATCTAGCCTTATGGGCCTATCGAACCTCCTTTCGTACATCCATAGGCACAACTCCATACTCCCCAGTTTATGGTGTTGAAGCGGTACTACCCATAGAGGTTAAAATTCCCTCCTTGTGCATATCTTTGAGAGGGCAAATATCAGATGAAGAATACAGAGTAGCTCAGCTCACCCAACTGGATCTGCTAGGTGAGAAGTGAAAACATGCCTGTGATCACCTCACAGTCTATCAACCTCATCTCAAAAGGAACTTCAATAAGAAGGTGCTTCCCCAACACTTTAGCTGAGCGACATGGTCCTCAAAGAAAATATGAAAGTCCAAGCCGATCAAGAAAAGAAAGGCAAGTTTGAACCTACATGGCTTGTTCCTTATGTTGTCACTACCACCTTTGGCTCTAGAGCCTATCAGCTATATACACCAAAAGGAGAACTCTTGAATGATCCTACTAACATCATTCATCTCAATAAGTTCTATGCTTGAAGATCCTTGGTATACCCATCTTTTAAAAAATACAAAAAAATAGTAAAGAGAAATAAGCGCCCAATGGTGAAAACTTGGCAATTCAAGCACCTTGGATAGGTACCTTGGTGAAAACCTAGTAATACAGGCACCTTGTGTACTAAGACTAATCCATTATCTATCAGTATCCTATCCCTCATCCATCCACTCACCATCCCATAAAACACCTGCTTGTTCCCTTGGTGTTCCAACCAAATATCCAACATCTAATGAAGCTTGTAAATACATCCTGTACAACTTGTAAATCTTATACCTCATCTTGTAAATCTTTTACCAAAGCTTGTATCATCCCTTGTATCATACCTTGTATATCCAAATCTTGTCCACAGCTTGTACCATATTCCAAACTTGTATTATATTCCATCATGTGTCCCCCTCTTGTAATTAACCTTGTTTATATTCTTGCTTGTACCATATTCCAGCTTGTAAATAATCTTGTATCGTAGCTTGTACCCTATCACATGCACACACAAATCCTACTTCACTTAAGCTTTTCACAAAACCCTCAAATTATCCAACTATCCATCTATCACACATTGCAAACATCCAACACACTCTAAAACATTTCTATCTCACAAAACCAAAACATGAACAACCTTGTACATTTGTAACATATCTTGTTCTGTCAGCTTGTACATCCTCTTTAGCTTAGTACCATTATATCTATCCAGCTTTTGTGTTAGTTCATCCTTGATCAGCATCTTGCACACATCGCACAACCCTTGGTTAGCTATTCCAATGCATCCTTTAGCTAGATCTCATGTCACCAAATTGTTATCCTTCTTAGTTCAACTTTCCAAGTGCATCACTAATCCAAATCCACCAGCTTGGGTGCTCTTTGATAGATCCTTGTAGGATATAGCTTTCCTCATGTCTAATCTTGGTCTGTTAGTACCTCATCCTACCCATCTCATTGTCAAATAGTTCTCTTTTGGATTTTTGCTTTCTTTTGATTTGGAATCTTCCCTTTTGGGTCTTGAAGTATCTTTTCCAAGAAATTTCCTTGTTCCCTCCTCATGGTTTCCATGATCTTCTATATCATGGTATGTTGCGAATGCGGCAATCTGAGCATAAGGTATTGATCAGGTCTTTCATTTGTTTTTCTTTTTTTCTTGTGGGTTACCCAATGTCGGTTCCATGATGTTTCCTCGAGGTTTCATGTGTACTCCTAGGGCAATCCTTGTGTGTTTGTTTTGAGTCAGTCTGTCAGTCCTTTAAACAGTTAGTGAAAAGGCCTTGATGTTCTTGGTACCCTTGGCAATTAACCAAAAATCCTATAGAAAATCTAGTGCTCAACTACATGGTGGTACTTCTCTTTGAAGTATCCCCCTGCTCAAAAGGCTTCAATGGATTCCCTTCATCTCCATTATCCCCCATCCATATCCAGCATATGTCTCTCCTACCCTAGCTTGTGCAACTGCATCTCTTAGAATCAATCATCAGTCTTAGCTTTAGGGATCCACAATCCTAGTCTTAGAGATCCACCCATCAAATCAATCCACCAAGCCTCATCTTTTGAGATCCACAATCCTAGTCCTAGGGATCTTTGACACCCATCTTCCATCAATCCGACTCTTTAAAATCCTGTTGCCTCATCTTTCTCTCATCCCATCATCCCTTCCCTTATCCTAGATTCCTTTTTATGGCACTTTGCTCCTTCATCCTCCATCTCCCCTAAATTCTTAAGCTTATTTACTCTTGTGCCTCTGATTCTCCCCTTATCATTCTCCCGTAGTGAGAGTTTGAGCTAATTCAGCCCCTTTTCTTTGCCAATTTAAGTCTCCTTGCTTATCTCGGATTCTTGTATTTTCCAAGAAGCCGTCAAGCCTTATTTTCTCTCCTCGTCACCTTCTTGAGGGGGCATCTCATAGTCTAGTCTCTCTTTCTTGTCCAAGATTGGGGAAACTTTATTGGTAAAACATCTTCCTTGTGTCATTTATATTCAAACTTCATTGAAATAGTGTTATCTCAACACTATGTCAAAGAGGGGCAAAATGTAGACACCTAAATCCTTTAGAAAATAAAGTATTTTTATTTTCTGAAAAAGTCCCTGATGACATCATCATTTATTTATTAAATAATTATTTTATTTATTTATTTATTTTTATGCCATTAAATCCCTTTTATCTTAATTAAAAATATTTAATTAAGGAATCCCTCCCAAAAATGTCTAAATCTTATTTAAACATTATTTCCTTATTTATTAATTATTTAATTAATAAATTCACCAAACATATCAAAATAAATAAATAAAAAAATTTTTGCCCAAAACTTGGCCAATTTCTTTAAGATCACTAACGTCTTCCAAAATCCTCTAATCCTTCTTTAATTTTGATTAAAGGCTAATCCCATCATTTCCTTACCCTAATCCCAACTCAAAATATTTAATTAAGATTAAATATTAATCCTCATGTTTATTAAAAATGTTTTAATAAATATCTCCTCAACCTAAACTTTTGAAATAAATAAACTTTATTTATCCTCATCCTAGGAAGTTCTAGACTCTTCTAGAAAGTCTTCATCCTCATCCCAAGCCTATCTCTAATCCCCCATTTAGCCTAACCCACCCCATCCACCCATACTAACCAAGCTTAGCTACTAACTCACCCACCCTCATAAATTTCATCCACTTATCCATCTCTAGCATCCCTAATCTAATCCTAAACCATCTCTAATCCTACCCTTAATCATTTGCACAATCCTAAACAAGCTTAAGACTTTCCTAAGCCAAACCAAAGTCTATCCCCTCAAAATATCCCAACCACCAAGCCATAAATGCTTCCACAAAGTCATAAATGACTCTTACAAGCCCATTTATTGCTCTTACAAGCCATTATGAGGGTCTTTATGAGCTTTGGGCCTCCTTTGTTGACCCCTCAACCCCTCTTTCTCTAAACCAATGACCCTATGACATGTGTCAGTCCCTGATTGGCTATATGGAAGCACAATCCATGTGCTCTCTTCTCATTCAATTTGAGCCCTCCATAAGCTTTCTCCTTTCATTGCATCTTGACCATCCATCCCTCAAGCCCCTTGCCTATAAATTGGATCCCCATCCACATCCAAAATCCAAATCCTCCATTGAAGCTATTTTCAGTATTTAAGCATACATACCGAATCTAAGCAAATAGACACATCCCTAAAACAAGAGAACAAACTCATTAAGAGAGCCCCTTAATGGCTCATATTCTCATTTGAGTTGTTTTCTCTTTGTCTCACTTTATGTTATGTTTAATAAGTTTGTAAATGCTTTTGATTTCTTAATTTAGTATTTCTTGCATACTTATTTCTCATATACATTCTGGCACGCCCAGTGGGACCCCACTATGGGTCATTCATTCATCCATTTCAATCTATTTTTTGTTCTTACAAACTAACAATCTAACATTTGTTGTTGTTTGAGTGGGTTGCAAGGTGTTTTTCTTATTTTTGCAAGTTGAAGGACACATTTAGCTCCATATTATTTTTTCATCCACTTTAGCTCAAACTACAATAGCATTAATTTCATACCTCATGGATATTCTAGAGAGCACCATGCGAGAATTTTTGGTGAACCTAGTGAGCCCAATGATCCATTCCAACCTATATACACAAAAATGATCTTAGCAGAAATCACGTCAAATCCAACCACTATCGTGGGAAGAGATTTTAGGATTCATATTAGATAATCTTGTTGGAAAATGGGGTCATATTTGAATCAAATTTTAAGTGGTGGAGTTCTTGTATTTGTATTCAATAAGAACTAAGATATATAGGACTATGAATGACAAAACCAGTCTTTGTTTGAAGCCTTGAAAGCATTTTGTCTAATTTTCCATATTTTTCATAGTGGAGGGCTAGTGTCCCTAAAGCCTTAATTTGACCCAAGTTTTCTAAGAGTCCTAGAGAGGTTGTAAGACATTAGAGAAGTGGAGTCCACTTGGACAGACAAAGGTCAGCATTAGGTAAACACTGGTAACCCTGTTTGGCATCTTGCAGTAGGTTGGGTGCTACTAGGAACTTAAGATGATTTTGGTGGATTAAGGTTGTAGACTCTACATTAGTTGAGGCAAGATATGAGCACATATTTTGGACACATTACAAGTTACACTACCTCAACTTGGTGATGCAAGCAATTTGCATCCAAATAAAGTGGGTGAAAAAAATAGTGTACATTATTCAAGCACATCATTCTTTTCTTTGGAGCATTATGATTTCAAGATATGCAAATGATGAATTGATTAGGATTTATACCCTTGCAAATAAAAGTGGCAAAAAAGATGACTTATTGGGATGAGAAGATGAGAGGTAGATGGATTTGGGTTTTGCAATTCCTTGGTATGTTAGTTTGAGCTTCACTTGGTTTCAAGAATACTATAATATTCTCTTCTTAACAAGGCCAACCACGTGCAAGTAGAATCTCATTTGGCCTCACCCCCTCCCCCTATCATCAATCTAAATTACCCACTATCATCTAATTACATACTTCATTCATTTATTCATCAATTTATGAACTATAACATTCAATCAGTACAATCACATAACATTAATTAATATGATATAAAATTCATTAATACACAATATTAATCAAGAATTCATTAACACATAACAATATTCATTAACATAAAATAAAAATCAATATTAATACACATCATTCATAGATAATTACTTAAAACAAAGTTCTTTCATTATCCAACAAGGTTTATCAAAGAGCATTTTTAAAACATCATTCCTTCTTTTTGTTTTTCTTAGCTCTCTTAAGAAAAATGCTCATAGGAGCATCCATATCTTCCTCATTCTCCTCCTCTTCTAAAACATGTAATGTCAAATTAAAATGGCTCCTTCTCTTTGGAGGAGTAGGAGGCTGCTACACTAAAGGAGGCTCTATTGCAAGAACAAGTAAATGAGATAAATTGCCATACTCTTTTTATTTTTTTAACTATTACAAGTCTATAATTAAGTACTAGTACAACATAACACACATTTTTCTTACCTAACAATGCCACATCATGTACATTAACATTTTGATCTATCACCATGTCAACATTTTGAACACTTGGAACATGCTCCACTCCTTCACCATGATGTTCAACATGCTTTGAAATAGTCAAAAAAAGGATATAGTCAAATTGCAATTGAAGATGTTAAATCATATTCACAATTGCATAATTAATTTCCAATAGAAAATTAATACTTCCACCACTGTAATTCACATCATTGCCCTCCTCATGAGTAGGTTATGTGATAAGATATGAAGGCTAGAGTAAAATGTTATGCACATTGTTATGCAATGAATTTACATTCAAAACTAACACCAAAAAAGAATCTTCTCAACTATTCAATTCCATTTACTTTTCATCTAACCAATTTACCTGTGAGATATCATTTGGTGCACTGGATTCTTGGGAAAGGGTTTCAGATTCTTCGCATAGGCATGCAACCATGACTTTATAGCCTTCCTTCAAGGCAATTTTTCTATCTTCATCTATGAGCTCCACATTGAATTCTGTGCCCTATTTTTTTTTATTAATATCATCAGTTTTCCATATATGGTTTCATTAAACAAATGTTTTTGCAACATTATATTAAAAAATAAATACAAAATTTCATTGCTCTTACTTACAAGTCAAAACTAGAGATTCATATAACCATTAGAGCCATGTTTGTGTTGGCCAACCTTTTGTAGTCTTGCTTTTGTAGCAAAAAATGTGTCCTGCAATCTATGAAAAATTTCAAACATCTTAGATTATATATTTACAAATATCACTAATTAGTGCATAATTACAATGTACTTAATACTATCATGACATACCTTTTTTTTCCCTGTGTTGCTTCATTTACTCTATTTCCACATAAACTTTTCTCCTTTGCATCTTCTATTATTTCATTCCACTCCATTGGTGGAATCATAGGAGAACGGTCGTACTTTGGGTTCTCCATAAGACCCCTTCTAAATTGATCCCTCATAGTCTTTATATGCTTTGATGCTCTTTTGAGAAGTAGGTCAGTGTTAAAAATGTTTTTTCAAAATTTCTCCTCAAAAGATGTAATCAGCTGATTTTTTAATTCAACAGCTTGTAAATTCTACCTTTAAAAAAAAAAGATTTTTAGATCAATAACTTTAATATAGTACAATAAATAGAAGAAAAGAAAAATTATGTAGCAATGATACGAAACTATATTCCTTTTACATATGGTGGGTCCAAATAGTCTCAATATCATATCAAAAAAATGATCAAAGAAAGTATTATTACCTAAAAAAAAATAAAAGGATTATAAGTCCAAAATGAGTAATGTAAAAGTAAACTAAATTTACACTTTAAGTAATAACAATTTTAAAGCACCTGGAAGCTTTTGTTCTATTAATAGAAACATAGTTTTCTTTTTTAGCAATAATGTCCCTGGATATGAACTAGTACTAATCACATGGATTGCTCCAGGAAATGGATCAGCTTCAGTAGTATTGCTCTATTTTGCTCTCTCAACTAAAGTTCTATCTATTAGTGCACAAAATAGGACTGCAGTAAGATCTATCTGGCATAATTTTTATCACTAGTTACATCCGTTGATGAATTAGAGAAAACATTTACAAACCATACTATTCTTTTAGTACCACTCCTCATGATGAGTTTGAAGATTTAAAATATTTTAGTTCATGGACATCTAATGACCCTTAAATTCGAATTGAATGACATGGTTTTGTAGCTAAAATAGCATGTGAAAAACACATTCTAATTGAAAAACCCATTTTAACCAACATTTTACCTATATTGACATTTTTGCCCCTAGCTTTTAATTTTTTTATAGTAATTTAATAGTTGCTCTTGCTAGTTAGCTTGTCAAAAATTTTGAAAACTTTTGTAGGCTGTATCACTACATCCCCTCATCTCAGAATTTTAGATAAAAATTGGTGAACTTATTTAGCAGTAGTCATGAGTAGGTGTTAATATTGATTAAACAGTGTAATCTTAGCCATTAATAAAAACAAAAAGAAACAACTTTATTTCTAGAAATCATTATACCCATCCTCATACACTATGCATTATAATATTCATTGAACCTGTGAAATGTTTTGCAATAATAACATCTTCAGCCCAAACAAATGTTCAAATAAAAAGTCTTAGAAAATAATGAACTATGGTTTTTATTTTTGTTTTAGGTAGAGGCAATTCAAATTTCAGATTATTTATGTTAAACCTTACTTATCTTTGAAAATTACATGAAAGAGGCGCTCTTTTGCAATTCACAATTGTTACAATTAATATTGATCACCTGGAATATTGAGATGTTTTATTGACCACAAATATACTTACTTTCAGTAGTTTAGTACATGACCACTCTTTTTTGTGTAGTAAAAGAACAAATTGAGAGCTTAGCATCTTTTTTGTTACCATCCATTCAACCAATCATATTTTTGTTGTAGATATATCGTTCTTAGATACTATGGGGTTTACATATCTCACTAAATATTATCGGGGGATGTTTGTGGTACTACTGACAATTATAATTGTAAAAGCCTTAACATAGACTTTGAAAGTAGCTGGCACAATGAACAGTGAGGCAACACAAATTTTAATGGATATAGAAACTTATTGCTTTGAGCCATTTGAGCTTTCTATAATGCAGGTCCCCACACCACTTTTAAAGGACTAGGTAAATGACCACATCTGCTAGCTTCATTCCACAACTCATCAATACTAATACTAGTTGATTACTTATTATTTGAATCAGAATCCATTTTCCTTGAATTGTATTAATGATTGTTTGAAGAATGCTATGGCTCATTTGATGATCCAAAAGATATATGAAATCAAATAAAGTTAGTTTCCATTGAAATTTGGCAATGATCATAAAGGTCTCATAATCATCATTTCAATTATTATATGGCTCGCTTATGAACTATATATGTGAGGTCATTAATAGACCATTTAAATGATGTAATTAGGGAAGAGTGAGGAATTTGTCGAGTTGTCAACTCTTGACAACATAAACCTTGTAATCAAAATGATTAGAAAAGTTGTTAAAAATTGGTTCAACAAAGTTATTATATTTATGTTTAGTAACGACAGTTTGTATGTCTTTTAATAGAGAGGGTCTGGCTAGTGAAGTGTGGTTGAGGTAGGATTGAATTGGTGTAATGAAGAAAATATCAATGAAAATGTATAATTCCTACATTTGAAATATGTTTTGGGATTCATTATGATTGTTGGTAATTGATGGATGTGAAGATAATAGAGTTAGAGATTTTATCCTAAAGTACCATAATGGTATTTTGAACCCCATTATATTTATTACACTATGATTTAAGAAAAAAGCTCAAAGGTACACCTTACTAAGGGTCACAAGACAACTTGATGGATCCTGGTTGGTTCGGGGAATGCTACTTCAGAAGAACATTTTCTAAAAATATGCATTCAAATTATGTCATCAACATATTTTATGTAACCATTAAATGGGGGTACCTATGTGGGAAATTAATGTTTTAAGGATCAATGTAATAAGGGGGGGAATGTTGGTGTGTTTTTATTACATTGTTTTGTAATATTGTCATTTGGTAACTGTTAACTACCTGCAAATATTTTACACTTGTAACTACCTTTGGCCTATAAATTTTCTGCATAACGTATCAATAAAATCATTGAATGTTTATCTACTCTCTGTTAGGATCACATATTTATCTATGAAGAGAACTACAAAAATGTGTCCCAAAGGTGATACAATGTAGTTCTAAGATGTATTAGTTCATTCTGGTAAAATTAATGAACCCTCTGGTTAAGACTGCTTAACTATGTTATCCTGGAAACACATTTAATCCTTCCAAGAAAACAAATACAGAAACATTGATATAGAAGGATCAAAATATGAGGTTTATTAAATACAAATGAAGCATCATGAAAATTATAGTACAGACCAAATGAAATGAAAGATAGAGAGACACCACGAGTCACACTTTCTTCATTGGTAAATGCATGCATAAAAACATATGAAAGTGCTGCCACCAATCATAGTATTAAAATTGTTGCCATATGAATTGTTTTACATCAAGCTAGAGTGCAAATCTGTCAAATAGGACCTTAAATAAAAAGCCCAAAAAACAAATACTGGAATGCATCTCTTCCCAAACATATGAATTTTAGAGTTTCCAAATCTTGTAAGCTAACATATATGCCTAAATGATTACAAGATTTTTGCTAGTCATCTTGTATCTAAATAATGACAATTTGGATGTGTGTGATAGGTACATGAGTACAAAATCCACCCAACAAAAAAAAAAAATGCATAATTAGCACATTAAAAAATATAGCAAAACAAGGTTTTACTAGTTGTAGTGGGCATAGATGAGGATGTTTGCATTGACCTTGTTGTCGATAATGCACAAGGCAATACTGGACCATCGATCAAAGGAGGTGTCCACCCTTCATCATGAGCTAAAGAATACAATATTGTTAGCAAATAAATTTGCAATGGATAAAGATAAAATGGGATAGTAGCTAGAAGTGTCCACAAAAAAAAGGTAAGTGCTATAATGTTGATGAAAATAAACAAAGAAAGAGTTACTTACACAAAGGTTGTGAACTACAACCCTCACCATCTTCACCATGTGATGTCACAACTATCACATATTTCTACACAAGAACACATAAAATTAGAGATCATGATCCATAAGATACTATAAAATATTAACATCTATTGAACTTCTATTATTGCTTTAGTCAAATTACTGCTTACCTTCAAAGATTGAACCCTGCTATCCAATTCTTTTCTCAGTGCCTCTTTCTCCTCACTTGTGTCACCATTGATGATATTGTTAAAATTTTCATTAGTGTATCTTTGTTTGAGTTTTTGGGCCATGAACATAGGGTCAGCACTAAGGGCGATACATCATATAGAAATGATGCCTATATTTTAGATTGCATTTGATCAACTGTCATTCTAGCTTTTTCCTATCATTTGTCACATCAAATATCAGTAAAATTTTATCAAAATAACTCCAAAGCCATAAAGAAAAGAACATAATAATATGACATTTGTTTCTATATTAACATTAAAAATTGCAATAATTAATGTTTACCTCCGCTAAAGGTGTGTGAGATGGTGCATCCATATCACCTTGTGAAAAAGATTAGTAAGTCTTAGAAATCAGCAATGAAATTAAAGTAATAGACTTACCAAAAAAGAAAATATTGATAATAAAGTAGATTGTATGTGTATATCATTTGTCTTAAGTTATCCAAATTTTGTGTAACTAATGTGTATATCTAAAAAAATATTTGACATATTCTACTTAATGTTTATATCAGCACATATGGTTTGGAAAGAAAAATTTGGTCGTACATGACCCCATCATAGTTGAAATTGATCCTACCTAGACATTTCATTGATCATCATGATCTTCATCCATGTCATCATCATCATCACCACCATCATCGTACTTGTTATTTTGATCATCATCGTCACCACCATCATCTTCATCACCATCATCATCATCTCCATGACCATCATCACCATGATCATCACCATCTTCATCACCATGATCATGATCATCATTAGCATCATCATCATCATTATCACCATTATCATTAGCATAACCAAAATCATCACTATCTTCTTCTTCTTCATCACTAGGTAACTATCGTTCCTAATAATCATTTACTTCATCTTGTGCTTCTTCAATATCTTCTTCTTCCATCACATTATACTTTACTGGCCTTCCTCTTGGGTCATGTCTAACTAAAAATGACCAACCTAGTTTGTGTGGAACACCAAAGTAAAACACTTGCTTGCATTGGCTTGGAAGAACATAGGGCTCATCTCTAATTGGCTCAAATGACCTTGTATTAATCATAATAAATCCACTATCATGTTCAATAATAGTCCTATCAGGATCATTTTGATTTAGTTGTAGAGTAAACCATTTGATGACAAATAGAATTATTTTGAATGAATTAAAGTCGCTCTCAAGTATATTATCCAAAATGCCATAATATCAATTTTCAAATTTTTGAGGATGTATGTAAGTTTTAGATGAAATATTAGTGACTTCAAAGACAACACTTATCCCAAAATCACACATTTTCTTCATTTCGTCTGAGTCTTTTGTGCAAAATTTATAGCCATGGTAGTACATGGTTTTGTGGTGTTTGACCTGCAATTATTCAAACATTTCAAGATTATTTGCATTGATCTATGAGTTAATAATAAACTTATTTGTCATGATTAGTAATTATGCATACCTTTGTATCTCTTAAGCCATATACTAGATCAAGTACCATAGGCATAACATTGGGATCTCCATTACGATGAGATTCTTTAACCAATGATGCAACACCATCCCATGTTAATGAGCAACCATTTTCTTGAGACTATTCAATCAGTGCACCCCACTCATGACCAACTATAAAGAAGATAATTACACCAGTAAGAAATAACTTATATAGATTGATGATGGATAAGAATTATTAAACTACAAAAAAAAAAACTTATAATTACATCCCACTCTCCTCAATCTACCTTTCCCCATTAGATACTTGCCTTGTCATTAGAGTTGGGATCTCAAATGCGATCTACATGGATATTTATTGCAAACTTTGGAAGATATTCACTAATGTACACCATGGTTTGGTATACCATATATCCCTCTACCATAAAACCCTCAGGATGTGCTCTTTTTCAAACCAAGCCCTTCATAAATTTCAAGTGCCTCTCAACCATACACATTGACTTAGTATTTATAGGCCCACACAATTCAATCTCCTCAACTTGATATATGAGGTAGTGTTCTTGAGCATTGAAAAAGGTTAGATGTAAACACTTTTTGCATTTCACACATAAGTTGTGGAATTTTTCTCTTCCAATATTTTATATCTTTTTAATCATTTTCTTTAGATGATAACACCTAAAAGAGATTCAACATGCAAAAACACATAAACAAGATTTCAAATAAAATTATACAATAGATTTCAGATAAAAAGCTACAAATCTAAGAAAAAACACTTCTAACCTCATGTATTTTCCAAGATCATATATAACTTGTTTAATACTATTGTCAAATTAGTGTGGAAGGGATAGAGGTAGCACATACTGCAATCATTAAAAAATGATCATTTCAATATATTATTAAATAATACAATAGGCAATACATTCGATTTTACAAGTTTACTATAAATAGAGAACATGAATTATCTTGATGAAGGTATGCCAATCATGTATTTTCAACCCTACCCCAAAATCAGTTTTATTTGATTGAAGAGTGCTTATATTTGCAGCAAATCCTATTTAAATTTTTTCTTTTTTTTATGACTTCTTTGAATGCATCACTTTTTGCTCCATTAATAACTAAGGAAGGGCACTTGTATTTATGTGGTCTCCATTGTTATTTGATTCAATTAAATCATTTGGTGCACATGAATGTCAGTACAAATTTTGACAATTTATTCTCTATCATGCCTTCCATACAATATTTTCCATAGTGTCGTTGTTACATTCTTTCCAATATGCATAACACGAAACAAATGCATGATTGGGAGATCTTTGTAGTATGGTAACCTACTAAATTGAGTAGGATAACTTTTCATTCCTTTAAGAAGCTGGTTATTGATACCTTGATGACCTTCATGAGCATCAATTACAGCATTAGTAAATATAAGACAATATCAAAATACAAATTTTAAACTTTGGATGACAAATTGGACATTACTGTGATGATTTAGTTGATCGTATTCCAACATCCATAGTTGAGGTTTCATTCTGTATGGCCTTGATAATTTCTCTTCTTTCCCATTGGAAATATGTTTTTTCAAAAATTTGATACCTATGATTATTGTGGAGAAAGTTCCTAAACTCATTGAACACCTTCTTTTCTAAACTTCTCAAATAATGAGATTTCATCTTCGGACCACAAATTGGACATGCAAAAAGACCTAAAAGATCATGTACAATTATCATGTGAAACTTAAGCATATGATAGTAATGTGTAAGCACTATAATAGACCAAAAATATGTGATCTTAATAATATAACATACTGCCAAAATGAGTTAGCCCAAGGGCATAATGTATTTTCCATACAAGCATTGCATGGAATTGAAATTGTCGGTGTCCTATCAATCTAGAGATGTCATACATAGTGATGCCATTCCATAACTTCAACAACCTATCAATTAGGGGCTCAATATAAACGTTCATATCTTTAACTTGGTACTTACCTAGTAATTGAATGAACATAAAAATTACATAATTATTATGACCATTTTCATGCACTATTTATAAATTAATTTAGATAACTATAAAGTGAAAAAATACCTAGCAAAATCATTGACAACATTATCTGCTCCCTCTTTATGGACATCCAAGGAGGAATGTGATTGTTAATAACAAAAATAGGGCACACTGAGTAAACAGATCTCATATCTCCATATGGACTGGCACTGTTCACTGCAAATGAAAGCTTCAGATTACGAGGTTCTTCTTTAAAGTTTGACTATGTTTCTTCTATCTCTTTAAATGTAAAACCATTAGCACGCATTCACATAATGTCATGTTGACTTCTATTGCATGCATGGTAATCCATAAATTATGCCAAGCTAGAACACCTAAATAATCGTTGAATACATGGAATAGTGGGAATGTACTATTTGATCTAACCGATATCTACTAATATGACAATTAGGGCATTTTATTGCAAATTTATGGTGTTTATGATATAGAATGTGATCATTGGGACATGCATGTATTGTATGATGCTTCATTCCAATCTGATTCATAATGGTAGATAATTCTTGGTATGAACAAGAAATTTTTTTTTATGGTGGGAACAAAAACTCACCTATCAACCTACAACAACAAATATGCATTGTTAACATAATAAATCATAATTGTATGCTAAAATTGAAGATGAAAAAAATGGCATACCTTAGCATATGTGATATTGCTACATTGGATATACCATTCATAACCTTTAAGTTCACCAACAACACTATAGCTGAGAGTAGAGTTGTTTGGGAGTCTTTGTATAAGGGTTTTTGTGCCTTCTCAAGTAAAGGTATATCAAGACTATCTTCATCATCATTATCAAATTCACTAGTACTATGATTGTGAGCCTCTTCATCACTTGCCCCAATACAATCTTCTTTAATCATGTCCTCTGGCACATTATCATCTTCTTCAATGGTAGTGTTATCCTTAGCTTGGATATTCACACCTCCATGTTCCTCCAGTAGGAAATCCACATTCATAAATGGACATAAATCGTGGCCCCCTTCAATGTGACCATGTTGCCTATAATGACTCTGGGATGTTGTGCTCAGAAATGGACAAAAATCGTGGCCCCCTTCAATGTGATCATGTTGCCTATAATGACTCTGGGTTGTTGTGCTTATAATTATTTGATTCTTTAATCCCTCACACTTTTTTCAAGGACAATAAAATTTATCAAGTTTTCTTCAAAACTAAGACCACAATGAAGCCATTGTCTCATTTTTTTGTTCTGGGTTCATATTGCCAGGCTTGGTCTTTCTTCATAGGAAAATATATCTGGAAATAAATTGGACATGTTGTAGTTAATGTTTATATCTACAGATATGAAAATTATTGATTAATGTTTTCAAATGTAACTAAAATGATCCTATAATTTCTAGAATGCCTAGATGTTTGCAAAATGTGGAGTTATAGACAAAGTATCTTAATTATTTGCAAAATGCCTCAAAGAGATGTCACAAGGTGAAAGTTACTTAGGTGTTGTCAGTAGCATGCCTTGACTAATCCTGATAGCAATGACTAATGTGATTAATGCATCAACTAATGAAGATGACTAAAAGATTGAAACATACTAATGTATAGCAATGTTTTTCTCGAGGAAAGTATGCTCTTCAATGAGATATAAAAGGAAATATGAATTAGATGTCATCTATGTGTGCTCCATGCAGATAAACATTACCTTTTGAAAAAATTTCAATAGGGGCATCATATTTTCATCAATTTATTAAGACGTTTTTATAGTTTGAGACTAGAGTAAGAGATAGTTATCATTGTTGCTAGAGATTATTATCCTAAGGGCTGCAAACTAAGTGTAATCAAAGATTTCATTGTCTATGGTTTTACCAATCTTGGGAGGCTCGCTAGGAATAGGAACTACTCTAGGAACATTTTGTGGACAAGTTTTTGGAATGAGACAATTTAGTTTGCTTGGAATTTACATACAACAATCTATTGTGATATAGTGTCATATTTTGGATCATATAGTGTCATCTAAAACATTACCATTGTACAATCAAACTTAGAAAAAATAATTCATTGATATGAATTGTGGAAATCTGATATCGTTAAATGAGAAATCTATTTAAAAATAGAATGCCAATGTGAAAGCAATCCTAGAGAATATATATTTGTCAATGCTAACAATCAGTTGTAAGCATGAGATTTCCAATTGAAACTAAACTATAAGCATGATACTCCAAACAAAATGTGCAATTGTATGACGAAACAATATGTGCAATTATAATTGAAGTGTCATGTAATGGTTCTATCTTGCAATTGTAAACATGATTCGCCAAAATATTTTGGGTGTGACAGCCTCAAATATAAATTCTATCATGGCCATGGTTTTGTCTTACAGCCATAAACATAACAAGAGTGTCACCTAATAGCTCTATCTCACAACTAGACACATGATACTCCAAAATCTTTTGGGAGTTCAAATGCATACATTCTATCTTGGGCCATGATCTAACTAATCAAAGTGGGTCATTTAGTACTTTCCTTTTCAGATAGCCATGAGCCTCAATGGCATGCATCTTCATAACACATGGATCCTATAGTTTTCTACTAGTTAGAACATTTATTTCATTCGTTTTCATCAGATGATTTGGTTGCAATGAAGGCATACAATCCTACAATTCATATAATCAAGAATGGCCATGGCATGCATTAACTCTTACTATACATATTGTAATACTTGTTTTAAGGCCCTTTAGCTTAGTAACTAGACTTCTCTTTGATGGATTTACTAAGTAAGATAAAAAGCTTATGGAAGATTTGTTGAAGAAATGTACCATCAAATAGCAAGACACATGAACTTTGAGAAACAAAAATTTGTATCAAATAGCTCACAAAAATATAAAATTTGTATCAATACCATGCTATTTTGAGAAAAAAAGGTAGAAGATGCTATGTCTATGCAACTTTCTACCACAGTAAATGTAGAGAGAAGGTGACAAAGGAATTCCCAGACCTAGAATTTGTGGTCCCTAGTATTGTTGCAGTAAACATTCTCACATTTTGACGATCCCAAAACTGATAGGAAAATGTCAAAATCTACTCCAATGCCCTTATTCTCAATGGCCATGCTACAAAAGCTTTAAAAAATTTTCTTTGCATACAGAGTAAAAGATAAGTTCTTCCAGACCACAAATTTTGGTTTCATATATGATTTGAACAAAGACTATATAAGAAATGTGTTAAGAAAGAGACTACAAAACTAAACGAGTAGAAGCTAGTGCATAAATATAGGTTTGGCAAATAGAAAAAATTGAACTTATAATTTGATCAATATGACTATGTACGCAAGTTCAAACCCTCACCTATCCTACAGTTTAACAAATCTCCAAAAAATGAACAAATAGGTAAATTGATTCAGAGAGATGACAGATCCACCTAAAAGGATATTTTTATTGGCAAAGCTATTCACAATCCATCAAATCATATCCAAATCTTAATTGTGGATAGAAAGGAATGTTTACAAGAATTTGCCTATTTGATCCCTAGATTCTTGGCTCAAAACACACAATTATAGACATGTGGAAACTAGATGGGAAAAATAATATAGGTCACAACTAGAAAAGAGTTTAGAGATGGTAAAGTTGATACTAACGTCAACCAAACAACAAATAAAGTGAAATCATAATGGAAGAGTGAACAGTGAAGTAGTGATTATTAACCATGTATTCATGGGTATAAGAAATAAGTAGAATAAGTTAAAAAATTATAACAAGCTAAAAGTAAAGCCTGACAAGTCCTATAACACAACATGCAGAGATAATGATGGAATATTCATGAACTGATGTATGATTTGTGGTAGTTTAAATAGTTTAATAAAACAAATATTAGATTCCTCCACTAAATATATTAGTAGCAAAAAATTAACTCTCTTTATCAAAATCCTTATGCATAAAATTTAGACAATAATTTTTGTTACAGAAATTCTTACTTAATGATTTCAAAAGGTAATAATTTTCTTTGAACTTAAGATTCTATTTGATGCCATTTGTTTTAGACTAGAAATGAAATATTTTAATTTCTTAGAAATTCCACCAAATTGGGTTACAAGTAGAGTGGGTTTAATCATGGAGCAAACTCTATAGTTAAGTGCACTCTAGTTGGAGTAGTACTAAGACAAGGTGACCTCCTGGAAAGTCTATGCTTCACCTCTATGAGAATCACCTAGATCTAATAAGTGTTAAGTGTTCTACATAATAAATAGGTTTTGTAGAAGCCACTACTCATGAAATATGAATCAATGAGTTTGACTAAAAAACTACATAGTTGAATTCTAGTAGCAATATCACAAGGAAAATAAAAATTAAAACATAAAGATCTTCTGCTCGTAGATCTACCAAATTGGATAGCTAAAGTAAGATATAGTGCTCAATATCTTTTGACTATGTACATGTAGTATCTTTTGATTATGCAAATGCAATGTCTACTTGTTACATAGTTTCCAAACACCAAATGTTGTGACAAATCTTTGCTTAGAAATATTAATAGAAACTAATATTTCTAACCAAACTAGAAAGTTCAATTGAATTACAAGAATAGGTGAAATAAAGTAAAATTCAATAATCTATGATATCCAGCTAGTACACAGTCTACAAAGTTTGATTCACTATTTGTAATTAGCTATTTATGCATTTTTCTCAACTATGAATTATGCTGGTAGCATATAACAAAATAATACATATTAATTTCTTATTAATTATTTTATGTGAGTTTTATATAAAAAGATGACAGTAAATTGTATACAATGAATTGCAAAAAAAAAGTTCAAGAGAAGCCTAGAGTGAAGTCTAGAATACTCAATTTCTAATAGGAAGGAATTGGAAAACAAGTAGCACACACCATTTAAACATAAGTATATTTTATTAGATAGGAAGATATACCTTGCATATGCATGGCCTATTTTTAACTTTTGTAAGGCTATTTTGAATATGTGGTACTACATGGACCAATACAAATGAGTCTTAAGGTAGTCACACTATTGAGTTATAATAAATGAAATACAAAATCTATAGATTTTAGGACACATGAAAATCTTAATAAAAGAATAGAAATTACAATAGAACAAGGGTTTACTTTTATTTTAGTTGACAAGATTTATTATACATGTAATTGTATAATTTTTATATTAGATAAATTGTAAACTTGAATTTAAAACTTTTATTTTCATCATTCTCACTAGATTAAGGATTAAAAACAAGGATAATCTTGTATATAGTATAAAGGATAGGTCGAAGCATTTGGAAAACTTTTGTGCATATATCAGATTTTATTTGAGAATGAGGATAATATATTTTTTATTCATATTGTATGTAATATTAATTAATACTTAATTGTATTTCTTTCTTGCTTATGCTCTCAATTGAAAGAGTTGTTGTTATAAAATTGTTGACAAGTTGGAGGAAAAAGATTTAAAATGTGGTACTATTGCCAAGTTTACTTTTCAAATGGTGCTTTAACTCAAATGAAATACTTGACTACTCATTGGTGAAAACAAGTCTCTCAAGATGATATGAAACTTTTGGTGTATGAAATAGTAGATACCTATTGATAAATACAAGCATAATATATTTTTTTTAAATAAATTATTTCACACCTATTTCTATCAAATAGACTCTTATCCTTTATATCCTCAATGCTAGAAACTCGAGTAAGGTGTTGATTGCATTCATTGACTTCATTGACTATCATAGACTATCTATGATTGCATTTCAAATTCTAATCCCTTTCCCAATAGTCAAAGCCCCAACCACTAATCCTTTGACTCTTAACATCATACAAACCCTTCCTAGATATTCCTCCACATCATGCATTAATTCTCAATACAAACAAAAGTCCTTTCATCTACTAGACTCAATTTTATTTACAAATCATTTTAACTCAAAACAATCCTAATACTTATCACCTAAAACATGTTTATCCATTCACAAACTTGTATTGAAACCCTATCACTCTCCTAGTATCTTCTAGCTATTAATATGTGTTGCAATAAGTGCATGAGATTTCATCTTATCATCTTCATTTGCAATACCTATGAAACTTGTATGTTTAGATGAAAAAGGTTGTGGAGATGATAAATAAAATTACAATATTAAATAAAAAGATGGAAAATCATTATTATGTTGCTTCACAAGCTACTTCATGTCATCAAATTGTTTCCTAAAATAATAATTTTCAGCATGCTCAAGCCTATTAAAAAATAGCTACATTTCAAATTCAACTCTCCTTAGATAAATATTATCTTGAGAAGAGGTAGGAGGTTCTATTAATTCTTATCTTAAGTTTATTCTTCATCTTTCCTTTACCCTTGAATTGTGAATCAATGCAAGAGAGTTTGAAGATACATCAAGTTGACATGTTTCCTTATTTTCTAGTCAATCTATCAAATTTATCAAATGAAGGTATTACAAATAATGTTCTTGAACTATCCATAATAGAGTAAAAGGAAGTAGAGGAGAATGAAAAAAAAAATTATTCAAAAAAAATAGAAATATGTATTCTTTGTTAGTTTTCTATTTCTAATAACTAGCTCAATGAGGTCTCAATATTATAAACATAGCCAAATAATATTTAATGGTACGAAAAAAATGAGTAAAAAGAGATGCAATTTATTCTTATAATAACACAACTCTTACCCTTTTAACTAATAAAAGGAAATTTGTGTACTCATTTCACACCCTTCATGGATTAATAAACTGCTCAATATTAAAGAGTGATCTATCTGAAACATGCACTTCAATCAAGCCTATAGCCTCATCAAGTTTATTTCCATTTGAAAATATCTGAAATTATTTGGTGTAAATTAAAGATAAATATGGAAGGATAGAATATTAGAAGAGGAGGGAGAGGAGACCCACTTTTTTTAATTATATAATTAGAAGGATGATGGCCCAATAGGCTCAAATATGACTTAAGCACTAAGTTACTAAATGATCCTTTGATGATAATGAATTGGAATAAGTTTTATTTGAGGAGATACAACAAACTATGTAAGATAGAAGCCTAATTATGCTAAATAAAAACTTATAACATTATAAAAAGACAAAAATTAGACATGAAATTGTAATGAGTGGAAATAGAAACCACATTTCATCACTAACATAGGATTTAAATTTGAATTTATTTTGGAGGATATAGGAAACCTAGATGTCATATACCTAGGTATAGGATGCCTTCTCACTATATACCTTATACTTTCTCCCAAAAAATTCAGAGATCATTAATTTGATCCTATACTTTCTAGGTTTTTAATATTAGGTTTGCTACCTATTCTTGCACATGAAAAAAACATATTTTTTTTGAAAACCATAAGTATTATGTACACATGCAATTTCATGTAGACAAACATGCAAGAAACTCCAAACTCAAACCAATGATAGAAAAATATGATAAGTACAAAAGAAGCCATAAGTTATGGAAACCATAAACCTTAGAGATAGAGAGACATAGTTAGATTGCAAACCATAATATTAAAATACCTAGAGAATGCATACAAGATGCTGAGGATGCCCTTAATCTTCTACACTACTCACTCTATAGTCTCCTTACTAACTATTAATGCTATTTGTGCTGATGATAACCTAGATTCCCTCTACAACACAGTTGGTGGTTTTTATCATCCCACAGGAATAGAGGGGTCTAAGATATCAGTATGCAAAAAAAGACTAAAATAATCCCAATTGTATTGCTTTAGTTTGAAGAAAATTAAATTTGGGTTGAGAAATCTACCTAGCCCTTGTGTCAATATGAGAAAACCTTGAGAACTTTTGTGCAGTCATCCTTTGAGAGGCCTTGTAAGGAAAAATACTGTTAACTATCATTTATATGTAAGTGGTAACATGTGTGCTCCTCACAGCTAAAAGATCGAGGCCTCTTCAAAACACAATATCTGCAGCCCTTCTAAAAAAAGATGCTTCAAAAGAGGAGTGGAATTAAACCATAGTGAAATAGGAGAATCCCATGTATGAATTCATGCCTGCAATTGCATATTTCATTCTTTTTCCTACTAAAAAACCTAACACTCGTCATGAGAAATTACCCATAAACATATATGATCAAGCTTGTGTGTAAAATGAAATTGGGTTTATATAGAAACATCTACTAGTTTAAGCTCTGAAGCCATGGGAGTTGGCACAAAACCCACAATTCTTGATTCCCACACTTGTGCTTGTGTATTCAACCAGCATGCAGCTCCTGTGCATGGTCAAATTGTATAACAATAAAATAGGGAAAAATTGACCTTTTTCACTTTAACATGATGAAGCCCGTGTTGTTCAAAATTTCAACCAAAATAGGCATGGATTTTTAAAAAAATATTTTTCCTTGCATATCCTAACCAATCTAAAACATTTTCATAGATGGTCAAAAATTTTGGTCTAAAAATGGGGTCAAATTTACTAGTGTGGAGAGCTGATTTGATTATTGTTGGTACCAAGGCCTATAGGGAAAAAGTAGAGAAAGGAAAGAAGGAAAAGTGATTCATATTCCACCCTTTCCATTTTTATTTTTTAATCTTTCTAATAGACAAACTTTCTCTTTGCCATTTGTTAGTTTTGAGAAGATGAACCAGTTAAACTTCCTTTGTAATGGTCATCTCAAAACCCTATATGTATGATAATGAAAGATAAATAAAAGGTCGGCAAATTTTTGGTATGAAAGATTTGATGCTGTAGATTCAATTGAATGGTATTTTTGTATCAATCATTTTCTATTCCACTTAAAATAGTTTTTATTAGCTTGTGGTTTCTCTTTATCTGGAATTGAAGCGGGGAATAAATAGAGTCTTGTTTCCCTTGTTTTAATATAGCAAGTTGAATGTGATAGGAATTGTCATGTAAAACTTAAAGAGATTTTTTAGGTGTTTTCATTCAATGTAATCTTTTTCTACAAATTAGTTCCTAGATAAATCAAGTGATTTTAGTGCGAATTCATAAGATGTGTATGTTCATTCGATTTGACTAACCCTCAAAATGTTACTTCTTGCCTAAGTTGAATTCTCTATTAGGATTGGCCCAGTTTTCCTCTCCTATTCTCTAGTTAAGAACATACCCTTTTAGATTTAGAACTGAAAAAAATTCATTGAAAATTCATAATGGGGAGCTATACGTAACAATTTAGAGGAAAGAAAATCTTCAAGAAGCTACTTTCCAAACTATTGTAACCAAAATTTGTTCATAAATTAGGCCATTTGTGAGTTAGAACTAGAAAGAAAAAATCTATTTACCAACATCATGTACTCTACAAAATTTCTCTATACAAAAGGCTTCACTCTAGCTAGCCCTGTTATTATAATGTTCATTTCTTACTACCTCAATCTTTCTAGATGGGCAACATTTATATCATATTATCAAGGATAAGAACATGGCTAAATGTGAGGAGGAAAATATAGGTCTACAACTCACATTTTTCGTAGAAGTTTATTGAGCCTTGGGATAATGGAACAGATACAATTACAAATCCTTTTGTCTTTTTCATTAGAAACAATCATTACACTTATGGAGTTGGGCATGAAGGAAACTAAAATTCCTTGAAAGACAAAATCATCCTTTTAGAGGGCTTTAAGCTCTTCTTAGACCCTAGTGGAAAAGTCTTGAGACTTCTAAGTGGTTTCCTTCATGACAATCTCCAAGAAGATTTAAAGGTGGTGGAAGACATCCTCATTATACTTGTTATCCTCAAGAGAAGGTACAAGTGCTTGAACTATTCCCATATCTTCCCTATTCTTAATTATTTAATAAGAAACATTAATTTTTTTTTTCTTTTATGAATTATTCCTTTCCTATCACTTTTTTTTAGATAAACATAAGGTCAAATGTGGAGCCCTTGTTTACTAGAGCTTGTGTTTGTGGCTTTGTAATTTTCAACATATTTTGATCCCCTAGAATGGGTTTATCTCTACCCTATCCACTGAGTAAAAAAAATTGGTGTTTACCCCTATTTCTTCCTCAAAAATACCATTTTTAGCTGCCCAAAATATTCCTACTATTTATTGTTCTAAATGGGATTAACTCTTTCCAAAAATCCCTTTCAACAAGAGAAGCAAGAGGAAACTAAAGAGGTTTTGGATAATTTACCCTTTGATTCTTCTTGGTCTATAGAATTGATCTAAACTTATAAAATATTTACGACCAATATTGTTTACAACATGAATTCTACTACTTTTTCCTACCTTCTCTTAAAACCTATCTCAGTTACGCTGATGACTCACATATTCCTCAATCTTCTTCCCATATCCTACTCCCTAATACTATAGATGATGGTATTGGTGGGAAGGTTCTATCTCTCAAAGATATTGAATAGTACATTTGTCATAATACAATTAAATATGGCACTAAGTGAATCCTGTGTAGTTTTAAAATTGTGTGGGGAGAGATCGATAAACTTGAAGGCCAAGAAGAGGTTGAGCATAAGGTGGAAGATTGGACCTAAGGGAAGAGAGATGAAGCCCTTTGAGATTGTGTGAGATATTTAAGGATGAATCTAGATAACTAAGAAATATTAGAGGAATAGGTTTAAGAGCTCATGTCTTAGGTACGTTCAGAGGAAGAAAAGAGTGATATTTTGATTACCCTTGCATCTATGAAAGATTCTTAAGTTCAATTAGGTAATCAAATTTGGGACTTGGCTATACATGTAGTGTCCCCTTTTTTATTCTCCCTTTAATTTCTTCAAATTCTTGATTTAAGGTTTGGATATATTTCATTTAAATTACAAATGATTGAACTATATATTTGTTACATGAAAATATACAAAATTTATGTTTTCTTAAAGATAGTCTATACACACAAATTCACTAAAACTTCCAAACCTTCCAATGGGTTGGGGATGGGCTAAAATAATAATCCCAAGTCCATTAGTAACTAAGATAGTCACCAAGACCCATCCACAAATTTTCTCAATTGCAACAAAAAAATTTCAATATTGTCAATGACCAGATTGATAATTTTTGAGTAACGTTTGCATCTTGTTTATTTTGGCCCTCGGACTTGTTCCAAAGGCTACCAAACTTCACCAAAATCCTCAAAAGGACCTTAAAACACATATTTTTTCATTCTACCCTCCAAAACACAAAAATTCCCTATTTGACTTAATCATGCAACTAAGGCCTAATAAGGCTTCTCACACTTAGCATGCCTCAACATAGGACTAGAATAGTCCCCTTATTATCATAGTTGTGAGGCTAGCACCACTAAAAGATTAAAAAAAAAATATAGCATCCCTAGTTCTTCATGAGCCTACCTAGGTGCCCCTACACCATGCTCCCCCATAGAGAAAAATGATGTCACTCATGTTGACAATAGATCTTTGGATATGCCCACATTGTTGAATTCAATCCCAGTAACCCAAGTTGCCTCTAATTTGGCTTATGTCCCCACTAGATGAAGTGTTCCATGTACACTGTGTTCCTAGTGGCCTTCTTGACTCTTGAGTGAAACACTTGTTTAGCTTCCAACTTGCTTGGTGGAGGCACTACTATGGGCTCCAAATCAGCACTAACTCCCTGATTGTTGTGAGTAACCTTAGGTAATGAACATTTGAATTGAATCAAATCCTACACGTTGAAAATAGGAGAGATGCCTAAATCTAATGGAAAATCAAACTTATATATATTGGCTTCATATTTTTCTATGATTTTACAAGGTCCTACTCTTTTCATCTATAACTTAGTTGGCACACCTTTCTGCAATTTGGATTTTTTAAAGTGCACCATGACATATTCTCCAATGAAAAACTGTATGTCTCTTCTCCTTTCATCCACCTTGGCTTTTAACTTTTGTGTGCTATCTTGTATGGTGTTCTTTACCTACTCCTAGATCTCCTTCGTGGTTTGGGAAAAATCCTTAGCATGTCCACTTCTATATTTCATGCCTCCAAGATCCCTCAACTCATATATACCCCTTGGATGCATCCCATACACAATTTCAAATGGGATTCTACCTGTGGTTCTATTCTTATTGTCATTATAATAATACTCTTCTTGAGGAATGATATTATCTCGTATTTGTCCATACTCCTTAATTAGGCACCTCAAAAGGTTAATCAATACCCTGTTAACCACCTCAGTCTGGCCATCTATTTGGGGATAGTAGGCTAATCCAAAAGAAAGGTTTGTACCAAGTATGATCCACAAAGTCTTCCAAAAATAGCTCATGAATTTGACATCTCTATTTGAAATAATCCTTAATGTAAGTCCATAAATCCTTATAATATCCTTAAAGAACAAGTGTGTAATGTGGATAGCATCATTGGTAGTCTTTCATGGAATGAAGTGCCCCATCTTGTTGAATTTGTCAACCACTACATAAATACTATCATATCCCTATTTTATCTTGGTCAGACCTACTAAAAATTCCATGCTCAAAGGTTGATATAGACATATGTTACTCATTCTACCCTTGTCTTTGATACACATGATGTAGTTTAAAATACTTAGTCACATCTTTGACTAGTTTTGGCCAATAATAGAATCTTTGGACTAATTATAAGGTTTTTCTCATGCCAAAGTAACCACTTAGGCTCTCATGTGCTTTTCCTAAATTAGGTTTTCCCTTATTGATCAACTTGGGACACATAACTAGTTAACCTTAAATAAAAACCCATTTTGCAAGGTAAATTTAGAGTACTTGTTATGGAAATGGTTCTCAAAGTCATAAAATACCTTGTAAGCCTCTGTAAAGTCTCCATCCTCCTTATAGAGAATCTTGAAACTCTCTATTCCAAAGCTATGCAATTGAACTTCATCTATAGTTAGCAACCTCCTGCTCAATGCATCTAGTACCTTTTTCATCTTCCCTTTCTTATGCTTGATTATGAAAGTGAATTCTTGCAAGTATTGTATCCATTTCAAATATCTATTGCTCAACTTTTCTTGAGCACTGACATAGCTTAGGGTTTGATTGTCAGTAAACATAAAAAATTCCTTTGGCAATAGGTAATGTCTCCACTTCCTAATAGACTAAACTAAGGCATAGAGCTCAAGGTCATAAGAATAATATTTCTTTTTGGATTCATTTAACTTTTCACTGAAGAAGGCTACTAGCCAACCTTCTTGACTTAACACTCCTCCTACTATTAAGCCACTTGCATCACATTCTATAGTGAAGAGCTTCTCAAAACAAGGTAGTTTCAAAATAGGTTGGGTAGCTACTTGTTTTTTTAGGATATCAAAGGATTTCTCTACCACTAAAGTCCACTTAAACTTGGACTTTACTCCATCTTTAATAGTATCTAGCAAAGGTGCACATATGCTATTAAAATTTGTAATGAATATTATATAAAACTAAGCTAGACCATGAAAACTTCTTACCTCAATAGATGTAATAGGTGCTAGCCAGTTTAGAATAGCTACAACATTCTCTTGATTCATCTTCAAGGACCCCTTTAACACAAAAAAAGCCCAAATACACAAGCTCTTGTTTGAAAAAGTCACACTTCTCAAGATTGATGGCAAGCTCCTCCTCATGCAACCTCTATAGTACAACTTCCACATGTTGTATGTTCACTTCCTTTTTCTTACTAAAGATTAGTATATCATCTTGATGTACAAGGGTGAACCCACAGTACTGGGTACCACTTTTGTGGCACAAGGAAATTGCAATATGATGGAAAATTTCCATATTCAATTTTATGAATGTTCACACAAACCTAGAAAGCATGTTCAAGTTAAAATCTAAGACTTGTATGTTTGTGCAAACACATTTGGTTTAAATAAGATATTCGTGCAAAAATTCCTAATTAATATGTTCATGTGAACATATTTTAATGATAATTTTGAGATATAAACCCCATTTTTACATTTTTCCTGTTCATTTTTATAGTGAGGTGAATTTGATTTGGATGTTGGAGCAAACATATGAGATTGGTAAGCGAGCTACATCACTTTGCATCATTCTCCTCCAGATTTTGGTTGTTGTGCTATTTTGGGTATATTTATATGTTATTATTTGAATTTTTTTTTTTTAATGTTTTCAAAGCATATTTTTATGTTAATTTAATATTTTTATTGTTTATTTATGTTAGTTTATTCTATTAATTTATCATTTTTTTTTTTGTATATGTTAGTTATATTTGAGTGTTATTAGAAAATACATTAGAAATTATTTAAAAACATTAGTGTAGAATATTATTAAAAAAATTTAGCATTGGTAAACAAATTTAGAAAAAAAAAAAGCATTAAATTAGATAAATAATAGAAAAACAATAGTCTAGAATATTAGAAAAATATTAGAATTTCTTTTGAAATGTTAATCTAAAATATCAAAAAAATATTAGTATAACATTAGGAAAGAAATTTAGAAAAATATTAGTTTTGTTACAAAAACATTAGAAAAAACATTAAATTTATATCATAAAAGCATTAGAAATTATTAAAAAAACATTACTGTAGAATACTAGAAAAATATTAATTAAGCATTAGAAAACAAATTTAGAAAAAAAAAAGTATTAAATTACATAAATATTAGAAAAGATTAGCAAAACAATAGTCTAGAATATTAGGAAAAACATTAGAAAATATTAAAGAAATGTTAATCTATAATATCAGATAAATGTTAGTATACATTAGGAAAAAAAATTAGAAAAATATTATTTTTATTAGAAAAATATTAGAAAAAATATTACATTTATATTTGAAAAATATTAGAAAACATTTTTAAAAACATTAGTCTAGAAAATATTAGATAAATATTACAATATCTTAGAAAAAAATTACAAAATATTTTTAAAACAATAGCCTAGAATATTAGTAAAATATTACAAAATATTTTAAAAAAAACATTAATCAACAATATTAGGAAAGTATTAATATATAACATTAGGAAATAAATTTAGAAAAATATTAGAAAAAACCATTACATTTAAATATTATAAAAATATTAGAACATATATTTAAAAATATTAGTCTTGAAAATATTAGAAAAATATGAGAAAATATTAGAGAAAATATTAGAAAAATATTAGAAAAGACATTAAAAAATATTTTTAAAGTATTATTAAATATTTTAAAATTTTAGTCTAAAACATTAGAAAATATTAAAAAAATGTTACAAAATACTAAAAAACAATAGTGTAGAATATTAGAAAAATAAATTAGTATAACATTAGGAAATATTAGTATAGTTTGTTAAAGAAAATAAAGTAGTATAACATTATAAAATATTAGGAAAAACATTACAAAATATTATAAAAGCATTATAAAATATTTGAAAAATATATTACAAAACATTAGAAAAAATAATAAACAAAATATTAGAAAAACATTAGAAAAAACAAAAAAAATTAGTGTAGAAAATTAGAAAATATTAGAACTCTATCTCCAACCCTAACCCTAACCCTAACCCTAATTAAAACTCTAATCTAACCCTAACTACAACTCTAACCCTAATTTCTAACCCTAACACAAACTCTAACCCTAATCGAACCCTAGAATTCCATAACTAAAATCTTAATCTAACCTTAGAAGCGTAAATCTAATTTAACTAGATAACACCAAGCCAACGGTAACTATAACTAAAACCCTAATCTAACCCTAGAACCCAAACCCTGATCTAACACTAACTCAAACTCAAACACTAATTTAATGCTAATCCTAACTAAAATTACCCTAATCTAACCCTAGAACCATAATTGTAATCTAACCCTAACTTGGAAACTCTAGTTGTCTAGAATCTAGACCTAACCCTAAGCTAACCCTAATTAAAACCCTAATCTAACCACAACCCTAAAATTCAAACCCTAACAAAACCCTAATCTAACCCAAACCCTAATCTAAATCAAACCCTAATCATACCCTAATCTAACTCAAACCCTAATCTAAATCAAACTATAATCAAACCATAATCTAACTCAAACTACAACTCAAACACTAATCTAATCCTAACTAAAAATTGAAACCCTAATCATGAGCCCTAATCTAACTCAAACCCTAATCTAGTCATATCCCTAGAAATCAAACCATAATCTAACTCAAACTCTAATCTAAATGAAATCCTAATCAAACCCTAGAATCTAACTCAAACCCTAATCTAATCGTACCCCTAGAAATTAAACCCTAACCAAACCCTAATCTAATCATAACTAAAAACTCAAACCCTAATCTAATCATAACTAAAAACTCAAACCCTAATCTAAATTAAATTATAATCAAACCCTAATCTAACACAAACCATAATTAATTAGTAACCTTGGAAATAGAACCCTAACCAAACCCTAATCTAACTCAAACCCTAATCTAACTCAAAACCTAATCTAAATCACACCCTAATCATACTCTAATCTAACTCAAAGCCTAATCTAAATCAAACCATAATCAAACCCTAATCTAATCCTCACTAAAAATTGAAACCCTAATCTAATCCTAATTAAGAACTCAAACCCTAATCTAACTAAAACCCTAGTCTTAATCAAACCCTAATCTAACTCAAACCCTAATCTAATCATAACCCTAGAAATCAAACCCTAACCAAACCCTAATCTAACTCAAACCCTATTGTAAATCAAACCCTAATCTAACCGTAACCCTAGAAACCAAACCTTTTAATCTAACTCAAACCCTAATCTAAATCAAATCCTAATCAAGCCCTAATCTAATTGCAACCATAATTTAAGTAGCTAACCCTAACTATAACTTAAACCCTAATCTAACCCTAACTCAAATTGAAACCTTAATCTAACTCAAACCCTAATATAATCCCAACTTCAAACTCAAACCCTAATATAATCCTAACTAAAAACTAAAATTCTAATCGAACTCAAATCATTATCTCATCCTAACTAAAATCTCAAACCCTAATCTAACTCAAACCCTAATCTAGAACTCAAACTCTAATGTAATCCTAACTAAAAACTCAAACCCCAATCTAGCTCAAACTCTAATATAATTCTAATTGAAAACTCAAACACTAAGCTAAATGAAACCTTAATCTAACTCTAACTCTAAAAATAATCCTAACTAAAAACTCAAATCCTATTCTAACTCAAATGCTAATTTAATCCTAGATCAAAACTAAAACCCTAATCTAAATGAAACCCTAATCTTGAACCCTAATCTAACTCAAACTCTAATGTAATCCTAACTAAAAAATCAAACCCTAATTTAACTCAAAATCTAATGTAGTCCTAATTGAAAACTCAAACCCTAATCTAAATGAAACCCTAATCTAACTCAAACTCTAATGTAAATCCTAACTGAAAACTCAAACCTTAATCTAACTCGAACTCTAATGTAATCCTAGCAAAAAACTCAAACCCTAATGAAACTCTAATCTAACTCAAACTCTACTGTAATCCTAACTAAAAACTCAAACCCTAATCAAACTCAAACCTTAAGTCAAACACTAATCTAATCTTAACTGAAAAATCAAACCCTAACTCTAACTCTAACTCGTGTATGATATATTGATGTGTTATAGATTAGATGATGTACAATTACATATCATTTAAATAAAAATTTGTGTACTAGACTAAATGTATATGTATATGTTTATTTACAATATATATTAGCTTCATCATTGTAGATATGACTTCACATGATTAGCTTACTCATCATACTGAGGGTGATGAGGCTCCTATTGTGACACCTCCTATGATAGTTCCTATTGCAACTCTTTTTGTAGCTCTTGTTGTTGTTCCTATTGTGGCTCCTAATGTGGCTCATGGAGTAGTTCATGGTGTTGCTCATGGTGGGGCTCATGTTGTAGCTCATGGTGGGGTTCATGCTATGGCTCATCATAGGGCTTGCGATGGGGCTCCTGTTGTGGCTCTTGCTATAGCTCCTAGTGTGGCTCCTAGTGCGGCTCCTGGTGTAGGGCCTAGTGTGGCTCCTAGTGTGTCTCCTACTAGAGGTCCTTGTGCAGCTCCTACTAAAGGTCTTGTTGTAGCTCCTACTACACCACCCTCCACATATTGATATTGATGCATTATTTGCATTTGTAGAGCAGGAGGTTATTAGATTAGAGAAGTCTATATTATCCCTTAATGATGGTTTATATAGAGACATATGTGTGACCATATATAGGAGTTTATAGGATCTCACTACTAAATTTAGACCTCATCATTTATTTTCCCCTAATGTATTAGCTGCCATATCTAGGGAGATAAGAGATGAGATTTTAGGAGATGCATCTTTTGGTGATGTCAAGAGGGTGGCCCCCAAAGATGTTATCAAAATAGATTTGTTTCTATTATATGAGGGTACATAGGGTAGGGTGAGAGGCTATCGAGTGACATAGTATAAAGATCCTATTATCGCTAGTATGATCTATCCTTATTTTTAGCTACACATGGCCATTATCCTAATAATGATTAGAAACTTCTTTATTTTTCACAATAGTTGTACACTAAGTTTTACATGGGGCTCAATTTCAACTACTTAGACATTCCAAATTATTGTGGATCGAGGCGTGGTTAGATCGCAAATCATGACTAGTATCATAGTGCACAATGTCTGCCACCTCTAGATGTGAGTGAGTTCATTAGACAGAGACTTCCTCTAATGACTCCAGCACTAACACGTATTGTAGATATAGTTGTCATTACTTCCTAGAGGGGAGGAACTAATAGTATTGGAAACATTGCATCTAGGGCTGCTAGTGTCACATATGATTCTCTTGGTCACTATATTCACACTCGAGAGACTCATCCAGGTCAACCATCTTCAGAGGCATCTAGTAACACTTTAGGCACCTCCCCTAATGAGGCATATAGAGCTACCAGACTACCAACACTAGGTGATGTTCATGCTTTTTTAGGATAGCACACACATATGGATTTAGCACTATATTTTTTGTATGGTCTGTTGTAGAGTATTAGTTATATTTCTAATACATAGGGGATACTAGTTAACTCAGTGATGGACACGATTAGACACCATCAGAGCCCCATAGTTCTACAAGCACAAACCACACTAGTGATAGTCACCACACAACATAGCTCACAACATTCTACACTAGGCTCATGACACTCTACAAATGACTCGGGCATACGAATTGGAGATGTAAAGATCATAGCTGAGGGCCTTGATGATTTTGGTGAGCACTTATGAGGGCTATCTGAGATTGATACGAGTCAGAGCATGGGATTTTCATTGTACATGGACATGTTATTCTGACTCAGCACTGATTCTACACCATTACCCAACTAGTTACACATGCTACTTCACTCATCATTACTAGCAGTTAGAGATTGTGGTGTTGATGGTGTTTTAGTAGGTGTTAGAGTTTTAGGAGATGATGTTGGTGTATTAGGATGGGATGCTGATAGTAGAGGTGCATTGATAGAGGATATGATGGAGTTTGATGATCATTCTCCACCTCCTAAGACCTAGGTACATATATATATATATACATATATATACACATACATATATAAATTTAAATATATGAAATTAAAAAATATATTTTAAATGGATACTTAAATGTTATAATAAATCATGTAGGCATAGGCCATCGAGCACATCATTACATCTAGTGTTGGGTTAGGGCACATACTTCAAAGAGAGGATTCTATTGAGACAACAAGTATTTCTCAGGCATAAGTTTTAAAAAGTCTATAAAGTTATTTATGTTTCAAACCATATGCACTCATATTCATGTACACATGTATATATATGTTTAGATAGTTATAATGTATATATATTTTTAGGGCTCAGTTGTTGCACCTCAGCCACAAGATGTACAGGACACTCGATTAGAGGGTTGTTCTATTCATATGCATCTTGAGGGGTCCCTCCCATAGTAGTAGATTTATATATACTTGGATGCATTTATATATTGGAGACTTTGTATATTTTAGAGACTTACATACACGTGTATTTCAATACCTCGATGACATGTACATTTCACTATTTATTTGACTATTTAGTACTTCACTAGTTGGATGACATGTATATGACTTTTTATATATTACTACATACATGTTTATTTGAGACTTACAGTTTACATATACATGCATTTTAGTAGAGATATTACATGTACATGTTTATTCTTGAGACATGCATGTATGTGTATATTTTTGTATTTTAGTAGAACATTCTTCATGAGTTAGATTAATAAATATATTTTAAACTTTAGATTTGTTTGTGATCATTATAAATAATCAAATTAACTTCTCTTTACCTACTTCAATAGTTAAATATGAAGAAGTTCCAAATTGATCTATGAACCTAATTTATAATTTTGAAAATTAATAATAATATAGGATGATTGAATTGAATTGATATAGGTGCTTAAAACTACTAAATTAACCCAAATGATTTAAATTAAAAATTTAAAACATTATATTTATTTGTAATCATTATAAAATAATCAATTAGTAGGACTAAAGATACATATTTTTAAAATCAATTAGTAGGGCTAAAGATAAATATTTGTTTCATGTGAATAAAAATATGCTAAATAGGTAAGCCAATACATTATTTTTAAAATAAATTAATAAATGTAATATTTTGAACAACCTTCATCCATGGTAATTAATATTATTAAAATGTATACATTTAAAAACACATTAATATTTAACTAATAAACTAAGAGTATGATCCTACAATTAAAAATACATAATGAGATGAAATTCAATAGTGTGAAAAGAAGTTTATAAAAGAATTCTAACATATTAAATTATCTTTGATACATATCTATCTAATGATTGTTTATGTTCCAACTAATTTGTATTGCCCATTTAGATCAAGTTGTTATTATTATTCATCCATGCTAATTAATATTATTAAAATGTATGCATTTAAAAATACATTAATAAACTAATAAACTAAGAGTATGACCTTACAATAAACTAACATTAATATATAGTTTTTAAATAAACTAACAGATAACATAATCTTTAGTTTAGGATGGTAATTAATATTATTAAAATGACACATTTATAAATTCCAATTATTCGTTACTAGGACTAAAGATACATATTCTCTTTGTGTGGATAAAAATATGCTAGTAGGTAAGCCAATACACTATTTTAAAAAGCTTTTACAAAATATAATATTCTTAATAACCTTCATCCATGTTAATTAATATTATTAAAATGTATTCATTTAAAGGTTCTAAATTTGATTTATAAAGGAAAACAACTTTAAATTAATTCAAATTATTATAAAATAAATCTAAAGAAGAAGTAATATCTAGTTAAGATAATATTATTAAATTAATACAACATTCATCCCTCATAATTGTCTACATTTAAAGGTCCTCAAATTTGATATATCAAGGAAAATAGTTCTTTAAACTTTATTCAAATTATTATAAAATAAATTTTAAGAATTAATATCTAGAACCTTTAAGATAATATTATTAAATTAATATAACATTCATCCCTTCTAATTGTCTACATTTAAAGGTCTTAACATTTTATTTAAATTAAATTATCTACCATCAAAAAGGTCAGTTCAACCATGATGTACACTTATAACATGTAATATCTTCTTTCATTGTCTAGTCTCCATTTGAGATGCACATGCTTGAATTTGATTGAATGTAGAAAAAGCTCGGTAGCAACAACCAGTTGGTTGTATTGTAAAACCTTGTTGTCAGGTTGATAATCAACAAAGTGTATTCCATGTTAGACTATTTTTTCTTGCTTCAAATATGTTCCATGTATCACAATAAAACTTGCACCACAAATTTAGATATTTTAAAATTTGATAGATATAAAGTTACCTAGATATTTATAAATTCATATATGTATGTGCACATGTATGTATAATACCTATGGGGAACAATATTTCATCACTTTCTTCAAGATCATATAACTTTGTTCTCTTTGTAGTACATTGCAATAAATAATAACTTACACCTTCATGATTTCCAGTCTCAGTAATCACTACAAAGACATCTCCTACAAAACAAGTACACATATATGTGTATAGTATATATAAGAAAACTCATTGATAATTAAATAGCAAGTTGAGATTAATTTTTATGATACTTACGCACTTTTACCAATCTAGAGATATGGTTACAATCATCAAAAATCAATGGAATATCATCAAAATTTTCATCATCTTTATCAAATGTATCGATAACATGAAGTGGTACCGAAATCCATGCACCTATATATCCACATGTTTGATTGATGCATTTTTGATAGTCTTCATTAATGCAACAATCACAAAAACATGAGTATTCTCTTTTCTTCAATGTCCAATTATGGTTATCTATACTCATGATTGACTATAAGAAACACACTTTTTCTATCATGTTGCAACAATGCACATTTTTTCTATTAACACTTGAAAGTTTAGTGGATTGAAAATATGGACAAATTAAATTTAAACTTCAATGAATTGAAAGATAAAGCTTAAAAATAAAATTTTAAAACTTAATTGCATAAAATTTAAAGAAATGTACACATCCATACCTATTATCTCCCAAAAGACTCTATATGGTACCTGTCCACTTGTTGATGATGTCCCGACCTCGTCTAATGCAAAATGTGTCTTACACCATTCAACAACATCATGTGTATCATTTATAAGAACTCCCTAATAATTCATTTGATACTTTTGTAGAGCACTTTTGGTGCAAGCTCCAGCACCATCATGTTTACCTTTTCATTGCCCACTCTCAAAAAAATTCCATATGTGTTTTATATTCTCATTATGATGATATCTACATAATGCATAAAATGGTCTAAGATGATTTGAATTGTGCAGCACATCCATCAGACCAAATATAATGTTTATCAACTTTTATGTCTCTTTAATTCAAATAAGAAAAGAATATATAATTGAAGCAATGTTCTACATAGTGAATGCCATGTTCTTTATCATCACTTATATAAAAGTGATATTCCCTTTTAATGAATCATGCTTCAACTGTACTCTAAACACCATCTAAATCTAACTCTATATGTCTATAACAAACATGTACCATAATAGTGACCTACTTAGAAAAGAAATAATATAATTGAATTGATTTCTGATGAACAAAGGAATAGTTCTCTGCAAAATCAATGACAATACAATCATTCCAAGCAAGAAATTATCTCTCAAAGTTTGAAACTATTGTGCTTGCCACTTTGCAAAACATGCAAGATGAATATTAGGTTGAATTAAATTCTTAAATCTATCCATAAATGTTATGATAAGTAACTCCTCTTCAACATATTCCAACCTTTTTTGTCTCTTTCCCCAACTTTGTTTCATTCTTCACATACTTCTAACATTTGCAATTTAATATTTTTGTTACATCAATATTTATAATGCTGAGTTTTTGGAATAGATTGTGTAGAGATTTTTCATCAACGTTTTGAGTCACACTACGTGATCCATCATCAGGAAGAGAGAGCAAGAGGTGTCAAATTATGTCCTCTTTCTCTCTCTTCCTGATGATGGATCACGTAGTGTGATTCAAAACGTTGATAAAAAATCTCTACACAATCTATTCCAGAAACTCAGCATTATAAATCATGGATTGTGGAAATCTGATTGCATTAATACATCAATATTTTCAATTTCCCTAGAGCCAATTGACCACATGTTTCACATAATCCTTTGATGCAGTCTATTTGACCAACTGGATCATCTATTTTGCCGCATAGAATGGATGATATAAACTCACTTCTCCTACTAGGAGGAGTAGCATGAAAACCATACATGTCTTTTACAAACTTTCAAAATACCTAATAGTAGAGATCAAACTCAATATGACGATGATAAGAACATGTTTCAAACACTTTGTTTGACCTCACAAAGTATGGCTTCAATTTTTCAAACAATATTTGCCCAATTTTTACATTTTGATGTTCACTACAAAATGACAGATATAACTCATGTTGTGTTGTGTCCAACCAATGTTTTTTATGGTGTTCATATTGACTAGATGCAATCCTATGCCTGATCACATCTCTACTATTTGATGAAGGATGAGTGTTATCAATCTAGGGTAAAAGTACAAATTTAAGTCACCTTACAGGCTAACTTATTAGAATGACTGAATTTGAGTATTTCTATCCAAAAGTCTATTTTTTTAAACATATAATCTAGATAAATTCATTCTAGCTAAGTTATTTATGGTCTCACACTTTTCCAATTGGAAATGTTTATTAAATGCATGTGTTATACTAGTTTGTATCCAATTAGTAAAGAAATAAAATTATTTCAATAAAGTGGTGTTTCAATAACTCTAACTATTTCTTATGATATTTTTAAAATAATGTGTAAACATCATTTTATGGTGCTTTGAGTCAAGAATATTTTCATATAGATTTTATAGTGTTTTAATTAGATATATTATATTGTAATTAAAAAATTCTACAACCACATATTTTAACACTGAAAAGTTTTTTTTTTTGAGAAAAAATATTATATTATATCAAAAAAATTAAAATTATATGATGTTCTAGAGGAGAGAGTCCTCTTCTAGAATGTATAATTTTTCTTCTGTTTAGAATAGATTTGTTTCGAAAAATGTGGTGGGGGATGAAAACTATGGATTTTAGGTGAGTTGAGATTTCAATCCTTATAAAAGAGAAAATATAGGTCTCAAGCTTATTTTTATTTTTGATTGTTCTAGATGTATATGTTGCCCATAACATAGTCTAAGATCAAAGATAAATAAGTTTATTTCCATATAGTTTTGTGGTGGGAACTAGACCCCTAATTTTCAGCATTTTTCAGCACCTAACAAATTATCTATAAAAATTAGGAAAACATATCAATTCTTATTCCAAATAATAATTAAAAATTATTATTCTAAAATTCATCCATTTCTACACATTTCATTAGTTTACTTCATTTTCAAATTCAAAATAATTAATACCAATTTTATGTCATTGAAGGTGAACAATTATACTTTTGTTAGCCTTTTCCTTAACAAAAGGGTGACACAGGTTTGTGCTTTTACCCTCCAAAATGAAATGACTAAAGTTTTGAATCCCTCATCAATCCTACACATGATTTCCTAATTTCCCTCCATATTACTATCATCTAGAATTAATCTTCTCTTCACATATTCTCTCATTGTTCTCCTACTAAAACCATTTTAGACAAAATTGAAGATATTTGTCTATTTTGGGTCATACTCTTATTTACAATAGACATCAACATCACTTTTCTTGCCATGGACTTATATTTAGTTTGAGACTACTTTCCTATGTTTCTCAAATCTTGTTTAACATTTTCAATCACATCAGCTTGCATCTTAGAAAATCTTCTCTTCTTTGATGTTGTGTCTACATCTAACAATTTTAATGCCTCTTTCAACTTCTTTTGTGTAAGAAAAAGTGAAAGCAACTGAGCTTGTTTAGGTGTTTCAATGTTCTCAAATTTAGTCATTATTTATTTTATTTTTTATTCATTGACCTTTTCTTAGACAAACTTAAGGTTTGAACAGTAGCTGCAAGTGTTCTCAACTTATCCACATCCATTTTAAGTAACTGATCTAAATTTTTATGAGAAATTCCATTCTTTATAGATTGGGAAATATTTATAAGTTCATCAATACTAATTCCTGCACCTAATCCTAACCCTTCTTTGTCTTCTATTACTGTAATTTCTACAGGGAGCAATCTTGAGCCTTCTCCAACATTCGTTGTTTAAGATTTTGTAGGGAAATATTCTAACCCTTCTTTGACTTCTATTATTTGAACCTCTATAGGGAGTGATCTTGAACTTTCTTCAACATTCATTGTTTGAGATTTTGTAAGGAGTGTTTGTGACCCTTCTTCCATATGCACTTCTACTTCTATTGAGCCTCCTTCAACATTTTCTTCACCTTCTTGATTGTCTGTAACCAAATTAGATTAAAAAATAAGATTGATACATAATTAAATTCAATACCATAAAAATTATATATATATATATATATATATATATATATATATATATATATATACCTTGTTTAATTCAATGATAATGTGCCACAATCTTCTGAATATTTCTTTTTTCTACTTCATGAGATGTCTTCCTTACAATTTTATTTTGTCTTCCTTTCTTGTTTCCCATCAAAAAATCATTAGAATAAAAAAATTTCTCCTACCTTAATAAATTCATAGTAATTTTATAAAATTTTTGTGCAGTAACTTTATAACATTCAACTTCACACTGTTTTCCTCACTGCAGGTGATCTCATGCTTTTTGTTTTTTTGGCATGTTCCTATGAACACATTAAATTAAATTTTTGACTGCCTAATTATTTATGCTTGTACATTAACATGAACATGTTAATTTATAAAATTTTGGTGTTGTTTTCTAAAAATAATGAAATTGGCTCTTTTGACCGCCAAAATTGAGATTGAATGATCTCCTACTATAAAATTAAAAATTCCAATTTGTGCTACTTGGAGCAACCTTTCTAATGACTATAATTGTAATACATATTATATTCATCAAGACTTTCAAATATGAGTTTAACTCATTATAGATTCATTAATGATTAAACATCAACTAACTTTAACACTTCAAAAAAAAATTTAATTAGGTCAAATAAATTTGAAAAATATCTAGGAAATAGGTTGTTGAGATAGCATTCTATTAAAAAAGGAAAATTAGATTTATGATAAATTGTGTTCAAGTTATTTGTGTCAAAATGAACATATCTTTGAATTATGATTGATGTCACTTCAAAACTTCATAAACTATACAATATTAAACCAAATTGAATCAAACCAAATGCATCCTCTAGATATTGATGTTACAAATTTGACACGAAAGGAATTACTTCATTATCATTTCTAGAGAAATAGTTATGCATGTGAAGTTGACTGTCACTCTTTTAAAATATTGATTTTTTATATGTACCAGTTTTCAAAGGAGAAAAAAAATTGACTTAATAGAAAAAATTTAAATGAAAAAATATGGTTACAAAGTAGGAACAACGTACTATAGAGATATAGTCACTCAAATGTGAGGTTTGTTTCAAAATATTGATTTCAGTGTCAAAATTGGTCAAAAAGTGACACCCACTATTGTGGGATCGCCCATTGTAACCACAAACCTACCATTCAAGTCTTTAAGCACTTAATTCATGAGTCTCATGAATGTGCTAGGAGAATTTGAGAGGCCAAATGGCATCACAAGCCATTCATACAGCCCATCTATTGTCTCTAATGTTTTTTCCATTCTTTTTCCTCCCTAATTTGGTGATATCCGCTCTTCAAGTCCAGCTTTGTGAAGTACATTTCCCCTCCAAGAAAATCCATGAGATCCTCAATCCTAGGTATGGGAAACCTATATCTGATTATGGTCCTATTTATCACCCTTGATTCTATGCCTACTCTCCATTTTACTCCCTTCTTGGATGCTAGTACAATAGGTATTGCACATGAGCATATGCTTTTCTTGATCAAGTCTTGGTCAAAAAGTTCTTGTACTTGTCTTTCTACTTCCATGTTTTTGTAAAGAGTAATATTATATTCTACCTTGTTTGGAAAAGATGCACTAGGAATAAAGTTTATTTGATGGCTTATCACCCTTCTAAGAGGTAAAGTGACAAGATTCCCATCACTTACAACGTCTTTATATTTCTCAAGAAATGCTTGTACCTCTCCAGGTAGTGGTTCTTTGACTATATTCTCCTCTCTCTTGGACTTCAATACAACTACATAACTTTGGCTCTCTTCATCCTTGAGATCCTTGAAAAACTCTTTTCCACTACATAGAAACACACTAGGCACCTTGGACTATGGTTCATCTCCTTCCAGTAGAGATTGAATTTTAAAAGTCATGCCTCCCTTCTTAAATTATATGGAATTGACCTTTTCATCATACATTGCTTCTCTATAAAACTATCATTGTTTATCTAATAATAGATGGCAAACATTCATGGGTAAGATGTCATAAAACAACCTATCCTTGTACCCTTCAATGGAGAAATCAATCCAATTCTATTTGTTCACCAATATACTTTGACCCTTGTTGAGCCAAGTAACCTTATAGGGATTCAATAGAGGTATCTTGGTCAATTTAGGCTTGTTGACTAGCATTTTTGATATGATGTTTTCAGTAGATCTAGAGTCTACTACTACCTTGAAAACCTTCCCAAGAATCTTGCATTTGATCTTGACAAAGCCCTCCTATTTTTAGGTTCATTAGGAGTTGATTTCTTGATCAACACCCTTCTAAAAATGAGCTTCTCACTCTTTTCTGATTCTATGTGATCCACTTTAGGTTCCTTAGTCTATTCTCTCATGCATATGCCACTCTCTTGTCATGGCTTGAATAAGAAGGCTTATCAAGGCACCTATATGTTGGATGGCCTAGTAGACTACATTTATAGCACTTCATGCTAGCAAAGTAGGAGTTAATTCAATGTATTCTTCTACCTCTATTAGTGCCTCCTTGGTTACCCTATCCAATACTATAACCTCCTTTGGGAGTGCTTTCAATAGTTTTATCAGTGAGTTTGGTCTCCTCTTGGTTCCTTTGTCCATTACCTCTACCTTGATAACCTCATGTTTTTCCCCTCTAATTTTTTTCCTTGCCTCTTTCATTGAATTTTAATTCCCCTTTATTCCTATTCTTTTCTTTCACCTTTAGGGCTTGTTGATGACACCCATGAATAGTAGTAGGTGTACACAAACTTATCTCTTCTTGGATGTTCTATTTTAAACCACACAAGTACCTAGCCACTTTTATTGGAAACTCTTATTTCTTTTTGGAACTAAGACATAACTTTTGAACTCCTCTATATAAGAGGCCACATCCATTTCTTTTTCTAGTCCTTGTCTCCTCTTGTGAAGTTGAATCTCATAGTCATCTTAGAGGAAATTTTCCTTTAATTTGGTTACTAATGCATTCCAAGTGGCTATGGGCTTCTTACCCACACTAATCCTCTCATCTAGGACATATTTCCATCATGTTAATGTTGAACCTCTAAGTCTAGACATAGATACTTTGGCCTTTTGTGCCTATCACTCCTTCACATTCAAAGTAGTTTTCTATTCCATCTATCCAATCCATCACTGCATCAATGCCCAATTTTCTACTAAATAGTGGTACACCTTCCAAATCCTTCCCTCCTTGGGATTTTAAAACTTTCAAGAAAAGATCTTCATTCAAGATAGGGTATGGCTTAGGGGCAACATGTTCTTCTACTAGCTCCTTACCCTTGTCATTTCTTTCTTCTTCCTTTTTCTTGGCTGCATCAACAACTCCATCTAACTTCAACTTCACCTCTTCTAAGGCTTCTTCGAGAAGACTATTATTTTCCTTTTTCACATCAACCTCTTTGGCTAGATCTTCATTTTTCACCATTCTTGTCTCACCCACTAACTCTTCAATAGCTATAGACATATATTAGATTCCTAAGTCTTTAACTTGCTCTAATACCACTCTTATGTAACAACTAGTCTCTCTCCTTCCCTAGTCTCTTCTAGGGTGTTCTTAGGACTTTCTCTTAACCTAATAGGTTTTCTAGCTATTATATTCTCCTTATGATCCTATCTATGAGGTCCTAGTCCCTTCAACTAGTGAACACCAATTAGGTTAAACAACAACTCCTCCATTGCTTCTTAGACTTGTTTAGGCCCATCCTATTTCTTTCACATCAACTCCAACATCAACCTCAACATCTCAACTAATACTCAAAATGAAGGAATGATCATATGGGAAACAATTAGTATCCCCTTCAAGACCTAGAACCATAATTGGTATTGAGACCCTAATCAAGTTCCAAGAATCATGTAAAATTGCACAAGAATGCTTGCATTAGGGCTACAAGCAATTAGCCCTCCTATTGAAGAAAATCTTGAATAAATTGCTCAATTCCTTAACAAGGGCTTGAATCAATCCTTGATGTAGACATCCTTTTCATGCTACTACCTTCCTTCAAGATTTATTGAAGCTATCTTTTCACTCAATCCCTTCTAACGCCCATGTCATCTACTATGATCCCTAGCTAGGCAATTGTGGCTCACCTAGAGAATCACCTTAAAAAATCCATCCTTAATTCTCAGACCCCCTCCTTCACTGTAAAATATGTGCATGGATTAACTTTAATAATAAAAAATTCATCTGTAGATCCCAAAATGGAAAGAGGCTCTATGATTCCACCTTTACCAGTTTCTTGGTTTAGGACAACATATAGGAAAGAAATGAAACAATTTATTTAATCAACTAGAAACCTATAAAATCACAAACTAATGCTATAAATAATGTTTAAATGAATTCCTTTAACACTTCCAAATAATGTAGCTCCAATTTCAATGTATACAAATACCTAAATCTCAGAAATCATAAACTATAATTGTATTCTTGTTATCCAGTTCGTGCACACAAATTCACTAAAACTTCCAAATGTTTCAATAGGTAGAGGATGGCCATAAATACTCAGCCCAAGTCTATCACTAACTATTTCAAATAGTTACCAAGCCCCATCCACAAAATTTCTCAATTGCAACAAAAGATTGTCAATCTTGTTAATGACAACATTGACAAATTTTGAGCAACTTTTACAAATTTTTGAGTTTGGGGCTCAAAATTGTTCCAATGGCTACCAAACTTTACCAAAAGGCCCAAAAGGACTTAAAATATGTAAAAAGGATGTTAAAACACATATTTGTCCATTCTACCCTCTAAAACACAAAATATACCTATTTGACCTAATCATGCAACTATGAGCAACTAAGGCCTAATAAGGTTTCATGTAGTTAAAATACCTCAGCTTAGGACTAGACTAGTTTGCTTATTATCCTAGTGGTGAGGCTATCACCACTTCAAAATTTAATAGTGTAATTTTTTATTCCAACTCATTGACCCATAAGTCATGAGTATTGATTCAATATTAATATATCTCTAATGAAAAAAATGGAACATATAGTACTCATTGGATCTAGGTGATTCTCAGAGAGGTGAAGCACCAAGACTTCTTGGGAAGTCACCAAACCCTCTAATATTTCAATTAAATTTCACTTAACTACATAGTTTCCTCCATGGTCAAACCCATTCTAATTGAAACCTCAATTTCAAAACCTTCACCAAGTGTTGTTCCTTAATGAAAGATTCATTAGAAATCCCCTTAGTGTTATCAAGTGATAAGTAGGAGATAATTTTCACAATAACTTAAATTATGATATTACTGTCAACATTTAACTATATGGTTTTTTAATCAAAATTATTGAGCCATATTTCATGAGTATCGATAGAAAATGAATCCATCTCTCATGAGCATAAATGAAACACTTAGTACACATTTTATCTCTAGGTAATGCTCATAGAGGTGAAGCTCTTGTACTTCACGAGAGGTCACCCATCCTAGTATGACTCCAACTTGAGCACACTTAACCACATAGTTTCCACTAGGGTTAAATCCACTCTTCTTAAAATCTCATTTGCAAAACCTTTACCATTTTTTTGTGTTATAAACATTCATTATTAATTCCACTAATCTCATCAGGTGATAAGTAGGAGATACTTTTCACAAGAAGTCAAATTGTGATATTGTTGGCAAGATTTAATAGTTTGGTTTTTGAGTCAAAATTATTAATCCATAATTCATGAGGAGTGATTCTTATATATACATATATATATATACATATACACACACACACACACACACACACACACACACACACACACACATATATATATATAATTTTCTTCTCTTCTCTTAATGTCTCTATTCTTAGTAGGAAGGGAGGGTCATGTAAGCTACAAGATGAGTGACTTCTATTATCATTTTTTTCTAAATGGCTAGAACTCATTTCGTCCTAATAGAATTACTTTTAAGGCATTCAAATGAGTTCCCCTTATTTTGTAATATTTTGAGTAGTTCTTATTTGGTCTCATTTTCTTGTTCCATTAATGATCTAATTTCATTTTATAAATGAGCATTCATTCTTCCTTTATTCACTTTCTTTTGATTTAGATTGCATTCCCATAATAGGATGGAAGGATTATGGTCTAGTCCTATTTGTAATGTCCCTTTACTAATTTTTTATTTAATTTCTCTAAACTCTCAAATAATACATAGATAGATTTTATTTAATTTACAAATTATTCTAGAATAGTATTCACTTCAGAGTTTACTAATTTTTTTTCCTTAGAAAAACTTAAAACCTTGAACATAATTTTGTTTTTTTAAATGGTTACTTCTGTAAATGAGATGCATTATTATCATGTGCCCCTTGTAATAGAATATAAGTAATATCACTTATTTTTCCACTCTTCTTAATATTTTCTTAGATGGACCTCTTCTTCTTCTTCTTGTGAAATAACCCTATACTCATAGTGTAACTCCATCCTTAGTACCATTTTATTCCCCTACATTATCACTTATAATCACCCATTGTTATTATTATCATTCCCTTATTATCTTATTAGTACTCATTCTCCTTAATTAAACTATGAACTTCCTCCATTTTATTATTATTTTGGTCACCCCTTAATGCCATTTATCTCCATGAAATCTTATATGTTTTACTTTATATATAAAGTAGTGTTTCATGTTGGGCTTACTTAACCAAAGGGAATGAGATTATATAATTAGTTTATTATGTGATCTATTAATATGGTTTTTTATGTTTAAATAATATATTATGTGATAATTAGTGGATAATTTCCATAACAAGTCAAATTGTGATATCCCTATTATGATTTAACTGTGTAGTTTTTGAGTCCAACTCATTGACCCATATTTCATGAGTAGCAATTCAATGTGAATCTATCTCTCATGAGATTAAATAGAACACTTAGTACTCATTATATCTAGGTGATGCATTGGGACTTCTTGCGAGGTCATCCATCCCAATACTACACTAGCTTGAGTGCTCTTAACTACAAAGTTCCCTCCATGTTTAAACCCACTCTTATTTGAGCCCCATCTATAGAACCTTCATCAAGTGTTGTGCCTTATAAACCATTCATTAAAAAACCCTTATTCTTGGGTAAGTGCACAAAGTTGTGGTGCCAAAAGGGGCGTATAAGTGGACACCTTTTTCCTGAAATCAGAAAATTCTGGACTTCAACAAGAATTTGAAGATAGTTACGCTCAAAATTTTAAGATATGACAAAAACAAAAGTCGTAGTCCTTTGAATCTAGTTTCTAAACTACTAATTTTTTTTCAAAATGGTTTAGTTTTAGGTCCTCAAAAAAGGGGGCCACAGAAAGTGGTACTATTTATTCCAAAAAAACATAACATAGTACAAAGTGTGGGCCCCCTAAAATTTTAACTTTTTTTTTGAAATTCTTTAATCGCTCTAGTCAAAAGTTACCTAACACTACGTAGTTTATCCCAGCTTTTTTGGGTAATTTTATAATGTGTATGTTTTTTTAATGAATTTTTTAATTAGACCCATCCCAAAAATGTGAAATATCTATGTGTTCCCCCTAGAAATGATTGAAAACTAATCTAAAATCAAAACTTCTTTTTTTCAAAGTGTGTAGAATGGAGTCTAGTTTCTAAAAAACTAAGTTGTTACAAAATTCAATGAATGAGCTAAAATCTATAGCCCAATTAGTACATGGTGGTTTTTGACAAAAAATGAACATACATTCAAAAGAAATTATAGATGAAAGACTTAAAATAGTTCAAATTAAAAATAAATTATATGGTTAGATAGCTAACACAGAGACCTATAATGTTATGTAACCTGATCTTATCGATACCCAACCACGAGGAATCTTGAAGGGGAGCACACAAGAAAAATCAATTATTTTTTTTATGTTTGCTGGAAAAAACGTCTCAGACCTATTTATAAACTCCAAACCTTTGAGTTGGATCTCCAAGGCAAAACCAAGCCTTAGGCTTGGTTTTAATGCAAAGCTTTGAATAGCACGTGTGCCCTATAGTGCGCATGCGCTATTAAAATGCTATTGAATTTGAGGTAGTGTGCACATGCACTATTGAGACCTAAATTGCAAACCAAAACCAAGAGAGAGCTAGGGGGGTGGGGCGAGGGAATGGCTATTTGTGTGTGTGAGAGAGATAGAGAGAAAGTAGGGGATGGGAGAGGGGAGAGAGGAAGTGAGAAAGAGTAGGGGTGACAGAGAGAGTATAGAATGGGAGATAGAGGAAATGTGAGAGAGTAGGGGTGGCAAAGAGAGTACAAGATGCAAGAGAGAGGAAGTGTGAGAGAGAGAGAGTAGAGGTGGCAAAGAGAGGGTATGGGATGGGGGAGAGAGATTGAAAGTAGGGGATGGGAGAGAGAGGAAGTGTGAGAGAGAGATTCAGAGTAGGGGATGGGGGAGAGAGAGTAGGTGGTGGGAGACGGAGTGGGAGAGGAAGAGCGAGAGAGAGGAGGATGGGAGTGCATGTGTGTGAAAGAGAGAGAGTAGGGAATGAGAGAGGGGGAAGATAGAGTAGCTTGAGAGAGAGTAGGGGATGGAAGAGAGAGTAGGGGATGGAAGAGAGAGTAGGTGATGTGAGAGGGAGTGGGAGAGAGAGAGAGAGAGGGGGGGATGGAAATGTGTGTAAGAGAGAAAGAGAGAGAGTGTGAAAATGTGAGAGAGGGTAGGGGGTAGCAGAGAGAGAGTAGAGAGGGGGAGAGAGAGAGAGAGAGAGAGAGAGAGAGAATAGGCAGTGGGAGAGGGAGAGCGAGTGAGAGAAAAAGTAGAGGATGGGAGAGGAGAGAGGGGGGATGGGTGTGTGTGAAAGAGAGAGAGTAGGGAATGAGAGAGGGGAGAGAGAGATAGAGAGAGTAGGGGATGGGATAGAAAGAGAGTAGGCAATGGCAGAGGGAGTGGGAGAGGGAGAGAGAGGGTGGATGGAAGAGAAAGAGATTAGGCAATGGCAGAGGGAGTGGGAGAGGGAGAGAGAGGTGGGATGGAAGTGTGTGTAAGAGAGAAAGTAAGGGATGGGAGAGAGTGTGAGAGTGTGAGAGAGAGTAGGGGTGGCAAAGAGAGAGAGTGAGATTAGGGGATGGGAGAGAGAGGGAGAGAGTGAGAGAGAGAGATAGTAGGCGATGGGAGAGGGAGTGGGAGGGAGAGAGAGAGGGGGAATGGAAGTGTGTAAGAGAGATAGAGTTGGGGATGGGAGAGAGTAGGAAATGGGAGAGGGAGTGAGAGAGAGAGAGGGGGGGAATGGGAATGTGTATAAGAGAGATAGAGTAGGGGATGGGAGAAAGTGTGAGAGTTTGAGAGAGAGTAGGGGGTGGTAGAGAGAGCTTGTACAAGATTGGGGTGAGAGAGAGAGAGAGAGAGTAGGGGATGGGAGAGAGTGTGAGAGAGAGTAGGGGATGGAAGAGAGAGAGTGAGAGTAGGGGATGGGAGAGAGAAAGTAAAGATGGAAAGAGAGTACTTGAGAGAGAGAGAGAGAGATAGTAGGTGGTGCAAGAGGGAGTGGGAGAGGGAGAGAGAGGGGGGATGGGAGTGTGTGTGACAAATCTAGAGAGTAGGGGATGGGAGAGGAGAGAGAGAGGGGGGGATGGGAGTATGTGTCTATGAAAGAGAGAGAGTAGGGGATGAGAGAGGGGAGAGAGAGAGTAGGGGATGGGGGAGAAAAAGTAGGCAGTGGGAGAGGGAGTGGGAGAGGGAGAGAGAGAGGGGGGGAATGGGAATGTGTGTAAGAGAGACAGAGTAGGGGATGGGAGAGAGTGTGAGAGTGTGAGAGAGAGTAGGTGGTGGTGGAGAGAGCTCATACGGGATGGGAGAGAGAGTGAGATTAGGGGATGGGAGTGTGAGAGAGAGTAGGGGATGGGAGAGAGAGAGTGAGAGTAAGGGATGGGATGGGAGAGAGAGAGATAATAGAGAGGGAGAGAGAGAACTTGAGAGAGAGAGAGAGATCTAGTAGGCATTAGGAGAGGGAGAGGGAGAGAGATAGGGGGGATGGGAGTGTGCGTGACAGATGTAGAGAGTAGGGGATGGGAGAGAAGAGAGTGGGGGGATAAGAGTGTGTGTTTCTATGAAAGAGAGAGAGTAGGGGATGGGAGAGAGAGTGTGAGAGTGTGAGAGAGAGTAAGGGGTGGCAAAGAGAGAGTACGAGATGGGAGAGATAGAGTGAAAGGATGGGAGAGAGTGAGAGAGAGAGTAGGGGGCAGCAAAGAGAGAGAGAGAGTATGGGATGGGAGAGACAGAGTGAAAGGATGGGAGAGAGTGTGAGAGAGAGTAGGGGATGGGAGAGAGTGTGAGAGAGAGTTGGGAATGGGAGAGAGAGAGAGAGAGAGAGAGAGAGAGAGAGAGAGAGAGAGAGAGAGAGAGAGAGAGAGAGTAAGAGTAGGGGATGGGAGAGAGAGAGAGTAGAGAGGGAGAGAGAGAACTTGAGAGAGAGATACTAGGTGACCTAGGAGAGGGAGTGGGAGAGGAGGAGAGAGAGGGATGGGAGTGCGCGTGACAAATCTAGAGAGTAGGGGATGGGAGAGAAGAGAGAGGGGGTATGGGAGTGTGAAAGGATGGGAAAGAGTGTGAGAGAGAGTAGGAGGTGGCAGAGAGAGAGAGAGTATGAGATGAGAGAGACAAAGTGAAAGAATAAGAGAGAGTGTTAGAGAGAGTAGGGGATGGGAGAGAGTGTGAGAGAGAGTTGGGGATTGGAGAGAGAGAGAGTAAGAGTAGGGGATGGGAGAGAGAGAGAGAGTAGAGAGGGAGAGAGAGAACTTGAGAGAGAGAGATAGTAGGTGGTGGGAGAGGGAGTGGGAGAGGAGGAGAGAGAGGGATGGGAGTGTGTGTGAGCGATCTAGAGAGTAAGGGATGGGAGAGGGGAGAGAGAGAGGGGGATGGGAGTGTGTATCTACAAAAGAGAGAGTTTAGGGGATGGGAGAGGGGAGAGAGAGAGTAGCCCAAGAGAGAGAGAGAGAGTAGTGGATGGGAGAGAGGGTCGGATGGGAGTGTGTGTAAGAGAGAGTAGGGGATGGGAGAGAGTGTGAGAGAGAGTAGGAGGAGGCAGAGAGAGAGAATGGGATGGGGGAGAGAGAGAGAGTGAGAGTAGGGGATGGGAGAGAGTGAGAGAGAGAGAGAGTAGGGGATGGGAGAGAGTGTGAGAGAGTAGGGAGAGGGAGATAGAGAGAGGGGGATAGGAGTGCATGTGACAAATCTAAAGAGTAGGGGATGGGAGAGAAGAGAGAGGGGGGATGGGAGTGTGTGTGTGTGTGTGTGTGTGTGTGTGTGTGTCTATGAAAGAGAGAGAGTAGGGGATGGGAGAGAGTGTGAGAGTGTGAGAGAGAGTAGGGGTGGAAAAGAGAGAGTACAAGATGGGAGAGACAGAGTGAAAGGATGGGAAAGAGTGTGAGAGAGAGTAGGAGGTGGCAGAGAGAGAGAGAGAGTACGAGATGAAAGAGACAGAGTGAAAGGATGAGAGAGAGTGTGAGAGAGAGTTGGGGATGGGAGAGAGTGTGAGAGAGAGTTGGGGATTAGAGAGAGAGAGAGTAAGAGTAGGGGATGGGAGAGAGAGAGAGTAGAGAGGGAGAGAGAGAGATAGTAGGTGGTGGGAGAGGGGAGAGAGAGAGAGAGAGAGAGAGAGAGAGAGAGAGAGAGAGAGAGCAGCCCAAGAGAGAGAGAGTAGTGGATGGGAGAGAAGGGCGGATGGGAGTGTGTGTAAGAGAGAGTAGGGGATGGGAGAGAGAGTGTGAGAGAGAGTAGGAGGTGGCAGAGAGAGAGAATGGGATGGGAGAGAGAGAGAGAGTGAGAGTAGGGGATGGGAGAGAGTGTGTGAGAGAGAGTAGGGGATGGGAGAGAGAGAGTAGAGAGTAGGGGATGGGAGAGGAGAGAGAGAGGGGGATGGGAGTGTGTATCTGTAAAAGAGAGAGTTTAGGGGATGGGAGAGAGAGAGTAGTAGATGTGAGAGTGTGAGAGAGAGTAGGGAGATGGGGAGAGAGAGAGAGAGAGAGAGAGAGTAAGAAGTGGGAGAGGGAGGATGGGAGTGTGTGTGAGAGATCTAAAGAGTAGGGGATGGGAGAGGAGAGAGGGTGAGAGAGATAGAGTAGGCGGTGGGAGAGGGAGAGTGAGAGAGAGTAAAGGATGGGAGAGGGGAGAGAGAGAGTGTGTATGGGATGGGAGAGGGGAGAGAGAGTAGGAAGAGAGAGAGAGTAGGGAGAGAGAGAGAGTAGGGAGGGTGGAGAGTGATGTGTTCTCACATAGTGCATACACGCTATAGTGCATACGCGCTATAGCACATATGCACTGTGTGAAATCACCTAAAAATGGTCAAAAAGAAACTTTGGGACCGTTTCATTCATTCTCTACTTTTGTTCTATTTTGCACTCTGTTATCCCGACAGAAATTGTGGGTTTCAACACAACAAACACTCTTTCAAGGTGGCAAACACTATTTCAAGCTAACAAACACTATTTCAAGGTGGCAAACACTTTTCGAAGCTAGCAAACACCAAATTCAATCATTGGATACACGATTTGAAAAATTTTTGAATATTCCTTGTATAGAAAAGGTTAGTGCAATCTATTTTAAATATTGTTTGTTGGTATATAGATACAAATTTGATTATAATTTGACATGTTGTTTAATATATAGTGAATTCATTGAAATTTGTATGTTTCAATGAAATGTTACTTCAAAATGGTTAGAAATTTGACAAGTCATTTTATATATATATTGTGTATTCATTCAAATAATTATAATTTTTATATGTATTTGAATAATTTGTAATTTACACATTTTAAGTAATTCAAATGTTTGAATAATTTGACATCTATAAATCATCATCATGCCAAGGAAGAAACCAAAAAATCAAACAAATGAAGATAGGGAGAGAGATTTGGCAATTAAAAGAGATAAAATGAAATTACTATGTGAGCAAAGAAAATTGCAAAGCAATAATGAAGAATTGAATTTCGAAGAGGATCAAGAACCATCGGTAACAAGAAACAAAGAGGAATAATTGGAAAGATAAAGAGAACGAATGAGACTGTTACGCTCAAGAAGACAATTGAATTGTGAAGCTACACCATCTTCTAATGTTGGAGTCATATCGTCCGCTACACCATCTTCCAATTTTGAAGTCATATCGTCCTCTCATGTTGAAGAGACACCGATTTGTAGATCCAACGATATACACACTCCATCATGTCATGTTGAAGGCACAACATCAACACATCAAGTAGGTGATATTCCATCTTTTGCATCTTATTGCCAAGGCACATCATCTTCAGTTCAAGGTATACAATACACTCAACCTTATGTTGATGTTCAAAATGTTGAGAGAATTGAAGAGATTATAACACCTTCTAGAATTCATTTTAGAAGACCAAAATATTTGATTGATATTGATAGTAACATTTTGAAATCAATGCCTAACAAGATTAGTAAGCGTACTTGTCAAAGAAAAGTTAATCATATGTGGAGATTATTTTTTGATGAATTAAATACTACAGGTCAATGCCAATTATTTTTTGAAATGATGAAGAATTTAAAATTTAGGCCTATCATGAAGATTCTTGGGCTAAGAACGATGGATGATTCAAATGAAAAAAATATTGTAAAGAATCTAATGAATGCTTATGACAAAGTGGGTTCTAAATAATGCACCAAAGATAGTAATATCGCAAGACAAGTACTTACATCGACAATAGTAAGTAGCCAAATGAAGAAAGATTGACTCATGAGAAAGACAAGCAAAACATTAAAAATTGGTAGAGGTACTCTAAGGAGAGCCATACTAAGGCGTGAGAGATTGGAAGATCCAACAAAAAATGAGTTATGGATATTTAGCGGTAGACTACTACGAAAGGATAAAGAAATTAGTGAAGCCTTGAAATCATTGATCAAAGATTTTTGGAAAAATAACACACATGTTTCCCCTAATCAAAGAGATGTTGTAAGAAGGAGGATTGGTAGCCAAAATCGCGAGCCACATGCGAAACATTTTTTGGACACAACTCAGACACAATTTTTTGCAAAATTTATTGGTATGTATCCTCAAATTCGAATAAGTCAAAGATTTTTTGAGATGGGTAAACCTTTTTATGTGAAGATAAATCACACACGCACAAATTGTTGTTGTAGGATACATATTGAATTTTCTAACCATTTTGATGTTTTTAGGCATATATGCGTAATTTTGCATTGTTAGTTTGTTTTGCAGGATTGTGACATAAATGAGCCACCAAGATCTTCAAGGGAATTCATATACAACATTTTATGTGAAATAAGGGACGGCCAACAATTTTACAAGACATCATGCTTGGATGGTACATGCTTATTTTGTGGTTCTTTGCAACTTTTATCAACTTGTCAACATATGGATAGTACACATGCAATTGGAAATGAAATAGTAGATTACAAAAAATTTAAGACAGTGAAATATGCTCTAAAAGATGGGAAACATGGTAAAAAATGTGATTTAGTCATTGAAAAGATTCTAGTGTATGAGTTTATGTAGATTTTTTGTGAAAATATTATTTACGAGTATACAAGGCATACCCATAGAGCTCGATGGCTGGATTTGCAATTCATGTTGTGCAAGGATACGTTTCCACTAGATACCATGGTTTCGGTTGTAGATTTCGTAGAGAACTACACACTACAACCACAAAATGAGGTGCAAGCAAAGTATTATACTTCTCAATAGGTGTCCATATTTGTTCACATAACATTCATGCATTCACCTACAAGTATAGAGGATGACAGGAAGATTTTGAGGGAGTACCATTTTTACATCACCAATGATCGATCACATTCTATGGAGTTTGCACATGGTTGTTTTCAACTATTTTATGGAGATTTGGCTAACAGGGGCATCACATATTTTCAGCACATTATTTGGTTAGACAATTGTGCATCTCAATTCAAGAATGCACGGATGTTCTATTGGTTGAGCAGGATGCACAAGTTGTGTAGAATTCAATACATGTGGAATTTCACAGAGGCTGGTCATGGAAAGGGAGAGCACAACAGTGCAGGCACATGCATCAAAAGAGCCTTAGCTCGTGAAGAACTAAAGTACAAAGATGGAGCAATATTGACAGATGCAAAATCCATCATCCAGTGGTGTAACGCTACAATGGGTCCAGGTAAGGAAGGTGAGTCTACGGTTCATAGATTTTTTTGGTTGATAGATAATACTAACATTGCACCATATCAGGATTATTGCACACTAACAGGATCCAGTGAGTTGCACTCTTTTAGAAGCTCTGATGCAGGTTCATGCAATATCCACACACAAAAAATGGCATGCTATTGTCCATCATGTGCAGAGGAAAATTGGGATGACTATGAGTCGACTGAATGGGTGGACAAATGGGATATACGGGTTTTGGACGCAATTGACACCTATCATCCCCCACAAGCACTAGAAATGGTACAGATGGAATCATCTATTGACTTTGACCACTTGTCTGATCTAGTGCAACTTGGTAATATATATATTTATATATCTTTGTAATTTCAATATGTAACTTTATAACTTTTACGCAAGTATTTTCTAAATTAATGATCGCATTTTGTACATTTGTCACTGCAGGCCATGTTTTTGTTGTTATTGCACCTGAAGACAATGAAAAAGGGACAGATTATTATTTGTGTGATTGTGTTCAAGCCAAACAAAAATTGGATCACTCGGTTATAGATGGTGAAGGTTTAGAGTACCATGTCAGTGCGGTGGTTGTAATTGGCACATGGCTTAGACGATATTCTATGAAGAACCCTAACTTGTGTTTATTCGAGGATTGGCAAACAGAGAGGAAGATTCTTAATTATTCAAATCTTGTTGTCGCATCAAATGTCCACTTGATAAAATATGGTGGAAAACCACATAATAAGAATCTTTGGAAAGTTCACGAGTTAGACCACGAGGCAATACTTGAGACATTAAAATGTCGAGCAGATCCAGTTGGCTCATTAGATTGAATACAGAGAGAGGGAGAGAGAGAAAGAGTGATCAACTGGATCCAAATACATTGTTGCAACCTCTTCCCCAAGACTGTCCACATGACTAAGGTGGATCGTATTGTTATGATGCATAAGTGATGAGATTTAGTTTAAATCATAGATTTTATGTTTTGATTTGTTTAGAATCTAGATTTTATGTTTTGATGTCTCCAATTTTTTTAAAGCTAGAACAATATTTTTCGTATTTTCTTATTGTGACGATATTTTTCTTTCATTGCATGTTCTCTTGGATGACAGGAGGGAGAGAAGAAAAATAAGTAGATTTCCAAACAGCCAACCACCCTTCTTCATGTAATTTATTCATTTAAGGTAAAAGTCCCATTTCCTTTGTTTGGCTTTGGTATTTGGTTATTTATAGTCATTATTCTAGTTGGACCTTTGTATGTTTGAATTTGGGATTGTTTAGTGTCTATTTGTTATGATTATACTAAATTATTAATTCTATAATGTTTCTATTATTTAATTATTTAAAATAAATTAAAACTTTTTGTATAAAATTATTATTTTTTATTTCTATCTATTTGTTATGATTATTTCTATTATTTAAAATAAATTAATTCTATAATATCTCTATGATGAACTATTTATATTTCTAAACTTTACATATTTTAAATTAGATATCTCTCGACTTAATTTACTAAAAAAAATAATTAAAATTTTAGGTATGCTAGTAGTACACCATGACCAACAATCAAACTATTATAACAATACAAATACATTTAAATAGTAATGTAAGAATGGTTTAGTTCACATAAAAAATAAGTCTATCTTAGATATTCTAAATACATCACAAAACTTTATCGCTTCAAAAAAATTGGAATTTCTCCCATCTACTTGAGTTCCCATCAATTGTCCATAAAACTGGGAAAGGGAATAGGTGCTATGCTCCCAATCCCAACATCCTCCTGTCCACTACTAGGAGATGTGTGTAATGTAGGATTCAGCTCCATCAACTTAGTCATTTTTTTCACTAGTTGATTGGGACTCTCACCATTTGTTGCCAACTATGGTGACAATGCTTGGGGTTACACTTATTAAGTAAGAATATTTCCTAATCTAGGGATTAGAGCATTGAACATATCAGAATGTGATTTATGCTATGGGAGAAGAAGTATGTTGGGCATTAGCCTCAAATATTTCTTCATGTAAAGATATATCAAAATATTTCCTTCATGTAAAGTGCATTAGCCTCAAATAACTTCTTAGTCTCTCTTGTTCCTTAGAATTTTGTATCCTTTTCTTTGGTAGCTATAGGAATCTACTGGGTAAACCACTATGTTGTTTTCTATCTAGTGGCATGTAACATATAAAATCAACATCTCCATCATAGTCATTTTGGTCTTGGGTATCAAAAAATTGTTAACTATTTATTTCATCATGGTTGCCACCATTTGCAAAGCATTAGATGATGTCATTGGGGTCAACATGTGGTGGGGATGGAATTAAAAGGGAAACATTTTCATCCCCACAAGTATTTGGTTACCCAAGGTTTGTGACAACCTCCTACAACAAATCTGGTTGTGAATCTTTCATTAGCAAGCTTAATCTAATATCAATGTTTTTTGTATGCTCAAGGTTTTATCTCCTATAATAGTCCACTGGCTGGTTCAGGTTTTCTGGTTGGGTATTTTTAGGTGTAATTGTACCTAGTCCCTTCATATTTTATCCATAACTCCTCAAAAAAGTGATAATTGGTTCATCTAATAAGCCATTTATTTTTAGGAAGGATTCAATAGTGATTTCCTCCCCCTCGCTTTACAACTCATCAATATTTGCATCATCTACAGTAGTTGTTTCTTCTTATCCACTACTTGTGGGTTGTGGTTTAGATCCCTATTTTCCATCCTCATCAACAATGAAGCACTTTCTTGGGCCTATATCATTCACTAAAACCTCCCTATTCAAAGACCATATCCCTATCCTATGGAAACCACTCATTATATTATCAGGTGTAAGTGCCAAATTGGAGGCTTTGCTAGATAACATTCCTAACTCCTCATGACCAATATTGATTTGAGGGTTCCTAGCCAACCACACATTCCAAATATGTTTTAAGTAAGATTTTAATGGTGAGAAAAAACTAACATCCAATGATTGACACCTATAGATGGTATACGCTACAAGTGACACACAATCTATGCCCAACTTCTTTGCTTTATCAATTATTTTCCATGTCATATGGATTCCATGATCATCAAATACTAGAAGACACCTTTTTGAGAGAAACACCCCACATGGAATTGTTCTTACAAAGTGGTCTAGCCAATTCAAGAATAATTATTTCATCATCCATCCATGTACTTGGACTGCCATGCAAGCCTTGAGATCATAATTGAAAATGTAGTTTTTTATATGTCTCTTAGCCTTGAACAAATAAAAATTGGAATTCTCTAACCAACAGTAATGTAAGGAGACCCACCCTACTAGTTTAGGCCACTATGCCCAAACTAACCAATGACTTCTTCTGATCCTATAGGGTTTCTTCCTGACCCTATTCCCAAGAGGATATCTCCCAACTATCCCCTTCCCTAGGATCTATGCACACCAATTGACTATGTCAACTTCAATCACCCCAATATTCAAATGAAGGCATTTTCTCTCTACTAGCAAAAATTGGGCACAAACCCCAATGCAATATATAGGGTTATTATATGGTCCTCAACTTGATATTTCCAAACTGTCCTAATCATCACAAGACTCCACTCACCAACCCAAATCATAGATGTCATTTTCTTTCTTACTTGACCTACTAGGTCTAGAGCCCTAATTAGGCCAAAATTTTCAAACTCACTAGGTGCTCTTGCACCATTCTCCGCATGTGACAAAGAACTCATGGTGGATAAATCTGAAGGAATTTCGTAGGAATACCTTTCTTTCCAAAATCACTCTCATCTATCCATGTTACTTCAGATTCTGGTTGATCCTTCCATTTGATAAGATGCTCCATATAGGTGCCATGACAAGTCTTCTTCTTGATTCTTGAATCCATAACCTTTTCAGCTTTTGGCTGAGATTATAATCGGATAGTGACTTCTTCAACCTTTGATTTTTTTTTTCCTTCTATGAATGTAGGCCCTTTATATTGAACTTAGTCCTTGACATTAAAGATAAGGTAAATTTCCAAGTTTGGTGGGAGTTCTATTTTGTCGACATTAGAACCATAATTTGCAAGTACCTTACAAGGTCCTATCCTATGCATTTGTAGCTTGGTTGGAACACCCTATGCAAGTACCAAAACTTGTCCTTGGCATCATATCATGGCCTCAACACCTTGGATCATCTCAAAACATCTCATCTAACATGTTCCAACTCCTTGCACACTCTCAGCAACTCATCTCTTACACTTTCTCAATTTTGCCTCTTCTAGGCTTGTTCCAACTAGCCCTTGCCAGTCACTAATTTGTTGTTTTCTCCAAAATTTTCCACAGAACTTCCTAAACTATTGGGTGATTCAAATACCCTTTTCCTCACTCTAAAATATACTCCAAAACCAACTACACTTGTTTTGTAAAATATCACTCAAAACTGGCTATTTCAGTCTGCCAACTAGGCCTAGTTTGAGGCCATTTACAAAGCAACTCACAATCCCTTGACTTTTGGAACTCCCATGACCCAAAAAATTCTTAAGACATGACTCAAATGCAAGGATTCTTCTATTTTTTTGGTCTCATGATCAACTTTACAATGGTTTTTACAAAACCCTCCTTTATAGCCCCTTTACCCTAGGGCTTTCTAGAACTCTTACTTTGCAATGTCTCTAGAACCCCAAAATGGTTCAAACACCTTCACTTTGGTTATATTAGATGACTTCAAACATAAAATGCAACTCTTGTTTGGAGAAAACACTAAATCCACCTTGGGAGCAATCACATACCCCTTTTTATGCACTCAAATTTTAGGGAAAACTATGCAAATACTTCTTAAATGGTTTCAACACTCAACTTTTCAAATGGAAATGGTTATTATAGACTCAAATCAACAAGAAAAATCCCAAACTTGAGGTTTCTCAACACTCAACAATCAAATTTCAAAACTGTTACCAGCACTTACTACTAGGACAATTTCTAGTTTTAACGGTCAAACTCCCAAACCATACAAAGGACCCCCAGCTGTTTTTGCATTTTTAAACACTCTTTTTGGAGACCTAAAATAACCTCTCTCACTTTTTGGAGATCACACTCCATTTTCATTTTACGATGCCATCTCGAGTGATGCTGAAACTTGCAATGTCGGCTAGTACAAAGTTGCCAACTGTCAAATCTCTCTCACCTTTCCTCGTGGGATCGAACTATCTGCTCTGTTAGCTCTGCATGTCTAGGTAAACCCTATCCCCAACCTTGTCCTATCCCCTTCAGTGCTCAAACATTCTCAGGCACGCCAATCCAGAATGTCCCCAAGGGTCACTAAATGCCATAGGGTTGCGATCTTTCATGGGGCATATCTCAGAGCTCATGCGAGGTATGGATGCGATTCTAGTTCCTATAAGACCGTATTGCAAATACCTACAATAATCTCTCTCACTTTTTGGAGATCACACTCCATTTTTGTTTTACAATGCCATCTCGGGTGATGTTGAAACTTGCAATGTGGGCCAATACAAAGTTGCCAACTGCCAAATCTCTCTCACCTTTCTTCATGGGATCAAACTGTCTCCTCTGTTAGCTCTAGGTGGCCGGGTAAATCCTATCCCCAACCTTGTCCTATCCCCTTTAGTGCTCAAACGTTCTCAGGCATGCCAATCCAAAATGTCCCCAAGGGTCACTAAATGCCATAGGTCTACGATCTTTGACGGGGCATATCTCAGAGCTCGTGTGAGGTATGGATGTGATTCTAGTTCCTACAGGACCATGTTGTAGAGACCTACAATAACCTCTCTCACTTTTTGGAGATCACATTCTATTTTCATTTTACAATGCCATCTCGGGTGATGCTAAAACTTGTAGTGTTGGCCAGTACAAAGTTGCCAATTGCCAAATCTCTCTCATCTTTCGTTGTGAGATCAAACTGTCTGCTCCATTAGCTCTGGGTGGCTGGGTAAACCCTATCCCTAGCCTTGTCTTGTCCCCTTCAATGCTTGAACATTCTCAAGCATGTCGAACCTGAATGTCCCTAAGGGTCACTAAATGCCACAGGGCTACGATCTTTGACGAGGCATATCTCGGAGCTCGTGCAAGATATGGATAAGATTCCAATTCGTACAAGACCATGTTGTAGAGACCTAAAATAACCTCTCTCTCTTTTTGGAGATCACATTCCATTTTCATTCTACAATGCCATCTCGGGTGATGCTGAAACTTGTAGTGTTAGCCAGTACAAAGTTGGCAACTGCTAAATCTCTCTCATCTTTCATCATGGGATCAAACTGTCTACTCCATTAGCTCTGGGTGGCTGGGTAAACCCTATCCCCAATCTCTTCCTATCCTCTTTAGTGCTCGAATGTTCTCAGGCACGCTGAACCAGAATGTCCCTAAGGGTCACTAAATGCCATAGGGCTGCGATCTTTGATGGGGTATATCTTGGAGCTCGTGCAAGGTATGGATGCAATTCTAGTTCCTACAAGACCGTGTTGCAGAGACCTACAATAACCTCTCTCACTTTTTGGAGATCACATTCCATTTTCATTTTACAACACCATCTCGGGTGATGCTGAAACTTGTAGTGTTGGCCAGTACAAAGTTGCCAACTGCCAAATCTCTCTCATCTTTCATCGTGGGATCAAACTGTCTACTCCATTAGCTCTGAGTGGCTGGGTAAACCCTATCCCCAACCTTGTCTTTTCCCCTTCAGTGCTCAAACATTCTCAGGCACGCCGAACCAGAATGTCCCTAAGGGTCACTAAATGCCACAAGGCTGCGATCTTTGACGGGGCATATCTCGGAGCTCGTGCGAGATATGGATGAGATTCTAATTCCTATAGGACTGTGTTGCGGAGACCTACAATAATCTCTCTCACTTTTTGGAGATCAAATTTCATTTTCATTCTACAATGCCATCTCGGGTAATGCTAAAACTTGTAGTGTTGGCCAGTACAAAGTTGCCAACTGCCAAATCTCTCTCATCTTTCGTCGTGGGATCAAACTGTCTACTCCATTAGCTCTAGGTGGCTGGGTAAACCCTATCCCCAACCTCTTCCTATCCCCTTTAGTGCTCGAACATTCTCAGGCATGCTGAACCAGAATGTCCCTAAGGGTCACTAAATGCCATAGGGTGGCAATCTTTGACGGGGCATATCTATGGGTTGTCAATACTTTGACTATATTTTAAGTCATCAATTATCAATATGTGAAAAAATGGAACTCATTGTATTTTTTAGTACTAAGAAGATGGCCTTGCCCTTCCTTAGGAGTTTCAGAAATGGGAGACATTAGATAAGAGAGTGAAAATGTTACTATCGCTTCAACGCACATAACGCAATTGGAAATGCAAATTTTGATGGTAATCATTTTGTGATAAGGGAGAGACTAGGGATGATCATTGTTACTATCTCTTTAGTAGTGGAATTTTGTTTTCTCCTAAATTTGGTGGTGGGGATTAGTGGTAACTCTCCTTGGATATTCCTTCTTATGATGTTAGTGACAAGTGTTGCTCTTTGAAAACACTTGTACAATCTTTTTTAAATTATTAGATAAAAATAAAGAATTGTAAGTATTAAACATGATTAGCCTTTAGTTCCTAGAAGATCTTTATTTCCCCATCAATGCATTTAGAAAGTTAAGTTTTAAGAAGATCGTAAATAGAAAAAATTAGAGAAGCGATTTAAATATTTATATTGATTGGAAACACGTGAGTCTTGAGTTTCCTCTACCTTTTAAAGAATGTTCCTTAGCTAGCAAACCTAATTCCACATTCCATAAGACTGTCATTGCGCTAAAGATTTAGGAAACCAACTACTCTAAGATAAAGCTTCCTGGTCAATAATAATCTAGCCTATTAAGGAACATAATACTTCTCAATTAAACTTGTGTTAATTCAGTATTAATTTTGTAATTAACTACAATTTTAGTATCTGTGTACAGGGGGTGACTAAGAAAACTATTTGAGGTCCAATTTGAAAATATATTTGTAAGGATCTCGACCAGGGTTCACAACTTCGATTATTAGTACATTCATTCAGGCCAGAACCTCACTACAAAAAAATAATAGTCATGTCTAGACCCAAATCAACCAATGAAAGTCAAATTAGCATAATGTGGAACAACAATATATGCATTGAGTGGGTTGTCATAAAAAAGCTTCATAATAAAATTCATGTCTAGAATTAAAAGACCTTAAAGAACATTTATGCTTGTAACAAAAATGGCCATTCACAACTGAATATGATTACAATATGTGAAATAGCATTACAAGAACTTGTAATGCTCTTGTGAACATCGTGTTAATTCTTGTAAGAATCCCTAAGATGCTTGTTATACTCAAAATTTTGTTGAAATTGAATTAATTTTTATCTTGTCGGTTAATTGGCTTAGGGTGATATATGCTTCTTGGATGGAATAATGAGTTCGTGATTAACTCTGTATTAAGATTCATAGCATGTTCTAGTTATTTGCAAAGGAAATTTATAAATTACTTGCTAATGTCATATGGCTTGCTTGATAAAGATTTTCGTGTTCTTATTGATGGGTACTAATGACTATCCACATTTAGTTCTTCAATATCCTATTTGAAAAGCTTTCCATAGACATTTCTTTGCCATACTAAGTATTTTTGAAAACATATTTGAGTAGAAGGACTACAGTAGATACTACATGATGTTTTAACAAATAAAGTAATTTGATAAAGACTATTATTTCCAAGGTATTATGTCATAGTATTTTAATTGTAATGATCTTAGACTAATGATATTCTTGAAGGTAACTTTGACATGCAGCAAAAAAGACAACCTACAGACAAGGCCATATTGTGCCTACAACCAAAGCCATAAATGCTCACAACCAAAGCCACTAGTGCACATAGCCAAAGCCATGGATGCTTATAGCCAAAGTTACAAGTGTTCGCAGCCAAAGCCATGAGTACATGAAGTCGATGATCACAATTGTTTACAACTATTCACTAGAAATAGCTTTTTTGCAGTTTTTGAGAAATACTAATAAAGCAAAAAAAGAACATCTACTAGTTGGTAGACATAATGGAAACTCTCTAGAAATTGAATTTAATTTCATACATGCACATATCTAATTTAATGTCATACACGAACATATCTAATTTAATGTCATACATGAACAAACATATAATATAAAATGATAACCAATAATGTCATATACATTAACAAACACATAATATATTATGATAACCAATAATGTCATACATCAAATATAGAATGTCATATGTACATCAAATGTGTATCGAATATGTCTCTCAGATGCCTATATATATACATGGGGAAGGAAACAAGTCTCTATATATATGTATCAAATATCTCAACTGCATCTTTTCCTTCCCACGAGGGGAAGGAAACAACTCTTTCAACGTCCTCTGCCGTCGTGTGGAGGGAGACAGTGGAGATGATGGGGCCCTCCTGACATGCTCACTTGAGCTCTTGTTGAGGCTCTTCTCCACGTCCAACTGATACAAAGAAAGTAGATATGAATCAATATTTATTATACGTTGAAATCAAATATATGTACTCACAAAATCAATTATTTTCTTACTGCCAACAAATAGTCACTCTATAAGTCCACCTCAAATGCTCGTGGACGATCAGGTGTGACAAGACCCTACAACAATTCAATAAATATAATCACTTATAAATAACATTAGAAATTTTGAGATTAACTATTATAAAAACAACTAAAATGAATAAAATTCTTTCATACCTCCATCAGTGGCTGTGAGCTAGCCATAGCTGCGGCCACTCCACTATCAATAGACTATCACAGATGAGGAGGTGTATCCGACATTATGAGCTGCATGTCATACAATACACATTATATCTAACATGAAACATGGAATAAATATAATCAAATGACTTAAATTAACATGAAACAACTGTACCTATGTGAAGCTCGTATGATGTCTTTGCTTTGCGTCTGTGGTAAAGGTTGAGGGTCCTGTGGAGAACTGATGCACATGCATATTTTTTTTGGTCAATCCTTAATATGATTACGTAATAAATATATGTATTAATTAAAATGATTAAATTGATACATACCTCAAGACTCGTCGAAGGGACAAAAAATGGGCCTGGAGGATCGCTACTAGGCCCAGGAACACTTTGACCCTAAATTTTGAACAATGTCAATAAATCCTAATTAATTAATCATTCACTATACATATGAAATGTGATCAAATTAGTAATTTACCTATGTATCAATGCCAAATGTCTCGTTCAGGAACTGATCGGTGACAAGCCCATCATCTGCACCATCTCTGACATGAGTGCCAAATGTGCATAGGGATCCGCCTAAAGTGCACATGTGACCACGATGTATAGAAGGCTCCCCCTCAACTAATGGGCTTGTGGAATGGATGAGGGTCTGCATCGAAGCATTAATGGTCCCTAGAGTGTTGGCCTCTACATGTTCCTTCACAACTGAAGGAATAATCACATGCTCACGCTGTGGATGGACCACGGCTGCCCTAACTACATTAGGGTCACGACGTGCTCTTGGCCTCTCAAATGATGACCCCCCACCTCTACCCTCAGAGTCTAACATATCAAAATAATTGGGGATCTCACCAAGGAAAAACTCACAATATAATTTCTTCAAAAAATACATGGGGACCTCATGATTGTTGCAAGGAGGGGCATCAAAAACCATCCACCATCTATCCCAAAAATTATTTCTAATAGCATCATGTATGCACCAATGGATGGGGAATCATTTAGTACCCTCTCTAATAGTATTTTGCTCACCGAGTTTTCTAAATAATGCACATATACTACCTTTTGGTATTTCCTTTTTTCTAACATCTTCATATGACAATTTATTTGCATAAAATCTTTTTTGTTCATCCCTCTTAGCCTACCAAATATCTAATTGACCACTAACTGAGGCTATCTGAGTGTTAATGGATTTGAGGGATGATGCCAATTGAGCCCTCATTGGATTGGTTTGTCCGGATTCTTTCAACCGAGCAATGATTCCTTCTAATTTATTTTTGCCTCTCTCTATTTCATTTCTTATATTTTTTTGTGTGCTTGGTGGAGGTCTTGCAATTGGTTCGGGTTGCGAAATATGTTCTTCTTCTTAAGGAGGGTTTTGGTTTTGGGGTTCTTGAGGGTTTTGATGTTCTTGTGGATTTTCTGGTTGATTATGAACATTTCCTGATAAAAAATCTATTAAAATTCAAATAAATAAACAAATCTAAATGAAATTTGTAAAAACCCTACAAACGAATATAAAAAACTTACAAAACAATATGAAAAATATATCAAACAATGCAAAGTTAGGTTTATATCACTTACGGCATCGTCGTGGGTGCGCTTGTGGTCTTGGATTTCGTCGACGAGGAGGCATTTTGGAAAATGGTGGTGCAAATATTGAGTCTTCAACTCGTGTACGTGCTGCTCGCTATAGGAGTAGAAGAAAATACTGATGAAAATGATGGGCTGCAGGTTTGCAGCCCATCATATATACTTTTTATTTTTTAAAAGCGTGTACGCGCTATAGCGCATACGCACTATAGCGCGCACGTGCTATGGCTTGGGTTGCCCAAGCCATAGCGCGTGCGTGCTTTTTAAAATAGGAAAAAAAAATTTCCTTCTCACCTTTTTGGCACCACAACTCGATGCATATTCCCAGATCATCAAGTGATAAGTAGGAGATAATTTTCACAACTAGTCATATTGTTATATTGCTATCATGATTTAACTATGTAGTTTTTGAGTCAAAATCATTGACCCATATTTCATGAAATGTGATTCAAAAATAATATATCTCTCATGAGAATAAACGGAATAATTAGTACTCATTAGATCTAGGTGATGCCCATAGAGGTAAAGAACCATGACTTCCTAGGAGGTAACCTACCCCAGTACTAGTGCAACTTGAGCATGCTTAACTATGAAGTTACCTCCATAGTTAAACTCACTCTTCTTTTAAAACCATTCAAAAAAATCACCAAGTTTTGTCCCTAATGAACCATTCATTAGCAAGCCCCTTAATCTCATCAAGTGATAAGTAGGAGATAATTTCCACAAGAAGTCAAATTATGATATTGCTATGAGTATTTAACTATGTAGTATTTGAGTTTAACTCATTGGACCATATTTCATGAGCAGTGACTCATCATGAATCTATCTCTCATGAGAATAAAGGGAACACTTAGTACTCATTGGATCTAGGCAATGCTAATTGAGGTGAAGCACCAAGGCTCCATGGGAGGTCACAAATCCCAGTACTACTCCAACTTGAGAACACTTAATTATAGATTTTCCACCATGGTTAAAAAAACCATTCTTGAAACCCTATTTATCAAACCTTTACCAAACTTTGGTCATTATTAACAATTCATTAGAAATTCCCTTAAGCTATCCAAGTAATAAGTAGGAAATAATATCCACAACAAGTCAGATTGTGATATTGCCATCAGGATTTACTGTGTATTTTTTGAGTCAAACTCATTCAGCCATATTTCAAAAGTAGTGATTCAATATGAATATTTTTATCATAAGAATAAATGGAACACTTTGTATACATTCAATCAAGGTGGATCTCAAAGAGGTGAAGCACTGGGACTTCCTGTGAGGTCAGCCATCCTAGTACTACTCCAACTTGAGCACTCTTAACTATGATGTTTCCTCCATCATTAAACACACTCTTCTTGGAACCCCATTTTAAAAATATTCACCAAGTGTTGTGCCTTATGAACCATTTATTAGAAATTCTCTTAAGCTAATCATGTGATATGTAGGAGATAATTTCCACAAAAAATCAAATTGTGATATTTCTATAAGAATTTAGTAGTGTAGTTTTTGAATCAAACTCATTGACCCATAATTCATGAGTAGTGATTCAAAATGAATATATCTCTCATAAAAATATATATAACACATAGTATGCATTAGATCTCATTGATGCTAACAGAAGTAAAGTATGAGAACTTCCTAGGAGGTTTTCCTTTCTAAGTACTCATCTAGCCTGAGCAAGCTTAACTACCAAGTTTCCTCCAAGGTTAAACCCACTGCACATTCCACCCCATTTTAAAAACCTTGAAAAGGTGTTATTCCTTATGAACCATTCATTATAAATCCCCTCAAGTTCAACAAGTGATAAGTAGGAGATATTTTCTACATCAAGTCAAATTATGATATTCCTATTAGGATTTAACTATGTAGTTTTTGAGTCAAACTCATTGACCAATATTTCATGAGTAGTGATTCAAAAAGAACCTATCTCTCTTGAGAATAAAGGTAACACTTATTATGCATTGGATCTAGCTAATGCTTATAGAAGTGAAGCACCAAGACTTCCCAGGAGGTCACTCATCCCAGTACTAATCTAGCTTTAGTGCACTTAACTACAAAGTCTCCTCCATGGTTAAGTACACTCTTATTGCATCCCCACTTGAAAAGCCTTCACCAAGAGTTTTTCCTTATGAAACCTTTATTATTAAGCCCCTTAACCTTATCAAGTGATAACTAGGAGATAATTTCCACAAAAATCCAACTTGTGATGTTGCTATCAGGATTTAATAGTGTAGTTTTTGAGTAAAAATAATTGAGCCATGTTGAGATAATGTGTGTTGCACACATTGCATAATATTGTTATGTTCTATTATTTTATTTTATTATGTAATGTTGTATCTAGGAGCACCTAGATGGACATGCAACATGTAAAGATTCCCATGAGATATACCTGATGATGTATTGTTATATTGTGATAATATTTAATTTCATTATTTAATATTGGAGAAATAATTAAAATTCCAATATGAAATGTGGGGTTAATGGGTTAGGTAGCACATGGTTTATGTAATACCACTTTCTACTATATAAGAAACCATAAGGGTAGTTGTTGGTGTGAAGACAAAAAAAAAGGGAAAAAAGGAAAGAGTCAAGTAGGACAAGGCTTGACAAGTTAGCCAAGGGAACATTTGTGAAGGTGTGAAACATGGCATGGGATGTGTGGATTCATGATTGTTCACATGGATTTCTTGGTTGTGGCTATGGCTTTGAAGGCTTCCATTGTTGTATTGTAATAGTATATTTTGTTGAATAATACATGGTGATTGATGCTTTTGGAGACTGGGTTTTTTCCCTTAATGAGTATTTCCAAAGGTATATTCTATGTTACATTTTTGTGGGTATGTTGTCTATTCTCTTGCATGTGGATTTTAATTGCATAATTATTTCAGATTGATTATGGGTTATGTGGAAACTATTATATTCTTTCTTGTAAGTTTCCTTACAAGTGGTATTTGAGCTAGGTTTTATTATTGTAACCCTAGATTGAATCTATGAGAATGCATGAGAGGATTAAAGAAAAGGTAAGATATATGAATAGTTTATTGTAGATCTGATGGTTTTGGGTTTGCTATTATGATGGGATATTGGTAGATTTTGGTCATGTGAAATTGTTGGACAAAAGGGTTTTTCAAATGTTTTATTTAAATGAGGTTTTTTAGAGGGTGGCTTTTCATAATGGCCATCTGGTGAAAGTAGACCCCACCATTGGATCTGGATCAAAATTTCCATAAATTTTGATATATACTATGCCCTAGTTTTGCCATATTCAAAGGAAATACAAAGGTTTTTTAGTTTTAGCCCATGATGGCCGTCAAATTTAATCCCATCAAATTTTTTGTCAAAAAGAAACAAAAAAATTCATACTGAAAATGGTAAAAAGACTATCCTAGTAAAATGACCATAACGCTCTCTTATTATATCAAATTTCAGACTTCTTATAGGCATTAGAAAGCTAATTCAAAACATTATAACTTTGTGTTGTTTTGGTTCTGTGATTTTTACATTTTGTCAGATTTTAAGAGCCTAAAATTTAACTATTATTAATCAGGTTTCGAATGGTTTATTTGGTGATATATTAATCTAAATAGTTAATGTAATATATTGGCTATGGTAGCATTATGAGTTTATGATATTGTATATTTGGAGATTTAAGATTTGATGTCATTGTATACTCAATTCATATTTCAAATTGGTCTCATGATGATATGGTTATCAATGTTTGGTTTGGATATGTATGATGACTTGTTGGGTCTACAAGTTGTACAATATTGTAAATGGTCTATACTTACAGGTTGCATTTATATCTTGGTTATGGGTTGTCTTTATCCATTGATCTTTCATTATTGATGCATATTCAACTTGGTGGCTTGTATTTAGGTTTTCTATGCCCTAAGTCACATGATTTAGTGATTTTTCTTCATGTAGAAGGGATGAGATGTTGTTACTAGGTACAATCATGGTGGAGGATTGTGGTTGACTATTTTATGCTAACAGGTTAGACACATTGAGAGTTAGATGCTTGGTTCATGGATGTGATCATGGTGCCATGGGTTTTGGTATGATATGATTAGATACATAGGTACATCTTTGATGTTCATTGGTTTGGATTTCTAATTTGATTATGGTTATATATATCTTCTTGGTTTAGGATCATGGTTATTTGGTTTCTTTTGAGGAGCTCATGATGTGCACTTTAAGTTCTTTGATGGTTAGATGCCTTAGTTTATTCTCATGGTTAGAGCATGGTTTTTCATCATGATGTCATGGATAGCTTGGATACATAGTTTAGTGGGGGCTTGTGATAGTGATGGGGTTATAGTGCATGATTAGTTTCTAGTTTAGTATCTTCTTGGTTTGGAGATCTTGGTTTTAGTTGGTATTGATGTTTTGGTTGTGTGAGTGTAGACCTAGAGGATCTTCATGTAGAAGATAGATTTTATGATGCCATAGGTGACTTGGTACCATAGTTGAGTGGGAGTTATTAGCATTCATATATTTATTTACTTTTTGTAGATGTTGGAGGTTTGTCTTAGATCCTATTGTTGCATAAGCATCTTTGACATTTGCATGGTGCACTTGGTTATCTTTATCATGTGTGAAGATGGTTAGATCTTGAGGACTCATCGGGTTCTTGGCTATCTTCATAGTGTGTGGAGATGGTTCTTCATGGTATGTGGAGTTAGTTTTTATTCATGGTGTGTGGAGATGGTTGCATCTTGAGGACTTATGGAGTTCTTGGTAAAGGCATGGTTTATGCTTTCATTTGACATGTTATCCTTAGTGTGATGATGGTTTCATTTTTTATTTCATGGTATACTCTTGATATGCATTTAGAGCTTTGACATGTTATATTATGTTCAAATGGATTATGTTATCTCTTTGGTTGAGATGGTAAGATCATGTTTTCATATTTATGTTCCTGAGGCCATGGTTGGAACTTTGACATTGATCTTGGTTTAGTTTCTTGGTACTATGTTGCTCATGATATGGATACTTCATGGTATTTCTATGTTGCATTTGGAGTTGGCATAGATTGATTGGTTACATGTGCTCATGGATACTTAGAGATGGTGATGATGCTTATTTCTCTTTTATTAGATAAGTATTTGTTGGGACAATTGATGGTTTCAACAGGAAGTTGGATGGGCATTCACCTGATATGGACTTGAGAGGAGATTATTCTTAGATGAGTCTTGATTGGAGACTTGGATATCTTGATGAGAATTCTCATTCCTTACTTTTGGTCTACTCAATGGTTTTCTACTTGAGAGGTATAGCCCATTGTTTCTCTTAGGTGCATTTTATTTATACTTGTCATTCATGGATAAGGATCTTGAGCTACGATACATGAGGTAGTTCTGGAGGGTTCATTTGAGAGATTTTTAGCATTGGTTATCTCCATTTTCATATTTTTTATGTTGGTTGAGTTTGGGAGATGGTTTTATATTGGGCATATTCCTTGGATTAGGAATTGTTTATGAGTTTGATATTCCTATGAGTGGCTTACATCCATGATTAGTTATATGGTATGGTTTGGGTGTTGTTGTGGCTTCTTGTTGAGGTTTTATGGAGGAGATAATACTTGTACAATTTACATCTAGAGGTGTGTGTAGAAGGACAAGATATAAGTTATGATTTACATGGTTTCTCTCTAGTCTTGGTTATCTTCCTAGATGTTCAATTTTACTTACATTGGATTTGAGATTGGTTGGAGGTTGTGATCACTAGTTTGTGCTCATGTATTTCATGTGAGAGATGACATGGTTATTCCTTTATCTCTTTCCTTTGTTCGTTTTGGAGAACTTGGGAGAGTGTTGGAGATTTGTTATGAGAGTTGTTCTTGCAAGTTATTAGTGTATGTACTATGGATGCCCTTGAGACTACATAGATTAACTTCTTTGAGATGTTGTGAGTGGATTAATTATAGATTTGACATTATCTTTTATAGTTTGAGCTTATTGGTGTATATGTGGTAGGTATTTCTCTTGAGGCTTTTTATTGTAGGTTATAGATTGGATATGTTGATAATATGATATTCACTTGGTATACCTTTGGAGGTATGGATAGTTGGATGAGTTGAAACTTGCTATAGGTGTTATTTCAGCTATGGATATTTAAACAACTATAGATACATGTGACTACCTTTGGATCAATTTTTTGTGCTTGGAATTTTAGTTAGCACAGGATTTTATTATCTTCTAATGCAATAGGTTGGGTGGATTTTTCTTTGGATGGCTCCTATGTATGTCCAGTGGTAGTGGCATAATAGGAGGTGAGATCATTCATGTTGGAGATGTTGGATACTTTGATTTTGTCATGGGTACCAAGATGGAACACATGGTGTATTTTGATACATGATGGTGGATGTGCTGAGAGGGATTGTTCCCTTATTTATTGATGTGGCTACAGACTGACCCTATGCAATGTATACAACAAGTGGGAGATTGTTGAGATAATGGGTGTTGTACACATTGCATAATATTGTTATGTTGTATTATTTAATTTTTTAATGTAATTTTACATCTAGGAGCACCTAGATAGACATGCAACATGTAAAGATTCCCATGAGATATACTTGATGAGTTGTATTGTAACATTGTGATAATATTTCATGTAATCACTTAATATTGGGAAAAATAATTAAAATTAAATGTGGGGTTAATGTGTTATGTAGCACATGGTTTTAGCATATGATTTATGTAATACCATTTGGTGGTTTTTGTGGGACTTGCTACTATATAAGAAACCATAAGGGTAGTTGTTGGTGTGAAGAGATAAAAAACAAAGGAAAAAAAGAAAAGAGTTGAGCGGGACAAGGCTTGATAGGTTAGCCAAGAGAGCATTTGTGAAAGTTGCAAGCATGACATGGGATGTGTGGATTCATGCTTGTTCACATGGATTGCTTGGTTGTGGCTATGGCTTTGAAGGCTTCCATGGTTGTATTGCAATGGTATTTTTTGTTGAATAATACATGGTGATGGATACTTTTGCAGGTTGGGTTTTTTTCTATCAATGAGGGTTTCCCAAGGTTTATCATGTGTAACATTTCTATGGGTATATTGTCTATTCTCTTGCATGTGGATTTTAATTACATATTTATTTTAGATCTATTATGGGTTATGTGGAAACTATTATATTCTTTGTTGCAAGTTTCCTTACAAGACATACATCATGAGTAGTAATAAAATAGGAATCTATCTCTCATTAAAATAAATGGAACACTTACTAATCTTTGGATATAGGTGACTCTGATAGAGGTGAAGCACCAAGACTTCACACGAGTTCAGCCATTCTAGTACTACTCCAGCTTGAGTGTGCTTACTATGGAGTTTGCTCCATGGTTAAACACACTCTACTTGCAACCCCATTACCAAAACCTTAATGAAGTGTTTTGACTTATTAGCCATTCATTATGAATCCCCTTAAGCTCATCAAATAATAAGTAGGAGATAATCTACACAAGTCAAATTGTTATATTGCTATCAAGATTTGACTGTGTAGTTTTTGAGTTAAACTCATTGACCCATATTTCATGAGTAGTATTTCAAATTAATCAATAACTCATCATAATAAATGCAACACTTAGTACTCATTGCATCTGGGTAATGTTCATAGAGGTGAAGCACCAAGACTTTCTAGAAGGTCACTCATCTCAATACTACTCAACTTTGAGCACACTTATCTACAGAGTTTTCTCCATGGTTAAACCCACTCCACTTGAAAATATATTTGAAAAACCTTCACCAATTATTGTGCCTTACAAAAAATTCATTAGAAATATCCTTAAGCTCATCAAGTGGTAAGTAGGATATAATTTCCACAAGTTAAATTATGATATTGCTATCAGGATTTAACTATGTAGTTTTTAAGTCAAACTCACTGACCCATGTTAAACGAACAGTGATTTAACATGAATATATCTATCATGAGAATAAATAAAACACTTTTCATTGATTAGATCTAGGTGATTCTCATAGAGCTAATGTACTAAGACTTCCTAGTAGGTCACCCATCCCAATACTACTACAGTTGGAGCACACTTAACTATAGAGTTTCATCCATGGTTAAACCCACTCTTCTTGCAATCCCATTTAGAAAACTTTCACCAATTGTTGTGTTTTATGAACCAGTTATTAGAAATATTCTTAATCTCATCAAGTGATAAGTAGGAGATAATTTCCATAAAAAGACAAATTGTGATATTTCTATAATGATTTAGCCATCACTACTACATTTGGTCTTGAATTACGATAGTAGGTTACTACAATTACGATCGTAAAAAACCACCCAACTAACATTAGGATATGTTCAGGATCATGGTGTGCCAAAAAGTGGTGATGTGAAAAAAATGGTGTTTGAAAACATCTAAAATTGTTTCAAAATCTACTTTGACTTTTTTCCACCTATCTTGATACCAATACTAAAAGGTTAGGACCAAGCCTTCTTGGGTATCCTATTGGTAATTGGGTATTCAAAATGAAATCAGATACTTGAAACCTATATCATAGATTTTAAACAAAAATGAGAGCTAATTTTACATTATGTTTTTTTTGACTTGAGTGTTGACCTCCATTTGAGTATCAAATTTTGGAATGGGTATACAATAAGGGTAAGCCTTTTTTATGTTTTTAAAATTTTTTGAATGAATATTATTATAAATTAGTTACTTTTAATTGAATTTTTTTTTAAAATTAGGTCTTTTCTACTAGAAATTGTTGAAATTTGGGTTATTTTTAATAGAAATTATGTTTTGCAAATTAATAGATATGGCTGACCCAAATGATGATACTGGGGTAGGAAACAATGTTCCTCATAACCCTCCATCAAATGATCTAGTATCCCCTCAAAACCTTCCACCAAATGATCACCTACCTCCTTAAAACCCTCCTCAAATTAAAGATTTTATATTTGAAAGTCTCACTAAACTGAGGGTTTTGTGAATGACATATAATACTATACCCGCATTGACTCCTATGTTATCCACATTCAACACCATAGTGGATAATATTAAAACACTTACTAATGAACAAAATGCTACTCTTCGCTAGTGTGACCAAATGCATGCCATGTTTGATGATGAGTTGGACTATGATGAGGTTGCATCCCTAAATATAACTAAAGGTGATATGGTTATCCATTTTGTGGACCTAAAAATTGGTAAACAAGTAGAATGCACAAATGAGGCTATGCGTGCGAACTTTTGGGATTGTTGGTGGATGGTTTTTGACATCCCTCCACACAGTAATTTAGAGGTTCCATTTTTCATTACGAAATTGTATGAAAAAATTGTTTTGGGCCTCAAGGTGAACTATTGGAGCATGACACCCAACATGGGTGTAGGAGGAGGAGCTCCTCATGATTGACCCTTTGCCTAGTGGAAGAAAGTTGGTAGTTTTGTCCCCCCTACTAATGTCTCCCCCCCTCCTCCAGTGAAGCATCTTGATATCATTGCAAGGCTAGCTTTCAAACTATTAGAGTAATCCATAGATTGAGTAGCCTATTGATATTCTAGGCTAGGTTAGTGTTTCCTCCCTATGTTAATGATGTTGGCATGAGTTCATCATTGACAAGCTCATCACATATTTGTGTGCCCCATACTTGCATAACATGCAAGAATATTTTTATGGGTCCATAGATGATCTTTATGAGTATCAATTTTATTTGAGGATGATACACCAGATGTGCATATAGAGGCTACACACCCTGACATGAGAGAGAAGGGGCATGCAGAGGCATGGAATTCATCTGTATTCATTGTGTATACATTTTTTTGTTACGATATATGTCATTTAAATTTAATCTTTATAATAGAGTAATTTTAATTTTTAACCCATATTGACTTATACATGTATGTGATCTTCATTGATGTTTAGTTGATGATTGAGGAGGTGCTCAGATAGGTTGATAATGTCACACTCTTAGCTATTTTATTTGTCCTTGAGACATCTAAGGTATATTATGTCATGTTCTCATTGTTTTTTTCTATTTGATATTGGAGCATATATGGTTTCCAATCTTTATTTTCTCTTGTAGGTATCACCTATTAGTGGGGGTGAGAGTGTGGGGGATGAGGCACAACTCATTGATAAGGGAAATATAATTAGGTGCTTTTAAAGTGATTAAATATCGATGCATTCTTATAAAATGTTTGTGGTAATGAAATTTAATTACATTCTTTATTGTATAGGGCATGGTTGCTAGTGATGAGTCTATGTAGATTCCACATTGCAAACCCTCTAGCATTTCCATTCACAGTAAGAGCCCCGTGATATGTATAAGTATCATTTATTTTTTATTTTTCTAATTTTCATAAATAAATTCAAAATTGATTTCTATCATATTAACAACTAGTATTTTGAATCTCATAGGAAACACCTAGTGCACAGAAGGTTGGACACTAGAGTTTTGTGTCTTTGTTGATGTAGCCATTATATCTAGAGGAGGAGTTGACATAGGTAAGTTGCAGTTTGAATTATTTATGATATGATATAAATTTAGCATGCTATGAATTATTATATTATATTTTAAGTTGCAGATTCATCTGACAAACATACTTGAACATACACAAGCTACAATCAATGAGGTTCAAGCATTGCTAAGGACATATGAGAGGACTCTTAATCAGTGTAGGAGGTAGATGAGAGATGTATTTATGATGAAATTTAAATACTATAGATATTCATTAAAAAAAATATCATTATGCATTTGAGTAAATCAATGTTAGATACATAGAATCATATAAATTTAGTAGTCTAACTTTGGGTTTTCCTTTTTGGTTTATGTAGAAGGCATCTGATCCACCTAGTGTAGTGAAGAGGTTGCATTTTGATCATCCACCACTAGCATAGGATAGTATAGTTGTCATAGGATGTGTCATGAGACATTTTTAGATGGCATATGCTAAATTTTATATAGAAACATTGATATTATACACAATCTGATGGCATGATCAGTGACATTTTGTATATGGATATATATATTTTGATGTATATTTGCATAATTTGTCTATGGATACATGAACTTTGATATATATATTTGTGTAATTTGTCTATCGATACATATATTTTGATATATAAATATATTTTTCATTTATGTGCATAATGATATACATATTAATTTAGCATAGTATTTTAAGTTTATCATGGATCATGTGTATTGTTCATGTTTATGAAATTTCATTTATTTTGTGTTGGAATATTAAAATATGGAAAGAGTACTTATGAGAGGGGGGGGTGAATCATAAGTATCACACTTTAGTCAATAAAACTTCTAACTTAAAGTAAATTGCATGCATGTAAATACATCAAATAAACATGTAACAAAACTCATGCATCAATAACTCATAACACTGGAATTCGGTAACCTAGAAACCCTCCAGGAATAAGAAGGTAAAACTGGGGTGGGGATGATACCCACAAAAATTTACTGTAGCAATATTGTTCAACCACTTCTGATGGTTTGCCCTTTTAAAGGCCTACCCTATTAAAGGCTTTACACTATATTAATAGTGACCTGGTTAGAGGATTTACAAACACTTAACATGAAGTGTCACCCGGTTAAAAGATTTTAATCACCTAATCAAAAGGATCTTACAAAATAGTTGTAAAGCTAACCTATCACCATAGGATTTTCATTCTAATACAATTGCTAGAGAGTATTAGATACAATAAATCTGATAGATTACAATCCTTGATTGCTGAATGCAGGCTCCTTTTCCACCTTCTCTTGATCTTGATCCTTTGTGATCTGATAACTCTTGCTTCTGAAAATAGATTTCCTTATGCACCCTTGTATTTCCTTCCATATGTATGTTTACAATGAAATTTCATCTTCCTTATAAAGACTGTAAAGACTTAGGGTGTGATTTGGATCTACGATCCATATTGAATCTCAATTTCCCGCTCCATACTTATTTTTTTTACTGATTGGTTGCATGCCTTTATCATTTTTCTTATTGGCTGCATGTGAGTTGCACAGGAAAAATAAAAGATTTGATTGTATCATTAAATCCCTTGAAGTTTACCTTTTGTCGGCTGCAAAAACTGTTTGCATCATAGTTTGTGCAATTTCAAAATTTTATGCTGATCTACTGAGTTACTCGGCTCTTGAAGTATTTCTGATACTTGACACATGCTATTTCCTGGATAGCTCAGCACTTGAACAAAACTATATCACTCAGCACATGTTGTACTCGGCACTTGTTATCACTCGGCACCTGTTATCACTCGGCACTTGTTATCACTCGACACTTGTTATCACTCGGCACTTCTTGTCACTTGGCACTTGTTGTCACTCGGCACTTGTTATCACTCAACACTTTTTATCACTTGGAACTTACTCTTGATCTTGGTTAAGTGTATTGACATTCGGTTGTCAAATTTATTCTTTAGCTAAAAATCTCCCCTTTTGACATGAGTGGCAAAAACACTTAATTAAGATCCATGTGACTCATGAATTTATCCTACATTCAAAATTTTCTATCTCAAAATTTGCTTCCAAAATTTTCTATTTCCCACTTTTTTCTATCTTTGCTATTTCAAAATTTGCTCCCAAAATTTTCTATCTCCCCCTTTTACTATACTTATCATTTCATTCATGTACTTAACTCTTATTACTTATTCTCCCCCTTTTTGACACTTATGTCAAGGGTCTTACAATAAAATGCCCTACTTAGCCAAAAATGTGCTATTTACTTCAAGGAGTACCTTCAAAGCTGCATCCCAATTTGCTAATGCGACATCCAATGTCTTATGCTGGATGGCAATCTCTACTCCTAGGTGTACAAGTCCATCAGATGAAGAAAGATTGGGGTCTTTCCTAAGGACTGTCTCTACATTTATCTGCTCCTTGTGAAGTAATTCCAAATGAGGAGTATTTGACGATTGAATTTGTATCAATTTTGCTTTTGTGGTTGCCTCCTCTGCTGCTAAGATAGCTAACTCTCTTTGTGTGTGAAGTGATTGGACAAAATGCTTCTCACTCTGAGCTGGATCTGTGGGGAGTTGCATGCTAGAAATTTTTAGATTGTTTTCCAAGCTCAGTATTTTTTGGCTAGTGTCCTGTGTGAATGTGGAAAAATCACACAACTTGTTGTACAGGGAAAAGATGTTTCCTAGTACAATTTTAACTATTTTAATTTTCTTTTCCAGTTCTTCTTTAGGTAGTGCTATATCACCAGATATTTTACTATTTACCTTACCTTGGAACTTCTTTTCTAACCATTCAAGAAATTTGGCATTTGTTTCCTGGTCTTCTTTAGTCACCTAGTCAATTATATCAGATAGTTGTTCTATAATTGGTCTTGACTCATCTGGAGATTGTAAGCAAAAAGCTTCTATGAATATATCTTTAATTTCATTCAATGTAAGCTTATGCTTGTATTCCTTTCTTAGTGCTTCTTGTCTCCTTCTTTTGTCCAATGCACTCTGAATTTCATTAATCTTTTCTTTAGTAAGAGTGCTAGATTCATAATATGGGATCTTTATTTCTTCATCAAGCTCAGGAACTCCATAGTGAAGTTTCTTGACTACCTTTGATGAGCTCGAGCCTGGTGTCTTGATTTGCTGCTGTAATCCATCTGTGCTCGGCTGCTGAAGAGTTTGTGTTGGAGTATGAAATTTTGGTAATGCAACCAGTGTTTTTATTGCAGTCTCCTCCTTCTTCTTTGTCTCATCCTTTTCTTCAGCTTGAATATCCCTTTTATGATTGCTAGGTGGGGTTGAACTTGTTGGTTGTTCAAATGTTTCTTTTATTTCCCCTGCTATTGTGTATAAGTGACTATACTTGGTGGAGGTGGTGGTGGAAGAAATAGAATACCAGTAGTTTGTATGGTCGAGGATTGCACTAGTGCTTTTACCTTGACTATCTCTGTTTTAGCTTCTGGATTCTATAATTCATCAGCACTGACCAATACAGGATTTGAACGCAAATTTTCTACTAGTGATGATTGGTCAAGGATTTCCAAATCCTCTGCAGTTAATGGATTGATGTTTAGATTTGAAGTGTTTGTAACATCTTTTATTTTAATGATATCTGCAGGTGTGATGGTGGCATGAGGAGGACTAGGACAAGATACCTATATGTCTTGCATACTTTGATCTTGTGGCTCAACTGTATCTTTCTCTTCCTTTTTCTCCTCATTGTGTGCCTCTTCTTCCTTTTCTTCTTTACTCTCCTCCACTAGTTTCTTCTCTTTTTCTTTGGTTTCTGATACTTTCTTTTCCTTTGTCTTGGCACTTGCTTCTGCCTTATATTCTTCATTATATACATCTTCTATTTTCTTATAAACAAATTTTCACAATCTTGTGGATCTGGTAACTACCTCTTCAATTTTATTCTGCAATATACTGAATGCTCTATACTTGGGAGTGAATCTATTATTATGCCTTTTTACTCCATTTATTATTTGATCTTTAGTCAAATTAGGCAACAATCTGGCTAATGTTGACTCCCTTATTTCTTTTTCCATTTGTAAACAAAAATGCCATTTATCCTCTACAATTTTATACAATTCTCTTGGCATAGATTCATCTAATTCTAGAGGTGTGTGCTTATATTCAGCCATCATAGCATACACAAATTCCTCTAATTTATTTTTCTCTTCTTTGGTGAGCTTAGAAAAATTCAGGTTCTTTAAACCTTTTAAATCATTATTTCTAATTTTTGAACATAATTTATCAACAGCAGTCTGGGGTTTGTGTCTTACCACTTGAAATTGACTATTGTCCTCTGACTCTATTTTCTCCTCATCTGTTTCAGGTTGGGGAATAAATTTCCTTTTCTTTGACTTAGCAACAGTCTCCCTTGAGTCTTTCTTCTTTCTTTTTACCTCTTCTTGGGCTTTTTGTGCTGTATCCCTTGTGGTCGGTCTCTTTGATGCAGGGGCAACTACTTTCCTTCCCTTAGATTTAGGAACAGAAGGAGTTGTGATCTTTCTCTTAACTGGTGCTTCCTTGGCTTTTTCTACCTTAGCACTTTCCTCTTTGTCTTCTCCTAACCCTTGGGTTTGACCTTGAAGTTTATCTCCTTCTTCTTCAATTTCTTCTCCCTCTTCTTCTGTTGTTCCTTCTTCTTCTTCCACGCCAAATTTTCTCTTGATTTGTCTTACCATTTTCTCTTTCTTCTTTACTACTGAAGCAGTCTTCAAATCTATTATTACCTTTGATTTGACAACATCATAATTTCCAAATTTTTTTCCATTTTTATCTGCTTCTTCTACAAGTAGAGTTGTTGTTACTGCAGAGGCTTGATCAACATCTTACTCTAGGTATAACTGATTGTATGTAAGTATAATCTATATCTACAAGAAAACAAATGTCTTTTTCATATTTCTCAGTCAATGAGACTGGAATTCTCATTCTTTGTTTCATGGAATTTTTGAAGTCCTCAAAATAACCAGTCATTTAGGCATCAAAATTTTCACCCATCTGTTCAATGTATCCATTAATTTGTTCAACAATTGTTTTATCTGGATTCCATCTTACCTTACCCATAGAAGGAAATTCTTTCATTAGATAGAAAAACATGCACATCAAAACTGATCCAAATTTGCATTGAGCTCCCTTGATCTTCCTTATAGCTCCCAGATTTTCATTAATCTGTTGAAACATGAGCTCTGCCAAATCATAAGTGTGATCCCTTTTGATTATCTTGTATGCAACATCAACTACTATACAAGGTACACTGTTTAACCTGCTTGATTGATAGAATTTATGTGAAATGATTCTTACAGCAAAATCTAGTAGGGGATCTGTGACTGTGTCGATAGTCATTCCTCTATTGTTCTATTTGGCACCTATATTTTTCTCTATTACCTCCCTTTTGTCACTTCGCAGGGTCTTTGGCCGATCTAGGGTTGGAATACCAGTAACCCTATGAATAGTTTTCTTGGTAAATTTTACTAGCCCTAACTCTAACCAAAAAGCTCCATCATGTATTCGGCTCAAAACTATTCGTACCCATTCAGTTTTGAAAATAGTCAAAAATGCTAGGGTTTTGGTCAATCCTTTTCTTTCAATTATTGAAAACTCATTTTTTAGTACTTTGTTTTCACATAGTTTATCATATGCATTATAGATTTCTAAGTCTCCTATGGCACCAATTTTGCAATTATAACATCTGCAAACATCTTGGACCATAACAACTTTATCTGAAATAACTAATAATGCACCTACAGGATCATTCTTGTATGCTACTTCTGGAATGGGCTTAAATTCAGGTTGTTTAACTTTGTTGCTGACCAACTGAACTTCATGACTCTCTATACCCTTAGTGGTTCCTGACCCAGATGCCATTGTTTCCCAAACTAGGGTTTATAATTTAAATAAGTTTATAAGTCCTATGTAGCTTGGCACTTAAGTAAAATACCTTAAATTGATGAAATCTTGTCTTGAATCACTGTTGAAATCTTCACGAATGGCTTCTAAGCTGATCTTGATCTTCTTCGCTTTTTTTTGGCTTTGCTTCTTGTTTAAATGGTGGGAAAATGATCAAAAATCGGATTTATGTACCCTTCAAAATAGGGTAATAAATGCTTAGTACGCTGCCAACTATCTACTCGGCACTTGAAAAGTCATGACTTAGCTCCTATTGTGTTTTACTTTACTCGGCTCCTATTTGTATTTCATAGCTTGGCATCAACTATCAACTCGGTTGTTGTTAGCAACTCGGCTCCTAAAGGCAACTTTGACAGATTTTCACAAAAGTTCTCAATTTTGACTTAGCATCTTTGTTTATGCTGATTTCCTTTCTTTTTTTTTCACAGTTCTTATATGTCTTGGGACTGATTTATGATGTAACTTGGTTTATCAATCCCACACACTTGTTCTTTGCTTAATTTGATGAAGTGTGATCACTTGACCTATTAGGTGAAGTGATCTTTGTACTTGGTGTGCTAGACTCATCTTTCTTCCTCCATGTCTTATTCATTTCACTTCTTATATGTCCAACATCTATCTTTGTCTTTCCATTGCTGAACTTAGAACTTGATGCCTTTGACCTTGTTGGTCAATTCCTACTGACATGACCAATTTTTAAGCAGCTGAAACATGTGGTTTGACTCAACCATTTTTTGTAGTTCCCTCTAAAATGTGTTCTTATGCAATTTTTTGGGATATGTCCATATTCTTAACAATAGTGACAACTGTACTTGGTGTTGTAATCCCAAAATTCATGGTTTGATGTCTTTTCTGGTTGATTTACTGTCCACGTAGACTTTGATGTACATTCAGAAGCTCTATGTCCATACTTCTTGCAATTATAACAATGTCCATCAAATCTTGATGTCTTGATAGTTTGGGTTCTGCATTCATATGCTTGATGACCTTGCTTCTCGCATTTATGATAATGATTTATGCTTTTGGGTTTGTCATGCTGATGGGCATTCTTGCTTCTATAGACATTAGATGTATGTCCTTTCTTCCCACAGAATTGACATGTAGGCTTAACATCTTTACCTTTTTCACTTCTTTTTTCTACACTCTTTGATGATTCTCCAACTTCAGTGTTGTTATATCCAAGCCCTGTTGTATCATGGGTTGATCTTGGAGATTTCAGTATTTGCTCAAAATATTTGATAGCTTCACTTGACTTGTTAAGATTTTCTGCCACCTCTCTTTCTCTGTTCAATTCATTCTGCATTTGTTCCTTCTGCATCTTCAAAGTAGAGATCTCAATATCTTTCATATTGAGTTCATGATGAAGATTCATCATTTGAGCAAGTGTATCCATCTGCATGTTTGAGATCCTTGTCAATTCAGTACATTTTTCTTCGAGTCTGTTTGCAAGATTCCTTTTTTCATTTTCCATCATGACCTTATCATCAACTACTCTTTTCTTTTGTTTAGTAATTTCACATATCATTATAGCCTATGATTCATGTCCCATCTTGAGAGTTCTTATCTCATCTACTTGAATTTTATTTTTCTCCATCAGTTATGCTATTGCTATATCAAATTCTTTAGTATCTCCACTAGAAAATATGTTGGTGGTATCAATCTCCTTATAGTGTATATCATTTTCAGCTATGGCTAAATCATTTCTCTTTTTTAATGAGTTTATCAATTTGTTTCTAAATTCCTCCAAGCTGTACAGAGCAAGTTGCACATCTATCACCTGATTTTCAATGATCTTTCCAAGGTTGAAGGCTTCCATCTTTAGATCCTTTTCCTCCAAGATTTTAGGCTTTTCCTTATGAGAACTTGGATTACTCTAATACCAATTGTTGGAATATTCAAATATGGAAAGAGTACTTATGGGGGGGGTGAATCATAAGTATCACACTTTAGTCAATAAAATGTCTAACTTAAAGTAAATTGCATGCATGTAAATACATCAAATAAACATGTAACAAAACTCATTCATCAATAACTCATAACACTGGAATTTGGTAACCCAGAAACCCTCCAGGAATAAGAAGGTAAAACTGGGGTGGGGATGATACCCACAAAAATTTACTGCAGCAATATTGTTCAACCACTTCTGATGGTTTTCCCTTTTAAAGGCCTGCCTTGTTAAAGGCTTTACACTGTATTAATAGTGACCTGGTTAGAGGATTTACAAACACTTAACATGAAGTGTCACCCGGTTAAAGGATTTTAATCACCTAATCAAAAGGATCTTACAAAATAGTTGTAAAGCTAACCTCTCACCATAGGATTTTCATTCTAATACAATTGCTAGAGAGTATTAGATACAATAAACCTGATAGATTACAATCCTTGATTGGTGAATGTAGGCTCCTTTTTCACCTTCTCTTGATCTTGATCCTTTCTGATCTGATAACTCTTGCTTCTAAAAAAAAATTTCCTTATGCACCCTTGTATGTCCTTCCATATGTATGTTTACAATGAAATTTTGTCTTCCTTATAAAAACTGCAAAGACTTAGGGTTTGATTTGGATCTACGATCCATATTGAATCTCAATTTCCCACTCAATACTTGTTTTTTTAATGATTGGTTGCATGCCTTTATCATTTTTCTTATTGGCTGCATGTGAGTTGCACGGGAAAAATAAAAGATTTGATTATATCATTAAATCCCTCGAAGTTTACCTTCTGTCAGCTGCAAAAAAATTTTGCATCATAGTTTGTGCAATTTCAAACTTTTATGCTAATCTACTGAGTTACTCGGCTCCTGAAGTATTTTTGATACTCGACACATGTTATTTCCTGGATAGCTCAACATTTGAACAAAACTGTATCACTCGGCACATGGTGTACTCAGAACTTGTTATCACTCGGCACCTATTATCACTCAGCACTTGTTATCACTCAGAACTTGTTGTCACTCGGCACTTGTTGTCACTCAGCACTTGTTATCACTCAACACTTGTTATCACTTGGCACTTTATCTTACTCGGCACTTACTCTTGATCTTGGTTAAGTGTATTGACACTCAGTTGTCAAATTTATTCTTTAAGCTAACATTTTGATCATGTTTCTTATATTTAATTCAAATGTAATAATTTTTGATTAAGATTTTAACAACCTTTATTATCAAATTTTGATACAATTTTTAATTTGAAATGCTATCATATATGTTTAATTTGAAATAATCTTTGCAATTCCTTAAGATGTCACTATGGTTAACCCACCCAAACACACTTAGAGAACCTTGGAAATGAGATAGGTTATTGTAGGCCCCAACATGACTATCTTTTAGCATTCAACATTTCATCAATAGCCCTCACAAGCTCCAAATTATGATCCTTAGAAGATCGACCTCAAAATGTACTCAAAGTACCTTTGAGACTCTTTAGTATAGGGTGGCCACAAATGATGTAGGCTCTCTATGGCTAGAAAAGGTTGTCACTAGGGTTCATCCACCTATTTGAAGCTAATGGAACTGATGATTTGATGCCAAGATCAACATTTTCAAAGTTACATTGTGACACACCTATGAACTAAAAAACACTATCAGTTCTGGCATCGAGTGAGATCACTATGCCAAATCCAAATGGAATGTGATCTCTCAAAAATGAGATAGGTTATTGTAGGCCACAACATGACCATCTTGTAGCATTCAACATTTTATTAATAGCCCCCATGAGCTCCAAGTTATGACCCTTGTAAGATCAACCTCAAAATGCACTTAGAGCACCTTATAGACTCTTCAGTATGGGATATCCATGAATGATGAAGGCTCTCTACAGCTAGAAAAAGTTGTCATTAGGGTTCATCCACCCATCTAGAGCTAATGGCACTGATGATTGTTAGTATTAGAATGGTTTTTGACACTTGAGTGCCAACACACTTAATCACTTTCTACATTGGAGCCGAGTACACTACATATGCCTAGCCACAACATGAGCCAAGTCAGGAAATCTAATAGGTGCCGAGTGATCTTCAAGTGCCGAGCAACCTTCAAGTGCTGAGTGAAGATCAGGTGCTGAGTGAAGATTAAGTGTTAAATGACTTTAGCTGACGCACATGATACAAGTGCCGAGTGACATTTGAGTGCCAAGTCATAGATGATGTCGAGCAATACAAAAATGCAACAAGTGTTGAGTAAGCCAGTTTAATATAAGTGTCAAGCATCAGAGATCAATAAGTGCTGAGCAACATAGAATGCACATATGAGTTTGCAACATTACAAATTCAATTGTAAACCATTTTTATGCCTGACATATGATGAATCTCGAAGGATTAAAAGATAAGATCAAATATTTTTATTTTTCCAATGCAATCAACATGCAGCCAATAAGAAAAATGGAGAAGGCATGTAACCAATAAGAGAAGTGCAAGGAATGAGTGGGAAATAGAGATTCAATATGGATCATAGATCCATACCTAACCCTAAGTCTTCGAATGTCTTTATAAGGAAGACGAAATTACATTGAACCCAATAATGGATGGACGAGGGTGTTCAAGGGAAAACTATTCTCAGAGTGAAGAGTATCAGATCACAAAGGATCAAGATCAAGGAAAGAAGATCAAGTGCCTATATTCAGCAATCGAAGGATTATAATCTATCAGGTTTATTATACCTAATATTCTGTAGCAATTGTATTAGGAAGAAAACCCTATGGTGATAGGTTAGCTTAATAGCTATTTTGTAGAATCCTTTAAATAGGTGATTAAATCCTTTAACAGGGTAACACTTCATGTAAAGTGTTTGAAATCCTTTAACCAGGTCACTATTGATGTAGTGTAAAGCCTTTAACAGGGCAGGCCTTTAACAAGGAAAACCATCAGAAGTGGTTAAACTTTATTACTACAGCGATTTTGTGGGTATCATCCCCACCCCAGTTTTACCTTCTTATTTCTAGAGAGTTTCTGGGTTGCCAAAATCTCAAGTGTTATGTGGTGATGATTATGTGTTTTTCATAATTGTTTGATACATTTATAAGCATGCAATCTACTTTCAGTTAAAAACTTTTAATGCTAAAAGTACAGTACTTCTAATTCACCCCCCCCCCCCCCCCCCTCTCAAAAGCATTATTCCTATTTGAATATTCCAACAATTGGTATCAGACTGACAAGGTTCTCACAAAGAAGAAGTCTAACAACTTGGAGAAAAAGATCTAAAGATGGAAGTCTTCAAATTTGGGAAGATTATTGACAATCAAGTAATTGATGTTCAGCTGGCTCTACACAAAGTAGAGGAAGCAAGGGAGGAATTGAAAAAATCCTTGAAGAGAAGGAAGGATATAGCCATAGCTGAAAATGATATAAACTACAAGGAGATTGATACCACAAAACTATGTACCAATAGAGACACTAAAGAGTTTGATGCAGCAATAGTAGAACTAATGGAGAAAAAAAAAGTTCAAGTAGATGAAATAAGATCTCTCAAGATGGAACATGAATCTCAGGCAATAATGTTATGTGAAATCACTGAACAGAAGAAAAGAGCAGTTGAGGACAAAGTCATGATGGAAAATGACAAAATAAATCTTGCAAATAGACTTGCAGAAAAATGTACTGAATTATCAAGGATCTCAAACATGCAGATGGGTACACTTGCCCAAATAATGAATCTTCATCATGAATTCAACATAAAAGATATTGAGATCTCCACTTTGAAGATGCAGAATGAACAACTATAGAATGAATTGAATAGAGATAAAGAGGTAGCAGAGAATCTCAACAAATCAAGTGAAGCCATCAAGTACTTTGAAAAATTGATGAAATTTCCAAGATCAGCCCATGATACATCAGGACTTGGATACAATAGCACTGAAATTGGAGAATCATCAAAGAGAATTGAACAAAGAAGTGACAAAGATAAGGATTCAAAATCTACTTGTCATTACTATAATACAAGGGGGCATACTACTAATGTTTGCAAGAGTAGAAGAATAAATCAGACAAACACACCCAAAAACAAAAGTTACTATCACAAGTGCAACATGCAAGGACATATGACACAAGATTGTAGATCTAGAGTTACAAGGACACAAAGATTTGATGGAAATTGTTATAATTGTAAGAAGTATGGACACAAAGCATTTGAATGCAGATCAAAGCCTATGTGGACATCAAATCATCAAACTAAAACAAAAGGAAATGGAAGTCAGTACCATTGGGATTACAACACTAGGCATAGCTGTCATTATTGTCAAGAATATGGACATATACCCCAGAATTGCATAAAAACACATTTTAGAGGGAATTATAGCAAGTGGCTAAGCCAAACCACATGTTTCAATTGCTTAAAAATTTCTCACATCAGCAGAAACTATCCTACAAGGTCAAAAGCACCAAAAATTGAAACAAACAAGGGAAAAGAAAAGATTGATGAGGAATACATTAGAACAAACATGAAGAAGACATGGCAAAAAAAGAATGAATCAAGTACATCTAATGAAAGGGTCACTTCACCCACAAGGTCAAGTGATCATTTCTCATCCAATTAATCTCAAAGATGAGTCTATGGGGTTGATACATACAAAGAAGTATCATACATCAGCCCTAAATCATGAAGAAGCAATGCAAAGTACAAATTTACATGAAACAAGATGCCAATATAGTCTTTGGATGCTGAGTAAAATCCTACTGGAAGTCGAGTTCCTAACAGCGACTGAGTTGATGACTGATGCTGAGTTAAGAAACTCCTATGGAAGCTGAGTAAAATAAGAATTTAGTGCAAGCGGAGTAGTGTTAAAAATCCTTCATAAGTTGAGTTTGTAGTTGAGCATTTAATGCGATGAAAATAGGGTATATTATCACAATTTCAATTATTTTTCCTCATTGCGATCAAGAAGGAGAGGAGATAAAGAGCACAAAGTGACTTCACAATAGAGAATCCAGTATTCCAAGAAAATTGCAACCTCGTACAATGAGTTTTCATTGATCTTAAGCTATTTTCATTTGTGCCGAGCTATGTAGTTTCATATTTCTATTAAAAAAAAAAAAAAAAACCCTAGTTTACATAAATGGCTTTGAGTTCCAAGAAAACCCTAGAAAAAGAGTCATTTGAAGTATAGCTATTGTCTAATGAATTTAGGCAGCCTAATTTTTTCCCTATTCCTAAAATGGCATACAAAAATGACCCAGCCGGAGCCCTTTCTTGCATACCCCCAAACGTTTTCATGGTTTAGAATGTAAGAAGATGTTATAATTGCAAGATAGGAGCCCTAGGAGACATGAAAATTAGAGAAGCCTTTGGAAAGTTGTGTGTCAATGGAGTATTAAAAGATGAATACAAAATTATTGAAAGGAAGGGGTTGACACAAGTTTTGAGTTTTCCCACCATATTCAAGACAGAGTGGATCAAACTTGTATTGAGTAGAATTCATGATGGTAGTCTGTGGTTAGAAGATGTCCTTATCAAACTAACAAAAGGAATAATTCATAGGGTAACTGGATATCCTACCCTAGATTGACACAAGACCTTGAGAAGTGAATCCAAGGAGGTCATTGAAAAGAATACAGGTGCTTAGTGGAACAAGAGAGGAATGACTATTCATACCATTCAGGATCCTCTAGTTGAGTTTGTTGTTAGAGTTATTGCCCACAAATTCTACCAATCCAGTAGACTCAATAGTGTTCTATGCATAGCAGTAGATGTAGGTTATAAACTAGTGAAAAAGGATCATACTTATGATCTTGTTGAACTACAACTACAGCAGATAAATGAAAACCTAACTACAATAAGAAGGACAAAGGTTGCTCAATATAAATTTGGAGCAATTTTGGTTTGTATATTCTTTTATGTTTAGAATGAATTTCCTTCTTTTGGAAAAGTGACATGGAGGAGTGATAAGACTATCACATCCCAAATAAATGAGTATATAGAACAAATGGGAGAAAATTTTGATACTCTAATGACAAGCTATTTTGAGGATTTCAAAAAATCCATGAAGCAAAGAGTGAGAATACTAGTTTCTTTAGTAGAAAAACATATTAATGATATATGTTTCTTAGTTGATATTGACTTCACCTACATTCAAGCTACAATTCCAAGGGTGAGATGGCTAAGGCCATTTGGTTATGAAATCAATGTTGATGAAGCATCTACAACAAAAAATGCATTGTTGGCAGAAGAAACAGATAAGAGTGCCTCACATTTTGGCAATTATGATGTGGTAAGATCAAAAATAAATATGGAATTAAAAATTGCCTCCACATTGAAAAAGAAAGATAAATTGATGAAAAAAATTAAGAAGCAATTTGGTGAAGGGGTAGAGGCTGAAGTTGAAGAGGATGAACAAGAGTAAGGCCCAATGGAATTAACTCAAGGCCTAGATGAAGACAAGGAGGAAGGTGTTGAGGAAGAAGAAACCAAGGAAGCACCAACCCAGGCTGAGCCAAAGAAAAGAAAGACAAAAGATCAGCTTCCAGCTCAACCCAAACCAAAGAAAGCTACTATGCCATCACCCCAAAAGCCAACAACTAGAGCTGCAACAAGGGCCTCAACTCAAAAAACCAAGGAGAAAGAAACAAAGAAGAAACCAATCAAGAAGACATAGGATGATCCTAGGAAAAGAAGAAGATATGTAGCTCAACCTGATACTAATGAAGAAGATCAATCTAAAAAGGTAAGTCATTCTTTAGTTGATATAATATGTAAAAATATTGGAAATGGAGATTTAAGCAGTATAAATAAAGTTGATTTTAATAAGTTCACTAAAGAAGAACATAATAGAATAGAGGAATCAATTTATGGAATGATGGCACAGTTCAAGTACACCCCTCTTGAACTAGATGGACAATTGCCAGATGAACTATCAAAAATTGTAGAAGACAGATGGCATTTCTGTTTAAGAATGGAAAAGGAGATGAGAGAATCAACCCTAGCAAGCAAACTGCCTAATTTGACTAAGGAGCAAGTAGAAAAAGTATTCAAAAGGCACAATGCTAGGTTTACACCTAAATACAAGGCATTCTTCATTCTCCAAAACAAAATGGAAGATATTGTACAAAGAACAACCAAATCATGGAAGAACTTGTACAAAAAGATTGAAGATTTTCTTGAAGAAGAATACAAGGAAGAAGCTTTTGCACCACTAGAAGAAAGAAGAAAAAGGACAGAAGAGAAGATAGAAGTAGAGAAAGGTAGAGAAGAGAAGAAGGAAGAAGAAAAGAAACAAGAAGAAGAGAAGAAGGAATAAAAAAAGAGAGAAACAGAGGAGGAGACACAAAAGCAAGATATAACGGCAACTGCTGAGCAAGAGGAGCAACAAGATCAAAGTGTGCAAGACACACAAATGTCGCCTTTTAGCCCTCCTCATGTACCCATCACACCTGCAGAAACAATAATTGTATAGGATGTTCCTAACACTTCTACTCAGAGCATCAATCCATTAACTATAGAGGATCTCAAAAGAATCATTGACCAATCCACACAACAAGAAAGATTATGTACAGATCCAGTATTGGTCAGTGTGGATGAATTGCAAAAACTAGTAGAAAACACTGTTAGAGATAAGGTGAATCCACAAGAACCACCTTCCAACATATCTACAGCTACTAGTGGTCAACTTCAAATGCCAACAGTCATTTCAATAGGCATAGTTGACACCACAATAGAGAAGCCAAGTGCAGCAGGAGAAAAAGCAATAGAATAAATAGGATAGACTATTACATCTGATCCTATAGCTCAAACGCAAGGTGGACTTCCTAAAATTACAATAATTGATCAAGGTAGACAGCAGGAGGAGAAAATAGAGGAAACCCCTAAAGAGCAAGAGGCAATACAAATATTGATAAATTTGCCTACCTTGGGAACTCCTTCACAATATCCATTACAAATATCAGCACCAGGATCAAGTTCTGCCAAAGTTGCAAGGGTACTTCACTATGGAGACCCTGAACTAGATGAGGAGATAGTCATACCAAGCTATGACTCAAAAACAATAAACATTGATCAAATCAATGAGGTACAAGAAGCAGTACATAGAAGGAAGAGGCAAGAAATACTCAGGAAGGAGTATAAACAAAAGCAAGCAATGCATGAGATTAAAGACATCTTTATGGATGCCTTCAATATTCAGTCACTAGATGAGTCAAAGCATATTATGGACCAATTATAGATATTGTTGAATAGGTGACAAATGCAGACCTAGAAACAAATGCCAAACTCATGGAATGGTCTGAAAGAAAATTTCAAGGAAAAGTTAATGAGAAAATATCTAGTGAAATAGCACTTTCTCAGATAGAATTGGCAATGGTCATAGAGAAATTCAAAATGGTACTTGAGAATATATTCTCATTATAAAAAAAGTTGTGTGACTTTTCATTTTTCACACAAGAGACCAGCCAAAAGATAAAGAGCTTGGAAAGAAATTTGAATATTTCTAGCATGCAGCTACCTAGAGATCCATCTCAAAGTGAGAAGAATTTTGCTCAAACACTTCACACTCAGAAAGAAATAGCTGTATTAACAACAGAAGAGGCCACCATCAAGGCCAAACTATTATAGCTCCAATCTTCTACAACCCCACATTTGGAAATCCTCCATAGAGAACAAGTCTATGCTGAAACTGTTCTCAAGAAAGATCCTAATCTTTCTACTTTAGAAGGACTTATTCATCTTGCTATAGAGAGTGCCCTCCAACATAAATCATTGGAAATTGCTTTCCATAATTGGGATGCAGCTCTTAGGATGATTATGGAGGTAAATAGCACATTTTTTGCAAAATATGGTCTTAACCCTAAAACCCTCTGACATAAGTGTCAAAAAGGGGGAGATAATAAAAAGGGGGAGATAGGGGAGATAATAAAAATAGGGGGAGATAAGATAATGGGGGAAATAAGACAACAAAGGTAGAGCATGATATACATCATCAAATTTTGGTTACCGAGATAGCACTAATAATGGTACAATCAACTTAGGGGGAGTTACAATACTTTTGAGGTATATATATTGTACATTACAAATTTTGACTGTATATACCAAGTAGATTAGTGGATGTACTCATAAGGGTAGTTAAGTGTTTTTTAAACTCATGTCAAAGGGGGGGATTGTTAGTCTTAGAATGGTTTTTGACACTTGAGTGCCAACACACTTAATCACTTTCTACATTGCAGCTGAGTACACTACATATGCCGAGCCACAACATGAGCTGAGTTAGGAAATCCAACAAGTGCCAAGTGATCTTCAGGTGTCGAGCAGCCTTTAGGTGCCGAGTGAAGATCAGGTGCTGAGTGAAGATTAAGTGCCCAATGACTTTAGGTTCCAAGCATGATACAAGTGTCGAGTGACATTTGAGTGTCGAGTCATAGATGATGTCAAGCAATGCAGAAATGCAACAAGTGCTGAGTAAGCCAATTTAATATAATTGTCGAGCATCAGAGATCAGTAAGTGTCGAGCAACACAAAATGCACATATGAGTTTGTAACATTACAAATTTAGATGTAAACCATTTTTATGGTCGACATATGATGAATCTCAAAGGATTAAAAGATAATATCGAATCTTTTTGTTTTTCCCATGCAATCAACATGCAACTAATAAGAAAAATGGAGAAGGCATGTAACCAATAAGAGAAGTGCAAGGAATGAGTGGGAAACAAAGATTCAATATGGATCGTAGATCCATACCTAACCCTAAGTCTTTGAATGTCTTTATAAGGAAGACAAAATTACATTGAACCCAATGATGGATGGATGAGGGTGTTCAAGGGAAAACTATTCTCAGAGTGAAGAGTATCAAATCACAAAGGATCAAGATCAGGGAAAGTAGATCAAGTGCCTGTATTCAGCAATCGAAGTATTGTAATCTATTAGGTTTATTATACCTAATATTCTCTAGCAATTGTATTAGGAAGAAAACCCTATGGTAATAGGTTAGCTTAACAACTATTTTTTAGAATCCTTTAAATAGGTGATTAAATCCTTTAACAGGGTAACACTTCATGTAAAGTGTTTGAAATCCTTTAACCAGTTCACTATTGATATAGTGTAAAGACTTTAATAGGGCAGACCATCAGAAGTGGTTAAACTTTATTACTGCAGTGATTTTGTGGGTATCATCCCCACCCTAGTTTTACCTTCTTATTTTTGGAGGGTTTCTGGGTTACCAAAATCTCATGTGTTATGTGGTGATGATTATGTATTTTTCATAATTGTTTGATATGTTTATAAGCATGCAATATACTTCCAGTTAAAAAGTTTTAATGCTAAAAGTACAATACTTCTGATTCAACCCCCCCCCCCCCCTCTCTTAGAAGCATTATTCCTATTTGAATATTCTAACAATGATTCGATGCCAAGATTAGCAGTTTCAAAGCTACACTATGATGCACCTATGAACTAAGCCACACTATGAGTTTTGGAATCAAGTGGGATTGTTGTGCCAAATTCAAATGAAATGTGATCTCTAAAAAATTAGATAGGTTATTTTAGGCCTTGGAATGAACATCTTGTAGCATTTGATGTTTCATTGATAACCCTCAATGCTCTAAGTTGCAACCCTTAGAAGATCAACCTTGAAACACACTTAGAGCACATTGGAGACTCTTTGGTATAGGGTGGCTGTGAATGATGGAGGCTCTCTATTGCCAGAACAAGGGTGTCACTAAGATTCACCCATCCATCCAAAGCTAATGATGCTAATGATTTGATGCCAAGATTAGTAGTTTCAAAGTTATGCTATGATGCACGTATGAATTGAGGCACACTATGAGTTTTGGCATTGAGCGAGATCGTTGTGCCAAATCCAAATGGAATATGATATCTCAAAAATAAGATAGGTTACTTTAGGCCTTAGAATGACCATCATTTACTATTCAATATTTCATCGATAGCCCTCACAAGCTCCAAATTATGACCCTCAGAAGATTGACCTCAAAAAACACTTAGAGCACTTGACAAACTCTTTAGTATGGGGTGGCTGGGAATGATGGAAGCTCTCTATGTCCACAAGAAGGGTGTCAGTAAGGTTCACCCACCCATTTGGAGCTAATTACAGTCATGATTTGATGCCAAGATCATTGGTTTCAAATTTATGCTATGATGCACCTATAAACTAAGGCACACTACAAGTTTAGGCATCTAATGAGATTATTGTGCCAAATCCAAATGAAATGTGATCTCTCAAAAATGAGATATGTTACTTTAGGCCTTAGCATGACCATCATTTAGAATTCAACTTTTTTTTGATAGCCCTCACAAGCTTTGACTTATGACCCTCAAAAGATCGGCCTTGAAAAACACTTAGAGCACTTGGGAGACTATTCAGTATGGGTTGGCTGGGAGCTAGTCGCACTAACAATTCAATGTCAAGATTAGTAGTTTCAAAGTTATGCTATGATGCACTATGAACTGAGGCACATTGCAAGTTTTGGTATCGAGCAAAATTGATATGTTGAATCCAAACAAAATGTGATCTCTTGAAAGTGAGATGGACTATTTTAGGCCTTGGCATGACCATCCTTTAGTGTTTGACATTTCATTGATAACCCCCACAAGCTCCATGTTACAACCCTTAGAAGGTTGACCTCAAAATGCACTTAGAGTTCCTTGGAGACTCTTTAGTATAGGTTGGCCATGAATGATAGATGATCTCTGTAGTCAAAACAAGGGTGTCACTAGGGTTCACCTACCCATTCAGAGATAATGGAACTAATAATTTGATGCCAAGATTAGTAGTTTCAAAGCTATGTTGTGATGCATCTATGAACTAAGGCACACTATGAGTTTTGGCATTGAGCAAGATCATTGTGTCGAATCCAAATGGAATGTGATCTATTAAAAATGAGACTATTTATTTTAGGCATTGGCATGACTGTCCTTTAGCATTCATCATTTCATTGATAGCCCTCATGAGCTCTGAGTTATGACTCTTGAAAGATTGACCTTTAAATGCACTTAGAGCACCTTGGAGACTCTTTGGTATAGGGTGGCTACAAATAATGGAGGCTCTCCATAGCTGAAAGAAAGATGTCACTAGGGTTCACCTACCCATATGGAGTTAATGGTGTTGATGATTGAATGCCAAGATTAGTGGTTTCAATGTTACGTTGTGATGCACCTATGAATTGAAGCACACTGCGAGTTTTGGCATCAAGAAAGATCATTGTGTTGAATCCAAATGGAATGTGTTCTCTTGAAAATGAGATAGATTATTTTAGGCCTCTTTATGATCATCTTGTAGCATTCAAAATTTCATCGATAGCCCTCACAAGCTCTGAGTTATGACCCTTGAAAGATCAACCTCAAAATGCACCTAGAGCACCTTGGAAACTCTTTGGTACAGGGTGGCCACAAATGGTGGAGGCTCTCTATGGCTAGAAGAATGGTGTCACTAGGCTTCACCTACCCATCTGGAGCTAATGGCACTAATAATTTGATGTCAAGATTAGTGGTTTTAAAGTTACATTATGATGCACCTATGAATAGAGGTACACTATGAGTTTTGGCATTGAGTGGGATCATTGTGCTGAATCCAAATAGAATATGATATCTCAAAAATGAGATAGTTTATATTACACTTCAAAATGACGATCTTATCACATTAAAAATTTCAATGATAGCCATCACAAGCTTCAAGTTATGGCCCTCAAAAGATCATCCTCAAAATGCACGTAGACCACCTTGGAGACTTTTTGGTACAGGGTGGTTGTGAACAATGGAGTCTCTCTATGGTAGAAAAAAGGGTGTCATTAGGGTTTACCCACCTATTCAAAGCTAATGGCATTAAATATTTGATGCCAAGATCAATAGTTTCAAAGTCATTTTGTGATGCACCTATGAATGGAGGCACACTAGGAGTTTTGGCATCAAGCAACATCGTTGTACCGAATCCAAATGGAATGTGATCTCTCAAAAATGAGATAGGTTATTTTAGGCCTCGACATGTCCATGCTGTAGCATTTGATGTTTCACTAATAGACCTCACAAGCTCTAAGTTACAACCCTTGGAAGATCAACCTTGAAACACACTTAGAGAACCTTGGGAACTCTTTGGTATGGGGTGGTCATGAATGATGGAGGCTCTTTGTGGCTAGAAAAAAGGTGTCACTAGGGTTCAACCATCCATCTAGAGCTAATAGCATTAAGTATTTGATGCCAAGATTAGTGATTTCAATGTTATGTTGTGATGCACCTATGAACTAAATTACACTATGAGTTTTGGCATTGAGCAAGATCACTATGTTGAATCCAAACAAAATCTGATCTCTCAAAAATGAGATAGGTTATTGTAGGTCTCGACATGACCATCATATATAATTTTACATTTCAATGATATCCATCACGAGCTGTGAGTTATGACCCTCGAAAGATCAACCTTGAAACACACTTAGAGCACCTTGGAGACTCTTTGATATAGGGTAGTCATGAATGATGGAGACTCTATGCAGCTAGAACAAGGGTGTCACTTGAGTTTATTTTCCCATCTAGAGCTAATGGAATTGATGATTCAATGCCAAGATCAGTGGTTTCAAAATTACACTGTGACACACCTATGAACTAAGGCACAATATGAGTTTAGGCACAATATGAGTTTTGGCATCAAGCAAGATTATTGTGTTGAATCCAAATGGAATGCGATCTCTTAAAAATGAGATTGGATATTTTAGTCCTTGGCATGGCTATCCTATAGCATTAAACATTTCATCAATAGCCCTCATGAGCTCTGAGTTATGATCCTTAGAAGATCGACCTCGAAATGCACTTAGGGCACCTTGGAGACTCTTCAATACAGGGTGGTCGTCAATGACAGAGGCTTTCCACAACTATAACAAGGGTATCTCTAGGGTTCATTTGAACATCTAGAGCTAATGACACTGATTATTTGATGTCAAGATCAGCAGTTTCAAAGTTATACTATGATGCACCTATGAATTGAGGCACATTGTTACTTTTGGCATTGAGCAAGATCACTATGCTAAATCCAAAGGGAATGTAATCTATTGAAATTGAGATAGGTTATTTTAGGACTTGGCATGACTACCCTATAGCATTAAAATTTTCATTGATAGCCCTCACAAGCTATGAGTTATGACCCTCAAAAAATTGACCTCAAAATGCACTTAGAGCACCTTGGAGACTCTTCGATACTAGGTGGCCATGAATGATGGAGGCTCTTTGTGGCTGGAAAAAGGGTTTCAATAGGGTGAGTATTAAGAAAAAGCATTATTTTTTACCTCTCTCAAGTTTCTTACATTGGGCACAGTTCAAGTTTGGTGTTAGTATGTATTAAAATCATCATTTTTTAGGTACCTCCACATAAATTGCATTAAGTAAAATCATCTTTGTTTCTTACATTAAATCAACAAGTTTAAATTTACAATATCTCAAGAATTTCATCATTATTACATCAATACACAACTACCAGAAATCATAGTGTCAAAAATAGTAGTGTCAAAAATTGTAATGTCAAAAATTGTAGGTTTAGAAAAAGTAGTGTCAAAAATAGAATATATTTTTCTTCATTCTACTCCTTATTTAGTTTTTAATCTTCATGCATGGCTACTCTTCATGATGTACCTACATTCCAATATCATATAAAATATTAGTAGCTCATTATATTAAATAAGATAATCATCAGTTCACCAAATCATTATGAACAAAATAACATAAGTAAATATACCTAGTCGAGTGTTCTAGTAGGGTCCTCTCTCTATTTTAGGGTCTCCAATAGGACTTCATGATCAACATTAGTAATAGTAAAAAGTTATTTTACTTTTGGTCTTCCTTTATGCTTCAAAAAATTCACATTTGTTGCTATAATAAGATGTGAATATATGAGAATTATTTTGTGCTTCTAATAGTCTTCGGATGTAGGAATTCCATTCCTTCTAAGTATGTCTGTCCACAACCATGTTCCAACAACAACCACTAAACTAGTAGGATATGTGAATCCATCATCATTCATGATTGGTTGTTCAAGATTTTTTTTACCTCTTACACAATGTCATAACCAATAATCTGATTTCTCATCATTCCCCTATGGTGCAACAATTGCAAAGACATGTGTTGGCTAAAGAGGATTTGATAGATGGTTATGTTCAAGTGAACTTTCCATATCATCATTTTTGATAGAGAGTATGATAGAAAATGGAGTAAGATAATATGGATCCCATGTGTCCACCCATTCACTTGACTCAAAGTGATCCAAACTACACTGAAAAAAACGAGGACAAAAACAACCTAGTTGTCTTGTCCAAATGGTCCATGTACTAGAATTAGAGCTTTGAAATGAATGAATTTTTGATGAGTCTCATTGTAGAAAAATCTGATCTATCACCTATGGACCCTTCCTCAACCAACCAAAAGAGCTTGTGTACTACTGAATCAAGAGTCCCCCCTATGATAATGTTGAACTACACCAATGAATAATGCTACGAGCATCAAGAATATCTACTCCTAAAATATTCAATTATTCCTTAACTAGATCTCTCTTCACACATGCCTCTACTCCATCATGTTCCCCTTTCCCATGGCCTAACTCAAAAAAACTTAAATTATGAGGCACCCCCTCTCTACATGCACCCTACACAACTGATAAACATACGAGCATTCTTGAATTGACCTGTATAATTATCTGACCAAATGATATGTCTATCCATAGCAATGTCATGCTCCTATAAGAAATCAAAATAATTCTCAAAACAATATTGCACAAACTTGTGAGAGTGAGATCTATCATCACTCATATAAAAATATTACTCTCTAGCAATCTTCTCATTATCTTCTACACTATTAGGGACATGTCTATATGTTATGTGAACAAATCTAGCAATTTGAATGGAGTTGTAATACTAAGATTGTGTCTCATTTTGAGGTTGCAATGTGTAGTTCTCAGCAAAGTCAACAACTAATATAATAGTCTCACTGGGAAAAGTCTCCTTACACATTCTAAATTGTTGATCGAACTACTAAGACCTGTGACTATGTCTTGCATACTTGTAGAAAACATTTGTCTTGAAATTTAAAATAAAACTAGCCACACTGATTTCTTTTGCAACTAATTCACATCTAGAGCCCTCATCCCCACTCTTCAATGTGTATTTCACCATTTCATATACCATTTGTTTTTACTATTGTCTTGCCAAGATCTTGTTCACAACCCTTATGGAAACATGTGTCAAACTTGGATAAACCACCACATTTTGAACACTTCTCATTTAAGCAAGCATTTCTATAAAAGAAAAAACCATCAACTCTACAACATAAAATTGATCTAGCAAGTCTCTTGATGATTTTGGAATCCCACTAGCACCTCAATTGTCCAACATTTCTTTACTATGAAAATTAGAAAGGATGGAGCATAATAGTTCATGGCGCATAGAAAACTTGACATGATATTTTCAGCAACATGTATTTCAAATTTTAAGTGACAGATAATAAAATAGCTTCAAAGCTTCAACAGCTTTTTGTGATATATGCAATCTTGGATGACTCTCTAAATTCTTTGAACAACATAGTTTGACTTACCTCCAAATAATGTTTAGGATGTGACATGTGGTCTCTAATTCCAATTCTCAACTTTAACATGTCTTTAGCATTGGGTGATACTCTTGAGCTAGAGTGTCAAAACTATGTAATTTCTTCCTTCACATCATTTGATAGCTTCTTATCAAAATGTGGAAGTCTCCCACCAAAAATCCATGTTTCATTGTAAAGAGGATCATTAATTCTCTCTTTTCTACTAAGTGCTCTTCTCAAAATAGTATGATTTAGGTTCAAGTCAATACAATTTTGTCTCATATATCTACTCTTTCACAAATAATGTCTTACCAAAGAGGTTGTAGTAACCCTTTGAGTAGTTCTCTTATCCTTGTCCTCGTTATTTTTTCCAATGTTATTGAGAGCAATAAAAGGATTCTTCACAATAATAGCATTTATTTCCAATTTTTTATTGACATGAATCTTCAATTTGGAAAGCATAGGTCTCATCTTTTGCATCTTTAATAAGTGCATAAAAAGTTGACAATTCTCCACTACTCTCTTGTTGCCAAAAAACATCTTATATAGTCTTGAACCTCATAATTGAATTGTTCTTTCTAACTTTTTCCCTCCCAAATTGGTAATAATATTTTCATCAACTTCAATTATCCATTTTGGTGTTCTAGAACCTTCATGTTGATTATAATTAGGAGACATGTAACACTCATGTGCATTGTCATTTTCGACATGATCAATCATGCAATTTATATTATGGACTAGTAAAATTTCATTCTCTAATTTTCAATCCTGGAATTTTCATTATCAATTGGCACATTTTCATTTCCCAGCTATACATATTCATTATCTAACTCTACGATTTCACCTTCAATTAATACATCATCAACTTGACTCACATTTAACATACCTTGTCTCTTAATTCGACGAGTTACCTTGTCCCTTTCCCTATATGCTGTAATGTTTTTATTCAATATCTTCCTTTTACGTTTAGCCTTTCGATTACTACTACTCCCCATTTAGAAAGCAATATTGGGCACCTAGTCATACATTATAGAAGCTTATTCAATTGTATGGCCCCCAAGAAATCATTTATCTCCAAATCTGTGAAAATGACCCCCAAAAAATGTGACTGGCAGGTCTGGAGCAACAAAGAATATTTTGGAAAAAGCATGCCAGTGTTTCAGGTACTTGATCCCATATCGAGTATCTGATCCCATATTGGATACCCGATATGATATTGGGTACCTGAAATGGATACCCGAATTTTGGAGGGAAGTCAGAATTTGGAAAGTGTTGGCAATGTGAACAAATTTATACAAATGTTATTATATATTACTATTTTATTAAATATAATATTTATATATATAATAATTATTATTATTATTAAATATAATATAGTAATATATATGATTATTATGAATATTATTATTATTATTATGACCTATAAATATAATATTTTAATATATATGATTATTATTATTATATTTAATAGGATATTATATATGATTTTTACTATTATTATTTAGTAGATGAAAAAGAATTGATATTTAGGAAAAGCATTCTAAATTTAAAAAATTGTAATGTTGAATTTGAAACCAGGTTACCATTGGAAATACTCCATTTTTTAATAGTTATATATGGGCATTGATGACAAGTCCAATGAACAAGAATTTCAATGTGAATTTCATGATAACATGTCCTTAGGGGCCCTAAGACCTCTAAGGACCTATTTGGTTGTTTCAAATGCATCGAAAGGGGTCATATGATAACCTATGACCCCTTTTAATGCATTTCATGACAACATATGTCCCTAGGGGCCCTAGGACCCCTAGGGACCCATTTGGTTGGTTTAAATGTGTTGAAAGGGGTCATAGGATAAAATATGACCCCTTTCAACATACTTCACGACAAAATATGCCCCTAGGGGCCCTACGATGCCTAGGGACTGATTTGGTTGGTTCAAATGTGTCGAAAGGGGTCATAGGTTAACCTATGGCCTCTTTCAATGCATTTCATCACAACATATGTTCCTAGGGGCCCTAGGACCACTAGTGACCCATTTGATTTTTTCAAATGCGTCCAGAGGGGTCATAAGATAACCTATGACCCTTTTCAATGCATTTTATGACAACATATGTCCCTAGGGGTCGAAAGACCCCTAAAGACCCATTTGGTTGGTTTGAATGCATCGAAAGGGGTCATACAATAACCTATGACCCCTTTCAATGCATTTCATGAAAATATATATCCATAGGGGCCCAAGGACCCATAAGAAACCATTTGGTTGGTTTGAATGTGTCGAAAGGGGTCATAGGTTAACCTATGACTACTTTCAAGGGATTTCATGACAACATGTCTCTAGGGGTCAAAGGAGCCCTAGGGAGCCATTTAGTTGGTTTGAATGTGTCAAAAGAGGTCATACAATAACCTATGACCACTTTCGATGCATTTCATGACAACATGTCCCTAGGGGTCTCAAGAACCATTTCGTTGGTTTGAATGTGTTGACAAGGGGTCATAGTTTAGCCTATGACCCCTTTCAACCCATTTCATGACAACATATATCCCTTGGGGCCCTAGGTCCCCCAAGGACTCATTGTGTTGGTTTGAATGCAATGAAAGGTGTCATAGGTTAACCTATGATCACTTTCAATGAATTCCATGACAACATATGTCTCTAGGGGCTGTAGGACCCCTAGGGGCCTATTTGGTTGGTTCGAATGTGTCAAAAGGAACCATAGGTTAACCTATAACCCCTTTCAATGCATTTCATGCCAACATATGTCTTTAGGGGCCATAGGATGCCTAGGGACCTATTTGGTTGTTTCGAATACATCAAAAGAGGTCATATGATAATCTATGACCCCTTTCAACACATTTCATGACAACATATATCCCTAAGGCCCCTAAGACTCCTACGAACCTATTTCATCGGTTCAAATGCATCAAAATGGGAGGTAGGTTAACCTATGACCTCTTTCAATGGATTTCATGACAACATATGTCCCTAGGGTCCCTAGGACCCTTAGAGAACCATTTGGTTGATTTGAATGTGTCGAAAGGGGTCATAGGTTAACCTATGATCCCTTTCGACACATTTGATGACAACATATGTTCCTAGGGGCCCTAGGACCCCTACAGACCCATTTGGTTGGTACAAATGTGTAGAAAGTCATCATAGATTAACCTATGAACTTTTTGATACATTTCATGTCAACAAATGTCCTATTTGGTTAGTTCAAATACATCGAAAGGGGTCACATATTAACCTATGACACCTTTCAATGAATTTACTAATAATATATGTCATAGGTGGCCTTAGGAGCCCTAGGGGCCTATTTGATTGATTTGAATGCATATAATGGGGTCATCCAATAACTTCTAACTCCTTTTGATGCTTTTCATAATAACATATGTCCCTAGGGGACCTAGGACCCCTAAGGTTGTCAAAGTGGTTCATAGGTTAACATATGACCTCTTTTGATGCATTTCATGACAACATATATCCCTAGGTGTCGTAGGCCCCCTAGATACCTATTTGGTTGCTTTGAATGCATTATAGAGGTCATACATTAATCTATTACCACTTTAGATGCATTTCATGACAACATATGTCTCTAGAGGTCCATATGGACCAATTTGGTTGGTTCAAATAGATCAAAAGTGGTCATATATTATCTTGATGCATTTCATGACAATACATTTTCCTAGGGGCTCTAGAAATATGTTAAAAGGAGTCATAACTTAACTTATGGCCCGTTTCATTGAATTTCATGACAAAAAATATCCCCAGGGTTTATAGGACCCCTAGGGACCTATTTGGTTTTTTTGAATTCATCAAAAGGGGTAATATGATAACTTATGACCCCTTGCAACAAATTTCATGACAACATATGTCCACAAGGGTCCTAGGACCCCTACAGAACCATTGGGTTGGTTTGAATGTCTAGAAATAGGTCATACAATAACCTATAACCCCTTTTGATGAATTTCATAACCAAATATGTCCCTAAGGGTCCTAGAACCCCTAGGTACACATTTGTTTGGATTGAATGCCTCAAAAGGGGTCATAGGTTAACCTATGACACCTTTCGATGCATTTCCTGACAACATATGTCTCTAAGGGTCCTAGGACCCCTAGGGACCCATTCAGTTGGTTCTAAAGCATCAAAAGGGGTTATAAAATAACCTAAAACCACTTTCAATGCATTTTTTTACAACATATGTCCCTATGGGCCCTAGCACCCATATGGACTCATTTGGTTAGTTTGAATGTGCCAAAAGGTGACTCCTTTTGGCACATTTCATGACAACATATGTCCCTAGAGGCCCTAAGACCCTTAGAGACCCATTTGGTTTGTTTGAATGCATCAAAAGGGGTCATAGGTTAACATATGACCCTTCTGGACACATTTCATGACAACATATGTTTGTAGGGGCTTTAGGGCCCTTAGGGACCCATTCAGCTAGTTTGAATGTGTCAAAAGGGGTCATAGGTTAACCTTTGACCCCTTTCGATGTATTTCACAACAACATATGTCCCTAAGGACCCTATGACCCTAATAGACCCATTTGGTTGGTACAAATGCATTGAAAGGGGTCGTAGATTAACCTATAGATCCTTTTGACACATTTGATGACAACATATCTCCCTAGGGGACTTAGGACCCTTAGGGACCTATTTGGTTGTATCGAATATGTTGAAAGGGGTTATAGGTTAAACTATGACACCTTTTGATGCACTTAATAACAACATATGTCCCGAGCGGCCCTAGGACCCCTAAGGTCCTATTTGGTTGGTTTGAATGCATTAAAAGGAATCATACAATAACCTATGACCCCTTTTGATGGCTTTCATAACAACATATGTTTGTAGGGGCCCTAGAAGCCCTAAGGATGTAAAAATGTGTCATAGGTTAACCTACGACCCCTTTAAATGCATTTCATGACAATATATATCCCTAGCTAAACTAGGAGTCGTAGGGATTTATTTGGTTAGCTTGAATGCATTGAAAGGGGTCATAGGTAAATTTATGACCCCTTTAAATGAATTTCATGACAACATATCTCCCTATAGGTCCCTACAGACCAATTTGGTTGGTTTGAATGGGTCAACCATTTCATGATAACATATGTCCCTAGGGGCCCTAGAACTGTATCAAAATGGATCATAACTTAACCTATGACCCCCTTCAAGGCATTTCATGACAACATATATCCCTAGAACTCCTAGGACCCCTAGGGATGAATTTGGTCTTTTCAAATTTGTCAAAAGGGGTAATATGATAGCCTATGACCCCTTTCGATGCATTTCACAACAACATATGTCCACATGGGTCCTAGGACCCCTAGGGAACCATTTGCTTGGTTAGAATGCATAGAAATGGGTCATATGATAACTTATGACCCCTTTTGACACATTTCATAATAACATATGTACCTAGGGGTCCTAGGACCCCTAGGTATACATTTGGTTGTTTCAAATGCCTCGAAAGGGGTCATAGGTTAACCTATGATAGCTTTTGACATATTTCTTGACAACATATGTCCTTGAGAGTCCTAGGACCCCTAAAGACCCATTCGATTGGTTCTAAAGCATCAAAAAGAGTTATATGATAACTTAATACCATTTTCAACACATTTCATCCTAACATATGTCCTTAAGGGCCCTAGGACCCGTATGGACCCATTTGGTTGGTTTGAGTGTGCCAAAAGAGGTCATAGACTAACCTATGAGCCCTTTCAACACATTTGATGACAACATATAACACTAAGGGCCCTATGATCCCTAGGGACCCATTTGGTTTTTCTAGCGGCTCTAGGATCCATAGGGGTCCATTTGGTTGGTTTGAATGTGTCAAAAGGGATAATAGGTTAGCCTATGACTCTTTTTGATGCTTTTCATGACATTATATGTCTCTAGGGACCCTAGATCACATAAAGGTCTAGTTGGTTTACTCGAATGTGTCGAAAGGGGTCATGGGTTAACCGATGATCACTTTCAATACATTTCATTACAACATATGTCTCTAGCGGCCTATTTCATTGGTTCGAATGTGTTGAAAGGATCCATAGGTTAACCTATTACCCCTTTCGATGTATTTCACTGCAACATATGTCCTTAAGGGCCCTAGGACCTCTAAGGACCAATTTGGTTGTTTCAAATGCATCAAAAGGGGTAAAAGGCTAATCTATGAACCGTTTCAACAGATTACATGACAACATATGTCCCTATGGGTCCTAGGACCCTTACTAGCCTATTTTATTTTTTTGAATTCATCAAAAGTAGTAATATGATAACTTATGACCTCGATTGATGCATTTCACGACAACATATGTCTAAAGGGGTCCTAGGACCCCTAGAGAACCATTTGGTTGGTTTGAATGCATAGAAATGGGTCATACAATAACCTATTATCTCTTTTTACACATTTCAAGACAACATATGTCCCTAGGAATCTTAGGACCCCTAGGTACACATTGGGTTGGTTTGAATGCCTTGAAAGGGGTCATATGTTAACCTATGACACCTTTTGACATATTTCATGACAACATATGTCCCTAAGGCTCCTACAACCCCTAAGAACCCATTTGGTTGGTTTGAAAGCATCAAAAGGTGCTATACAATAACCTAAGACCACTTTCAATGCATTTTATTACATGTCCCTAAGGGCCTTAGAACCCCTATGGACCCATTTGGCATGTTTGAATGTGCCCAAAGAGTTAGCCTATGACCCCTTTCAACACATTTCATAACAACATATGCACCTAGGGGCACTACAACCCTTAGGGAACCATTTGGTTTGTTCAAATTCATTGAAAGGGGTCATAGATTAACCTATGACCGCTTTTGACACATATCATTACAACGTATGTCCCTAGGGGCGCTAGGACCCCTAGGGACCCTTTCAACTAGTTTGAATTCATTGAAAGGGCTCATACGTTAAACTATGACCCATTTCAATGTATTTCATGACAACAAATATCCCTATGAGCCCTAGGATGCCTAATGCCCATTCTATTGGTTTGAATGTGTCGAAAGGAATCATAGGTTAACCTATGACCACTTTTGATGCATTTAATGACAACATATATCCTTGTGGGCTATAGGACCCCTAGGGACCCATTTTGATGGTTCAAATGCAACAAAAGGGGTCATTAGTTAATCTATGACCTCTTTCGATACATTTGATGAAAACATGTCTCTAGAGGATCTAAGACCCCTACAAATCCATTTGGTTGGTTCTAATATGTTGAAAGGGGTCATAGGTTAACATATGACCCCTATGATCCATTTCTATGCATTTCATGCTAATATAAGTTCCTTGGGCCCCTAAGGCCCCTAGGGACCTATTTAGTTAGTTTCAATGCATCGAAAGAGGTCATAGGTTAACCTATGACCCCTTTTAACACACTTCATGACAACATATGTCCCTAGGGGCCTTAGGACCCCTAGATACCTATTTGGTTGGTTCAAATACATCGAAAGGGGTGATACGACAACCTATGACCCCTTTTGACACATTTCATGACAACATATGTCCCTAGGGCTCTAGGACCCCTCGGGACATCAAAAGGGGTCATAGGTTAAGTTATGACCCCTCTAGATGCATTTCATGACAACATATGTCCCTAAAGGCCCTCGGACTCCTAGTGACCTATTTAGTTGGTTCAAATGCATTGAAAGGATTAATAGGTTAACCTATGACCCCTTCTGATGCATTTCATGACAACATATGTCCCCAAAGGCCCTAAGACCCCTTGGGACTAATTTAGTTGGTTGAAATGCATCAAAGGGGGTTATAGGTTAAGCTATGATACCTTTTGTTGCATCTCACAACAACATATGTCCCTAGGGACTCTAGGACTACTAGGAACCCATTTGGTTGGTTTAAATGCATTGAAAGTGGTCTTAAGTTAACCTATGACCCGTTTCAACATATTTCATGACAACATATGTCTTTAATGGGCCTAGGATGACTAGGGACCAATTTGGTTGGTTCGAGTGCATCAAAAGGGGTCATACAATAATATGATAGCTTTAAATATATTTTATTACAACATATGTCCCCAAGGGGCCCTAGGACCCCTAGGGACCTATTTGGTTGGCTTAAATACGTCAAAAGGTGTCGTACAATAACTTATGACCACTTTCAATGAATTTCATGAGAACATATGTCTCTAGGGGTCCTAAGACCCATAGGAACCTATTTGGGTATTTCAAATTTTTTGAAAGGGTTCATATGATAACCGATGACCGCTTTCAATATATTTTATAGCAACATATGTCCCTAAGGGTTTTAGGAGCCCTAGGTACCCATTTGGCTAGTTCAAATGTGTTGAAAGGGGTCATAGGTTAACATATGATTATTTTTGATGTATTTCATGATAGAATATGTCCGTAAGGGTCAGAGGATGCCTAGGGACCCATATGGTTGGTTCAAATGCATTGAAAGGGGTCATACAATAACCTATAACTCCTTTCGATGCAATTAATTACAACATGTCCCTAGGGGTCCTAGGACCCTTAGGGACCTTTTCGGTTGGCTCGAATGCATCGAAAGGGGTCATACAATAACCTATGACCCTTTTCGAAGCATTTCATGACAACATATGCCCATAGTGGTCTTAAGACCCCTAGGTACCTGTTTGGTTCATTCAAATGCGTTGAAAGGGGTCATAGGTTAACCTATGACCATTTTTGACATATTCATGACAAAATATGTAAACAAGGGTCCTAGGATGCCTAGGGACACATTTGGTTGTTTTCAATGCAATGAAAGGGGCCTACAATAACCTATGACCCCTTTCGACACATTTCATGGCAACATATATCCCTAGGAGGACCTAGGACATCTATGGACAAATTTGGTTGGCACGAATATGTCAAAAGGGGTTGTACAGTAACCTATGACTACTTTCGATGAATCTCATTAGAACATATGTCCCTAGGGGTCTTAGGATTCCTAGGTACCCATTTGGTTTGTTTGAATGCATCAAAATTTGTCATAGGTTAACCTAAGACCCCTTTCGACACATTTTATGACAACATATGTCCCAAATGTATTGAAGGGGTAATAGGTTAACCTATGACCCATTTCGATGCATTTGAACGAACCAAACGAGTTCCTAGGGGACAATATATGTCCCTAGGGGCCCTAGGATGCCTAAGGACCCATTTGGTTTGTTTGAATGCATCAAAAAGGGGTCATAGGTTTCAATGCATTGAAACCAACCAAAGGTTAACCTATGACCCATTTTGATGCATTCAAACCAACCAAATGGGTCCCTAACCTATGATCCCTTTCGATGCATTCGAACCAACCAAATGGGTCCCTAGGTGTCCTAGGCTCCCTAAGGACAACATATGTCCCTAGGGATCCTAGGACCCCTAGGGACCCATTTGGTTGATTCAAATGCATCAAAAGGGATCATCTAATAACATATGACCTCTTTCAATGCATTTCATAACAACATTTATGCCTAGGAGGCCATAGGACCCCTAGGGACCTATTTGTTTGGTTCAAATGCATCAAAACAAGTCATAGGTTAACTTAAGACTCCTTTTGACTTGTTTCATTATAACATATGTCCCTATGAGCTATAGGATTCTTAGGTACCTATTTGGTTGGTTTGAATGCATTGAATGGAGTCATAGGTTAACCTATGACCCCTTTCGACACATTTCATAAAAAACATAAGTCCCTTAAGGACCTAGGACCCCTACGGACCCATTTGGTTGGTTCAAATGCAATGAAAGGCATCATAGGTTAACCTAGGATCCCTTTCAACACAGGAACTCATTTCATTGGTTTGAATGCATCAAAAGGGGTTATAGGTTATCCTATGACATCTTTCAATGCATTTCATGACAACATATGTCCCTAGGGATTCTAGGAACCCTGGGGACCCATTTGGCTATTTTGAATGTGTCGAAAGAGGTTATAGGTTAACCTATGACCCCTTTTGATGTATTTCATGACAACATATGTCCCTAGGGGTCCCTTAGGGTCCCATTTGGTTGGTTCAAATGTATCACATTGTGTCATAAGATAACTTATGACATATATCCAAATATTTCATGACAACAAATGTCTTGAGGGGCCCTAGGAGCCCTAGGGACCTATTTGGTTGTTTCAAATGCATCAAAAGGGTTCATATGATAACCTATGACCCTTTTCAATAGATTTTATAACAACATATGTCTTTATGGACCCTAGGACCATTAGGGACCTATTTGGTTGGTTCAAATGCTTTAAAAGGGATGATAGGTTAACCTATGATTTCTTTTGATACATTTTATTACAACATATGTCCCTCATGACCCCCAACGAACTAATTTATTTTGTTTGAATGCATCAAAAGGGTCATAGGTTAACCTATAGCCACTTTTGAAATATTTCATGATAACATATGACCCAAGGAGCTAGGGACCTATTTGATTGTTTTGAATGTCTCGAAATGGGTCATAGATTAACCTATGATCCCTTTGACAACATATGTCCCTAGGGGCCCTTAGACCCATATGGACCTATTTGTCTAGATTGAATGCATTGAATAGGGTCAGAGGTTAAGACACACTTCATGACAACACATGTCCCTAGGGGTCGTATTACCCCTAGGGGCCCATTTGGTTGGTTCAAATGCATTGAAATGGGTCATATATTAACCTATGACCCCTTTTGACACATTTAATGACAACATATATCTCTAGGGCCTAACCATTTGGTTGGTTTGAATGTGTTGAAAGTGGTCATATTTTAAGCTGTGACACCTTTTGATGCATTTCATGACAACATATGTCCCTAAAGACACTAACATCCCTAGGGACCTATTTGGTTGGTTCAAATGCATGAAAAGGGGTAATACAAAAATCTATGACCCATTTTGACACATTTTATGACAACATATGTCCAATTTGTTTGGGTTGAATGCGTCGAAAAGGGTCATAGGATAACCCATGACCCCTTTCCACACATTTCATGACAACATATGTCCCTAGAGACCTTAGGACCCCTAGGGACCCATTTTCTTAGTTCAAATGCATTGAAAAGGCTCATAGGATAATCTATGACCCCTATCAACACATTTTATAACAACATATGTCCCTAACGGGCCTAGGACCTAGGGACACATTTGGTTGGTTTGAATGCATCAAAAGGGGTCACAAGTTAACCTATGACCCCTTTCGACATATTTCATCACAATATATGTCCCTAGAGGCCCTAGAACCCCTAAAGACTCATTTGGTTAGCTTGAATATGTTGAAAGAGGTCAATGCATTTCATGACAACATATGTCCCTAGGGGTCCGACGACCCCTACGGACCCTTTTGGTTTGTTCGAATGCATTAAAAGGGTTCATAGGTTAACCTATGATCCCTTTCGATGCATTTCATGACAACTTATGTCCATAGGGGGTCTAGAAACCCTAGGAAACTATTTAGTTGGTTGAAATGCATTGAAAGGTGTCATATGTTAACCTATGACCCTTTTCGACACATTTCATGACAACATATGTCCCTAGGAGCTCTAGGAGCCCTAGGGACCTATTTAATTATTTTGAATGCATCAAAAGGTGTCATATAATAATCTATCACCCCTTTCGATGTATGTTATGACAACATATGTCCCTAGGGACATATTTGGTTGGTTTGAATGTACTGAATGGGGTCATATGTTAACCTATGATCCATTTCAATGCATTTAATGACAACATATGTCTCTAGGGACCCTGGGACCCTTAGGGGCCTATTTGGTTAGTTCAAATGCATCAAAAGAGGTCGTAGATTAACATATGATCCCTTTCTATGTATTTCATGACAACATGTGTCATTTCATGACAACATAAGTTTGTTGGGGCCGTAGCACCCCTGGAGACCCATTTGGTTAGTTTGAATGCATTGAAATGGGTCATAGGTTAACCTATGACACCTTTTAATGCATTTCATGACAACATATGTCCCTAGGGGCCCTAGGACCCTTAGAGACCTATTTTTTTGGTTTAAATGCATCAAAAGGGTTCATACAATAACCTATGACCCCTTTCGATGCATTTCATGACAATATATATCCCCAGGTAGCCTAGGACTTTTAGGAACATCAAAAGGGTCATAGGTTAACCTATGAATGGTCTAGACAAATTTCATGACAATATATTTCCCTAAGGTCCCTAGAACCACTAGGGATTGATTTAGTTGGTTGGAATCCATTGAAAGGAGTTATAGGTAAACATGTGACACCATTTGATGCATCTCATGATAACATATGTCCTAGGGAGTCTAGGACTACTAGGGACCCATTTGGTTGGTTCAAATGCATTGAAAGTGGTCATAATTTAACCTATGACCCCTTTCATCATATTTCATGACTAAATTTGTTCCTAAGGGTTTTAGGAAATATAGGGACCCATTTAGTTGGTTTTAATGTGTTGAAACGGGTCATACAATAGCCTATGACCACTTTTGACATATTTCATTACAACATATGTCCCTATGGGGCCCTAGGACCGCTTGGGACCTATTTGCTATGCTTGAATTTTTTGATAGGGGTCACACAATAACCTATGACCCCTTTCGATGCATTTCATGACAACATATGTCCCTAGGGTTTTATTCAATTATTTCAAATTCATTAAAAAGGGTCATATGATAACCTACAATGAGTTTCTATGCATTTCATGACAACATATGTCCCTAGGGGTCTTAAGACCCCTAGGTACTCATTTGGTTGGTTTAAATCTAACAAAATAAGTTATACGATAACCTATGACCCCTTTGAACACATTTCATTACAATATATATCTCAAGGGGGCCCTAAGACCCCTATGGACCTATTTGGTTGGGTTGAATGTGTCAAAATGAGCCATACAATAACTTATGACCACTTTTGATGTATTTTATGATAACATATGTCCCTAGGGGTCCTAGGACCCATAGGGACCTATTTGGTTATTTCAAATTCATATAAGGGGCAATATGATAACCTATGACCACTTTTGATGCATCTCATGACAACATATGTCCCTAGGGGTCTTATGACCCTTAGGCACCCATTTGATTGGTTCAAATGCATCAAAAGGGGTCATAGGTTAGCCAATGACCCCTTAAGACATATTTCATGACAACATATGTCCCTATAGGTCCTAATATGCTTAGGGACACTTTTAGTTGGTTTGAATGTGCTAAAAGAGGTCATACGATAACCTGTGACCCCTTTTGGTGCATGTCATGACAATGTATGTGCATCGAAAGGGGTCAAAGGTTAACCTATGACCCCTTTCAGCACATTTCATGAAAACATATGTCCCTAGGGGCCCTAAGACCCCTATGGACCCATTCAGTTGGTTTGAATATGTGAAAATGGGTTATAGGTCTTTCAACATATTTTATGACTACATATGTCCCTAAGGGTCCTAGGATGCCTAGGGATCCATTTGGTTGGTTTGAATGTGTCAAAAATGGTCATACAATAACCTATTACCACTTTTGATGCATTTTATTACAACATTATGTGCATCGAAAGGGGTCAAAGGTTAACCTATGACCCCTTTCAGCACATTTCATGACAACATATGTCCCTAGGGGCCCTAGGACCCCTATGGACCCATTCAGTTGGTTTGAATATGTGAAAATGGGTTATAGGTCTTTCAACATATTTTATGACTACATATGTCCCTAAGGGTCCTAGGATGCCTACGGATCCATTTGGTTGGTTTGAATGTGTCAAAAAGGGTCATACAATAACCTATTACTACTTTTGATGCATTTTATTACAACATATGTCCCTAAGGGGCCTTACGACCCGTTGGGACTTATGACCCCGTTTGATGCATTTCATAACAACATATGTCCCTAGGGGTCTTAGGATCTTTAGGGATCTATTTGTTTATTTCAAATTCGTTGAAAGGGGTCATATGAAAACCTATGACAAATTTCTACACATTTCATGACAACATATGTCACTAGGGGTCTTAGGACCCCTTGGTACTCATTTGGTTGGTTCAAGTCTGACAAAAGGGGTCATACGATAACCTATGACCCCTTTTGACACATGTCATGAAAATATATATCTCGAGGGAGCCCTAAGACCCCTATGGACCTATTTTGTTGGGTCGAATGTATTGAAAGAGGTCATACAATAACTTATGGCCACTTTCAAATCATTTCATGACAACATATGTCCCCAGGGGTTCTAGGACCCTTAAAAACCTATTTGGTTATTTCAAATTCATCAAAATGGGTCATACAATAACCTATGACCACTTTTGATGCATCTCATGACAACATACGTTCCTAGGATTCTTATGAGCCCTAGACACCCATTTGATGGGTTAGAATGCATTGAAAGGGGTCATAGGTTAACCAATGACCCCTTACGACATACTTCATGACAACATATGTCCCTACAGGTCCTGAGATGTCTAGGGACCCATTTAGTTGGTTTTAATGTGCTAAAGGAGGTCATATGATGACCTATTACCCATTTTCAGATTTCATGACAACATATGTCCCTAGGGGCCCTAGGAACCTTAGGGACCCATTTGGTTTGTTCAAATGCATCGAAAGGGGGCAAAGGTTAACCTATGACCCTTTTTGACACATTTCATAATACCATATGTCCTTAGGGGCTCTAATACTCCTATGGACACATTCATTTGGTGTGAATGTGTTGAAAGGGGTCATTGGTCAACTTGTGAAACCTTTTAATGCATTTCATTGCAACATATTTCCCTAGAGGCCCTAGGACCCCTAAGAGCCTAGTCAGTTGGTTTGAATGTATCAAAAGGGGTCATAGGCTAATCTATGACCCTTTTCAATGCATTTAATGACAATATATGTCCCTAGGGTCCCATTTAGTTGGTTCAATACGTCAAAAAGTGCCATAGGTTAACTTGTGGCCTCTTTTGATGCATTTCATGACAACATATGTCCCTAGAGGCCTACAAGACCTAGAGACCCATTTGGTTGGTTTGAATGTGTCGAAAGGGGCCATAGGTTAACCTATAACCCCTTTTGATGCATTTCATGACAACATATGTCCCTAGGGGTCCTAAGATCCCTAAGGACATATTTGGTTGTTTTTAATACATTGAAAGTGATCATATGATTACCTATGACCCCTTTCAATGCATTTGATGACAACACATAAGGACACTTAGGGACCTATTTGGTTGGTTCAAATGAATCAAAATGGGTCATAAGTTAACTTATGACCCCTTTCGATGTATTTCATGATAATATATGTCCCTATTGGTTGTAGGACCCCTAGATACCCATTTGGTTGGTTTGAATGCATTTAATGGGGCATAGGTTAACCTATGTCCCCTTTTAATGCATTTCATGAAAGCACATGTCCCTAGAGGCCCTAGGATGCCTATGAAACCATTTGGTTGGTTTGAATGCATTGAAATGAGTCATAGGTTAATCTATGACCCCTTTGAATGCATTTCATGACAACATATGTTGTTTGGGGCCCTAGGACCCCTAGTGATCCATTTGGTTGGTTTGAATTCATCGACAAGGGCTATCAATTAGCCTATGATATCTCTCGATGCATTTAATTACAACATATGTCCCTAGGGACTCTAGGACCCCTAAGAACCCATTTGGTTCATTTGAATGCATCAATAGAGGTTATAGGTTAACCTATGACCACTTTCAATGCATTTCATGATAACATATGTCCTTAGGGGTCATAGGACCCCTAGGGTTCCATTTGGTTGGCTCAAATGCATTGAACAATTTCATACAATAACCTATGACCTATTTCCATGTATTTCATGACAACATATGTCCTTGGGGGCTCCAAGGACCTATATGATTGTTTTGAATGCTTCAAAAGGGGTCATACAATAACCTATGACCCTTTTTTATCCATTTCATAAGAAAATATGTCACTACGGGCCCTAGGACCATTAGAAGTCTATTTGGTTGTTTGAATGTGTTAAAAGGGATCATAAGTTAACGTATGACCCCTTTTGACACATTTCATGAAAATGTATGTCCCTAGGGACCCATTACACACCTATTTGGTTGGTTTGAATGCATGAAAAGGGGTTAGAGGTTAACCTATAACCACTTTCGATGCATTTCATGAAAACATATGTCCCAAGGAGCTAGGGATCTATTTCGATGGTTCAAATGTGTCGAAAGTGGTCATAGATTAATCTATGACTCCTTTTGATGCATTTCATGAAAACATATGTCCCTAGGGGCCCTAAGACCCCTAGGGACCTATTTGTTTGGTTTGAATGTGTTGATCAATGAATTTCATGACCACATATGCCCCTAGGGGCCTTAGGACCACTAGTGACCCATTTAGTTATTTTGAACGTGTCAAAAGGGGTCATTCGATAACTTATCACATCTCTCAATGCATTTCATAACAACATATGTCCCTTGGAGCCCTATGACCCACAAGGATTCATTTAGATGATTCAGATGTGCTAAAAGGAGTCATAGGTTAACCTATAACCCCTTTCGATGTACTTCAAAACAACATATATCCCTAGGGGCTCTAGTACCCCTAGGCACCAATTTCATTATTTTAGTTGCATCGAAAGGAGTAATAAGTTAACCTATGACCCTTTTCAATTAATTTCATGAAAACATATGTCCCTAGGGGCCTAACCATTTGGTTTTTTTGAATGTGTCGAAAGGGGTCAAAGGTTAACCTATGACCCTTTTGATGCATTTAATGACAACATATGTCACTAGGGGCCCTAGGACCCCTAGGGACCCATTTGGTTATATCAAATGTGTTGAAAGTGGTCATATGATAATCTATGACCCCTTTCAATAGATTTTGAAATGGGTCATAGATTAACCTATGACCTCTTTCATTACATTTTATGACAACATATGTCCTTAGGGGCCCTTGGACCCCTAGAGACATATTTGGTTTATTCGAATGTGTCAAAAGGGGTCATAGATTAAGCTATGACCCCTTTCGATGCATTTCATGATAACATATGTCCCTAGGGACCCTAGAACCTCTAGGGACGTATTTGGTCAGTTCGAATGCATGGAAAGGGGTCATACAATAACTTATGACCCTTTTCACACATTTTATGACAACATATGTCCCTAAGGGCCCTAAGACCCTTGGGGACCCATTTAGTTGGTTCAAATGCATCAAAAGGGGTCATAGATTAACCTATGAACTCTTTCAACGCATTTCATAATAACATATACCACTAGGGGCCCTAGCACCTCTAGGGACCCATTTAACCTATGACCTCTTTCAATGTATTTCATGACAACATATGTCCCTAAGGGCCCAAGAACCCCTACAAACCCATTTTGTTGGTTCAAATGCATCAAAAGGGGTCATAGGTTAACTTATGACACCTTTCAATACATTTCATGACAACATATGTCGCTAGGGGCTCTAGGACCCCTAAGGACCTATTTTGTTTGTTCAAATATGTTGAAAGGATTCATAGGTTTTCATAGGTTAACCTGTGACCCTTTTTGGTGTATTTCATGACAACATATGTCCCTAGGGGCTCTAGGATTGTTAGGAACCTATTTGGTTGGTTTGAATGCATCGAAAGGGGTCATACGATAAGCTATAACCTCTTTTGATGCACTTCATGATAATATATGTTCCTAGGGGCCCTAGGAGCCCTAGGCACATTGAAAGGGGTCATAGGTTACCCAATGACCCCTTTCGAAGCATTTCATGACAACATATGTCACTAGGGGCCCTAAGACCACTAGGGATAGATTTGGTTGTTTCAAATGTGTCAAAAGGGGCCATTGGTAAACTTATGACCCATTTTGATGCATTTCATGACAACATATGTTGCAAGGGTCCCTAGGACCCTTACAGACCTATTTGGTTGTTTCAAATGCATCAAAAGAGCTCATAAGTTAACCTATGACCCCTTTTAATTCATTTCATAACAACATATGTCCCTAAGGGCCTTAGGACTTCTAAGGGCCCATTTGGTTAGTTGGAATGCATTAAAAAGTGTCATAGGTTAGCTTACGACCCCTTTTGACAAATTTCATGAAAACATATGTCAATAGGGGTCTTAGGACCCTTAGGAACCCATTTGGTTGGTTCAAATGAGTCAAAAGGGGTCATATGATAAGCTATGACACCTTTCAACACATTTCATGACAACATATGTCCTTACGGTCCTTAGGACCCCTAAGGACCTATTTGGTTATTTTGAATGCATCAAAAGGGTTCATACGATAATTTATGTCCCCTTTTAATGATTTCATAAAAACATATGTCCCTAGGGGCCCTAAGACCCCTAGGGACCTATTTGGTTGGTTCAAATATGTCAGAAATATGACCCCTTTTGACACATTTCATGAAAACATATGTCCCTACGGAAACTAGGACCCCTACGAATCCACTTGATCGATTTGAATGAATGAAAAGGGGTCATATGTTAACCTATGACTCCTTTCAATGCATTTGATGACAACATATGTCCCTAGGGGCTAGGAACCTATTTGTTTAGTTTGAATGTATCAAAACATGTCACAAGTTAACCTATGACCTTCTTAGAATTACTTTAGAATAATTGGGGGGGCGAGTTAGTTATTCAACTCCAAATGTATAAATAAAACTTTTCACAATTTAGTGAACCCATGAAACATTCATACCCATGGATGCATCCATTGTGTCTTTACTAAAACTTGTATGTTACTATCAAATCAATTTGTAGAAGTGTAAAGAATAAAATATGACACATTGATCATCATAATTGACACAATGTTTTAACATGGAAACCCAATTTGGGAAAAACCACCAATAACATGCTACTCCTTTTCAGTCTTCTGAAGTGATACCCTATGATAGGCTAGCCTTGTTAAAGCTTACAATACACACTATTAAATGTGACTCGGTTAAGGGATTTCAATCACCCTATTAGGACTGATCCTTATTAGAGGAATTTAGTCCATTCACCTGGAATGACACCCTATTAAAGGATTTTCTAATGACTATTAGGTCTCCCTTTCTCCAAAGGATTTATCCTAGACTGATACAATTTTTACAGAGTAACAATAGAGCTTTGATATGATACAACTTACACCTTCTCTTGTAGATTGCAAATCTCTATTTAGTCTTTAATTTTGCTTGCCTTTCATACTTTTTAGCTCTAACAAATTTTTCACTCTTTAAGCATTCATCTCCATAAGCCTTTTTGCTTAACATGCCATTGCAGACTCTTCTCTTGTGATGCAGGACCATCTAGAGGTATAAGGGCAATCATGTGTCACCCAAAAAAAATGTACTTAGACTTAGTTTCTATTTCATGTGTTTTCATTTCTGGATACCCATTTGGGTCAAATAAAGGTTCCAACTCTCACAATTCCACTATCAATAATCTAGGTTATAGTATTTGAACACCTTGGGATATGTGTAAATGCCAAAAAAAGGAGTATGTAATTGAGCCATCATGTTGGTGAAATAGGTGGTGTAATTTGGTCAGATGAATGTAATTGTAATTTAGAGCATTCCAGAAAAAGAATCAAGTCAAAAGGCCCCACGGTTTGAAAGTTATTGCAGTTTTTCAATTTCTGGAGACCTCCTAAGAATGCTTCAAACTAAGGTTAGGGGAATTAAATGACCTCAAATAGGTCTGAACATGGGGGACAAGAAAATTTGGTCCATAAGGCTATAGAACACTTTGACATCTTTCTAAAAATGTAAACGGTTCATAAATCGGAGCTACGGTTCAAAAGTTATGCCTCCTAAAAGTTCGATTACCGTTTCTAGATTCTTCTAATTTTGTGCTGACTTCTAATGCAACTTTTGGAGCCTTCTATTTGGTCTGTGGATGCTGACTCACACTTTCTAGAATGTATTCCTAACCCTTAACCCTTTGGGGTCTATTTAAGAACATTTTTGGCATTATAAAAGGTAGTTTAGAGTGAAGTTTGAGAGAAGGTACTAGGAAAAATAATTTATCTCCAGATTTATGCTATTGTAAGCCTATAGGGCATATTTTGGAGTCTGTTTCTCTGCACTAAGTGTATTAGCATATTTTCATAGTTAATAAAATTTTCCCTTCCCTATTGTCTCCATTCTGTGCTTGGGTTGTCTCCCCATCATCTTTGGTTAATTGATGAAGTAAAACCTTTAATTCCTTCTCCTCCTTAGGTTATTGCACATGACACCAACCTCTTTTTCTTTATGACTAGACATTCCTATAAATATGAAATTAGAATACTTTCCCACTCATTATCCATCATCAAAATTAGGGTTTTGAATGAATTAGTTAGGATACAGTGTATCTACCACATATCTTGTCTTTTCTTGAAACTTCTCCTAGAATCTTTTTGAATTCACCTAAAAATAGTTTACATCAAATTTTGTGCAACCAGCTCATCAACCTTATGTTCCTCCTAGTTCACAAGTTTCATGAAAACAAACTTGTTGGTATAGATTTAGTGAATCTTTGATCTCTATCATTATGCAACAATACAACATTATAAATCTTCTAATGCTCAACACATGTTATGTTGCTTGACATCAACTATAAAATCTCTCAACATCAACTAAGGTTTACTAGTGCTCGGCATCAACTCAACTTTACTTGTCATCAACTATTTTTCTTGGCATCTACTAGAATTTGCTTTTACTCAGCTCCAACTAACTTTCTACTCAGCTTGCACTAACTTTTCTTGACACCTATTGTCGACTTGATCAAGCTTAGTAGACAAACTTTTTTAAACTTGTTCTTCTAAACCTTCTAAGTGTATCTAGAAATTTTTTAACCTTAACTAGATTATCAATACATCATGTCATCATTGTCTTAACTAATCCTTGTACTCATTACATAATCATAACTCAACCTTTCCTCTAGGTGTTTTTGCTACATCTTATTGATCAAATCCTCCTCATCAATCAACTAAGTGATATTACTTGAATCTTATAAGCAGTTGTCTTACCAAAAGATAGTAGGTTTTTCATCAATAACAAAACAATGATTGAAGGGAAAAAGTACATAGTTGTGTCACCTTTTAGGTTAACTTATTAGAATAACTAAATTTGAGTATTCCTATGCAAAAATTATTTTTTCTCAAACATATGATATAGATAAATTCATTTTAGCTAAGTTGCATATGGTCTCACACTATTCCAATTGGAAATATCTATTAAATACATGTTTTATAGTAGTTTGTATCCAATTACTAAAGAAATAATATTATTTTAGAAAACTAATGTTTCAATAACTCTTACAATTTTTTATGATATTTTTTAGTAAAATAAAGACACCATTTTATAGAGCTCAAAGTCAAGAATATTTTCATTTAGATTTTATCATTTTTTTATTAGATATAGTATATTATAATCAAAAAATTCTACAAGAACATATTTTAACACTCAAAAAGATGTCGATTTTGAGAAAGAAAAAATATTAAATCATATGAAAAAAAAATTAAAATTATATCACGTTCTAGAGGAGAAAGTCCTCTTTTAGAATGTATAAGTTTTCTTCTGGTTAGAATAGATTTATTTTGAAAAATATGGTGAGAGATGAAAACTATTGATTTCAAGTGAGTTGAAATTTGAATCACAACAACAGAGAAAATATAGGTCTAAAGTCAATTTTTATTTTTGATTGTTCTAACTATACGTGTTATCTATAACATAGTCTAAGTTCAAATAAAAATAAGTTTATTTCCATATAGTTTTGTGGTGGGAACTAAACTCTTACTTCTTCTAAACTTTCTAAGTGTAGCTATCCATTTTGTAACCTTAAATAGATTATCAATACATCATGTCATCACTATCTTAACTAATCTTTGTATTTCATTACATAATCATAACTCAACATTTCCTCTAAGTGCTTTTGTTACATCTTATTGATCAAATCCTCTTCATCAATCAACTAAGTGATACTACTTGAATCTTATAAGTAGTTGTCTTACTAGTAGATAGCAAGTTTGACATCAGTGACAAATCAATGATTGAAGGGTAAAAGTACATAGTTCTGTCACCTTTTAGGTTGACTTATCAGAACGACTAAATTTGAGTATTTTTATGCAAAAATCATTTTTTCTTAAACATATGATCTAGATAAATTTATTATAGGTAAGTTATATATGGTCTTGCACTTTTCTAATTGGAAATATATATTAAATGCATGTTTCATAATAGTTTGTATCCAATTACCAAATAAATAATATTATCTTAGGAAACTGATGTTTCAATGACTCTTACAATTTTTTAATAAAATAAAAACACCATTTTATAGAGCTCAAAGTTAAGAATATTCTCATTTAGGTTTTATCATTTTTTTATTAGATATAGTATATTGTAACTAAAAAATTCTATAAGAATGGATTTTAACATTCAAAAAGATGTTGATTTTGAGAAAGAAAAAATATTAAATCATATCAAAATTTTTTTAAAATTATATGACGTTCTAGAGGAGAGAGTCCTCTTTTAGAATGTATAAGTTTTCTTCTAGTTAGAAGAAATTTATTTTGAAAAATGTGGTGGGAGATGAAAACTATTGATTCCAAGTGAGTTGAAATTTGAATCACTATAAAAGAGAAAATATAGGTCTAAAGTCAATTTTTATTTCTTATTATTCTAGCTATATGTGTTATCTATAACATAGTCTAAGTTGAAATAGAAATAAGTTTATTTCTATATAGTTTTTTGGTGGGAATTAAACTCCTAATTTTTAGCATTTTTTAGCAACTAAAAAGTTTTCTATAAAAATTAAGAAAATATATCCTTTCTTATTCCAAATAATTATTCAAAATTATAATCTTAAACTTCAACCATTTCAACACAATTCATTAGTTCACTTTATTTTCAAATTTTAAATAATAATACCATTTTTATGTCATTGAAAGTGAATAGTTATACTTTTGTTAGCCTTTTTCTTTACAAAAGGGTGACACAGGTTTGTGCTTTTACCCTAAAACACATAGTCTTCTTCAACAATCTCCCTCTTTGGCATTGATGGCAAACCAAACTGATCAACCAAGTCAATCAAATGATGAACATCTTGTTCAACCAAGCTGACTAGGTTAAAATAGTAAGAAAATACCAAAAAGAAAACTTGTATTGAAATTTTTCCCTTTATTAGTAACGTCCATCTTTTGATTAGGTTATAAAAATCTTTCTTATTAATCGCTCCAAGTGTAAGATTTGAACAAATATGTAAATCAAATCCAAAAAGTTCAAGAATACCTTCATGCAAAAAACCTATCATGAAGAAGAAAAAGACAAGAAGAGGCAAGGGTTTCATCCAAAAAAAACACAAATTTTATATTCAAAATAAGAAGAGATTGAAGAGATAATAATTACAAAGAGATTAATCCTTGAAAATGGAGATTGAAACTCAAAAATGGTAACCTAATAAGTTACTAAAGGTAACCTAAAGATGAAAGCTATTTAATAGTTATAAAATAAACAAAGCTAAAAAGTACATAAAGAAAAACTTTAAGAAGGTAAGAAGGGAGAAAAGGTAATTTAATAAATGAAATTAAATCATCCATTTTCTCTAACACCCCCCCTTAAGATGAGCAACAATGCAACTATAAACAATACAAAAAAGGAAAGGAACTATAATGCAATGTTAAAAGAAAACTTGGGTCTTGTCAACAAGGTTTGATGAGGTACCCAATCACAATGAAATCTATGTGAAATAGAAAAATAGAGAAGATCTAGTGGGAAAAACCCTACTCTAAAAAGAGATAGCAAAAAAAACTAGTGAAGGATAGCAGAAGCCTCCAACTAGAGTAATGTTCTAGAAAATAGGAACAAAGAGAGATAATGAAGAAAACCACTAAAGCATGAAGAAGTCGTAAACCCTATAAAAAAGAAAGTGTTGATCTATAGAACCTCCTCAAAAATAGAATGAAAAGAAGAGTGTCTACATGGTAGATGATCCATCTCACCAAAATGCAATTGCCTAGTACATAGGATCAAATATGAAATACATAGCTCACTCAAATGAACCAAGGAAGCATTAGGAACAATAGAAGAACCCCCCTTAATGAAAACTAGGGTGAGGTAATAGGCAATTGAGAAAGTAGGCAAAAAATCTCTTGCAAAATAGAAAGAACCAAGAACATCGAGAGTGAGGAAGAGATACAGACACCTATAAAGGCACGTGTTACTAACACATCATGGGGCTAATGTCATGGAAGGGAAACTCACTTGAAAAAGGAAGAGGGCACTAAATGGAAATCAATTATCCCCCCATGGCACTTTATAAGATAGTGTGAGTACAATAAATCACAGTGATGAAAAAGATCCTGAAAAGAAAGGAGAGGCACTTTATCTTAGTGTGTTTTCATAAAAATACTTACTAATAATATCAACAATGATAAAAAAAAGGGCAAAGAGTTAATAAAATAGATAGCACAGCCCAAAATAAGAGATCTCATGCTATAAAAATGATCCCTGGACCTAAAACACCCAAGATATCCACCATAGAGAAAAAAAATAAAAACCATGATAGAAAGAGCATGGAGTAGAATCTAGAAGAAATTATAGTATTTATAAAAAGTAGATAGAACCATCTTTCCAAAAATATAACATTCTCAAAAAATGGAGATGAGACACTAGAGATATGCCCTCCAAAGTGATAAATTGAACAACTAGCTTTAACTACTAAAACAAGCAACCAAATTGTATCAAAATTAGAAAATACCTACACCAATGCCTCTATCTTGGAACTAGCTTTCTGATACATTTTTCAGATTGAAAAAATATATCTGTATGCTCAAGTTATGGAGAAAAAACCAACAACGCCCTTTGAAATGCAAAAAAAATATTGTTTAATAAAAAAATAATAAAAAAGTAAAAAAGCTGCCATCGCTGCACCATCAAAAAAGTGGCAGCAAGGTGACAACTAGGCTGCAAGAGGTTGGTGGTGGGAGGAGCTACCATGGTAGAGCCACTACAAAGCCACTGTGGCACCACTCGTAGTTGGTTGCAGTGAAGCTAAAATGACCATCGAGCTGCAACAATCTATGGATCGGTGGCAGTTACTACTGACTATTGGTGGTTTCCCTAATTGCAGTGGCAAAAAATATTGCAAAATTATTTTTTTTGTGATTTTTGAAAATTTTCCACCTCAAAACACATGCTAGAGGCTGTATGGCCCTGTTGGGAAATTTTTTTTTGCCTCCTAGATCAACATTGTCCAAAACAAATAAACTTTATATGAAAACAAAGGTTTTGACACCTTCTAGATCCATCTGTGAAGTTTGTTTAGCCTTAAACTACTCCAAAAATTGGTGACCCCCATATTTTATCAAGAAATACTCAAAAAACACTAGATCTGATCTGCCAAACCCTTGTTCTCCTTTTTTCTCCAAATACCAAACAAGCTACAGTAGATCTGACTCTGATACCATGTAGGATATGAGAAAATATGAAAATCAAATCCATAAAGCCCAAGAATACCTACATGCAAAAAACTTGTCACAAAGAAGAAAAAGACAAGAAGAGGCAAGTGTTTGATCTAAAAACACACAAATTATATTTTTAGAATAAGAAGAGATAATAAGTACAAAGAGATCAATCCTTATAAAAGGAGATCAAAATTCGAAAAGGGTAACCTAATAAGTTACTAAAGGTAACCTAAAGGTGAAAGCTATTTAAAAATTATTAAATAATTATTAAATAGAAAAAGCTTAAAAATTCATAAAGAAAAATCTTAAGAAAGGAGAAAAGGTAATTTAATAAATGAAATTAAATTATCATTTTTCTCTAACACTCAGTTCCTTCTTATATCTCCCTCTTACTAAGTAGTTTAAGATTTCTCTCTCTTTCTTTTATACTAGATTGATAAGCATAGTACCTCCCTCTGATGATGATCTTTCTGGCTCTTTGATTAATGTTTCCTCTCTAATTAGTAGATTAGTTTAGGACTTTCTCCCTCTTATCTCTTACACTTGATTAGTAAAACTCTTATTCTGATGATTATTTTAATGTACTTTCACCCTCTTTGACAACAATGCCAAAGACATATACAAAAAATTTGTCATCTTAGAGAATGTAGATATGTGTGTTTACAATTTTTTTAGTTTCTCCCTCTACCACCCTACTTGTGACTAATTTGAATTTTTACCTCTGTGATTACTTTAGGCAGTTCATAAAGTAATATTCATTACATCAATTTGTATTATATGAATATCAACTTGTTTGATGCAGGGCACTCCTTCTATTTCTCAAATAGCCTTTGATAGGGGTATCACTCCTAGTTTATCTCTTAGATACTCATAAGAATCCTTAGGTAATGGTTTTGCAAAGATATCAACAATTTTCTCCTTTGAGTTAACATATTCCATCTTCATCATTTTGTCTTGAACTAATTCTCTTACATAATGATACTTCATTGCAATGTGTTTTGTCTTTGTGTGCATCACTAGATTCTTTGATATATTGATAGCACTTGTATTATCACAATAAAGTATCACTAGTTCTATGATTTTTTCCTTCATTCCTTTGAGTAATTGTTTGATCCATACAATGTTTGTGCAATTTATAACAGTAGCAACATATTCTACTTTAGCAATAGATTGTGAAGTACAACTCTATTTCTTGCTTGTTCATGTAACTAGCCTCTTGCTAAGAAAAATACTCCTCCACTAGTGCTTTTTCTTTCATCAATGTTTTCAGCCCAACCAACATCAATGTAGGATCTCAATTCAAACTTTTAATTCCTCTTGTAGTGTAGACCAAACTTTTATGTTCCTTTCACATATCTCATTATCCTCTTCATAGCCATTAAGTGATTCTCTCTAAGATTAGTAGATAATCTTATAACTATCCCCATAGATAATGCAATATCAAGTCTTCTATGCACTACATATTGCAATTTGCCTATCATAGACCTATACAATGTTTGATTCACCTTAGCTGAATCATCATTCTTTGACAACTTGTGTCCTATCACCATAGATGTACTTACTAGTTTGGAATCCTCTAATCTAAATGTCTTCAATATATCTTTCACATACTTTGACTGAGTGATGTTTATACCATACTTCATTTGATATACTTGCAATCCCATAAAAAAGTTGATTTCTCCAAACATTGACATTTCAAATTCTTGCTTCATCTAATTTGAAAAGTCCTTAAATAAAGCATCTTGTCCTCCAAACATGATATCATAAACAAATATTTTAGATAGAAAAATAAATTTTCCTTTTTTTGTCTTTATGTACAGATTGTTATTATCATTAGTCCTATAAAATCCAATCTTCACAAGATAAGTATGAAGTCTCTCATACCATGCTTTTGGTTCTTTCTTCAATCCATATAGGGCTTTGTGCAGTCTACATACCATGTTCTTATTGTTATCATCAACAAATCCTTCTAGCTATTCTATGTAGACTTCCTCTTCTAGTATGCCATTTAGAAATGAAAATTTAAGATCCATTTGATCAATTTTGAAACCTATATATGCAACGTAAGAAAATAGAGTTCTTACTCCTTCCATTCTTACAATAGGAGCAAATGTCTCCCAATAGTCAATTCCTTCTTCTTGTGCATATTCTTTTCCAACTAATCTTGCTTTGTTTTTTGTGACTTCACCATTCTCATCTAACTTGTTTCTGAATACTCACTTGGTGCCAATCACATTCTTGTCTTCTAGTTTGAGAACTAGACTCCATGTTTTATTCTTCTCTATCTATTCAATCTCTTCTTCCATGGCCTTGTACTAGTCATCATCTTCTAATGAATCTTTTACTTATTTGAGCTCCTTCATGATTAACAAACATGATTCACTTCTCAATATATTTCTTGTTATTGGCCTAACATCTTTATCTCTAATGATTTGATCAATAGGATGATGTCTTTTGACATATTTAGACAATCTTGGCTCATCTCTTATTTTTAGAGAGTCACTATGTATATCTTTGTTAGATATCTCAAAATCTCTTTCATATGTACTAATCTTAAAATTAGAATATGCATCTTCTTCATTTTGTAGCTCAACATTTGAATGCTACTTAGTTTCTAAGTACAACATGACATTCACAAGATGTGACTTGACAATTACTAATACTTGCTATTGATTTGGAACTTGATTTGGAGCATCTTCTTCAACAAACATTCCTTCATAAAAGTATACAAATGATTTGTATTCTTCTAGTTCTTTCATAGGCTCAACCTCATGCACTTCTATAAATTTATCAAAATTCACATTTGCACTTTTCACAATTTTGTTATAGTGTTTAAACACTTATAAGGGTAAAATAACAAACCTGTGTCACCCTTTTGTAAAGGAAAAGACTAACAAAAGTATAAGTGTTCAATTTCAATGACATAAAATAGGTATTATTATTTAGAATTTGAAAATGAACTAAAGTAATGAAATGTGTACAAATGGATGAAGTTTAAGATTATAATTTTTAATAATTTTTTGGAATAAGAATTGATATATTTTCCTAATTTTTATAGATGATTATTTAGTTGTTGAAAAACACTAAAAATTAGGGGTTTAGTTCCCACCACAAAACTATATGAAAATAAACTTATTCTCATTTGAACATAGACAATGTAATATATAACATATATAGCTAGAACAATCAAATATAAAAATTGAATTCAAACCTATATTTTCTCTTTTATAATGATTCAAATTTCAACTGATTTGAAATCTATAGTTCTCATCTCCCACCACATTTTTGAAAAAAAATCTATTCTAACCAAAAGAAGAATTATATATTCTTGAAGATGACTCTCTTCTCTTGAATGTCATATAATTTTAATTTTTTTTGAAATGATTTAATATATTTTTCCTTTCTCAAAATCAACATCTTTTCAAGTGTTTAAATACATGTTTATAGAATTTTTTAATTACAATATAATATATCTAATTAAAATAATATAAAATCTATATAAGAATTTTTTTTAGTTTGAGCTCTATAAAATGATGTTTATATGTTACTAAAAATTTATCATATAAAATAATAAAAGTTATTGAAATGTCAATTTTCTAAAGTAATTTTATTTCTTTAGTAATTAGATACAAACTAGTATAAAACATGCATTTAATAGAAAATTCCAATTGGAAAAGTGTGAGACCAAATATAACTTATCTAAATTAAATTTATCTAGATTATATGTTTAAACAAAATTGATTTTTGAATAGAAATACTCAAATTCAGTTGTTCTTATAAGTTTTCTTGAAAGGTGACATAACTTTGTACTTTTACCCATAAGCTTTGCTTCTTGTGCAGTATCCAAGGAATACACCTTCTTCACTTTCTGCATCAAGCTTTCCATTCCTAACATCTTAAATAATGTAACATTTACTCCCAAATACCTTAAAGTATTTTACAATGGGTGGATATTCATACCATAGTTCAAAAGGTGTTGAATGAGTACCTTTCTTTATTTGCACATGGTGCAGGGTATAGACAGTTGTACTTACAATTTCTCTTCAATATTTTAGAGTAACATTCTTTTCCATCATGAGTTTTCTAACATGGTCCATTATAGACTTGTTTCTCCTTCTAGCAATCCCATTTTGTGGAGGGGTCCTGGGTGCATATGTATGTCTTTTGATTCCTTTGTCATTACAAAACATCTCAAACTCATTTGATGTGAATTCTCCTCCTCTATATGATCTTAAATATTTTAGACTTTTACCTGTTTCCTTCTCAACTCTTTCTAGAGTAATTTATGTTTTAGAAACATGACTATCATCTTTCTAGAGTAATCATCAACAAATAGAATTATATACTTATCTCCTAGATATAGCTTTGCACTTCAATTGGTCCACACAACTCAATATGAACAATCTCTAATATTTTTTTAGAGGTATAAGCTTTACTTGAAGATTGACTTTGAAATTTTGTCTAGATGACATTGTTTGTACACTATATTATCAAGTTTCTTTAACTTAGGCAAACCTCTAACTTTCTTCATGTTACTGATACTAACCAAGTTATCAAAATTAACATGACATAATATCTTGTGCCAAAGTCATACATCATCAAATTTTGTAACAAAAAAAATATCATTCTCTATATCTAGATATAATAGATTACTTCTAGTTTGATCATCTTTTTCAATCAGTTTCCCATTTTTGTCATATATCTTGGCAATTTTGTTTCCAAATTCAACCTTGCATCTCATATTATTCAATTGTGACACACTTAACAAGTTATAATTTGGTCCTTCAACATAGTAAGCATTGTCACATGGAATTTTTTCTATGAGTTTGATAGAACCTTTTCTTTTTATCAAACATGGTGCATCATTACCAAATCTTACACTATTTCCAACATAACAAGTTAAGGTAATGAACTTACTTCTATCTCTAGTCATGTGATGTGAGCATCCATTGTCCATGATCCATCTATCATTTTTGTTCACACAAGTCACAAGTGTAGTTACCTCATCTTCATTAGATTCATCTTCCATTGTAACATATACCACTTCATCAGAATCATCCCTACTTTCTTCTTCAGCAATGTAGCATGACTTCTCTCCTTTGTCTTTGTAATCTCTACTATCATCTTCTCTTCTATTTTTATACTTGTTACCATCTCTATAGTTCTTCTTTTGTTTACATCTTGTAGAAATATGACCAAATTCATTGCAATTGAAACAAATAATGGGTAACTTACCTTTGAACATGCCTTTACTTCTGTGAAATCTTATTGCCAGTAGTACTTCTAATTGTTCAACATCTTCTTCATCTATATCACTATCACTATATACATATGTTATCTTTCTTTTCTTCTTCTTCTACTTCAACCTCATTAGAATCTTTCAATAACAATGAAGCTTTGAAAGTAGATTCAAGATTCTTAGGTTTGTAATTATCAAAGTTAGATAGCTTAAAAGTAGTGACTCTACCTACCAATCCTTCAAGGGTTCGATCATCTCTTGGAATACATCTTAACTCTTGAATTATAGAAACTTTAATAGCATAAATAGGTAGTAATGTTTTGAAGACTTTACTTAACACAGTATCATCATCTATATGACCAATAGCTCATCTTATTTCACTAACAACTTCTTTTATCCTAGCAACATATTGAGCAATATTTTCACCTTCTTCCATTTTCATATCATCAAACTTACCTCTAAGGCTCTCAAACTTCACTCTTTGAATATTTTTGTCTCCTCCATAGATAGTGTGTAGGGCATCCCAAATTTTCTTTTTAGTGTCACAACCTTTGATATCATCAAATTTGGCATAGCTTAGGGTAGAGGCAATCTCCAACATTGCTTGATTGTGTTCCTTCTTCTTCTTCATATGTTTAGTAGTTAGGGATCCAACTAGATCAACATGTTCCACTGCAATGGTAGATTATGTATAATCTCCAAGTTCTCTAAGCTATAGCTTCATCAAACTTTTTCATGCAAGAAAGTTATCTCTGTTGAGCTTAGGTACCTCTCTTTTGGACATCTCGATCTTTGTGCTTCTAGTACCTTAAAACTAGTCCTCTCAAACAACTAGGCTGTGATACAAATTGTTGGAATTACTTTAAAATAATTGAGAGGGGGAGTGGTGAATTAGTTATCCAAGGTCTAGATGTATAAGTAAAATTTTTAACAATTTAGTTAACCCATAAGACATTCATACCCATGCATGTATCCATTGTGTATTTACTAAAACTTGTAGGTGTAGACACCTAAAAAAAACCTTTAGAAAATAAAGTATTTTTATTTTCTAAAAAATTCCTGATGACATCATCATTTATTAATTAATTAATTATTTAATTTATTTATTTATTTTTATGCCATTAAATCTCTTTATCTTAATTAAAAATATTTAATTAAGAAATCCCTCCCAAAAATGTTTAAATCTTATTTAAACATTATTTCCTTATTTATTAATTATTTAATTAATAAATTGACCAAAAATCCCAAAATAAATAATTTATTTATTTTTTTCCCAAAAGTTGGCCAATTTTATTAAGACCAATAACCTCTTCCAAAATCGTCTAATCCTTCTTTAATTTTGATTAAAGGCTAATCTCATCATTTCCTACCCCTGATCCCAACTCAAAATATTTAATTAAGATTAAATATTAATCCTCATGTTTATTAAAAAAAAGTTTTAATAAATATCTCCTCAACCCAAACCCTTGAAATAAATAAAACTTTATTTATTTCCTAAAAATCTAATTTATCCTCATCCTAAGAAGTTCTAGACTCTTCTAGAAAGTCTTCATCCTCATCCTAGGAAATTCTAGACTATTCTAGAAAGTCTTTATCCTCATCCAAAGTCTAAACTCTTCTAGAAGATGTCTTTAACCCTAATCCTAATCTCCTCCTAACCTTGCCACATTCCCTAAATATGGGTTAAGACTTACTAACCCAAGCCAAAGTTAACAAATGTCTCCTCCTTCACCCACCCTCATTAATTGCAATCCACTTGCAATCCACTTGCCTAGTCCTAAGCCATCTCTAACCCTTCCTCTAATCATTTTTACAACCCTAAGCAAGCTTAAAACCTCCCTAAACCCTCAAATTCGAATATCATGGTATCTCTCACAAATATCTTCAACCACAAAACTTTATAAAGCCCACAAAGTCATAAATGTTCTTACAAAGCACTTATGAAGGGTCTTTATGAAGATTTTATCCCTTGAGCCTCTTTTGTTGACTCATCCTTCCGCTTTCCTCCATCCTCTCACCATGTGACATGTGTCACTCCTTGATTGGTTGTAAGGAATCACAATCCATGTGCTCTCCTCTCATGCAATATGAGCCCTCCATGAGCTTTTTCCCATCCTTGCATCTTAGCCCTCAATCCCTCAAGCCTCTTGCCTATAAATTGGATCCTTCCCCTTTGCAAAATAACACAATCCATGAAGTAAAGTTATAATGCTATTTTGCGAGCCAAATCCATACTAAAGCCATCTATCCACACCAAAAATCCACAATCATCCATTGAAGCCTTTGGAAGCATATTGAGCATACATCCTATCCATTTAGATAAAGCCACTCAACAAGAGAGCTTCTTATTGAGAGAGTCCATTAATGGCTCATATTCTCAATTGAGAGCTCATCTTAGTCCATCTTGAATTTTATGAATTTTGTTTAGTTTGTAGAAGCTTTATTTAAATTTGGTTTCTATTAGCATACTAACATTGCTCATATTCTACCTAAGAGGGTGTTAAGTGCTCCACAAAGATCAAACTCCACTCACTTGGGTCTTTAGTGGTTTTTCTAAGTTAGAAAATTCTTTGAATGTGCATTAATCTCACTCACACTTCATTTGGGCATAAAAATTGGACAAATCTTGACATGGAGGGCCTCCAGCCGCATGCTTGAAATTGAATCTCACACACCTTTTTTTTGGGCTTAAAATAAACTCACACTCAATCTTGAATGCCTTAAAGAAAAATCAATCGATACTTGACGTGGAGGGCCTCCGGGCGCATGGGTTTACCTTCTTGTTGACCCTAACTCTTCTTCTTGTTCACATTCTTCGATCAATTTTATTTTTGTCGATGCTTCAAAGTTGGAATAAACATTGTATCTTAAACATGAGTCCTTGCAAAGTCTAGATCAGAAAACTTAAGCGTCAGTTGGTAAAAGAACAAGTGTGTTTTTTAGCCCAAGATCATCCAAGTCTTCTCTCCCCTTGTCATCTTTCAAGGCCATCTTGGGTGCATAAGATTAGGATCCAAAATCTTGTCTTAGCTTTTTAGGAGGCCTGCTTGGGGATTTCATCACCCCTTGGGATGACCTCAACTCCAGCATTCCGGCGGAGTATAAAGATTGGGAGGTGAATCCAAAGACACCTCTCCTGGGATCAAAATTTTGTCACTTAGGCTAAGCCTCAAGGAACTTTATACCCTTGAGAAGTGAAAGAGGAGAAGTGGGTTACCACTCCTCTCGGCTGTGTGACATCTTTTTGGTTTCATCTACAGATTTGGGCCTCACGTACCTTGTGTATATCAAGGACTCCCTAGCTAAACCAAATTTCATCCTTGTAGAAAGCTTCCTAAGATGTTGGTGTGTTTGACGTGCTTGCTCAAAACTTTTGTCTGCTTGTTTGTTCATAGCTTTTGAATGAATGTTTATCAATTTTGGTTGAAATCCCAAAAAAGCAGAAATCTCCCAACTCAAGGCATACTTAGCGTAGTCACTGCCTTATCAGAAAATCATCCAAGCTCCCCTGATGCAACCGAATCTATCTAGTTCTTTGCCTTAGAACAATCCCAAATCCAAAGTCCATCCAAATCATCCCCCCAGCCAGCTAGCAACCCAATCCAAAATCAGCCAAGCCTTTAAAGAGTTGTTGTCACTTTGCTAGATTTTGCTATCCAATCAATCCTACCAATCAACCAATCTCACCAAGGTTATCCCTTTGACAGAGCATTGTCTAGGGTAATCCAGCTTTGTCACTTGTATCCCTCATCACCTTGAGCTACAGGTTGGGATCCACAAGTGGTCAATCTCGTGTCATGCCATAGGATCACTAGTCTATCCTTAAGTTGACACAATCACCACGAATCTTGCACATAGGAAAGCAAAACTCTCACTTTTTGATAGCATACCCTTGAAGTCTTCCACCCACAAGAAAGCCAAAAATCTTCAGCCAATCCTCCTTAGGTCTGTCATATAGCTTTGACTCTCCCTAGGAAATCTTTCATCAGCCAATCCAAAATCTGTGCTTAATCCAAATCCAACCATGAGCTTTCGTGTTCATCCATATGCAAGACCCCATCCCCATCAAACTCATCATCAAAGCATGAAGTACCAATCCTATCATGATGTGTTTGGTCACATTGTCCTTTCTCCCACCACCTCCTATTCCAATGATGATGAAAATCTTGTTGACTATGACAGGTATATTGAAAGCCTTAGAAACATTCCCCCAAGCATCCCCCAAAATCCAAGAGTTATTCCAAACTATCTAGTCATGCCATTCGATATTCCAGCTTCCCCTCCATCACCCCATCAACCAAGCTTCCAATCTTCCACCCCCATCACACTAGTTATTCCTGTCAATCCATCTCCACCTTCAACACATGAGTCTCCAAGGAATCTCCTAGAGGAAATACAAGAAAATTCACCTCCAATAGTCAATAAGCCATGTCATCTAATCCAACCATGTGAAGTAGTCAGTGATGAAGCTTCCCTATCTATAATATCACCTCCATATCCCATAGCTATCATCCCCATACCATCCATCAAGTTGCTTAAAATCCTTCCACTTCCTGCAAGCATCAAAATCCCACCACCTATCAAATCCGTCCAAATCCTATCCACATCACCTCCAAGCATTTCCCAAATCTCTCGTAATGACCCTTATGCATCCATCTTCTACTCACCCATCTCCACTACTAAATCTCCCATCTATCCATCCGCTGCCTTTGAAGAATCCATCCCTTCACCTCCTATCGCACCATCCACTCCAAACCAATCCTATCAAGATCCTGCCCAAAAGCATGTTGACATCCCCCAAAGCATAAATGAAGATATCATCGTACCATGTCTTCCATCCATAGTGCAGTCACCATCTCCTCCATCTCCAAAACCTCAAGCCATATCTCCTCCACTACAAGATATCTTGTCATCCCACCAGCTACATCAAGATCCTATCCTTCCATCTCCCCCGCTCCATGCTTCCATCTTACCACCTATATAAGCTATTCCACCATCTATAATCTACCCTCTTGGTTCACTTACATTCATCCACAGTGACCCTCTCTCAGCAGAAGAATTAAGAACAGTATCTCCCCATTGCAATACACCTAATAAATCACTTCTACCATTTTTTGCAAGCAAAAAGTTTCCTCATCTTGTTCAAATGCTCCATCGATGGCATTATCAAGGTCAAGGTTTAGGACCACAAGAGCAAGGAATCAGAGAGCCTATTATTGCACAAAAAAATCTAGGATTTCATGGTCTTGGATATGTATCCAAAGGCTCACCATCTAAAGGTGTTGGTACACCACACCCCAAAACCAAGCCTATCTCCAAGCCCACCATGCCAGCCTCCCATCACTCCTTCAAGAAATATTATGTCATCCCCCCTCCACCATCTTTGCAACCCAAAACAACCTACCATATCCCCCCTTCATCCGCTAAATCCATTTTGGGTCCCTATGTCCCAAAATCTACCATCCTCCATCCTCCTATCAGCCATCATAAAAATCCTATTCCATCCATTTCTATGCAAGATCAACAAAGGAACATATCAGGGAACATCATCCATCATCATCCCCCTACATGCTTTTTCATATCCTCTCCATCTCACAAAGCTTCTCCTAATCATCTTCCCAAAGCTTACCACAGAAATGTGAATGCCAACTTCAAAATGCATAAAGCTAAAAATCCACATCCTAGGCAATCATATGTCTATTCTAAAAGAAATACTCCAAAAAAGCAAAATCCAATCAAAGAATGCAAAACAATGCAAAAGCCTATGAAAAGAAAATCCAAAACCATGTGGATCCCCAAGAAAAAAGTTGAAACCCAATGCATAATGGCATCCACCATTGCTAATCCCCCATCTAGTGACTCATGTCCCCCATCTCCTAACTCCATCTTGGGTGCCTATATCCCCAAGCACGCTTCCACAAATCCTCCATCATGCCCGCATCTACCATCTATCCCACATATGCTCTTTTCACACCCGTTCCAACATGTGCCAATGTTGCTCTTGCAAGCATCCCCATCTCATGCTCCTTTCCAGCATTTTTATCCCTCCATCTCCTACTATCAATCCCATCTAATCCGATCTATTGCATAAATCACACATCCGGTGTACCAACAGCTAGCAACAAAATTGAACATTCCAACAGCCAGTGAAAAATCCCAAAAAAGCCAAAATAGCTAAAGAAAGCCAAAATCATTCCAGCTAATTCCAAAGTCAAAAAGTCAAAAAAGAAAAGAAAAATAAAGCATCCACTGGTGAAAACTTGGCAATTCAAGTGCCTTGGAGAAGTACCATGATGAAAACTTGGCAAACAAGCATCATGCGTAATCCTGCCATCCCCAGCTTAGCCTATCACCCTCATGCTTTTGGTCATCTCTTGACATCTAACTCCATCTTCCAATCTATCCACCTATCCTCCATCCTCCACCTTCCATCTCACACCATCCACTAATCTTATGCAGCTTTAGCCAATCATCTCAGCTATCATCCATCTCCCTAGCCCCTTCAGCTTTTTCCATCCTAGCTTCAATCCTATCACATCCATCATAAGACCTCCTTCGGCATGTTATCTTCTGATTGGGGGCATTATATTCCTTGGAGATCTTGTCTTGTCCATCCTCCCTTGTTATTGGTATCTAGCTCTAGGCTATCCTCATGCAAACCCAATGTCATCTCTTTATATCCATCATAATCCTAGCTATCTACCATCCTATCCAGCCATCTCATCCTACTCCTCTAGCTATCCTTGGTCACAAAATCTCTCATCATCATTGGATGCATCTTGTCAAATCCATATCTTTTGTTATCACCTCATCCTTAGCTTCTGCCTCTTGCACCAAATTGAGCCATCCCGCTATCCTCTCATCTTGAGCTTTTTATCCATTTGTATCATCCCTATCATTGGTCCATTAGCTTGTACCATATCTTGATTAGCTCGCTTGTAAATATCTTGGTTTGTCAACTTGTAGATCCTCTTTAGCTTAGTACCATTGTATCTATCTAGCGTTCGTGTCAGTTCGTCCTTGATCAGCATCTTGCACCCATTGCACATCTTGGTTAGCTATTCCAACGCATCCTTTCGCTAGATTTCCTATCACCAAAGTGTTATCTTTCTTAGTTCATCTTGCCAGACGCATCACTCATCCAAATCCACTAGCTTCGGTGCTCTCCGATAGGTCCTTGCAGGATATAGGTTTCCTCATGTTTGATCTTGGTCCGTTAGTACCTTGTCCTACCCATCTCGTTGGCAAACGACTCTCTTTTGGATTTTCACTTTCTTTTGATTTGGAATCTTCCCTTTTGGGTCTTGAAGTATCCTTTCCAAGAAATCTCCTTGTTCCGTCCTCAAGGTTGCCACGATCTTCCATATCATGGTATGCTGTGAATGGGGCAATTAGAGCGTAAGGTCATGATTAGGTGTTTTGTTTGTTTTTCTTTTCTGCTTGCAGGTTCTCCAGTGTCGTTTCCACGCTGCTTCGTCTAGGATTCATGTGTGATGCTAGGGCAATCCTTGCGTGTTTGTTTTGATTTAGTTTGTCAGTCCTTTGGACGGTTGGTGAAAAGGCCTTGATGTTCTTGGTAACCTTGGCAATTAACCAATAGTCCTATATTAAATCTAGTGCTCAACTACATGTGGTACTTCTCTTTGAAGTATCCCCCCGCTCAAAAAGCTTCAATGGTTTTCCTTCATCTCCATTATCCCCCATCCATATCCAGCATCTATCTCTCCTACCCCAGCTTATGCATTAGTATCTCTTTGAATCACTCCTCACTCTTAGCTTTAGGGATCCACAATCCTAGTCTTAGGGATCCACCAATCCAAATCAATCCACCAAACCTCATCTTTCGAGATCCACAATCCTAGTCCTAGGGATCTCCAAAACCCATCTTTCACCAATTTGACTCTTTGAAATCCTGTTGCATCAGCTTTTTTAATCCCCTCATCCATCTCCCCATCCTGGATTCCTTTTATAGTGCTCTGCTCCTTCATCCTCTACAATCCTTGAGATCTTAAGCTCGCTTTCCCTTGTGCCTCTGATTCTCCCTTTATCATTCTCCCATAGTGAGAGTTTGTGCTAACTAAACATCTTCTCTTAAGCCAATCTGAGTCTTCTTGCTCATCTCAGATTCTTGTACTTTTCAAGAAGTCGTCGAGCCTCGCTTTCTCTGCCCACCACCTTCTTGAGGGGGCATCTCACAGTCCATTCTCTCCTCTTCTGCTCTAGCCTTGGGCATCTTATTTTCTTATCTTTGATGTCATGCCACTTGCGGCATCACATCAAAGAGGGGAAAAATGTAGACACCTAAGAAAACCTTTAGAAAATAAAGTATTTTTATTTTCTAAAAAATTCCTGATGACATCATCATTTATTAATTAATTAATTTATTTATTTTTATGCCATTAAATCTCTTTATCTTAATTAAAAATATTTAATTAAGAAATCTCTCCCAAAAATGTTTAAATCTAATTTAAACATTATTTCCTTATTTATTAATTATTTAATTAATAAATTGACCAAAAATCCCAAAATAAATAATTTATTTTTTTTTTTCTCAAAAGTTGGCCAATTTCCTTAAGACCAACAACCTCTTCCAAAATCTTCTAATCCTTCTTTAATTTCAATTAAAGGCTAATCTCATCATTTCCTACCCCTAATCTCAACTCAAAATATTTAATTAAGATTAAATATTAATCCTCATGTTTATTAAAAAAAAGTTTTAATAAATATCTCCTCAACCCAAACCCTTGAAATAAATAAAACTTTATTTATTTCCTAAAAAACTAATTTATCCTCATCCTAAGAAGTTCTAGACTCTTCTAGAAAGTCTTCATCCTCATCCTAGAAAATTCTAGACTATTCTAGAAAGTCTTTATCCTCATCCAAAGTCTAGACTCTTCTAGAAGATGTCTTTAACCCTAATCCTAATCCCCTCCTAACCTTGTCACATTCCCTAAACATGGGTTAAGACTTACTAACCCAAGCCAAAGTTAACAAATATCTCCTCCTTCACCCACCCTCATTAATTGCAATCCACTTGTCATCCACTTGCCTAGTCCTAAGCCATCTCTAACCCTTCCTCTAATCATTTTTACAACCCTAAGCAAGCTTAAAATCTCCCTAAACCCTCAAATTCAAATTTCATGGTATCTCTCACAAATATCTTCAACCACAAAACTTTATAAAGCCCACAAAGTCATAAATGTTCTTACAAAGCACTTATGAAGGGTCTTTATAAAGATTTTATCCCTTGAGCCTCCTTTGTTGACTCATCATTCCCCTTTCCTCCATCCTCTCACCATGTGACATGTGTCACTTCTTGATTGTTTGTAAGGAAGCACAATCCATGTGCTCTCCTCTCATGCAATATGAGCCCTCCATGAGCTTTTTCCCATCCTTGCATCTTAGCCCTCAATCCCTCAAGCCTCTTGCCTATAAATTGGATCCTTCCCCTTTGCAAAATAACACAATCCATGAAGTAAAGTTATAATGCTATTTTGAGAGCCAAATCCATACTAAAGCCATCTATCCACACCAAAAATCCACAATCATCCATTGAAGCCTTTGGAAGCATATTGAGCATACATCCTATCAATTTAGATAAAGCCACTCAACAAGAGAGCTTCTTATTGAGAGAGTCCATTAATGGCTCATATTCTCAATTGAGAGCTCATCTTAGTCTATCTTGAAGTTTATGAATTTTGTTTAGTTTGTAGAAGCTTTATTTAAATTTGGTTTCTATTAGCATACTAACATTGATCATATACAGTATGTTACTATCAAATCAAGTTGTATAAGTGTAAAGCATCAAACACAACACATTCATCAAAACACTTGACACAAAAAATTAATATGGTAAGCCAATTTGGAAAAAACCACTAGTAACATGCTACTCGTTTTCGCTCTTTTGAAGTGATGCCCTATGAAAGGCCAGCCCTATTAAAGGTTACAATACACACAATTAAATGTGACCTAGTTAAGAGATTTCAATTACCCTATTATAAGTGAGCCTTATTAAAGGACTTTAGGCCATTCACTTGGAATACCACTTGGTTAAAGGATTTTCTAATGACTATTAGGTCAACTCTACTATAAAGGATTTAACCTAGACTAATACAATTGTTAGAGAGTAATAGTAGAGCTTTGATCTGATACAGCTTATAACTTCTCTTCCAAATTATAGATATCTATTTAGTCCTTAATTCTTCTTGGCTTTCATACCTTGCAACTCTGATAGCTTGTTCACCCTTCAAGCATTCATCTCCTTAAACATTTTTGCTTAACATGTCATTGCGGAGTCTTCTCTTGGGTCACATGGTGAAGCAAAATGAAATTTACCTTTTCTAATTTTACATGATATTTCACACCTCTAATCAGATTTTCAAAATAAAACAACTAATATCACAAAGATCCACCAAATTTCTCAAGAAACCCCAAATCGGGTATGCCGAAAATAGTGCCAAAAGCTTCACAGCTTCACCTATTATTAATAAATCTGAAAGTGGAAATTTTTACAGAAATTTGAGCAGCATAATAGCCTATACAAGGACATTTCTAGATCTTTATAACATGCACACAATATCTCTCAAATGGAGGACAAAAACAATGCTCATCGGGCTCCCGAAAATAGCACAAAATAGCCCGGAATCACCACAAAAACTTAATAATATATCACAAAAGTATAATCATATCCAAATATATATTTTTAGATCTATTTTAACATTTAAAAGTCTGATATATAGCAGAAACCCAAACTAATATGAAATACTCAACCGGAAACACCAAACTCTTACAAAAAATACACCCGAAAACTCACAAATCTGCACTGTTCAGCACAAAACCAAACTTTACATGAGCATGCACATGGAATGTCTTCAAACTACCATCCTTATCCTTCCTAGAAACCTACAAACTCCCATTCTTGGGTCTCCCTGGAAACCTGCAAACTCCCGTTCTTCGGTCTCCTTCTCCACAGGTTTGGCAGTCTCTGAAGAATAACAAAAAAATGAGCAAAAATCAAGTTCTAGAATGAGCACAAAATGCCTCCAATCCCCTTAAAAGAGGGCATAATACTAACTCACATCCAAGAGGGGTTAATGAAACATATTTTAATAATAATTTTCATTTATTAGTCCATTAGCTTCCAAAGATTATCCCCTTTTTTTGAAACTTCACCTTTTTGGGCCTGCCTGCCTTAGCAAAGATTATTATTTTTTAATTATTTGAAAAGGGGAAATGACACAAAACCCTTAATTCCTTCTCCTCCTTAAGTTCTCACACATGACACCAACCTCTTTTTCTTCATGACTAGAGATTCCTATAAATAGATAGTTAGAGTCTTTTCCTACTCATTATCCATCGCCCAAATCAGGGTTTTGGATGGATTAGATATGATACAATGTATCTACCCCATATCTTGTCTTTTCTAAAAAATTCTCCTAGAATCCTTTTGAATTCACCTAAAAATGGTTTCCATCAAATTTTGTGTCACTAGCTCATCAATCTTATCTTTCTCTTGGTTCACAAGTTTCAAAGAAACAAACTTGTCAGCTTAGATTGAGTGAATCCTCGATCTTTGTCATAATGCAGCAACTTGACATTATCAATCTTTTGATGCTCGACACATATTGCATTGCTTGGCATCAACTATAAAATTACTTAGAATTAACCAAGGTTTACTCGTGCTTGACATCAACTAAACCTTACTCAGCTTCAACTATTTTGCTCGGCATCCACTAGAATTTTCTTTTACTCAATTCCAACTAACTTTATACTCAACTTGCACTGACTTTTCTTGGATCCTACTATCCACTTGGTCAAGCTTGGTAGACAAACTTTGTTTAACTTATTCTTCTAAGCTTTCTAAGTGTAGCCAACTATTTTGTAACCTTAAGTAGATTATCAATACATCATGTCATCACCATCTTAACTGATCCTTGTACTTCATTACATAATAATAACTCAACCTTTCCCCTAGGTGCTTTTGTTACATCTTATAGATCAAATCCTCCTTATCAATCAACTAAGTGATAGTACTTGAATCTTATAAGTAGTTGTCTTACCAGTAGATTACAGGTTTGACATGAGTGATAAAACATTGATTGAAACACATAGTCTTCTTCAACAATCTCCCTCTTAGCAATTTCTCTTATCAATGATATTTTCAATTATATTTTAACAAACCCCTTTCGACACATTTCATTTGAACATATGTCCCTAGGTGCCCTAGGACCTCTAGGAAACTATTTAGTTGGTTCAAATGCATCAAAAGGGGACCCCTTTCAATGTATTTCATGACAATATTATATTTAATAATAATATAATACTATCTATTTTAATATAATAATAATATATTAATAGATTATATAGCAATAATAATCATATATATTACTATATACAATAATAATAATATAATATCACTATATATAATAATCATAATCATAATCATATATAATAATAGTTAATAATAATAATGCCCACACTTTCCAAAATTTGCTTTCCCTCCAAAATTTTAAAAATTTAGGTTGGGCTATGAATGCTTGAAAGAATTTTAGCTGCCACTTTTGGGGTACCTGATTTTATATCAGGTATCTGAGTTGGTATCAAATACCCAATTTGAAATTGAGTACCCAATTAGGCTTGATATTTACCAAACCTATTTGGTCAACTCAAAAAACGTGTTTGAAAAAGGTTTTATTGACACTTAGACTTCAAGTAGCCATTTGACAATATTATTTTCATTGAAATTCAATAAAATGAAAGAGTTTTATATAACACTCTCAAGATTCCATCAATATAGTTGTTGTCAAATTCTAAGTTCAATAATTATTTATTAGTTAATTTTTTTTAATGAAGATGATTGTAAAGTGCTGATTGACATACTAATTGAAAAATAGCTATAACTTTCAAACAATATAATATTTTTTAAATCCAAAAGTTGCATCACATTCTATGCTTCACTTTAGTTTTCAATTAGTTAAGGTAGTTAGACATGATAGTTTTTTTATTCTAGAAAAGTTTATTGTAGAAAATTCATATTTAATTATTTATTTGGAATAAAAATAACCAAAAATATGCATCACATATGAGCATGAGTCTACTTTTTATATCTATAATTATATTAAAAATTATTATCATTTGATTTCAATTAAGGTGGTTAGACAAATGCCTACTTTTTATTTTTTCCCTATAATTTTTGTAATACTGCATTAAAATCCAAACTTTTGACCAATCAAATAATTTTTTTCTCTAGGTAAGGCCTAGTAGATTAGAAGCTATATTCAATTTCTAACATATTATTTTCTTACAAATTTTTGATATAAAGACCAAAACCACTTTAAAATTATGTGTCAAGTTAACATAACCTTGACTTGCTAATTTTTCACTGCCACTTAAGGCCATAGTTTGGTTGACCATGATCTTGCCCATACCCATCAATCAAAATTGGCTCCCATCATATGGGCGTCAGACTTTTTTTATTGCAAGCTATGACAAAAAGGGTTACCATCACAATTGTGATGACCATAGGTGTCATAATCTAAGCTATAGTTCTAGAAAACTATTAGGTTTTACCATCAGCATTGCAACAAAAATCTATCAAATGCACCATCATAATTGTGAAGTCAGTGTGTCTAAAATGTTATGGATCTAACAGAAAGATGTCTAAAACCTGCATCATAATAGGGATTGGCATGTGGCAAGAATGTTGTGGGATTGATGGCCAACTGTCATAAATGCAATGTCATGTTGTATCAATAAAAAAACTATTGCTAGTAAATGTTGAATAGCCATCATGCAATCATAGTTTAATATTGAGCTTCACTTGGCTTTGCGAATAGTTTAATATTCTCTACTAATCAAGGCCAACCACGTGAAGGTGGAAGCTCATTTGGCCCTAACCACCCCCTACCCCCCCCCCCCCCCCAAACATCTAAATTCCATGTTAATATCTAAAATCTTTTAGAAATGATCAATGTTTAAAGTGCAAAAAAGGTTCTAGTCCTGCAAAAGTGACATCACTTTTCCATCTTCTGGTGCATGTCATTTTTCTATTGCATCTAAAATAAGATTCTTCCACTTTGAATTTAGAATGCATGGGAAATTGCATTCTTTATGCATGGACAGTAGGCAGAGCTAAAAAAATGTAGCATGATTACACTTATTTAATAGGTCTATTAAGTTTTTAAAATTATAAACCACATCATGAACAATGTTCATGATGGTCTATAACTTAAAATACCTAATCAAATGCAAACCTGTTACGTTTTTCAGCTCCACCTAATATTGTATGCATATGAATTGACATTGTATAATAAACTATGCCATCCTTCTACATTGCTTGAAACCAAGAGATTCACACAATTAGGTGGCATACAATCATAGGTTATTTTTAAACTTCACTTGGATTTCAGAATAACTCAAAATTCTCTACTAATCAAGGCCAACCACATGAAGGTGGGAGCTCATTCCCTCCCACCATCTAAATTCCTTGTTAACATCTAAAATCTCTAAAAAATGATGAATCTTTAAAGTACCTTGAGTTTCCTTATCATCTCTTTCTACTCTTAGGGGAAGTTCATCTTCATTTCTCATAGGTAATTCATCACACAAGTACATCTAGGAATTTCCTCAATGCCTCTTGCATAAAATAATCCAATATTAGAAAATGCCTCCTAAGAAATAATAGTTAAAGTGAAATAAACACATAAAAATGAGAGAGAAAGAGTAATCTACTTACCAATAGGCATTACCATCACATCTATGGCCATGCTACCTATTGAGTGAGTTTTACTATTTTTCTATTGTGCCAATATCTATCTATTTACATACATACATATATACATATACAAAGATCACAAGGGCATGACAATCTATTGAGTGAGTTTTATTGTTTTAAAATTGTGCCAAGATCTCTTTGTTTAGAAATATACAAATGGGGAATGATTAATGACATTTTTTGTTTCTTTTTTAATTTATAATCCATAATCCACAATTCACAAGATCTCTATACTAATGCCCAAATTAAATTGAATACCTAAATAATCATGAAGTAGACTAATTTAACTAGGTAATGGCTTAAGAATGTGTTATTCCCATGTATCATATGCTTACAATGTTGGAGGAGACATTTTTTCAAAAGTGGCAGCAGGTTTTGTATCTTTGGCTTGATTTTAATGAAGTAACAAAGTGTTTTTAAGAGTGGAAACTACTATTTTTCTCTAAGATTCTTTCTAATGAGAGAATGTAAGTGATCTTAGGGTGACAAAGCACCACCAATTCGAGGCACTTCAGCAACAAAAAGTAGCAAAAACATATTTTCAGCAACAAGTCTTAACTTCAATGGGCAGTGAGATTAACCTTAATAATTCCATGGGTGTACCTTAGTTGAGTTTGAAGGAAGTGATTGTAATATATGCACAAGAACATGACATCTAGTTTTCTCCCATAGTGGGACTACACAAGATGTTCTCTAGATTTATGGCTTTGGAACTCTCATTATCTATCTAGATACTATAAATGAATAAGTGCTTGCATAATTTGCAGATAGATGGGTGATTGCATCATTGGAGTAGCTAGTTGAGATGCATTGTAATTGAGCTAGAGGAAATCATTGATAAACCAAACATATAATGAAGAGGAAACTTGAAAACTTGAATGTTGAAATGCTGAAATGAAAGATATCGAGGAGAAAACATGTATGCCAAAATTACAATGAAATGTGAAGTTGATTTTAGATATTAAAAAGAAAAAGGAAATCACAACATAAATCATTCCCAATTTTATGTTCACAACTCAAATGCTCTCCCATGGCCTGAGATAAAACCCTCATTACTACATCCAAAATTAAGGAATAAAATATGAATATATCCCCAATAGAGAATTGAAATGCCACTTAGCATTGTGCTAATGAATTTAAGAAATTCTACTTCCATGCAAATTATCTTACATTATCTCCCAAGCTTAGGTGCTAACAAGAGTCAAAAGGTAAATTGTTGTCAAAGAATGTGCTAAGAACAAGAAAAAGTACACATTTAGAATGAACATAAATATTGGCAATAATGAAGAAATATATAATCCTCTTATAAATAATCAAAATTATGTCAGAGATGAATTCAAGAAAGTGAGCTATAGGAGGTGCTCAACCAGATATTCTAGACATCTTGGGTGATTTGGTAAAAGGCTTCTGCAAGGGAATGAGCCTCACAAGTTAACATATAATGTCTGTAAATAGTTAAATGCTACCTAAATATGCCTAAGGAGTCTATATATTGGAGGCATACTCAACTAACTAGGCTACCTACATACTCATATCCATAGGATCAAGACCCTTGACCTACTCAATCTAATGAATATGTAGTTCTAGTTTCTAATTGTTTTTATGTAGTTTTATTTCTATAACCATTAGTGTGTTTTAGTCACCTAATATAGCTATTCGTACTTTTCTATAATTACAATACTATAATACCCCCATGCAACCTTTGTGCTGTAGTTTATAGTTAATGTAAAGGTTAACCTAAATAAGTCCTAACTCACTCCTTATATAGTTCAAATGAAATAAACACAAGAAAAATGAGAGAGAAAAATAGGAATCTACTTTCCAATAGGTGTTGCCATTACGTTTGTGGCTATGCTACCTATTGAGTGAGTTTTATTAGTTTTTTTGTTGTGCCAAGATCCATTTGTTTATATATATATATATATATATATATACACACACACACACACACACACACACACACACACACACACATACATATACACACACATATAGATATACATATGTATATATGTATATACATACATACATATAAATAAAAAATGTATCACCTAATCTAGTTAGTGTAAAAGGAATACTAATACTAACAAGAGCATTCACACAACTAAACAAGCTAACACTTAAGATAGGACAAAAGAAGGCAATATGGAGAGAAGTAAAGAAAAGATGGTAAACTCCTAAAGTTCTTCTCATGATGACAAAGCTATGTCCCTAATGAGATGGTATGTATGCTCATGGTATTCTCAAGCTTCAAATGGATGGGTTTGTATGAATGGGGTTTTCAACAATGGAAGTATGAAGGAGTTTTAGCATGATGATGGTATTTTGGTAGTTTTTAGGCTCACAAAATAGCATTATAACTTTGCAAAAAAAGTGGATGATCTTTGTGAAGGGAGAGGGTTTCATTTATAGGCCAAGGGGTAGTGAAATGGATTGTTAGGATGCAAGGATGAAAGGATGGTGAGGGAGGGTTGAGATGTACTCAAAGGGGAGCACAAGGATTGTGCTTATTTAAAGCCAATAGGGAAGTGCCAATTGTCACAAGGAGAATGGGAGTGAGAGAATAGGATAAGAGTTGGCCAAGGGAATAATGAGGGAGATTGAGTATGTATGAGGGATGTAAGAGTCATTAATGGCATGTAAGATCCATTAATGCTCTTGGATGAGGATGGAAGAGGATAAAGGGGATATTTTGACTTTGGCTTGGGTTAGCAAGTTCTAACCCTTTCTTAAAGTTGTGTGCATGTTTAGGAGGGGGATTAGGATTTTCTTAGAAAGGGGCTTATGAATGAAAAAATTTGACCTTAACAAAATTAGATATATTATAGGATTATATACAATATTTCAACTAGATTTTTTCATTAGAAATCATGACATCTGGTAAAAAACATAGATTTGAAATAAAAGTTTGTATTAGCCAAAACCAAATAAAAATGAACTCAATTAGATATATTCTAAGATTTCTATTAAATAAAGAAACATGCCTTATCACAAGACACAAGTCTTATCATCTATGTGATTAGTTTGAAGTTTTTGTTCTCACCAAAAATCATCAAATGTAACAAAAACTATGCCAAAAAGAACGTAAAAAGATGATTATCATGCACAATCATTTTTTTAGCTCTTTTTGCACAATCTTTCTTACAATTTTTTTAGCTCAATCTCCAATTGGTTAGTATGTGTTTTGAACAATTATTTTTGGACTATGAGTTAGGAGAGAGAGAAATATCAAACTTGAAAAAGATGTATATAAATGCAATTAATTTTTAAACTTTAATTTTATAAACTCACAAAGAGAACCATAGAATTATAAAAAACTATTAAGGTTTGTACTATTTAAAAATTATAGTTGCAAGTAATAAAATTTTATACCTTTTATTCAGAGAGTGCAAATAATTAAAATAAGTAGGATCACACACCCTCTAGGGAAAATATGAATATATCTGTAGGAACACAATCCGGCATTAGGGATGAGGTCAATGCAAGAATGGGATAGGGTTTGAATAGAAGAGAAAAATGAAAATGCAATCTTGTAGGAACATGTGTTCGCAGGATTGCCAGGGTAAGCTTGTATGGGAATGCATGCAAAATCCTAGGTCAAACAGGTTGAGATAGGAAAAAGTCAAAGAGAAATCCTATGGGAACATAGCTTCATGGGATCGTGAGGTTCACAAACTTGCAGGAACGCATTTTAGGGAATATGTGTAGACAAAATAGGGGGTTTGATAGGGGAATGGGTAGAAAGATAGGGTAGGAAAAGTATGCAAATGAATACTAAGGTGTGACTGGGTTTGGTACATAGTGGTCACTAGATGTGCTAGTGTCACACGAGTAATGAGAAACCATTTTACATGAAGGCGATTAGCTGACGGTGATAGATTGGGTGAGGATCGAAGGTATTGGTCTAGGATAATTGACAAGGCTGCCCCACACATGCACTTAGATGACCATGGTGATAGCATTATGTGAGAGGTTGCACAATGAGATAGGTACATTCCACTTGCCTATAGGAGAGATGACGGTAATATTGGAGGACGTATACATGATTTTTAGATTACTAGTGCGGGCGACACTAGTGATGGCGATGAGAGAGATGACAATAGAGGTCATGGTATAGGGGTTTATAGGGCCAGTCATGCCATTCCATATTTGGAGAGGATAATTTGCATTGAATTAGCATTTGGATCGAGTAGCCCCAGAGAGATAGATTTACTTCTATGTGTGCAAGCTAGTATCGGGGTACATTGCCTTAGATACAGGTGGAATAGAAGTGACATTTGCATTGATACTAGTTATCATGTGGATAGTGGATGCAGGAGTCTTGGTGACTTTGGGATTGTTGATGCTAGCAGAGTTGTACCAAGATTTATACCAGATTGTGTATTAGGGTTTGGTCAGTAGGGGAGGAGTATAGGGTTCCTCATCTTATTATAGGTATGGGCATGGGAGCACATTGCAACATTTAGGCCAATTGGTTAGAGGGACAGGCAAGCAGAGGAGCTAGTGGCATATAGCTAGGGGAGCTATTGACCTATCACCATATTGAGGATTTGGACTACTGGAGAGTCTCGATTGATGAGATTAGGGTGGTGATATGGAGACCACATATGTGTCTAGGGCCATGGGCAAAGGAGCGATAGTAGTTACCATTCACAATATTTCCATGCTTCATGTTTGGATAGTGGGAATACATCACAGAGTAGTACCAACTAGATATGACCTTACAATAGTTTGGATGGGTCCAAGTGGCTCCAAGAGAGCTAAACTAGTATCAGCAAGTTACTCAAGAGCTAGTGACTATGTACGAGCTAGCACTACAAAGAGAGGGGTTACTTTGGGCCTGGGGGGAGTTAGAGCCACATCAATGGGATTGGTTTGGTAGGATGGAAAATGTGAGCTCCACACAAGAGTGACTACTAGGCTAGGCACAAGTGACTAGGGTGGCCAGGGTGGCAGGGGAGTTAGCCCAGGCAGCTAGGTAGGTTAGATATGTAGAGAGAGGGCTATGATAGTGGGTAGAGGTCCTAGTATAGGAGGAGGGGCTAGTACAATAGAGGTGGAGCATAGGGAGGTAGGAGGAGAGAGGGGTATACCCAAAGAGAAGAGACAAGAGAGGGGTAAAGCAAGGGAGAGGAGAGGAGAGAGGGGAAAAGCTAGAGAGAGGAGGGAGGGGGAGCAGAAGCCACAAAGGCAGTAAGGAGTGGTGGAGGTGGGTCACCCTTAAGGGGAGGGGATGATGGATGGGCAACCTAATATGCATCATTGTAGTAGACCCATGATGCTAGTAGCTAGCTACTACAAGATATACAACATGAGAGAGATCAACTTAGGATAGAGTGGGATCAGCTCTACCAAGAGTGGGATGTGGCACAGGGCAAGGCGAACAAGGAAAGGATAAAGGTGGGGAGACTACATGTGGAGGTTGGGCAGATGGAGGGGAGGTTAGATGTGGTTAATTAGGAGAGGTAGGCAATATAGGTGAGACTGGATGCTATTTTGTAGCAGTAGGATAGATTGGTGGTGGAGGTGGTGATCCTAAGAGCATAGACAGTGCTAGGTGGAGGGATGGAGGAGTTGAGGAGACCATGAGGAGAGGTGGAGGAGCTAAAAGAGAGTAGGATAATATCGAGGGAGATACCGTGCAATGGTCTCAGTAGACCAGATAGAGCATTACAAATGACCAATACCATTAGGGATAGCTAGGACCTAGACAAGTATGCAGAGAGAGGGGAGAGTGGATGGAGCACTAGGTGCTCATAGAAGACAAACGAGTCTTAGTGCACAAAGTAGAGTCATAGGACAAGATGGAGCCAGAGGTGAGAGATGGGGATGAGTGGGAGGAGGGATGAGGTAGAGAGCTGAAGTATAGGATGAGGATGGATGAGGCCTCTACCTCCACAACTAGTAGCACTACGAACAAGGAGGCCCACAGATGAGGGTCTAGAGAAGGAGGTGACAAATGAGGGAGACTAGTGATATGTTGGGTATACTTGCATGATTATTATTATGTTTGGATATATATATATATATATATATATATATATATATATATATATATATATATATATATATATATATATATATATATATATATATATTTGAGGGCATAGACTAGTTGTAGCTATATGTATGATATGGATACTATATATTTGTAATTTAATGGACTATGAGATTTTTTTGGGGGGGTATGTATTCATTTATTATTTGTGAATGAGAGAGATATACATAGAGTGGATCATTCTTTGGGGTGGGATATGTATGTATGGACTTATGATTGCATGAGTATGATTAAGATGTGAGTTTTATATATTTTTAGATGTAGATGAGAGACTAATGTGTTTGTATACAGGATGTGATGTTTGATGAGAGATATGATATTGCTGATAATTTTTGATGCAAGATGTTATGTTTCATGAAAGATATGATATTGTTGATAGTTTTTGATGCAGGATGTAATAGATTTTGAGGATGAGAATGGTTTTGATAGCAGAAGATGTGATCTATTTTGATAGGTTTGAGATGGTGTGATTGTCTTTGATAGTGCAGGATGTGATTTTCTATGATAGTGTTGATATGATGTGATTTTCTGTGAGAATGCAGGATGTGATTTGCTATGATAGTGCAGATATGATCTAATATGCTTGGATGTGATTTTCTATGATAGTGCAGATATGATGTGATATGCTTTGATGTGATTTTGATGATGTGATTTCATTTTAATAGTACCAATATGATGTTTATGATGATGAGAATGTTTATACAAAGTTGTTAACTAAATAGGAATGAAGATAAAGTGAATATTGGTTTTAGGAGGGTGGCACAAATTTAAAATAAACACAAAATAAAGATGAATCACAAATTTAAAATTTACACAAACTAAAGATGAATCACATATTTTAAAATGAATAAAAACTAAAGATGAATCATAGATTTTAAAATGAACACAAACTAAAGGTGAATCATAGATTTTAAAATGAATACAAACTAAAGATTAATCACATATTTTAAAATGAATACAAACTAAAGATGAATCACAGATGTTAAAATGAACAAAAACTAAAGATGAATCACATATTTTAAAATGAATACAAACTAAATATGAATCACAGATTTAAAATGCACAAAAACTAAAGATGAATCACAAATTTTAAAATGAATACAAACTAAAGATGAATCATGGATTTTAAAATGAACACAAACTAAAGATGAATCATAGATTTTAGAATGAATACAAAGTAAAGATGAATCACAACTTTTAAAATGAATACAAACTAAATATGAATAATGAATTTTAAAATGAACACAAACTAAAGATGAATCATAGATTTTAAAATGAACACAAACTAAAGATGAATCACATATTTAAAATGAACACAAACTAAAGATGAATCACAGATTTAAAATGAACACAAACTAAAGATGAATGTGATAACTAATTTGAACATTGTGAGGATAACATATCTGAAGTGAATTATAGAGTGTGAGGATATCTATCAGTGGGTAAAAGATCTAAATCTTATGATGGGGACATATGGTAAGAGAAATTCAAAATTGTGATAAGAGTAAATGAACGCAATTTATGATAATACAACATGCTAAAGTCTAGGATGTAGGGATACAACAAAATAGAAATAACTAATGAAGGTGACAATGAGATATAGGAAAATTTATAATGATGGGATAGTACAACCAAAATCTAAAACTAATATAATGATCGATGATAAAAATGATCATAAAACATAGGAGATACTGACTCTAAGGAGGAGGATGTTGGAAAACAATTGACCAACAAACTCGTAGTTAGAAGGATAGTGGACATAGAGCTAGGATAGTGACTTAAGATAAGGAGAATATGAGGGTGGTGGTCAAACCTTAATTTAAGGGATGAGAGTTTGTGAGAGAAGGATAATGAAGATAGTGCCATGTTTGATGAGAAAAAGGGAATCAAAAGATTTTGATACTATAAAGAGCTCAAGGTTGAGAGAGATAGGTGATGTAAAGGAAGAGGGTAGCAAAAGAGAGTAGGAGAAGGGTTTTGAAGGGGATGTAGGAATGGCTTTTGGTGACAATAGGGAAGGTAAAAAGAGTAATAGGAAAAAGATGTGGGGGGGGGAGTGAATGGTTAGACCATATCACTAATTGGTAATGACCATAGGCAAGGGGTAGGACCAATATGCACAACTTTAGACAAGCCATTTGTAGAATGCTCAACTGAAAGGGATTAAGTAGGGAATCAGATGGAAGGGAAAGGTTAGGTTGGGGGGATAAGAGTTATGAGGGAGTAGGGAGGAGAGGATAGGATTTTAAGAAAAGATGTAGGAGGGGGTGAGGATGAATATGCCTAGGGGGGATATAATCATGTGAGTCTTTGTATGGGAGAAAATTGTGAGAGTGAGGGGATATACTTGAAAGCTTTGAGCATGGGCTACTTCATGAAGAAGTACCACCATGTAGTGTGAGCACTTCATTTGATATAGGAATATTAGGGATCTACAAAGGTTACTAAGAACATCAAGGCCTTTTCCCCAATATTACATAGGACTAACTCAAACAAGCACACAAGGATTTTACCATCATCATACATGAGTCCTAGAGAGACTATTGTGGGAACGATGCTGGCTGATCCACAAGAAAATGATATTTCCCAAGTGCATCATGTGATCATTAGTGAAAACATGTTTGGAATATGCAAGGGTGATATCTGATTGACCAACAAGTAGGAAAAGACTATGGTTAACAACCATGCCTTTGAGTTGCCCAAGTCAAAGCACACCATGATATGAAAAGACCATGGCAACCTTGAGGAGAGGACAACTAAAATCACATGGAAGTGACCAATCAAAATACACAAAAACCAAAGATTAGAAGAAAGAACAAACGTATGAAAAATTAACATTTTTCTAAAGAGATCGAGATGATTGGATATTGACGGGCTAAAAATAAGGAAGAAACATTTAGAAAAGGACTTTAATGATAAGACATTTAGGATACTGACAAAAAGGTATAATAATTTATTTTTTCTATAGATGACGAGCTAGGGACATAGGTTGTAACAATAAGACCTAAACAATATGTACAAGCATGACTATACAATGAATGGGGATGCTGGAACATATGAAAAAATATAGTAGTGGGTATGTGTACGAAGGGAGAAAGCTCAAGATGAGGGGATAACATTGTTGTAATATAGTTATTGTTATAGGGGCATGATACATAAAGCACAACTTTTGTTACAAGGAATAGGATATTGCTATATTTACAAGATTATGATACATAGGATACTATTGTTGGTACAAGAATATGGTACATAGGGCATGGCTATTGTTACAAGGATATGGTATATATACCATTACTATTGTCACAAGCATATGATACATTGGAGTGATACAAAGGATAAGTTACACCTAATAGGATATGTAGAGTACAAGGCTAAAATACACCTAAGATGATACATGCAGTAGAGTACAATGGAAAGGTAGATATATGAACTACATGTATAATACAAGATCTAGGTGGGGTGTTGCAAAGTGGTGGAGACTGAAAGAAAATATCATGAGTTGTTTTGGGGGTAAGAAAGTGAAACTATGAGGGACACCTTGAAAAAATGAGGAGATGGGTGATGAGGTATGGAGTGGTGATGGGGGATATGTACATAATTGCTAGATAATAAAAAGGCTAAGTACACCTAGCACCTAATTGCTAGGATTTCACCAAGGTACCTATCCAGGGTGGTTGAATTGCCAAGCTTTCACCATTGGAAGATTCTTTTTCTTTACTTGCTTTTCTTTTATAAATAATTTAGTTTTTAGGTGCATAATTTATTAAGGTGAATGATATTGGTAGGATCATTCAAGACTTCACCTTCAAGGGTAGATAGCTAATAGGCCCCTAAGCCAAAAGACACTATGACCACATAATGACCAAGCCATGTGGGCTTGAACTTGCCTTTCTTTTCTCAGTTAGTTTGAATCTTCATGTTTTCTTTGAGGACCATGTCTCCTTGAAAGTTGCATGGATGGACCTTCCTATTGAAGTTGTGCTTAAGGTGATTCTGGTAGACCATGAGGTGGTCATAGGCTTGTTGCCTTTTTACATCAAGTAAATCAAGCTGGGTAAGTCGAGCCACTCTGTAATATTCATCTAATATTTTTCCCTGTAAAGAAATGCAAAGGGATGGGAGTTCAACCTCAATAGGTAATACTACTTCAACACCATAAACAAAGGAGTATGAGGTTGTGTCGGTGGATGTACAAAACAAGGTGTAGTATGCCCAAAGGGTAGGATTGATTTGTAGATGCCAATCATAGTCAAAATCATTAACAAATTTCTTTAGCATTTTAAGTAGGATTTTATTAGTTTCCTCTACCTGAATTGTTACCTTGTGGGAAGTATGGACTAGAAAAATGGTGATGGATCTGAAGGGAAGTGCATAATTCCTCCATATTGAGATTTTCAAAATTACCCCCATGGTTAGTAAAAATGGTAGTTGGGATGCCAAAGAAACATATGATATGATATAGGATAAATTTGGATAGTTGAACTCCTGTGGCAATGATAAGGGGAACTACTTCTACCCACTTAGTCAAATAATTGGTCGTAGTGATTATCCACTTGTGTCCTAAAGAGAGAGGTGCAATAACACCAACAAGGTCAAACCCCCAATAGGAAAAAGGCCTTGGTGGTGCGATAGGTTGTAGATCTTGAGATAGGGCTTGGATTAGACTAGCATGTTGTTAATAGGGTAAACACCATTTCAAAAATTCACATGCATCATGCTCTAGAGTAGGCCAATAATACCCAGCTTGAAGGATTTTCTTAGCTAGAACTATCTCGCTCATATGAGCATTGTAAAGTCCAGCATGTACCTCTTTGAGAGCCATTGTAGCCTCATTTTGGTCTAGACATTAGGAGAGAGTATCATGGTGACCATGACAATATAGGGTTTGGGTAATGATAGTATAATTGGAAGCTCTATGAATAAGGTTTTGGTGTTAGGTTCATGTGAGATGAGGAGATATGATACAATTTAGTAGGTAAACATGAATTTCATGGTACCATGGGGATTGGGGACCAACCAAGATGCATACCTGTGTTGACTCATCATTCTTAGATGCAGGCTCATGTAGCTGCTTGACCAAGAATTTATTTTGTGTAGCCTCACGCAGTATTTCCAAAAGAGAACTGATAGTAGCCATGGCATCTATTGCCTTAAGTTGTAGCCTAGGTATCTATGTGAGATAAAGTTGAGTAAAATGTTCCTTTAATTGATCAACTAACTCTTTGTAAGGTAGTAGCTTTTCAGTCTTGGTTTGATATTCATTCAGGGCTTATTTGATGATAAGTTGAGAATCTCCATAGACTTGTAGCTCTGTGATATTCCATTTAATGGCTATTTTGATCCCTAGAACAAGGTCCTCATACTCTAAGATGTTATTGGTACACCGAAACTATAGGTTACAAGTTTTAGGAATGTTATCTTCTTGAGGTGTGACCAAGAGTATGGTAGCACTAGAGCCATGGGATGTGTAAGATCCATCAAATTATAACTTCTAGCATGGTTTTTCTTCTATCAAATAGAGGTGTTCATCTAGGAATTCCATAATGAGAGGGTGGTCTATAACCAAGGGTGCATCTGCCAAGTGATCTATAATAGCCTGGCCTTTGATGGCCTTTATGTCAACATATTAGACGTCAAATTCACTAAGAAGCATGACCCATTTAGCCAAGCACTCTTTGAGTATTGTGCAAGATAACATATATTCTAATGGATCAATTTTGGATATTAGTTGCATAGTGTGTCTCAACATGTAATGACACAATTTTTGAGTGGTGAATACCATATCTAAGAAATCTTTTTCCATTGGTGTGTAATTCAACTCATATCCCACTAAGGTATGACTAATGTAGTAAATAGCCCTTTCCATTCTTGTATCATCAAGTTGTGCTAGAAGAGAACCTAGTATTGTTGGAGTAGCTATAATGTACAATATGAGTGGATGCCCTACAACCAGAGGAACCAAAATAGGTAGGTTAGCCAAGTATTGCTTAATGAGATCAAAGTTACATTGGCAAGTGGGGTCCCACCTAAAGTTCTGATCCTTTTATCAACGAGCTAGGAGATGAATCGTCTAACAGATTGTAGTTTCCCTTGAAGATAATGAAGGTGCTTGAGTGTCTTAGGAGGGGCCATATCCATGATTTATTTGACCTTTTAAGGATCAATCTCAATACCACATCATGATACAATGAATCCTAGGATCTTTCTTGAGCTAATGTTGGAGACACATTTCATAGGATTGAGCATGAGATGATATTTAGTCAATCAATCAAACACTTCCTTGAGGTGAGAAAAGTGAATAAGGGAATTAAGAGATTTGACTAAAATATCATCTACATAATCTTCAACAATCTTATGGATTAGGTCATGGAAGATGACCATCATGGCACATTGATATGTTTCCCTAGTGTTCTTTAGCCCAAATGGCATCATGTTATAATAGAATGTTCCCCAAGGTGTGATAAATGCTCTCTTATGTTGGTCTTCCTCTACTATCTAAATCTAGTTGTATTCAAACAAACCATCCCTGATTGATAAGAGCTTATGGCCTATGGTGAGATCAATAATCATGTCTATATTTGGTAATAGGAAATCATCTTTCAGACAAGCTTTATTGAGATCTCTAAAGTTTGTGCAAATTTTGATATCACCAAAAGGTTTTGTAATAGGTACCATGTTGGAAATACATTTAGAATAGTTAATTAGGTGAATGATTTTTTCCTCTAGCAATTTTTCTAACTCCACTTTAACCAACAAAGTACTTTGGGGTGCATCTTATGAAGCTTTTGCTAGACAGGTTTGGCCCTTGGATCCATAGCCAAATGGTGTACTACTAACTTGGGGTCCAACCCTAGTAGGTCTTGATAGGACCATGCAAAGTGACCAACATTTCATAGAGGACTTCAATGAGAAGATCTAATAACTCAGGTGCTAGAGATAACACAATATATGCAATATGTGGTATCTCAGTCAGACTGATATTGACTAGTCTAGTTTCTTTTGTCAAGACTGAAGATATGGGAGGCTTATGCTCCTATGGGGTAAGGATGAAATCTCTATCTTTAGGTGCCTCTAAGAGGTTTTCACCATCAGTTACATTCTTTATTTTCATTTCATTTTTTGAGTCATCCAATGGTGCCCCAGAGGAGTTTTTACCAAAGGATGTTTTTCTTTTTCTTTTTTTCTTGTTTTCTTTTTTGTTTCCTTTTTCAACTCAATTTTGTGACTAGAGACTTCCTCCTCCCCAAAGTAAACTATTGGATCTTTTTTGTAGACATATGTTGATGGTGGTGGTAGTTTTCTATGTAGTATTTATGGCCCCATGAATTTAAGGAGTGCATTCTTGATGGAAAATTCATCAACACGAACAACACTTGGTTGGTCCCAATCAATGAGTTTAGGGTAAGCAAGTGATAGGTATATAAGATTTAGGGACAATTGGTAAAGCATGGAGGATCTTAAGAAAAAATTTTCAAGGAAAATATCATTGTAGGATTTCTTTTCTACTTCCTTGGGAATGTCTTCAACCTCAATGAGACTATTTTGGATGTTTATGAAGGCATGGTCTTCTTCTATAGTGCCTCTAGTTATGGGGAGTCCATAGCCTAAGCCCTTCTTTTTCTTTTCTAGGTATTGCTTCTATAGGCTACCTAATACTTGATTCTAGACTTCCTAGACCACCTCCTTGATAATCCCATTGTTCAATGGCTAGGCAATGTGACCATGGGTACTTTTGTTTAAGGTGATCAAGCAATTCTTCATTTTTTGGAGGTGGCTCTTTGTATAGCCATGTGTTGATATCTAGAGAAATTTCCTCTCCATCAAGGATATCATTGGTGATAAATGTAGTAGGGCCCATCTGCTTGAGTTGAGAGTAGTATCTGGACTTGGTTCTTGATGTGTCAAGCACCCTTGAGTATGCAAATCAAGTGGTAGAGCACTGAAAACAAAAGCATCTATGAGACCATATTCACCACAACCTTGTAGTTTATCTTAATAATGGAAAGAGTCAAGGCTAAAATTGTATTTATATTGTGGTAGGTGCTAGAGGAACTAGCCATGGTGTGGCCAATTTTGATTTTGGGACAATGGTTGGTGTATGAAGCTTTGACTGCATTGTAATAAGTAAAGGGTTTAGGATCTACATGGATGGTTACTTCAGTGCCATTATGCAGGAATTTGACAAATAGATGATATGTGAATGGAATAGCCTTCATGGCATGAATCCATGGTCGGCCAAGGAGGATGTTGTATGGAAGGTTAAGATTAACTACATGACAAACTATTTCTTGGGTAGCTAGGCCAACTTTGAGAGGGAGAAAGATGGTTCCTATAGTGCTGCACTCCAAGTTGTCACATGCTTTGATGGTGATTACCTCATTAATGATTTCTACCTTAGTGTATCCTACCTATTTGATAAATCTTAAAGTACATAGATTTAAAGCCAATCCATTATCTATCATGACACATTTGACTAAAAAGTTAGAAACCATGACAACTATTTGAAGTGGAAGGATATGATCAAGTTCAACTACTGGGATGTGAGAGGTTTTGAAGGATAAAGAACATGATGTAGAAAGATGGCCAACTAAGTTGTAGAAATTGGTTGCATTTATGTTAGTGGGGATGCATGACTCATGGAGAGTATTATCAAGGATCTCTTGATAAACTGAGCTCATTCGTAAGAGATCTAGAATAAAAATTTGAGCTGGTGTGTTTCCAAAGTATTCCAAGATATAATATTATATTGTTTTTCAATATGAAGGTGCTCTAGATGGAGGTGGTCTTGATGGTGTGGACACAGTTGGGACAGTTATATTGAGTCAATCTTGGTGAGTAGTAATTACACATTGGGTATCTAGGCCATTGTTGTTTATAACATTGATGGATGGCTCAACTTGTGATATGCATCTGATAAGGCTCCCATAGTCCAGATATTCTAAGGTATAGTTTTGAGACTTATCTTGATTATTGCCTTGTTTATTTTGAGCATTATTTTGTTTGTTGGGAGGAGTCTTTTGAGGTACTTTTCCTATGTTTGTTTTATTAGGAGGAAAAGCATTTTCATATATCATCAACCTTGCATTGGGTGAAGCTTGTGCCCCCACTGTGATCTCTTTCTAGTCATAAATTTCTTGGACATAATCTTTGAGTTGCATGCACTTGAGGGTTATGTCCTTTGACATGATAGAATTTGAAAAACTCATCATCCTTATACTAGGATGCTCTAGACTAATTAGGTTCCAAGGGTTGTGTATACAAATATCAAACAAGATTATCCTTCGCTAGTTTTTCAAATATTGCATCAAGCGGCTCCCCCAATGGGGTGTACATGTTTGGTTGTCTCTAAACATGTTTAGGTCTAGCTGAAAGTGTGATGGCATTAGTTTAATTGTGATGGGTGGGTACTTGTTGATTGTTCTACATAGACAGTTGCTGATATACAAGGGGTTGTTGTTGATAAGGTTGTTATTGACAAAATGTGATGGGAATGTTGGCAACTACTCCAATGATATGAACATTTTGGGTGTCAATGATGCCATCTGTCACTATGTTTTTGTTTTTATTCCAATATTACTTTTTGTCATTTCTTGGGCTTAGCTCTTGGGTTTTTTCTTTGTAAAGTTTGATGACACCATCCTTGATGAGCCCTTGTTCAAGTCCCATCCATTTTTCCTTAATGTCTTTGTATGTTTGTAAATAGTTCATAACCATGTGATGGGTAAGACTAGGATGTGCATTATTTATGAACATTTTGACAAAGTGATGTTCTAGGATGGTACATGAGATCCTAGTTGTGAGGGTTTTCCAATGTTGTAAGTATTTTGCAAGGATTTCTCCTCCTTTTTTCTTTGTATGAACTAAGCTTACTACAGATAACTCATTTTTGACAAGATGAGCATATTGAGCCACAAAGGCTTCAGTAAGATTAGCTAAGGTTTTAATGGTAGCCTGGGGGATATGACAACCACTATAGGGTTGGCCCACCTAAGATTTTAAAAAAAAGTTACATGAGGAATATATCATTCTAAACCACTTCTTGGAAATGCATATAGAATTCTTTGACATGTGTGACTGGATCACTTTTCCCTCTAAATTTATCAAACTTGGGGATCTCAAAGTGTTTAGGAAATGGTGTCATTGTGATGGTTTTGTCAAATGGATATTGGCAATCATTTTCAAATTTAAAAGCTTTGGAATTTGTACCATCTTTGAGGGCCTGAGAGTATTTTTCATTTCCTCCCATTTGGTGTTTACAGGTGGGGGAGTAGATGTTCCTAATCCAGGTGCCTCTAGTGTGGGATATGTAGCAGAGTTTGAAGGTTTATATGGGACACCTTGACTACCATATGGTGGATGTGGAAAAATAGGGTTTATAACTAGTGGGATGGAAGTGATAGGCTATTGGAATGTAGTTTGTGTATACTGTTGCATCTACTCAGTAGACTGTGGTTGGGGCTAGTAAGTATGAGGTTGTTGTCCTACTAGATAATTCTATGTGGATACCTAAGCATACTATTGGGATGATGATTATGGCTGAAAGGGTGGTAATGCCTATGCCATGCTTTGGGAATATATACCTTGCCCAATGTAGGTTGGTTGTGCTCCTATTTGAGAGAGTAACTAATTATGAATAGGTGGAAGGTAATTAATTTGAGGTAGAGTGTTCATAGCACGGAATTGCAGTGGAGGGATGGTTTAGCTATTGCCTAAGGGTGGCATAGAAAAATAGTTTGTGAGGGGTGGTAGAGAATATCTTTGTGAAGTTAGGGATGAAAGTTTCTGAGGCATGGACATGGATGTAGCATTGAAGGGGAGGCTAGTAGTAGGCCCTCATGCCATAGCAACATCCCAAGGTCCTAAATGAAATGAGACTGAAGTATTTTGGCTAGTAAAAGAGGCATTAATAGTGATGTTTGGTGGGATGGAAGATTAGGTATTTGACCCTAGTGGTGTCATTCGAGTAATAAATGAACTAGACGTGTTGTGAGATGGAAGGGAAAATGTAGTGTTGCTAGATCTAAAAGGAGAATTTTGTGAAGCAAGGAGATGAGTGATGGAAGTAGATGTAGATGATATACTTGAGGTTGGTTGAGATAAAGTATATACTAAGGATTGAGTTAGGATGGAATGAGTATTTTGTGGAATGGGAGCAGTCACTTGGGTTGAGAGTATATTTGGGTCTATAGGTTCTATTTGTGGTGGTTGGTACTCACTATTGGGTGAGGAGAAAGGATCATAAGGGCCAAATGACCTTACAAATGGTGGTTGCCACCCCAACAGGGGATGTGTAGGATCCATAATGTTGGGAGTTGGTGGGCATCCAAACTCAAAGGCACCAACATTGTCCCTTAAGAAATTTGCCATGATGGTTTCCTTATTTTGATCTATTATGGCATTAACAATGGTTGCATGGCCAAGTTGGTTGATGAAAGCATCAATATCTATGGAAGAACTTGTGTCTTGAGAGAGTTGTGGTGGTGGATTTGGTGGTGTCATGGAAACTATGGTGTAGGGCTGAGTTTGAGATGTACTATTGCTATGACTAGGATCCATATTCTTTATCCATGTGTTCTTATTGAAATATGTGGTAGGTGGCATGGAATTCTGATTTTCCTAAGGATGGAATGTAAGAAGGATGATGTTAAATATATATGATGAAGTGATTTTCCTAAGTGTTACTAGGGTGGATTGGTTTCTTGAGATGTGAATAAAATTAGGTACAAGTGTGTTTAATGATACCTTAGGAACCTAAATGATATTGTACTAAATGATGGAGACTGTGTTTCCCTTAAATGTGATTTTGAACAATGTGGTGGTGGTATCAAACCCTAAGGTAGCCAAATGTCTATTTTTAGAAGATAAAGAAGGATCAAGTGTGTAACCTAACCTTTGGCTCAAGGTGATGTGGGACACAAGTTATAGCCCACCTAAGAAAATACTTAGTTTCAAGGATAACTATGATGGTGAGATATATAGAAAGTATTTTTAGGGAAACAAAGTTTTAAAGAAATGATGCTAAATGCTTCTAAGTAAGTGAGTAAATGGTGGAAGATACTAGGTTTAAATGATGCATGTGGAGGATTCTTTTAAAACTTAAGGTTGATGCACAAATGGGAGGAGGTGATCCTATTTTAAATGCTTGTATGGGGTAGTGGTTCCTACATGAAAGACTAAACCTATGAGGAAATTAGTGGACAAGTGTGCATGGAAAAAGAAAGACATAATTAGAGTTAGTAAACACTAGAGTAGTTGATAAGGCTATGGTTGACACCTCGTCAAAGAGTTAGGTTCTAAATTTTGTAATCACACTCAGTTTGTAATGCAATGTTTGAGCCATCTTTTTTAATGTGGTCTCGCTTGGCAATCCTTGGGTTAGGGGTGTTTTTTTGTGCTCTACTTATATTTCCTTTTAAAGTGGTATTGTTGGAAGTTTATCCTTTTTCAACTTACTCCTAGGTTGGCCTAACATGAGAGATAACCCTAAGAGATTTGATCACAACTATGGATTTTATAGGTAGTGATTATGCTAAGTATACCTTTTTTGACCTTGGGTTGGGAACATAAATCAATTGAGAAATAGCCAAGTTTCTAAAAAAAATGGTAAAGTTGAGTGAAGTGGGACAAACTAGACTTTTAGGATTTGTTGTGAATGATCTTGCTAACAATATTTTAGCCAAGAGTAAGGAGCATCTATTTTGAAGACAAAAGTGTTGTTTTCAGTCAAGTATGGTAAGTAACAAGGATACTTTGGAAAGAGAAAACTTTTGGATTAAGGAAAAAGGGTTTGTTTGCAATTGGATTTTTCTAGGAAGTGTGGTTTCGAGATAAAAAATATAGTTTTGGAAAAGGTAAGTATAAACCAAGGAAACAAAACATTGTTGCAAATGGACTTGCTAATAGCTACTTGTATATTAAAAGATGGGGTCCTTCAAAGACGAAATGTGTTATTTTTTGGTCAAGTAGGATAGGTAACAAGGATATTTTGGAAAAGGACAAAATTTTGGACTAAGGAAAAAAGGATTTTTAACTAGGACTTTCTTAGTGGTTTTTTGTTTGAAGGAACAAGTATAATTTTAGAAAAAGGGAAAGTTGAACCAATGAGACAAAAGTTATTCAAATGGACTTGTTAACAACTACTTTTTGAAATAAAAAAGATGGGATTCTTCTAATATGAGGGATTTATGAGAAAATAGTTTCTCAAAGGAAAAAGAAACTTTGAGAAAGACAAAAAAATTATCTCTTTAGCAAAAGGATTTGATAATAACCATAGAATTGTGTATGTTTTACAAATGTTTTTCAGGGGTATTGAGCACAGATAAGACAATTAAAACACATGCTTTATCCCTAAGGTCAATTTTTTTAGTTGAAATATGTTATTCAATGGCCCACAACTTGGTGTCTCATGATTCTCGTGCAATATGTCCCTCTTTTCAAAGAGGTGAGTTTATACAAGATTCGATTGACAAATGATACACATCAAAGAATCTTCAAGGCATGACAAATAAATGTTCCCATTCTGTGGGAACAATGACCCTTTGAGATGAAACCCAAGTGGCCTCATGCCTCTACCAGGGGAGCACAATGGTGAGTAATATTGAGGGATGATATTTCCCTTGTACTGTGAATGAACATACCATGGATAAAATCAGGAAACTTTGACTAAGGGGGTTGTAAATGAGTTTGTGGTGTCTCACCAAATAGTTGTTACATATGTGATCCACTTAAGAATTTATTCCAGACATGTTCAAATCATGGGAAAGTTTTCCCACCTTAGGCTACCCCCAAAAACACACTACTCAAACTTGGGTGATACAGCAAGAAAGTTTACATTTCCCCTCATTTATATACTAACTAGACTTTTTACTAGTTTCAACTTCTCACCAAAGGGGAAGTGCTTCCCAGAGGTGGATTAACTCACTAGAAGCACTCCTAGGTTATTATAGCTGATCTTGCTAAAAACTTTTGGTACATACATCACATATTTTAAGGTCTTAAGATGCAAGAAATAGAGAAGACAAAAACGTGCTTGAGGGCACAATCTCATAACATGCAAGGCACTTGGTTCATTTCTATTTGGATGCTTTAGTGTGTCCTAAAAAATTAGTTTTTGAAGACACACATGAGCTTAACATTCAATTTGTTCATTTCCAACTTTACAGCGGTCACCAACAAAGGGAAATCGAGTCAAAAAAAGTAAATTGATCGAGAAAGCTTTAAAAAGGAGGAAATAAAGGAAAGTTTATCTTTAAGGCATTCAAGATTTGATGGATTTATTTTAAGCCCCAAAATTTAACTGTTTATACATAATGTTGATTGCATTAGTTCAATTTAAAGAACTTTTCATTCAACGGTGGATTATTTAGTTAAGCTATTCAAGCATTTCCAATTAAAAAAAATGCCCTAAAGACTTAGCCATTCATTCCATAAAAAACCAATATTTGTTCAATTTTAATCCTTGAAACACAGTTATGGTGACAAAAACCTACAAGAAACCAATTAGTGTTTTGCTTCAAAAAATACATGCAATAGAGAAATGTCAAAATTTACTAAGTCAAAGTTGCAAATCCACAGGTTTAGGTAGCAATTCTATAGGCACAAGAACATGTCAATGGTTGTAGGATTGATGTACAGGGACTAGTGAAAAGTGTAGGAAAAGTAGGTCGTGAGATAAAATGACATAGAGCAATCCCACAAAAAGGTGATCCCACGAGTTCTTGGAGGAGCATTCCCGTGAAAAGGTGTGTTGGTAGGTTTGACTAACAATAGAAAAAGTGGGTTTTTGAGGGTTGACTAATAGGTTGACACGTTCTCACTAGTATTTTTTTGTGATCCCACTGGCAAAGACTAATGTTCCCATGGGGATAAGGTTGGTGGGGATGTGGGGGCTATTTTTGTGACACATGGTGATGAGGGTTTGAGGCAAAGGGTAATCTTGCTTCTGTGGGTTTGCGTCCTTGTTGGTGTATGGATTCAATCCTGTTGTTGCAGGTTTGTGTTCTTGGGATGGTGGGATTGCGAACAAAGTGGGTTTTGAAGTGTTCTAAAGAAAAAATTGACTATATGGCTAGGAGCATGATTTCCAATGAGATACCTATATACCTGCAAAAATATTAGCAAACCACCTGCACACACCCTCAAGCACAAAACATCATTTTAGTTAGTTTAGCATAAAAGATAAAAAACCATGATTATAGTGACCCAAATGTGGGGTCCCACTAGGTGTGCCAAAATGTATCACCTAATCTAGTTAGTGTAAAAGGAATACTAATACTAATAAGAACATTTCCACAACTAAACAAGCTAACACTTAACATAGGACCAAAGAAGACAATACAAAGGAAAGTAGACCAAAGATGGTAAACTCCTCAAGTGCTTCTCATGATGAAAAAGCTATGTCCCTCATGAGAGGGGATGTATGCTCATAGTGTGCTCAAGCCTCAAGTGAATGGGTGATTATCAAATGTGTGTGTGGATGGGGTTTTCAACAATGGAGGTATGGAGGGGTTTTAGCATGATGATGGTATTTTGTTAGTTTTTAGGCTCTCAAAATAGCATTATAACTTTGCAAAAGAAGTGGATGATCTTTGTCAAGGGAGAGAGTATAATTTATAGGCCAATGGGTATTGAAATGGATGGTCAAGATGCAAGGATGGAAGGATGGTGATGGAGGGCTGAGATGTACTTTGTTGGCTTCTGATTTAATAGAGTTTGAATAAACAAGTATGCAAGGAAAGAATGCATTTATGGGCATCTATCTCCAATAATGGACACAATTCACCAAGAACCTAAGACAACTATAAGGCTAGACCCTTCTTATACTTCAGGCTTTTCAAAACCTAAGTGAGTGAACCTCTTAAGATCTAATTATGTGACTAGTGCAATAAGCATAATCAAGATTTAGAAAAATAGATGAAACACCTAAATCTTCTATACTTAACCAAGAAATCACAAGAATGAAATAGCTAATAACATGACTCATGAAATTGGTAAGCTAAGTGAGGGTTAGACTTTGAATAGCTTTCAACATAAAAGAGAAAAACATTTGATTAATAATGTTGAGTTTAGCGAAGCCCAAAATATTTACTAGTAAGAATGAATTGATCCTATAATTGGTCAGTGTCTAATCCATTGGGCAATTCTATGAATCAAATACACACATATAGATACTTGAGACATATTCATATATTTAGATATCTAACCTATCCATTCACCTCGTAAATAGACATCTATCTTCATAAGAATTCTCACTACTTACTAAATATTCTCCTAATGAAACCTACAAGCCTATCAAGGTAAATAAGCATTTACCTAGTGCTTTGTTCCAATAGCAAACTTATCCAAACATACAACCTTAAGGGATTGCAAATGAGTTTAAGCTCTTTGTTCTTGAACACAAAACATTGTAGATAAAAAAGGAAGGACACAAGAATTAGAATGAAACTAAAGATATTTCTGGTCAACAATATTCATTTCCTTGAAATTATACATTCATATGCCTGAAATTAAAACATAGAAATGCCTAACAAATTAGAACTAGCTATATTATCTTCACTACTATTCATACAAGAGAAATTGCCGAAGAAAATGTGGTTACAAAAATGAAAAAACATCAAAAATGGAACCATTGGTCTTATAGATCTAACAAAACTCAAGATTGGAACCCCTATGGTATCACAATAGTGAGTCCTTTTTTTCTTTCAAAACTAGAACCCCTACAATGGAGAAAGAAAGAGAAAGATATAGGAGGAAGTGAATTCTTGGATCTAATCTGAAGATGACATGTGTCCACTTGAAATTCCATCTCCTAGCAGTGAAAAGAATCTCTCTATAAATACATATCAAATCTTCAATCATTTTGGCCTCCAAAAACAAGAAATATCTAAGATATTTGATTGAAAGAACATAACTAATTTGATGCCAAACTTGAAACCAAGGTAAAGGTAAAAATCAGTTAAATATGACCTCTAGAAGCCAAGAAGACCTTTTAGAATTGATTTTCTTCACATTTAAACTTCAACAAGACTTCATATCTAGCTCCTAATGAACTTTGATGCACAATGAAATTGTTTTCCTATTCTACTGAGAATGCTAGAAAAACATAAATCTTATTATAGGGTATGTGCAGGATCTTGGTGTGCCAAAAAGTGGCGATCTAAAAAATATGTAGTTCTGAAATGCCTCAAAGAATTTCAAAATCTATTCCCACTTTTTTCCTACCCATCCTGATAATAATTGAAAACAATTAATACTTTTATAATTCCTACTATATCTTTCAATACCAACCTTATATGGCCATCTTTAAAACATCCTAAAAATGTGTTTTTGGCATGTTCTTATGTGTTTTTTACTTCGAGCATGTAGCTGACGACTTTTTTTTAACCAAAATTTGATGTAATGAAAAGGGTTTCTTAAGAATGTTCTTAGCTTTTCATAAATGTAAGTTTTGTCAAATTACAAGTTCAATAAGTAATTATTACTTATTTTCTAATGGAGTTAGCTACAAAGTGCTAATTGACATACTGGTTGAAAAATAGCTATAACTTTCAAACCGTATAAGATTTGTGAAATCCAAAAGATGCATCACATTCTATGCTTTGACTAGTATAAGAAAAAAAAAAAAAACTTAATTTTGATTTTTTTTGAACTAGTTAAGGTGGTCAGACATGGGAGTTTTTTAATTCTGAAAATAGTATAGTAGAAAATTCATAATTAATTATTTATTTGGAATAAAAATTGCCAAAAATATGCATCACATCCACGCATGAGTCTACTTTTTATATCTAAAATTATATTTTAAAAAATTATCATTTGATTATGATTAAGGTGGTCAAACATACACCTACTTTTTATTTTTGCACTAAAATTTTTGTAGTACTGCATTAAAATCAAAACTTTTGACCAATCAAATAATTTTTTCTCCAGATAAGGACTTGTTTTTTAGAAACTAGATTCAATTTCTTATAGATTATTTTCTTACAACTTTTTGATATAAAGTCCAGAACCACTTTTAAATTATGTGTCAAGTTGACATAACCCTGATTTGCTGGTTTTTCACTACCACTTAAGGCCATAGTTTGGTACACCATGATCCTGCACATACCCTATAACTTGAACTAGTGAAAGCCTGTGAAAAATATGACCTCATATTTAGAAAGTACATTTCCTCCTAGTTCCAATAGTACATTAAAGTGCCTATTTTGGACAAAAATTGCTCTTGTGGTAGCCATTTGAAATTTAGGCTCCTAAGTCATGAACATAGCTAAAAGAAAAGTTTAAATGATTATATAGTTGAAACTATATAAAAACCTTTTCTTTTATTTAAATCTTTCCAATTGAAAAATCATGCATTAATTCATCCCTAAATTTGATTTTATATCATTTTCAAAATTCCCAGTCCACTGATGCCAAGTGTTGAAACTTGATTCGACAATCACCTTTTGAAATGCTTTTAATTAATTAATTGTTTTAATTCCTATAGCATTTCATAGTATCTTACTCAAGATTTCATCCTTTCACAATCTCCTAATGACATGAGGAACACATTAATATACACTTAATATATTAATCTTTTAAATATTAATCCTTTAAATGATCTCATGACGAAGCAGTGTAACCCTCTTTGTTTTATGTATATGCTCTTACAAATTTTGTAAGAGTGTAAAGCCTTCATCCTCAACCTCCCACTCCTACGACCTCAATGTAACATCATAGGCCTCTTAATTTCATCTTCTGACCTGATGATGGGCCTTCAAAATGCACCACATGTCCTCCTCCTCTTTGGTATTTGACATAGTCAAAATATGTTGACTTTGGTGGCCGGATGGGCCCCTCCATGCAAGCAGTGGCTTCCATAAGATGTGTGTCTTTAAGACACTACAACATTCCACATTTAGGCTTTTGAAATGTTTTAAAAGATAAATCCCAATCAATGTGGGATATTGGCAGCAAATCCTTCTTCTATACTCTTGCCTTGGATGCAGGTGCGCCTACTTTGTTTTACTTCCTACCATCATGAAAAGCCTATGCTCTTCCTTTGGTGTGGAGTGTGGCTCAAAATGTGGGTCTCCCTTTATACAATGGCTTCCTTATTCCTTGTTATGGATGCTTTTTTTGTGTGATGCAACTCTCATGGATGTTATGGGAGATCCCCCTTTCTTGACATAAAGTTCTTTATTTTTTACATATGTTGGTTGGCCTCCTCACAACTCTTAATGCCACCATCAAATCATAGGGGATTCTACTATTGCCTTACTCTAAGCCTCTCCTTTAAATTTCCTCTTATCTTCCTTGCACACCCTATGGCTCTCCTCAACTTGGACGTGAGGTTCTATCTTTGCATAGGTGAGTCCTGCCCCATATTCCTCCTATCGTGCCATGGAGATCTTCTGATGTTACATTATCCTCCTTCAATGCCATGGGTGGCTTGTGTCCCTTCAAATAGTTGTAGCTTCCCCATATCCAACACTTTTTTTTTTCCTTGTATCCAGAGATGAATATGAATTTGGAAACAAATATTGGAAAGTAAGGAACTGACATATTCTGCACTACCATCTTTGTCACCTATACATGAAATCAAAATATCTCAAAATGCAATAATGTGAGTAGCATGAAGAAAAACCAATTTTTTTTTATCCAAGATAGTCTTGGCTCAATGGTTTTGTGAAGGAATTGCACTCTTGGAAATAAACAAGCATCCTATGTAGCTTGTAAAATAAAAAGGTTTCCACTTTAAGACAAAGTCCTCCTTAAAACTATAGTTCATACAGATGAATCACAACAATAATCTTCTTTCATCTCTAGTGTGTATGTGATCTAGTATGCCATTTAATCTTGAGGAAAATACATGTTCACAAAAAAAACATAATAATTACAAACATTATAATCCTTCTATGAAATTTTTTAAAACCCCAATGTCTTTATCAGTCTGATACTAGCGGGGCCCCAAAGCAGATCTAACTAAAAAAAAATTGTTTTTGAACAATTGAACTATCAAACTGATTCATTGAACCCTTCATACTAATTAGAAGCAAGTTTGGCTATTGGTATATCATTAAAACTCATTTTATCACTTTATTGCAACTTGTGGACTTTGTGCCAAGAGGTCTTTTGACTGGCTTTAAAAACTAATATGAACCTCTGATTAGGTTCTAAAATAAAACATACTAATTCTCTGTTCCACATACTTGCACCTTGTTAAACCTTGTCTCGTGAAAAATTCTTAGTCAAAAGATAATGACTATCAAAGTTTCCCTCTTAGAACTACTTGTAAGAAAATATGTTAGAAAACTTTAAATCACTTTCAGATTTGGCTTGGAAAATTGGGTAAACTGACACTTGGGAAAGCAAAAACTAGGGCATTGATTATATGTTATGAGGAGAATAAAAATCTTTTATTTGGGCTCATGAAAAATAACTAGATGCATTTGGTGAATGGTCAAAGTGAGCTACTCAGAATTTGCAGATTAGAAACACTAACAAAAAACTGATTTTTGCAAATGGAATGGACCTGGGAAAGCATGCAAACAGATTCATCAAGACTTGAAAGTTGGGACACTTAGAGTATTTTTAGAATAAAAAATAGTGATACAATCCATTCAACCTCACCTATTACTGATTTCAAGCTATGACATCAGAAACAGGGGTATTGATCAATTTGCATTTCATGACACTAGTTAAACTTTATAAATTGCAAATGGAATCATGTTTGAAAACTAATCAAATAGATTCATCATAAGCTCAAATCAGGAAGATATAAATTCTCTAATCCCTAGAGTATGATGCAAACAAAATTTTCTTATTTGGATTAACTAGTCAAAATTTATGATAGGTGAAACAAGGCCTTCCAGAATTTTGCACAATTTGCAAATGTATGAAAACAATAAACTATCAACTTTGAAGGGTTTGAAACCTAATCAAATAGACTCAAAATGACTTGAAACTTGGAACGTATGTTCCTTGATATTCATATTACTATCCCTAAAGTGATGGGTCATCAGACATTTCTGGGTTAAAGATATTCAAAGGCAAATTGGGCTTCCTATCATTGTTTGACACTTGGGAAAAAATGCAGATTTAAAAATTGCTCAAAATAGGACTTCACAAAATGGCTCAGAATGAAAATTTATCTTGATGAAACACATAGAGACACTAAATACATGGTGTTAGAAACATTAAACACCTCATGGGCCTCAAATTAATGGTTAGGTACATATGCATCAAAAAGCATTTAAGGGCTCAATTTTCTCAATGGTACTCAAAATTAGTGCTTCAATTTTGAGTCCCGACACACTCAAAGAGGAGCACAAGGATTGTTCTTGTTTAAAGCTAGTAGGGAAGTGACAATTTTCACAAGGAGGATGAGTTTGAGAGGATAGGATAAGGGTTGGTCAAGGGAATAATGAGGGAGGTTGAGTTGTAAGAGGGATGTAAGAGTCATTAATGGCATGTAAGAGCCATTAATGCTCTTGGATGGGAATGGAAGAGGATAAAGGGGATATTTTGAATTTGGAAAGTTCTAACCCTTGCTTAAATTTTTGTACATGTTTAGGAGGGAGATTAGGATTTTCTTAGAAAGGGGTTAGGGGGGCAAGTGGCTTAGCTTTGATGGGATGGGTTTGTTATGTGGCTAAGTGAGGTTAGTATGGGTGAATGGGATGGATTAGGAGTAAAGGTTTGTCATAGGGATGTTTTAGGGGTTTAGATATTTTATTAAATGATTTATTTAATATAAGGAGGGTATGGAATGAAATTAAATATATTTGAGAATTTATTTAATGTAATAGAGGAATAGAGTTTTAATTGATAAGTTGATTTTGGGTTATCATTTGATTTTATCAATTGGACTATAGTTAATTAATTTAATTAATTGATTGGAGGATGAAAAATAACTAATTAAATAATAAATATTCAATTAGTAATGTCTTAAGAGATGACAAAATACAATTTCCTAATGATGCAATCAGATTTAGGTGCCTACACATACATACATACAAATCCTCCACAAAAATAATGTAGAGCAAGAAAAATGGATAGAGTTCACGAGAAATTTTACAAAAATATGTCATAGTAGATATTTTATGAAAGAAACAAGCAATAACCTAGTTAAATGGGTCTAGATGTTGATTATCTCAATTGATATATATGTATATTTAACTAGTTATGATATTTACATAGAATAATGACTTTGTTCTTCAACTCTTTATACTCAACTCTTCATTGAAGTTATTATTCCAGTAGTGAGAATAGCTCCAATTTTTCATAACATTCTAGAGCATATAGTGATTTCTAAATAATAGTAGTATTAGATACTTGGGATGTAGAGATCACAAGGGAATGATAATGAATTCCTAGATCTCCACATGATAAATACACACACACACACACACACACACACACACACACACATATATACATATATAGAGAGAGAGAGAGAGAGATTTACACACACACAGACATATATATACACACACACATACATACATACGTACATATATACATACTGACATATATACATAGAAATATATACATACATACATATACATGCATGTATGTATGTATATATATAGAGAGATCTTTTTTAAGGTGCTTATTACATATTAGCTATACAATAGAAAAATTGATCCATCTGCATACATATTCCATAATCCAAATAATAAAATAATAAAACTCATTCAATTCATGCTAAGCTACTTAGCTCCAAATCCTACATAAAAATAATGTTGATTGTCCATTTTATTGTACCTAATCTGATGACAATTCTACAAGAATTTGTAATAAATCCAACTAATTAGAAACTAGACCAAATTAACAGCAATATAAATAGATATTTGGGATTTTCACAGGGAGAGCATGTCAATACAATTCAAAACCTAAAAAATTTAAATCAAGTCATTTATTTGTAATTATTTTAAGCTTTTAATAAGACAGACATAAAATACAATGTTTGCAAGATCAAAACATTTTAGTTAAATTTACTGCCAAACATAGAACAAATAATAACATAGTCCACTAAGTGTCCCAAAATGTTCCTAATTGGTAATACCATGTCTTAATTTGGCAAGTTACCTTTTCCCTTTCTCTATATCCCGTAATGTTTTTTATTCAATAGCTTCCTTTTACGTTTAGCCTTTCAATGACTACTACTCCCCATTTAGAAAACAATATTGGGCACCTAGTCATACATTATAGAACCTTATTCAATTGTATGGCCCCCAAGAAATCATATATCTCAAAATCTATGAAAATGATCCCCAAAAAATGTGATTGGTGGGTCTAGAGCGACAAAGAATATTTTGGAAAAAGCATGCCAGTATTTCAGGTACCTGATCCCATATCAAGTATCTGATCCCATATTGGATACCCGATATGATATTGGGTACCTGGAATGGATACTCAAATTTTGGGGGGAAGTCAAAATTTGGAAAGTTTTGGCAATGTGAACAAATTTATAACATTGTTATTATATATTACTATTTTATTAAATATAATATATATATATATAATTATTATTATTAAATATAATATAGTAATATATATGATTATTATGAATATTATTATTACTATGATTTTTACTATTATTATTATTGAATATAATATAGTAATATATATTATTATGATTATTATTATTATATTTAATAGGATATTATATATGATTATTATATTATATATTATTACCTATATATATATATATGATCATTATATTACATTATTATGATTTTTACTATTATTATTTAGTAGATGAAAGAGAATTGATATTTAGGAAAAGCATTCTAAACTTAAAAAATTGTATCGTTGAATTTGAAACCAGGTTACCATTGGAAATACTCCATTTTTTAACAGTTATATATGGGCATTGATGACAAGTCCAATGAACAAGAATTTCAATGTGAATTTCATGATAACATGTCCCTAGGGGCCCTAAGACCTCTAAGGACCTATTTGGTTGTTTCAAATGCATCGAAAGGGGTCATATGATAACATATGACCCCTTTTAATGCATTTCATGACAACATATGTCGCTAGGGGCCCTAGGACCCCTACAGACCCATTTGGTTGGTTTGAATGTGTTGAAAGGGGTCATAGGATAAAATATGACCCCTTTCAACACATTTCATGACAAAATATGCCCCTAAGGGCCCTACAATGCCTAGGGACTGATTTGGTTGGTTCAAATGTGTTGAAAGGGGTCATAGGTTAACCTATGGCCTCTTTTAATGCATTTCATCACAACATATGTTCCTAGGGGCCCTAGGACCACTAGTGACCTATTTGGTTTTTTCAAATGTGTCCAAAGGGGTCATAAGATAACCTATGACCCCTTTCAATGCATTTCATGACAACATATGTCCTTAGGGGTCCTAAGACCCCTAGAGACCCATTTGGTTGGTTTGAATGCATCGAAAGGGGTCATACGATAACCTATGACCTCTTTTGATGCATTTCATGAAAATATATATCCATAGGGGCCCAAGGACCCATAGGAAACCATTCGGTTCGTTTGAATGTGTTGAAAGGGGTCATAGGTTAACCTATGACCACTTTTAACGCATTTCATGACAACATATGTCTCTAGGGGTCAGAGGACCCCTAGGGACCCATTTAGTTGGTTTGAATGTGTCAAAAGGGGTCATACAATAACCTATGACCACTTTCAATGCATTTCATGACAACATGTCCCTAGGGGTCTCAGGAACCATTTTGTTGATTTGAATGTGTCGACAGGGGGTCATAGTTTAGCCTATGACCCCTTTCGACCCATTTCATGACAAGATATATCCCTCGGGGCCCTAGGTCCCCTAGGGACTCATTATGTTGGTTTGAATGCAATGAAAGGTGTCATAGGTTAACCTATGACCACTTTCAATGCATTTCATGACAACATATGTCTCTAGGGGTTGTAGGACCCCTAGGGGCCTATTTGATTGGTTCGAATGTGTCAAAAGGGACCATAGGTTGACCTATGACCCCTTTCAATGCATTTCATGCCAACATATGTCTTTAGGGGCCATAGGATCCCTAGGGACCTATTTAGTTGTTTCGAATACATCAAAAGAGGTCATATGATAACCTATGACCCCTTTCAACACATTTCATGACAAAATATATCCCTAAGGCCCCTAAGACTCCTACAGACCTATTTGGTTGGTACAAATGTGTAGAAAGTCATCATAGATTAACCTAAGACACCTTTTGATGCATTTCATGTCAACAAATGTCTTATTTGGTTGATTCGAATGTGTTGAAAGGGGTCATAGGTTAACCTATGATCCCTTTCAACACATTTCATGACAACATATGTTCCTACGGGCCCTAGGACCCCTACAGACCCATTTGGTTGGTACAAATGTGTAGAAAGTCATCATAGATTAACCTATGACACCTTTTGATGCATTTCATGTCAACAAATGTCTTATTTGGTTGGTTCAAATACATCGAAAGGGGTCACATGTTAACCTATGACACCTTTCAATGAATTTACTGATAATATATGTCATAGGTGGCCTTAGGACCCCTAGGGACCTATTTGATTGATTTGAATGCATAGAAAGGGGTCATCCAATAACTTCTAACCCCTTTTGATGCTTTTCATAATAACATATGTCCCCAGGGGACCTAGGACCCCTACGGTTGTCAAAGTGGGTCATAGGTTAACATATGACCCCTTTTGATGCATTTCATGACAACATATATCCCTAGGTGTTGCAGGCCCCCTAGATACTTATTTGGTTGCTTTGAATGCATTATGCAGGTCATACGTTAATCTATTACCACTTTAGATGCATTTCATGACAACATGTCTCTAGAGGTCCATATGGACCAATTTGGCTGGTTCAAATAGATCAAAAGGGGTCATAGATTATTTTGATGCATTTCATGACAATACATGTTCCTAGGGGCTTTAGAACTATGTTAAAAGGGGTCATAACTTAACTTATGGCCCGTTTCAATGGATTTCATGACAAAAAATATCCCTAGGGTTTATAGGACCCCTAGGGACCTGTTTGGTTTTTTTGAATTCATTGAAAGGGGTAATATGATAACTTATGACCCCTTGCAACAAATTTCATGAAAACATATGTCCACAAGGATCCTAGGACCCCTACAGAACCATTGGGTTGGTTTGAATGTCTAGAAATAGGTCATACAATAACCTATAACCCCTTTTGATGAATTTCATAACCAAATATGTCCCTAAGGGTCTTAGAACCCCTAGGTACACATTTGTTTGGTTTGAATGCCTCAAAAGGGATCATAGGTTAACCTATGACACCTTTCGACATATTTCTTGACAACATATGTCTCTAAGGGTCCTAGGACCCTTAGGGACCCACTCAGTTGGTTCTAAAGCATCAAAAGGGGTTATAAAATAACCTAAAACCACTTTCAATGAATTTCTTTACAACATATGTCCCTATGGGCCCTAGCACCCCTATGGACCCATTTGGTTAGTTTGAATGTGCCAAAAGGTGACTCCTTTTGGCACAGTTCATGACAACATATGTTCCTACGGGCCCTAGGACCCCTACAGACCCATTTGGTTGGTACAAATGTGTAGAAAGTCATCATAGATTAACCTATGACACCTTTTGATGCATTTCATGTCAACAAATGTCTTATTTGGTTGGTTCAAATACATCGAAAGGGGTCACATGTTAACCTATGACACCTTTCAATGAATTTACTGATAATATATGTCACAGGTGGCCTTAGGACCCCTAGGGACCTATTTGATTGATTTGAATGCATAGAAAGGGGTCATCCAATAACTTCTAACCCCTTTTGATGCTTTTCATAATAACATATGTCCCCAGGGGACCTAGGACCCCTACGGTTGTCAAAGTGGGTCATAGGTTAACATATGACCCCTTTTGATGCATTTCATAACAACATATATCCCTAGGTGTTGCAGGCCCCCTAGATACTTATTTGGTTGCTTTGAATGCATTATGCAGGTCATACGTTAATCTATTACCACTTTAGATGCATTTCATGACAACATGTCTCTAGAGGTCCATATGGACCAATTTGGCTGGTTCAAATAGATCAAAAGGGGTCATAGATTATTTTGATGCATTTCATGACAATACATGTTCCTAGGGGCTTTAGAACTATGTTAAAAGGGGTCATAACTTAACTTATGGCCCGTTTCAATGGATTTCATGACAAAAAATATCCCTAGGGTTTATAGGACCCCTAGGGACCTGTTTGGTTTTTTTGAATTCATTGAAAGGGGTAATATGATAACTTATGACCCCTTGCAGCAAATTTCATGAAAACATATGTCCACAAGGATCCTAGGACCCCTACAGAACCATTGGGTTGGTTTGAATGTCTAGAAATAGGTCATACAATAACCTATAACCCCTTTTGATGAATTTCATAACCAAATATGTCCCTAAGGGTCTTAGAACCCCTAGGTACACATTTGTTTGGTTTGAATGCCTCAAAAGGGATCATAGGTTAACCTATGACACCTTTCGACATATTTCTTGACAACATATGTCTCTAAGGGTCCTAGGACCCTTAGGGACCCACTCAGTTGGTTCTAAAGCATCAAAAGGGGTTATAAAATAACCTAAAACCACTTTCAATGAATTTCTTTACAACATATGTCCCTATGGGCCCTAGCACCCCTATGGACCCATTTGGTTAGTTTGAATGTGCCAAAAGGTGACTCCTTTTGGCACAGTTCATGACAACATATGTCCCTAGAGACCCTAAGACCCTTAGAAACCCATTTGGTTTGTTTCAATGCATCAAAAGGGGTCATAGGTTAACATATGACCTTTTTGGACACATTTCATGACAACATATGTTTATAGGGGCTCTAGGGCCCTTAGGGACCCATTCAGCTAGTTTGAATGTGTCAAAAGGGGTCATAGGTTAACCTTTGACCCCTTTCGATGTATTTCATGACAACATATGTCCCTAAGGACCCTATGAACCTAACAAACCCATTTGGTTGGTACAAATGCATTGAAAGGGGTCATAGATTAACCTATAGATCCTTTTGACGCATTTGATGACAACATATCTCCCTAGGGGGCCTAGGACCCTTAGGGACCTATTTGGTTGTATCGAATATGTTGAAAGGGGTTACAAGTTAAACTATGACACCTTTTGATGCACTTAATGACAACATATGTCCCGAGGGGCCCTAGGACCCCTAAGGTCCTATTTGGTTGGTTTGAATGCTCTAAAGGAGTCATACAATAACCTATGACCCCTTTTGATGGCTTTCATAACAACATATGTTCATAGGGGCCCTAGAAGCTCTAAGGATCTAAAAAGGGGTCATAGGTTAACCTAGGACCCCTTTGAATGAATTTCATGACAACATATATCCCTAGCTACCCTAGGAGCCCTAGGGATTTATTTGGTTAGCTTGAATGCATTGAAAGGGGTCATAGGTAAATTTATGACCCCTTTAAATGCATTTCATGACAACATATCTCCTTATAGATCCCTACAGACCAATTTGGTTGGTTCGAATGGGTCAACCATTTCATGACAACATATGTCCCTAGGGGCCCTAGAACTATGTCAAAATGGATCATAACTTAACCTATGACCCCCTTCAAGGCATTTCATGACAACATATATCCCTAGGACTCCTAGGACCCCTAGGGATGCATTTGGTCTTTTCAAATTTGTCAAAAGGGGTAATATGATAGCCTATGACCCCTTTCGATGCATTTCATAATAACATATGTCTACAGGGGTCCTAAGACCCCTAGGGAACCATTTGCTTGGTTAGAATGCATAGAAATGGTTCATATGATAACTTATGAACCCTTTTGACACATTTCATAAAAACATATGTACCTAGGGGTCCTATGACCCCTAGGTATACATTTGGTTGTTTCGAATGCCTCGAAAGGGGTCATAGGTTAACCTATGACACCTTTCCACATATTTCTTGACAACATATGTCCTTGAGGGTCCTAGGACCCCTAAGGACCCATTTGATTGGTTCTAAAGCATCAAAAAGAGTTATATGATAACTTAAAACCATTTTCAACACATTTCATCCTAACATATGTCCTTAAGGGCCCTAGGACCCCTATGGACCCATTTGGTTGGTTTGAGTGTGCCAAAAGAGGTCATAGACTAACCTATGAGACCTTTCAACACATTTGATTACAACATATAACCCTAAGGGCCCTACAACCCCTAGGGACCCATTTCGTTTGTCTAGTGGCTCTAGGATCCATAGGGATCCATTTGGTTGGTTTGAATGTGTCAAAAGGGGTAATAGGTTAGCCTATGACTCTTTTTGATGCTTTTCATGACATCATATGTCTTTAGGGACCCTAGATCACATAAAGGTCTAGTTGGTTGACTCGAATGTGTCAAAAGGGGTCATGGGTTAACCGATGATCCCTTTCAATACATTTCATTACAACATATGTCCCTAGTAGCCCTAGGACCCCTAGTGGCCTATTTCATTGATTTGAGTGTGTTGAAAGGATCCATAGGTTAACCTATGACCCCTTTTGATGTATTTCATTGCAACATATGTCCTTAAGGGCCCTAGGACCTCTAAGGACCAATTTGGTTGTTTCAAATGCATCAAAAGGAGTCATACAATAACCTATGACCCATTTCAATCCATTTCATGACATCACACATCCCTGAGGCTCTTAGAACTCCTAGGGACCTATTTGGTTGGTTCAAATGTGTTGAAATGGGTTGTAGGTTAACCTATGACCCCTTTCGATGCATTTCATGACAACATATGTTGCTAGAAGCCCTAGGACCACTATGGACCCATTTGGTTGGTACAAATGCATTGAAACGGGCCATACATTGACCTATGACTCATTTTGATGCATTTCATGACAACATATGTCCTTCGAGGCCCTAAGACCCCTATGGACATATTTGGTTCGTTTGAATACATCAAAAAGGCTCACAGGTTAACCTATGACATGTTTCAATGTATTTCATAGGGGCCATAAGAGCATATCTCCATAGGGGCCATAAGACCCCTACGGATGTTGAAAGGGGTCATAGGTTTCAATGCCTTTCGCAACAACATATATCCCTAGGTGCCCTAGGACCCTTTGGGACCTATTTTGTTGGTTTGAATGTGTTAAAAGGGGTCATATGTTAATCTATGACCCCTTTAGATGCATTTCATAACAAAATATGTCCCTAGGACTTCCTACGGTCCCATTTGGTTGGTTTGAATGGGTCACAAGGGGTCATAGGTTAACCTATGACACCTTTCGAAGCATTTCATGACAACATATGTCCCTAGGGGCTCTAAGACTGTGTTGAAAGGGGTAAAAGGCTAACCTATGAACCCTTTTAACAAATTTCATGACAACATATGTCCCTATGGGTCCTAGGACCCTTACAGACCTATTTTATTTTTTTGAATTCATCGAAAGCGATAATATGATAACTTATGACCCCTATTGATGCATTTCACGACAACATATGTCTACAGGGGTCCTAGGACCCCTAGAGAACCATTTGGTTGGTTTGAATGCATAGAAATGGGTCATACAATAACCTATTATCTCTTTTTACACATTTCATGACAACATATGTCCCTAGGGATCTTAGGACCCCTAGGTACACATTGGGTTGGTTTGAATGCCTTGAAAGGGGTCATATGTTAACCTATGACACCTTTTGACATATTTCATGACAACATATGTCCCTAAGGGTCCTACAACCCCTAAGAACCCATTTGGTTGGTTTGAAAGCATCAAAAGGTGCTATACAATAACCTAAGACCACTTTCAATGCATTTTATTACATGTCCCTAGGGGCCCTAGGACCCCTATGGACCCATTTGGCATGTTTGAATGTGCCCAAAGAGTTAGCCTATGACCCCTTTCAACACATTTCATAACAACATATGCTCCTAGGGGCCCTATAACCCTTAGGGAACCATTTGGTTTGTTCAAATGCATTGAAAGGGGTCATAGATTAACCTATGACCCCTTTTGACACATCATTACAACGTATGTCCCTAGGGGCGCTAGGACCCCTAGGGACCCTTTCAGCTAGTTTGAATCCATTGAAAGGGGTCATAGGTTAAACTATAACCCATTTCAACGTATTTCATGACAACAAATATCCCTATGGGCCCTAGGATGCCTAATGCCCATTCTATTGGTTCGAATGTGTCGAAAGGAATCATAGGTTAACCTATGACCACTTTTGATGCATTTAATGACAACATATGTCCTTGTGGGCTATAGGACCCCTAGGGACCCATTTTGATGGTTCAAATGCAACAAAAGGGGTCATTAGTTAATCTATGGCCTCTTTCGATACATTTGATGAAAACATGTCTCTAGAGGATCTAAGACCCCTACAAATCCATTTGGTTGGTTCTAATATGTTGAAAGGGGTCATAGGTTAACATATGACCCCTATGATCCATTTTTATGCATTTCATGATAATATAAGTTCTTTGGGGGCCTAAGGCCCCTAGGGACCTATTTAGTTAGTTTCAATGCATCGAAAGAGGTCATAGGTTAACATATGACCCCTTTTAACACACTTCATGACAACATATGTCCCTAGGGGCCCTAGGACCCCTAGATACCTATTTGGTTGGTTCAAATACATTGAAAGGGGTGACACGATAACCTATGACCCCTTTTGACACATTTCATGACAACATATGTCCCTAGGGCTCTAGGGCCCCTAGGGACATCAAAAGGGGTCATAGGTTAAGCGATGAACCCTCTAGATGCATTTCATGACAACATATGTCCCTAAAGGCCCTAGGACTCCTAGGGACCTATTTAGTTGGTTCAAATGCATTGAAAGGAGTCATAGGTTAACCTATGACCCCTTCTGATGCATTTCATGACAACATATGTCCCCAAAGGCCCTAAGACCCCTTGGGACTAATTTAATTGGTTGAAATGAATCTAAAGGGGTTATAGGTTAAGCTATGATACCCTTTGATGCATCTCATGACAACATATGTCCCTAGGGACTCTAGGACCGCTAGGAACCCATTTGGTTAACCTATGACCCGTTTCAACATATTTCATGACAACATATGTCTTTAATGGGCCTAGGATGACTAGGGACCGATTTGGTTGGTTCGAGTGCATCAAAAGGGGTCATAAAATAATATGACATCTTTCAATACATTTCATTACAACATATGTCTCCAAGGGGCCCTAGGACCCCTAGGGACCTATTTGGTTGGCTTGAATGCGTCAAAAGGTGTCGTACAATAACTTATAACCACTTTCGATGTATTTCATGAGAACATATGTCTCTAGGGGTTCTAAGACCCATAGGGACCTATTTGGGTATTAAAAATTTGTCGAAAGGGTTCATATGATAACCGATGACCGCTTTCAATATATTTTATAGCAACATATGTCCCTAGGGGTTTTAGAAGCCCTAGGTACCCATTTGGCTAGTTCAAATGTGTTGAAAGGGGTCATAGGTTAACATATGATTCTTTTTGACGTATTTCATGAGAGCATATGTCCCTAAGGTTCTGAGGATGCCTAGGGACCCATATGGTTGGTTCAAATGCATTGAAAGGGGTCATACAATAACCTATAACTCCTTTCGATGCAATTAATTACAACATGTCCTTAGGGGTCCTAGGACCCTTAGGGACCTTTTCGGTTGGCTTGAATGCATCAAAAGGGGTCATACAATAACCTATGACCCTTTTCGAAGCATTTCATTACAACATATGCCCATAGTGATCTTAAGACCCCTAGGTACCTGTTTGGTTCATTCAAATGCATTGAAAGGGGTCATAGGTTAAACTATGACCATTTTTGACATATTCATGACAACATATGTAAATAAGGGTCCTAGGATGCCTAGGGACACATTTGGTTGTTTCCAATACAATAAAAAGGGTCTACAATAACCTATGACCCCTTTTGACACATTTCATGGCAACATATATCCCTACAAGGCCCTAGGACCCCTATGGACAAATTTGGTTGGCATGAATGTGTCGAAAGGGGTTGTACGGTAACCTATGACTATTTTCGAAGAATCTCATTAGAACATATGTCCCTAGGGGTCTTAGGATTCCTAGGTACCCATTTTTTTTGTTTGAATGCATCAAAATTTGTCAGAGGTTAACCTAAGACCCTTTTTGACACATTTTATGACAACATATGTCCCTAAGAGCCCTAGGACCCCTATATACCTATTTTATTGATTTGAAAGGGTTCATAGGTCAACTTGTGACCACTTTTGACATATTTCATTGCAGCATATGTCTATAGGGGCCCTAGGACCCCTAATTCTTGTTAGTTCATTCAAATGTATTGAAAGGGTAATAGGTTAATCTATCACCCATTTCGACGCATTTGGATGAACCAAACGAGTTCTTAGGGGTCAATATATGTCCCTAGGGGCCCTAGGATGCCTAAGGACCCATTTGGTTTGTTTGAATGTATCAAAAAGGGGTCATAGGTTTCGATGCATTCAAACCAACCAAAGGTTAACCTATGACCCATTTTGATGCGTTCAAACCAACCAAATGGGTCCCTAACCTATGATCCCTTTCGATGCATTCGAACCAACCAAATGGGTCCCTAAGGGTCCTAGGCTCCCTAAGGAAAACATATGTCCCTAGGGATCCTAGGACCCCTAGGGACCCATTTGGTTGATTCGAATGCATCGAAAGGGATCATCTAATAACATATGACCTCTTTCAATGCATTTCATAACAACATTTATGCCTAGGAGGCCATAGGACCCCTGGGGACCTATTTGTTTGGTTCAAATGCATCGAAACAAGTCATAGGTTAACTTAAGACCCCTTTTGACTTGTTTCATTATAACATATGTCCCTATGAGCTATAGGATGCTTAGGTACCAATTTGATTGGTTTAAATGCATTGAATGGAGTCATAGGTTAACCTATGACCCCTTTCGACACATTTCATGAAAACATAAGTCCCTTGGCGACCTAGGACCTCTACGGACCCATTTGGTTGGTTCAAATGCATTGAAAGGCATCATAGGTTAACTTAGGATCCCTTTCAACACAAGAACTATTTGAATTGGTTTGAATGCATCAAAAGGGGTTATAGGTTATCCTATGACATCTTTCAACGCATTTCATGACAACATATGTCCCTAGGGATTCTAGGACCCATTTGGCTATTTTGAATGTGTCGAAAGAGGTTATAGGTTAACCTATGACCCCTTTCGATGCATTTCATGACAACATATGTCCCTAGGATTCCCTTAGGGTCCCATTTGGTTGGTTCAAATGCATTGCATTGTGTCATAAGACAACTTATGACATATTTCCAAATATTTTATGACAACAAATGTCTTGAGGGGCCCTAGGAGCACTAGGGACCTATTTGGTTTTTTCAAATGCATCAAAAGGGTTCATATGATAACCTATGACCCTTTTCAATAGATTTTATAACAACATATGTTTCTACGAACACTAGGACCATTAGGGACCTATTTGGTTGGTTCAAATGCTTTAAAAGGGATGATAGGTTAACCTATGATTGCTTTTGATGCATTTTATTACAACATATGTCCCTCACAACCCCCAACGAACCAATTTATTTTGTTTGAATGCATCAAAAGGGTCATAGGTTAATCTATAGCAACTTTTGACATATTTCATGATAACATATGACCCAAGGAGCTAGGGACCTATTTGGTTGTTTTGAATGTCTCAAAAGGGGTCATAGATTAACCTATGACCCCTTTGACAACATATGTCCCTAGGGGCCCTAAGACCCATATGGACCTATTTATCTAGATTGAATTCATTGAATAGGGTCAGAAGTTAAGACACACTTCATGACAACATATGTCCCTAGGGGTCGTATTACCGCTAAGGGCCCATTTGGTTGGTTCAAATGTATTGAAATGGGTCATATATTAACCTATGACCCTTTTTCACACATTTAATGACAACATATATCTCTATGGGCCTAACCATTTGGTTGGTTTGAATGTGTTGAAAGTGGTCATATTTTAAGCTATGACACCTTTTGATGCATTTCATGAGAACATATGTCCCTAGAGGCACTAACATCCATAGGGACCTATTTGGTTGGTTCAAATGCATGAAAAGGGGTAATACAAAAATCTGACCCATTTTGACACATTTTATGATAACATATGTCCAATTTGTTTGGGTTGAATGTGTCGAAAAGGGTCATAGGATAACCTATGACCGCTTTCGACACATTTCATGACAACATATGTCCCTAGAGGCCCTAGGACCCCTAAGGACCCATTTGGTTAGTTCAAATGCATTGAAAAGGCTCATAAGATAACCTATGACCCCTATCAACACATTTTATAACAACATATGTACCTAAGTGGCCTAGGACCTAGGGACACATTTGGTTGGTTTGAATGCATCAAAAGAGGTCACAAGTTAACCTATGACCCCTTTCGACATATTTCATCACAATATATGTCCCTAGAGGCCCTAGGACCCCTAAAGACTCATTTGGTTAGCTTTAATATGTTGAAAGAGGTCAATGCATTTCATGACAACATATGTCCCTAGGGGTCCAATGACCCCTACGAACCCTTTTGGTTTGTTCAAATGCATTAAAAGGGGTCATAGGTTAACCTGTGATCCCTTTCAATGCATTTCATGACAACTTATGTCCATAGGGGCCCTAGAAACCTTAGGAAACTATTTAGTTGGTTGAAATGCATTGAAAGGTGTGATATGTTAACCTATGACCCTTTTCGACACATTCCATGACAACATATGTCCCTAGGAGCTCTAGGAGCCTTAGGGACCTATTTAATTATTTTGAATGCATCAAAAGGTGTCATACAATAATCTATCACCCCTTTCGATGTATGCTATGACAACATATGTCCCTAGGGACATATTTGGTTGGTTTGAATGTACTGAATGGGGTCATATGTTAACCTATGATCCATTTCAATGCATTTAATGAAAACATATGTCTCTAGGGGCCCTAGGACCCTTAGGGGCCTATTTGGTTGTAGATTAACATATGACCCCTTTCTATGTATTTCATGACAACATGTGTCATTTCATGACAACATGTGTCATTTCATGAAAACATAAGTTTGTTGGGGCCATATCACCCCTGGAGACCTATTTGGTTAGTTTTAATGCATCGAAATGGGTCATAGATTAACCTATGACACCTTTTAATGCATTTCATTACAACATATGTCCCTAGGGGCCCTAGGACCCTTAGAGACCTATTTTGTTGGTTCAAATGCATCAAAAAGGTTCATACAATAACCTATGACCCCTTTCGATGCATTTCATGACAATATATGTCCCTAGACACCCTAGGACTTTTAGGAACATCAAAAGGGTCATATGTTAACCTATGACTCCGCTAGACAAATTTCATGACAATATATGTCCCTAGGGTCCCTAGAACCACTAGGGATTGATTTGGTTGGTAGGAATCTATTGAAAGGAGTTATAGGTAAACGTGTGACACCATTTGATGCATCTCATGATAACATATGTCCTAGGGAGTCTAGGACTACTAGGGACCCATTTGGTTGGTTCAAATGCATTAAAAGTGGTCATAAGTTAACCTATGACCCCTTTCATCATATTTCATGACTAAATTTGTTCCTAAGGTTTTTAGGATGCCTAGGGACCCATTTGGTTGGTTTTAATGTGTTGAAATGGGTCATACAATAGCCTATGACCACTTTTGACACATTTCATTACAACATATGCTCCTATGCGGCCCTAGGACTCCTTGGGACCTATTTTCTATGCTTCAATTTTTTGATAGGGGTCACACAATAACCTATGACCCCTTTTGATGCATTTCATGACAACATATGTCCCTAGGGTTCTATTAAATTATTTCAAATTCATTGAAAGAGGTCATATGATAAACTATAACGACTTTCTATGCATTTCATGACAACATATGTTCCTAGGGGTCCTAAGACCCCTAGGTACTCATTTGGTTGGTTTAAATCTGAAAAAATGGGTTATACGATAACCTATGACCCCTTTCAACACATTTCATGACAATATATATCTCAAAGGGGCCCTAAGACCCCTATGGACCTATTTGGTTGGGTTGAATGTGTCAAAATGAGCCATACAATAACTTATGACCACTTTTGATGTGTTTTATGATAACATATGTCCCTAGGGGTCCTAGGACCCATAGGGACCTATTTGGTTATTTCAAATTCATCTAAGGGGCAATATCATAACCTATGACCACTTTTTATGCATCTAATGACAACATATGTCCCTAGGGGTCTTATGACCCCTAGGCACCCATTTGATTGATTCAAATGCATCAGAAGGGGTCATAGGTTAGCCAATGACCCCTTATGACATATTTTATGACAACATATGTCCCTATAGGTTCTAATATGCCTAGGGACACTTTTAGTTGGTTTGAATGTGCTAAAAGAGGTCATACGATAACCTGTGACCCCTTTTGGTGCATGTCATGACAACATATGTGCATCGAAAGGGGTCAAAGGTTAACCTATGACCCCTTTCAACACATTTCATTACAAAATATGTCCCTAGGGGCCCTAGGACCCCTATGGACCCATTCAATTGGTTTGAATGTGTGAAAAAGGGTTATAGGTCTTTCAACATATTTTATGACTACATATGTCCCTAAGGGTCCTAGGATACCTAGGCATCCATTTGGTTGGTTTGAATGTGTCAAAAAGGGTCATACGACAACCTATTACCACTTTTAATGCATTTTATTACAACATATTTCCCTAAGGGGCCTTACAACCCCTTGGGACTTATGACCCTGTTTGATGCATTTCATGACAACATATGTCCCTAGGGGTCTTAGGATCCTTAGGGATCTATTTGTTTATTTCAAATTCATTGAAAGGGATCATATGATAACCTATGACAACTTTCTACACATTTCATGACAACATATGTCACTAGGGGTCTTAGGACCCCTAGGTACTCATTTGGTTGGTTCAAGTCTGACAAAAGGGGTCATATGATAACCTATGACCCCTTTTGTCACATTTCATGACAATATATATCTCGAGGGAGCCCTAAGACCCCTATGGACCTATTTTGTTGGGTCAAATGCATCAAAAGAGGTCATACAATAACTTATGGCCACTTTCAAATCATTTCATGACAACATATGTCCCCATGGGTTCTAGGACCCTTAAAAACCTATTTGGTTTTTTCAAATTCATCAAAATGGGTCAGACAATAACCTATGACCACTTTTGATGCATCTCATGACAACATACGTCCCTAGGATTCTTATGACCCCTAGACACCCATTTGATGGGTTAGAATGCATTGAAAGGGGTCATAGGTTAGCCAATGACCCCTTACGGCATATTTCATGACAACATATGTCCCTACAGGTCCTGAGATGTCTAGGGACCCATTTAGTTGGTTTGAATGTGCTAAAAGAGGTCATATGATGACCTATTACCCATTTTCAGATTTCATGACAAAATATGTCCCTAGGGGCCCTAGGAACCCTAGAGACCCATTTGGTTTGTTCAAATGCATTGAAAGGGGGCAAAGGTTAGCCTATGACCCCTTTTGACACATTTCATAATACCATATGTCCTTAGGGGCTCTAATACCCCTATGGACACATTCAGTAGGTGTGAATTTGTTGAAAGGGGTCATTGGTCAACTTGTGAACCCTTTTAATGTATCTCATTGCAACATATTTCCCTAGAGGCCCTAAGACCCCTAAGAGCCTAGTCGGTTGGTTTGAATGTATCAAAAGGGGTCATAGGCTAATCTATGACCCTTTTCAATGCATTTAATGACAATATATGTCCCTAGGGTCCCATTTAGTTGGTTCAATATGTCAAAAAATGTCATAGGTTAACCTGTGGCCTCTTTTGATGCATTTCATGACAACATATGTCCCTAGAGGCCTACAAGACCTAGAGACCCATTTGGTTGGTTTGAATGTGTCGAAAGGGGCCATAGGTTAACCTATAACCCCTTTTGATGCATTTCATGACAACATATGTCCCTAGGGGCCCTAAGATCCCTAGGGACCTATTTGGTTGTTTTTAATACATTGAAAGTGATCATATGATTACCTATGACCCCTTTCAATGCATTTGATGACAACACATAAGGACACTTAGGGACCTATTTGGTTGGTTCAAATGAATCGAAATGGGTCATAAGTTAACTTATGACCCCTTTTGATGTATTTCATGATAATATATGTCCCCATTGGTTGTAGGACCCCTAGATACCCATTTGGTGGGTTTTAATGCATTTAATGGGGCATAGGTTAACCTATGTCCCCTTTTAATGCATTTCATGAAAACACATGTCCCTAGAAGCCCTATGATGCCTATGAACCCATTTGGTTGGTTCGAATGCATTGAAATGAGTCATAGGGTAATCTATGACCCCTTTGAATGCATTTCATGTCAACATATGTTGTTTTGGGCCCTAGGATCCCTAGTGACCCATTTGGTTGGTTTGAATGCATCGACAGGGGCTATCAATTAACCTATGATATCTCTCAATGCATTTAATTACAACATATGTCCCCAGGGACTCTAAGACCCCTAAGAACCCATTTGGTTTGTTTGAATGCATCAATAGAGGTTATAGGTTAACCTATGACCACTTTCAATGCACTTCATGATAAAATATGTCCTTAGGGGTCATAGGACCCTTAGGGTTCCATTTGGTTGGCTCAAATGCATTGAACGATGTCATACAATAACCTATGACCTATTTCCATGCATTTCATGACAACATATATCCTTGGGGGCCCCAGGGACCTATATGGTTGTTTTGAATGCTTCAAAAGGGGTCATACAATAATCTATGACCCCTTTTAATCCATTTCATAAGAAAATATGTCCCTACGGGCCCTAGGACCATTAGAGCTCTATTTGGTTGTTTGAATGTGTTAAAAGGGATCATAAGTTAACCTATGACCCCTTTCGACACATTTCATGAAAATGTATGTCCCTAGGGACCCACTACACACCAATTTGGTTGGTTTGAATGCATGAAAAGGGGTCAGAGGTTAAACTATAACCACTTTCGATGCATTTCATGACAACATATGTCCCAAAGAGCTAGGGATCTATTTCGATGGTTCAAATGTGTCGAAAGGGGTCATAGATTAACCTATGACTTCTTTTGATGCATTTTATGACAACATATGTCCCTAGGGGCTCTAAGACCCCTAGGAACCTATTTGGTTGGTTTGAATGCGTTGATCAATGAATTTCATGACCACATATGCCCCTAGGGGCCTTAGGACCGCTAGTGACCCATTTAGTTATTTCAAACGTGTCAAAAGGGGTCATTTGATAACTTATCACATCTCTCAATGCATTTCATAAGAAAATATGTCCCTTGGGGCCCTATGACCTAGAAGGATTCATTTGGATGATTTAGATGTGCTAAAAGGAGTCATAGGTTAACCTATAACCCCTTTTGATGTACTTCAAAACAACATATATCCCTAGGGGCTCTAGTACCCCTAGGCATCAATTTCATTATTTCAATTGCATTGAAAGGGGTTATAGGTTAACCTATGACCCTTTTCAATTCATTTTATGACAACATATGTCCCTAGGTGCCTAACCATTTGGTTTTTTTGAATGTGTCGAAAGGGGTCAAAGGTTTGATGCATTTAATGACAACATATATCACTAGGGGTGTTAGGACCCCTAGGGACCCATTTGGTTATATCAAATGTGTTGAAAGTGGTCATATGATAATCTATGACCCATATTGATGCATTTCATGACAATAAAGGTCCTATTTGGTTGGTTCAAATGCATCGAAAGTAGTCATATGATAATCTATGACCCCTTTCAATAGATTTTGAAATGGATCATAGATTAACCTATGACCTCTTTTATTACATTTGATGACAACATATGTCCTTAGGGGCCCTTTGACCCCTAGGGACATATTTGGTTTTTTTGAATGTGTCAAAAGGGGTCATAGATTAAGCTATGACCCCTTTCGATGCATTTCATGATAACATATGTCCCTAGGGACCCTAGAACCTCTAGGGACTTATTTGGTCGGTTCAAATGCATGGAAAGGGGTCATACAATAACTTATGACCCTTTTCACACATTTTATTACAACATATGTCCCTAGGGGCCCTAGGACCCTTAGGGACCCATTTAGTTGGTTCAAATGCATTGGAAGGGGTCATAGATTAACCTATGAACTCTTTCAATGCACTTCATAATAACATATATCACTAGGGGCCCTAGCAGCTCTAGGGACCCATTTAACCTATGACCCCTTTTGACACATTTCATGACAACATATGTCCCTAGGGCCCTAGGACCCTTAGAGACTCATTTGTTAGGCTTGAAACTATCCAAAGGGGTCATAGGTTAACCTATGACCTCTTTCGATGCATTTCATGACAACATATGTCCCTAGGGGCCCAAGAACCCCTACATACCCTTTTTGTTGGTTCGAATGCATCAAAATGGGTCATAGGTTAACTTATGACACCTTTTAATACATTTCATGACAAAATATGTCGCTAGGGGCTCTAGGACCCCTAAGGACCTATTTTGTTTGTTCAAATACGTTGAAAGGATTCATAGGTTAACTTATGACCCTTTTTGGTGTATTTCATGACAACATATGTCCCTAGGGGCTCTAGGATCCCTAACAACCTATTTGGTTGGTTTGAATGCATCAAAATGGGTCATACGATAAGCTATAACCTCTTTTGATGCACTTCATGATAATATATGTTCCTAGGGTCCCTAGGAGCCCTAGGCACATTGAAAGGGGTCATAGGCTAACCAATGACCCCTTTTGAAGCATTTTATGACAACATATGTCACTAGGGGCCCTAGGACCACTAGGGATAGATTTGGTTGTTTCAAATGTGTCAAAATGGGCCATTGGTAAACTTATGACCCCTTTTGATGCATTTCATAACAAAATATCTCACAAGGATCCCTAGGACACTTACAGACCTATTTGATTGTTTCAAATGCATCAGAAGAGCTCATAAGTTAACCTATGACCCCTTTTAATGCATTTAATGACAACATATGTCGCTAAGGTCCCTAGGACTTCTAGGGACCCATTTGGTTAGTTGGAATGCATTAAAAAGTGTCATAGGTTAGCTTATGACCCCTTTTGACAAATTTCATGAAAACATATGTCAATAGGGGTCTTAGGAACCTTAGGGACCCATTTGGTTGGTTTAAATGAGTCGAAAAGGGTCATACAATAAGCTATGACACCTTTCAACACTAGGACCCCTACGAATCCACTTGGTCAGTTTGAATGCATGAAAAGGAGTCATATGTTAACCTATGACTCCTTTCAATGCATTTGATGACAACATATGTCCCTAGGGGCTAGGAACCTATTTGTTTAGTTTGAATGTATCAAAATGTGTCACAAGTTAACCTATGGCCTTCTTGGAATTACTTTAGAATAATTGGGGGGGTGAATTAGTTATTCAACTCCAAATGTATAAATAAAACTTTTCACAATTCAGTGAATCCATGAAACATTCATACCCATGGATGCATCCATTGTGTCTTTACTAAAACTTGTATGTTACTATCAAATCAATTTGTAGAAGTGTAAAGAATAAAATATGACACATTGGTCATCACAATTGACACAATTTTTTAACATGGAAACCCAATTTGGAAAAAACCACCAATAACATGCTACTCTTTTTCAGTCTTCTGAAGTGATACCCTATGAAAGGCTTGCCTTGTTAAAGGTTACAATACACACTATTAAATGTGAATCGATTAAGGGATTTTAATCACCCTGTTAGGACTGATCCTTATTAGAGGAATTTAGGCCATTCACCTGGAATGCCACCCTATTAAAGGATTTTCTAATGACTATTAGGTGTACCTTACTCCAAAGGATTTATCCTAGCCTGATACAATTTTTACAGAGTAACAATAGAGCTTTGATATGATACAACTTACAACTTCTCTTGTAGATTGCAGATCCCTGTTCAGTCTTTAATTCTGCTTTCCTTTCATACTTTGTAGCTCTAAAAACTTGTTCACTCTTTAAGAATTCATCTCCATAAGCCTTTTTGCTTAACATGCCATTGCAGACTCTTCTCTTGTGATGTAGGAGCATCTAGAGGTATAAGGGAAATCTTGTGTCACCCAAAAAAAATGTACTTAGACTTAGTTTCTATTTCATGTGTTTTCGTTTGGGTCAAATAAAGGTTCCAACTCTCATAGTTCCACTATCAATGTTCTAGGTTATAGTATTTGAACACCTTGGGATACGTGTAAATGCCAAAAAAAGGAGTATGTAATTGAGGCATCATGTTGGTGAAATAGAAGGTGTAATTTGGTTAGATGAATGTAATTGTAATTTAGAGCATTCCAGAAAAAGAATCAAGTCAAAAAGCCCCACGATTTGAAAGTTATTGCAGTTTTTTAGTTTTTGGAGACATCCTAAGAATGCTTCAAAGTTAGGTTAGGGGCACTAAATGACCTCAAATAGGGCCAAACATGGGGGATGATAAAAGCTGGTCCATAGGGCTATAGAGAACTTTGAGAGCTTTCTGAAAATGTAAATGGTTCGTAAATCAGAGCTACGGTTCAAAAGTTATGCCTCTCGAAAGTTTGATTACCATTTCTAGATTCTTCTAATTTTGTGTTGACTTCTAATGCGACTTTTGGAGCCTTCTATTTGGTCTGTGGATGCTGACTAGCACTTTTTAGAATGTATTCCTAACCCTTAACCTTTTGAAGTCTATTTAAGAACATTTCTGGCATTGTAAAAGGTAGTTTAGAGTGGAGTTTGAGAGAAGGTATTGGGAGAAAAATTTATCTCCAAATTTATGCTATTGTAAGCCTATAGGGCATATTTTGGGGTTTGTTTCTCTGTACTAAGTGTATTAGCATATTTTCACAGTTAATAAAATTTTCCCTTCCCTATTGTGTCGATTCTGTGCTTGGGTTGTGTCCCCATCATCTTGTGTTACTTGATGAAGTAACCTTAGGTTATTGCACATGACACCAACCTATTTTTCTTCATGACCAGACATTCCGATAAATATGAAATTAGAATACTTTCCCACTCATTATCCATCATCAAAATTAGGGTTTTGAATGAATTAGTTAGGATACAGTGTATCTAACCCATATCTTGTCTTTTCTAGAAACTTCTCCTAGAATCTTTTTGAATTCACCTAAAAATAGTTTACATCAAATTTTGTGCAACTAGCTCATCAACCTTATGTTCCTCCTAGTTCACAAGTTTCATGAAAACAAACTTGTTGGTATAGATTTAGTGAATCTTTGATATCTATCATTATGCAACAATACAACATTATAAATCTTCTAATGCTCAACACATTTTGTGTTGCTTGACATCAACTATAAAATCTCTCAGCATCAACTAAGGTTTACTAGTGCTCGACATCAACTCAACTTTACTTGTCATCAACTATTTTTCTTGGCATCTACTAGAATTTGCTTTTACTCAGATCCAACTGACTTTCTACTCAGCTTGCACTAACTTTTCTTGACACCTATTGTCCACTTGATCAAGCTTAGCAGACAAATTTTTTTAACTTGTTCTTCTAAACTTTCTAAGTGTATCTAGCAATTTTTTAACCTTAACTAGATTATCAATACATCATGTCATCATTGTCTTAACTAATCCTTGTACTCATTACATAATCATAACTCAACCTTTCTTCTAGGTGTTTTTGCTACATCTTATTGATCAAATCCTCCTCATCAATCAACTAAGTGATATTACTTGAATCTTATAAGTAGTTGTCTTACCAATAGATAGTAGGTTTTTCATCAATGAAAAAACAATGATTGAAGGGTAAAAGTACATAGTTGTGTCACCTTTTAGGCTAACTTATTAGAATAACTGAATTTGAGTATTCCTATTCAAAAATTATTTTTTCTCAAACATATGATATAGATAAATTCATTTTAGCTAAGTTGCATATGGCCTCACACTATTCCAATTGGAAATATCTATTAAATACATGTTTTATACTAGTTTGTATCCAATTACTAAAGAAATAATATTATTTTAGAAAACTAATGTTTCAATAACTCTTACAATTTTTTATGATATTTTTTAGTAAAATAAAGACACCATTTTATAGAGCTCAAAGTCAAGAATATTCTCATTTAGATTTTATCATTTTTTTATTAGATATAGTATATTATAATCAAAAAATTCTACAAGAACATATTTTAACACTAAAAAAGATGTCGATTTTGAGAAAGAAAAAATATTAAATCATTTGAAAAAAAATTAAAAATTATATGAAGTTCTAGAGGAGAAAGTCCTCTTTTAGAATGTATAAGTTTTCTTCTAGTTAGAATAGATTTATTTTGAAAAATATGGTGAGAGATGAAAACTATTGATTTCAAGTGAGTTGAAATTTGAATCACAATAAAAGAGAAAATATAGGTCTAAAGTCAATTTTTATTTTTGATTGTTCTAACTATACGTGTTATCTATAACATAGTCTAAGTTCAAATAGAAATAAGTTTATTTCCATATAGTTTTGTGGTAGGAACTAAACTCTTAATTCTTCTAAACTTTCTAAGTGTAGCTAGCCATTTTGTAACCTTAAATAGATTATCAACACATCATGTCATCACTATCTTAACTAATCCTTGTATTTCATTACATAATCATAACTCAACATTTCCTCTAAGTGCTTTTGTTACATCTTATTGATCAAATTCTCTTCATCAATCAACTAAGTGATACTACTTGAATCTTATAAGTAGTTGTCTTACTAGCAGGTTTGACATTAGTGACAAATCAATGATTGAAGGGTAAAAGTACATAGTTCTATCACCTTTTAGGTTGACTTATCAGAACGACTAAATTTGAGTATTTCTGTACAAAAATCATTTTTTCTTAAACATATGATCTAGATAAATTCATTATAGGTAAGTTATATATGGTCTTGCACTTTTCTAATTGGAAATACATATTAAATGCATGCTTTGTAATAGTTTGTATCCAATTACCAAATAAATATTATTATCTTAGGAAACTGATGTTTCAATAACTCTTCAAATTTTTTAGTAAAATAAAAACACCATTTTATAGAGCTCAAAGTCAAGAATATTCTCATTTAGGTTTTATCATTTTTTTATTAGATATAGTATATTGTAATTAAAAAATTCTATAAGAATGTATTTTAACATTCGAAAAGATGTCGATTTTGAGAAAGAAAAAATATTAAATCATATCAAAAAAAATTTAAAATTATATGACGTTCTAGATGAGAGAGTCCTCTTTTAGAATGTATAAGTTTTCTTCTAGTTAGAAGAAATTTATTTTGAAAAATTTGGTGGGAGATGAAAAATGTTGATTCCGAGTGAGTTGAAATTTGAATCACTATAAAAGAGAAAATATAGGTCTAAAGTTGATTTTTATTTTTTATTATTCTAGCTATATGTGTTATCTATAACATAGTCTAAGTTGAAATAGAAATAAGTTTATTTCTATATAGTTTTTTGGTGGGAACTAAACTCCTAATTTTTAGCATTTTTTAGCAACTAAAAAGTTTTCTATAAAAATTAAGAAAATATATCCTTTCTTATTCCAAATAATTATTCAAAATTATAATCTTAAACTTCTACCATTTCAACACATTTCATTAGTTTACTTTATTTTCAAATTCTAAATAATAATACCAGTTTTATGTCATTGAAGGTGAACAGTTATACTTTTGTTAGCCTTTTTCTTTACAAAAGAGTGACACAGATTTGTACTTTTACGCTAAAACACATAGTCTTCTTCAACAATCTCCCTCTTTGGCATTGATGGCAAACTAAACTGATCAACCAAGTTAATCAAATGGTGAACATCTTGTTCAACCAAACTGACTAGGTAAAAATAGTAATAAAATACCAAAAAGAAAACTTGTATTGAAAATTTTCCCTTTATTAGCAATGTCCGTCTTTTGATTAGGCTATAAAACTCTTTCTTATTAATCACTCCAAGTGTAAGATTTGAACAAATATGTAAATCAAATCCAAAAAGCTCAAGAATACTTTCATGCAAAAAACCTATCATGGAGAAGAAAAAGACAAGAGGCAAGGGTTTGATCTAAAAAAACTCAAATTGTATATTCAAAATAAGAAGAGATTCAAGAGATAATAATAACAAAGAGATTAATCCTTGAAAATGGAGATCGAAACTCAAAAATGGTAACCTAATAAGTTACTAAAGGTAACCTAAGATGAAAGCTATTTAACAGTTATAAAATAAACAAAGCTAAAAAATACATAAAGAAAAACCTTAAGAAGGTAAGAAGGGAAAAAAGGTAATTTAATAAATGAAATTAAATCATCCATTTTCTCTAACACCCCCCCTTAAGATGAGCAACAATGAAAAAAAGGAAAGGAACTATAATGAAATGCTAAAAGAAAACTTGGGTCCTGTCAACAAGGTTTGATGAGGTACCCAATCACAATAAAATCTATGTGAAACAGAAAAATAGAAAGGACCTAGTGGGAAAAACCCTACTCTAAAAAGGGATAGAAAAAAAAATTAGTGAAGGATAGTAGAAGCCTCCAACTAGAGGAATGTTCTAGAAAATAGGAACAAAGAGAGATAATGAAGAAAACCACTAAAGCATGAAGAAGTTGTAAACCCTATCAAAAAGAAAGTGTTGATCTATAGAACCTCCTCAAAAATAGAATGAAAAGAAGAGTGTTTACATGGTAGATGATCCATCTCACCAAAATGCAATTGCCTAGTACATAGGATCAAATATGAAATATATAGCTCACTCAAATGAACCAAGGAAGCATTAGAAACAATAGAAGAACCCCCCTTAATGAAAAATAGGGTGAGTAATAGGCAATTGAGAAAGTAGGCAAAAAATCTCTTGCAAAATAGAAAGAACCAAGAACATCGAGAGTGAGGAAGAGATACACACAACTATAAAGGCATGTGTCAGTAACACATCATGCGGCTAATGTCATGGAAGGGAAACTCACTTGAAAAAAGAAGAGGGCACTAAATACAAATTGATTATCCCCTCATGGCACTTTATAAGATAGTGTGAGTACAATAAATCACAATGATGAAAAAGATCCTGAAAAGAAAGGAGAGGCACTTTATCTTAGTCTGTTTGCATAAAAATACTTACTAATAATATCAAAAATGATAAAAAAAGGGCAAAGAGTTAATAAAATAGATAGCACAACCCAAAATAAGAGATCTCGTGCTATAAAAATGATCCCTGGACCTAAAACACCCAAGATATCCACCATAGAGAAAAAAACAAAAACCATGACAGAAAGAGCATGGAATAGAATCTGGAAGAAAGTATAGTATTTATAAAAAGTAGATAGAACCATCTTTCCAAAAATATAACATTCTCAGAAAATAGAGGTGAGACACTAGAGATATGCCCTCCAAAGTGATAAATTGAATAACTACCTTTGACTGCTAAAACAAGCAACCAAATTGTATCAAAATTAGAAAATACCTACACCAATGTCTCTATCTTGGAACTAGCTTTTTAATACATTTTTTAGATTGAAAAAATATATCTGTATGCTCAAGTTATGGAGAAAAAACCAATAAGGCCCCTTGAAATGAAAAAAAAATATTGTTTAATAAAAAAATAATAAAAAAGTAAAAAAGCTGCCATCACTGCACCACCAAAGTAGTGGCAGCAAGGTGACAACTAGGCTACAAGAGGTTGGTGGTGGGAGGAGCTACCATGGTAGAGCCACTAAAAAGCCACTGCGGTACCAATTGTAGTTGGTTGCAGTGAAGCTAAAATGACCACCGAGCTACAAAAATCTATGGACCGCTAGCAGTTACTACTGACTACTGGTGGTTTCCCTAATTGCAGTGGCAAAAAATGGTTCAAAATTAATTTTTTTGTATTTTTTAAAATTTTCCACCTCAAAACACATGCTAGAGGTTGTATGGCACTGTTGGGAAAAAGTTTTTTGCCTCCTAGATCAACATTGTCCAAAACAAATATACTTTATATGGAAACAAAGGTTTTGACACCTTCTAGATCCATCTATGAAGTTTGTTTAGCCTGAAACTGCTCCAAAAATTGGTGACCCCCATATTTTATCAAGAAATACCCAAAAAACACTAAATCTGATCTGCCAAACCCTTGTTCTCCTTTTTGATCCAAATACCAAACAAGCTATAGTAGATTTGACTCTGATACCATGTAGGATATGAGAAAATATGAAAATCAAATCCATAAAGCCCAATAATACCTACATGCAAAAAACCTGTCACAGAGAAGAAAAAGACAAGAAGAGGCAAGTGTTTGATCTAAAAACATGCAAATTATATTTTTAGAATAAGAAGAGATAATAAGTACAAAGAGATCAATCCTTATAAAAGGAGATTGAAACTCGAAAAGGGTAACCTAATAAGTTACTAAAGGTAACCTAAAGGTGAAAGCTATTTAATAATTATAAAATAATTATTATATAGGAAAAGCTTAGAAATGCATAAAGCAAAATCTTAAGAAGGGAGAAAAGGTAATTTAATAAATGAAATTAAATTATCATTTTTCTCTAACACTCAGTTCCTTCTTATATCTCCCTCTTACTAAGTAGTTTAGGATTTCTCTCTCTTTCTTTTATACTAGATTGATAAACATAGTACCTCCCTCTGATGATGATCTTTCTGGCTCTTTGATCAATGTCTCCCTCTTTGTTCTGACTTAATTCTTTGATCAATGTTTCCTCTCTAATCAGTAGATTAGTTTAGGACTTTCTCCCTCTTATCTCTTACACTTGATTAGTAAAACTCTTATTCTGATGATTATTTTAATGTACTTTCTCCCTCTTTGACAACAATGCCAAGACATATACGAAAATTTTTTCATCTTAGAGAATGTAGATATGTGTGTTTACAATTTCTTTAGTTTCTCCCTCTACCACCTTGCTTGTGACTAATTGAATTTTTACCTCTGTGATTACTTTAGGCAGTTCATAAAGTAATATTCATTACATCAATTTGTATTATATGAATATCAGCTTGTTTGATGCAGGGCACTCCTTCTATTTCTCAAATAGCCTTTGATAGGGGTATCACCCCTATTTTATCTCTTAGATACTCATAAGAATCCTTAGGTAATGGTTTTGTGAAGATATCAACAATTTTCTCCTTTGAGTTAACATATTCCATCTTCATCTTTTTGTCTTGAACTAATTCTCTTACATAATGATACTTGATTGCAATGTGTTTTGTCTTTGTGTGCATCACTGGATTCTTTGATATATTGATAGCACTTGTATTATCACAATAAAGTATCACTAGTTCTATGATTTTTTCCTTCATTCCTTTGAGTAATTGTTTGATCCATACAATGTTTGTGCAGTTTGTAACAGTAGCAACATATTCTACTTTAGCAATAGATTGTGAAGTACAACTCTATTTCTTGGTTGTTCATGTAACTAGCCTCTTGCTAAGAAAAATACTCCTCCACTAGTGCTCTTTCTTTTCATCAATGTTTTCAGCCCAACCAACATCAATGTAGGCTCTCAATTCAAAATTTTCATTCCTCTTGTAGTGTAGACCAAACTTTTATGTTCCTTTTAGATATCTCATTATCCTCTTCATAGCCATTAAGTGATTCTATCTAAGATTAGTAGAGAATTTTATAACTATCTCCATAGATAATGCAATATCAGGTCTTCTATGCACTACATATTGCAATTTGCCTATCATAGACCTGTATAATGTTTGATTCACCTTAGCTAAATCATCATTCTTTGACAACTTGTGTCCTAGCACCATAGATGTACTTACTAGTTTGGAATCCTCTAATCTAAATGTCTTCAATATCTCTTTCACATACTTTGACTGAGTGATGTATATACCATACTTCATTTGATATACTTGAAATCCCATAAAAAAGTTGTTTTCTCCAAACATTGACATTTCAAATTCTTGCTTCATCTAATTTGCAAAGTCCTTAAATAAAGCATCTTGTCCTCCAAATATGATATCATCAACAAATATTTTAGATAGAAAAATAAATTTTCCTTTTTTTATCTTTATGTATAGATTGTTATTATCATTAGTCTTGTCAAATCCAATCTTCACAAGATAAGTATGAAGTCTCTCATACCATGCTTTTGGTTCTTGCTTCAATCCATATAGGGCTTTGTGCGGTCTACATACCATGCTCTTATTGTTATCATCAACAAATCCTTCTAGCTATTCTATGTAGACTTCCTCTTCTAGTATGCCATTCAGAAATGAAAATTTAACATCCATTTGATCAATTTTGAAACCTATATGTGCAACATAAGAAAATAGAGTTCTTACTCCTTCCATTCTTACAATAGGAGCAGATGTCACCCAATAGTCAATTCCTTCTTCTTGTTCATATGCTTTGACAACTAATCTTGCTTTGTTTTTTGTGACTTCACCATTCTCATCTAACTTGTTTCTGAATACTCGCTTGGTGCCAATCACATTCTTGTCTTCTAGTTTGGGAGCTAGACTCCATGTTTTATTCTTCTCTATCTATTCAATCTCTTCTTCCATGGCCTTGTACTAGTCATCATCTTCTAATGAATCTTTTACTGATTTGAGCTCCTTCATGATTAACAAACATGATTCACTTCTCAATCTATTTCTTGTTATTGGCCTAACAACTTTATCTTTAATGATTTGATAAATAGGATGATGTTTTTTGACATATTTAGACAATCTTGGCTCATCTCTTGTTTCTACAAAGTCACTATGTATATCTTTGTCAGATATCTCAACATCTCTTTCATATGTACTAATCTTAAAATTATAATATGTATCTTCTTTATTTTGTAGCTCAACATTTGAATGCTACTTAGTTCCTAAATACAACATGACATTCACAAGATGTGACTTGACAATTACTGATACTTGCTATTGATTTGGAACTTGATTTGGAGCATCTTCTTCAACAAACATTCCTTCATAAAAGTATAAAAATGATTTGTATTCTTCTAGTTCTTTTGTAGGTTCAACCTCATGCACTTCTATAAATTTATCAAAATTCACATTTGCACTTTTCACAATTTTGTTATAGTGTTTAAACACTTATAAGGGTAAAATAACAAACCTGTGTCACCCTTTTGTAAAGGAAAAGACTAACAAAAGTATAAGTGTTCAATTTCAATGACATAAAATAGGCATTATTATTTAAAATTTGAAAATGAACTAAAGTAATGAAATGTGTAGAAATGGATGAAGTTTAGGATTATAATTTTTAATAAATTTTTGGAATAAGAATTGATATATTTTCCTAATTTTTATAGATGATTATTTAGTTGCTGAAAAACATTGAAAATTAGGGGTTTAGTTCCCACCACAAAACTATATGGAAATAAAATTATTTCCATTTGAACATAGACAATGTTATATATAACATATATAGCTAGAACAATCAAATATAAAAATTGAATTCAGACCTATATTTTCTCTTTTATAATGATTTAAATTTCAACTGATTTGAAATCTATAGTTTTCATCTCCCACCACATTTTTGAAAAAAAATCTATTGTAACCAAAAGAATAACTACATATTCTTGAAGATGACTCTCTTCTCTTGAACGTCATATAATTTTAATTTTTTTTGAAATGATTTAATATATTTTTCCTTTCTCAAAATCAACATCTTTTCAAGTGTTTAAATACATGTTTATAGAATTTTTTAATTACAATATAATATATCTAATTAAAATAATATAAAATCTATATAAGAATTTTTTTTAGTTTGATCTCTATAAAATGATGTTTATATGTTACTAAAAATTTATCATATCAAATAATAAAAGTTATTGAAATGTTAATTTTCTAAAGTAATTTTATTTCTTTAGTAATTGGATACAAACTAGTATAAAACATGCATTTAATAGAAAATTCCAATTGGAAAAGTGTGAGACCAAATATAACTTATCTAAAATAAATTTATCTAGATTATATGTTTAAAAAAAATTGATTTTTGAATAGAAATACTCAAATTCAGTTGTTCTTATAAGTTTTCTTGAAAGGTGACATAACTTTGTACTTTTACCCATAACCTTTGTTTCTTGTGCAATATCCAAGGAATATACCTTCTTCACTTTTTGCATCAAGCTTTCCATTCCTAACATCTTAAAGAATGTAACATTTACTCCCAAATACCTTAAAGTATTTTACATTGGGTGGATATTCATACCATAGTTCAAAAGGTGTTGAATGAGTACCTTTCTTTATTTGCACATGGTTCAGGGTATAGATAGTTGTACTTACAATTTCTCTTCATTATTTTAGAGTAACATTATTTTCCATCATGAGTGTTCTAACATGGTCCATTATAGACTTGTTTCTCCTTCTAGCAATCCCATTTTGTGGAGGGGTCCTAGGTGCATATGTATGTCTTTTGATTCCTTTGTCATTACAAAACATCTCAAACTCATTTGATGTGAATTCTCCTCCTCTATATGATCTTAAATATTTTAGACTTTTACCTATTTCCTTCTCAACTCTTTCTAGAGTAATTTATATTTTAGAAACATGACTATCATCTTTCTAGAGTAATCATCAACAGATAGCATTATATACTTATCTCCTAGATATAGCTTTGCACTTCAATTGGTCCACACAACTCAATATGAACAATCTCTAATATTTTTTTAGAGGTATAAGCTTTACTCTTGAAGATTGACTTTGGAAATTTTCCTAGATGACATTGTTTGTACACTATATTATCAAGTTTCTTTAACTTAAGCAAACCTCTAACTTTCTTCATGTTACTGATACTAACCAAGTTATCAAAATTAACATGACATAATATCTTGTGCCAAAGTCATACATCATCAAATTTTGTAACAAAGAAAATAGCATTCTCTATATCCAGATATAATAGATTACTTTTAGTTTGATCATCTTTTCCAATCAGTTTCCCATTTGTGTCATATATCTTGGCAATTTTGTTTCCAAATTTAAACTTGCATCTCATATTATTCAATTGTGACACACTTAACAAGTTATAATTTAGTCCTTCAACATTGTAAGAATTGTCACATGAAATTTTTTCTATGATTTTGATAGAACCTTTTCCTTTTATCAAACATGGTGCATCATTACCAAATCTTACACTATTTCCAACATAACAATTTAAGGTAATGAACTTACTTTTGTCTCTAGTCATGTGATGTGAGCATCCATTGTCCATGATCCATCTATCATTTTTGTTCATGCAAGTCACAAGTGTAGTTACCTCATCTTTATTAGATTCATCTTCCATTGCAACATATACCACTTCATCATATTTTCTTCTTCTTCTACTTCACCTCATTAGAATCTTTCAATAACAATGAAGCTTTGAAAGTAGATTCAAGATTCTTAGGTTTCTAATTATCAAAGTTAGACAGCTTAAAAGTAGTGACTCTACCTACCAATCCTTCAAGGGTTCGATCATCTCCTAGAATACATCTTAACTCTTGAATTATAGAAACTTTTATAGCATAAATAGGTAGTAATGTTTTGAAGACTTTACTTAACACAGTATCATCATCTATATGACCAATAGCTCATCTTATTTCACTAACAACTTCTTTTATCCTAGAAACATATTGAGCAATATTTTCACCTTCTTCCATTTTCATATCATCAAACTTACCTCTAAGGCTCTAAAACTTCACTCTTTGAACATTTTTGTCTCCTCCATAGATAGTGTAGAGGCAATCTCCAACATTGCTTGACTATGTTCCTTCTTCTTCTTCATATGTTTAGCAGTTAGGGCTCCAACTAGATCAACATGTTCCACTACAATGGTAGATTATGTATGATCTCCAAGCTCTCTGAGGTGTAGCTTCATCAAACTTTGTCATGCAAAAAAGTTATCTTTGTTGAGCTTAGGTACCTCTCTTTTAGAAATCTCGATCTTTGTACTTCTAGTACCTTAAAACTAGTCCTTTTAAGTAACCAGACTCTGATACAAATTGTTGGAATTAATTTAGAATAATTGAGAGGGGGAGTGATGAATTAGTTATCCAAGGTCTAGATGTATAAGTAAAACTTTTGACAATTTAGTTAACCCATAAGACATTCATACCCATGCATGCATCCATTGTGTATTTACTAAAACTTGTATGTTACTGTCAAATCAATTTGTATAAGTGTAAAGCATCAAACACAACACATTCATCAGCACACTTGACACAAAAAATTAATATGGTAAGCCAATTTGGAAAAAACCACCAGTAACATGCTACTCCTTTTCGCTCTTTTGAAGTGATGCCCTATGAAAGGCCAACCCTATTAAAGGTTACAATACACACTATTAAATGTGACCTAGTTAACGGATTTCAATTGCTCTATTAGAAGTGATCCTTATTAAAGGACTTTAGGCCATTCACTTGGAATATCACCTAGTTAAAATATTTTCTAATGACTGTTAGGTCAACTCTACTATAAAGGATTTAACCTAGACTAATACAATTGTTAGAGAGTAATAGTAGAGCTTTGATCTGATACAACTTATAACTTCTCTTCCAAATTATAGATCTCTATTTAGTCCTAAATTTTGCTTGGCTTTCATACTTTGCAACTCTGATAGCTTGTTCACCCTTCAAGCATTCATCTCCTTAAACCTTTTTGCTTAACATGGCATTGCGGAGTCTTCTCTTGGGTCACATGGTGAAGCAAAACCCTTAATTCCTTCTCCTCCTTAAGTTCTCACACATGACACCAACCTCTTTTTCTTCATGATTAGAGATTCCTGTAAATAGATAGTTAGAATATTTTCCTACTCATTATCCATCGCCCAAATCAGGGTTTTGGATGGATTAGGTATGATACAATGTATCTACCCCATATCTTGTCTTTTCTAAAACCTTCTCCTAGAATCCTTTTGAATCCACCTAAAAATGGTTTCCATCAAATTTTGTGCCACTAGCTCATCAATCTTATCTTTCTCTTGGTTCACAAGTTTCAAGGAAACAAACTTGTCAGCTTAGATTGAGTGAATCCTTGATCTTTTTCATAATGCAACAACTTGACATTATCAATCTTTTGATGCTCGACACATATTGCATTGATTGGAATCAACTATAAAATTACCTGGAATTAACCAAGGTTTACTGGTGCTTGACATCAACTAAACCTTACTCAGCTTCAACTATTTTGCTTGGCATCCACTAGAATTTTCTTTTACTCAGCTCCAACTAACTTTATACTCAACTTGCACTGACTTTTCTTGGAACCTACTATCGACTTGGTCAAGCTTGGTAGAAAAACTTTGTTTAACTTATTCTTCTAAACTTTCTAAGTGTAGCCAACCATTTTGTAACCTTAAGTAGATTATCAATACATCATGTCATCACCATCTTAACTGATCCTTGTACTTCATTACATAATAATAACTCAACCTTTTGCCTAGGTGCTTTTGTTACATCTTATTGATCAAATCCTCCTCATCAATCAACTAAGTGATAGTACCTGAATCTTATAAGTAGTTGTCTTACCAATAGATTACAAGTTTGACAAGAGTGATAAAACATTGATTGAAACACATAGTCTTCTTCAACAATCTCTCTCTTAGCAATTTCTCTTATCAATGATATTTTCAATTATATTTTAACAAACCCCTTTTGACACATTTCATTTCAACATATGTCCCTAGGTGCCCTAGGACCCCTAGGGAACTATTTAGTTGGTTCAAATGCATCAAAAGGGGTCATAGGTTAACCTATGACCCCTTTCAATGTATTTCATGACAATATTATATTTAATAATAATATAATACTCTCTATTTAATATAATAATAATATATTACTAGATTATATAGCAATAATAATCATATATATTACTATATACAATAATAATAATATAATATCACTATATATAATAATCATAATCATAATCATATATAATAATAGTTAATAATTAGAATCATTCTCATATTTAATAATAATAGTTAATAATAATAATGTCCACACTTCCCAAAATTTTCTTTCCCTCCAAAATTTTAAAAATTTAGGTTGGGCTATGAATGCTTGAAAGAATTTTAGCTGCCACTTTTGGGGTACCTAATTTTATATCAGGTATCTGAGTTGGTATCAAATACCCAATTTGAAATTGAGTACCCAATTAGGCTTGATATTTACCAAACCTATTTGGTCAACTCAAAAAACATGTTTGAAAAAGGTTTTATTGACACTCAGACTTCGAGTAGCCATTTGACAATACTATTTTCATTGAAATTCAATAAAATGAAAGGTTTTTTTATAACACTCTCAAGATTCCATCAATATAGTTGCTATCAAATTCTAAGTTCAATAATTATTTATTAGTTAATTTTTTTTAATGAAGATGACTGTAAAGTGCTGATTGACATACTAATTGAAAAATAGCTATAACTTTCAAACAATATAACATTTTTTAAATCCAAAAGTTGCATCACATTCTGTGCTTCGCTTTAGTTTTCAATTAGTTAAGATAGTTAGACACGATAGTTTTTTAATTCTCAAAAAGTTTATTGTAGAAAATTCATATTTAATTATTTATTTTGAATAAAAATAACCAAAAATATTCATCACATCCGAGCATGAGTCTACTTTTTATATCTATAATTATATTAAAAAATATTATCATTTGATTTCAATTAAGGTGGTTAGACAAATGCCTACTTTTTATTTTTTCCCTATAATTTTTGTAATACTGCATTAAAATCCAAACTTTTGACCAATCAAATAATTTTTTTCTCTAGGTAAGGCTTAGTGGATTAGAAGCTACATTCAATTTCCAACATATTATTTTCTTACAACTTTTTGATATAAAATCCAAAACCACTTTAAAATTATGTGTCAGGTTAACATAACCTTGACTTGCTGATTTTTCACTGCCACTTAAGGCCATAGTTTGGTTGACCATGATCTTGTCCATACCCATCAATCAAAATTGGCTCCCATCATATGGGTGTCAAAAATTTTTTATTGCAAGTTGTGATAGAAAGGGTTACCATCACAATTGTGATGACCATAGGTGTCATAATCTAAGCTATAGTTCTAGAAAACTATTAGGTTTTACCATTAGCATTGCAACAAAAATCTATCAAATGCACCATCATAATTGTGAAGTCAGTGTGTCTAAAATGTTATGGATCTAACAGAAAGATGTCTAAAACCTGCATCATAATAGGGATGGGCATGTGGTAGGAATGTTGTGGGATTGATGGCCAACCATCATAAATGCAATGTCATGTTGTATCAATAAAAACACTATTGCTAGTAAATGTTGAATAGCCATCATGCAATCATAGGTTAATATTGAGCTTCACTTGGTTTTGAGAATAGTTTAATATTCTCTACTAATCAAGGCCAACCACGTGAAGGTGGAAGCTCATTTGGCCCCAACCACCCCCTGCACCCCCCCAAACATCTAAATTCCATGTTAATATCTAAAATCTTTTAGAAATGATCAATGTTTAAACTACAAAACAGGTTCTAGTCCTGCAAAAGTGACATCACTTTTCCATCTTCTGGTGCATGTCATTTTTCTATTGCATCTAAAATAAGATTCTTCCACTTTGAATTGAGAATGCATTGGAAATTGCATTCTTTATGCATGGACAGTAGGCAGAGCTAAAAAAATGTAGCACAATTACACTTATTTAATAGGTCTATTAAGTTTTTAAAATTATAAACCACATCATGAACAATGTTCATGATGGTCTATAACTTAAAATACCTAATCAAATGCAAACCTGTTACATTTTTCAGCTCCACCTAATATTGTATGCATATGAATTGACATTGTATAATAAACTATGCCATCCTTCTACATTGCTTGAAACCAAGAGATTCACACAATTAGGTGGCATACAATCATAGGTTATTTTTGAGCTTCACTTGGTTTTTAGAATAACTTAATATTCTCTACTAATCAAGGCCAACCACATGAAGGTGGGAGCTCATTCCCTTCCACCATCTAAATTCCTTGTTAACATCTAAAATCTCTAAAAAATGATGAATCTTTAAAGTACCTTGAATTTCCTTATCATCTCTTGCTACTCTTAGGGGAAGTTCATCTTCATTTCTCATAGGTAATTCATCACACGAGTACATCTAGGAATGTCCTCAATGCCTATTGCATAAAATAATCCAATATTAGAAAATGCCTCCTAAGAAATAATAGTTAAAGTGAAATAAACACATAAAAATGAGAGAGAAAGAGTAATCTACTTACCAATAGGCATTACCATCACATCTATGGTCATGCTACCTATTGAGTGAGTTTTACTATTTTTCTATTGTGCCAATATCTATCTATTTACATACATACATATATACATATACAAAAATCACAAAGGCATGACAACCTATTGAGTGAGTTTTATTATTATCAAATTGTGCCAAGATCTCTTTGTTTAGAAATATACAAATGGGGAATGATTAATGACATTCTTTCTTTCTTTTTTAATTTATAATCCATAATCCACAATTCACAAGATCTCTATACTAATGCCCAAATTAAATTGAATACCTAAATAATCATCAAGTAGACCAAATTAACTAGGTAATGGATTAGGAATGTGCTATTCCCATGTATCATATGCTTGCAATGTTGGAGGAGACATTTTTTCAAAAGTGGCAGTAGGTTTTGTATCTTTGGCCTGATTTTAACAAAGTAACAAAGTGTTTTTAAGAGTGGAAAGGACCATTTTCCCCTAAGATTCTTTCTAATGAGAGGATGTAAGTGATCTTAGGGTGACAAAGCACCACCAATTTGAGGCACTTTAGCAACAACAGGTAGCAGAAACATATGCTCAACAACAAGTCTCAACTTCAATGGGCTGTGAAATTCACCTTAATAATTCCATGGGTGTACCTTAGTTGATTTTGAAGGAAGTGATTGTAATATATGCACAAGAACATAACATCTAATTTTCTCCCATAGTGGGACTGCTCATGATGTTCTCTAGATTTATGGCTTTGGAACTCTCAGTATCTATCTAGATACTATAAATGAATAAGTGCTTGCATAATTTGCAGATAGATGGGTGATTGCATCATTGGAGTAGCTAGTTGAGATGCATTGTAATTGAGCTAGAGGAAATCATTGATAAACCAAACATATAATGAAGAGGAAACTTGAAAACTTGAATGTTGAAATGCTGAAATGAAAGATATCAAGGAGAAAACACGTATGCCAAAATTACAATGAAATGTGAAGTTGATTTTAGATATAAAAAAGAAAAAGGAAATCACAACATAAATCATTCCCAATTTTATGTTCACAACTCAAATGCTCTCCCATGGCCTAAGATAAAACCCTCATTACTACATCCAAAATTAAGGAATAAAATATGATTATATCCCCAATAGAGAATTGAAATGTCACTTTTTTTGAATTCCACTTAGCACTGTGCTAATAAATTTAAAAAATTCTACTGCCATGCAAATTATCTTACATTGTCTCCCAAGCTTAGGTGCTAACAAGAGTCAAAAGTTAAATTGTTGTCAAAGAATGTGCTAAGAACAAGAAAAAGTACACATTTAGAATGAACATATATATTGGCAATAATGAAGAAACATATAATCCTCTTATAAATAATCAAAATTATGTCAGAGATGAACTCAAGAAAGTGAGCTATAGGAGGTGCTCAACCAGATATTCTAGACATCTTGGGTGATTTGGTAAAAGGCTTCTGCAAGGGAATGAGCCTCGCAAGTTAACATATAATGTCTTTAAATAGTTAAATGCTACCTAAATATGCCTAAGGAGTCTATATATTGGAGGCATACTCAACTAACCAGTCTACCTACATACTCATATCCATAGGATCAAGACCCTTGACCTACTCAATCTAATGAATATGTAGTTCTAGTTTCTACTTGTTTTTATGTAGTTATATTCCTATAACCATTGGTGTGTTTTAGTCACCTAATATAGCTACTATTCGTACTTTTCTATAATTACAATACTATAATACCCCCATGCAACCTTTGTGTTGTAGTTTATAGTTAATGTAAAGGTTAACCTATATAAGTCCTAACTCACTCCTTATATAGTTCAAATGAAATAAACACAAGAAAAATGAGAGAGAAAAATAGGAATCTACTTTTCAATAGGTGTTGCCATTATGTTTATGGCTATGCTACCTATTGAGTGAGTTTTATTATTTTTGTTGCTGTGCCAAGATCCATTTGTTTATATATATATATATATACACACACACATACATACATACATATACACACACATATAGATATACATATGTATATATGTATATACATACATACATATACAAATATCTCAAGGACACAACAATGAGATACAGAGATCACAAAGGCATGACAATGAAATGCAATGATCAAAAGGGTATATACATACATAAATATATACATACATACATATACATAAAAAATTTATCACCTAATCTAGTTAGTGTAAAAGGAATACTAATACTAACAAGAGCATTTACACAACTAAACAAGCTAACACTTAAGATAGGACAAAATAAGACAATATGGAGGAAAGTAAAGAAAAGATGGTAAACTCCTAAAGTTCTTCTCATGATGAAAAAGATATGTCCCTAATGAGATGGTATGTATGCTCATGGTGTGCTCAAGCTTCAAGTGTATGGGTTTTTATGGATGGGGTTTTCAACAATGGAGGTATGGAGGAGTTTTAGCATGATGATGGTATTTTGGTAGTTTTTAGGCTCGCAAAATAGCATTATAACTTTGCAAAAAAAGTGGATGATCTTTGTGAAGGGAGAGGGTTTCATTTATAGGCTAAGGGGTAGTGAAATGGATGGTTAGGATGGAAGGATGAATGGATGGTGAGGGAGGGTTGAGATGTACTCAAAGGGGAGCACAAGGATTGTGCTTGTTTAAAGCCAATAGGGAAGTGACAATTGTCACAAGGAGAATGGGAGTGAGAGAATAGGATAAGAATTGGTCAAGGGAATAATGAGGGAGGTTGGGTATGTAGTAGGGATGTAAGAGTCATTAATGTCATGTAAGAGCCATTAATGCTCTTGGATGGGGATGGAAGAGGATAAAGGGGATATTTTGACTTTGGCTTGGGTTAGCAAGTTCTAACCCTTTCTTAAAGTTGTGTGCATGTTTAGGAGGGGGATTAGGATTTTCTTAGAAAGGGGCTTAGAAATGAACAAATTTGACCTTAACAAAATTAGATATATTATAGGATTCTATACAATATTTCAACTAGATTTTGTCATTAGAAATCATGACATCTGGTAAAAAACATAGATTTGAAATAAAAGTTTGTATTAGCCAAAACCAAATAAAAATGAACTCAATTAGATATATTATAATATTTCTATTAAATAAAGAAACATGCCTTATCACAAGACAAAATTCTTATCATCTATGTGATTAGTTTGAAATTTTTGTTCTCACCAAAAATCATAAAATGTAAGAACAACTATGCCAAAAAGAACATAAAAAGATGATTATCATGAACAATCATTTTTTTAGCTCTTTTTGCACAATCTTTCTTACAATTTTTTAGCTCAATCTCCAATTGGTTAGTATGTGTTTTGAACAATTATTATTGGACTATGACTTAGGAGAGAGAGAAATATCAAACTTGAAAAAGATGTATATAAATGCAATTAATTTTTAAACTTTAATTTTATAAACTCACAAAGAGAACCATAGAATTATAAAAAACTATTAAGGTTTGTACTATTTAAAAATTATAGTTACAAGTAATAAAATTTTATACCTTTTATTCAGAGAGTGCAAATAATTGAAATAAGCAGGATCGCACACCCTCTAGGGAAAATACGAATATATCTGTAGGAACACAATTTGGCATTAGGGATAAGGTCAATGCAAGAATGGGATAAGGTTTGACTAGAAGAGAAAAATGAAAATGCAATCTTGTAGGAACATGTGTCCGCAGGATTGCCAGGGTAAGCTTGTATGGGAATGCATGCAAAATCTTGGGTCAAACAGGTTGAGATGGGAAAAAGTCAAAGAGAAATCCTATGGGAACATAGCTTCATGGGATTGTGAGGTTCACAAACTTGCAGGAACACATTTTAGGGAATATGTGCAGACAAAATAGGGGGTTTGATAAGGGAATGGGTAGAAAGCTAGGGTAGGAAAAGTATGAAAATGAATACTAAGGTGTGACTGGGTTTGGTACATAGTGGTCACTAGATGCTCTAGTGTCACACGAGTAATGAGAAACCATTTTACACGAAGGAGATTAGCTGACGGTGATAGATTGGGTGAGGATCGAAGGTATTGGTCTAGGATAATTGACAAGGCTGCCCTACACATACACTTAGATGACCATGGTGATAGCATTATGTGAGAGGTGGCACAATAAGATAGGTACATTCCACTTGCCTACAGGAGAGATGATGGTAATATTGGAGGATGTATACATGATTTTTAGATTACTAGTGCAGGGGACACTAGTGATGGCGACAAGAGAGATGACAATAGAGGTCATGGTATAGGGGTTTATAGGCCCAAACATGCCATTCCATATTTGGAGAGGATAATTTGCATTGAATTAGCATTTAGATCGAGTAGCCCCAGAGAGATAGATTTACTTCTATTTGTGCAAGCTAGTATTGGGGTACATTGCCTTAGATACAGGTGGAATAGAAGTGACATTTGCACTGATACTAGTTATCATGTGGATAGTGGATGCAGGAGTCTTGGTGACTTTGGGATTGTTGATGCTAGCAGAGTTGTACCAAGATTTATACCAGATTGTGTATTAGGAGTTCGGTCAGTAGGGGAGGAGTATAGGGTTACTCATATTATTATAGGTATGGGCATGGGAGCACATTGTAGCATTTAGGCCAATTGGTTAGAAGGATAGGCAGGCAGAGGAGCTAGTGGCATATAGCTAGGGGAGCTATTGACCTATCACCATATTGAGGATGTGGACTACTGGAGAGTCCCAATTGATGAGATTAGGGTGGTGATATGGAGACCATATATGTGTCTAGGGCCATGGGCAAAGGAGCAATAGTAGTTACCATTCACAATATTTCCATGCTTCATTTATGGATAGTGGGAATACATCACAGAGTAGTACCAACTAAATAGGACCTTACAATAGTTGGGATGGGTCCAAGTGGCTCCAAGAGAGATGACCTAGTATCAACAAGTCACTCAAGAGCCAATGACTATGTACAGGCTAGCACTACAAAGAGAGGGGTTACTTTGGGCCTGGGGGGAGTTAGAGCCACATCAGTGGGATTGGTTTGGCGGGGTGGAAAATGTGAGCTCCAAACAAGAGTACTAAGATTGGTTTTAGTAGTCGAGACTAGTAGGCTAGGCACAAGTGACTAGGGTGGCCATGGTGGTAGGGGAGTTAGCCTAGGCAGCTAGGTAGGGTAGATATGTAGAGAGAGGGCTATGATAGTGGGCAGAGGTCATAGTATAGGGGGAGGGGCTAGTACAGTAGAGGTGGAGCATAGGGAGGTAGGAGGAAAGAGGGGTATAGCCAAAGAGAAGAGAGGAGAGAGGGGTAGAGCTGGGGAGAGGAGAGGAGAGTTGGAAAAGCTAGAGAGAGGAGGGGAGGGGGAGCAGAGGCCACAAAGGCAGTAAGGAGTGGTGGAGGTGGGTCATCCTTAAGGGGAGGGGATGATTGATGGGCAACCTAATATGCATCATTACAGTAGACCCATGATGCTAGTAGCTAGCTACTATGAGATATACAACATGAGAGAGATCAACTCAGGATAGAGTTGGATCAGCTCTACCAAGAGTGGGATGTGGCACAGGGCAAGGCAAACAAGGCAAGGATAAAGTTGGGGAGACTACATGTGGAGGTTGAGCAGATGGAGGGGAGGGTAGATGTCATTAATTAGGAGAGGTAGGCAATATAGGTGAGATTGGATGCTATTTAGTAGGAGCAAGATAGATTGGTGGTGGAGGTGGTGACCCTAAGAGCACAGACGGTGCTGGGTGGAGGGATGGAGGAGTTGAGGAGACTATGAGGAGAGGTGGAGGAGCTAAAATAGAGGAGGATAATATCGAGGGAGGTACCATGCAATGGTCTTAGTAGACCAGATAGAGCATTACAGATGACCAATACCATTAGGGATAGCCGGGACACACACAAGTATGCAGAGAGAGGGGAGAGTGGATGGAGCACTAGGGGCTCATAGAGGACAAGTGAGTCTTAGTATACAGAGTAGAGTCATAGGACAGGATGGAGCCAAAGGTGAGACATGGGGATGAGTGGGAGGAGGGATGAGGTAGAGAGCTTAAGTATAGGAGGAGGATGGATGAGGCCACTACCTCCACAACTAGTAGCACCAGGGACAAGGAGGGACACAGATGAGGGTCTAGAGAAGGAGGTGACAAATGAGGGAGACTAGTGATATGTTGGGTATACTTGCATGATTATTATTTTGTTTATATATATATATATATATTTGAGGGCATAGACTAGTTGTAGCTATATGTATGATATGGATACTATATATTTGTAATTTGATGGACTGTGAGATTTTTTAGGGGGGGTATGTATTCATTTATTATTTGTGGATGAGAGAGATATACATAGAGTAGATCATTCTTTGGGGTGGGATATGTATGTATGGACTTATAATTGCATGAGTATGGTTAAGATGTGAGTTTTATATATTTTTAGATGTAGATGAGAGACTAATGTGTTTGTATACATGATGTGATGTTTGATGAGAGATATGATATTGCTGATAATTTGTGATGCAAGATGTTATACTTGATGAAAGATATGATATTGTTGATAGTTTGTGATGCAGGATGTGATAGATTTTGACGATGAGAATGGTTTTGATAGCACATGATGTGATCTATTTTGATTGGGTTGAGATGGTGTGATTGTCTTTGATAATGTAGGATGTGATTTTCTATGATAATGTTGATATGATGTGATTTTCTATGAGAATGCAGAATGTGATTTGCTATGATAGTGCAGATATGATCTAATATGCTTGGATGTGATTTTCTATGATAGTGCATATATGATGTGATATGCTTTGATGTGATTTTGATGATGTGATTTCATTTTAATAGTACCAATATGATGTTTATGATGATGAGAATGTTTATACTAAGTTGTTAACTAAATAGGAATGAAGATAAAGTGAATACGGGTTTTAGGAGGGTGGCACAAATTTAAAATAAACACAAACTAAAGATGAATCACAGATTTAAAATTCACACAAACTAAAGATGAATCACATATTTTAAAATGAATAAAAACTAAAGATGAATCATAGATTTTAAAATGAACACCAACTAAAGGTGAATCATAGATTTTAAAATGAATACAAACTAAAGATTAATCACATATTTTAAATGAATACAAACTAAAGATGAATCACAGATGTTAAAATGAACAAAAACTAAAGATGAATCACATATTTTAAAATGAATACAAACTAAAGATGAATCGCATATTTAAAATGCACACAAACTAAAGATGAATAACAAATTTTAAAATGAATACAAACTAAATATGAATCATGGATTTTAAAATGAACACAAACTAAAGATGAATCACAAGTTTTAGAATGAATACAAAATAAAGATGAATCACAACTTTTAAAATTAATACAAACTAAATATGAATAATGAATTTTAAAATGAACACAAACTAAAGATGAATCATAGATTTTAAAATGAACACAAACTAAAGATGAATCACATATTTAAAATGAACACAAACTAAAGATGAATCACAGATTTAAAATGAACACAAACTAAAGATGAATGTGATAACTAATTTGAACATTGTGGGGATAACATATGTGAAGTGAATTATAGAGTGTGAGGATATCTATCAGAAGGTAAATGATCTAAATCTTATGATCGGGACAAATGGTAAGAGAAATTCAAAATTGTGATAAGAGTAAATGAACGCAATCTATGATAATATAACATGCTAAAGTCTAGGATGTAGGGATACAACAAAATAGAAATAACTAATGAAGGTGACAATGAGATATAGGAAAATTTATGATGATGGGATAGTACAACACAAATCTAAAACTAGGATAATGATCAATGATAAAAATGACCATAAAACATAGGAGATACTGACTCTAAGGGGGAGGATGTTGGAAAATGATTGACCAACAAACTCGTAGTTAGAAGGATAGTGGACATAGAGCTAGGATAGTGACTTAAGATAAGGAGAATATGAGGGTGGTGGTGAAACCTTAATTTAAGGGATGAGAGTTTGTGAGAGAAGGATAATGAAGATAGTTCTATGTTTGATGAGAAAAAAAGGGAATCAAAAGATTTTGATACTAGAAAGAGCTCAAGGTTGAGAGAGATAGGTGATGTAAAGGAAGAGGGTAGCAGAAGAGAGTAGGAGAAGGGTTTTGAAGTGGATGTAGGAATGGCTTTTGGTGACAATAGGGAAGGTAAAAAGAGTAATAGAAAAAAGATGTGGGGGGGGCGAGTGAATGGTTAGAGCATATCACTAATTGGTAATGACCATAGGCAAGGGGTAGGACCAATATGCACAACTTTAGACAAGACATGTGTAGAATGCTCAAGGGAAAGGGATTAAGTAGGGAATCAGATGGAAGGGAAAGGTTAGGTTGGGGGGATAAGAGTTATGAGGGAGTAGGGAGGAGAAGATAGGATTTTAAGAAAAGATGTAAGAGGGGGTGAGGATGAATATGCCTAGGGGGGATATGATCATGTGAGTCTTTGTATGGGAGAAAATTGTGAGAGTGAGGGGATATCCTTGGAAGCTTTGAGAGTGGGGTACTTCATGAAGAAGTACCACCATGTAGTGTGAACACTTCATTTGATATAGGAATATTAGGGATCTGCCAAGGTTACTAAGAACATCAAGGCCTTTTCCCCAATATTACATAGGACTAACTCAAACAAGAACACAAGGATTGCCCCATCATCATAGATGAGTCCTAGAGAGACTAGTGTGGGAATGATGCTAGCTAATCCACAAGCAAATGATATTGCCCAAGTGCATCATGTGATCATTAGTGAAAACATGTTTGGAATATGTAAGGGTGATATCTGATTGACCTACAAGTAGCAAAAGACTATGGTTAACAACCATGCTTTTGAGTTTCCCAAGTCAAAGCACACCATGATATGAAAAGACCATGGCAACCTTGAGGAGAGGACAACTAAAATCACATGGAAGTGACCAATCAAAATACACAAAAACCAAAGATTAGAAGAAAGAACAAACGTATGAAAAAGTAACATTTTGCTAAAGAGATCGAGATGATTGGATATTGACAGGCTAAATAAAAGGAAAAAACATTCAGAAAAGGACTTTAATGATAAGACATTTAGGATACTGACAAAAAGGTATAATAAATTTTTTTCTATAGATGACGAGCTAGGGACATAGGTTGTAACAATAAGACCTAAACAATATGTACAAGCATGACTATACAATGAATTGGGATGCTGGAACATATGAAAAAATATAGTAGTGGGTATGTGTATGAAGGAAGAAAGCTCAAGATGAGGGGATAACATTGTTGTAATATAGTTATTGTTATAGGGGCATGATACATAAAGCACAACTTTTGTTACAAGGAATAGGATATTGCTATATTTACAAGATTATGATACATAGGATACTATTGTTGGTACAAGAATATGGTACATAGGGCATGGCTATTGTTACAAGGATATGGTATATATTCCATTACTATTGTCACAAGGATATGATACATAGGAGTGATACAAAGGATAAGTTACACCTAATAGGATATGTAGAGTACAAGGCTAAAATACACCTGAGATGATACACGTGGTAGACTACAATGGTAGGGTGCACCTAATATGATACATGTGGTAGAGTACAATGGCAAGGTAGATATATGAACTACATATATAATACAAGATCTAGCTGGGGTGCTGCAAAGTGGTGAAGACTGAAAGAAAATATCATGAGTTGTTTTGGGGGTAAGAAAGTGAAACTATGAGGGACACCTTGAAAAAATGAGGAGATGGGTGATGAAGTATGGAGTGGTGATGGGGGAGATGTACATAATTGATAGATAATAAAAAGGCTAATTACACCTAGCACCTAATTGCTAGGTTTTCACCAAGGTACCTATCCAAGGTGCTTGAATTGCCAAGCTTTCACCATTGGAAGATTCTTTTTCTTTATTTTCTTTTCTTTTATTAATAATTTAATTTTTAGGTGCATAATTTCTTAAGGTGAATGATATTGGTAGGATCATTCAAGACTTCACCTTCAAGGGTAGATAGCTAATAGGCCCCTAAGCCAAAAGACACTATGACCACATAATGACCAAGCCATGTGGGCTTGAACTTTCCTTTCTTTTCTCAGTCAGTTTGAATCTTCATGTTTTATTTGAGGACCATGTCTCCTTGAAAGTGGCATGGATGGACCTTCCTATTGAAGTTGTGCTTAAGGTGATTCTGGTAGACCATGAGGTGGTCATAGGCTTGTTCCCTTTTTACATCAAGTAAATCAAGCTAGGTAAGTCGAGCCACTCTGTAATCTTCATCTGATATTTTTACCTGTAAAGAAATGCAAAGGGATGGGAGTTCAACGTCAATAGGTAATACTACTTAACCACCATAAACCAAGGAGTATGAGGTTGTGTCGGTGGATGTACAAAACAAGGTGCAATATGCCCAAAGGGTAGGATTGATTTGTAGATGCCAATCACAGTCAAAATCATTAACAAATTTCTTTAGCATTTTACGTAGGGTTTTATTAGTTTCCTCTACCTGATTGTTACCTTGTGGGAAGTATGGGCTAGAAAAATGGTGATGGATCTGAAGGGAAGTGCATAATTCCTCCATATTGAGATTTTCAAAATTACCTCCATGGTCAGTAAAAATGGTAGTTGGGATGCCAAAGCAACATATGATATGATATGGGATAAATTTGGATAGCTGAACTCCTATGGCAATGACAAGGGGAACAGCTTCTACCCACTTAGTCAAATAATTGGTCATAGTGATTATCCACTTGTGTCCTAAAGAGAGAGGTGCAATAACACCAACAAGGTCAAACCCCCAATAGGAAAAAGGCCTTGGTGGTGCGATAGGTTTTAGATCTTGAGATAGGGCTTGGATTAGATTAGCATGTTGTTGATAGGGTAAACACCATTTCAAAAATTCACATGCATCATGCTCTAGAGTAGGCCAATAATACCTAGCTTGAAGGATTTTCTTAGCTAGAACTATCTCGCTCATATGAGCATTGTAAAGTCCAGCATGTACCTCTTTGAGAGCCATTGTAGCCTCATTTTGGTCTAGACATTAGGAGAGAGTATCAGGATAACCATGACAATATAGGTTTTGGGTGATGATAGTATAATTGGAAGCTCTATGAATAAGGTTCTGGTGTTAGGTTCATGTGAGAAGAGAAGATATGATACCATTTAGTAGGTAAGCATGAATTTCATGGTACCATGGGGATTGGGGACCAACCAAGATGCATGCCTATGTTGACTCATCATTCTCATATGCAGGCTCGTGTAGCTGCTTGACCCAGAATTTATTTTGTGTAGCCTCACATAGTATTTCCAAAAGGGAACTGATAGTGGCCATAGCATCAATTTCCTTAAGTTGTAGCCTAGGTATCTGTGTGAACTAAAGTTGAGTAAAATGTTCCTTTAATTGATCAACCAACTCTTTGTAAGGTAGTAGCTTTTCATTCTTGGTTTGATATTCATTCAGGGCTTTTTTGATGATAAGTTGAGAATCTCCATAGACTTGTAGCTCTGTGATATTCCATTCAATGGCTATTTTGATCCCTACAACAAGGGCCTCATACTCTAAGATGTTATTGGTACACTAAAACTATAGGTTAAAAGATTTAGGAATGTAATCTTCTTGAGGTGTGACCAAAAGTATGGTAGCACTGGAGCCATGGGATGTGTAAGATCCATCAAATTATAACTTCCAGCATGGTTGTTCTTCTATCAAATAGAGGTGTTCATCTAGGAATTCCATAATGAGAGGGTGGTCTATAACCAAGGGTGCATCTTCCAAGTGATCTATAATAGCTTGGCCTTTGATGGCCTTTATGTCAACATATTAGATGTCAAATTCACTAAGAAGCATGACCCATTTAGCCAAGCACTATTTGAGTACTGTGCAAGATAACATGTATTCTAATGGATCAATTTTGGATATTAGTTGCATAGTGTGTCTCAACATGTAATTACACAATTTCTGAGTGGTGAATACCATAGCTAAGCAAGCTTTTTCCATTGGTGTGTAATTCAGCTCATATCCCACTAAGGTATGACTAATGTAGTAAATAACCCTTTCCATTCATGTATCATCAAGTTGTGCTAGAAGAGAACCTAGTATTTTGTGAGTAGCTATAATGTATAATATGAGTGGATGCCCTACAACTAGAGGAACCAAAATAGGTAGGTTAGCCAAGTATTGCTTAATGAGATCAAAGTTACATTAGAAAGTGGGGTCCCACCTAAAGTTCTGATCCTTTTATCAATGAGCTAGGAGATGAATCATCTAACTGATTGTAGTTTCCCTTGAAGAGAACGAAGGTTCTTGAGTGTCTTAGGAGGGGCCATATCCATGATTTCTTTGACCTTTTTAGGATCAATCTCAATACCACATCATGATACAATGAATCCTAGGATCTTTCTTGAGCTAATGCTGGAGACGCATTTCATAGGATTGAGCATGAGATGATATTTAGTCAATCAATCAAATACTTCCTTGAGGTGAGAAAAGTGATCAAGGGAATTAAGAGATTTGACTAAAATATCATCTACATAATCTTCAACAGTCTTATGGATTAGGTCATGGAAGATGACCATCATGGCACATTGATATGTTGCCCTCGTGTTCTTTAGCCCAAATGGCATCATGTTATAATAGAATGTTCCCCAAGGTGTGGTAAATGCTCTCTTATGTTGGTCTTCCTCTGCTATCTAAATCTAGTTGTATTCAGAGAAACCATCCCTGATTGATAAGAGCTCATGGCCTATGGTGAGATCAACAATCATGTCTATATTTGGTAATAGGAAATCATCTTTCAGACAAGCTTTATTGAGATCTCTGAAGTTTGTGCAAATTTTTATATCAACAGAAGGTTTTGTAATAGGTACCATTTTGGAAATCCATTTAGAATAGTTAATTGGGTGAATGATTTTTTCCTCTAGCAATTTTTCTAACTCCACTTTAACCAACAAAGTACTTTGGGGTGCATCTTATGAAGCTTTTGGTAGACAGGTTTGGCCCTTGGATCCATAGCCAAATGGTGTACTACTAACTTGGGGTTCAACCCTAGTAGGTCTTGATAGGACCATGCAAAGTGACCAACATTTCATAGAGGACTTCAATGTGAAGATCTACCTACTCAGGTGCTAGAGATAGCACAATATATGTGATATGTGGTATCTTAGTCAGACTGATATTGACTAGTCTAGTTTCTTTTGTCAAGACTAAAGATATGGGAAGTCTATGCTTCTATGGGGTAAGGATGAAATCTCTATCTTTAGGTGCCTCTATGAGGTTTTCACCATAAGTTACATTATTTATTTTCATTTCATTTTTTGAGTCATCCAATGGTGCCCCAGAGGAGTTTTCACCAGTGGATGTTTTGCTTTTTCTTTTTTTCTTGTTTTCTTTTTTTTTTTTCCTTTTTCAACTCAATTTTGTGACTAGAGACTTCCTCCTCTCCAAAGTAACCTGTTGGATCTAGTTTGTAGACATATGTTGATGGTGGTAGTAGTTTTCTATGTAGTATTTATGGCCCCATGAATTTAAGGAGTGCATTCTTGATAGAGAATTCATCAACATGGACAACACTTGGTTGGTCCCAATCAATGAGTTTAGGGTGAGCGAGTGGAAAGTATATAAGATTTAGGGACAATTGGTAAAGCATGGAGGATCTTAAGAAAATTTTTTCAAGGAAAATATCATTGTAGGATTTCTTTTCTACTTCCTTGGGAATGTCTTCAACCTCAATGAGAGTATTTTGGATGTCTATGAAGGCATGGTCTTCTTCTATAGTGCCCCTAGTTATGGGGAGTCCATTGCCTAAGCCCTTCTTTTTCTTTTCTAGGTATATCTTCTATAGGCTACCTAATACTTGATTCTAGACTTCCTAGACCACCTCCTTGATAATCCCATTTTTCAATGGCTAGGCAATGTGACCATGGGTACTTTTTTTTAAGGTGATCAAGCAATTCTTCATTTTTTGGAGGTGGCTCTTTGTATAGCCATGCATTCATATCTAGAGCAATTTCCTTTCCATCAAGGATATCGTTGGTGATAAATGTAGTAGGGCCCATCTGTTTGAGTTGAGAGTAGTATCTAGACTTGGTTCTTGATGTTTCAAGCACCCTTGAGTATGTAAATCAAGTGGTAGCGTACTAACAACAAAAGCATCTATGAGACCATATTCGCCACAGCCTTGTAGTTGATCTTAATCATGGAAAGAGTCAAGGCTAAAATTGTATTTAGATTGTGGTAGGTGCTAGAGGAACTAGCCATGGTGTGGCCAATTTTGATTTTGGGACAATGGTTGGTGTATGAAGCTTTGACTGCATTGTAATAAGCAAAGGGTTTAGGATCTACATGGATGGTTACTTTAGTGCCATTATGCAAAAATTTGACAAAAAGATGATATATGGATGGAATAGCCTTTATGGCATGAATCCATGGTTGACCAAGGAGGATGTTGTATGGAAGGTTAAGATTAACTACATGACAAACTATTTCTTGAGTGGCTAGGCCAACTTTGAGAGGGAGAAAGATGGTTCCTATAGTGCTACACTCCAGGTTGTCACATGCTTTGTTCTACATAGGTAGTTGCTGATATACAAGGGGTTGTTGTTGATGAGGTTGTTATTGACAAAATGTGATGGGAATGTTGGAGACTACTCCAATGATATGAACATTTTGGGTGTCAATGATGCCATCTGTCACTGTGTTTTTTTTTTTAATTCCAATATTACTTTTTGTCATTTCTTGGGCCTTGGTCTTGGGTTTTTTCTTTGTAAAGTTTGATGACACCATCCTTGATGAGCCCTTGTTCAAGTCCCATCCATTTTTCCTTTATTTCTTTGTATGTTTGTAAATAGTTCATAACCATGTGATGGGTAAGACTAGGATGTGCATTATTTATGAACATTTTGACAAGGTGATGTTCTAGGATGGTACATGAGATCCTAGTTGTGAGGGTTTTCCAATGTTGTAAGTATTCTGCAAGGCTTTCTCCTCCTTTTTTATTTATATGAACTAAGTTTACTATAGATAACTCATTTTTGACAAGATGAGCATATTGAGCCACAAAGGCTTCAGTAAGATTAGCTAAGGTTTTAATGGTACCCTGGGGGATATGACAACCACTCTAGGGCTAGCCCACCTAAGATTTTCAAAGAAAGTTACATGAGGAATATATCATTATAAACCACTTCTTGGAAATGCATATAGAATTCTTTGACATGTGTGACTGGATCACTTTTCCCTCTAAATTTATCAAAGTTGGGGATCTCAAAGTGTTTAGGAAATGGTGTCATTGTGATGGTTTTGTCAAATGGATATTGGCAATCATTTTCAAATTTAAAAGCTTTTGAATCTGTACCATCTTTGAGGGCCTGAGAGTACTTCTCATTTCCTTCCATTTGGGGTTTATAGGTGGGGGAGTGGATGTTCCTAATATAGGTGCCTCTAGTGTGGGATATGTAGCATAGTTTGAAGGTTGATACAGGACACATTGACTACCATATGGTGGATGTGGAAAAATAGGGTTTATAACTAGTGGGATGGAAGTGATGGGCTATTGGAATGTAGTTTTTGTATAGTGTTGCATCTACTAGGTAGACTGTGGACGGGGCTAGTAAGTATGAGGTTGTTGTCCTACTAGATAATTCTATGTGGATACCTAAGCATACTGTTGGGATGATGATTATGGCTGAAAGGGTGGTAATGCCTATGCCATGCTTTGGGAATATATACCTTTCCCAATGTAGGTTGGTTGTGCTCCTATTTGAGAGAGTAACTAATTATGAATAGGTGGAAGGTAATTAATTTGAGGTAGAGTGTTCATAGTAGGGAATTGTAGTGGAGGGATGGTTTAGCTATTTCCTAAGGGTGGCATAGAAAAATAGTTGGTGAGGGGTGGTAGAGAATATCTTTGTGAAGTTAGGGATGAAATTTTCTGAGGCATGGACATGGATGTAGCATTGAAGGGGAGGCTAGTAGTAGGTCCTCGTGCCATAGCAACATCCCAAGGTCCTAAAGGAAATGAGGCCGAAGTATTTTGGCTAGTAAAAAAGGGATTAATAGTGATTTTTGGTGGGATGGAAGATTAGGTATTTGATCCCTAGTGGTGTCATTCCAGTAGTAAATGAACTAGATGTGTTGTGAGATGGAAGGGAAAATGTAGTGTTGCTAGATGTAAAAGGAGAATTTTGTGAAGCAGGGAGACGAGCGATGGAAGTAGGTGTAGATGATATACTTGAGGTTGGTTGAGATAAAGTATATACTAAGGATTAAGTGAGGATGGAATGAGTGTTTTGTGGAATGGGAGCAATCACTTGGGTTGAGAGTATATTTGGGTCTACAGGTTCTATTTGTGGTGGTTTGTACTCACTATTGGGTGAGGAGAAAGGATCATAAGGGCCAAATGACCCTAAGAATGGTGGTTGCCACCCCAATAGGGGATGTGTAGGATCCATAATGTTGGGAGGTGGTGGGCATCCAAACTCAAAGGCACCAGCATTGTCCCTTAAGAAATTTGCCATGATGGTTTCCCTATTTTGATCTATTATGGCATTAACAATGGTTGCATGGCCAAGTTGGTTGATGAAAGCATCAATATCTATGGAAGAACTTGTGTCTTGAGAGAGTTGTGGTGGTGGATCTAGTGGTTTCATGGAAACTATAGTGTAGGGCTGAGTTTGAGATGTACTATTGCTATGACTAGGATCCATATCCTTCTTTATCCATGTGTTCTTACTGAAATGTGTGGTAGTTGGCATGGAATTCTGATTTTCCTAAGGATGGAATGTAAGAAGGATGATGTTAAATACATATGATGAAGTGATTTTCCTAAGTGTTACTAGGGTGGATTGGTTTCTTGAGATGTGAATAAAAGTAGGTACAAGTGTGTTTAATGATACCTTAGGAACCTAAATGATATAGTACTAAATGATGGAGACTGTGTTTCCCTTAAATGCGATCCTAAACAATGTGGTGGTGGTATCAAACCCTAAGGTAGCCAAATGTCTATTTTTAGAAGATAAAGAAGGATCAAGTGTGTATATAGAAACTATGATGGTGAGATAGATAGAAACTATTTTTAGGGAAACAAAGTTTTAAAGAAATGATGCTAAATGCTTCTAAGTAAGTGAGTAAATGGTGGAAGATACTAGGTTTTAATGATGCATGTGGAGGATTCTTTTGAAACCTAAGGTTGATGCACAAATGGGAGGAGGTGATCCTATTTTAAATTCTTGTATGGGGTAGTGGTTCCTACATGAAAGACTAAACCTATGAGGAAATTAGTGCACAAGTGTGTGTGGAAAAGGAAAGACATAATTAGAGTTAGTAAACTGAGTAGTTGATAAGGCTATAGTTGACACAACGTCAAAGAGTTAGTTTCAGAATTTTGTAATCCCACTCAGTTTGTAATGCAATGTTTGAGCCATTTTTTTTAATGTGGTCTGGCTTGACAATCCTTGGGTTGGGGGTTTTTTTTTGGTGCTCTACTTCTGTTTCCTTTTAAAGTGGTATTATTGGAAGTTTATCCTTTTTGAACTTACTCCTAGGTTGGCTTAACATGAGAGATAACCGTAAGAGATTTGATCACAACTATGGGTTTTATAAGTAGTGACTATGCTAAACATATCTTTTTTGACCTTGGGTTGGGAACATAAATCAATTGAGAAATAGCCAAGTTTCTAAAAACAATGGTAAAGTTGAGTGAAGTGGGACAAACTAGACTTTTAGGATTTGTTGTGAATGAACTTGCTAACAATATTTTAGCCAAGAGTAAGGAGCATCTATTTTGAAGACAAAAGTGTTGTTTTTAGTCAAGTATGGTAAGTAACAAGGATACTTTGGAAAGAGAAAATTTTTGGATTAAGGAAAAAGGGTTTGTTTGCAATTGGATTTTTCTAGGAAGTATGGTTTTGAGATAAAAAGTATAGTTTTGGAAAAGGTAAGTATAAACCAAGGAAACAAAACATCGTTGCAAATGGACTTGCTAACAGCTGCTTGTATATGAAAAGATGGGGTCCTTCAAAGACAAAATGTGTTATTTTTTGGTCAAGTAGGATAGGTAATAAGGATATTTTGGAAAAGGACAAAATTTTGGACTAAGGAAAAAAGGATTTTTAACTAGGAATTTCTTAGTGGTTTTTTATTTGAAGGGACACGTATAATTTTAGAAAAAGGGAAAGTTGAACCAATGAGACAAAAGTTATTGCAAATGGACTTGTTAACAACTACTTTTTGAAATAAAAAAGATGGGATTCTTCTGATATGAGGGATTTATGAGCAAATAGTTTCGCAAAGGAAAAAGAAACTTTGAGAAAGACAAACAAATTATCTCTTTAGCAAAAGGATTTGATAATAACCATAGAATTGTGTATGTTTTACAAATGTTTTTCAGGGGTCTTGAGCACAAATAAGACAATTCAAACACATGCTTTATCCTAAGGTTAATTTTTTTGGTTGCAATATGTTATTGAATGGCCCACAACTTGGTGTCTCATGATTCTCGTGCAATATGTCCCTCTTTTCAAAGAGGTGAGTCTATACAAGAGTCAATCGACAAACGATACACATCAAATAATCTTCAAGACATGACAAATAAATGTTCCTGTTCTGTGGGAACAATGACCCTTTGAGATGAAACCCAAGTGGCCTCATGCCTCTACCAGGGGAGCACAATGGTGAGTAATATTGAGGGATGATACTTCCCTTGTACTGTGAATGAACATACCATGGATAAAATCAGGAAGCTTTGACTAAGGGGGTTGTAAATGAGTTTGTGGTGTCTCACCAAATAGTTGTTACATATGTGATCCACTTAAGAATTTATTCCAGACATGTTGAAATCATGGGAAAGTTTTCCCACATTAGGCTACCCCCAAAAACACACTGCTCAAACTTGGGTGATACAGCAAGAAAGTTTACATTTCCCCTCATTTATATACTAACTAGACTTTTTACTAGTTTCAACTTCTCACCAAAGGGGAAGTGCTTCCCAGAGGTGGATTAACTCACTAGAAGCACTCCTAGGTTGTTATAGATGATCTTGCTAACAACTTTTGGTACATACGTCACGTATTTTAAGGTCTTAAGATGCAGGAAATAGAGAAGACAAAGACGTGCTTGAGGGCACAATCTCATAACATGCAAGGCACTTGGTTCATTTCTATTTGGATGCTTTAGTGTATCCTAACAAATTAGTTTTTGAAGACACACATGAGCTTAACATTCAATTTGTTCATTTCCAACTTTACAACGGTCACCAACAAAGGGAAATTGAGTCAAAAAAAGTAAATCAATTGAGAAAGCTTTAAAAAGGAGTAAATAAAGGAAAGTTTATCTTTAAGGCATTCAAGATTTGATGGATTTATTTTAAGCCCCAAAATTTAAGTGTTTATACATAATGTTCATTGCATGAGTTCAATTTAAAGAACTTTTCATTCAACAGTGGATTATTTAGTTAAGCTATTCAAGCATTTCTAGTTTAAAGAATGCCCTAAAGACTTAGCCATTCATTCCATGAAAAACCAATATTTGTTCAATTTTAATCCTTGAAACACAGTTATGTTTTGCTTCAAAAAATACATGCAATAGAGAAATGTCAAAATTTACTAAGTCAAAGTTGCAAATCCACAGGTTTAGGTAGCAATTTTGTAGGCACAAGAACATGTCTAAAATGTCCCTTTACTAGTTTTGTATGATATTTCCAACCTCTAATCAGATCTTTAAGAACAAACAACCAATCTTTCAAAGATCCACCAATTTCTCAATAAACCCCAAATCGGGTATGCCGAAAATAGTGCCAAAAACTTCACAGCTTCACATATTATTAATAAATTTGAAAGTGGAAATTTTTATAGAAATTTGAGCAGAATAACAGCCTATAAAATGAAATTTCCAGATCTATATAACATGCACACAATAGCTCCCAAACGGAGGACAAAAATAATGCTCATCGGGCTCCCGACAATAGCACAAAATAGCCCTAAATCACCACAAAAACTTAATAATCTATTGCAGAAGTATAATCATATCCAAATAAATATTTTCAGCTCTATTTTAACATTTAAAAGTCTGATATACAGCAGCAACCCATACTGATATGAAATACTCAACTGGAAACACCAAACTCTTACAAAAAATACACCTGAAAACTCACAAATCTGCATTGTTCAGCACATGGGTAAACTCTGCATGAGCATGCACATGGAATGGCTTCAAAATCCCATCTTTAGCTTTCCTGGAAACCTACAAACTCCCATTCTTGGGTCTCCCTAGAAACTTACAAACTCCCGTTCTTGGGTCTCCTTCTCCATAGGTTTGGCAACCTCTGAAGAATAACAAAGAAATGAGAAAAAATCAAGTTCTGGAATGAGCCCAAAATGCCTCCAAACCCCTTAAAAGAGGGCATAACCCTAACTCACGTCCAAGAGGGGTTAATAAAAAATATTTTAATAATAATTTTCATTTATTAGTCCATTAGCTTCCAAATATTATCCCCTTTTTTTTGAAACTTCACCTTTTTGGGCCTGCCTACCTTAGAAAAGATTATTATTTTTAATTATTTGAAAAGGGGACATGACAAGTCCTCCCCTTCCAAATATTGCTTGTCCTCAAGAAATGGCTAAATAATAAACCAATCAATCCACCTGGATCCCAAATGTAGTCATGAACTATACTATTGTCAATTAACAAAGGCTCTTGCAATATCCTCTGCCATATAACCAAGAGGAATCTCTAATCAAACTGACAATTACTGCTCAACCAAACTCCAAAGTCACAACTTTCACAGTCAGAAACCCACAAGACACAAACTCTTAGAACATCAAAACCCAAGTAAATTGGACTACCAACATAGTAAATACCATCAATGCATTCCACTGGCCTATACAGAATGTACAATCCAACTCTGCAAAAATGGTGAATGCTCCTGAATGAAACTGTACCAAGTATGGAGAATCCACACACTATAAAATGCCTGCAGTCAACACAACTCTGTAGATCACCGACCACTATCCCATAACCATAACTACCATTCACCCCTAATGGTGAAAAGCCATCACAAGATAAACAGCAAGAATTGGAACCCACAAGGATCAAATGCTAACTGATGTACATACCTTGCAATATAATATTGATAAAAAAAACCAACCTCAGTCAATAGCTCACCATGAACAAGTGATACAACCCATTGTGATTGATCACCAGCTAAGTCAAGAGATGTCAGTAGAATCAATAACAACACCCACTGAAGCATCACTCTAAAACTCCTACTCTAAGTCATGTATTATCAAGCTGTCAACTGTAGAACCTATCGCCATGTCGTGCCCATCACAACTCTCATCCTGAGGCATTAAACTATCCCATAATTGATGATAAGCACTAGGAACCAAAGTACATCTCTATATCATCATCTCATCAACATGGTCATCAAAGGTAAATTGATGAGCATACCTCACAATGTAATGCTGATAGAACTATAATCTAGATGAAACTAACTACAATTGATCATTAACCATGTTGGAACTAACTACTACCTCCGAGGATATCACCAAGGGAGTAGTATTACTAGCAGGAACCATGCCAACTATCAACTCACCAACATCACACATGATCTTTGATACATCTCTAGTCTCCGTGCCATCAGTACTGGAGGCCACCACCATGTTAGGCATACAACAATCTGCTACAACACCCAACTCAACTGAACCTGACTCTAGTGGGAATGAACCTGATATGCCAATGTTAGTATCAAGGATGGATGCATCCCCATCTCCACTATCTCTGACAATCTCAGCCATGGACATCCTCATATCACCAAACACCATAGCTTGTGACTATATAGAATAAGGTAAAGATTGTAGTCACTCTAACTCCATGGTCACCTTAGCCAAATGAAACTATGATTCCTTGAAAGCCAATTGTGTTCTCTCAAGAATCTCAGAAGTCACCTCAAGCTACTTAGTAAGCTCACTCACCTCATCTTCCTTGGCCAACAATGCATCATATGTTGTACTGCCCCACTCCATAAGATAATCTTTGTCGGCTACCAACTGCATATAATCTTGTCTCAAAATCTAGATAGCCTTCCATAAAGAGTGGAACTCTATTAAGGAAAGATAATTTCCTCCCTGCTCATCACTAGTAGGAGAACCCCATCCATAAACTACTAACGATTGATGAGTAGCATCGAAATGTTGGTGAGCGATAGCAATCTCTCGCTCACTAACTCTCAATTGATTAGACACATGATGGCACTGGCTTGACTGTCTCCTACAAACCTCCTCTGATGCACTGTCTAAAGGAGTATTCTCAAAGTTACTAGTCTCTATATTATTACCATCCATATCCTGTGAATCAACTCTAAAGCTCATATCAACAAATGGAGTATCAAAAACTATAGCACTAATGTCCAACTCCTTTGTACCCAAGGAAACTAAGTCTTCAAAACTGCCCACTATATCCTCCTGGATGTCATCAATGCCAATATGATCTTGGGACTCATCTGTACACACTACCAAATATGAAAGATCATCAACACATTCCAGCAAGTATGGTCAACTGGATATATGAACAAAGCCCAACACCGGTGTATAAAAACTAATACCAACATCGGACAAGCTGCTAGCAAGAGAAAAGACAACACCATGCAATCTACTAATCAAATCCATGATAACACCCAAACAAACACTGCTACCAAAATGTGTTAAAGATCTCTAGTCAACTGAATCCTAAATGCCAATATAACAATCTCAAGTCCATTTCTGTAAACTAGAATCAGCTGGTAACTCAAGAAAAATCCTCACTTGAGTAATATGACCAATACCAACTAATTCCACATACCTGTCATGATGAGATAATGAACTCGCAATACTATCTTTGTTCACTTTTAGCTAGTTGGACAAATCATGTGAAGTACTACCAGCCTCAACCTCATGTGACGAAGCATCTAACTGTGCCTAGTACTCTTTCTCAGCAAAGTCATGAATGATCAATGTCTACTCATCTCTACCAGGTATCTCACCATCATGCACAACAACATCCTCATAATCATCATCTGAACCCACTATGTTGTAGTCACTACCTCTTGTAACTATACCATCCTGAATACCTATGATATCACCCTTTAACAACCTGTATACAATTTTCCCAATTTGGGTATCAAGTTGACCATTACTATCAATTTGCATAATATCCTTTCTCACTACCTCTTGTGGTGGAGTAGAATCTGAGACCTTTGCCTGGCTATAAGCTAGTTTCTCAAACTCCTCATGCAAATTCTTGGTAATTGTGTCATCTACCTTGTGAGAAAATCTGCCAAATAGAAATCCAGTCAACTTATCCACCTTAGCTAGGTCAGACAACATGTCATTCATTATATGGTGGTGCTCAACCAACTGTTCAGACATGTCATGGCTTATTTTCCTAAGTTTATCTCAAATGTCTAAATAACCATCCTTTCTACTGTTCTGACTTTGGATATCAATTGTCCAAGATCGTGTCCTCTGAGACTTTCTACTATACCTTTCCATTCTAGATAAAGTAGAGTGTAACCCCAATAGGTTATAACTACTTCAAACACCAAGAACTAACATGCAATTGATTAGAAGTAGCATGCAACCATAGATTTTGACATGCAGCTGATAAGAAGCAACATGAAACCACCAAATTCACCAAGATCTAACATGAAAATGATTAGAAGTAGCATGCAACCATAGGTTTTGACATGCAGCTGATTAGAAGCAACATGCAACCATAAATTATGACATGCAAGATCTAGGTAGTTGTCAAAACTGGCATGCAAGATCTGGGTAGTTGTCAAAACTGACATGCAAACTTCTACAAACCCTTAGGCTAGCAAGATCATGGCTCTAATACCACTGAAATGTCCCTTTACTAGTTTTTTATGATATTTCCAACCTCTACTCAGATCTTTAAGATCAAACAACCAATCTTTCAAAGATCCACCAATTTCTCAATAAACCCCAAATCGGGTATGTCCAAAATAGTGCCAAAAACTTCACAGCTTCACATATTATTAATAAATCTGAAAGTGGACATTTTTACAAAAATTTGAGCAGAATAACAGCCTATAAAATGAAATTTCTAGATCTGTATAACATGCACACAATAGCTCCCAAATGGAGGACAAAAATAATGCTCATCGGGCTCCCGACAATAGCACAAAATAGCCCAGAATCACCGTAAAAACTTAATAATATATCACAGAAGTATAATCATATCCAAATAAATATTTTTAGATCTATTTTAATAGTTAAAATTCTGATATAAAGCAGCAACCCAAACTGATATGAAATAATCAACCGGAAACACCAAACTCTTACAAAAAAATACACCCGAAAACTCACAAATCTGCACTGTTCAGCACAAAGGCAAACTCTTCATGAGCATGCACATGGGATGGCTTCAAACTCTCATCCTTAGCCTTCCTAGAAACCTACAAAATCCCATTCTTGGGTCTCCCTAGAAACCTGCAAACTCCCATTCTTGGGTCTCCTTCTCCACAAGTTTGGCAGCCTCTGAAGAATAACAAAGAAATGAGCAAAAACCAAGTTTTGGAATGAGCCCAAAATGCCTCTAAACCCCTTAAAAGAGGGCATAACCCTAACTCACATTCAAGAGGGGTTTTTAAAACATATTTTAATAATAATTTTCATTTATTAGTCCATTAGCTTCCAAAGATTATCCCCTTTTTTCTGAAATTTCACCTTTTTGGGCCTGCCTACCTTAGAAAAGATTATTATTTTTAATTATTTGAAAAGGGGACATGACAATGTCAATGGTTGTAGGATTGATGTACAGGGAATAGTGAAAAGTCTAGGAAAATTAGGTCACGAGATAAAATGACATAGAGCAATCCCACTAAAAGGTGATCCCACGAGTTCTTAGAGGAGCTTTCCCGTGAAAAGGTGATCCCACGGGTTCTTGGAGGAGCATTCCCATGAAAAGGTGTGTTGGTAGGTTTGACTAACAATAGAAAAAGTGGGTTTTTGAGGGTTGACTAATAGGTTGACACATTCTCACTAGTATTTTGTTGCGATCCCACTGGCAAAGACTAATGTTCCCATGGGGATAAGGTTGGCGGGGATGTGGGGGCTATTTTTGTGACACATGGTGATGAGGGTTTGAGGCAAAGGGTGATCTTGCTTCTGTGGGTTTGTGTCCTTTTTGGTGTATGGCTTCAATCCTATTGTTGTAGGTTTGTGTTCTTGGGATGGTGGGATTGCGAACAAAGTGGGTTTTGAAGTGTTCTAAAGAAAAAATTGACTATATGGCTGGGAGCATGATTTCTAATGAGATACCTGTGTACTTGCAAAAATATTAGCAAACCACCTGCACACACCCTCAAGCACAAAACATCAATTTATTTAGTTTAGCATAAAAGATAAAAAACATGATTATAGTGACCCAAATGTGGGGTCCCACTAGGTGTGCCAAAATGTATCACCTAATCTAGTTAGTGTAAAAGGAATACTAATACTAATAAGAACATTCCCACAACTAAACAAGCTAACACTTAACATAGGACCAAAGAAGACAATACAAAGGAAAGTAGAACAAAGATGGTAAACTCCTCAAGTGCTTCTAATGATGACAAAGCTATGGCCCTCATGTGAGGGGATGTATGCTCACAGTGTGCTCAAGCCTCAAGTGAATGGGTGATTATCAAATGTGTGTATGGATAGGGCTTTCAGCAATGGAGGTATGGAGGGGTTTTAGCATGATGATGGTATTTTGGTAGTTTTTAGGCCCTCAAAATAGCATTATAACTTTGCAAAAGAAGTGGATGATCTTTTTCAAGGGAGAGAGTATAATTTATAGGTCAAGGGGTACTGAAATGGATGGCCAGGATGCAAGGATGAAAGGATGGTAAGGGAGGGCTAAGATTTACTTTGTTGGCTTCTAATTTAAGAGAGTTTGAATAAACAAGTATGCAAGGCATGAATGCATCTATGGGCATCTATCTCCAATAATGGACACAATTCACCAAGAACCTAAGATAACTATAAGGCTAGACCCTTCTTCTACTTTAGGCTTTTCAAAACCTAGGTGAGTGAACCTCTTAAGATCTAATTAAGTGACTAGTGCAATAAGCATAATCAGGATTCAGAACAATAGATGAAACACCTAAATCTTCTATACTTAACCAAGAAATCACAAGAATGAAATAGCTAATGACATGACTCATGAAATTGGTAAGCTAAGTGAGGGTTAGACTTTGAATAGCTTTCAACATAAAAGGGAAAAGCATTTGATTAATAATGTTGAGTTTAGCGAAGCTCAAAATATTTAGTAGTAAGAATGAATTGATCCTATAATTGATCAATGTCTAATCTATTGGGAAATTCTATGAATCAAATACATACATATGGATACCTGAGACATATTCATATATTTAGATATCTAACCTATCCATTCACCTTGTAAATAGACATCTATCTTCATAAGAATTCTCACTACTTACTAAATATTCTGGTAATGAAACCTACAAGCCTATCAAGGTAAATAAGCATTTACCTAGTGCTTTATTCCAATAGAAAACTTATCCAAACATACAACCTTAAGGGATTGCAAATGAGTTTAAGCTCTTTGTTCTTGAACACAAAATATTGTAGATAAAAAAGGAAGGACACAAGAATTAGAATGAAACTAAAGAGATTTCTGGTCAACATTATTCATTTCCTTGAAATTATACATTCATATGCCTGAAATTAAAACATAGAAATGCCTAACAAATTAGAACTAGCTATATTATCTTCACTACTATTCATATAAGAGAAATTGCTGAAGAAAATGTGGTTACAGAAATGAAAAAACATCAAAAATGGAACCATTGGTCTTATAGATCTAACAAAACTCGATATTGGAACCCCTATGGTATCACAATAGTGAGTCCTTTTTTTCTTTCAAATCTAGAACCCCTGCAATGGAGAAAGAAAGATAAAAATATAGGAGGAAGTGAATTCTTGGATCTGATCTGAAGATGACATGTGTCCACTTGAAATTCCATCTCCTAGCAGTGAAAACAATCTCTCTATAACTACATATCAAATCTTCAATCATTTTGGCCTCCAAAAACAAGAAATATCTAAGATATTTGATTGAAAGAACATAACTAATTTGATGCCAAACTTGAAACCAAGGTAAAGGTAAAAATCAGTTAAATATGACCTCTAGAAGCTAAGAAGACCTTTTAGAATTGATTTTCTTCACATTTCAACTTCAACAAGACTTTATATCTAGCTCCTAACCAACTTTGATGCACAATGAAATTTTTTTCCCATTCTACTGAGAATGCTAGAAAAACATAAATCTTATTATAACTTGAACTAGTGAAAGCCTGTGAAAAATATGACCTCATATTTAGAAAGTACATTTCCTCCCAGTTCCAATAGTACATTGAAGTGCCTATTTTGGACAAAAATTGCTCTTGTGGTAGCCATTTGAAATTTAGGCTCCTAAGTCATGAATAGAGCTAAAAGAAAAGTTTAAATGATTATATAGTTGAAACTATATAAAAACCTTTTATTTTATTTAAATCTTTCCAATTGAAAAATCATGCATTGATTCATCCCTAAATTTGATTTTATATCATTTTCAAAACTCCCAATCGACTGATGCCAACCGTTGAAACTTGATTCGACAATCACCTTTTGAAATGCTTTTAATTAATTAATTGTTTTGATTCCTATAGCATTTCATAGTATCTTACTCAAGATTTCATCCTTTGACAATCTCCTGATGACATGAGGAACACATTAATATACACTTAATATATTAATCATTTAATATATTAATCTTTTAAATATTAATCCTTTAAATGATCTCATGACGAAGCAGTGTAACCCTCTTTGTTTTATGTTTATGCTCTTACAAATTTTGTAAGAGTGTAAAGCCTTCATCCTTAGCCTCCCACTCCTACGACCTCAACGTAACATCATAGGCCTCTTAATTTCATCTTCTAACCTTATGATGGGCCTTTAGAATGCACCACATGTCCTCCTCCTCTTTGGTATTTGGCATAGTCAAAATTTGTTGACTTTGGTGAACGGATGGGCCCCTCCATGCAAGCAGTGGCTTCCATAAGATGTGTGTCTTTAAGGCACTACAACATTCCACATTTGGGCTTTTAAAATGTTTCAAAAGCTAAATCCCAATCAATGTGGGATATCTGTAGCAAATCTTTCTTCTATACTCTTGCCTTGGATGCAGGTTTCCCTACTTTGTTTTACTTCCTACCATCATGAAAAGCCTATGCTCTTCCTTTGGTGTGGAGTGTGGCTTCAAATGTGGGCCTCCCTTTATAAAATGGATTCCTTATTCCTTGTTATGGATGCTTTTGTTGTGGGATGCAACTCTCATGGACGTTATGGGAGATTCCCCTTGCTTGACATAAAGTTCTTTATTTTTTACATATGTTGGTTGGCCTCCTCACAAATCTTAATGCCACCATAAAATCATAGGGGATTCTACTATTGCCTTACTCTATGCCTCTCCTTTAAATTTCTTCTCATCTTCCTTGCACACCCTATGTCTCTTCTCAACTTGGACGTGAGGTTCTGTCTTTGCATAGCCTAGTCCTGCCCCATATTCCTCCTATCATGCCATGGAGATCTTTTGATGTTACAACTTCCTCCTTCAATGCCATGGGTGGCTTGTGTCCCTTAAAATAGTTGTAGCTTCCCCATATCCAACACTTTCTCTTTGCCTTGTATCCAAAGATGAATATGAATTTGGAAACAAATATTGGAAAGCAAGGAACTGACATATTTTGCACTACCATCTTTGTCACGTATACATGAAATTAAAATATCTCAAAATGCAAGAATGTGAGTAGTATGAAGAAAAACCAAATTTGTTTTATCCAAGATAGTCTTGGCTCAATGGTTTTGTGAAGGAATGGCACGCTTGGAAATAAACAAGCATCCTATGGCGCTTGTAAAATAAAAAGGTTTCCACTTTAAGACAAAGTCCTCCTTAAAACTATAGTTCATACAGATGAATCACAACAATAATGTTTTTTCATCTCTAGTGTGTATGTGATCTAGTATGCCATTTAATCTTGAGGAAAATACATGTTCACACAAAAAAAAAAAATGATTACAACCATTATAATCCTTCTATGAAATTTTTTAAAACCCCAATGTCTTTATCAGTCTGATACTAGGAGGGCCCCAAAGTAGGTCTGACTAAAAAAAAATATTTTTGAACAATTGAACTATCAAACTGATTCATTGAACCCTTCATACTAATTAGAAGCAAGTTCGGCTATTGGTCTATCATTAAAACTCATTTTATCACTTTATTGCAACTTGTGGACTTTGTGCCAAGAGGTCTTTTGACTGGATTTAAAAACTAATCTGAAACTCTGATTGGGTTCTAAAATCAAACATACTAATTCTCTGTTCCACATACTTGCACCTTGTTAAACCTTGTCTCATGATAAATTCTTAGTCAAAAGATATTGACCATCAAAGTTTCCCTCTTAGAACTGCCTGTAAGAAAATATGTTAGAAAACACTAAATCACTTTCAGATTTGGCTTGGAAAATTGCGTAAACTAACACTTGGGAAAAAAAAAAAATAGGGCGTTGATTATATGTTATGAGGAAAATAAAAACCTTCGATTTTGGCTCATGAAAAATAACTAGATGCATTTGGTGAATGGTCAAAGTGAGCTACTCAGAATTTGCAGATTAGGAACACTAACAAAAAAGTGATTTTTGCAAATGGAATGGACCTAGGAAAGCATGCAAACAGATTCATCAAGACTTGAAATTTGGCACACTTAGAGTATTTTTAGAGTAAAACATAATGATACAATCCATTCAACCTCACCTATTACTGATTTCAAGCTATGACATCACAAAAAGGGGTATTGATCAATCTACATTTCATGACACCAGTTAAACTTTATAAATTGCAAATGGAATCATGTTTGAAAACTAATGAAATAGATTCATCATAAGCTCAAATTATGAAGATATAAATCCTCTAATCCCTAGAGTATGATGCAAAAAAAATTTTATTATTTGGGTTAACTAGTCAAAATTTATGATAGGTCAAACAAGGCCTTCCATAATTTTGCACAATTTGCAAATGTATGAAAACAAAAAACTATCAACTTTGAAGGGTTTGAAACCTAATCAAACGGACTCAAAATGACTTGAAACTTGGAACATAGGTTCCTTGATATGCATATTACTATCCCTAAATTGGTGGGTCATCGAACATTTCTGGGTTAAATATATTCAAAGGCAAATTGGGCTTCCTATCATTGTTTGACACTTGGGAAAAAATGCAGATTTAGAAATTGCTCAAAATAGGACTTCACAAAATGGCTCAGAATGACAATTTATATTCATGAAACACATAGAAACACTAAATACATGGTGTTAGAAATATTAAACACCTCATGGGCCTCAAATGAATGGTTAGGTACATATGCATCAAAAAGCATTTAAGGGCTTAATTTTCTCAATGGTACTCAAAATTAGTGCTTCGATTTTGAGTCCCGACACACTCAAAGAGGAGCACAAGGATTGTACTTGTTTAAAGCTAGTAGGGAAGTGAAAATTTTCACAAGGAGGATGAGTTTGAGAGGATAGGATAAGGGTTGGTCAAGGGAATAATGAGGGAGGTTGAGTATGTAAGAGGGATATAAGAGTCATTAATGGCATGTAAGAGCCATTAATGATCTTGGATGGGAATGCAAGAGGATAAAGGGGATATTTTGAATTTGGAAAGTTCTAACCCTTGCTTAAATTTTTGTACATTTTTAGGAGGGGGATTAGGATTTTCTTAGAAAGGGGTTAGGGGGGCAAGTGGCTTAGCTTTGATGGGATGGGTTTGTTATGTGGCTAAGACAAGTTAGTATGGGTGAATGGGATGGATTAGGAGTAAAGGTTGGTCATAGGGATGTTTTAGGGGTTGAGATATTTTATTAAATGATTTATTTAATAAAAGGAGGGTATGGAATTAAATTAAATAGATTTGAGAATTTATTTAATGTAATAGAGGAATAGGGTTTTAATTGATAAGTTGATTTTGGGTTATCATTTGATTTTATCAATTAGACTATAGTTAATTAATTTAATTAATTAATTGGAGGATGAAAAATAACTAATTAAATAATAAATATTCAATTAGTAATGTCTTAAGAGATGACAAAATACAATTTCCTAATGATGCAATCAGATTTAGGTGCCTACACATACATACATACAAATCCTCCACAAAAATAATGCAAAGCAAGAAAAATGGATAGAGTTCACAAGAAATTTTACAAAAACATGTCATAGTAGATATTTTATGAAAGAAACAAGCAATAACCTAGTTAAATGGGTCTAGATGTTGATTATCTCAGTTGATATATATGTATATTTAACTAGGTTATGATATTTACATAGAATAATGACTTTGTTCTTCAACTCTTTATACTCAACTCTTCATTGAAGTTATTATTCCAGTAGTGAGAATAGCTCCAATATTTCATAACATTCTAGAACATATAGGGATTTCTAAATAATAGTAGTAGTAGATACTTGAGCTGTAGAGATCACAAGGGAATGATAATGAATTCCTAGATCTCCACATGATATATATATATATATATATATATATATATATATATATATATATATATATATATATATAGAGAGAGAGAGAGAGAGAGAGAGAGAGAGAGAGAGAGAGAGAGAGATTTACAAACACACATATATATACGCACACACATACATACATACATATATACATAGAAATATATATATACATACATATACATGCATGTATGTATGTATATATATAGAGAGATCTTTTTTAAGGTGCTTATTACATATTAGCTATACAATAAAAAATTGATCCATCTGCATACATATTCCATAATCCAAATAATAAAATAATAAAACTCATTCAATTCGTGCTAAGTTACTTAGCTCCAGATCCTACATAAAAATAATGTTGATTGTCCATTTTATTGTACCTAATCTGATGACAATTCTACAAGAATTTGTAATAAATCCAACTAATTAGAAACTAGACCAAATTAACAGCAATATAAATAGATATTTGGGATTCTCAAAAGGAGAGCATGTCAATACAATTCAAAACCTAAAAAATTTAAATCAAGTCATTTATTTGTAATTCTTTTAAGCTTTTAATAAGACAGACATAAAATACAAGGTTTGCTAGATCCAAACATTCTAGTTAAATTTACTGCCAAACATAGAACAAATAATAACACAGTCCACTAAGTGTCCCAAAATATTCCTAATTGGTAACCATGTCTTAGCTAATTTTCCTGAATCTAATTGAAGTGAAATTAGAATTTCAAAAACTTGTATTTCTTAAGCACATAGAAAACATACTTATAATCAAGAGGCATAGACAAGTAAATATATTTCAAACCCCATTGCAAAAGAAAATAATCATTAAATACAAATACTCTTTAAAAAGGTGAACAAATTTGCCCTTAAAAAAATTACATATATTATAGGATTCTATATGATATTTCAGCTAATATTTCTCATTAGAAATCATGACATTAGGTAAAATAACATAGATTTGAAATCAAAGTTTGTATTAGCCAAAACCAAATAAAAATGAAATCAATTACATATATTCTAGGATTTCTATTAAATAAAGAAACATGACTTATCACAAGACATAGGTCTTATCACCTATGTGATTAGTTTGAAATTTTGTTCTCACCAAAAATCATAAAATGTAAGAACAACTATACCAAACGAAACGTAAAAAGATGATTATCATGCACAATAATTTTTTAGCTCATTTCACTCAATCTTTCTTACAATTTTTGGCTCAATCTCCAATTGGTTAGTATGTGTTTTGAAAAATTATTCTTGGACTACGAGTCAAGAGAAAGAGAAATATCAAATTTGAAAAAGATGTATATAAATGCAATTAATTTTTAAACTTTAATTTTATAAACTTACAAAAAGAACCATAGAATTATAAGAAAATATTAAGGTTTGTACTATTTGAAAATTATAGTTACAAGTAATAAAGCTATTTATCTTTGATTCAGAGAGTGCGAATAATGGAAATGAAGTATTTCTGAAGGTGCAAGCTCAAACTCCCCCCCCCCCCCCACATGTGGATGACATTGTTAAGTAGAGAATAGTTACATACATACATACATGGTTAAGTGCTACCTAACTATGTCCAAGATGTCTACACACTGGACGCATACTCTATCTACATACTAGTATCCATGGAATCAAGACCCTTGAACTACTCACTCTAACAAATGTATAGTTCTAGTTTCTAATATTTTTGATGTAGTTGTATTCCTATAACCATTGGCAAGATTTACTCACCTAATATAACTCTTCGCAATCATAAACCCACTCAGGCAAATAACACAGTTTTCTATAATTAAAATACTATAATATCTTGGTACAACCTTTGTGTTGTAGTTTACTTTTAATGTAAGGTTAAACTATAGACATCCCAACTCACTCCTTATATAGTTATGTTTAAAAGCTTGTGACAATAACTATGACCATGCTACCTATTGAGTGATTTTTTGTTTTCTTGTTGTGCGAATATCTCTCTTTTTATATACATATATACATATACAAAGATCACAAGGGCATGAAAATGAAATCTTAGATCTCCATAATCCACAAGATCTCTCTACACACACACACACACACATTTGCATATGCAATTGTATCACCTTAGAAAATTATATTTGATTCATCTAGTTGGGAACAACTAATTTTTCATTTTATTATACCTAATATGATAATAGTTCTATAGGAATTTCTAAAGAAACCAACGAATTAACAACTAGACCAATTTAAATAGTTTATGGCTAGTTTTTTTCTAAAAATATTTTCTCTAATATGTTTTTCTAAAATCTCATCCTCCTTTTTTGTGGTATACATTATTTTTGTGCAACATCTTGAGCTAAGTCAGTTAGCATGGGTTGAGTGAGTTTTATTGTTTTATTGTTTGGATTTTGGAATATGGGCTTTGTTTTATCATTTTCTTTGTTCAAGTCCTAATTTGAATGAAGTAACAAAGTGGTTTTTAGAGTGGAAAGGACTATATAATGAAGAGGAAACTTGACAAATTGAATGTTGAAATGTTGAAATGAAAGCTATTGAGGATCAAACACCTATAGAAGAGTTAAAACATAATGTGAAGTTAATTTTAGATATAAGAAAAAATAAATAAAACATGATATAAATCATTTCCCATTTATTTTGATTGTGGAGAGTTGTATACAAAAGAGGATGAAGAACTTTGGAAGTTGGTGGAAATTTCATTTTCGTGCCCTTGTGATCATTGTGTTTCATTGTCATGCCCTTATGGTCTTTGCATTTTATTGACTTGTCCTTGGTGGAGATCAGTGGAGATTTAGGATTTCATTGTGATCCCCTTGTGATTTGTAAATTTTGTTATCATACCCTTTTGATCTTCATGTCCTTTCTCTATGATTTCATTCTCATGTCATTCCCTTGTGATCTCTATGCTCTTTGCAACACTACAACATTTTGGGCTGAATTCTAATAGCAATTTTCTATGATGGTGTAATTTATGCTATTTGGGCCCAAATGTAGTAATGCTTGCTTTGCAATTTTCTTCAAGGGTAGAAGAAGTACCTATGTAAATGTTCTTTTCTTTTCCTTCTAAACATGTATCTCTTTATATTTCCCCCAAAAAGTGACTAGAGAAGCTTCTCTTTATGTATATGTATGTGTATATATACATACATATACATATGTATATATATACATACATACTAACATACATATAAAGAGATCACAAAGCCATGCCAACAAGATGCAAAGATATATATATATATATATATATATATATATATATATATATATATATATATATACAAACATACATACATATACACATAATACATACATACATACATACATACTTACATACATAAATACATACATACATCTGCATATGAAATTTTATCACCTTGGAAAACTATAGTTGATCTTTACTCAATCACCAAGAGATAATATAATTTGTAAGTACAAATTTTTACATACTTAGTTTGGTATGAATAGTTTCAATTGAATGTGTCTAAGGAGAGTGAGTCTACTCATGATGATAATGGCTCCATGTATTTGGCATTTAGAGGAGAGAGACTTATAGAAGATTAGATATTGTTTATGGATATGGAATGATTCATTTGTATGAATGGTTGATTGGGCAAGTTGCAAAAAATCAAGGTGTAAGATATGAGTAGTTTCATTAATTAGACAAGTGAATCAACTTTAAAAGTGGGATGATCAAAATTGGCATGTCTATCCTTATGATAGATGTCTCTATCTCATAATAGAAAAATTACCTCAAACAACAAGAGAAAATTTATTTTATATATTTAAAATTAGAAGATCATTCACCTATAATATTTTTTAAGGAAAAAAATATAATAAAAATATAATTCAGTGGAAAAGGTCATGAGCTATGTGGCTCCACATTGTGGTTATTCCAATGTCCACTAATGGAAACTCTTCATGTTAAATAAGTAGATCTTGAAATTAAAAAAATATAACTATTAGAGATCTATATTTGTGTTTTAGTGATAATAAATATATAGTCTAATTTCAAGAAAAATAATAATTTTAAATGTATATGATTAAATAAAGTAAATAAGCATACTAGTTGTAGTTGTATAATTCTAGTATTATTGGTTATGTTAAACAAAATGTTTAATAAAACAAGTTAAATAAATGGATCATCTGCTTGATCCTATTATGACCTAATGTGAATGCATCTGATCATTACTTAGATGATATTATGCATGAAATCTTTACACAGTCACCAAGAGATAATATAATATGTAGTATAGATTTCTACATACTTAGTTTGGTATGAATAAATTTGATTGAATGCAAGGATAGTTGATTGTGTGAATCCAACACATGAATGATTAATTTAATTTAACAAAAGTATTATGCAATTGTGTATGTATGTGTGTAAGGAAGTTCACATAGTGAAGTAATTTGCATACATACATGCGCATATTCATAACATCAGATAATTAGTTATCCTTGAATCTAACTAAAAATGTTATATATGAAAAAGAGATACATGTTTTGAAAGAAAAGAAACTAACATTTACATAGGCAACTCTTCTCCCCTTGAAGAAAATCACAGAGCAAGGCCACAAAGATCACAAGGGAATGATAACAAAATCCTAGATCTCCACTAGTCTCCACTAGCTTTTAGATCTCTCCACCCTCATTCAAAGCTTTCTACCCTATTTCATGTGTAGCTCTACATAGTCAATCAAAACAAATGGGAAATTATTAATGTCTTGTTTTCTTTTCATTTATTTTACAATCCACAATCCACAAGATCTCTCTCTACATACATGTTATAAATGCTTTAGAATAACTAACAGGGGGGGTGAATTAGTTAGTCAAGGTCTACATGTCCAATTAAAACTTTTTCATCAAGTAAAGTGAACCCATTAAATCATTCATACATTCAAGCTTGAAAATTTCCTATTTAGAAACTTACTATAAATCAGCATGCAAGCATAACACATGAAGAATCAACACATAAAATAGTGATTTATGTGGAAACCCAATTTGAGAAAAACCATCAGTAATATGCTACCCAATTCTCACTCTTCTAAAGTTGTAATGCCCCACCTGGAGATAAGATAAAGATTCTAAGAAATTTTAGAAATTCAGAAATCTAGACTTAGCCAATTTTTAGGGCCTTAGAATTTTAGGCTTAGCCAAATTTTAGGTTTTTACATTCTACCCCAGCTTGGTGTTTTATTGACAAGTGGTTGTTTCTTGAGCCCTCATCATGTGCATTGTTGTTGTTGGCTTTTGTTTGCATGTGTCAGTTTGGTAGTGGTGTTTAGAGATTTGTTGGCTGTCAGGATTGTGGTGAAGTCTTTCGTTGCAATCATTGTGATCACTGTATGATGTTGTCATTGGCATTCATACTTGTAAAAAGAAATCAAAAAAATTTGGCTTGTATTTCATCCTTGTTTCCAAGGATTTCTGGGTGGGGCATTACATCTGGTATCAGAGCCCATGTTCAAACATTGGGATCTCTGCATTTATGTTGCCCATGTGGTTGGTGTTGCTTTGTGTGAGTGTGAGTGTCTTGGTGAGAACTTGTGATGTTTTTTTATTTGGTATCTACTTGTGATGGACTTGCTTTTCTAGTAGAAGCAACTAGATTAGTGTGTGGATAAGGAAGTGAGTCTTCCTAGTTTTGTTAGTGGAATCGATGTGCCTTGTTGGTTTGTTTCTTATGTGTGACCCAATTGGATGGAATCACTGATTGGTGTCCATGTGTTGGCTTTGAGTGCCTCTTTTTGTTTCTCCTTGTGGAGTAGGTGCGTTGTTTCCCTATTTTCTCCTAATTGTAAGTAAATGAATGAATCTTATTGTGATTCTTTATTTTTTTTTTATAATAATCAAATGGTTCCTTTCTTTGAAAATGAGAGTTTATTGTGAATCATTGCAAAGAAATAGGTTTTCATTATATCCTTGGGTTAATGACTTAAGTCCCCAATCTGATTGCTTCTTAAGCTTATGTAAATTGTTCTAAATTGATGAATATCTAAATGTTGCATTGCATGGAAAATAATTAAGGAAATTGTGGTTGTCTACATATAAATGAGATTACTGATGAGATATTGCTTGATGTGTGTGAGTGTGTTCTCTAACAATGCTAGGATGATGTATTCCTTAGCATTGTGTGGTGATTTAACCCTTTTGTGTGATTGTACTCAGTCATCACCTATAATGTGATTTTTTTGATGCCCTTTTTTATTTGGCTAGAGGTACTTTGCTCATGTTGTTGGGCTAGCATTGGTTTTTAGTATTTTCCTCTCTTGGAGTAGTCATCAACTTTTATCTATCGCTCTCTTTGTGACAGTCATCACATTTGACTTATTGTTGAAATGAGCTCTTTTTGGTACTTACTATTGGAATTGATAATTCCCCCATTTGGGCTTTTTGTTTTTTTTTTTAATGACTATTCTGGATGTGTTTTATTGCTGCCCAGTTGTGTGTTGTGACTCTATCATGTTCATCTCAAACCTCTAGTAGTACATTCAAGTGATAATATCATGGAGAACATGCTAGTGCGTCTTTGTTATATTTAAAGTTATTACTATAATAGAATGGTTTAAAAGATGATTAAATGGAATGTTAATTTTGAAAGAAATTGAAATATATGTATTTTTTTTATGGTAAGTGACCCTTGAACCCTTACTCTGAAAACCTTCCAGTTTCATTATGCATTAGTGCTTATATTATGTTTAATTAATAAAATTATGAAAGAGGAGTAATTATGGTTTCAATGTGTGAATTACCTTTCATTCCATTTATTATGTTGTTTGGGCATGTCTTCTCTTGTGTGGATTTGGACGTTTTGTCCGTTGCTTGTCTTGGTGGCCAAGACGGTTGCTTTTGCTCTTGTGGTTTTGTTTTGCGTGGTCATTCAAATTGTAGGTCTTATGTCTCTCTTAGCTTCTTGTTGTTGTTGTCCTTGTCGATATCTTTTTGGCAATTTTTAGATGGAGCCAATCCAAGTTCGGATGTGAAGCTATGGCTTTTGGAGTTGTTGATCGATGTTTTGAGTACCTTTTTGAGTAGAGGCCAATTCAATCATGACATATCATATTCATAGCCATTGGAGAAGTTTAAATCTTCATGTTATTCATAATGGAATATTTATCTTATCTTCATAATCTACTAGGTACTTGTTGGAGTTCATGCTTGGGTTTTTGTGTTTCCTATTGCACTGACCCACCCTTGTGAGGTGAACTGTGGTTTGTGAGAATTCCTTGCTCAAGGTTGTTGTTGCCTTGTTGTTTGGGAGTGACTCAGTTCTTTGATGAGTCTAGACTCTCCCTTTTGGATGTTTTCTTGGGTGCATCTTTGTATCCTTGTTTCTCTTGAGAGATAGGCTAGTGTGGTTATGTCACTAGCTCAGTTAGTGTTTTCAAGTGAGTATGTTGATGGTTGGCGAAATTGTGAGTTCCCTAATGCATTTTGGGCTGATTTTGTGTAGAGGTTGAGAGTTACTCCTTCTCGGTCCTAATACTCTGTAGTATCCTTCTCCCTAAGCTTATATCTTCATGTGGATTGTCTTAGTCAAGTTTTATCTATAACTGTTGACTTGAGGTTGGAGATTGAGTTTAGCAGTAAGTTGGGTGTAGTTTTCCTAGAATGGTGCTAGAGGGACATGGTATTATTGGACACATGTTAACATCTTATGAGTGGGTATGCAGACATTACATGATTGTGTCCATGAAGGAAAGTCTTTGAACCTTGTGGAAAGGTGATATCTTGTCTGGTTGGGTTGTGTTACCCTAGTTTCCAATGGTAGTTGAGCTTTTGTGCCTTGGTGAGGCATCGTGCTCCTATGCTTGGTGGCGAGTAGTCTTTTGGAGTGTGTAAATTTTATTGGTAAACTTTCATCCTCTTTGTTCTAAGGGTGAGTTTACATAGATTCTAGAATGATCATGTGTAACATGATGGTATTCTTGGGAATTTGGGATGGTTATTCCCCATGATTCTAACTCTTGTTGGAAGTGTGTTGTGTTTTGACCTTGATTTGTGGTCATGTAGTAGTTGGGAACCTATTGACGAGGTAGAGAAGGTTTTTCCTTACCTTGTATTGTTGACTTTATGGCTAGATGGGTTTTTCCTAGTGCATATAAGGTTCCTTGTTGAAGACCTTGTGTCTGTGTGACACCTTTTCTCATGTGGTTAACCTATTTGGGGGTTAACAAGATGGTTTGAGAATGTGGGAGTGATTTGGATGGAAATGTGTAGGAGTCAGTGAGTCATCCCCATTGCTCAGATTTGATTTTTCTCTTGGTGTGTTTGGTTTCTATTCTTGGATTGTAGGCTTCCAAGAGTAAGCCTAGTCTTTGGGGGGGATGATGTAGTGCCTCTCCCATTTGACTTTTTTAAGTCATCCTGATGGATGCAACCTTGTTGATATTTTGTAGTGATGGATCATGATTGTGACCATGAGTGGTCTACACTATTGAGGTGTTTGGATTTATGTTTTTGCATCAGTTGCTTTGATTGATTTATGAGATTATGTTTTGATTTATGGTTCACTAAGGTTTGTGCTAGTGCTTACCAAGATCGATGTGGTATCATGAGGTTGTTCTATGATTACCTTGAGATGTGTGCAGAGATTGCATTGTGTACTATTACCATGCTACACTGGACTAGGTTCCTGTAGCACTGGGTAGTCATATTTATGACTATGTTCGCTTATGTGTTTTAAGTGCCTCTTTTTATGTTGTTTTAGAAACTATTATTAAATGTTTAATTAATTAGAAATAGATTGTCCATGTTGGATTATTTGGTTATGTGCTGTGGACATTTACCTTGTTATATTTCTAATTAGATATTTGTTACTCATGTTATGTTTACATTTGAGTTGACCCGAGGGTTAAATGTTATACCTTGTTTTTAGTATCATAGATATTAGACTACTATGTTGTTCAGTTAATCATATTGCATGAAGATGCCATTTTGAGATGACAGTATTTTTTTTTTATGATATCTGGTTATTTGGTATTTGGACATACCTCTGGTTATGTTAGGTGATGGATTTAATGCTATGGTTATTTACTTCATTCCTGCATTGTTATGCATAATGCAAACGTGAGTGAAGTAAATAGATTATTTTACTATAATTAAATAAATAGTTAAATTAGGTGATTTAATGCATTTATTAATTTGGCTATGTTATTATATGCAATTGCACTTGATTGTGTTTTTTAGTGTGCAAGATTTATATCCCTGGCAGTGGCACATGGAGTTAGTGATTTAGCTATTCATATTTCACCAATGTCATCCTTGTATGGTCGATGTATCTTTATTTTAAATGTTTAAATTAAACCTTTTGGTGATTATTAAATTCAAACTCATTTTCATTATGTGATTAGACTAGTGAGTGTGTCTGTATATTTAGAGGTTCGCATTGTCGTAAAAGTTGTTAAGGATATTTATGTGTTTTTGGGTTTTCAAGCTTTTTAATTGATTTATTTTAATTTCTAGCAGCTTTTCCATAGATGAATTCCTATTTATAGGAATAGCCTATTTTCATTTGGGTCAATTTGAGGTTTAACTAGGTTGGCTTGTTATTTTCCCTAATCAATTATTCACTCAAAAAGTGAATAAATATCCAAAGAGGAATTTAATTCCTCACTTCTCACTTTTGAATTAAAAAGTTGGAGAGTAAAACCCAAAATCCTCTTCATGAGGATTTACTATTTTGTTCATTGGGGGAGCTATGGGCATGGGATTTTCATGAGGTTGAGTTCGTTGGATTCAGCTTAGGGAAACATTGGATTGTCATTATTTTCAGCCACTTCTATGAGCGTTTTATTTTTTGGTTTAGATTCCTATTTTTCCCTTTTGGCTGTGTGGTAGGGCTTTCTTATTTTATTGTTTTTTCTTCATTTCTGCTTCTATTATTTGTATCCATTTGTTTGGAGGCTGAGAACTAGTGTTCACCTCCATTTCTATATGCTATTTCTACCCGATTGGGTGGGTACAAATGTTTCCTTGTTTTTCGAAATGAGGGTTTCGGATTTTGCACTGTTATGCTGGCCATTTTTGCATATAGTTTCTGATTCCACTTTTTTTGGATTTTTGGAGTCTGTAATGTCCCTTTTTCTGAATTTATATGATATTTCAACCCTCTAATTAGATTTTCAAAATCAAACAACCAATATTACAAAGATCCACCAATTTCTCAATAAACCCCAAATCAGGTATGTCTGAAATAGTGCCAAAAACTTCACAACTTCACATATTATTAATAAATATGAAAGTGGAAATTTTAATAAAAATTTCAACAGCATAAAAGCCTACAAAATGACATTTCCAGATCTGTATAACATTTAAACAACAGCTCCCAAATGGAGGACAAAAATAATGCTTATCGGACTCCCGAAAATAACACAAAATAGCCCGGAATCACCACAAAACACTAATAATCTATCACAAAAGTTTAACCATAACCCAATAAATATATTAAGCTCTATTTTAACATCTAAAACTCTAAAATATAGCAGCAATCCAAACTGATATGAAATACTCAACCGAAAACACCAAACTCTTACAAAAAACACACCCCCAAACTCACAAATCTGCACTGTTCAACACAAGGGCAAACTCTGCATGAGCTTGCACATGGAATGGATTTAAAATACCATCCTCAGCCTTCCTAGAAAAATAAAAACTCCCATCCTTGGGTCTCCTTCTCCATAGGTTTGGAAGCCTCTGAAGAACAATAAAGCAATGAGCAAAAATCAAGTTCTGGAATGAGCCCAAAATGCCTCCAAATCTCTTAAAAGAGGGCATAACCCTAACTCACATCAAAGAGGGGTTAATAAAACATATTTTAATAATAATTTTTATTTATTAGTCCATTGGTTTCCAAATATTAGCCCCTTTTGATGAAACTTCACCTTTTTTGGGCCTGCCTGCCTTAGCAAAGATTATTATTTTTAAATATTTGAGAAGGGGACATGACAGAGTTTTTGTACTCAAAGGCCAAATGGGTTATAATTTGGTAGTTTTTCCAATTTTTGGAGTTTTTACCTCTTTTTGAGTGCCACCCTATTTTCTTGAGTTTTTTTGGCACAATGTGGGTTGTGGACTTGGATGATCTATTTGGACATTAGTTAGACCACTATTGCACTTTTGTTGCATTGGGATGCATGTTACATCTGTACTCCTAACGTTATGTTTGGTTGAGTGATTTTATACTTGATGTTATTATTTCTTTTAGAACCTTGTTTTGTTTCATGAACATTGGGATTCATGTAGAATTCATACTCTCAAATTGAGGCCGGTGGAGTGAGTTCATGACTTTTGGGTCTTGTTACATCATTGGGATTCATGTACAATCCATACTCTCGAATTGAGGCCTGTTGAGTGATTTCATGATGTCTAATTTTATTGTCTTTGGCATTCATGTAGAATCCATCCTTCCTGTGTTGCCTTCAGTTGGGTGTTATCTTTTGCATTATGTTCTTATCATGTCCTTGTGTTATGATCTCCATGATGGTGGTGCACCACACATGAGTACATACACATATATTTGTTGGGTGACTTGCGAGGCTTGATCTTCCATGGTACTTTTAGAAATTATGACCATTGGGGTTGGGATGAGAGTATGCATGCCCACAAGCACTTTTCATATGATGAGAATGGGTAGGGTAAGGTAGCATATGGAGGGGGCTTCTATCTCACAGATCAGTGTTCATGGCACCATAGGTTGGAACAAGGAGCTTTCTATAAGTGATAACTAAATAAATGTGTGAGTGGTAATAATACTTAAGATAATAAAATGGTACTTTTGTGTATTGGCCTTCCATTGAGGGAGTTGAGCTACATAGTATATTGGCCTTCTGTTGAGGGAGTTGAGCTACACAAATTTGAGCTTGGGCCTTTTGATTCCAAGCAACTCTCCATGATGTCAGCCCCTACTTAGTAGCCTTTTGAGTGTCTGACCAGGACCTGTACTCCTTACATTGTCTTAGGTTCTTGGTTACAACCATCATACTGTCTAGAGTGAGTGTTATCCATGGTTGTGGTTTTTGTGTATTTGAGGTTGGATCATTATCTCCATCAGCATGGTGGGTGTGGACCTATGGGTTCTAGATGGTTGGGAGGCATAGCTACCTTCACCACTGCTAGGAACTAGTATATAGAGATGGTCTCTTGTCCTAGTGCGATCGTTGCTGGATGTTTTCACTTGATGCTTTGAGTTTCGGAGTATGCTTTCTTATGATTTATGCTTTCATTGGAATGCTTGGATATCATGTTTAGATGATGTTATTTTATTCGACACATTCCCATATTATGATGTTTAGCATATGATTAGATGATGTGAATTGTGGTAGTAGCATATCTATTGCTTATTGATGTTTGACATGTAATAGGTGATGTTATCTACTTGTAGGATTATCAGATGCTTTACTACTAGCATGTTAGATTTCATTATGGTTATGTTGGTAGCATGTGTAGTAGTGATGTCCCTATTATGATAGTACTAATGATTTGGTTGGTGGCTTGGGATGTTATGCACAGGAGATAGCTAGGATCCATGATGGTCTTATGATGCTATTGACAGTTGGGAGGAACCACGTACTTAATTTGGTTGTTTTGTTATTGTGATGTTATCTATGTACATTGTGATGTTGCTTATGTTCACTGTGATGTTGCTTTCAGTACATTCTTTTCTGGTATAGTTTTAGATGGATAGATATATCTGCTTCTTGATCTTGGCATCTTTTTTGTTATGCACTCAAGTTTTTTCTCCTCAATCTATGTGGATTTGGTACTCCTCGGTGTGGAGGTTCTAAACTCAATTTTTCTCAATTTTTCCCTTTTTGTGTTTTCCTTAATTGTTTTTGTGTTTCTATGGGTGACATTTTATCAGCATGGTGCAACATAAAAATGTATCACTTACCCTTAAAAATTGTGTCGTATGATGTTGAAAAGTATCACATGCCTCTTGGAGAAATGTCGTGCGACACTAGAAATTGTCCCACCTCCTTTGGAGAAATGTTGTATGATACCTTGAAAGTATCACACGCCCTTGAGAAAAGTATCACTCAAACTCTAAAAGTGTTGCCCTCCTTTTTTAGAAATGTCGTGTGATACTTTTTGGTGCTATAGTAAAGTATCACATGGGTTTTGTAAAAACCTGCACGGGTTGGTAGTGAGCACTTTTTGATTTGATCCAATGTTTTTGAGAGTTGTTTTGGATACCCTTCTTGGTGTTCTTCAACCCTATGTTGTTTCTTTTTGGATCTAGGTTGTTTTCTTTTTTATCCTTTTTTCATCTTTCTGTTGTTTTCTTTTGGGGTGGGTTTAAGTTGACAGATATTTAATTCCTTATACTTAAGATATATTTTAATATATGTGATGAATCCTTTGAGATAGGTTTCAGACCTCTCGGAGATAAGATAAAGATTCTATGAAATTTCAAGGCTTCAAAAATCAAGACTTAACCAATTTTTAGGGCTTCAAGATTTTAGGCTTAGCCAAATTTTAGGTTTCTGCATTTTACCCCAGCTTGATGTTTTGTTGATGAGTGGTTGTTTATTGAGCCCTCATCATGTGCATTGTTATTGTTGTCTTTTGTTTGTGTGTTTCAGTTTGCTAGTGGCGTTCAAATATTTGTTGGTCGTCAAGATTGTGGTGAAGTCTTTCATTGTAATCATTGTGATCCCAGTATGATGTTGTCATGTGCATTCATACTTGTATATAAAAATAAAAAAATTTGGCTTGTATTTCATCCATGTTTGCAAGGATCTCTGAGTGTGACATTATAGAAGTAATGCCCTGTGAAAGGTCTACTTTGTTAAAGGCTACAACACACTATTAAATGTAACCTAGTTAGAGGATTTATCCACCCTATTAGAAGTGGGCCTTGTTAGAGGACTTTAGAACATTCACTTGGAATGCCACCCTATTAAAGGATTTACAAATGGCTATTAAACCAACCTAAGTCGATAGGATTTAACCCTAACTAATACAATTGCTAGAGAGTAACAATAAGGGGTTTTGACCTGATTACAATTCACAACTTATATTTTCAGATTTTAGACCTCTATCTAGCTCACAACATTTGTCTGCCTTCAGCCTCTTTAGCTCTGATAGCTTGTCCTCCTCTCAAGCTTTGTATCCTTGAGTCTCCATGCTCAATGTACCAGTTCAATCATCTCTCTTTGACCACTTATTGAAGCAGAGTCTTTGTGCTCTGTTCTTCCTTCTCCTTGATGTTTTCTCCTTGACACCCTTCAACCACTTCATAACTTGGCACACCAACAACTCTTGCTTCTTGGCCTATGGCTCCTCAAATAAATAGATTAGGTAAGATTCATTAAATCTAACCCATATCTTGTTCCTTCTAGAAACATCTTGAAGAATCCTTCTTAATTCGGTCAAAAATGGTTTATCTAAAATTTTGTACTTTAAACTCATCATCCTTATCCTCCATCTGGATCACAAAATTTTGAGATAACAACCTTGTCAGCTCAGATTTTGTGAATCTTATACTTTTTAAATAATGCAATAGCTCGACACTATTGAAATTCTGGTGCTCAACACATAGTGTGTTACTCGACACCAACTACATTTTACTGATGCTTGGCACCTTTTGTATCACTCCTCACATACTAGATTTTGCATTTTCTTGGCTCTAATTGAAAATCTACTCAGCTTTAACTAGCTTGCTTGACACTCACTAATGAACTTAGTCAAGCTTTGTAGTCAACCTTGTTACAACTTATACTTCTAATATTTCTAAGTGTGTTCAACATTTGTATCTTCAAGTATGTGATCAATACATCATTTTACCATTGTCTTAACTAATCCTTGCACTTCATTACAAAATCATAACTCAACCTTTCCCTTAGGTGCTTTTGTTACATCTTTTTGATTAAATCCTTTTTATCAATCAACTAAGTGAGAGTACTTGGATCTTATAAGCAATTGTTATTCAAACAAATAGAAAATTTGACATCAATGACAAAAATATGATTGAAAACATTCTTTATCAAGAATTTCCCTCTTTACAATCAATCTTCTTCTTACAATGCTCTTTTCAATTAGATTTCCAACAATCTCCCTCTTTGGCATTGAGGGAAAACCGAACTGATCAACCATCAGACCAAACTATTCAACCAAGTTATCAAAATGCTAGCTAGGTTATAATAGTAAGCCAAATGCCAAAAAGAATAATGTCTTACCATCATTTTTCACTTCTCCCTCTTTGATCTATTATCCTAATTAATTTTACTTATGCTTCTCCCTCTTAGTTATTGTTTCCTTTTTCTTTTCACTATTCACTTTGTTCTTGTGCTACTTCTAACTCCCTTTTTCATTCTTCTTTGTCCCATTGTTCATGTTCTGCTATTCTAGTATTAGCTACTTCTATTCTCTATCCATGTGATCCTATAATTTTGATCAACAGTTTATCCTCTTTTCTCTTTCTCGTCAAATGACTCTTTGCTCTTTCTCCTCAAATGTTGTTGATCGGTTTTTGCTCTTTCTCCCTCTTTGACAACAATGCCAAAGACACATTATCTCAACATCTTAGCATGCAAGTGTAGCATTTGTAGATATTTCAATTTCTCCCTCTGTCACCTTACTTGTGACTGATTTGGAACTTTAGTACTTGAATTACTTCAGGAAAAATCCTAAAGTAAGTATTAGCTACATCAATTTGTAATATTTCATCAATCTACTCATTTGATGTAGGGCAGTCTTTCTTTTTCTCATGTAGCCTTGGCTAGGGATATCACCCATAACTTACCTCTAAGATATTCAAATACATCTTTAGGTAATGCTTTTGTGAAGATGTCAGTAATCTATTCATTTGAGCTGACATATTCCATTCTCACTTGCTTGTCTTCTAGCAATTCTCTCACATAGTGATACTTAATTACAATATGCTTTATTTTGGCATGCATCACATGATTCTTTGATATGTTGATGGCACTTGTGTTATCACAATAGAGTATCACAACTTCATTTACCTCTTCATCCATACCTTGCAATAAATGTTTGATCCATACAATATTGGTGTAGTTGATAGTAGCTACAACATACTTAGCTTCTTCTATGGACTGCGAGGTACAACTTTTCTTTTTGTTGGTCCAAGTGACCAATCTTTTACCTAAGAAAAGTGCTTCTGCACTGGTGGTCTTTCTATCATAAATATTACCTCCCCAGTCTACATCAATTTAACCTTTCAACTCAAACTTTCCACTCCTATTGTAGTATAAGCCAAAGTCATCAATTCCATTTTAGTGCCTCAGTATTCTTTTCATTACCATAAGATTATTTTCTCTTGGGTTTGTAGAAAATCTTGTCACTATTCCAACAACTAATGCAATGTCTAGTCTACTATGTACAACATACTACAACTTTCCAATCATTGACCTATGCAATGTCTGATTTAACTTAGTTGACTCATCATTCTTGGATAGCTTATGTCCTGTTACCATTGGTGTATTGATTGGTTTTGAGTCTTCTAACACAATTGTCTTGAGTATCTCCTTGATATATTTAGATTGGGTCACAAATATGCCATGCTTAAATTGATGTACTTTCAATCCAAAAAATAATTTGATTTCTCCAAACATTGACATCTTAAACTCATGTTTCATTCGATCAACAAATTTTTTGCATAGGACATCTTTTCCTCCAAATATTATATCATCAACAAAAATTTCAGATATCAGAATCTCTTTACCTTTTTCTACCTTGATATAAAAGTTGTTGTCATCTGATTTGTCAAATTCTATCTTCACAAGATATTTGTGCAGTCTCTCATACCATGCTCTAGGTGCTTGCTTCAAACCATAAAGTGCTTTGTGCAGTTTGCAAACCATATCATTGTTGTTGTCATCAACAAAACCCTATGGTTGTTCTCTCTAGACTTCCTCTTCTCGTATACCATTAAAAAAAGTAGACTTCATATCCATTTGGTAGACTTTGAAACCTTTAAAAAAAAAATATGCAAGTAGTGTTCTCACTCCTTCCATTCTTGCAATAGGGGAAAATGTTTCCCCATAATCTAGTCCTTTTTTTTATGCATAACCTTTGCAGACTAGTCTAGCCTTATTTCTTGTGATCTCACCATTCTCATCAAGCTTGTTTCTAAATACCCACCTTGTACCAATCACATTCTTATCAACTAGTCTTGGAACTATGGTCTAGGTTTTCTTCTTCTCAATCTAATGTATCTCCTCTTCCATGGCTTTATACTAGTCATCATCTTGTAGTGCATCTTTCACTATTTTAGGTTCAATCTTGCTCAACAAACATGATTCATCCCTTAGTTTGTTCCTTTTCATTGGTCTAGCATCCTTGTCACTAATGATTTTTTCTATAGGGTGATGTCTTCTCACATACTTGGAGGTTCTTAGTTTTGTCCTTCTTGTTTCCATATTTGATGTTTCAGCTTTAGAGTCACTGTGCACATCAATTTCAAGTATTTCACCATCTCTTGCATGTGTACTATTTTTAGAATCAGAATGTGCATTTTCTTCATTCTACAACTCGGCTTCTGAATGCAATTCAACATTCACTAGTTGTGACTCCATTGATGCTAAGATCTTTTACTGATTTCCAACTTGATTGGAAATTTCTTCTTCAACAGAAATTCCTTCATAGAAGTATACAAAGGATCTATACTCTTCTAGTTTCTTAGATTCATAAACTTGGACTTCTGCATGCTTATCAAAATTTACATTTGCACTCTTCACAATCTTGTTAGTGTTAGTATTTAAACACTTATATGCCTTACTTCTAGTGGAGTATCCAAGGAATATTCCTTCATCACTTTTTACATCAAACTTGTCATTTCTAGTATCTTTAAGAATATAGCATTTACAACCAAATACTTTGAAATGTTTTACATTAGGTGAGTGACCGTATCATAGTTTAAAAGGTGTTGCATTTGTACCTTTCTTGACTTGAACTCAATTCAAGGTGTTAAAAATAGTACTTATGGCTTCTCTCTAGTACTTCAAAGCAAAATTCTTTTCCATCATTAAGGTTCTGGCACAGTCTATCACTAATCTATTCCTTCTCCTTGCAATGTCATTTTGAGGTGGAGTTCTTGGTGCTGATGTTTGTCTTTTAATACCTTTTTCATTGCAAAATGTTTTAAATTATTTTGATGTAAACTCTCATCCTCTGTCTAATCTTAAGCATTTTAGACTCTTTCCTATTTCTTTCTCAACTCTAGCCAAATACCACTTGAACATTTGAAATGCATCAATTTTTTTCTTTAAGAACATAGTAGTCATCATCTTGGAGTAGTCATCTACAAACACCATTATATATATGTCTCCTTGGTAGCTCTAAACTTCTATTGGGCCACATAAGTCTATATGGAATGGCTCTAATGCTTCTTTGGAAGTGTAGGTTTTTCTTTTGAAACTTGACTTGGTCATCTTTTCTATTTGACATTTTTTTTTTAGGCATTTTTAGTTTTGGCAAACCTCTAACTTTCCTCTTTTTGCTGATGCTAATCAGATTGTCAAAATTAACATGACATAGTCTTTTATGCCATAGCCACACATCATCAAGTTTTACAATGAGATAGGTTGCATCTTTCATATCTAGGTAAAATAGATTACTCCTAGTTTGTTCACCTTTTCCTATTAGATTTTCATCAGTGTAATAGATTTTGACAATTTTGTTTCCAAATTCTACTTTGCAACCAATATTGTCTAGTTGTGACATACTCAACAGATTATAGTTCAATCCTTCAATATAATATGTATTATCACATGAGATTTTCTCTATAAGCTTAATGGAACCTTTTCCTTTGATTTGACATGGAGCATCATTACCAAATCTAACATTATTTCCATCATATTGAGTAAAGCTAATAAACTTACTTTTATCTCCTATTATGTGATGTGAGCATCCACTATCTATGATCCACTTGTCATTTTTGTTCACATACATCAATAGTGTTGTTGCCTCATCTTCATCTGATTCATCCTTCATGGCTACATAGACTAAATCATCATTATCATTAGAATCCTCTTCAATAATGTAGCATCTTTTGCCTTTGTCCTTGTAATCTCTGCTATCATCTTCTATTTTTGTTCTTATACTTATTTCCTTATTTGTAATTCTTCTTCTATGTACACCTTACAACAATATGTCCTACTTTATTGCAATTAAAACATATAATAGGTAGCTTACCTTTGGATTTACCTTTGCCTCTGTGAAATCTTCTAGCTAGTAATACTTCCAATTGTTCCACATCTTCTTCATTAATGCTACTATCATTGGATGTATGTTTTCCTTTTCTACTCTTCTTCTTTGATTTCACCTCCTCAATGTTTTTCAATGTCAAATTGGCCTTGAAAGTAGATTCAAGATTCTTAGGTCTATAGTTATCAAAGTTGGACAACTTAAATGCAGTAAGTCTTCCTACTATCCCTTCAAAAGTTAGTACATTTCCTCGTACAGACCTTTATTCCTAGATGGCTAAAACTCTAATAGCATAGATAGGGAGTATAGTTCTTAAGTTTTTTCTATGAACACTTTGATCTTCCAAATGACTTCCCAAAATTTTTATTGCACTTACCACTTCTTTCATTCTAAAGGCATATTGAGCAACATTCTCACCTTCCTCCATTTTCATGTCATCAAACTTTCCTCTGATGATTTCTCTTTTTGTTCTTTGAACATTCTAATCTCCTCCATAGATATCTAATAGGTCTTTCCACATCTTGAATGTAGAGTCACATCCTTTGATGTCATCAAAATTCAACATAGTTGAGGGTAGAGGCAATCTCTTGCATTGCCTGATTGTGATCCTTCCTTTTGTTGAAATCACCTACACAAAGGGGTCCAACTGGATCTAAATGTTCCACTCCAATTGAGGTTTTTGCTTTGTTAGACTTTAACATGTAGTGAATCTATCTCTGTTGAGCTTGAGAACTTCTCTCTTGGACATCTTGATCTTCCTGCTTCTAGTACCTTTAAACTAAATTAAAAGATGGCTCTGATACCAATTGTTAGAAATGCTTTAGAATAACTAAGAGGGAGGGTGAATCAGTTATTCAAGGTCTAAATGTCCAATTAAAAGCTTTTCATCAAGTAAATTGAGCCCATTAAACTATTCATTCATCCAAGCTTAAAAATTTCCACTTTTCAAATTACTGTAAATCAACATGCAAGAATAACAGATGAAGAATCAACACATAACATAGTGATTTACATGGAAACTTAATTTGGGAAAAACTACTAGTAACATGCTATTCAATTCTCACTCTTCTATAGTGATGCCCTATGAAAGGCCTGCCCTCTTAAAGGCTACAACACACTATTAAATGTGACCTGGTTAGAGGATTTATCCACCCTATTAGAAGTGGGCCTTGTTAGAGGACTTTAGAACATTCACTTGGAATGCCAACCTATTAAAGGATTTACAAATGGCTATTAAACCAACCTAAGTCCATAGGATTTAATCCTAATTGATACAATTTTTAGAGAGTAACAATAAGGGGTTTTGACCTGATTACAATTCACAACTTATTTTGAAAATTTTATATCTCTATTTAGCTCACAAAATTTGTCTGACTTTCAGTCTCTTTAGCTCTGATAGCTTGTCCTACTCTCAAGCTTTGTCTCATTGAGTCTCCATGCTCAATGTACCAGTGCAATCATCTCTCTCTAACCACTTATCAAAGTAGAGTCTCTCTACTCTATTCTTCCTTCTCCTTGATGTCTTCTCCTTGACACCTTTCAACCACTTCACAATTTGGCATGCCAATAACTCTTGCTTCTTGGCCTATGACTCCTTAAATAGAAACCCACAACCCTCTTTCATGCTCTATTCTTCCATGCTTTAATTTTGGTTTGAATGGATTAGGTAGGATGTAAGGAAACCCAGGTGCAAAAATAGCTTCCTACACTAATCTCTTAAGAGAAGTATGGTGCAAATCCTATTAAAATCTTCTTCACTTACAAATTCAATATCATGTAAACAATCAATATTGTAACCAATCATGCATACAGAAAATAGACAGAGAAAGGAACACATAACACAAGGATTTTTCGGTGGGGAAAAACCTTTCGGTAAAATAACCCCACCCCTTCAGAACCTGCACAATATATTATCTTCAACACAAGGTTACAATACACTTGCAATGCACGTTCAACATCAACAATAGAAGACTCTAGTATCTACTCATAGTACCAACAATACACCTTTTTCACATCACATCTCTTCGCAACCCTAAAAATGCTTATAACATGTGCTTCACTATTGGGGTAGAGTGCACAGTACTCAAATATGTTAGTTGCCACATGTATTCACCTATCATTGAATCTTTCTAACATAGCTCTTATGTGTCATAGGAATCCGTCATAACCATTTTAGCCATGATCTTCTTACACACAATTCAAGATGTCGACACATCAACATTATTTGCAAGAAATACATTTTACAAAATAAATAATAAGAATAGGAATTATACAAGGTTGAGACACCTTATTCCTAACATAGGATTCATTGAATCTAACCCATATCTTGTCTCTTCTAGAAACATCTTGAAGAATCCTTCTAAATTCGCTCAAAAATGGTTTATCTAAAATTTTGTGCTTCTAGCTCATCATCTTTATACTCCATCTGAATCACAAAATTCAAGGTAACAACCTTGTTGGCTTAGATTTGGTGAATCTTAGACTTTTCAAATAATGTAGTAGTAAGGCACTATTGATATTTTGGTGCTCAGTACATACTATGTTACTCGGCACCAACTACATTTTACTAATGCTTGACACCTTCTGTATCACTTAGCACATACTATATTTTGCATTTTCTCAACTCTAACTAAAAATATACTCAACTCTAACTAGCTTGCTTAGCACTCACTAATGAACTTAGTTAAGCTTTGCAGTCAACCTTGTTACAACTTATACTTCTAATGTTTCTAAGTGTGTTCAACATATAAATCTTCAAGTATGTTATCAATACATCCTTTTACCATTGTCCTAACTAATCCTTGCACTTCATTAGAAAATCATAACTCAACCTTTCCCTTAGGTGCTTTTGTTACATCATGTTGATTAAATCCTCTTCATCAATCAACTAAGTGATAGTATTTGGATCTTATAAGCAATTTTCATTCCAACAAATAGAAGCTTTGACATCAATGACAAAACAATGATTGAAAACATTTTTTATATACAATCTCCCTCTTTACAATCAATCCTCTTCTTACAATGATCTTTTCAATCAGATTTTCAACAATACATACATACATACATACATAAATACACAGTCATACATCATATATACATATATAAATACATATATACATATACATACATGCATACATACACACATATATACACATACATACATATATACATTGAAATAATAATACACTTTCTAAATGCTTACAATTTTTTAACAAAGTAAATCTTTTACAAGTAATTGCATTTGAAGAACTATTAGCTCAGAAGCAAGAACATGGTGTTGAAGCTGTACGAAAAGTTCTTTCATGAGAGGTGTGCAAGTGAAGCTATTGACCAATCTTGAAAACTTGAATGCTGAAATGATAGCTATCAATGATCAAACACCTATGCTAGAGTTAAAAAACACTATGAAGTTGATTTTAGATAAGGTAGAGGCAAATATTTAGAAGTTTGATAACAAAATTGAAGGCACAAGAGAATAAGAGGAGCAACTGTAGAAAGAGAATGAGAAGGAGCAACTTTACAAAAAGACTAGATGGCAGAAACAACAAGTAGACAACATAGAGGATATTATGGGAACCACTTGATAGAATCCAAGAAAGTTTTATGATAGGTACTATGAAATTGGAATCACTTGTAAGTGTCTTTGAGAATTTACAATCCAAATATCAAATGCTTATAAGAGTGCTTCAAGTATTGGCATAGTCTCCCTATGGTGATCCCAAGTATCAAATTCTTATAAGAGTGTTTCAAGGTTGGGAACCACTTCAACATCCTTTGCAAGGTTTCTAGAGGTAATTTCATTATGGTAGAGGCTTCTGCAAGGGAACGAGCCTCATGATTATGAATAGTTTCTTTCTAAAAATATATGGTATGATATGTTTTTGTAAAATTTCTTGTGAACTCTACCAATTTTTGTTGATCTGCATTATTTTTGTGGGAGATCTTGAGGTAAGTCACTTAGCATGGGTTGAGTGAGTTTTATTTTATTATTATTTAGATTTTGGAATATGTATGTAGCTAGATCATTTTTTCTATTGTGTAACTAATATGTAATAAGCACCCTAAAAAAGATCTCTAGATATACATGTTCAAAAGGAGATATAAAGAGATATCTATTTAGAAGGAAAAGAAACCAATATTTACATACCCTTGAAGAAAATTGTAGAGCTAGGATATGGCAAAAAAATCATAGAGAAAGGGGGATAACATGGTAATGAAATTCTAGAGAAAGGGCACATCATGGAAACAAAACCACAAAGCAAGGGCACAACATTGAAATCACAAAGAAAGGGAATGTCAATGAAGCATAGAGATCACAAGGGCATGGCAACCAAATCATAGAGCAAGAGAACAATAGCAAAATGCATAGATATATCATAGGAAATGAATAAACCAAACACATATGCATAATCATAAGGCTCATTCCCTTGCATATGCCATAACTCAGTTGAATATACATATATATCAACCTAGCTAATCAGAAACTAGACCCATTTAACTGGTTATGGCTTATTTCTTTCTAAACATATCTACTATGATATATTTTTGTAGAATTTCTTGTGAAATTGGCCTACTTTTTGAGTTCCACTTATTTTCATGTAGGATCTTGATGTAAGTCACTTAGTACGAGTTGAGTGAGTTTTATTGTGTTATTATTTGGATTTTGGAATATGTATGTAGCTAGATCCTATATGTAATAAGAACCTTGAAAAAGATCTCTCTGAATGAATAAAGAGATATATGTTTAGAAGGAAGTATAATGACATACATTTTTGCAAGGAAAAGGAAAAACCATTTATATACGTACCCCTTCTCAACCTTGAAAAAAATCATAGAGGTATGACATGTAGATCTAAATGGCATGGCACAACAATGAAATTGCAGAGTAAGGGCACGATATGAAAATGAAATCACAAAGAAAAGGCATGAAATGATAATGAGACTACAAAGAAAGGCAACAATAATGAAATGTAGAGATTGTCATAGAAAATCAAAACAAATAGAAAATGATTGTCATGTTTTTAAAAAAAAATTATGCTCATGAGGGCATCATAATGATGATGCCAACATCAGTGTTATGATGTCATTAGGTACAATTGCAAAGAAAAAGACATGAAAATGACCACAAATAACACCACTATCAAAAATTACCATTGTAATTTGACCCCAAATGTTATAGTGGGAATAGTTTTTGAGTCAAAATAATTGACCCATATATCATTAGTAGTGACCAACATGGATCTATTTCTCATGAGAATAAATGGAACACTTTGTACTCATTGAATATAGATGATGCTCATAGAGGTGAAATAGTAAGACTTCTTGGGAGGTCACCCTTCCTAGTACTACTCTAGCTTGAGTGCAGTTAACTACAAAGTTTCCTCCATGGTTAAACCCACTCTGCTTGCAACCCCATTTTCAAAACCTTCACCAAGCGCTATGCCTTATGAACCATTCATTATAAACTCCCTTAGTCTCATCAAGTGATAAGTAGGAGATAATTTCTATTACAAGTCAAATTGTGACATTGCTATGACAATTTAGCTATATCATTTTTTAGTCAAAACCATTGACCCATATTTCATGAGTAGTGATTGAATACAAATCTATCTCTGATGAGAATAAATAGAAAAATTAGTACTCATTAGATCTAGGTGATGCTCACAAAATTGAAGTGCAAGACTTCTCAATAGTTCACCCATTCGAGTACTATTCCCCACTTGAGACCACTTAACTACGAAGTTTCCTCCATGGTTAAACCCGCTCTACTTGTAACCCAATTTTCAAAACTTTTACAAAGTGTTGTTCCCTATGAAACATTCATTAGAAACTCCCTCAAGCTCATCAAGTGATAAGTAGGAGATAATTTCCACAACAAGTAAAATTGTGATATATATATCAAGATTTAACTGTGTAGTATTTGAGTCAAACTCATTGACCCATATTTCATGAGTAGTGATTCAACTTGAATCTATCTCTCATGAGAATAAGTGGAATACTTAGCACTCATTGGATCTAGGTGATTCTCAAAGAGGTTAAGCACTGAGACTTCTTGGGAGGTTACTCATTCCAATACTACTCCAACTTGAGCATGCTTAACTTTAGAGCTTCCTCCATGGTTCAACCTACTCTTCTTAAAACTCCATTTGAAAAAACTTTACCAAGTGTATTGCCTTATGACCCATTCATTAGAAATCTCCTTAATCTCATCAAGTGATAAATAGGAGATAATTTCTACAAGTGAAATTGTCATATTGCTATGAGGATTTAATTGTATAGTTTTCAAGTTAAAATCATTGATAAATATTTCCTGACTAGTGATTCAAAATGAATCTATCTCTCATGAGAATAAATGGAAAACTTAGTACTCATTGAATCTAGGCAATGCTTAGAGAGATGAAGCACTAGGACTTTTTGGCAGGTCACCCATCCCAGTACTATTCCATCTTGAGTATGCTTAACTATGAAATTTCCTCCATGGTTTTACCCACTTTGCTTGTAACCCCATCTCAAAAACCTTGACTAAGTGTTGTGCCTTATGAACCATTCATTAGAAAGACTCTTAAGCTCATCAAGTCATAAGTAGGAGATAATCTCCACAAAAATAAAATTGTTATATTGCTATCAATATTTAACTATATAGTTTTTGATTCATTATTGTTCAATGACTTAATTAGCTAATTGGGGTAATGACATATTTGAGTAGAGATTATAAGTTATGATGATAGAATATTTTAACCATAGTATATGTATTGTTATTGCATATGTCTTTTAGTTAGTATAATAATGGTATTCTATTTTAGGAGGGTCGTGATAATGCAATAGAGGAAAGTTGAAGATTAAGCGGACAATGCTATTAGTGGGATTCACATAGAGCTAGAGGAAAGGAAAGGAAAAAGGAAATGACATAGGAAAATACATGTTAAAAATGAAGTTCTTTAAGTAGTGACTAAGAAGGAGGTTGTTTTATGGGATGCAACTTTGTGTAAGCTTTCTAAGAAACCCTCCATCTTTTAGGAATTGAGAAGGCAACCCATCCTATTGTTTCTAGGATTTGTATTCATACTGTTATTTATAGTCTTAGTGTTCATGTTTGCTTCTAGTTCTATAATTGGCGTTTCTTTCTAGTTATTAATTTGGTAGTTTATTTCTTTGGTCCTATTTTCCTGGGCTTTATTCCTTTTGAACCCTTGTCTTCCTATCTACTAGAATTGATGTTACGTTTATCTAAGGGTTTGAGGCCTAGATTTATTTATCTATTTAGAGTACTTTAACCATATTGAAAAAATGAATTTTTTACCTTACATAATGTCTAAAGATATATGCATGAGTCCAAATGTAGTGTTAAAAGGTGAAAATATTATTGAGAGTTGGATAATCCAATATCTTATAAAGATGCCTCTTTGTTCTACTAGAACACTAACTAGATTTTTGATTGCAAATATTTGATTTTAATGCAAACTTTATCTTTGTTTTTACCTATAAAAAAAATATTATTAAAAAAATTATTAAATTAAAGCATCCAAGGGACATTTTTCTTAAGAAATTACTTCTTTTAATTTATTATATGAGGGATTCTATTTGTTATCATACTTTCTTATGTTTGTTCTTGCTCATTTACTTCAGTATGTCACTCTTCTATGTAAATGTTGCTAACCCACGAATCCACAAAAGCCACATTTTATTTATCCTAACCTTAAAAGGTGACAATCTTCAATACTAAAATTTGAAATAGTTAGAAAATAATATAAAATAGCTTTCTCATGTTTGAAAATGTAAGAAATGTGAAGATAAATGCAAGCATCTCTAGTCAAGCTAAAGTATTTACTGATAGACAATATCATATGAAAGTAGATCATTGAGGGCATGTCAAACCAAAGAAAACTAGATTTTTGATGTAGAAGACTATTTTAAAATGGAAAACTTGTCATGTATTTATAAAAATGTCATGATGCAGATTCAAGTACAAATAGATAAAGTGGATTTGGAGGTGGCTGACCTATAGGAGTTGCTTGCACATTGAGGAAATGCCCCTTGTATGGTTGCTCATGTTATGCCAAAATCTACCTCTGGTGAGCATACCCCTCCTCACGATCACTATCAAGGACATAGTAGCTCTATTTACCACTTACACATGCCTTGCTCTCAACTGTGTTGCACTCCCAATGGTGATGCTTTTGGTCAGCACCACTCTCCTAGAGGCTTTGGTGGTTGGAACCACTCCACCTCATCCTCATAGAGGTTTGGTTCATGGTGGTTCACAATGGATCCTCCTACTAATCTTTCTAGTACTTGGCCCTATGCTTATTCAAACCCGAAGTGGGTGTTCCCTTAGGTGAATTTAGGCATTTCTCCTCCAAGACCTAAGGGAGAAAAAGAAGATGAGGATGCTATTGTTGCTAATGGATGGGCTCTCCTAAGCCATCTTCTCATGCCACCCCACATTGCAAATTTCATGATAAGGATCCTCCTCCCCTAGCTAGCACTATGCTAGTAGCTTGAGGCTATTTGTTTTTTAAGTTTTTTTGATGAATAGTTGATCTTTGGCCTTGGGCCATATGAATTTGCAGGGTGATCCTGTGTCCCCAGCCCCTTTTTTTGTGAATATGTAACTTTATTATATTTATTTTGATATAAGGAGGGGACTATTCATCAAAAAAAAATATTGGAAGTGGTAGACAATGAAAGTGAGATTGAAGGTTAGAGAATCTATGGTTTCATCATTCTAGTTTGGCGGTGAAAGAGAACTTTACTCTTGCATGTGTTGGTACCCTTATAATGATGCTAAGGCAACAAATCTTACAATAGAAACAATATTAGGGTTAGTGCCAGCTATAAGTAAAATGAAGTCAATTCATTCAAGTCGTATCTATCCAAGAGAACAGAAGAAATAGCTTTAGAGCAAGGTTTTGTAAAATCCTAATTGAAATGAGGTCAGGTGATGTTAAAATAAGATGTTCACATGGAATTTAAATAGAAAGCTGAGGATGACCTGAGAATTTATATATGTTTGTTTTTGGTTTTTTAGGGAAGATGAGGATGATCTTATGTGTCATGGTTGGATTTCTATTGAGTAGCATGGATTCCAATATAGTGGAATGTGGTAGGCTTGGTGATACCCATAGTTCAATTGTTCTCCACCAGTTACAAGAAAAACTCTAGCCATGCTGACACTGAATGGGTTTGAGGAGGGTGAAGATGGAGGAGGACCTTCTGAGTGTGATAGGGTCTACCATGATTACAACTCTCTGGTGGTCTCTCTCTTCACTAGATGGTATGCTAGTAGCATCCTTTTTATTAAGACTCCTTAGCTATGTCATAGCACCCAAAGTGTTCTCTAGACCTTCAAGCTTCCTCAACTCATCTACATCTTTTTCCATCTTCCTCACATGTATTAGTATCATAAGTAAAATAATTTAAAAATGAAGCTAGAAAATTACCTTTTGAAAGTCTATGTAACACATCCACATTTTCATTGAGTTCCCTTGAGCCCTTGTTGGTGCCCAATAAAAATGACTTGCTAAAATTAACTACTTTATTTAAGAAAGGATTGAATTCCATTGAATTTATCTTCCAAAATCAAAATTTTCTTAAGTTTTTTTACATGATCTTTCTTTAGACCATTAATGTCTATTGTTTAATTATTGCTTCTAGAAAGAATATTATCCTTTCTTTAACATTAGTGAAGTTGTCTCTAATTTCCCCCATTCCCGATAAGGCACACTTACATAGGTCCTCCTAACAAGTGAGGAAACTTCTCAAGGGTTTTTTCACAAAAGCCTCATCTTAAAAAATTGAGCCCTTTTCCATAATAGAATCTTTCCCAACTTCAAGAGGGATGCCATTATGGATTTCCTTCTAAATATTCACCTTTTTCATGTTTATACAGAGTCCCCTTAATCAAAGATGGAGTAACCCTTCTTTTTTAGGGGGGTAAGAGGGGTAGAGTGGTGATTTAATATAGATAGCATGGGACCAATTTAATCAAGCACCAATTTAACATTTACCATTATTGGTGGGTTCTTTTAATTTTCTCTTTCTAGAGACCTTATCCATCAAACTCAGGACAAACTCTTGGGTTGGAACTATTTTTGAATCATCATCATCATCATCCAAAAATATGAAAGAAAGAAGATAAATATTGAATATTAAAAATAATTTCTCTTCCTTTTATAAAGATGAAAAACTTCATCTCACTCAAAATCAATGTCATCATGACCAGTACTCTTTGAATAATAATGTATATTGATGTTGTTGTTAAATTCCACACTTGTCTTGGCTGGATATATGTTTTTAAATTAAATTCTTTATCCCTCTCCATGATTAAAATAATTTAACTCTCATACATAATAGGATCCAATGGTTTCTTCTTGTGGGTGTCAAGAGTGTGGTTTAATGAGGAAGACAAATAAAAAGGAATAGAAATGAAATGACCATGAAATAAAGTTGATTTAGATTAATGAAGTAATCAATTAACAGACTTCAAAATTTCCATCAAGACCAACATACCACATAATGAGTTCATTGAAATTTTCTCATAGTTTCTACATGATAGCCATTCAAAAGCCCCATTAGATTTTTTTTGTAGCCTTCTTTTACTCCCCCAAAAAGGAAAATCTAATCCATGGATTCAACTGATGCTTTCTTATCCCTATAAAACTTAGTAAGATTACTCTTCATATTTGAGACTACTAGAATTAGTTTTTATTTAAGTAGTAGTTTTCAATCCACACAGTCTCAAAATAATATTTTTTAAACCCTCCACATAGGCCTCTATGATAGGTGTACCCCCTATATATATTGAGTTGGGCTACCAATAGAGTGCGGGATCCAAACCATCTACAAGTTCTTCAATTTGTCCTTAAAAATTAGTGCCAAATTTTATCCATTTAATAAAGAATCAATCAATGACTTATCCATTAAAGTACTTTTGTTAATGATCTACACTTTCAAAAAAAGCAATTGAACACATCATGGAATTTCAAATAGATTGTTTTGATGGATAGGATTACTATTTATCTTGGGATCTTGGTTTGAATTTTTAGATTATCTTTAAATCTATCAGAGATAACCCTAAGAGATTTGATCACAACTATGGATTTTATAGGTAGTGACTATGGTAAGTATACCTTTTTTGACCTTGGGTTGGGAACATAAATCAATTGAGAAATAGCCAAGTTTCTAAAAACAATGGTAAAGTTGAGTGAAGTGGGACAAACTAGACTTTTAGGATTTGTTGTGAATGAACTTGCTAACAATATTTTAGCCAAGAGTAAGGAGCATCTATTTTGAAGACAAAAGTGTTGTTTTCAGTCAAGTATGGTAAGTAACAAGGATACTTTGGAAAGAGAAAACTTTTGGATTAAGGAAAAAGGGTTTGTTTGCAATTGGATTTTGCTAGAAAGTGTGGTTTTGAGATAACAAGTATAGTTTTGGAAAAGGTAATTATAAACCAAGGAAACAAAACATTGTTGCAAATGGACTTGCTAACAGCTGCTTGTATATGAAAAGATGGGGTCCTTCAAAGACAAAATGTGTTATTTTTTGGTCAAGTAGGATAGGTAACAAGGATATTTTGGAAAAGGACAAAATTTTGGACTAAGGAAAAAAGGATTTTTAACTAGGACTTTCTTAGTGGTTTGTTGTTTGAAGGAACAAGTATAATTTTAGAAAAAGGGAAAGTTGAACCAATGAGACAAAAGTTATTCAAATGGACTTTATAACAACTACTTTTTGAAATAAAAAAGATGGGATTCTTCTAATATGAGGGATTTATGAGCAAATAGTTTCTCAAAGGAAAAAGAAACTTTGATAAAGACAAACAAATTATCTCTTTAGCAAAAGGATTTGATAATAACCATAGAATTGTGTATGTTTTTCAGGGGTATTGAGCACAAATAAGACAATTCAAACACATGCTTTATCCCTAAGGTCAATTTTTTTAGTTGAAATATGTTATTCAATGGCCCACAACTTGGTGTCTTATGATTCTCATGCAATATGTCCCTCTTTTCAAAGAGGTGAGTCTATACAAGAGTTGATCGACAAACGATACATATCAAAGAATCTTCAAGGCATGACAAATAATTGTTCCCATTCTATGGGAACAATGACCCTTTGAGATGAAACCCAAGTGGCCTCATGCCTCTACCAGGGGAGCACAATGGTGAGTAATATTGAGGGATGATACTTCCCTTGTACTGTGAATGAACATACCATGGATAAAATCAAGAAACTTTGACAAAGGGGGTTGTAAATGAGTTTGTGGTGTCTCACCAAATAGTTGTTACATATGTGATCCACTTAAAAATTTATTCCAGACATGTTGAAATCATGGGAAAGTTTTCCCACCTTAGGCTACCCCCAAAAACACACTGCTCAAACTTGGGTGATACAGCAAGAAAGTTTACATTTCCCCTCATTTATATACTAACTAGACTTTTTACTAGTTTCAACTTCTCACCAAAGGGGAAGTGCTTCCCAGAGGTGGATTAACTCACTAGAAGAACTCCTAGGTTGTTATAGATGATCTTGCTAACAACTTTTGGTACATACGTCATGTATTTTAAGGTCTTAAGATGCAGGAAATAGAGAAGACAAAGACGTGCTTGAGGGCACAATCTCATAACATGCAAGTCACTTGGTTCATTTCTATTTGGATGCTTTAGTGTATCCTAACAAATTAGTTTTTGAAGACACGCATGAGCTTAACATTCAATTTGTTCATTTCAAACTTTACAGCGGTCACCAACAAAGGGAAATTGTGTCAAAAAAAGTAAATCGATCGAGAAAGCTTTAAAAAGGAGGAAATAAAGGAAAGTTTATCTTTAAGGCATTCAAGATTTGATCTATTTATTTTAAGCCCCAAAATTTAACTGTTTATACATAATGTTGATTGCATTAGTTCAATTTAAAGAACTTTTCATTCAACAGTGGATTATTTAGTTAAGCTATTCAAGCATTTCCAGTTAAAAAAATGCCCTAAAGACTTAGCCATTCATTCCATGAAAAACCAATATTTGTTCAATTTTAATCCTTGAAACACAGTTATGGTGATAAAAACCTACAAGAAACCAATTAGTGTTTTGCTTCAAACAATACATGCAATAGAGAAATGTCAAAATTTACTAAGTCAAAGTTGCAAATCCACAGGTTTAGGTAGCAATTCTATAGGCACAAGAACATGTCAATGGTTGTAGGATTGATGTACAGGGACTAGTGAAAAGTGTAGGAAAAGTAGGTCACGAGATAAAATGACATAGAGCAATCCCACAAAAAGGTGATCCCATGGGTTCTTGGAGGAGCATTCCCGTGAAAAGGTGTGTTGGTAGGTTTGACTAACAATAGAAAAAGTGGGTTTTCGAGGGTTGACTAATAGGTTGACACGTTCTCATTGGTATTTTGTTGCGATCCCACTGGAAAAGACTAATGTTCCCATGGGGATAAGGTTGGCAGGGATGTGGGGGCTATTTTTGTGACACATGGTGATGAGGGTTTGAGGCAAAGGGTGATCTTGCTTTTGTGGGTTTGCGTCCTTGTTGGTGTATGGCTTCAATCCTGTTGTTGCAGGTTTGTGTTCTTGGGATGGTGGGATTGCGAACAAAGTGGGTTTTGAAGTGTTCTAAAGAAACAATTGACTATATGGCTGGGAGCATGATTTCCAATGAGATACCTTTGTACCTGCAAAAATATTAGCAAACCACCTGCACACACCCTCAAGCACAAAACATCATTTTAGTTAGTTTAGCATAAAAGATAAAAACATGATTATAGTGACCTAAATGTGGGGTCCCACTAGGTGTGCCAAAATGTATCACCTAATCTAGTTAGTGTAAAAGGAATACTAATACTAATAAGAACGTTTCCACAACTAAACAAGCTAACACTTAACATAGGACCAAAGAAGACAATACAAAGGAACGTAGACCAATGATGGTAAACTCCTCAAGTGCTTCTCATGATGACAAAGCTATGTCCCTCATGAGAGGGGATGTATGCTCATAGTGTGCTCAAGCCTCAAGTGAATGGGTGATTATCAAATGCATGTATGGATGGGGTTTTCAACAATGGAGGTATGGAGGGGTTTTAGCATGATGATGGTATTTTGGTAGTTTTTAGGCTCTCAAAATAGCATTATAACTTTGCAAAAGAAGTAGATGATCTTTGTCAAGGGAGAGAGTATAATTTATAGGCCAAGGGGTACTGAAATGGATGGTCAAGATGCAAGGATGGAAGGATGGTGAGGGAGGGCTGAGATGTACTTTGTTGGCTTCTGATTTAATAGAGTTTGAATAAACAAGTATGCAAGGAAGAATGCATCTATGGGCATCTATCTCCAATAATGGACACAATTCACCAAGAACCTAAGACAACTATAAGGCTAGACCCTTCTTCTACTTCAAGCTTTTCAAAACCTAGGTGAGTGAACCTCTTAAGATATAATTATGTGACTAGTACAATAAGCATAATCAAGATTTAGAACAATAGATGAAACACCTAACTCTTCTATACTTAACCAAGAAATCACAAGAATGAAATAGCTAATAACATGACTCATGAAATTGGTAAGCTAAGTGAGGGTTAGACTTTGAATAGCTTTCAACATAAAAGGGAAAAATATTTGATTAATAATGTTGAGTTCAGCAAAGCCCGAAATATTTAGTAGTAAGAATGAATTGATCCTATAATTGATCAGTGTCTAATCCATTGGGAAATTCTATGAATCAAATACATACATATAGATACCTGAGACATATTCATATATTTAGATATCTAACCTATCCATTCACCTTGTAAATAGACATCTATCTTCATACGAATTCTCACTACTTACAAAATATTCTCCTAATGAAACCTACAAGCCTATCAAGGTAAATAAGCATTTACCTAGTGCTTTGTTCCAATAGAAAACTTATCCAAACATACAACCTTAAGGGATTGCAAATGAGTTTAAGCTCTTTGTTCTTGAACACAAAACATTGTAGATAAAAAAGGAAGGACACAAGAATTAGAATGAAACTAAAGAGATTTCTGGTCAACAATATTCATTTCCTTGAAATTATGCATTCATATGCCTGAAATTAAAACATAGAAATGCCTAAAAAATTAGAACTAGCTATATTATCTTCACTACTATTCATACAAGAGAAATTGCTGAAGAAAATGTGGTTACAAAAATGAAAACACATAAAAAATGGAACCATTGGTCTTATAGATCTAACAAAACTCAAGATTGGAACCCGTATGGTATCATAATAGTGAATCCTTTTTTTCTTTCAAAACTAGAACCCCTACAATGGAGAAAGAAAGAGAAAGATATAGGAGGAAGTGAATTCTTGGATCTGATCCGAAGATGACATGTGTCCACTTGAAATTCCATCTCCTAGCAATGAAAAGAATCTCTCTATAACTACATATCAAATCTTCAATCAGTTTGGCCTCTAAAATTAAGAAATATCTAAGATATTTGATCGAAAGAACATAACTAATTTGATGCCAAACTTGAAACCAAGGTAAAGGTAAAAATGAGTTAAATATGACCTCTAGAAGCCAAGAAGACCTTTTAGAATTGATTTTCTTCACATTTAAACTTCAACAAGACTTTATATCTGGCTCCTAATGAACTTTGATGCACAATGAAATTTTTTTCCTATTCTACTGAGAATGCTAGAAAAACATAAATCTTATTATAGGGTATGTGCAGGATCTTGGTGTGCCAAAAAGTGGCGATCTGAAAAATATGTAGTTCTGAAATGCCTCAAAGAATTTCAAAATCTATTCCCACTTTTTTCCCACCCATCCTGATACTAAATGAAAACAAGTAATACCTTTATAATTCCTAATATATCTTTCAATACCAACCTTATATGGTCATCTTTAAAACATCTCAAAAATGTGTTTTTGGCATGTTCTTATGTGTTTTTTACTTCAAGCATGTAGCTGACAACTTTTTTTAAACCAAAATTTGATGTAATGAAAAGGGTTTCTTAAGAATATTCTTAGCTTTTCATAAATGTAAGTTTTGTCAAATTACGAGTTCAGTAAGTAATTATTACTTATTTTCTAATGGAGTTAGCTACAAAGTGCTAATTGACATACTGGTTGAAAAATAGCTATAACTTTCAAACCGTATAAGATTTTTGAAATCTAAAAGATGCATCACATTCTATGCTTTGACTAGTATAAGAAAAAAAAAAAAAAAAAAACTTAATTTTGATTTTTTTTCAACTAGTTAAGGTGGTCAGACAGGGGAGTTTTTTAATTGTGAAAATAGTATAGCAGAAAATTCATAATTAATTATTTATTTGGAACAAAAATTGCCTCAAATATGCATCACATCCAAGCATGAGTCTACTTTTTATATCTAAAATTATATTTAAAAAAATTATCATTTGATTATAATTAATGTGGTCAGACATACACCTACTTTTTATTTTTGCACTGAAATTTTTGTAGTACTGCATTAAAATCAAAACTTTTGACCAATCAAATAATTTTTTCTCTAGATAAGGCCTTATAGTTTAGAAACTAGATTCAATTTCCTATAGATTATTTTCTTACAAATTTTTGATATAAAGTCCAGAACCACTTTTAAATTATGTGTCAAGTTGACATAACCCTGATTTGCTGGTTTTTCACTACCACTTAAGGCCATAGTTTGGTACACCATGATCCTGCACATACCCTATAACTTGAACTAGTGAAAGCCTGTGAAAAATATGACCTCATATTTAGAAAGTACATTTCCTCCCAGTTCCAATAGTACATTGAATTGCCTATTTTGGACAAAAATTGCTCTTGTGGTAGCCATTTGAAATTTAGGCTCCTAAGTCATGAACAGAGCTAAAAGAAAAGTTTAAATGATTATATAGTTGAAACTATATAAAAACCTTTTATTTTATTTAAATCTTTCCAATTGAAAAATGATGCATTAATTCATCCCTAAATTTTATTTTATATCATTTTCAAAATTCCCAGTCCACTGATGCCAAGTGTTGAAACTTGATTCGACAATCACCTTTTGAAATGCTTTTAATTAATTAATTGTTTTAATTCCTATAGCATTTCATAATATCTTACTCAATATTTCATCCTTTGACAATCTCCTGATGACATGAGGAACACATTAATATACACTTAATATATTAATCTTTTAAATATTAATCCTTTAAACGATCTCATGACGAAGCAGTGTAACCCTCTTTGTTTTATGCTTATGCTCTTACAAATTTTGTAAGAGTGTAAAGCCTTCATCCTCAGCCTCCCACTCCTACGACCTCAACGTAACATCATAGGCCTCTTAATTTCATCTTCTGACCTTATGATGGGCCTTCAAAATGCACCACATGTCCTCCTCCTCTTTGGTATTTGACATAGTCAAAATTTGTTGACTTTGGTGGCCGGATGGGCCCCTCCATGCAAGCAGTGGCTTCCATAAGATGTGTGTCTTTAAGACACTACAAAATTCCATATTTAGGCTTTTGAAATGTTTTAAAAGCTAAATCCCAATAAATGTGGGATATTGGCAGCAAATCCTTCTTCTATACTCTTGCCTTGGATGCAGGTGCGCCTACTTTGTTTTACTTCCTACCATCATGAAAAGCCTATGCTCTTCCTTTGGTGTGGAGTGTGGCTCAAAATGTGGGTCTCCCTTTATACAATGGCTTCCTTATTCCTTGTTATGGATTCTTTTGTTGTGGGATGCAACTCTCATGGACGTTATGGGAGATCCCCCTTTCTTCTTAATGCCACCATCAAATCATAGGGGATTCTACTATTGCCTTACTCTAAGCCTCTCCTTTAAATTTCCTCTTATCTTCCTTGCACACCCTATGGCTCTCCTCAGCTTGGACGTGAGGTTCTATCTTTGCATAGGTGAGTCCTGCCCCATATTCCTCCTATCATGCCATGGAGATCTTCTGATGTCACATCATCCTCCTTCAATGCCATGGGTGGCTTGTGTTCCTTCAAATAGTTCTAGCTTCCCCATATCCAACACATTATTTTTGCCTTGTATCCAGAGATGAATATGAATTTGCAAACAAATATTGGAAAGTAAGGAACTGACATATTTTGCACTACCATCTTTGTCACCTATACATGAAATCAAAATATCTCAAAATGCAATAATGTGAGTAGCATGAAGAAAAACCAAATTTGTTTTATCCAAGATAGTCTTGGCTCAATGGTTTTGTGAAGGAATTGCACTCTTGGAAATAAACAAGCATCCTATGTAGCTTGTAAAATAAAAAGGTTTCCACTTTAAGACAAAGTCCTCCTTAAAACTATAGTTCATACAGATGAATCACAACAATAATCTTCTTTCATCTCTAGTGTGTATGTGATCTAGTATGCCATTTAATCTTGAGGAAAATACATGTTCACACAAAAAACATAATAATTACAACCATTATAATCCTTCTATGAAATTTTTTAAAACCCCAATGTCTTTATTAGTCTGATACTAGCAGGGCCCCAAAGTAGATCTGACTAAAAAAAATTTGTTTTTGAACAATTGAAGTATCAAACTGATTCATTGAACCCTTCATACTAATTAGAAGCAAGTTCGGCTATTGGTATATCATTAAAACTCATTTTATCACTTTATTGCAACTTGTGGACTTTGTGCCAAGAGGTCTTTTGACTGGCTTTAAAAACTAATCTGAACCTCTGATTGGGTTCTAAAATCAAACATACTAATTCTCTGTTCCACATACTTGCACCTTTTTAAACCTTGTCTCGTGACAAATTCTTAGTCAAAAGATATTGACTATCAAAGTTTCCCTCTTAGAACTGCCTGTAAGAAAATATGTTAGAAAACACTAAATCACTTTCAGATTTGGCTTGGAAAACTAGGTAAACTGACACTTGGGAAAACAAAAACTAGGGCATTGATTATATGTTATGAGGACAATAAAAATATTGGATTTGGGCTCAGGAAAAATAACTATATGCATTTGGTGAATGGTCAAAGTGAGCTACTCAGAGTAGATTAGAAACACTAACAAAAAAGTGATTTTTGCAAATGGAATGGACCTGGGAAAGCATGCAAACAGATTCATCAAGACTTGAAAGTTGGCACACTTAGAGTATTTTTAGAGTAAAACATAGTTATACAATCCATTAAACCTCACCTATTACCAATTTCAAGCTATGACATCACAAATAGGGGTATTGATCAATCTGCATTTCATGACACTAGTTAAACTTTATAAATTGCAAATGGAATCATGTTTGAAAACTAATCAAATAGATTCATCATAAGCTCAAATCAAGAAGATATAAATTCTCTAATCCCTAGAGTATGATGCAAAAAAAAATTTCTTATTTGGATTAACTAGTCAAAATTTATGATAGGTCAAACAAGGCCTTCCAGAATTTTGCACAATTTGCAAATGTATGAAAACAATAAACTATCAACTTTGAAGGGTTTGAAACCTAATCAAACAGACTCAAAATGATTTGAAACTTGGAATGTAGGTTCCCTGATATGCATACTACTATCCCTAAAGTGATGGGTCATCGAAAATTTCTGGGTTAAAGATATTCAAAGGAAAATTGGGCTTCCTATCATTGTTTGACACTTGGGAAAAAATGCAGATTTAGAAAATGCTCAAAATAGGACTTCACAAAATGGCTCAGAATGACAATTTATCTTGATGAAACACATAGAGACACTAAATACATGGTGTTAGAAACATTAAACACCTCATGGGCCTCAAATTAATGGTTAGGTACATATGCATCAAAAAGCATTTAAGGGCTCAATTTTCTCAATGGTACTCAAAATTAGTGCTTCGATTTTGAGTCCCGACCCAGTCAAAGAGGAGCACAAGGATTGTGCTTGTTTAAAGCTAGTAGGGAAGTGACAATTTTCACAAGGAGGATGAGTTTGAGAGGATAGGATAATGGTTGTTCAAGGGAATAATGAGGGAGGTTGAGTATGTAAGAGGGATGTAAGAGTCATTAATGGCATGTAAGAGCCATTAATGCTCTTGGATGGGAATGGAAGAGGATAAAGGGGATATTTTGAATTTGGAAACTTCTAACCCTTGCTTAAATTTTTGTACAAGTTTAGGAGGGGGATTAGGATTTTCTTAGAAAGGGGTTAGGGGGGCAAGTGGCTTAGCTTTGATGGGATGGGTTTGTTATGTGGCTAAGTCAGGTTAGTATGGGTGAATGGGATGGATTAGGAGTAAAGGTTGGTCATAGGGATGTTTTAGGGGTTTAGATATTTTATTAAATGATTTATTTAATAAAAGGAGGGTATGGAATTAAATTAAATATATTTGAGAATTTATTTAATGTAATAGAGGAGTAGGGTTTTAATTGATAAGTTGATTTTGGGTTATCATTTGATTTTATCAATTGGACTATAGTTAATTAATTTAATTAATTCATTGGAGGATGAAAACTAACTAATTAAATAATAAATATTCAATTAGTAATGTCTTAAGAGATGACAAAATACAATTTCCTAATGATGCAATCAGATTTAGGTGCCTACACATACATACATACAAATCCTCCACAAAAATAATGTAGAGCAAGAAAAATGGATAGAGTTCACAAGAAATTTTACAAAAATATGTCATAGTAGATATTTTATGAAAGAAACAAGCAATAACCTAGTTAAATGGGTCTAGATGTTGATTATCTCAGTTGATATATATGTATATTTAAATATTTATGATATTTACATAGAATAATGACTTTGTTCTTCAACTCTTTATACTCAACTCTTCATTGAAGTTATTATTCTAGTAGTGAGAATAGCTCCAGTTTTTCATAACATTCTGGAGCATATAGTGATTTCTAAATAATAGTAGTAGTAGATACTTGGGATGTAGAGATCACAAGGGAATGATAATGAATTCCTAGATCTCCACATGATAAATACACACACACACACACACACACACACACACACACACACATATATACATAGAGAGAGAGAGAGAGATTTACACACACACAGACATATATATATGCACACACATACATACATACGTACATATATACATACATACATATACATGCATGTATGTATGTATATATATAGAGAGATCTTTTTTAAGGTGCTTATTACATATTAGCTATACAATAGAAAAATTGATCCATCTGCATACATATTCCATAATCCAAATAATAAAATAATAAAACTCATTCAATTCGTGCTAAGCTAATTAGCTCCAAATCCTACATAAAAATAATGTTGATTGTCCATTTTATTGTACCTAATCTGATGACAATTCTACAAGAATTTGTAATAAATCCAACTAATTAGAAACTAGACCAAATTAACAGCAATATAAATAGATATTTGGGATTCTCACAGAGAGAGCATGTCAATACAATTCAAAACCTAAAAAATTTAAATCAAGTCATTTATTTGTAATTGTTTTAAGCTTTTAATAAGACAGACATAAAATAAAAGGTTTGCTAGATCCAAACATTTTAGTTAAATTTACTGCCAAACATAGAACAAATAATAACATAGTCCACTAAGTGTCCCAAAATGTTCCTAATTGGTAATACCATGTCTTAATTTGGCGAGTTACCTTTTCCATTTCCCTATATCCTGTAATGTTTTTATTCAATAGCTTCCTTTTACATTTAGCCTTTCAATGACTACTACTCCCCATTTAGAAAACAATATTGGGCACCTAGTCATACATTATAGAACCTTATTCAATTGTATGGCCCCCAAGAAATCCTTTATCTCCAAATCTGTGAAAATGACCCCCAAAAAATGTGATTGGTGGGTCTAGAGCGACAAAGAATATTTTGGAAAAAGCATGCCGGTATTTCAGGTACCTGATCCCATATCGAGTATCCGATCCCATATTGGATACCCGATATGATATTGGGTACCTAGAATGGATACTCAAATTTTGGAGGGAAGTCAAAATTTGGAAAGTGTTGGCAATGTGAACAAATTTATACAAATGTTATTATATATTACTATTTTATTAAATATAATATTTATATATATAATAATTAGTATTAAATATAATATAGTAATATATATGATTATTATGAATATTATTATTACTATGATTTTTACTATTATTATTATTATTGAATATAATATAGTAATATATATTATTATGATTATTATTATTATATTTAATAGGATATTATATATGATTATTATATTATATATTATTACCTATATATATATATGATCATTATATTACATTATTATGATTTTTACTATTATTATTTAGTAGATGAAAGAGAATTGATATTTACGAAAAGAATTCTAAATTTAAAAAATTGTATCGTTGAATTTGAAACCAGGTTACCATTGGAAATACTCCATTTTTTAACAGTTATATATGGGCATTGATGACAAGTCCAATGAAAAAGAATTTCAATGTGAATTTCATGATAACATGTCCCTAGTGGCCCTAAGACCTCTAAGGACCTATTTGGTTGTTTCAAATGCATCGAAAGGGGTCATATGATAACCTATGACCCCTTTTAATGTATTTCATGACAACATATGTCCCTAGGGGCCCTAGGACCCCTAGGGACCCATTTGGTTGGTTTGAATGTGTTGAAAGGGGTCATAGGATAAAATATGACCCCTTTCAACACATTTCATGACAAAATATGCCCCTAAGGGCCCTACGATGCCTAGGGACTGATTTGGTTGGTTCAAATGTGTTGAAAGGGGTCATAGGTTAACCTATGGCCTCTTTTAATGCATTTCATCACAACATATGTTCCTAGGGGCCCTAGGACCACTAGTGACCTATTTGGGTTTTTCAAATGTGTCCAAAGGGGTCATAAAATAACCTATGACCCCTTTCAATGCATTTCATGACATATGTCCTTAGGGGTCCTAAGACCCCTAGAGACCCATTTGGTTGGTTTGAATGCATCGAAAGGGGTCATACGATAACCTATGACCCCTTTCGATGCATTTCATCAAAATATATATCCATAGGGGCCCAAGGACCCATAGGAAACCATTCGGTTCGTTTGAATGTGTTGAAAGGGGTCATAGGTTAACCTATGACCACTTTTAAGGCATTTCATGACAACATATGTCTCTAGGGGTCAGAGGACCCCTAGGGACCCATTTAGTTGGTTTGAATGTGTCAAAAAGGGTCATACAATAACCTATGACCACTTTCGATGCATTTCATGACAACATGTCCCTAGGGGTCTCAGGAACCATTTTGTTGGTTTGAATGTGTTGACAGGGGGTCATAGTTTAGCCTATGACACCTTTCGACCCATTTCATGACAAGATATATCCCTTGGGGCCCTAGGTCCCCCAGGGACTCATTATGTTGGTTTGAATGCAATGAAAGGTGTCATAGGTTAACCTATGACCACTTTCAACGCATTTCATGACAACATATGTCTCTAGGGGTTGTAGGACCCCTAGGGGCCTATTTGATTGGTTCGAATGTGTCAAAAGGGACCATAGGTTAACCTATGACCCCTTTCAATGCATTTCATGCCAACATATGTCTTTAGGGGCCATAGGATGCCTAGGGACCTATTTGGTTGTTTTGAATACATCAAAAGAGGTCATATGATAACCTATGACTCCTTTCAACACATTTCATGACAAAATATATCCCTAAGGCCCCTAAGACTCCTACAGACCTATTTCATTGGTTCAAATGCATCAAAATGGGTGGTAGGTTAACCTATGACCTATTTCAATGCATTTCATGACAACATATGTCCCTAGGGGCCCTAGGACCCTTAGGGAATCATTTCGTTGATTCAAATGTGTAGAAAGTCATCATAGATTAACCTATGACACCTTTTGATGCATTTCATGTCAACAAATGTCTTATTTGGTTGGTTCAAATACATCGAAAGGGGTCACATGTTAACCTATGACACCTTTCAATGAATTTACTGATAATATATGTCACAGGTGGCCTTAGGATCCCTAGGGACCTATTTGATTGATTTGAATGCATAGAAAGGGGTCATCCAATAACTTCTAACCCCTTTTGATGCTTTTCATAATAACATATGTCCCTAGGGGACCTAGGACCCCTACGGTTGTCAAAGTGGGTCATAGGTTAACATATGACCCCTTTTGATGCATTTCATGACAACATATATCCCTAGGTGTTGCAGGCCCCCTAGATACCTATTTGGTTGCTTTGAATGCATTATACAGGTCATATGTTAATCTATTACCACTTTAGATGCATTTCATGACAACATGTCTCTAGAGGTCCATATGGACCAATTTGGTTGGTTCAAACAGATCAAAAGGGGTCATAGATTATTTTGATGCATTTCATGACAATACATGTTCCTAGGGGCTTTAGAACTATGTTAAAAGGGGTCATAACTTAACTTATGGCCCGTTTCAATGGATTTCATGACAAAAAATATCCCTAGGGTTTATAGGACCCCTAGGGACCTATTTGGTTTTTTTGAATTCATTGAAAGGGGTAATATGATAACTTATGACCCCTTGCAACAAATTTCATGACAACATATGTCCACAAGGGTCCTAGGACCCCTACAGAACCAATGGGTTGGTTTGAATGTCTAGAAATAGGTCATACAATAACCTATAACCCCTTTTGATGAATTTCATAACCAAATATGTCCCTAAGGGTCTTAGAACCCCTAGGTACACATTTGTTTGGTTTGAATGCCTCAAAAGGGATCATAGGTTAACCTATGACACCTTTCAACATATTTCTTGACAACATATGTCTCTAAGGGTCCTAGGACCCCTAGGGACCCATTCAGTTGGTTCTAAAGCATCAGAAGGGGTTATAAAATAACCTAAAACCACTTTCAATGCATTTCTTTACAACATATGTCCCTATGGGCCCTAGCACCCCTATGGACCCATTTGGTTAGTTTGAATGTGCCAAAAGGTGACTCCTTTTGGCACAGTTCATGACAACATATGTCCCTAGAGACCCTAAGACCCTTAGAAACCCATTTGGTTTGTTTCAATGCATCAAAAGGGGTCATAGGTTAACATATGACCCTTCTAGACACATTTCATGACAACATATGTTTATAGGGGCTCTAGGGCCCTTAGGGACCCATTCAGCTAGTTTGAATGTGTCAAAAGGGGTCATAAGTTAACCTTTGACCCCTTTCGATGTATTTCATGACAACATATGTCCCTAAGGAGCCTATGACCCTAACAGACCCATTTGGTTGGTACAAATGCATTGAAAGGGGTCATAGATTAACCTATAGATCCTTTTGACGCTTTTGATGACAACATATCTCCTTAGGGGGCCTAGGACCGTTAGGGACCTATTTGGTTGTACCGAATATGTTGAAAGGGGTTACAAGTTAAACTATGACACCTTTTGATGCACTTAATGACAACATATGTCTCGAGGGGCCCTAGGACCCCTAAGGTCCTATTTGGTTGGTTTGAATGCATTAAAAGGAGTCATACAGTAACCTATGACCCCTTTTGATGGCTTTCATAACAACATATGTTTGTAGGGGCCCTAGAAGCTCTAAGGATCTAAAAAGGGGTCATAGGTCTTTGAATGCATTTCATGACAACATATATCCCTAGCTACCCTAGGAGCCCTAGGGATTTATTTGGTTAGCTTGAATGCATTGAAAGGGGTCATAGGTAAATTTATGACCCCTTTAAATGCATTTCATGACAACATATCTCCTTATAGATCCCTACAGACCAATTTGGTTGGTTCGAATGGGTCAACCATTTCATGACAACATATGTCCTTAGGGGCCCTAGAACTGTGTCAAAATGGATCATAACTTAACCTATGACCCCCTTCAAGGAATTTCATGACAACATACATCCCTAGGACTCCTAGGACCCCTAGGGATGCATTTGGTCTTTTCAAATTTGTCAAAAGGGGTAATATGATAGCCTATGACCCCTTTCGACGCATTTCACAATAACATATGTCTACAGGGGTCCTAAAACCCCTGGGGAACCATTTGCTTGGTTAGACTACATAGAAATGGGTCATATGATAACTTATGACCCCTTTTGACACATTTCATAATAACATATGTACCTAGGGGTCCTATGACCCCTAGGTATACATTTGGTTATTTCAAATGCCTCGAAAGGGGTCATAGGTTAACCTATGACACCTTTCCACATATTTCTTGACAACATATGTCCTTGAGGATCCTAGGACACCTAAGGACCCATTTGATTGGTTCTAAAGCATCAAAAAGAGTTATATGATAACTTAAAACCATTTTCAACACATTTCATCCTAACATATGTCCTTAAGGGCCCTAGGACCCCTATGGACCCATTTGGCTGGTTAGTAGGACCCCTACTAACCTATGAGCCCTTTCAACACATTTGATGACAACATATAACCCTAAGGGTCCTACAACCCCTAGGGACCCATTTCATTTTTCTAGCGACTCTAGGATCCATAGGGATCCATTTGGTTGGTTTAAATGTGTCAAAAGGGGTAATAGGTTAGCCTATGACTCTTTTTTATGATTGTCATGACATCATATGTCTTTAGGGACCCTAGATCACATAAAGGTCTAGTTGGTTGACTCGAATGTGTCGAAAGGGGTCATGGGTTAACCGATGATCCCTTTCAATACATTTCATTACAACATGTCCCTAGTAGCCCTAGGACCCCTAGCGGCCTATTTCATTGGTTTGAATGTGTTGAAAGGATCCATAGGTCAACCTATGACCCCTTTCGATGTATTTCATTGCAACATATGTCCTTAAGGGCCCTAAGACCTCTAAGGACCAATTTGGTTGTTTCAAATGAATCAAAAGGGGTCATACAATAACCTATGACCCATTTCAATCCATTTCATGACATCATACATCCCTAAGGCTCTTAGAACTCCTAGGGACCTATTTGGTTGGTTCAAATGTGTTGAAATGGGTTGTATGTTAACCTATGACCCCTTTCGATGCATTTCATGACAACATATGTTGCTAGAAGCCCTAGGACCACTATGGACCCATTTGGTTGGTACAAATGCATTGAAACGGGCCATAGATTGACCTATGACTCATTTTGATGCATTTCATGACAACATATGTCCTTAGAGGTCCTAAGACCCCTATGGACATATTTGGTTGGTTTGAATACATCAAAAAGGGTCACAGGTTAACCTATGACATGTTTCAATGTATTTCATGACAACATATGTCCCAAGGGGCCTTAGGACCCATAGGGACCTATTTGGGTTGTTTGAATGTACGGAAAGGGGTTAAACAGTCACCTAAGACCCGTTCTAATTTTTTTCATAAGAGCATATGTCCATAGGGGCCATAAGACCCCTACGGATGTTGAAAGGGGTCATAGGTTTCAATTCCTTTCGCAACAACATATATCCCTAGGTGCCCTAGGACCCTTTGGGACCTATTTTGTTGGTTTGAATGTGTTAAAAGGGGTCATATGTTAATCTATGACCCCTTTAGATGCATTTCATAACAAAATATGTCCCTAGGACTTCCTACGGTCCCATTTGGTTGGTTTGAATGGGTCACAAGGGGTCATAGGTTAACCTATGACACCTTTCGAAGCATTTCATGACAACATATGTCCCTAGGGGCTCTAAGATTGTGTTGAAAGGGGTAAAAGGCTAACCTATGAACCCTTTCAATAGATTTCATGACAACATATGTCCCTATGGGTCCTAGGACCCTTATAGACCTATTTTATTTTTTTGAATTCATCGAAAGCGATAATATGATAACTTATGACCCCTATTGATGCATTTCATGACAACATATGTCTACAGGGGTCCTAGGACCCCTAGAGAACCATTTGGTTGGTTTGAATGCGTAGAAATGGGTCATACAATAACCTATTATCTCTTTTTACACATTTCATGACAACATATGTCCCTAGGGATCTTAGGACCCCTAGGTACACATTGGGTTGGTTTGAATGCCTTGAAAGGGGTCATATGTTAACCTATGACATGTTTTGACATATTTCATGACAACATATGTCCCTAGGGGTCCTACAACCCCTCAGAACCCATTTGGTTGGTTTGAAAGCATCAAAAGGTGCTATACAATAACCTAAGACCACTTTCAATGCATTTTATCACATGTCCCTAGGGGCCCTAGGACACCTATGGACCCATTTGGCATGTTTGAATGTGCCCAAAGAGTTAGCCTATGACCCCTTTCAACACATTTCATAACAACATATGCTCCTAGGGGCCCTACAACCCTTAGGAAACCATTTGATTTGTTCGAATGCATTGAAAGGGGTCATAGATTAACCTATGACCCCTTTTGACACATCATTACAACGTATGTCCCTAGGGGCGCTAGGACCCCTAGGGACCCTTTCAGCTAGTTTGAATCCATTGAAAGGGGTCATAGGTTAAACTATAACCCATTTCAATGTATTTCATGACAACAAATATCCCTATGGGCCCTAGGATGCCTAATGCCCATTCTATTGGTTCGTATGTGTCGAAAGGAATCATAGGTTAACCTATGACCACTTTTGATGCATTTAATGACAACATATGTCCTTGTGGGCTATAGGACCCCTAGGGACCCATTTTGATTGTTCAAATGCAACAAAAGGGGTCATTAGTTAATCTATGACCTCTTTTGATACATTTAATGAAAACATGTCTCTAGAGGATCTAAGACCCCTACAAATCCATTTGGTTGGTTCTAATATGTTGAAAGGGGTCATAGGTTAACATATGACCCCTATGGTCCATTTCTATGCATTTCATGACAATATAAGTTCTTTGGGGCCCTAAGGCCCCTAGGGACCTATTTAGTTAGTTTTAATGCATCGAAAGAGGTCATAGGTTAACCTATGACCCCTTTTAACACACTTCATGACAACATATGTCCCTAGGGGCCCTAAGACTCCTAGATACCTATTTGGTTGGTTCAAATACATTGAAAGGGGTGATACAATAACCTATGACCCCTTTTGACACATTTCATGACAACATATGTCCCTAGGGCTCTAGGACCCCTAGGGACATCAATAGGGGTCATAGGTTAAGCTATGACCCCTCTAGATGCATTTCATGACAACATATGTCCCTAAAGGCCCTAGGACTCCTAAGGACCTATTTAGTTGGTTCAAATGCATTGAAAGGAGTCATAGGTTAACCTATGACCTCTTCTGATGCATTTCATGACAACATATGTCTCCAAAGACCCTAAGACCCCTTGGCACTAATTTAGTTGGTTGAAATGCATCAAAAGGGGTTATAGGTTAAGCTATGATACCTTTGGATGCATCTCATGACAACATATGTCCCTAGGGACTCTAGGACCGCTAGGAACCCATTTGGTTGGTTTAAATGCATTGAAAGTGGTCTTAAGTTAACCTATGACCCGTTTCGACATATTCCATGACAACATATGTCTTTAATGGGCCTAGGATGACTAGGGACCGATTTGGTTGGTTCGAGTGCATCAAAAGGGGTCATACAATAATATGATAGCTTTCAATACATTTCATTACAACATATGTCCCCAAGGGGCCCTAGGACCAATAGGGACCTATTTGGTTGGCTTGAATGCATCAAAAGGTGTCGTACAATAACTTATGACCACTTTCAATGCATTTCATGACAACATATGTCTCTAGGGGTCCTAAGACCCATAGGGACCTATTTTGGTATTTCAAATTTTTCGAAAGGGTCCATATGATAACCGATGACCGCTTTCAATATATTTTATAGCAACATATGTCCCTAGGGGTTTTAGAAGCCCTAGGTACCCATTTGGCTAGTTCAAATGTGTTGAAAGGGGTCATAGGTTAACATATGATTCTTTTTGACATATTTCATGATAGCATATGTACCTAAGGGTCTGAGGATGCCTAGGGACCCATATGGTTGGTTCAAATGCATTGAAAGGGGTCATAAAATAACCTATAACTCCTTTCGATGCAATTAATTACAACATGTCCTTAGGGGTCCTAGGACCCTTAGGGACCTTTTTGGTTGGTTCGAATGCATCGAAAGGGGTCATACAATAACCTATGACCCTTTTCGAAGCATTTCATGACAACATATGCCCATAGTGATCTTAATACCCCTAGGTACCTGTTTGGTTCATTCGAATGCGTTAAAAGGGGTCATAGGTTAACCTATGACCATTTTTGACATATTCATGACAACATATGTAAATAAGGGTCCTAGGATGCCTAGGGACACATTTGGTTGTTTCCAATACAATAAAAGGGGTCTACAATAACCTATGACCCCTTTTGACACATTTCATGGCAACATATATCCCTAAGAGGCCCTAGGACCCCTATTGACAAATTTGGTTGGCACAAAAGTGTCAAAAGGGGTTGTACAGTAACCTATGACTATTTTCGATGAATCTCATTAGAACATATGTCTCTAGGGGTCTTCGGATTCCTAGGTACCCATTTTGTTTGTTTGAATGCATCAAAATTTGTCATAGGTTAACCTAAGACCCCTTTTGACACATTTTATGACAACATATGTCCCTAGGAGCCCTAGGACCCCCATATACCTATTTTATTGATTTTAAAGGGGTCATAGGTAAACTTGTGACCACTTTTGACATATTTCATTACAACATATGTCTGTAGGGGCCCTAGGACCCCTAATTCTTGTCAGTTCATTCAAATGTATTGAAAGGGTAATAGGTTAACCTATCACCCATTTTGACACATTTGGTTGATTCGAATGCATCGAAAGGGATCATCTAATAACATATGACCTCTTTCAATGCATTTCATAACAACATTTATGCGTAGGAGGCCATAGGACCCCTGGGGACCTATTTGTTTGGTTCAAATGCATTGAAACAAGTCATAGGTTAACTTAAGACCCTTTTGACTTGTTTCATTATAACATATGTCCCTATGAGCTATAGGATTCTTAGGTACCTATTTGGTTGGTTTAAATGCATTGAATGGAGTCATAGGTTAACCTATGACCCCTTTCGACACATTTCATGAAAACATAAGTCCCTTGGTGACCTAGGACCTCTACGGACCCATTTGGTTGGTTCAAATGCATTGAAAGGCATCATAGGTTAACTTAGGATCCATTTCAACACAAGAACTCTTTTAATTGGTTTGAATGCATTAAAAGGGGTTATAGGTTATCCTATGACATCTTTCAATGCATTTCATGACAACATATGTCCCTAGGGATTCTAGGACCCCTAGGGACCCATTTGGCTATTTTGAATGTGTCGAAAGAGGTTATGGGTTAACCTATGACCCCTTTCGATGCATTTCATGACAGCATATGTCCCTAGGAGTCCCTTAGGGTCCCATTTGGTTGGTTCAAATGCATTGCATTGTGTCATAAGATAACTTATGACATATTTCCAAATATTTTATGACAACAAATGTCTTGAGGGGCCCTAGGAGCACTAGGGACCTATTTGGTTGTTTCAAATGCATCAAAAGGGTTCATATGATAACCTATGAACCTTTTTAATAGATTTTATAACAAAATATGTCTCTACGGACTCTAGGACCATTAGGGACCTATTTGGTTGGTTCAAATGCTTTAAAAGGGATGATAGGTTAACCTATGATTGCTTTTGATGCATATTATTACAACATATGTCCCTCACAACCCCCAACGAACCAATTTATTTTGTTTGAATGCATCAAAAGGGTCATAGGTTAATCTATAGCCACTTTTGACATATTTTATGATAAAATATGACCCAAGGAGCTAGGGAACTATTTGGTTGTTTTGAATGTCTCAAAAGGGGTCATAGATTAACCTATGACCCCTTTGACAACATATGTCCCTAGGGGTCGTATTACCCCTAAGGGCCCATTTGGTTGGTTCAAATGTATTGAAATGGGTCATATATTAACCTATGACCCCTTTTCACACATTTAATGACAACATATATCTCTATGGGCCTAACCATTTGGTTGGTTTGAATGTGTTGAAAGTGATCATATTTTAAGCTATGACACCTTTTGATGCATTTCATGACAACATATGTCCCTAGAGGAACTAACATCCCTAGGGACCTATTTGGTTGGTTCAAATGCATGAAAAGGGGTAATACAAAAATCTATGCCCCATTTTGACACATTTTATGATAAAATATATCCAATTTGTTTGGGTTGAATGCGTCGAAAAGGGTCATAGGTTATCCTATGACCCCTTTCGACACATTTCATGACAACATATGTCCCTAGAGGCCCTAGGACCCCTAAGGACCCATTTGGTTAGTTCGAATGCATTGAAAAGGTTCATAGGATAACCTATGACCCCTATCAACACATTTTATAACAACATATGTCCCTAAGGGGCCTGGGACCTAGGGACACATTTGGTTGGTTTGAATGCATCAAAAGAGGTCACAAGTTAACTTATGACCCCTTTCGACATATTTCATCACAATATATGTCCCTAGAGGCCCTAGGACCCCTAAAGACTCATTTGGTTAGCTTGAATATGTTGAAAGGGGTCAATGCATTTCATGACAACATATGTCCCTAGGGGTCCGACGACACCTACGAACCCTTTTGGTTTATTCAAATGCATTAAAAGGGGTCATAGGTTAACCTATGATCCCTTTCGATGCATTTCATGACAACTTATGTCCATAGGGGCCCTAGAAACCCTAGGAAACTATTTAGTTTGTTGAAATGCATTGAAAGGTTTGATATATTAACCTATGACCCTTTTTGACACATTTCATGACAACATATGTCCCTAGGAGCTCTAGGAGCCCTAGGGACCTATTTAATTATTTTGAATGCATCAAAAGGTGTCATACAATAATCTATCACCCCTTTCGATGTATGTTATGACAACATATGTCCCTAGGGACATATTTGGTTGGTTTTAATGTACTGAATGGGGTCATATGTTAACCTATGATCCATTTCAATGCATTTAATGACAACATATGTCTCTAGGGGCCCTGGGACCCTTAGGGGCCTATTCGGTTGTAGATTAACATATGACCCCTTTCTATGTATTTCATGACAACATGTGTCATTTCATGACAACATAAGTTTTTTGGGGCTGTAGCACCCCTGGAGACCTATTTGGTTAGTTTTAATGCATCGAAATGGGTCATAGATTAACCTATGACACCTTTTAATGCATTTCATGACAACATATGTCCCTAGGGGCCCTAGGACCCTTAGAGACCTATTTTGTTGGTTCAAATGCATCAAAAGGGTTCATACAATAACCTATGACCCCTTTCAATGCATTTCATGACAATATATGTCCCTAGGCACCCTAGGACTTTTAGGAACATCAAAAGGGTCATAGGTTAACCTATGACTCCACTAGACAAATTTTATGACAATATATGTCCCTAGGGTCCCTAGAACCACTAGGGATTGATTTGGTTGCTAGGAATCTATTGAAATGAGTTATAGGTAAATGTGTGACACCATTTGATGCATCTCATGATAACATATGTCCTAGGGAGTCTAGGACTACTAGGGACCCATTTGGTTGGTTCAAATGCATTAAAAGTGGTCATAAGTTAACCTATGACCCCTTTCATCATATTTCATGACTAAATTTGTTCCTAAGGGTTTTAGGGTTCCTAGGGACTCATTTGGTTGGTTTTAATGTGTTGAAATGGGTCATACAATAGCCTATGACCACTTTTGACACATTTCATTACAACATATGTCCCTATGGGGCCCTAGGACCCCTTGGGACCTATTTGCTATGCTTGAATTTTTTGATAGGGGTCACACAATAACCTATGACCCCTTTTGATGCATTTCATGACAATATATGTCCCTAAGGTTCTATTCAATTATTTCAAATTCATTGAAAGGGGTCATATGATAAACTATAACGACTTTTTATGCATTTCATGACAACATATGTCCCTAGGGGTCTTAGGACCCCTAGGTACTCATTTGGTTGGTTTAAATCTGACAAAATGGGTTATACGATAACCTATGACCCCTTTCAACACATTTCATGACAATATATATCTCAAAGGGGCCCTAAGATCCCTATGGACCTATTTGGTTGGGTTGAATGTGTCAAAATGAGCCATACAATAACTTATGACCACTTTTGATGTATTTTATGATAACATATGTTCCTAGGGGTCCTAGGACCCATAGAGACCTATTTGGTTATTTCAAATTCATCTAAGGGGCAATATGATAACCTATGACCACTTTTGATGCATCTCATGACAACATATGTCCCTAGGGGTCTTATGACCCCTAGGCACCCAATTGATTGATTCAAATGCATCAAAAGGGGTCATAGGTTAGCCAATGACCCCTTATGACATATTTTATGACAACATATGTCTCTATAGGTCCTAATATGCCTAGAGACACTTTTAGTTGGTTTGAATGTGCTAAAAGAGGTCATACGATAACCTGTGACCCCTTTTGGTGCATGTCATGACAACATATGTGCATCGAAAGGGGTCAAAGGTTAACTTATGACCCCTTTCAACACATTTCATTACAACATATGTCTCTAGGGGCCCTAGGACCCCTATGGACCCATTCAGTTGGTTTGAATGTGTGAAAAAGGGTTATAGGTCTTTCAACATATTTTATGACTACATATGTCCCTAAGGGTCCTAGGATGCCTAGGCATCCATTTGGTTGGTTTGAATGTGTCAAAAAGGGTCATATGACAACCTATTGCCACTTTTAATGCATTTTATTACAACATATTTCCCTAAGGGGCCTTACGACCCCTTGGGACTTATGACCCTGTTTGATGCATTTCACGACAACATATGTCCCTAGGGGTCTTAGGATCCTTAGGGATCTATTTGTTTATTTCAAATTCATTGAAAGGGGTCAGATGATAACCTATGACAACTTTCTACACATTTCATGACAACATATGTCACCATTTGGTTGGTTCAAGTCTGACAAAAGGGGTCATACGATAACCTATGACCCCTTTTGTCACATTTCATGACAATATATATCTCGAGGGAGCCCTAAGACCCCTATGGACCTATTTTGTTGGGTCGAATGCATCAAAAGAGGTCATACAATAACTTATGGCCGCTTTCAAATCATTTCATGACAACATATGTCCCCAGGGGTTCTAGGACCCTTAAAAACCTATTTGGTTATTTCAAATTCATCAAAATGGGTCATACAATAACCTATGACCACTTTTGATGCATCTCATGACAACATACGTCCCTAGGATTCTTATGACCCCTAGAAACCCATTTGATGGGTTAGAATGCATTGAAAGGGGTCATAGGTTAACCAATGACCCCTTACGGCATATTTCATGACAACATATGTCCCTACAGGTCCTGAGATGTCTAGGGACCCATTTAGTTGGTTTGAATGTGCTAAAAGAGGTCATATGATGACCTATTACCCATTTATAGATTTCATGACAACATATGTCTCTAGGGGCCCTAGGAACCCTAGAGACCCATTTGGTTTGTTCAAATGCATTGAAAGGGGGCAAAGGTTAACCTATGACCCCTTTTGACACATTTCATAATACCATATGTCCTTAGGGGCTCTAATACCCCTATGGACACATTCAGTTGGTGTGAATGTGTTGAAAGGGGTCATTGGTCAACTTGTGAACCCTTTTAATGTATCTCATTGCAACATATTTCCCTAGAGGCCCTAGGACCCCTAAGAGCCTAGTCGGTTGGTTTGAATGTATCAAAAGGGGTCATAGGCTAATCTATGACCCTTTTCAATGCATTTAATGACAATATATGTCCCTAGGGTCCCATTTAGTTGGTTCAATATGTCAAAAAGTGTCATAGGTTAACCTGTGGCCTCTTTTGATGTATTTCATGACAACATATGTCCCTAGAGGCCTTCAAGACCTAGAGACCCATTTGGTTAGTTTAAATGTGTCGAAAGGGGCCATAGGTTAACCTATAACCCCTTTTGATGCATTTCATGATGAAATATGTACCTAGGGGCCCTAACATCCCTAGGGACCTATTTGGTTATTTTTAATACATTGAAAGTGATCATATGATTACCTATGACCCCTTTCAATGCATTTGATGACAATACATAAGGACACTTAGGGACCTATTTGGTTGGTTCAAATGAATCGAAATGGGTCATAAGTTAACTTATGACCCCTTTCAATGTATTTCATGATAATATATGTCCCTATTAGTTGTAGGACCCATAGATACCCATTTGGTTGGTTTGAATGCATTTAATGGGGCATAGGTTAACCTATGTCCCCTTTTAATACATTTCATGAAAACACATGTCCCTAGAAGCCCTAGGATGCCTATGAACCCATTTGGCTGGTTTGAATGCATTGAAATGATTCATAGGGTAATCTATGACCCCTTTGAATGCATTTCATGACAACATATGTTGTTTGGGGCCCTAGGACCCCTAGTGACCCATTTGGTTGGTTTGAATGCATCGACAGGGGCTATCAATTAACCTATGATATCTCTCAATGCATTTAATTACAACATATGTCCCCAGGGACTCTAATACCCCTAAGAACCCATTTGGTTCATTTGAATGCATCAATAGAGGTTATAGGTTAACCTATGACCACTTTCAATGCATTTCATGATAACATATGTCCTTAGGGGTCATAGGACCCCTAGGGTTCCATTTGGTTGGCTCAAATGCATTGAACGATGTCATACAATAACCTATGACCTATTTCCATGCATTTCATGACAACATATGTCCTTGGGGGCCCCAGGGACCTATATGGTTGTTTTGAATGCTTCAAAAGGGGTCATACAATAACCTATGACCCCTTTTAATCCATTTCATAAGAAAATATGTCCCTACGGGCCCTAGAACCATTAGAGGTCTATTTGGTTGTTTGAATGTGTTAAAAGGGATCATAAGTTAACCTATGACCCCTTTCAACACATTTCATGAAAATGTATGTCCCTAGGGACCCACTACACACCCATTTGGTTGGTTTGAATGCATGAAAAGGGGTTAGAAGTTAACCTATAACCACTTTTGATGCATTTCATGACAACATATGTCCCAAGGAGCTAGGGATCTATTTCGATGGTTCAAATGTGTCGAAAGGGGTCATAGATTAACCTATGACTTCTTTTGATGCATTTCATCAAAACATATGTCCCTAGGGGCCCTAAGACCCCTAGGAACCTATTTGGTTGGTTTGAATGCATTGATCAATGAATTTCATGACTACATATGCCCCTAGGGGCCTTAGGACCGCTAGTGACCCATTTAGTTATTTCGAACGTGTCAAAAGGGGTCATTTGATAACTTATCACATCTCTCAATGCATTTCATAACAACATATGTCCCTTGGGGCACTATGACCTAGAAGGATTCATTTGGATGATTCAGATGTGCTAAAAGGAGTCATAGGTTAACCTATAACCCCTTTCGATGTACTTCAAAACAACATATATCCCTAGGGGCTCTAGTACCCCTAGGCATCAATTTCATTATTTCAATTGCATCGAAAGGGGTTATAGGTTAACCTATGACCCTTTTCAATGCATTTTATGACAACATATGTCCCTAGGGGCTGAACCATTTGGTTTTTTTGAATGTGTCGAAAGGGGTCAAAGGTTAACCTATGACCCTTTTCATACATTTAATGACAACATATGTAACTAGGGGCATTAGGACCCCTAGGAACCCATTTGGTTATATCAAATATGTTGAAAGTGGTCATATGATAATCTATGACCCATATTGATGCATTTCATGACAATGAAGGTCCTATTTGGTTGTTCAAATGCATCAAAAGTGGTTTTGTGATAATCTATGACCCCTTTCAATAGATTTTGAAATGGGTCATAGATTAACCTATGACCTCTTTCATTACATTTGATGACAACATATGTCCTTAGGGGCCCTTGGACCCCTAGGGACATATTTGGTTTTTTCGAACGTGTCAAAAGGGGGCATAGATTAAGCTATGACCCCCTTTCGATGCATTTCATGATAACATATGTCCCTAGGGACCCTAAAACCTCTAGGGATGTATTTGGTCGATTCAAATGCATGGAAAGGGGTCATACAATAACTTATGACCCTTTTCACACATTTTATGACAACATATGTCCCTAGGGGCCCTAGGAAGCTTAGGGACCCATTTAGTTGGTTCAAATGCATCGAAAGGGGTCATAGATTAACCTATAAACTCTTTCAACGCATTTAATAATAACATATATCACTAGGGACCCTAGCAGCTCTAGGGACCCATTTAACCTATGACACATTTTGACACATTTCATGACAACATATGTCCCTAGGGCCCTAGGACCCCTAGAGACTCATTTTTTAGGCTTGAAACTATCCAAAGGGGTCATAGGTTAACCTATGACATCTTTGGATGCATTTCATGACAACATATGTCCCTAGGGGCCCAAGAACCCCTACAGACCCTTTTTGTTGGTTCGAATGCATCAAAACGGGTCATAGGTTAACTTATGACACCTTTTAGTACATTTCATGACAACATATGTCGCTAGGGGCTCTAGGACCCCTAAGGACCTATTTTGTTTGTTCAAATACGTTGAAAGGATTCATAGGTTAACTTATGACCCTTTTTGGTGTATTTCATGACAACATATGTCCCTAGGGGCTCTAGGATCCCTAGGAACCTATTTGGTTGGTTTGAATGCATCAAAAGGGGTCATACGATAAGCTATAACCTCTTTTGATGCACTTCATGATAATATATGTTCCTAGGGGCCCTAGGAGCCCTAGGCACATTGAAAGGGGTCATAGGTTAACCAATGACCCCTTTTGAAGCATTTCATGACAACATATGTCACTAGGGGCCCTAGGACCACTAGGGATAGATTTGGTTGTTTCAAATCTGTCAAAAGGGGCCATTGGTAAACTTATGACCCCTTTTGATGCATTTCATGACAACATATGTCGCAAGGGTCCCTAGGACCCTTATAGACCCATTTGATTGTTTCAAATGCATCAAAAGAGCTCATAAGTTAACCTATGACCCCTTTTAATGCATTTAATGACAACATATGTCCCTAATGGCCCTAGGACTTCTAGGGACCCATTTGGTTAGTTGGAATGCATTAAAAAGTGTCATAGGTTAGCTTATGACCCCTTTTGACAAATTTCATGAAAACATATGTCAATAGGGGTCTTAGGACCCTTAGGGACCCATTTGGTTGGTTCAAATGAGTCGAAAAGGGTCATACGATAAGCTATGAGACCTTTGAACACATTTCATGACAACATATGTCCTTAGGGTCCTTAGGACCCCTAAGGACCTATTTGGTTATTTTGAATACATCAAAAGGGTTCATATGATAATTTATGTCCCCTTTTAATGATTTCATAAAAACATATGTCCCTAGGGGCCCTAAGACCCCTAGGGACCTATTTGGTTGGTTTAAATATGTTAGAAATATGACCCTTTTTGACACATTTCATGAAAACATATGTCTTTACGGACACTAGGACCCCTATGAATCCACTTGGTTGGTTTGAATGCATGAAAAGGGGTCATATGTTAACCTATGACTCCTTTCAATGCATTTGATGACAACATATGTCCCTAGGGGCTAGGAACCTATTTGTTTAGTTTGAATGTATCACAACGTGTCACAAGTTAACCTATGACCTTCTTGGAATTACTTTAGAATAATTGGGGGGGGGGGAGGGGGAGGGTAAATTAGTTATTCAACTCCAAATGTATAAATAAAACTTTTCACAATTCAGTGAACCCATGAAACATTCATACCCATGGATGCATCCATTGTGTATTTACTAAAACTTGTATGTTACTATCAAATCAATTTGTAGAAGTGTAAAGAATAAAATATGACACATTGATCATCACAATTAACACAATGTTTTAACATGGAAACCCAATTTGGGAAAAACTACCAATAACATGCTACTCCTTTTTAGTCTTCTGAAGTGATACCCTATGAAAGGCTAGCCTTGTTAAAGGTTACAATACACACTATTAAATTTGACTCGGTTAAGGGATTTCAATCACCCTATTAGGACTGATCCTTATTAGAGGAATTTAGGCCATTCACCCAGAATGCCACCCTATTAAAGGATTTTCTAATGACTATTAGGTCTACCTTAATCCAAAGGATTTATCCTAGCTTGATACAATTTTTATAGAATAACAATAGAGCTTTGATATGATACAACTTACAACTTCTCTTGTAGATTGCAGATCTCTGTTCAGTCTTTAATTTTGCTTGCCTTTTATACTTTGTAGCTCTAACAACTTGTTCACTCTTTAAGCATTCATCTCCATAAGCCTTTTTGCTTAACATGCCATTGCAGACTCTTCTCTTGTGATGCAGGAGCATCTAGAGGTATAACGGCAATCTTGTGTCATCCAAAAAAAAATGTACTTAGACTTAGTTTCTATTTCATGTGTTTTCATTTCTAGATACCCATTTGGGTCAAATAAAGGTTCCAACTCTCACAGTTCCACTATCAATGTTCTAGGTTATAGTATTTGAACACCTAGGGATACATGTAAATGCCAAAAAAAAGGAGTATGTAATTGAGCCATCATGTTGGTGAAATAGAAGGTGTAATTTGGTTAGATGAATGTAATTATAATTTAGAGCATTCCAAAAAAAGAATCAAGTCAAAAGGCCCCATGGTTTGAAAGTTATTTCAATTTTTTAGTTTTTGGAGACCTCCTAAGAATGCTTCAAAGTTAGGTTAGGGGCATTAAATGACCTCAAAAAGGGCCAAACATGGGGGATGAGCAAAGCTAGTCCATAGGGCTATAGATAACTTTGAGAGATTTTTGAAAATGTAAATGGTTTGTAAATCAAAGCTACGGTTCAAAAGTTATGCCTCTCGAAAGTTTGATTACCATTTCTAGATTCTTCTAATTTTGTGCTGACTTCTAATGCAACTTTTGGAGCCTTCTATTTCATCTGTGGATACTGACCAGAACTTTTTAGAATGTATTCCTAACCCTTAACCTTTTGAAGTCTATTTAAGAACATTTCTGGCATTGTAAAAGGTAGTTTAGAGTGGAGTTTGAGAGAAGGTAGTGGGAGAAAAATTTATCTCCAAATTTATGCTATTGTAAGCCTATAGGGCATATTTTGGAGTTTGTTTCTCTGCACTAAGTGTATTAGCATATTTTCATAGTTAATAAAATTTTCCATTCCCTATTGTGTCCATTCTATGCTTGGGTTGTGTCCCCATCATCTTGGGTTACTTGATGAAGTAAAACCTTTAATTCTTTCTCCTCCTTAGGTTATTGCACATGAAACCAACCTCTTTTTCTTCATGACTAGACATTCCTATAAATATGAAATTAGAATACTTTCCCACTCATTATCCATCATCAAAATTAGGGTTTCGAATGAATTAGTTAGGATACAATGTATCTACCCCATATCTTGTCTTTTCTACAAACTTCTCCTAGAATCTTTTTGAATTCACCTAAAAAAAGTTTACAACAAATTTTGTGCAACTAGCTCATCAACCTTATGTTCCTCCTAGTTCACAAGTTTCATGAAAACAAACTTGTTGGTATAGATTTAGTGAATCTTTGATCTCTATCATTATGCAACAATACAACATTATAAATCTTCTAATGCTCAACACATTTTGCATTGCTTGACATCAGCTATAAAATCTCTCAGCATCAACTAAGGTTTACTAGTGCTCAGCATCAACTCAACTTTACTTGTCATCAACTATTTTTCTTGGCATCTACTAGAATTTTCTTTTACTTAGCTCCAACTGACTTTCTACTCAGCTTGCACTAACTTTTCTTGACACCTATTGTCCACTTGATCAAGCTTAGCAGACAAACTTTTTTTAACTTGTTCTTCTAAACTTTCCAAGTGTATCTAGCAATTTTTTAACCTTAACTAGATTATCAATACATCATGTCATCATTGTCTTAACTAATCCTTGTACTCATTACATAATCATAACTCAACCTTTCCTCTAGGTGTTTTGTCTACATCTTGTTGATCAAATCCTCCTCATCAATCAACTAAGTGATATTACTTGAATCTTATAACTAGTTGTCTTACCAATAGATAGTAGGTTTTTCATCAATGACAAAATAATGATTGAAGGGTAAAAGGACATAGTTGTGTCACCTTTTAGGCTAACTTATTAGAATAACTAAATTTGAGTATTCCTATGCAAAAATTATTTTTTCTCAAACATATGATATAGATAAATTCATTTTAGCTAAGTTGCATATGGTCTCACACTATTCCAATTGGAAATATCTATTAAATACATGTTTTATACTAGTTTGTATCCAATTACTAAAGAAATAATATTTTTTAAGAAAACTAATGTTTCAATAACTCTTACAATTTTTTTATGATATTTTTTAGTAAAATAAAGACACCATTTTATAGAGCTCAAAGTCAAAAATATTCTCATTTAGATTTTATCATTTTTTTATTAGATATAGTATATTATAATCAAAAAATTCTACAAGAACATATTTTAACACTCAAAAAGATGTCAATTTTGAGAAAGAAAAAATATTAAATCATTTGAAAAAAAATTTAAAATGATATGAAGTTCTAGAGGAGAAAGTCCTCTTTTAGAATGTATAAGTTTTCTTCTAGTTAGAATAGATTTATTTTGAAAAATATGGTGAGAGATGAAAACTATTGATTTCAAGTGAGTTGAAATTTGAATCACAATAAAAGAGAAAATATAGGTCTAAAGTCAATTTTTATTTTTGATTGTTCTAACTATACGTGTTATCTATAACATAGTCTAAGTTCAAATAGAAATAAGTTTATTTCCATATAGTTTTGTGGTGGGAACTAAACTCTTAATTCTTCTAAACTTTATAAGTGTAGCTAGTCATTTTGTAACCTTAAATAGATTATCAATACATCATGTCATCACTATCTTAACTAATCCTTGTATTTCATTACATAATCATAACTCAACATTTCCTCTTAAGTGTTTTTGTTACATCTTATTGATCAAATCCTCTTCATCAATCAACTAAGTGATACTACTTGAATCTTATAAGTAGTTGTCTTACTAGCAGGTTTGACATCAGTGACAAATCAATGATTGAAGGGTAAAAGTGCATAGTTCTGTCACCTTTTAGGTTGACTTATCAGAACGACTAAATTTGAGTATTTCTATGCAAAAATCATTTTTTCTTAAACATATGATCTAGATAAATTCATTATAGGTAAGTTATATATGGTCTTGCACTTTTCTAATTGGAAATATATATTAAATGCATGTTTTGTAATAGTTTGTATCCAATTACCAAATAAATATTATTATCTTAGGAAACTGATGTTTCAATAACTCTTACAATTTTTTAGTAAAATAAAAACACCATTTTATAGAGCTCAAAGTCAAGAATATTGTCATTTAGATTTTATCATTTTTTTATTAGATATAGTATATTGTAATTAAAAAATTCTATAAGAATGTATTTTAACATTCGAAAAGATGTCGATTTTGAGAAAGAAAAATTATTAAATCATATCAAAAAATTTTAAAAATTATATGACGTTCTAGAGGAGAGAGTCCTCTTTTAGAATGTATAAGTTTTCTTCTAGTTAGAAGAAAATTATTTTGAAAAATGTGGTGGGAGATGAAAACTATTGATTCTGAGTGAGTTGAAATTTGAATCACTATAAAAGAGAAAATATAGGTCTAAAGTCAATTTTTATTTTTTATTATTCTAGCTATATGTTTTATCTATAACATAGTCTAAGTTGAAATAGAAATAAGTTTATTTCTATATAGTTTTTTGGTGGGAACTAAACTCCTAATTTTTAGCATTTTTTAGCAACTAAAAAGTTTACTATAAAAATTAAGAAAATATATCCTTTCTTATTCCAAATAATTATTCAAAATTATAATCTTAAACTTCAACCATTTCAACACATTTTATTAGTTTACTTTATTTTCAAATTCTAACTAAGAATACCAGTTTTATGTCATTGAAGGTGAATAGTTATACTTTTGTTAGCCTTTTTCTTTACAAAAGAGTGACACAGGTTTGTGCTTTTACCCTGATACACATAGTCTTCTTCAACAATCTCCCTCTTTGGCATTGATGGCAAACCAAACTGATCAACCAAGTCAATCAAATGATGAACATCTTGTTCAACCAAACTGACTAGGTTAAAATAGTAAGAAAATACCAAAAAGAAAACTTGTATTGAAAATTTTCCCTTTATTAGCAATGTACATCTTTTGATTAGGCTATAAAACTCTTTCTTATTAATCATTCCGAGTGTAAGATTTGAACAAATATGTAAATCAAATCCAAAAAGCTCAAGAATACCTTCATGCAAAAAACCTATCATGGAGAAGAAAAAGACAAAAAGAGGCAAGGGTTTGATCTAAAAAAACACAAATTGTATATTCAAAATAAGAAGAGATTGAAGAGATAATAATAACAAAGAGATTAATCCTTGAAAATGGAGATCGAAACTCAAAAATGGTAACCTAATAAGTTACTAAAGGTAACCTAAAGATGAAAGCTATTTAATAGTTATAAAATAAACAAAGCTAAAAAATACATAAAGAAAAACCTTAAGAAGGTAAGAAGGGAGAAAAGGTAATTTAATAAATGAAATTAAATCATCCATTTTCTCTAACACCCCCCCTTAAGATGAACAACAATGCAAAAAAGGAAAGAAACTATAATGAAATGCTAAAAGAAAACTTGGGTCCTGTCAACAAGGTCTGATGAGGTAGCCAATCACAATAAAATCTATGTGAAATAGAAAAATAGAAAAGACCTAGTGAGAAAAACCCTACTCTAAAAAGAGATAGCAAAAAAAACTAGTGAAGGATAGCAGAAGCCTCCAACTAGAGGAATGTTCTACAAAATAGGAACAAAGAGAGATAATGAATAAAACCACTAAAGCATGAAGAAGTTGTAAACCCTATCAAAAAGAAAGTGTTGATCTATAGAACCTCCTCAAAAATAGTATGAAAAGAAGAGTGTCTACATGGTAGATGATCCATCTCACCAAAATGCAATTGTCTAGTACATAGGATAATATATAAAATACATAGCTCACTCAAATGAACCAAGGAAGCATTAGAAACAATAGAAGAACCCCCCTTAATGAAAAATAGGGTGAGGTAATAGGCAATTGACAAAGTAGGCAAAAAATATCTTGCAAAATAGAAAGAACCAAGAACATCGAGAATGAGGAAGAGATACACACACCTATAAAGGCACGTGTCACTAACACATCATGGGGCTAATGTCATGGAAGGGAAACTCACTTGAAAAAAGAAGAGGGCACTAAATACAAATCGATTATCCCCTCATGGCACTTTATAAGATAGTGTGAGTACAATAAATCACAATGATGAAAAAGATCCTGAAAAGAAAGGAGAGGCACTTTATCTTAGTCTGTTTGCATAAAAATACTTACTAATAATATCAACAATGATAAAAAAAAAGGACAAAGAGTTAATAAAATAGATAGCACAACCCAAAATAAGAGATCTCATGCTATAAAAATGATCCCTGGACCTAAAACACCCATGATATCCACCATAGAGAAAAAAATAAAAAACATGATAGAAAGAGCATGGAATAGAATCTGGAAGAAAGTATAGTATTTATAAAAAGTAGATAGAACCATCTTTCCAAAAATATAACATTCTCAAAAAATGGAGATGAGACACTAGAGATATGCCCTCCAAAGTGATAAATTGAACAACTAGCTTTGACTGCTAAAACAAGCAACCAAATTGTATCAAAATTAGAAAATACCTACACCAATGTCTCTATCTTGGAACTAGCTTTTTGATACATTTTTTAGATTGAAAAAATATATCTGTATGCTCAAGTTATGGAGAAAAAACCAACAAGGCCCCTTGAAATGCAAAAAAAATATTGTTTAATAACAAAATAATAAAAAAGTAAAAAAGTTGTCATCACTGCACCACAAAAGTAGTGGCAGCAAGGTGACAACTAGGCTACAAGAGGTTGGTGGTGGGAGGAGCTACCATGGTAGAGCCACTACAAAGCCACTGCGGCACCACTCGTAGTTGGCATCAACTAAGGTTTACTAGTGCTCAGCATCAACTCAACTTTACTTGTCATCAACTATTTTTCTTGGCATCTACTAGAATTTTCTTTTACTTAGCTCCAACTGACTTTCTACTCAGCTTGCACTAACTTTTCTTGACACCTATTGTCCACTTGATCAAGCTTAGCAGACAAACTTTTTTTAACTTGTTCTTCTAAACTTTCCAAGTGTATCTAGCAATTTTTTAACCTTAACTAGATTATCAATACATCATGTCATCATTGTCTTAACTAATCCTTGTACTCATTACATAATCATAACTCAACCTTTCCTCTAGGTGTTTTGTCTACATCTTGTTGATCAAATCCTCCTCATCAATCAACTAAGTGATATTACTTGAATCTTATAAGCAGTTGTCTTACCAATAGATAGTAGGTTTTTCATCAATGGCAAAACAATGATTGAAGGGTAAAAGTACATAGTTGTGTCACCTTTTAGGCTAACTTATTAGAATAACTGAATTTGAGTATTCCTATGCAAAAATTATTTTTTCTCAAACATATGATATAGATAAATTCATTTTAGTTAAGTTGCGTATGGTCTCACACTATTCCAATTGGAAATATCTATTAAATACATGTTTTATACTAGTTTGTATCCAATTACTAAAGAAATAATATTTTTTTAGAAAACTAATGTTTCAATAACTCTTACAATTGTTTATGATATTTTTTAGTAAAATAAAGACACCATTTTATAGAGCTCAAAGTCAAGAATATTCTCATTTAGATTTTATCATTTTTTTATTAGATATAGTATATTATTCTCAAAAAATTCTACAAGAACATATTTTAACACTCAAAAAGATGTCGCTTTTGAGAAAGAAAAGATATTAAATCATTTGAAAAAAAATTTAAAATGATATGAAGTTCTAGAGGAGAAAGTCCTCTTTTAGAATGTATAAGTTTTCTTCTAGTTAGAATAGATTTATTTTGAAAAATATGGTGAGAGATGAAAACTATTGATTTCAAGTGAGTTGAAATTTGAATCACAATAAAAGAGAAAATATAGGTCTAAAGTCAATTTTTATTTTTGATTGTTCTAACTATACGTGTTATCTATAACATAGTCTAAGTTCAAATAGAAATAAGTTTATTTCCATATAGTTTTGTGGTGGGAACTAAACTCTTAATTCTTCTAAACTTTCTAAGTGTAGCTAGTCATTTTGTAACCTTAAATAGATTATCAATACATCATGTCATCACTATCTTAACTAATCCTTGTATTTCATTACATAATCATAACTCAACATTTCCTCTAAGTGTTTTTGTTACATCTTATTGATCAAATCCTCTTCATCAATCAACTAAGTGATACTACTTGAATCTTATAAGTAGTTGTCTTACTAGCAGGTTTGACATCAATGACAAATCAATGATTGAAGGGTAAAAGTACATAGTTCTGTCACCTTTTAGGTTGACTTATCAGAATGACTAAATTTGAGTATTTCTGTGCAAAAATCATTTTTTCTTAAACATATGATCTAGATAAATTCATTATAGGTAAGTTATATATGGTCTTGCACTTTTCTAATTGGAAATATATATTAAATGCATGTTTTGTAATAGTTTGTATCCAATTACCAAATAAATATTATTATCTTAGGAAACTGATGTTTCAATAACTCTTACAATTTTTTAGTAAAATAAAAACACCATTTTATAGAGCTCAAAGTCAAGAATATTGTCATTTAGATTTTATCATTTTTTTATTAGATATAGTATATTGTAATTAAAAAATTCTATAAGAATGTATTTTAACATTCGAAAAGATGTCGATTTTGAGAAAGAAAAATTATTAAATCATATCAAAAAATTTTAAAAACTATATGACGTTCTAGAGGAGAGAGTCCTCTTTTAGAATGTATAAGTTTTCTTCTAGTTAGAAGAAATTTATTTTGAAAAATGTGGTGGGAGATGAAAACTATTGATTCCAAGTGAGTTGAAATTTGAATCACTATAAAAGAGAAAATATAGGTCTAAAGTCAATTTTTATTTTTTATTATTCTTGCTATATGTGTTATCTATAACATAGTCTAAGTTGAAATAGAAATAAGTTAATTTCTATATTGTTTTTGGTGGGAACTAAACTCCTAATTTTTAGCATTTTTTAGCAACTAAAAAGTTTTCTATAAAAATTAAGAAAATATATCCTTTATTATTCCAAATAATTATTCAAAATTATAATCTTAAACTTCAACCATTTCAACACATTTCATTAGTTTACTTTATTTTCAAATTCTAACTAAGAATACCAGTTTTATGTCATTGAAGGTGAATAGTTATACTTTTGTTAGCCTTTTTCTTAACAAAAGAGTGACACAGGTTTGTACTTTTACCCTGAAACACATAGTCTTCTTCAACAATCTCCCTTTTTGGCATTGATGGCAAACCAAACTGATCAACCAAGTCAATCAAATGATGAACATCTTGTTCAACCAAACTGACTAGGTTAAAATAGTAAGAAAATACCAAAAAGAAAACTTGTATTGAAAATTTTCCCTTTATTAGCAATGTACATCTTTTGATTAGGCTATAAAACTCTTTCTTATTAATCATTCTGAGTGTAAGATTTGAACAAATATGTAAATCAAATCCAAAAAGCTCAAGAATACCTTCATGCAAAAAACCTATCATGGAGAAGAAAAAGACAAGAAGAGGCAAGGGTTTGATCTAAAAAAACACAAATTGTATATTCAAAATAAGAAGAGATTGAAGAGATAATAATAACAAAGAGATTAATCCTTGAAAATGGAGATCGAAAGTCAAAAATGGTAACCTAATAAGTTACTAAAGGTAACCTAAAGATGAAAGCTATTTAATAGTTATAAAATAAACAAAGCTAAAAAATACATAAAGAAAAACCTTAAGAAGGTAAGAAGGGAGAAAAGGTAATTTAATAAATGAAATTAAATCATCCATTTTCTCTAACACCCCCCCTTAAGATGAACAACAATGCAAAAAAGGAAAGGAACTATAATGAAATGCTAAAAGAAAACTTGGGTCCTGTCAACAAGGTCTGATGAGGTAGCCAATCACAATAAAATCTATGTGAAATAGAAAAATAGAAAAGACCTAGTGGGAAAAACCCTACTCTAAAAAGAGATAGCAAAAAAAAACTAGTGAAGGATAGCAGAAGCCTCCAACTAGAGGAATGTTCTAGAAAATAGGAACAAAGAGAGATAATGAAGAAAACCACTAAAGCATGAAGAAGTTGTAAACCCTATCAAAAAGAAAGTGTTGATCTATAGAACCTCCTCAAAAATAGTATGAAAAGAAGAGTGTCTACATGGTAGATGATCCATCTCACCAAAATGCAATTGCCTAGTACATAGGATCAAACATAAAATACATAGCTCACTCAAATGAACCAAGGAAGCATTAGAAACAATAGAAGAACCCCCCTTAATGAAAAATAGGGTGAGGTAATAGGCAATTGAAAAAGTAGGCAAAAAATCTCTTGCAAAATAGAAAGAACCAAGAACATCGAGAGTGAGGAAGAGATACACACACCTATAAAGGCACGTGTCACTAACACATCATGGGGCTAATGTCATGGAAGGGAAACTCACTTGAAAAAAGAAGAGGGCACTAAATACAAATCGATTATCCCCTCATGGTACTTTATAAGATAGTGTGAGTACAATAAATCACAATGATGAAAAAGATCCTGAAAAGAAAGGAGAGGCACTTTATCTTAGTCTGTTTGCATAAAAATACTTACTAATAATGTCAACAATGATAAAAAAAAAGGACAAAGAGTTAATAAAATAGATAGCACAACCCAAAATAAGAGATCTCATGCTATAAAATTGATCCCTGGACCTAAAACACCCATGATATCCACCATAGAGAAAAAAATAAAAACCATGACAGAAAGAGCATGGAGTAGAATCTGGAAGAAAGTATAGTATTTATAAAAAGTAGATAGAACCATCTTTCCAAAAATATAACATTCTCAAAAAATGGAGATGAGACACTAGAGATATGCCCTCCAAAGTGATAAATTGAACAACTAGCTTTGACTGCTAAAACAAGCAACCAAATTGTATCAAAATTAGAAAATACCTACACCAATGTCTCTATCTTGGAACTAGCTTTTTGATACATTTTTCAGATTGAAAAAATATATCTGTATGCTCAAGTTATGGAGAAAAAACCAACAAGGCCCCTTGAAATGCAAAAAAAATATTGTTTAATAACAAAATAATAAAAAAGTAAAAAAGCTGTCATCACTGCACCACAAAAGTAGTGGCAGCAAGGTGACAACTAGGCTACAAGAGGTTGGTGGTGGGAGGAGCTACCATGGTAGAGCCACTACAAAGCCACTGCGGCACCACTCGTAGTTGGTTGCAGTGAAGCTAAAACGACCACCGAGCTACAACAATCTATGGACCACTAGTAGTTACTACTGACCACTGGTGGCTTCCCTAATTGCAGTGGCAAAAAATGTTGCCAAATTTTTTTTTTGTATTTTTTAAAATTTCCCACCTCAAAACACATGCTAGAGGTTGTATGGCCCTGTTGGGAAATTTTTTTTTTCCTCGTAGATCAACATTGTCCAAAACAAATAAACTTTATATGGAAACAAAGGTTTTGACACCTTCTAGATCCATCTATGAAGTTTGTTTAGCCTTAAACTGCTCCAAAAATTGGTGACCCCCATATTTTATCAAGAAATACCCAAAAAACACTAGATCTGATCTGCCAAATCCTTGTTCTCCTTTTTTATCCAAATACCAAACAAGCTACAGTAGATCTGACTCTGATACCATGTAGGATATGAGAAAATATGAAACTAAAATCCATAAAGCCCAATAATACCTACATGCAAAAAACCTGTCACAGAGAAGAAAAAGACAAGAAGAGGCAAGTGTTTGATCTAAAAACATGCAAATTATATTTTTAGAATAAGAAGAGATAATAAGTACAAAGAGATCAATCCTTATAAAAGGAGATTGAAACCCGAAAAGGGTAACCTAATAAGTTACTAAAGGTAACCTAAAGGTGAAAGCTATTTAATAATTATAAAATAATTATTAAATAGGAAAAGCTTAAAAATGCATAAAGAAAAATCTTAAGAAGGGAGAAAAGGTAATTTAATAAATGAAATTAAATTGTCATTTTTCTCTAACACTCAGTTCCTTCTTATATCTCCCTCTTACTAAGTAGTTTAGGATTTTTCTCTCTTTCTTTTATACTAGATTGATAAACATAGTACCTCCCTCTAATGATGATCTTTCTGGCTCTTTGATCAATGTCTCCCTCTTTCTTTTGACTTAATTCTTTGATCAATGTTTCCTCTCTAATCAGTAGATTAGTTTAGGACTTTCTCCCTCTTATCTCTTACACTTGATTAGTAAAACTCTTATTCTGATGATTATTTTAATATACTTTCTCCCTCTTTGACAACAATATATATATTTGAGGGCATAGACTAGTTGTAGCTATATGTATGATATGGATACTATATATTTGTAATTTGATTATGGCTAAAAGGATGCTAATGCCTATGCAGTGCTTTGGGAATATATACCTTGCCCAATGCAGGTTGATTGTGCTCCTATTTGAGAGAGTAACTAATTATGAATAGGTGGAAGGTAATTAATTTGAGGTAGAGTGTTCATAGTAGGGAATTGCAGTGGAGGGATGGTTTAGCTATTGCCTAAGGGTGGCATAGAAAAATAGTTGGTGAGGGGTGGTAGAGAATGTCTTTGTGAAGTTAGGGATGAAAGTTTCTGAGGCATGGACATGGATGTAGCATTGAAGGGGAGGCTAGTAGTAGGCCCTCATGCCATAGCAACATCCCAAGGTCCTAAAGGAAATGAGACCAAAGTATTTTGGCTAGTAAAAGAGGGATTAATAGTGATGTTTGGTGGGATGGAAGATTTGTATTTGACCCTAGTGGTGTCATTCTAGTAGTAAATGAAGTAGATGTGTTGTGAGATGGAAGGGAAAATGTAGTGTTGCTAGATCTAAAAGGAGAATTTTTTTAAGTAGAGAGATGAGTGATGGAAGTAGATGTAGATGATATACTTTAGGTTGGTTGAGATAAAGTATATACTAAGGATTGAGTGAGGATGGAATGAGTGTTTTGTGGAATGGGAGCAGTCACTTGGGTTGAGAGTATATTTGGGTCTACAGGTTCTATTTGTGGTGGTTGGTACTCACTATTGGGTGAGGAGAAAGGATCATAAGGGACAAATGACCTTACAAATGGTGGTTTCCACCCCAACAGGGGATGTGTAGGATCTATAATGTTGGGAGGTGGTGGGCATCCAAACTCAAAGGCACCAACATTGTTCCTTAAGAAATTTTCCATGATGGTTTCCTTATTTCGATCTATTATGGCATTAACAATGGTTGCATGGCCAAGTTGGTTGATGAAAGCATCAATATCTATTGAAGAACTTGTGTCTTGAGAGAGTTGTGGTGGTGGATCTAGTGGTGTCATGGAAACTATGGTGTAGGGCTGAGTTTGAGATGTACTATTGCTATGACTAGGATCCATATCCTTCTTTATCCATGTGTTCTTACTCAAATGTGTGGTATGTGGCATGGAATTCTGATTTTCCTAAGGATGGAATGTAAGAAGGATGATGTTAAATATATACGATGAAGTGATTTTCCTAAGTGTTACTAGGGTGGGTTGGTTTCTTGAGATGTGAATAAAATTAGGTACAAGTGTGTTTAATGATACCTTAGGAACCTAAATAATATTGTACTAAATGATGGAGACTATGTTTCCCTTAAATGTGATCCTGAACAATGTGGTGGTGGTATCAAACCCTAAGGTAGTCAAATGTATATTTTTAGAAGATAAAGAACGATAAAGTGTGTAACCTAACCTTTGGCTCAAGGTGATGTGGGACACAAGTTATAGCCCACCTAAGAAAATACTTAGTTTAAACGATAACTATGATGGTGAGATATATAGAAAGTATTTTTAGGGAAATAATGTTTTAAAGAAATGATGCTAAATTCTTCTAAGTAAGTGAGTAAATGGTGGAAGATACTAGGTTTTAATGATGCATGTGGAGGATTCTTTTAAGACTTAAGGTTGATGCACAAATGGGAGGAGGTGATCCTATTTTAAATGCTTGTATGGGGTAGTGGTTCCTACATGAAAGACTAAACCTATGAGGAATTTAGTGCACAAGTGTGCATGGAAAAAGAAAGACATAATTAGAGTTAGTAAACACTAGAGTAGTTGATAAGGCTATGGTTGACACCTCGTCAAAGAGTTAGGTTCTAAATTTTGTAATCACACTCAGTTTGTAATGTAATGTTTGAGCCATCTTTTTTAATGTGGTCTTGCTTGGCAATCCTTGGGTTAGGGGTGTTTTTTTTGTGCTCTACTTCTATTTCCTTTTAAAGTGTTATTGTTGGAAGTTTATCCTTTTTCAACTTACTCCTAGGTTGGCCTAACATGAGAGATAACCCGAAGAGATTTGATCACAACTATGGATTTTATAGGTAGTGACTATGCTAAGTATACCTTTTTTGACTTTGGGTTGGGAACATAAATCAATTGAGAAATAGCCAAGTTTCTAAAAAAAATGGTAAAGTTGAGTGAAGTGGGACAAACTAGACTTTTAGGATTTGTTGTGAATGAACTTGCTAACAATATTTTAGCCAAGAGTAAGGAGCATCTATTTTGAAGACAAAAGTGTTGTTTTCAGTCAAGTATGGTAAGTAACAAGGATACTTTGGAAAGAGAAAACTTTTGGATTAAGGAAAAAGGGTTTTTTTGCAATTGGATTTTGCTAGGAAGTGTGGTTTTGAGATAACAAGTATAGTTTTGGAAAAGGTAAGTATAAACCAAGGAAACAAAACATTGTTGCAAATGGACTTGCTAACAGCTGCTTGTATATGAAAAGATGGGGTCCTTCAAAGACAAAATGTGTTATTTTTTCGTCAAGTAGGATAGGTAACAAGGATATTTTGGAAAAGGACAAAATTTTGGACTAATAAAAAAAGGATTTTTAACTAGGACTTTCTTAGTGGTTTGTTGTTTGAAGGAACAAGTATAATTTTAGAAAAAGGGAAAGTTGAACCAATGAGACAAAAGTTATTCAAATGGACTTGTTAACAACTACTTTTTGAAATAAGAAAGATGGGATTCTTCTAATATGAGGGATTTATGAGCAAATAGTTTCTCAAAGGAAAAAGAAACTTTGAGAAAGACAAAAAAATTATCTCTTTAGCAATAGGATTTGATAATAACCATAGAATTGTGTGTTTTACAAATGTTTTTCAGGGGTATTGAGCACAAATAAGACAATTCAAACACATGCTTTATCCCTAAGGTCAATTTTTTTGGTTGAAATATGTTATTCCATGGCCCACAACTTGGTGTCTCATGATTCTCCTACAATATGTCCCTCTTTTCAAAGAGGGGAGTCTATACAAGATTCGATTGACAAATGATACACATCAAAGAATCTTCAAGGCATGACAAATAAATGTTCCCATTCTGTGGGAACAATGACCCTTTGAGATGAAACCCAAGTGGCCTCATGCCTCTACCAGGGGAGCACAATGGTGAGTAATATTGAGGGATGATATTTCCCTTGTACTGTGAATGAACATACCATGGATAAAATGAGGAAACTTTGACTAAGGGGGTTGTAAATGAGTTTGTGGTGTCTCACCAAATAGTTGTTACATATGTGATCCACTTAAGAATTTATTCCAGACATGTTGAAATCATGGGAAAGTTTTCCCACCTTAGGCTACCCCCAAAAACACACTGCTCAAACTTGGGTTATACAGCAAGAAAGTTTACATTTCCCCTCATTTATATACTAACTAGACTTTTTACTAGTTTCAACTTCTCACCAAAGGGGAAGTGCTTCCCAGAGGTGGATTAACTCACTAGAAGAACTCCTAGGTTGTTATAGATGATCTTGCTAACAACTTTTGGTACATACATCACATATTTTAAGCTCTTAAGATGCAAGAAATAAAGAAGACAAAGACGTGCTTGAGGGCACAATCTCATAACATGCAAGGCACTTGGTTCATTTCTATTTGGATTCTTTAGTATATCCTAACAAATTAGTTTTTGAAGACACACATGAGCTTAACATTCAATTTTTTCATTTCCAACTTTACAAGGGTCACCAACAAAGGGAAATCGAGTCAAAAAAAGTAAATCGATCGAGAAAGCTTTAAAAAGGAGGAAATAAAGGAAAGTTTATCTTTAAGGCATTCAAGATTTGATGGATTTATTTTAAGCCCCAAAATTTAACTGTTTATACATAATGTTGATTGCATTAGTTCAATTTAAAGAACTTTTCATTCAACAGTGGATTATTTAGTTAAGCTATTCAAGCATTTCCAGTTAAAAAAATATCCTAAAGACTTAGCCATTCATTCCATGAAAAACCAATATTTGTTCAATTTTAATCCTTGAAACACAATTATGGTGACAAAAACCTACAAGAAACCAATTAGTGTTTTGCTTCAAAAAATACATGCAATAGAGAAATGTCAAAATTTACTAAGTCAAAGTTGCAAATCCACAGGTTTAGGTAGCAATTCTGTAGGCACAAGAACATGTCAATGGTTGTAGGATTGATGTACAGGGACTAGTGAAAAGTGTAGGAAAAGTAGGTCGTGAGATAAAATGACATAGAGCAATCCCACAAAAAGGTGATCCCACGGGTTCTTGGAGGAGCATTCCCGTGAAAAGGTGTGTTGGTAGGTTTGACTAACAATAAAAAAAGTGGGTTTTTGAGGGTTGACTAATAGGTTGACACGTTCTCAATGGTATTTTGTTGTGATCCCACTGGCAAAGACTAATGTTCCCATGGGGATAAGGTTGGTGGGGATGTGGGGGCTATTTTTGTGACACATGGTGATGAGGGTTTGAGGCAAAGGGTAATCTTGCTTCTTTGGGTTTGCATCCTTGTTGGTGTATGGCTTCAATCCTGTTGTTGTAGGTTTGTGTTCTTGGGATGGTGGGATTGCAAACAAAGTGGGTTTTGAAGTGTTCTAAAGAAAAAATTGATTATATGGCTAGGAGCATGATTTCCAATGAGATACCTGTGTACCTGCAAAAATATTAGCAAACCACCTGCACACACCCTCAAGCACAAAACATCATTTTAGTTAGTTTAGCATAAAAGATAAAAAACATGATTATAGTGACCCAAATGTGGGGTCCCACTAGGTGTGCCAAAATGTATCACCTAATCTAGTTAGTGTAAAAGGAATACTAATACTAATAAGAACATTTCCACAACTAAACAAGCTAACACTTAACATAGGACCAAAGAAGACAATACAAAGGAAAGTAGACCAATGATGGTAAACTCCTCAAGTGCTTCTCATGATGACAAAGCTATGTCTCTCATGATAGGGGATGTATTCTCATAGTGTGCTCAAGCCTCAAGTGAATGGGTGATTATCAAATGCGTGTGTGGATGGGGTTTTCAGCAATGGAGGTATGGAGGGGTTTTAGCATGATGATGGTATTTTGGTAGTTTTTAGGCTCTCAAAATAGCATTATAACTTTGCAAAAGAAGTGGATGATCTTTGTCAAGGGAGAGAGTATAATTTATAGGCCAAGGGGTACTGAAATGGATGGTCAAGATGCAAGGATGGAAGAATGGTGAGGGAGGGATGAGATGTACTTTGTTGGATTCTGATTTAATAGAGTTTGAATAAACAAGTATGCAAGGCAAGAATGCATCTATGGTCATCTATCTCCAATAATGGACACAATTCACAAAGAACCTAAGACAACTATAAGGCTAGACCCTTCTTCTACTTCAGGCTTTTCAAAACCTAAGTGAGTGAACCTCTTAAGATCTAATTATGTGACTAGTGCAATAAGCATAATCAAGATTTAGAACAATAGATGAAACACCTAAATCTTCTATACTTAACCAAGAAATCACAAGAATGAAATAGCTAATAACATGACTCATGAAATTGGTAAGCTAAGTGAGGGTTAGACTTTGAATAGCTTTCAACATAAAAGGGCATAACATTTGATTAATAATGTTGAGTTCAGCGAAGCCCAAAATATTTAGTAGTAAGAATGAATTGATCCTATAATTGGTCAGTGTCTAATCCATTGGGCAATTCTATGAATCAAATACACACATATAGATACTTGAGACATATTCATATATTTAGATATCTAACCTATCCATTCACCTTGTAAATAGACATCTATCTTCATAAGAATTCTCACTACTTAATAAATATTCTCCTAACGAAACCTACAAGCCTATCAAGGTAAATAAGCATTTACCTAGTGCTTTGTTCCAATAGAAAACTTATCCAAACATACAACCTTAAGGGATTGCAAACGAGTTTAAGCTCTTTGTTCTTGAACACAAAACATTGTAGATAAAAAAGGAAGGACACAAGAATTAGAATGAAACTAAAGAGATTTCTGGTCAACAATATTCATTTCCTTGAAATTATACATTCATATGCCTGAAATTAAAACATAGAAATGCCTAAAAAATTAGAACTAGCTATATTATCTTCAGTACTATTCATACAAGAGAAATTGCTGAAGAAAATGTGGTTACAGAAATGAAAACAGATAAAAAATGGAACCATTGGTCTTATAGATCTAACAAAACTCAAGATTGGAACCCCTATGGTATCACAATAGTGAGTCCTTTTTTTCTTTCAAAACTAGAACCCCTACAATGGAGAAAGAAAGAGAAAGATATAGGAGGAAGTGAATTCTTGGATCTAATATGAAGATGACATGTGTCCGCTTGAAATTCCATCTCCTAGCAGTGAAAAGAATCTCTCTATAACTACATATCAAATCTTCAATCATTTTGGCCTCCAAAAACAAGAAATATCTAAGATATTTGATTGAAAGAACATAACTAATTTGATGCCAAACTTGAAACCAAGGTAAAGGTAAAAATCAGTTAAATATGACCTCTAGAAGCCAAGAAGACCTTTTAGAATTGATTTTCTTCACATTTAAACTTCAACAAGACTTCATATCTGGCTCCTAACGAACTTTGATGCACAATGAAATTGTTTTCCTATTCTACTGAGAATGCTAGAAATACATAAATCTTATTATAGGGTATGTGCAGGATCTTGGTGTGCCAAAAAGTGGCGATCTAAAAAATATGTAGTTCTGAAATGCCTCAAAGAATTTCAAAATCTATTCCCACTTTTTTCCCACCCATCCTGATACTAATTGAAAACAATTAATACCTTTATAATTCCTACTATATCTTTCAATACCAACCTTATAATGTGTTTTTGGCATGTTCTTATGTGTTTTTTACTTCAAGCATGTAGCTGACGACTTTTTTTTAACCAAAATTTGATGTAATGAAAAGCGTTTCTGAAGAATGTTCTTAGCTTTTCATAAATGTAAGTTTTGCCAAATTACAAGTTCAGTAAGTAATTATTACTTATTTTCTAATGGAGTTAGCTACAAAGTGCTAATTGACATACTGGTTGAAAAATAGCTATAACTTTCAAACCGTATAAGATTTGTGAAATCCAAAAGATGCATCACATTCTATGCTTTGACTAGTATAAGAAAAAAAGAAAAAAAAACTTAATTTTGATTTTTTTTTAACTAGTTAAGGTGGTCAGACACGGGAGTTTTTTAATTCTAAAAATAGTATAGTAGAAAATTCATAATTAATTATTTATTTGGAATAAAAATTGCCAAAAATATGCATCACATCCAGGCATGAGTCTACTTTTTATATCTAAAATTATATTTTAAAAAATTATCATTTGATTATGATTAAGGTGGTCAGACATACACCTACTTTTTATTTTTGCACTGAAATTTTTGTAGTACTGCATTAAAATCAAAACTTTTGACCAATCAAATAATTTTTACTCCAGATAAGGAGTTGTAGTTTAGAAACTAGATTTAATTTCTGATAGATTATCTTCTTACAACTTTTTGATATAAAGTCTAGAACTACTTTTAAATTATGTGTCAAGTTGACATAACCCTAATTTGCTGGTTTTTCACTGCCACTTAAGGCCATAGTTTGGTACACCATGATCCTGCACATACCCTATAACTTGAACTAGTGAAAACCTGTGAAAAATATGACCTCATATTTAGAAAGTACATTTCCTCCCAGTTCAAATAGTACATTAAAGTGCCTATTTTGGAAAAAAATTTCTCTTGTGGTAGCCATTTGAAATTTAAGCTCCTATGTCATGAACAGAGCTAAAAGAAAAGTTTAAATGATTATATAGTTGAAACTATATAAAAACCTTTTATTTTATTTAAATCTTTCCAATTGAAAAATCATGCATTAATTCATCCCTAAATTTGATTTTATATCATTTTCAAAATTCCCAGTCCACTGATGCCAAGTGTTGAAACTTGATTCGACAATCACCTTTTGAAATGCTTTTAATTAATTAATTGTTTTAATTCCTATAGCATTTCATAGTATCTTACTCAAGATTTCCTCCTTTGACAATCTCCTGATGACATGAGGAACACATTAGTATACACTTAATAAATTAATCTTTTAAATATTAATCCTTTAAATGATCTCATGACGAAGCAGTGTAACCCTCTTTGTTTTATGTTTATGCTCTTACAAATTTTGTAAGAGTGTAAAGCCTTCATCCTCAACCTCCCACTCCTACGACCTCAATGTAACATCATAGGCCTCTTAATTTCATCTTCTAACCTAATGATGGGCCTTCAGAATGCACCACATGTCCTCCTCCTCTTTGGTATTTGACATAGTCAAAATTTGTTGACTTTGGTGGCCGGATGGGCCCCTCCATGGAAGCAGTGGCTTCCATAAGATGTGTGTCTTTAAGACACTACAACATTCCACATTTAGGCTTTTGAAATATTTTAAAAGCTAAATCCCAATCAATGTGGGATATTGGCAGCAAATCCTTCTTCTATACTCTTGCCTTGGATGCAGGTGTGCCTACGTTGTTTTACTTCCTACCATCATGAAATGCCTATGCTCTTCCTTTGGTGTGGAGCGTGGCTCAAAATGTGGGTCTCCCTTTATACAATGGCTTCCTTATTCCTTGTTATCGATGCTTTTTTTGTGGGATCCAACTCTCATGGACATTATGGGAGATCCCCCTTTCTTGACATAAAGTTCTTTATTTTTTACATATGTTGGTTGGCCTCCTCACAACTCTTAATGCCACCATCAAATCATAGGGGATTCTACTATTGCCTTACTCTAAGACTCTCCTTTAAATTTCCTCTTATCTTCCTTGCACACCCTATGGCTCTCCTCAACTTGGACGTGAGGTTCTATCTTTGCATAGGTGAGTCCTGCCCCATATTCCTCCTATCGTGCCATGGAGATCTTCTGATGTTACATCATCCTCCTTCAATGCCATGGGTGGCTTGTGTTCCTTCAAATAGTTGTAGCTTCCCCATATCCAACACTTTCTTTTTCCCTTCTATCCAGAGATGAATATGAATTTGGAAAAAAATATTGGAAAGTAAGGAACTGACATATTTTGCACTACCATCTTTGTCACCTATACATGAAATCAAAATATCTCAAAATTCAATAATGTGAGTAGCATGAAGAAAAACCAAATTTCATTTATCCAAGATATTCTTGGCTCAATGGTTTTGTGAAGGAATGGAACTCTTGGAAATAAACAAGCATCCTATGTAGCTTGTAAAATAAAAAGGTTTCCACTTTAAGACAAAGTCCTCCTTAAAACTATAGTTCATACAGATGAATCACAACAATAATCTTCTTTCATCTCTAGTGTGTATGTGATATAGTATGCCATTTAATCTTGAGGAAAATACATGTTCACACAAAAAACATAATAATTACAACCATTATAATCCTTCTATGAAATTTTTTAAAACCCCAATGTCTTTATCAGTTTGATACTAGCAGGGCCCCAAAGCAGGTCTGACTAAAAAAAAATTGTTTTTGAACAATTGAACTATCAAACTGATTCATTGAACCCTTCATACTAATTAGAAGCAAGTTCGGCTATTGGTATATCATTAAAACTCATTTTATTACTTTATTGCAACTTGTGGACTTTGTGCCAAGAGGTCTTTTGACTGGCTTTCAAAACTAATCTGAACCTCTAATTAGGTTCTAAAATCAAACATACTAATTCTCTGTTCCACATACTTGCACCTTTTTAAACCTTGTCTAGTGAAAAATTCTTAGTCAAAAGATATTGACTGTCAAAGTTTCCCTCTTAGAACTGCCTGTAAGAAAATATGTTAGAAAACACTAAATCACTTTCAGATTTGGCTTGGAAAACTGGGTAAACTGACACTTGGGAAAACAAAAACTAGGGCGTTGATTATATGTTATGAGGACAATAAAAATCTTGGATTTTGGCTCATGAAAAATAAATATATGCATTTGGGCAATGGTCAAAGTGAGCTACTCAGAATTTGTAGAGTAGAAACACTAACAAAAAAGTGATTTTTGCAAATGGAATGGACTTGGGAAAGCATGCAAACAGATTCATCAAGACTTGAAAGTTGTCACACTTAGAGTATCTTTAGAGTAAAACATAGTGATACAATCCATTCAACCTCACCTATTACCAATTTCAAGCTATGACATCAAAAACAGGGGTATTGATCAATCTGCATTTCATGACACTAGTTAAACTTTATAAATTGCAAATGGAATCATGTTTGAAAACTAATCAAATAGATTCATCATAAGCTCAAATAAGGAAGATATAAATTCTCTAATCCCTAGAGTATGATGCAAAAAAAATTTTCTTATTTGGATTAACTAGTCAAAATTTATGATAGGTCAAACAAGGCCTTCTAGAATTTTGCACAATTTGCAAATGTATGAAAACAATAAACTATCAACTTTGAAGGGTTTGAAACCTAATCAAACAGACTCAAAATGACTTGAAAATTGGAATGTAGGTTCCTTGATATGCATATTACTATCCCTAAAGTGATGGGTCATCAAAAATTTCTGGGTTAAAGATATTCAAAGGCAAATTGGGCTTCCTATCATTGTTTGACACTTGGGAAAAAATGCATATTTAGAAATTGCTCAAAATAGGACTTCACAAAATGGCTCAGAATGACAATTTATCTTCATAAAACACATAGAGACACTATATACATGGTGTTAGAAACATTAAACACCTCATGGGCCTCAAATTAATGGTTAGGTACATATGCATCAAAAAGCATTTAAGGGCTCAATTTTCTCAATGGTACTCAAAATTAGTGCTTCGATTTTGAGTCCCGTCATAGGATAAGGGTTGGTCAAGGGAATAATGAGGGAGGTTGAGTATGTAAGAGGGATGTAAGAGTCATTAATGGCATGTAAGAGCCATTAATGCTCTTGGATGGGAATGGAAGAGGATAAAGGGGATATTTTGAATTTGGAAAGTTCTAACCCTTGCTTAAATTTTTTTACATGTTTAGGAGGGGGATTAGGATTTTCTTAGAAAGGGGTTAGGTGGGAAAGTGGCTTAGCTTTGATGGGATGGGTTTGGTATGTGGCTAAATGAGGTTAGTATGGGTGAATGGGATGGATTAGGAGTAAAGGTTGGTCATAGGGATGTTTTAGGGGTTTAGATATTTTATTAAATGATTTATTTAATAAAAGGAGGGTATGGAATTAAATTAAATATATTTGAGAATTTATTTTATTTAATATATTTATATTTAACTAGTTATGATATTTACATAGAATAATGACTTTGTTCTTCAACTCTTTATACTCAACTCTTCATTGAAGTTATTATTCCAGTAGTGAGAATAGCTCCAGTTTTTCATAACATTCTAGAGCATATAGTGATTTCTAAATAATAGTAGTAGTAGATACTTGGGATGTAGAGATCAAAAGGGAATGATAATGAATTCCTAGATCTCCACATGATAAATACACACACACACACACACACACACACACACACATATAGAGAGAGAGATTTACACAAACAGAGACATATATATACGCACACACATACATACATACATACATACATATATACATACATACATATATACATAGAAATATATACATACATACATATACATGCATGTATGTATGTATATATATAGAGAGATCTTTTTTAAGGTGCTTATTACATATTAGCTATACAATAGAAAAATAGATCCATCTGCATACATATTCCATAATCCAAATAATAAAATAATAAAACTCATTCAATTCGTGCTAAGCTACTTAGCTCCAGATCCTACATAAAAATAATGTTGATTGTCCATTTTATTGTACCTAATCTGATGACAATTCTACAAGAATTTGTAATAAATCCAACTAATTAGAAACTAGACCAAATTAACAGCAATATAAATAGATATTTGGGATTCTCACAGGGAGAGCATGTCAATACAATTCAAAACCTAAAAAATTTAAATCAAGTCATTTATTTGTAATTCTTTTAAGCTTTTATTAAGACAGACATAAAATACAAGGTTTGCTAGATCCAAACATTTTAGTTAAATTTACTGCCAAACATAGAAAAAATAATAACATAGTCCACTAAGTGTCCCAAAATGTTCCTAATTGGTAATACCATGTCTTAATTTGGCGAGTTACCTTTTCCCTTTCCCTATATGCTGTAATGTTTTTATTCAATAGCTTCCTTTTACGTTTAGCCTTTCGATGACTACAACTCCCCATTTAGAAAACAATATTGGGCACCTAGTCATGCATTATAGAACCTTATTCAATTGTATGGCCCCTAAGAAATAATTTATCTCCAAATCTGTGAAAATGACCCCCAAAAAGTGTGATTGGTGGGTCTAGAGCGACAAAGAATATTTTGGAAAAAGCATGCCAGTATTTTAGGTACCTGATCCCATATCGAGTATCCGATCCCATATTGGATACCCGATATGATATTGGGTACCTAGAATGGATACTCAAATTTTGGAGGGAAGTCAAAATTTGGAAAGTGTTGGCAATGTGAACAAATTTATACAAATGTTATTATATATTACTATTTTATTAAATATAATATTTATATATATAATAATTAGTATTAAATATAATATAGTAATATATATGATTATTATGAATATTATTATTACTATGATTTTTACTATTATTATTATTATTGAATATAATATAGTAATATATATTATTATGATTATTATTATTATATTTAATAGGATATTATATATGATTATTATATTTTATATATATATATATATATATATATGAATGATCATTATATTACATTATTATGATTTTTACTATTATTATTTAGTAGATGAAAAAGAATTGATATTTAGGAAAAGCATTCTAAATTTAAAAAATTGTATCATTGAATTTGAAACCAGGTTACCATTGGAAATACTCCATTTTTTAACAGTTATATATGGGCATTGATGACAAGTCCAATGAACAAGAATTTCAATGTGAATTTCATGATAACATGTCCCTAGGGGCCCTAAGACCTCTAAGGACCTATTTGGTTGTTTCAAATGTATCGAAAGGGGTCATATGATAACCTATGACCCCTTTTAATGCATTTCATGACAACATATGTCCCTACGGGCCCTAGGACCCCTAGGGACCCATTTGGTTGGTTTGAATGTGTTGAAAGGGGTCATAGGATAAAATATGACCCCTTTCAACACATTTCATGACAAAATATGCCCCTAAGGGCCCTACAATGCCTAGGGACTGATTTGGTTCGTTCAAATGTGTTGAAAGGGGTCATAGGTTAACCTATGGCCTCTTTTAATGCATTTCATCACAACATATGTTCCTAGGGGCCCTAGGACCACTAGTGACCTATTTGGTTTTTTCAAATGTGTCCAAAGGGGTCATAAGATAACATATGACCCCTTTCAATGCATTTCTTTATAGCATATGTCCCTATGGGCCCTAGCACCCCTATGGACCCATTTGGTTAGTTTGAATGTGCTAAAAGGTGACTCCTTTTGGCATAGTTCATGACAACATATGTCCCTAGAGACCCTAAGACCCTTAGAAACCCATTTGGTTTGTTTCAATGCATCAAAAGGGGTCATAGGTTAACATATGACCCTTCTGGACACATTTCATGACAACATATGTTTATAGGGGCTCTAGGGCCCTTAGGAACCCATTCAACTAGTTTGAATGTGTCAAAAGGGGTCATAGGTTAACCTTTTACCCCTTTCGATGTATTTCATGACAAAATATGTCCCTAAGGACCCTATGACCCTAACAGACCCATTTGGTCGGTACAAATGCATTGAAAGGGGTCATAGATTAACCTATAGATCCTTTTGACACATTTGATGACAACATATCTGCCTAGGGGGCCTAGGAACCTTAGGGACCTATTTGGTTGTATCGAGTATGTTGAAAGGGGTTACAAGTTAAACTATGACACCTTTTGATGCACTTAATGACAACATATGTACCGAGGGGCCCTAGGACCCCTAAGGTCCTATTTGGTTGGTTTGAATGCATTAAAAGGAGTCATACAATAACCTATGACCCCTTTTGATGGCTTTCATAACAACATATGTTCGTAGGGGCCCTAGAAGCTCTAAGGATCTAAAAAGGGGTCGTAGGTCTTTGAATGCAATTCACGACAACATATATCCCTAGCTATCCTAGGAGCCCTAGGGATTTATTTGGTTAGCTTGAATGCATTGAAAGGGGTCATAGGTAAATTTATGACCCCTTTAAATGCATTTCATGACAACATATCTCCTTATAGATCCCTACAGACCAATTTGGTTGGTTCGAATGGGTCAACCATTTCATAACAACATATGTCCGTAGGGGCCCTAGAACTATGTCAAAATGGATCATAACTTAACCTATGACCCCCTTCAAGGAATTTCATGACAACATATATCCCTGGGACTCCTAGGACCCCTAGGGATGCATTTGGTCTTTTCAAATTTGTCAAAAGGGGTAATATGATAGCCTATGACCCCTTTCGACGCATTTCACAATAACATATGTCGACAAGGGTCCTAAGACCCCTAGGGAACCATTTGCTTGGTTAGAACGCATAGAAATCGGTCATATGATAACTTATGACCCCTTTTGACACATTTCATAATAACATATGTACGTAGGGGTTCCTATGACCCCTAGGTATACATTTGGTTGTTTCAAATGCCTCGAAAGGGGTCATAGGTTAACCTATGACACCTTTCCACATATTTCTTGACAACATATGTCCTTGAGGGTCCTAGGACCCCTAAGGACCCATTTGATTGGTTCTAAAGCATAAAAAAGAGTTATATGATAACTTAAAACCATTTTCAGCACATTTCATCCTAACATATGTCCTTAAGGGCCCTAGGACCCCTATGGACCCATTTGGTTGGTTTGAGTGTGCCAAAAGAGGTCATAGACTAATCTATGATCCCTTTCAACACATTTGATTACAACATATAACCCTAAGGGCCCTGTGACCCCTAGGGACCCATTTTGTTTCTCTAGTGACTCTAGGATCCATAGGGATCCATTTGGTTGGTTTGAATGTGTCAAAAGGGGTAATAGGTTAGCCTATGACTCTTTTTGATGCTTTTCATGACATCATATGTCTTTAGGGACCCTAGATCACATAAAGGTCTAGTTGGTTGACTCGAATGTGTCGAAAGGGGTCATGGGTTAACCGATGATCCAATTCAATACATTTCATTACAACGTGTCCCTAGTAGCCCTAGGACCCCTAGCGGCCTATTTCATTGGTTCAAATGTGTTGAAAGGATCCATAGGTTAACCTATGACCCCTTTCGATGTATTTCATTGCAACATATGTCCTTAAGGGCCCTAGGACCTCTAAGGACAAATTTGGTTGTTTCAAATGCATCAAAAGGCGTCATACAATAACCTATGACCCATTTCAATCCATTTCATGACATCATATATCCCTAAGGCTCTTAGAACTCCTAGGGACCTATTTAGTTGGTTCAAATGTGTTGAAATGGGTTGTAGGTTAACCTATGACCCCTTTCAATGCATTTCATGACAACATATGTTGCTAGAAGCCCTAGGACCACTATGGACCCATTTGGTTGGTACAAATGCATTGAAACGGGCCATAGATTGACCTATGACTCATTTTGATGCATTTCATGACAACATATGTCCTTCGAGGTCCTAAGACCCCTATGGACATATTTGGTTGGTTTGAATACATCAAAAAGGGTCACAAGTTAACCTATGACATGTTTCAATGTATTTCATGACAACATATGTCCCAAGGGGCCTTAGGACCCATAGGGACCTATTTGGGTTGTTTGAATGCATGCAAAGGGGTTAAACAGTCACCTAAGACCCGTTCTAATTTTTTTCATAAGAGCATATGTCCATAGGGGCCATAAGACCCCTGCGGATGTTGAAAGGGTTTATAGGTTTCAATTCCTTTCGCAACAACATATATCCCTAAGTGCCCTAGGACCCTTTGGGACCTATTTTGTTGGTTTGAATGTGTTAAAAGGGGTCATATGTTAATCTATGACCCCTTTAGATGCATTTCATAACAAAATATGTCCCTAGGACTTCCTACGGTCCAATTTGGTTGGTTTGAATGGGTCACAAGGGGTCATAGGTTAACCTATGACACCTTTCGAAGCAACTAGCTCATCAAATTTTGTGCACACCAGCTCATCAACCTTATGCTCCTCCTAGTTCACAAGTTTCATGAAAACAAACTTGTTGGTATAGATTTAGTGAATCTTTGATCTCTATCATTATGCAACAATACACCATTATAAATCTTCTAATGCTCAACACATTTTGTGTTGCTTGACATCAACTATAAAATCTCTTGGCATCAACTACGGTTTACTAGTGCTCAGGATCAACTCAACTTTACTTGTCATCAACTATTTTTCTTGGCATCTACTAGAATTTTCTTTTACTTAGCTCCAACTGACTTTCTACTCAGCTTGCACTAACTTTTCTTGACACCTATTGTCCACTTGATCAAGCTTAGCAGACAAACTTTTTTTAACTTGTTCTTCTAAACTTTCCAAGTGTATCTAGCAATTTTTTAACCTTAACTAGATTATCAATACATCATGTCATCATTGTCTTAACTAATCCTTGTACTCATTACATAATCATAACTCAACCTTTCCTCTAGGTGTTTTGTCTACATCTTGTTGATCAAATCCTCCTCATCAATCAACTAAGTGATATTACTTGAATCTTATAAGCAGTTGTCTTACTAATAGATAGTAGGTTTTTCATCAATGACAAAACAATGATTGAAGGGTAAAAGTACATAGTTGTGTCACCTTTTAGGCTAACTTATTAGAATAACTGAATTTGAGTATTCCTATGCAAAAATTATTTTTTCTCAAACATATGATATAGATAAATTCATTTTAGCTAAGTTGCATATGGTCTCACACTATTCCAATTGGAAATATCTATTAAATACATGTTTTATACTAGTTTGTATCCAATTACTAAAGAAATAATATTTTTTTAGAAAACTAATGTTTCAATAACTCTTACAATTGTTTATGATATTTTTTAGTAAAATAAAGACACCATTTTATAGAGCTCAAAGTCAAGAATATTCTCATTTAGATTTTATCATTTTTTTATTAGATATAGTATATTATAATCAAAAAATTCTACAAGAACATATTTTAACACTCAAAAAGATGTCGCTTTTGAGAAAGAAAAGATATTAAATCATTTGAAAAAAAATTTAAAATGATATGAAGTTCTAGAGGAGAAAGTCCTCTTTTAGAATGTATAAGTTTTCTTCTAGTTAGAATAGATTTATTTTGAAAAATATGGTGAGAGATGAAAACTATTGATTTCAAGTGAGTTGAAATTTGAATCACAATAAAAGAGAAAATATAGGTCTAAAGTCAATTTTTATTTTTGATTGTTCTAACTATACGTGTTATCTATAACATAGTCTAAGTTCAAATAGAAATAAGTTTATTTCCATATAGTTTTGTGGTGGGAACTAAACTCTTAATTCTTCTAAACTTTCTAAGTGTAGCTAGTCATTTTGTAACCTTAAATAGATTATCAATACATCATGTCATCACTATCTTAACTAATCCTTGTATTTCATTACATAATCATAACTCAACATTTCCTCTAAGTGTTTTTGTTACATCTTATTGATCAAATCCTCTTCATCAATCAACTAAGTGATACTACTTGAATCTTATAAGTAGTTGTCTTACTAGCAGGTTTGACATCAGTGACAAATCAATGATTGAAGGGTATAAGTACATAGTTCTGTCACCTTTTAGGTTGACTTATTAGAATGACTAAATTTGAGTATTTCTGTGCAAAAATCATTTTTTCTTAAACATATGATCTAGATAAATTCATTATAGGTAAGTTATATATGGTCTTGCACTTTTCTAATTGGAAATATATATTAAATGCATGTTTTGTATTAGTTTGTATCCAATTACCAAATAAATATTATTATCTTAGGAAACTGATGTTTCAATAACTCTTACAATTTTTTAGTAAAATAAAAACACCATTTTATAGAGCTCAAAGTCAAGAATATTGTCATTTAGATTTTATCATTTTTTTATTAGATATAGTATATTGTAATTAAAAAATTCTATAAGAATGTATTTTAATATTCGAAAAGATGTCGATTTTGAGAAAGAAAAATTATTAAATCATATCAAAATTTTTTAAAAATTATATGACGTTCTAGAGGAGAGAGTCCTCTTTTAGAATGTATAAGTTTTCTTCTAGTTAGAAGAAATTTATTTTGAAAAATGTGGTGGGAGATGAAAACTATTGATTCCAAGTGAGTTGAAATTTGAATCACTATAAAAGAGAAAATATAGGTCTAAAGTCGATTTTTATTTTTTATTATTCTTGCTATATGTGTTATCTATAACATAGTCTAAGTTGAAATAGAAATAAGTTAATTTCTATATTGTTTTTTGGTGGGAACTAAACTCCTAATTTTTAGCATTTTTTAGCAACTAAAAAATTTTCTATAAAAATTAAGAAAATATATCCTTTATTATTCCAAATAATTATTCAAAATTATAATCTTAAACTTCAACCATTTCAACACATTTCATTAGTTTACTTTATTTTCAAATTCTAACTAAGAATACCAGTTTTATGTCATTGAAGGTGAATAGTTATACTTTTGTTAGCCTTTTTCTTTACAAAAGAGTGACACAGGTTTGTACTTTTACCCTGAAACACATAGTCTTCTTCAACAATCTCCCTTTTTGGCATTGATGGCAAACCAAACTGATCAACCAAGTCAATCAAATGATGAACATCTTGTTCAACCAAACTGACTAGGTTAAAATAGTAAGAAAATACCAAAAAGAAAACTTGTATTGAAAATTTTCCCTTTATTAGCAATGTACATCTTTTGATTAGGCTATAAAACTCTTTCTTATTAATCATTCTGAGTGTAAGATTTGAACAAATATGTAAATCAAATCCAAAAAGCTCAAGAATACCTTCATGCAAAAAACCTATCATGGAGAAGAAAAAGACAAGAAGAGGCAAGGGTTTGATCTAAAAAAACACAAATTGTATATTCAAAATAAGAAGAGATTGAAGAGATAATAATAACAAAGAGATTAATCCTTGAAAATGGAGATCGAAACTCAAAAATGGTAACCTAATAAGTTACTAAAGGTAACCTAAAGATGAAAGCTATTTAATAGTTATAAAATAAACAAAGCTAAAAAATACATAAAGAAAAACCTTAAGAAGGTAAGAAGGGAGAAAAGGTAATTTAATAAATGAAATTAAATCATGCATTTTCTCTAACACCCCCCCTTAAGATGAACAACAATGCAAAAAAGGAAAGGAACTATAATGAAATGCTAAAAGAAAACTTGGGTCCTGTCAACAAGGTCTGATGAGGTAGCCAATCACAATAAAATCTATGTGAAATAGAAAAATAGAAAAGACCTAGTGGGAAAAACCCTACTCTAAAAAGAGATAGCAAAAAAAACTAGTGAAGGATAGCAAAAGCCTCCAACTAGAGGAATGTTCTAGAAAATAGGAACAAAGAGAGATAATGAAGAAAACCACTAAAGCATGAAGAAGTTGTAAACCCTATCAAAAAGAAAGTGTTGATCTATAGAACCTCCTCAAAAATAGTATGAAAAGAAGAGTGTCTACATGGTAGATGATCCATCTCACCAAAATGCAATTGCCTAGTACATAGGATCAAACATAAAATACATAGCTCACTCAAATGAACCAAGGAAGCATTAGAAACAATAGAAGAACCCCCCTTAATGAAAAATAGGGTGAGGTAATAGGCAATTGACAAAGTAGGCAAAAAATCTCTTGTGAAATAGAAAGAACCAAGAACATCGAGAGTGAGGAAGAGATACACACACCTATAAAGGCACGTGTCACTAACACATCATGGGGCTAATGTCATGGAAGGGAAACTCACTTGAAAAAAGAAGAGGGCACTAAATACAAATTGATTATCCCCTCATGGTACTTTATAAGATAGTGTGAGTACAATAAATCAGAATGATGAAAAAGATCCTGAAAAGAAAGGAGAGGCACTTTATCTTAGTCTGTTTGCATAAAAATATTTACTAATAATATCAACAATGATAAAAAAAAAGGACAAAGAGTTAATAAAATAGATAGCACAACCCAATCATGCTATAAAAATGATCCCTGGACCTAAAACACCCATGATATCCACCATAGAGAAAAAAATAAAAACCATGACAGAAAGAGCATGGAGTAGAATCTAGAAGAAAGTATAGTATTTATAAAAAGTAGATAGAACCATCTTTCCAAAAATATAACATTCTCAAAAAATGGAGATGAGACACTAGAGATATGCCCTCCAAAGTGATAAATTGAACAACTAGCTTTGACTGCTAAAACAAGCAACCAAATTGTATCAAAATTAGAAAATACCTACACCAATGTCTCTATCTTGGAACTAGCTTTTTGATACATTTTTCAGATTGAAAAAATATATCTGTATGCTCAAGTTATGGAGAAAAAACCAACAAGGCCCCTTGAAATGCAAAAAAAATATTGTTTAATAATAAAATAATAAAAAAGTAAAAAAGTTGTCATCACTGCACCACAAAAGTAGTGGCAGCAAGGTGACAACTAGGCTACAAGAGGTTGGTGGTGGGAGGAGCTACCATGGTAGAGCCACTACAAAGCCACTGCGGCACCACTCGTAGTTGGTTGTAGTGAAGCTAAAACGACCACCGAGCTACAATAGTCTATGGACCACTAGTAGTTACTACTGACCACTGGTGGCTTCCCTAATTGCAGTGGCAAAAAATGTTGCCAAATTTTTTTTTTTGTATTTTTTAAAATTTCCCACCTCAAAACACATGCTAGAGGTTGTATGGCCCTGTTGGGAAAATTTTTTTTTCCTCGTAGATCAACTTTGTCCAAAACAAATAAACTTTATATTGAAACAAAGGTTTTGACACCTTCTAGATCCATCTATGAAGTTTGTTTAGCCTTAAACTGCTCCAAAAATTGGTGACCCCCATATTTTATCAAGAAATACCCAAAAAACACTAGATCTGATCTGCCAAACCCTTGTTCTCCTTTTTTATCCAAATACCAAACAAGCTACAGTAGATCTGACTCTGATACCATGTAGGATATGAGAAAATATGAAAATCAAATCCATAAAGCCCAAGAATACCTACATGCAAAAAACCTGTCACAGAGAAGAAAAAGACAAGAAGAGGCAAGTGTTTGATCTAAAAACATGCAAATTATGTTTTTAGAATAAGAAGAGATAATAAGTACAAAGAGATCAATCCTTATACAAGGAGATTGAAACCCGGAAAGGGTAACCTAATAAGTTACTAAAGGTAACCTAAAGGTGAAAGTTATTTAATAATTATAAAATAATTATTAAATAGGAAAAGCTTAAAAATGCATAAAGAAAAATCTTAAGAAGGGAGAAAAGGTAATTTAATAAATGAAATTAAATTGTCATTTTTCTCTAACACTCAGTTCCTTCTTATATCTCCCTCTTACTAAGTAGTTTAGGATTTCTCTCTCTTTCTTTTATACTAGATTGATAAACATAGTGCGTCCCTCTGATGATGATCTTTCTGGCTCTTTGATCAATGTCTCCCTCTTTCTTCTGACTTAATTCTTTGATCAATGTTTCCTCTCTAATCAGTAGATTAGTTTAGGACTTTCTCCCTCTTATCTCTTACACTTGATTAGTAAAACTCTTATTCTGATGATTATTTTAATGTACTTTCTCCCTCTTTAACAACAATATATATATTTGAGGGCATAGACTAGTTGTAGCTATATGTATGATATGGATACTATATATTTGTAATTTGATGGATTGTGAGATTTTTTAGGGGGGGTATGTATTCATTTATTATTTGTGGATGAGAGAGATATACATAGAGCAGATTATTCTTTGGGGTGGGATATGTATGTATGGACTTATAATTGCATGAGTATGGTTAAGATGTGAGTTTTATATATTTTTAGATGTATATGAGAGACTAATGTGTTTGTATACAGGATGTGATGTTTGATGAGAGATATGATATTGCTGATAATTTTTGATGCAAGATGTTATACTTGATGAAAGATATGATATTGTTGATAGTTTGTGATGCAGGATGTGATAGATTTTGAGGATGATAATGGTTTTGATAGCACATGTTGTGATCTATTTTGATAGATATGAGATGGTGTGATTGTCTTTGATAGTGTAGGATGTGATTTTCTATGATAGTGTTGATATGATGTGATTTTTTGTGAGAATGCAGAATGTGATTTGCTATGATAGTGTAGATATGATCTAATGTGCTTGGATGTGATTTGCTATAATAGTGCAGATATGACGTGATATGCTTTGATGTGATTTTGATGATGTGATTTCATTTTAATAGTACCAATATGATGTTTATGATGATGAGAATGTTTATACTAAGTTGTTAACTAAATAGGAATGAAGATAAAGTGAATATGGGTTTTAGGAGGGTGACACAAATTTAAAATAAACACAAACTAAAGATGAATCACATATTTTAAAATGAATAAAAACTAAATATGAATCATAGATTTTAAAATGAACACAAACAAAAGGTGAATCATAGATTTTAAAATGAATACAAACTAAAGATTAATCACATATTTTAAAATGAATACAAACTAAAGATGAATCACAGATGTTAAAATGAACACAAACTAAAGATGAATCACATAATTTAAAATGAATACAAACTAAAGATGAATCACATATTTAAAATGCACACAAACTAAAGATTTATCACAAATTTTAAAATGAATACAAACTAAAGATGAATCATGGATTTTAAAATGAACACAAACTAAAGATGAATAATGGATTTTAGAATGAATACAAAATAAAGATGAATCACAACTTTTAAAATGAATACAAACTAAATATGAATAATGAATTTTAAAATGAACACAAACTAAAGATGAATCATAGATTTTAAAATGAACACAAACTAAAGATGAATCACATATTTAAAATGAACACAAACTAAAGATGAATCACAGATTTAAAATGAACACAAACTAAAGATGAATGTGATAACTAATTTGAACATTGTGAGGATAACATATGCGAAGTGAATTATAGAGTGTGAGGATATCTATCAGTGGGTAAAAGATCTAAATCTTATGATGGGGACATATGGTAAGAGAAATTCAAAATTGTGATAAGAGTAAATGAACGCAATTTATGATAATACAACATGCTAAAGTCTAGGATGTAGGGATACAACAAAATAGAAATAACTAATGAAGGTGACAATGAGATATAGGAAAATTTATGATGATGGGATAGTACAACCAAAATCTAAAACTAGGATAATGATCGATGATAAAAATGATCATAAAACATAGGAGATACTAAATCTAAGGAGGAGGATGTTCGAAAATGATTGACCAACAAACTCGTAGTTAGAAGGATAGTGGACATAGAGCTAGGATAGTGACTTAAGATAAGGAGAATATGAGGGTGGTGGTGAAACCTTAATTTAAGGGATGAGAGTTTGTGAGAGAAGGATAATGAAGATAGTGCCATGTTTGATGAGAAAAAGGGAATCAAAAGATTTTGATACTAGAAAGAGCTCAAGGTTGAGAGAGATAGGTAATGTAAAGGAAGAGGGTAGCAAAAGAGAGTAGGAGAAGGGTTTTGAAGGGGATGTAGGAATGGCTTTTGGTGACAATAGGGAAGGTAAAAAGAAGAATAGGAAAAAGATGTGGGGGGGGGGGGGGGGGGGGGAGTGAATGGTTAGACCATATCACTAATTGGTAATGACCATAGGCAAGGGGTAGGACCAATATGCACAACTTTAGACAAGACATGTGTAGAATGTTCAAGTGAAACGGATTAAGTAGGGAATCATATGGAAGGGAAAGGTTAGGTTGGGGGGATAAGAGTTATGAGGGAGTAGGGAGGAGAGGATAGGATTTTAAGAAAAGATGTAGGAGGGGGTGAGGATGAATATTCCTAGGGGGGATATGATCATGTGAGTCTTTGTATGGGAGAAAATTATGAGAGCGAGGGGATATACTTGGAAGCTTTGAGCATGGGGTACTTCATGAAGAAGTACCAACATGTAGTGTGAGCACTTCATTTGATATAGGAATATTAGGCATCTACGAAGGTTACTAAGAACATCAAGGCCTTTTCCCCAATATTACATAGGACTAACTCAAACAAGCACACAAGGATTTTCCCATCATCATACATGAGTCTTAGAGAGACTAGTGTGGGAACGATGCTGGCTAATCCACAAGCAAATGATATTTCCCAAGTGCATCATGTGATCATTAGTGAAAACATGTTTGGAATATGCAAGGGTGATATCTGATTGACCAACAAGAAGGAAAAGACTATGGTCAACAATCATGCCTTTGAGTTGCCCAAGTCAAAGCACGTGATGATATGAAAAGACCATGGCAACCTTGAGGAGAGGACAACTAAAATCACATGGAAGTGACCAATCAAAATACAGAAAAACCAAAGATTAGAAGAAAGAAAAAATGTATGAAAAAAGTAACATTTTGCTAAAGAGATCGAGATGATTGGATATTGACGAGCTAAAAATAAGGAAGAAACATTTAGAAAAGGACTTTAATGATAAGACATTTAGGATACTGACAAAAAGGTATAACAATTTTTTTTTTCTATAGATGACGAGCTAGGGACATAGGTTGTAACAATAAGACCTAAACAATATGTACAAGCATGACTATACAATGAATGGGGATGCTGGAACATATGAAAAAATATAGTAGTGGGTATGTGTAGGAAGGGAGAAAGCTCAAGATGAGGGGATAACATTGTTGTGATATAGTTATTGTTATAGGGGCATGATACATAAAGCACAACTTTTGTTACAAGGAATAGGATATTGCTATATTTACAAGATTATGATACATAGGATACTATTGTTGGTACAAGAATATGGTACATAGGGCATGGCTATTGTTACAAGGATATGGTATATATACCATTACTATTGTCACAAGGATATGATACATAGGAGTGATACAAAGGATAAGTTACACCTAATAGGATATGTAGAGTACAAGGCTAAAATACACCTGAGATGATACATGTGGTAGAGTACAATGGCAAGGTAGATATATGAACTACATATATAATACAAGATCTTGGTGGTGCGATAGGTTGTAGATCTTGAGATAGGGCTTGGATTAGATTAGCATGTTGTTGATTGGGTAAACACCATTTCAAAAATTCACATGCATCATGCTCTAGAGTAGGCCAATAATACCCAACTTGAAGGATTTTCTTAGCTAGAACTATCTCGCTCATATGACCATTGCAAAGTCCAGCATGTAGCTCTTTGAGAGCCATTGTAGCCTCATTTTGTTCTAGACATTAGGAGAGAGTATCATGATAACCATGCCAATATAGGGTTTGGGTGATGATAGTATAATTGGAAGCTCTATGAATAAGGTTCTGGTGTTAGGTTCATGTGAGATGAAGAGATATGATACCATTTAGTAGGTAAGCATGAATTTCATGGTACCATGGGGATTGGGGACCAACCAAGATGCATACTTGTGTTGACTCATCATTCTCAGATGCAGGCTCGTGTAGCTGCTTGACCAAGAATTTATTTTGTGTAACCTCATGCAGTATTTCCAAAAAGGAACTGATAGTGGCCATGGCATCTATTGCCTTAAGTTTTAGCCTAGGTATCTATGTGAGCTAAATTTGAGTAAAATATTCCTTTAATTGATCAACCAACTCTTTGTAAGGTAGTAGCTTTTCATTCTTGGTTTGATATTCATTCAGGGCTTATTTGATGATAAGTTGAGAATCTCCATAGACTTGTAGCTCTATGATATTCCATTCAATGGCTATTTTGAGCCTTAGAACAAGGGCCTCATACTCTAAGATGTTATTGGTACACTGAAACTATAGGTTAAGAGTTTTAGGAATGTAATCTTCTTGAGGTGTGACCAAGAGTATGGTAGCACTAGAGCCATGGGATGTGTAAGATCCATCAAATTATAACTTCCAGCATGGTTGTTCTTCTATCAAATAGAGGTGTTCATCTAGGAATTCCATAATGAGAGGGTGGTCTATAACCAAGGGTGCATCTTCCAAGTGATCTATAATAGCCTGGCCTTTGATGGCCTTTATGTCAACATATTAGATGTCAAATTCACTAAGAAGCATGACCCATTTAGCCAAGCACTCTTTGAGTACTGTGCAAGATAACATATATTCTAATGGATCAATTTTGGATATTAGTTGCATAGTGTGTCTCAACATGTAATGACACAATTTTTGAGTGGTGAATATCATAGCTAAGAAAGATTTTTCCATTGGTGTGTAATTCAGCTCATATCCCACGAAGGTATGACTAATGTAGTAAAGAGCCCTTTCCATTCTTGTATCATCAAGTTGTGCTAGAAGAGAACCTAGTATTGTGGGAGTAGCTATAATGTATAATATGAGTGGATGCCCTACAACCAGAGGAACCAAAATAGGTAGGTTACCCAAGCATTGCTTAATGAGATCAAAGTTGCATTGGCAAGTGGGGTCCCACCTAAAGTTCTGATCCTTTTATCAACGAGCTAGGAGATGAATCGTCTAATTGATTGTAGTTTCCCTTGAAGAGAATGAAGGTGCTTGAGTGTCTTAGGAGGGGCCATATCTATGATTTCTTTGAACTTTTAAGGATCAATCTCAATACCACACCATGATACAATGAATCCTAGGATCTTTCTTGAGCTAATGTTGGAGACACATTTCATAGGATTGAGCATGAGATGATATTTAGTCAATCAATCAAACACTTCCTTGAGGTGAGACAGGTGATCAAGGGAATTAAGAGATTTGACTAAAATATCATCTACATAATCTTCAACAATCTTATGGATTAGGTCATGGAAGATGACTATCATGGCACATTGATATGTTGCCCTGGTGTTCTTTAGCCCAAATGGCATCATGTTATAATAGAATGTTCCCCAAGGTGTGATAAATGCTCTCTTATGTTGGTCTTCCTCTACTATCTAAATCTAGTTGTATTCAGAGAAACCATCCCTGTTTGATAAGAGCTCATGGCCTATGGTGAGATCAACAATCATGTCTATATTTGGTAATAGGAAATCATCTTTCAAACAAGCTTTATTGAGATCTCTAAAGTTTGTTCAAATTTTGATATCACCAAAAGGTTTTGTAATAGTTACCATGTTGGAAATCCATTTAGAATAGTTAATTGGGTGAATGATTTTTTCCTCTAGCAATTTTTCTAACTCCACTTTAACCAACAAAGTACTTTGGGGTGCATCTTATGAAGCTTTTGCTAGACAGGTTTGGCCCTTGGATCAATAGCCAAATGGTGTACTACTAACTTGGGGTCCAACCCTAGTAGGTCTTGATAGGACCATGCAAAGTGACAAACATTTCATAGAGGACTTCAATGAGAAGATCTACCTACTCAGGTGCTAGAGATAACACAATATATGCAATATGTGCTATCTCAGTCAGATTGATATTGACTAGTCTAGTTTCTTTTGTCAAGACTGAAGATATAGGAGGCTTATGCTCCTATGGGGTAAGGATGAAATCTCTATCTTTAGGTGCCTCTAAGAGGTTTTCACCATTAGTTACATTCTTTATTTTCATTTCATTTTTTGAGTCATCCAATGGTGCCCCAGAGGAGTTTTCACCAGAGGATGTTTTTCTTTTTCTTTTTTTCTTGTTTTCTTTTTTGTTTCCTTTTTCAACTCAATTTTGTGACTAGAGACTTCCTCCTCCCCAAAGTAAACTATTGGATCTTGTTTGTAGACATATGTTGATGGTGGTGGTAGTTTTCTATGTAGTGTTTATGGCCCCATGAATTTAAGGAGTGCATTCTTGATAGAAAATTCATCAACACGGACAACACTTGGTTGGTCCCAATCAATGAGTTTAGGGTAAGCAAGTGGCAGGTATATAAGATTTAGGGACAATTGGTAAAGCATGGAGGATCTTAAGAAAATTTTGTCAAGGAAAATATCATCGTAGGATTTCTTTTCTACTTCCTTGGGAATGTCTTCAACCTCAATGAGACTATTTTGGATGTTTATGAAGGCATGGTCTTCTTCTATAGTGCCCCTAGTTATGTGGAGTCCATAGCCTAAGCCCTTCTTTTTCTTTTCTAGGTATTGCTTCTATAGGCTACCTAATACTTGATTCTAGACTTCCTAGACCACCTCCTTGATAATCCCATTGCTCAATGGCTAGGAAATGTGACCATGGGTACTTTTGTTTAAGGTGATCAAGCAATTCTTCATTTTTTGGAGGTGGCTCTTTGTATAGCCATGTGTTGATATCTAGAGCAATTTCCTGTCCATCAAGGATATCATTGGTGATAAATGTAGTAGGGCCCATCTGTTTGAGTTGAGAGTAGTATCTGGACTTGGTTCTTGATGTGTCAAGCACCCTTGAGTATGCAAATCAAGTGGTAGAGCACTGAAAACAAAAGCATCTATGAGACCATATTCACCACAACCTTGTAGTTTATCTTAATAATGGAAAGAGTCAAGGCTAAAATTGTATTTAGATTGTGGTAGGTGCTAGAGGAACTAGCCATGGTGTGGCCAATTTTGATTTTGGGACAATGGTTGGTGTATGAAGCTTTGACTGCATTGTAATAAGTAAAGGGTTTAGGATCTACATGGATGGTTACTTCAGTGCCATTATGTAGGAATTTGACAAACAGATGATATGTGAATGGAATAGCCTTCATGGCATGAATCCATGGTCGGCCAAGGAGGATGTTGTATGGCAGGTTAAGATTAACTACATGAAAAACTATTTCTTGAGTGGCTAGGCCAACTTTGAGAGGGAGAAAGATGGTTCCTATAGTGCTGCACTCCAAGTTGTCACATGCTTTGATGGTGATTACCTCATTAATGATTTCTACCTTAGTGTATCCTACCTATTTGATAAATCTTAAAGTACATAGATTTAAAGCCAATCCATTATCTATCATGACACATTTGACTAAAAATTTAGAAACCATGACAACTATTTGAAGTGGAAGGATATGATCAAGTTCAACTACTGGGATGTGAGAGGTTTTGAAGGATAAAGAACATGATGTAGAAAGATGGCCAACTAAGTTGTAGAAATTGGTTGCATTTATGTTAGTGGGGATGCATGACTCATGGAGAGTATTGTCAAGGATCTCTTGATAAACTGAGCTCATTCGTAAGAGATCTAGAATAAAAATTTGAGCTGGTGTGTTTCCAAAGTATTCCAAGATATAATATTATATTGTTTTTCAATATGAAGGTGCTCTGGATGGAGGTGGTCTTGATGGTGTGGACACAGGTGGGACAGTTATATTGAGTCAATCTTGGTGAGTAGTAATTACACATTGTGTATCTAGGCCATTGCTGTTTATAACATTGATGGATGGCTCAACTTGTGATATGCATCTGATAAGGCTCCCATAGTCCAGATATTCTAAGGTATAGTTTTGAGACTTATCTTGATTATTGCCTTGTTTAATTTGAGCATTATTTTGTTTGTTGGGAGGAGTCTTTGTAGGTGCTTTTCCTATGTTTGTTTTATTAGGAGGAAAAGAATTTTCATATATCATCAACCTTGCATTGGGTGAAGCTTGTGCCCCCACTGTGATCTCTTTCTAATCATAAATGTCTTGGACATAATCTTTGAGTTGCATGCACTTGAGGGTGTTATGTCCTTTGACATGATATAATTTGAAAAACTCATCATCCTTATACTAGGATGCTCTAGACTAATTAGGTTCCAAGGGTTGTGTCTACAAATATCAAACAAGATTATCCTTTGCTAGTTTTTCAAATATTGCATCAAGGGGCTCTCCCAATGGGGTGTACATGTCTGGTTGTCTCTAAACATGTTTAGGTCCAGCTGAAAGTGTGATGGCATTAGTTTAATTGTGATGGGTGGGTACTTGTTGATTGTTCTACATAGATAGTTGCTGATATACAAGGGGTTGTTGTTGATAAGGTTTTTATTGACAAAATGTGATGGGAATGTTGGCAACTACTCCAATGATATGAACATTTTGGGTGCCAATGATGCCATCTGTCACTATGTTTTTGTTTTTATTCCAATATTACTTTTTGTCATTTCTTGGGCCTAGCTCTTGGGTTTTTTCTTTGTAATGTTTGATGACACCATCCTTGATGAGCCCTTGTTCAAGTCCCATCCATTTTTCCTTAATGTCTTTGTATGTTTGTAAATAGTTCATAACCATGTGATGGGTAAGACTAGGATGTGCATTATTTATGAACATTTTGACAAAGTGATGTTCTAGGATGGTACATGAGATCCTAGTTGCGAGGGTTTTCCAATGTTGTAAGTATTCTGCAAGGCTTTCTCCTCCTTTTTTCTTTGTATGAACTAAGTTTACTATAGATAACTCATTTTTGACAAGATGAGCATATTGAGCCACAAAGGCTTCAGTAAGATTAGCTAAGGTTTTAATGGTAGCCCTGGGGATATGACAACCACTCTAGGGTTGGCCCACCTAAGATTTTCAAAAAAAGTTACATGAGGAATATACCATTCTAAACCACTTCTTGGAAATGCATATAGAATTCTTTGACATGTGTGACTGGATCACTTTTCCCTCTAAATTTATCAAACTTGGGGATCTCAAAGTGTTTAGGAAATGGTGTCATTGTGATGGTTTTGTCAAATGGATATTGGCAATCATTTTCAAATTTAAAAGCTTTGGAATTTGTACCATCTTTGAGGGCCTGAGAGTATTTTTCATTTCGTCCCATTTGGTGTTTACAGGTGGGGGAGTAGATGTTCCTAATCCAGGTGCCTCTAGTGTGGGATATGTAGCAGAGTTTGAAGGTTGATACGGGACACCTTGACTACCATATGGTGGATGTGGAAAAATAGGGTTTATAACTAGTGGGATGGAAGTGATGGGCTATTGGAATGTAGTTTGTGTATACTGTTGCATCTACTTGATAGACTATGGATGGGGCTAGTAAGTATGAGGTTGTTGTCCTACTAGATAATTCTATGTGGATACCTAAGCATACCATTGGGATGATGATTATGGCTGAAAGGGTGGTAATGCCTATGCCATGCTTTGGGAATATATACCTTGCCCAATGTAGGTTGGTTGTGCTCCTATTTGAGAGAGTAACTAATTATGAATAGGTGGAAGGTAATTAATTTGAGGTAGAGTGTTTATAGCAGGGAATTGCAGTGGAGGGATGGTTTAGCTATTGCCTAAGGGTGGCATAGAAAAATAGTTTGTGAGGGGTGGTAGAGAATATCTTTGTGAAGTTAGGGATGAAAGTTTCTGAGGCATGGACATGGATGTAGCATTGAAGGGGAGGCTAGTAGTAGGCCCTCATGCCATAGCAACATCCCAAGGTCCTAAAGGAAATGAGACCAAAGTATTTTGGCTAGTAAAAGAGGCCTTAATAGTGATGTTTGGTGGGATGGAAGATTAGGTATTTGACCCTAGTGGTGTCATTCCAGTAATAAATGAACTAGACGTGTTGTGAGATGGAAGGGAAAATGTAGTGTTGCTAGATCTAAAAGGAGAATTTTGTGAAGTAGGGAGATGAGTGATGGAAGTAGATGTAGATGATATACTTAAGGTTGGTTGAGATAAAGTATATACTAAGGATTGAGTGAGGATGGAATGAGTATTTTGTGGAATGGGAGCAGTCACTTGGGTTGAGAGTATATTTGGGTCTACAGGTTCTATTTGTGGTGGTTAGTACTGACTATTGGGTGAGGAGAAAGGATCATAAGGGCCAAATGACCTTACAAATGGTGGTTGCCACCCCAATATTGGATGTGTAGGATTCATAATGTTGGGAGGTGGTGGGCATCCAAACTCAAAGGCACCAAAATTGTCCCTTAAGAAATTTTCCATGATGGTTTCCTTATTTTGATCTATTATGGCATTAACAATGGTTGCATGGCCAAGTTGGTTGATGAAAGCATCAATATCTATGGAAGAACTTGTGTCTTGAGAGAGTTGTGGTGGTGGATCTGGTGGTGTCATGGAAACTATGTTGTAGGGCTGAGTTTGAGATGTACTATTGCTATGACTAGGATCCATATCCTTCTTTATCCATGTGTTCTTATTGAAATATGTTGTAGGTGGCATGGAATTCTGATTTTCCTAAGGATGGAATGTAAGAAGGATGATGTTAAATATATATGATGAAGTGATTTTCCTAAGTGTTACTAGGGTGGATTGGTTTCTTGAGATGTGAATAAAATTAGGTACAATTGTGTTTAATGATACCTTAGGAACCTAAATGATATTGTACTAAATTATGGAGACTGTGTTTCCCTTAAATGTGATCCTGAAAAATGTGGTGGTTGTATCAAACCCTAAGGTAGCCAAATGTCTATTTTTAGAAGATAAAGAAGGATCAAGTGTGTAACCTAACCTTTGGCTCAAGGTGATGTGGGATACAAGTTATAGCCCACCTAAGAAAATACTTAGTTTCAAGGATAACCATGATGGTGAGATATATAGAAAGTATTTTTAGGGAAACAAAGTTTTAAAGAAATGATGCTAAATGCTTCTAAGTAAGTGAGTAAATGGTGGAAGATACTAGGTTTTAATGATGCATGTGGAGGATTCTTTTAAAACTTAAGGTTGATGCACAAATGGGAGGAGGTGATCCTATTTTAAATGCTTGTATGGGGTAGTGGTTCCTACATGAAAGACTAAACCTATGAGGAAATTAGTGCACAAGTGTGCATGGAAAAAGAAAGACATAATTAGAGTTATTAAACACTAGAGTAGTTGATAAGGCTATGGTTGACACCTAGTCAAAGAGTTAGGTTCTAAATTTTGTAATCACACTCAGTTTGTAATGCAATGTTTGAGCCATCTTTTTTAATGTGGTCTCACTTGGCAATCCTTGGGTTAGGGGTGTTTTTTTTGTGCTCTACTTCTATTTCCTTTTAAAGTGGTATTGTTGGAAGTTTATCCTTTTTCAACTTACTCCTAGGTTGGCCTAACATAAGAGATAACCCTAAGAGATTTGATCACAACTATGGATTTTATAGGTAGTGATTATGCTAAGTATACCTTTTTTGACCTTGGGTTGGGAACATAAATCAATTGAGAAATAGCCAAGTTTATAAAAAAAATGGTAAAGTTGAGTGAAGTGGGACAAACTAGACTTTTAGGATTTGTTGTGAATGAACTTGCTAACAATATTTTAGCCAAGAGTAAGGAGCATCTATTTTGAAGACAAAAGTGTTGTTTTCAGTCAAGTATGGTAAGTAACAAGGATACTTTGGAAAGAGAAAACTTTTGGATTAAGGAAAAGGGTTTTTTTGCAATTGGATTTTGCTAGGAAGTGTGGTTTTGAGATAACAAGTATAGTTTTGGAAAAGGTAAGTATAAACCAAGGAAAAAAAACATTGTTGCAAATGGACTTGCTAATATCTGCTTGTATATTAAAAGATGGTGTCCTTCAAAGACAAAATGTGTTATTTTTTTGTCATGTAGGATAGGTAACAAGGATATTTTGGAAAAGGACAAAATTTTGGACTAAGGAAAAAAGGATTTTTAACTAGGACTTTCTTAGTGGTTTTTTGTTTGAAGGAACAAGTATAATTTTAGAAAAAGGGAAAGTTGAACCAATGAGACAAAAGTTATTCAAATGGACTTGTTAACAACTACTTTTTGAAATAAAAAAGATGGGATTCTTCTAATATGAGGGATTTATGAGCAAATAGTTTCTCAAAGGAAAAAGAAACTTTGAGAAAGACAAAAAAATTATCTCTTTAGCAATAGGATTTGATAATAACCATAAAATTGTGTATGTTTTACAAATGTTTTTCAGGGGTATTGAGCACAGATAAGACAATTCAAACACATGCTTTATCCCTAAGGTCAATTTTTTTGGTTGAAATATGTTATTCAATGGCCCACAACTTGGTGTCTCATGATTCTCGTGAAATATGTCCCTCTTTTCAAAGAGGTGAGTTTATACAAGATTCAATTGACAAATGATACACATCAAAGAATCTTCAAGGCATGACAAATAAATGTTTCCATTCTGTGGGAACAATGACCCTTTGAGATGAAACCCAAGCAGCCTCATGCCTCTACCAGGGGAGCACAATGGTGAGTAATATTGAGGGATGATATTTCCCTTGTACTGTGAATGAACATACCATGGATAAAATCAGGACACTTTGACTAAGGGGGTTGTAAATGAGTTTGTGGTGTCTCAGCAAATAGTTTTTACATATGTGATCCACTTAAGAATTTATTCCAGACATGTTGAAATCATGGGAAAGTTTTCCCACCTTAGGCTACCCCCAAAAACACACTGCTCAAACCTAGGTGATACAGCAAGAAAGTTTACATTTCCCCTCATTTATATACTAACTAGACTTTTTACTAGTTTCAACTTCTCACCAAAGGGGAAGTGCTTCCCAGAGGTGGATTAACTCACTAGAAGCACTGCTAGGTTGTTATAGCTGATCTTGCTAACAACTTTTGGTACATACATCACATATTTTAAGGTCTTAAGATGCAGGAAATAGAGAAGACAAAAATGTGCTTGAGGGCACAATCTCATAACATGCAAGGCACTTGGTTCATTTCTATTTGGATGCTTTAGTGTATCCTAACAAATTAGTTTTTGAAGACACACATGAGCTTAACATTCAATTTGTTCATTTCCAACTTTACAGCGGTCACCAACAAAGGGAAATCGAGTCAAAAAAAGTAAATCGATCGAGAAAGCTTTAAAAAGGAGGAAATAAAGGAAAGTTTATCTTTAAGGCATTCAAGATTTGATGGATTTATTTTAAGCCCCAAAATTTAACTGTTTATACATAATGTTGATTGCATTAGTTCAATTTAAAGAACTTTTCATTCAAAAGTGGATTATTTAGTTAAGCTATTCAAGCATTTCCAGTTTAAAAAATGCCCTAAAGACTTAGCCATTCATTCCATGAAAAACCAATATTTGTTCAATTTTAATCCTTGAAACATAGTTATTGTGACAAAAACCTACAAGAAACCAATTAGTGTTTTGCTTCAAAAAATACATGGAATAGAGAAATCTCAAAATTTACTAAATCAAAGTTGCAAATCCACAGGTTTAGGTAGCAATTCTATAGGCACAAGAACATGTCAATGGTTGTAGGATTGATGTACAGGGACTAGTGAAAAGTGTAGGAAAGGTAGGTCGCGAGATAAAATTTCATAGAGCAATCCCACAAAAAGGTAATCCCACGGGTTCTTGGAGGAGAATTCCCGTGAAAAGGTGTGTTGGTAGGTTTGACTAACAATAGAAAAAGTGGGTTTTTGAGGGTTGACTAATAGGTTGACACGTTCTCACTAGTATTTTTTTGTGATCCCATTGGCAAAGACTAATGTTCCCATGGGGATAAGGTTGGCGGGGATGTGGGGGCTATTTTTGTGACACATGGTGATGAGGGTTTGAGGCAAAGGGTAATCTTGCTTCTATGGGTTTGTGTCCTTTTTGGTGTATGTATTCAATCCTGTTGTTGCAGGTTTGTGTTCTTGGGATGGTGGGATTGCGAAAAAAGTGGGTTTTGAAGTGTTCTAAAGAAAAAATTGACTATATGGATAGGAGCATGATTTCCAATGAGATACCTATATACCTGCAAAAATATTAGCAAACCACCTGCACACACCCTCAAGCACAAAACATCATTTTAGTTAGTTTAGCATAAAAGATAAAAAAACATGATTATAGTGACCCAAATGTGGGGTCCCACTAGGTGTGCCAAAATGAATCACCTAATCTAGTTAGTGTAAAAGGAATACTAATACTAATAAGAACATTTCCACAACTAAACAAGCTAACACTTAACATAGGACCAAAGAAGACAATACAAAGGAAAGTAGACCAAAGATGGTAAACTCCTCAAGTGCTTCTCATGATGAAAAAGCTATGTCCCTCATGAGAGGGGATGTATGCCCATAGTGTGCTCAAGCCTCAAGTGAATGGGTGATTATCAAATGTGTGTGTGGATGGGGTTTTCAACAATGGAGGTATGGAGGGGTTTTAGCATGATGATGGTATTTTGGTAGTTTTTAGGCTCTCAAAATAGCATTATAACTTTGCAAAAGAAGTGGATGATCTTTGTCAAGGGAGAGAGTATAATTTATAGGCCAAGGGGTACTGAAATGGATTGTCAAGATGCAAGGATGGAAGGATGGTGATGGAGGGATGAGATGTACTTTGTTGGCTTCTGATTTAATAGAGTTTGAATAAACAAGTATGCAAGGCAAGAATAAATCTATGGGCATCTATCTCCAATAATGGACACAATTCACCAAGAACCTAAGACAACTATAAGGCTAGACCCTTCTTCTACTTCGGGGTTTTCAAAACCTAAGTGAGTGAACCTCTTAAGATCTAATTATGTGACTAGTGCAATAAGCATAATCAAGATTTAGAACAATAGATGAAACACCTAAATCTTCTATACTTAACCAAGAAATCACAAGAATGAAATAGCTAATAACATGACTCATGAAATTGGTAAGCTAAGTGAGGGTTAGACTTTGAATAGCTTTCAACATAAAAGGGAAAAATATTTGATTAATAATGTTGAGTTCAGCGAAGCCCAAAATATTCAGTAGTAAGAATGAATTGATCCTATAATTGGTCAGTGTCTAATCCATTGGGAAATTCTATGAATCAAATACACACATATAGATACTTGAGACATATTCATATATTTAGATATCTAACCTATCCATTCACCTTGTAAATAGACATCTATCTTCATAAGAATTCTCACTACTTACTAAATATTCTCCTAATGAAACCTACAAGCCTATCAAGGTAAATAAGCATTTACCTAGTGGTTTGTTCCAATAGCAAACTTATCCAAACATACAACCTTAAGGGATTGCAAATGAGTTTAAGCTCTTTGTTCTTGAACAAAAAACATTGTAGATAAAAAAGGAAGGACACAAGAATTAGAATGAAACTAAAGATATTTCTGGTCAACAATATTCATTTCCTTGAAATTATACATTCATATGCCTGAAATTAAAACATAGAAATGCCTAAGAAATTAGAACTAGCTATATTATCTTCACTACTATTCATACAAGAGAAATTGCTGAAGAAAATGTGGTTACAAAAATGAAAAAACATCAAAAATTGAACCATTGGTCTTATAGATCTAACAAAACTCAAGATTGGAACCCCTATGGTATCACAATAGTCAGTCCTTTTTTTCATTCAAAACTAGAACCGCTACAATGGAGAAAGAAAGAGAAAGATATAGGAGGAAGTGAATTCTTGGATCTAATCTGAAGATGACATGTGTCCGCTTGAAATTCCATCTCCTAGCAGTGAAAAGAATCTCTCTATAACTACATATCAAATCTTCAATCATTTTGGCCTCCAAAAACAAGAAATATCTAAAATATTTAATTGAAAGAACATAACTAATTTGATGCCAAACTTGAAACCAAGCTAAAGGTAAAAATCAGTTAAATATGACCTCTAGAAGCCAAGAAGACCTTTTAGAATTGATTTTCTTCACATTTAAACTTCAACAAGACTTCATATCTGGCTCCTAACGAACTTTGATGAACAATGAAATTGTTTTCCTATTCTACTGAGAATGCTAGAAAAACATAAATCTTATTATAGGGTATGTGCAGGATCTTGGTGTGCCAAAAAGTGGCGATCTAAAAAATATGTAGTTCTGAAATGCCTCAAAGAATTTCAAAATCTATTCCCACTTTTTTCCCACCCATCCTGATAATAATTGAAAACAATTAATACCTTTATAATTCCTACTATATCTTTCAATACCAACCTTATATGGCCATCTTTAAAACATCCTGAAAATGTGTTTTTGGCATGTTCTTATGTGTTTTTTTACTTCGAGCATGTAGCTGATGACTTTTTTTAACCAAAATTTGATGTAATGAAAAGGGTTTCTTAAGAATGTTGTTAGCTTTTCATAAATGTAAGTTTTGTCAAATTACAAGTTCAGTAAGTAATTATTACTTATTTTCTAATGGAGTTAGCTACAAAGTGCTAATTGACATACTGGTTGAAAAATAGCTATAACTTTCAAACCGTATAAGATTTGTGAAATCCAAAAGATGCATCACATTCTATGCTTTGACTAGTATAAGAAAAAAAAAAAAAAAAAAACTTAATTTTGATTTGTTTTGAACTAGTTAAGGTGGTCAGACACTGGAGTTTTTAAATTCTAAAAATAGTATAGTAGAAAATTCATAATTAATTATTTATTTGGAATAAAAATTGCCAAAAATATGCATCACATCCACGCATGAGTCTAATTTTTATATCTAAAATTATATTTTAAAAAATTATCATTTGATTATGATTAAGGTGGTTAGACATACACCTACTTTTTATTTTTGCACTGAAATTTTTGTAGTACTGCATTAAAATCAAAACTTTTGATCAATCAAATAATTTTTTCTCCAGATAAGGACTTGTAGTTTAGAAACTAGATTCAATTTCTTATAGATTATTTTCTTACAAATTTTTGATATAAAGTCCAGAACCACTTTTAAATTATGTGTCAAGTTGACATAACCCTGATTTGTTGGTTTTTCACTGCCACTTAAGGCCATAGTTTGGTACACCATGATCCTGCACATACCCTATAACTTGAACTAGTGAACGCCTGTGAAAAATATGACCTCATATTTAGAAAGTACATTTCCTCCCAGTTCCAATAGTACATTAAAGTGCCTATTTTGGACAAAATTTGCTCTTGTGGTAGCCATTTGAAATTTAGGCTCCTAAGTCATGAACAGAGCTAAAAGAAAAGTTTAAATGATTATATAGTTGAAACTATATAAAAACCTTTTATTTTATTTAAATCTTTCCAATTGAAAAATCATGCATTAATTCATCCCTAAATTTGATTTTATATCATTTTCAAAATTCCCAGTCCACTGATGCCAAGTGTTGAAACTTGATTCGACAATCACCTTTTGAAATGCTTTTAATTAATTAATTGTTTTAATTCCTATAGCATTTCATAGTATCTTACTCAAGATTTCATCCTTTGAAAATCTCCTAATGACATGAGGAACACATTAATATACACTTAATATATTAATCTTTTAAATATTAATCCTTTAAATGATCTCATGACGAAGCAGTGTAACCCTCTTTGTTTTATGTATATGCTCTTACAAATTTTGTAAGAGTGTAAAGCCTTCATCCTCAACCTCCCACTCCTACGACCTCAATGTAACATCATAGGTCTCTTAATTTCATCTTCTGACCTTATGATGGGCCTTCAGAATGCACCACATGTCCTCCTCCTCTTTGGTATTTGACATAGTCAAAATATGTTGACTTTGGTGGCCGGATGGGCCCCTCCATGCAAGCAGTGGCTTCCATAAGATGTATGTCTTTAAGACACAACAACATTCCACATTTAGGCTTTTGAAATGTTTTAAAAGCTAAATCCCAATCAATGTGGGATATTGGCAGCAAATCCTTCTTCTATACTCTTGCCTTGGATGCAAGTGCGCCTACTTTGTTTTACTTCCTACCATCATGAAAAGCCTATGCTCTTCCTTTGGTGTGGACTGTGGCTCAAAATGTGGGTCTCCCTTTATACAATGGCTTCCTTATTCCTTGTTATGGATGATTTTTTTGTGGGATGCAACTCTCATGGACGTTATGGGAGATCCCCCTCTCTTGACATAAAGTTCTTTATTTTTTACATATGTTGGTTGGCCTCCTCACAACTCTTAATGCCACCATCAAATCATAGGGGATTCTACTATTGCCTTACTCTAAGCCTCTCCTTTAAATTTCCTCTTATCTTCCTTTCACACCCTATGGCTCTCCTCAACTTGGACGTGAGGTTCTATCATTGCATAGGTGAGTCCTACCCCATATTCCTCCTATCGTGCCAGGGAGATCTTCTAATGTTACATTATCCTCCTTCAATGCCATGGGTGGCTTGTGTCCCTTCAAATAGTTGTAGCTTCCCCATATCCAACACTTCTTTTTTTCCTTGTATCCAGAGATGAATATGAATTTGGAAACAAATATTGGAAAGTAAGGAACTGACATATTTTGCACTACCATCTTTGTCACCTATACATGAAATCAAAATATCTCAAAATGCAATAATTGAGTAGCATGAAGAAAAACCAAATTTATTTTATCCAAGATAGTCTTGGCTCAATGGTTTTGTGAAGAAATGGCACTCTTGGAAATAAACAAGCATCCTATGTAGCTTGTAAAATAAAAAGGTTTCCACTTTAAGACAAAGTCCTCCTTAAAACTATAGTTCATACAGATGAATCACAACAATAATCTTCTTTCATCTCTAGTGTGTATGTGATCCAGTATGCCATTTAATCTTGAGAAAAATACATGTTCACAAAAAAAACATAATAATTACAAACATTATAATCCTTCTATGAAATTTTTTAAAACCCCAATGTCTTTATCAGTCTGATACTAGCGGGGCCCCAAAGCAAATCTAACTAAAAAAAAATTGTTTTTTAACAATTGAACTATCAAACTGATTCATTGAACCCTTCATACTAATTAGAAGCAAGTTTGGCTATTGGTATATCATTAAAACTCATTTTATCACTTTATTGCAACTTGTGGAATTTGTGCCAAGAGGTCTTTTGACTGGCTTTAAAAACTAATCTGAACCTCTGATTAGGTTCTAAAATAAAACATACTAATTCTCTGTTCCACATACTTGCACCTTGTTAAACCTTGTCTCGTGAAAAATTCTTAGTCAAAAGATAATGACTATCAAAGTTTCCCTCTTAGAACTACCTGTAAGAAAATATGTTAGAAAACTTTAAATCACTTTCAAATTTGGCTTGGAAAATTGGGTACACTGACACTTGGGAAAACAAAAACTAGGGCATTGATTATATGTTATGAGGACAATAAAAATATTGGATTTGGGCTCATGACAAATAACTAGATGCATTTTGTGAATGGTCAAACTGAGCTACTCAGAATTTGCAGATTAGAAACACTAACAAAAAAGTGATTTTTGCAAATGGAATGGACCTGGGAAAGCATGCAAACAGATTCATCAAGACTTGAAAGTTGGGACACTTAGAGTATTTTTAGAGTAAAACATAGTGATACAATCCATTCAACCTCACCTATTACTGATTTCAAGCTATGACATCACAAACAGGGGTATTGATCAATCTGCATTTCATGACACTAGTTAAACTTTATAAATTGCAAATGGAATCATGTTTGAAAACTAATAAACTATCAACTTTGAAGGGTTTGAAACCTAATCAAACAGACTCAAAATGACTTGAAACTTGGAACGTATGTTCCTTGATATTCATATTAATATCCCTAAATTGATGGGTCATCAAACATTTCTGGGTTAAAGATATTCAAAGGGAAATTGGGCTTCCTATCATTGTTTGACACTTGGGAAAAAATGCAGATTTAGAAATTGCTCAAAATAGGACTTCACAAAATGGCTCAGAATGACAATTTATCTTGATGAAACACATAGAGACACTAAATACATGGTTTTAGAAACATTAAACACCTCATGGGCCTCAAATTAATGGTTAGGTACATATGCATCAAAAAGCATTTAAGGGCTCAATTTTCTCAATGGTACTCAAAATTAGTGCTTCGATTTTGAGTCCCGACTACCTCAAAGAGGAGCACAAGGATTGTTCTTGTTTAAAGCTAGTAGGGAAGTGAAAATTTTCACAAGGAGGATGAGTTTCAGAGGATAGGATAAGGGTTGGTCAAGGGAATAATGAGGGAGGTTGAGTATGTAAGAGGGATGTAAGAGTCATTAATGGCATGTAAGAGCCATTAATGCTCTTGGATGGGAATGGAAGAGGATAAAGGGGATATTTTGAATTTGGAAAGTTCTAACCCTTGCTTAAATTTTTGTACATGTTTAGGAGGGGGATTAGGATTTTCTTAGAAAGGGGTTAGGGGGCCAAGTGGCTTAGCTTTGATGGGATGGGTTTGTTATGTGGCTAAGTGACGTTAGTATGGGTGAATGGGATGGATTAGGAGTAAAGGTTGGTCATAGGGATGTTTTAGGGGTTTAGATATTTTATTAAATGATTTATTTAATATAAGGAGGGTATGGAATGAAATTAAATATATTTGAGAATTTATTTAATGTAACAGAGGAGTAGGGTTTTAATTGATAACTTGATTTTGGGTTATCATTTGATTTTATCAATTGGACTATAGTTAATTAATTTAATTAATTAATTGGAGGATGAAAAATAACTAATTAAATAATAAATATTCAATTAGTAATGTCTTAAGAGATGACAAAATACAATTTCCTAATGATGCAATCAGATTTAGGTGCCTACACATACATACATACAAATCCTCCACAAAAATAATGTAGAGCAAGAAAAATGGATAGAGTTCATGAGAAATTTTACAAAAAAATGTCATAGTAGATATTTTATGAAAGAAACAAGCAATAACCTAGTTAAATGGGTCTAGATGTTGATTATCTCAGTTGATATATATGTATATTTAACTAGTTATGATATTTACATAGAATAATGACTTTGTTCTTCAACTCTTTATACTCAACTCTTCATTGAAGTTATTATTCCAGTAGTGTGAATAGCTCCAGTTTTTCATAACATTCTGGAGCATATAGTGATTTCTAAATAATAGTAGTAGTAGATACTTGGGATGTAGAGATCACAAGGGAATGATAATGAATTCCTAGATCTCCACATGATAAATACACACACACACACACACACACATATATACATATATAGAGAGAGAGAGATTTACACACACACAGACATATATATACACACACACATACATACATATGTACATATATACATACATACATATATACATAGAAATATATACATACATACATATACATGCATGTATGTATGTATATATATATAGAGAGAGATCTTTTTTAAGGTGCTTATTACATATTAGCTATACAATAGAAAAATTGATCCATCTGCATACATATTCCATAATCCAAATAATAAAATAATAAAACTCATTCAATTCGTGCTAAGCTACTTAGCTCCAGATCCTACATAAAAATAATGTTGATTGTCCATTTTATTGTACCTAATCTGATGACAATTCTACAAGAATTTGTAATAAATCCAACTAATTAGAAACTAGACCAAATTAACAGCAATATAAATAGATATTTGGGATTCTCATAGGGAGAGCATGTCAATACAATTCAAAACCTAAAAAATTTAAATCAAGTCATTTATTTGTAATTATTTTAAGCTTTTAATAAGACAGACATAAAATACAAGGTTTGCAAGATCCAAACATTTTAGTTAAATTTACTGCCAAACATAGAACAAATGATAACATAGTCCACTAAGTGTCCCAAAATGTTCCTAATTGGTAATACCATGTCTTAATTTGGCGAGTTACCTTTTCCCTTTCCCTATATCCTGTAATGTTTTTATTCAATAGCTTCCTTTTACGTTTAGCCTTTCAATGACTACTACTCCCCATTTAGAAAACAATATTGGGCACCTAGTCATACATTATAGAACCTTATTCAATTGTATGGGCCCCAAGAAATCATTTATCTCCAAATCTGTGAAAATGACCCCCAAAAAATGTGATTGGTGGGTCTAGAGCGACAAAGAATATTTTGGAAAAAGCATGCCAATATTTCAGGTACCTAATCCCATATCGAGTATCTGATCCCATATTGGATACCCGATTATTAAATATATTACTATTTTATTAAATATAATATTTATATATAGAATTATTATTATTAAAAATAATATAGTAATATATATGATTATTATGAATATTATTATTACTATGATTTTTACTATTATTATTATTGAATATAATATAGTAATATATATTATTATGATTATTATTATTATATTTAATAGGATATTATATATGATTATTATATTATATATTATTACCTATATATATATATATATATATATATATATATATATATATATATATATATATATATATATATGATCATTATATTACATTATTATGATTTTTACTATTATTATTTAGTAGATGAAAGAGAATTGATATTTAGGAAAAGCATTCTAAATTTAAAAAATTGTATCGTTGAATTTGAAACCAGGTTACCATTGGAAATACTCCATTTTTAAACAGTTATATATGGGCATTGATGACAAGTCCAATGAACAAGAATTTCAATGTGAATTTCATGATAACATGTCCCTAGGGGCCCTAAGACCTCTAAGGACCTATTTGGTTGTTTCAAATGCATTGAAAGGGGTCATATGATAACCTATGGCCCCTTTTAATGCATTTCATGACAACATATGTCGCTAGGGGCCCTAGGACCCTTACGGACCCATTTGGTTGGTTTGAATGTGTTGAAAGGGGTCATAGGATAAAATTGACCCCTTTCAACACATTTCATGACAAAATATGCCCCTAAGGGCCCTACGATGCCTAGGGACTGATTTGGTTGGTTCAAATGTGTTGAAAGGGGTCATAGGTTAACCTATGGCCTCTTTTAATGCATTTCATCACAACATATGTTCCTAGGGGCCCTAGGACCACTAGTGACCTATTTGGTTTTTTCAAATGTGTCCAAAGGGGTCATAAGATAACCTATGACCCCTTTCAATGCATTTCATGACAACATATGTCCTTAGGGGTCCTAAGACCCCTAGAGACCCATTTGGTTGGTTTGAATGCATCGAAAGGGGTTATACGATAACCTATGACCCCTTTCGATGCATTTCATGAAAATATATATCCATAGGGGCCCAAGGACCCATAGGAAACCATTCAGTTCGTTTGAATGTGTTGAAAGGGGTCATAGGTTAACCTATGACCACTTTTAACGCATTTCATGACAACATATGTCTCTAGGGATCAGAGGACCCCTAGGGACCCATTTAGTTGGTTTGAATGTGTCAAAAGGGGTCATACAATAACCTATGACCACTTTTGATGCATTTCATGACAACATGTCCCTAGGGGTCTCAAGAACCATTTTGTTGGTTTGAATGTGTCGACAGGGGGTCATAGTTTAGCCTATGACCCCTTTCGACCCATTTCATGACAAGATACATCCCTCGAGGCCCTAGGTCCCCCAGGGACTCATTATGTTGGTTTGAATGCAATGAAAGGTGTCATAGGTTAACCTATGACCACTTTCAATGCATTTCATGACAACATATGTCTCTAGGGGTTGTAGGACCCCTAGAGGCCTATTTGATTGGTTTGAATGTGTCAAAAGGGACCATAGGTTGACTTATGACCCCTTTCAATGCATTTCATGCCAACATATGTCTTTAGGGGCTATAGAATGCCTAGGGACCTATTTGGTTGTTTCGAATACATCAAAAGAGGTCATATGATAACCTATGACCCCTTTCAACATATTTCATGACAAAATATATCCCTAAGGCCCCTAAGACTCCTACAAACCTATTTCATTGGTTCAAATGCATCAAAATGGGTGGTAGGTTAACCTATGACCTATTTCAATGCATTTCATGACAACATATGTCCCTAGGGGCCCTAGGACCCTTAGGGAATCATTTCGTTGATTCGAATGTGTTGAAAGGGGTCATAGGTTAACCTATGATCCCTTTCAACACATTTCATGACAACATATTTTCCTAGGGGCCCTAGGACCCCTACAGACCCATTTGGTTGGTACAAATGTGTAGAAAGTCATCATAGATTAACCTATGACACCTTTTGATGCATTTCATGTCAACAAATGTCTTATTTGGTTGGTTCAAATACATCAAAAGGGGTCACATGTTAACCTATGACACCTTTCAATGAATTTACTGATAATATATGTCACAGGTGGCCTTAGGACCCCTAGGGACCTATTTGATTGATTTGAATGCATAGAAAGGGGTCATCCAATAACTTCTAACCCCTTTTGATGCTTTTCATAATAAAATATGTCCCTAGGGGACCTAGGACCCCTACGGTTGTCAAAGTGGGTCATAGGTTAACATATGACCCCTTTTGATGCATTTCATGACAACATATATCCCTAGGTGTTGCAGGCCCCCTGGATACTTATTTGGTTGCTTTGAATGCATTATACAGGTCATACGTTAATCTATTACCACTTTAGATGCATTTCATGACAACATGTCTCTAGAGGTCCATATGGACCAATTTGGCTGGTTCAAATAGATCAAAAGGGTTCATAGATTATTTTGATGCATTTCATGACAATACATGTTCCTAGGGGCTTTAGAACTATGTTAAAAGGGGTCATAACTTAACTTATGGCCCATTTCAATGGATTTCATGACAAAAAATATCCCTAGGGTTTATAGGATCCCTAGTGACCTATTTGGTTTTTTTGAATTCATTAAAAGGGGTAATATGATAACTTATGACCCCTTGCAACAAATTTCATGACAACATATGTCCACAAGGGTCCTAGGACCCCTACAGAACCATTGGGTTGGTTTGAATGTCTAGAAATAGGTCATACAATAACCTATAACCCCTTTTGATGAATTTCATAACCAAATATGTCCCTAAGGGTCTTAGAACCCCTAGGTACACATTTGTTTGGTTTGAATGCCTCAAAAGGGATCATAGGTTAACCTATGATACCTTTTGACATATTTCTTGACAACATATGTCTCTAAGGGTCCTAGGACCCTTAGGGACCCACTCTGTTGGTTCTAAAGCATCAAAAGGGGTTATAAAATAACCTAAAACCACTTTCAATGCATTTCTTTACAACATATGTCCCTATGGACCCTAGCACCCCTATGGACCCATTTGGTTACTTTGAATGTGCCAAAAGGTGACTCCTTTTGGTACATTTCATGACAACATATGTCCCTAGAGACCCTAAGACCCTTAGAAACCCATTTGGTTTGTTTCAATGCATCAAAAGGGGTCATAGGTTAACATATGACCCTTCTGGACACATTTCATGACAACATATGTTTATAGGGGCTCTAGGGCCCTTAGGGACCCATTCAGCTAGTTTGAATGTGTCAAAAGGGGTCATAGGTTAACATTTGACCCCTTTTGATGTATTTCATGACAACATATGTCCCTAAGGACCCTATGAACCTAACAAACCCATTTGGTTGGTACAAATGCATTGAAAGGGGTCATAGATTAACCTATAGATCCTTTTGACGCATTTGATGACAATATATCTCCCTAGGGGCCCTAGGACCCTTAGGGACCTATTTGGTTGTATCGAATATGTTGAAAGGGGTTACAAGTTAAACTATGACACCTTTTGGTGCACTTAATGACAACATATGTCCCGAGGGGCCCTAGGACCCCTAAGGTCCTATTTGGTTGGTTTGAATGCTCTAAAGGAGTCATACAATAACCTCTGACCCCTTTTGATGGCTTTCATAACAACATATGTTTGTAGGGGCCCTAGAAGCTCTAAGGATCTAAAAAGGAACCTATGACCCCTTTGAATGAATTTCATGACAACATATATCCCTAGCTACCCTAGGAGCCCTAGGGATTTATTTGGTTAGCTTGAATGCATTGAAAGGGGTCATAGGTAAATTTATGACCCCTTTAAATGCATTTCATGACAACATATCTCCTTATAGATCCCTACAGACCAATTTGGTTGGTTCGAATGGGTCAACCATTTCATGACAACATATGTCCCTAGGGGCCCTAGAACTGTGTCAAAATGGATCATAACTTAACCTATGACCCCCTTCAAGGCATTTCATGACAACATATATCCCTAGGACTCCTAGGACCCCTAGGGATGCATTTGGTCTTTTCAAATTTGTCAAAAGGGGTAATATGATAGCCTATGACACCTTTCGATGCATTTCACAATAACATATGTCTACAGGGGTCCTAAGACCCCTAGGGAACCATTTGCTTGGTTAGAATGCATAGAAATGGGTCATATGATAACTTATGACCCCTTTTGACACATTTCATAAAAACATATGTACCTAGGGGTCCTATGACCCCTAGGTATACATTTGGTTGTTTCAAATGCCTCGAAAGGGGTCATAGGTTAACCTATGACACCTTTCCACATATTTCTTGACAACATATGTCCTTGAGGGTCCTAGGACCCCTAAGGACCCATTTGATTGGTTCTAAAGTATCAAAAAGAGTTATATGATAACTTAAAACCATTTTCAACACATTTCATCCTAAAATATGTCCTTAAGGGCCCTAGGACCCCTATGGACCCATTTGGTTGGTTTGAGTGTGCCAAAAGAGGTCATAGACTAACCTATGAGCCCTTTCAACACATTTGATTACAACATATAACCCTAAGGGCCCTACAACCCCTAGGGACCCATTTTATTTGTCTAGTGACTCTAGGATCCATAGGGATCCATTTGGTTGGTTTGAATGTGTCAAAAGGGGTAATAGGTTAGCCTATGACTCTTTTTGATGCTTTTCATGACATCATATGTCTTTAAGGACCCTAGATCACATAAAGGTCTAGTTGGTTGACTCGAATGTGTCGAAAGGGGTCATGGGTTAACCGATGATCCCTTTCAATACATTTCATTACAACATATGTCCCTAGTAGCCCTAGGACCCCTAGCGGCCTATTTCATTGATTTGAGTGTGTTGAAAGGATCCATAGGTTAACCTATGACCCCTTTTGATGTATTTCATTGCAACATATGTCCTTAAGGGCCCTAGGACCTCTAAGGACCAATTTGGTTGTTTCAAATGCATCAAAAGGGGTCATACAATAACCTATGACTCATTTCAATCCATTTCATGACATCACACATCGCTAAGGCTCTTAGAACTCCTAGGGACCTATTTGGTTGGTTCAAATGTGTTGAAATGGGTTGTAGGTTAACCTATGACCCCTTTCGATGCATTTCATGACAACATATGTTTCTAGAAGCCCTAGGACCACTATGGACCCATTTGGTTGGTACAAATGCATTGAAACGGGCCATAGATTGACCTATGACTCATTTTGATGCATTTCATGACAACATATGTCCTTCGAGGTCCTAAGACCCCTATGGACATATTTGGTTGGTTTGAATACATCAAAAAGGGTCACAAGTTAACCTATGACATGTTTCAATGTATTTCATGACAACATATGTCCCAAGGGGCCTTAGGACCCAAAGGGACCTATTTGGGTTGTTTGAATGCATGGAAAGGGGTTAAGCAGTCACCTAAGACCCCTTCTAATATTTTTCATAAGAGCATATCTCCATAGGGGCCATAAGACCCCTACGAATGTTGAAAGGGGTCATAGGTTTCAATGCCTTTCGCAACAACATATATCCCTAGGTGCCCTAGGACCCTTTGGGACCTATTTTGTTGGTTTGAATGTGTTAAAAGGGGTCATATGTTAATCTATGACCCCTTTAGATGCATTTCATAACAACATATGTCCCTAGGACTTCCTACGGTCCCATTTGGTTGGTTTGAGTGGGTCACAAGGGGTCATAGGTTAACCTATGACACCTTTCGAAGCATTTCATGACAACATATGTCCCTAGGGGCTCTAAGACTGTGTTGAAAGGGGTAAAAGGCTAACCTATGAACCCTTTTAACAGATTTCATGACAACATATGTCCCTATGGGTCCTAGGACCCTTACAGACCTATTTTATTTTTTTGAATTCATCGAAAGCGATAATATGATAACTTATGACCCCTATTGATGCATTTCACGACAACATATGTCTACAGGGGTCCTAGGACCCCTAGAGAACCATTTGGTTGGTTTGAATGCATATAAATGGGTCATACAATAACCTATTATCTCTTTTTACACATTTCATGACAACATATGTCCTTAGGGATCTTAGGACCCCTAGGTACACATTGGGTTGGTTTGAATGCCTTGAAAGGGGTCATATGTTAACCTATGACACCTTTTGACATATTTCATGACAACATATGCCCCTAAGGGTCCTACAACCCCTAAGAACCCATTTGGTTGGTTTGAAAGCATCAAAAGGTGCTATACAATAACCTAAGACCACTTTCAATGCATTTTATTACATCTCCCTAGGGGCCCTAGGACCCATATGGACCCATTTGGCATGTTTGAATGTGCCCAAAGAGTTAGCCTATGACCCCTTTCAACACATTTCATAACAACATATGCTCCTAGGGGCCCTATAACCCTTAGGGAACCATTTGGTTTGTTCAAATGCATTGAAAGGGGTCATAGATTAACCTATGACCCCTTTTGACACATCATTACAACGTATGTCCCTAGGGGCGCTAGGACCCCTAGGGACCCTTTCAGCTAGTTTGAATCCATTGAAAGGGGTCATAGGTTAAACTATAACCCATTTCAATGTATTTCATGACAAAAAATATCCCTATGGGCCCTAGGATGCCTAATGCCCATTCTATTGGTTCGAATGTGTCGAAAGGAATCATAGGTTAACCTATGACCACTTTTGATGCATTTAATGACAACATATGTCCTTGTGGGCTATAGGACCCCTAAGGACCCATTTTGATGGTTCAAATGCAACAAAAGGGGTCATTAGTTAATCTATGACCATTTTCGATACATTTGATGAAAACATGTCTCTAGAGGATCTAAGACCCCTACAAATCCATTTGGTTGGTTCTAATATGTTGAAAGGGGTCATAGGTTAACATATGACCCCTATGATCCATTTCTATGCATTTCATGATAATATAAGTTCTTTGGGGGCCTAAGGCCCCTAGGGACCTATTTAGTTAGTTTCAATGCATCGAAAGAGGTCATAGGTTAACTATGACCCCTTTTAACACACTTCATGACAACATATGTCCCTAGGGGCCCTAGGACCCCTAGATACCTATTTGGTTGGTTCAAATACATTGAAAGGGGTGATACGATAACCTATGACCCCTTTTGACACATTTCATGACAACATATGTCCCTAGGGCTCTAGGACCCCTAGGGACATCAAAAGGGGTCATAGGTTAAGCGATGAACCCTCTAGATGCATTTCATGACCGCATATGTCCCTAAAGGCCCTAGGACTCCTAGGGACCTATTTAGTTGGTTCAAATGCATTGAAAGGAGTCATACGTTAACCTATGACCCCTTCTGATGCATTTCATGACAACATATGTCCCCAAAGGGCCTAAGACCCCTTGGGACTAATTTAGTTGTTTGAAATGCATCAAAAGGGGTTATAGGTTAAGCTATGATACCCTTTGATGCATCTCATGACAACATATGTCCCTAGGGACTCTAGGACCGCTAGGAACCCATTTGGTTAACCTATGACCCATTTCAACATATTTCATGACAACATATGTCTTTAATGGGCCTAGGATGACTAGGGACCGATTTGGTTGGTTCGAGTGCATCAAAAGGGGTCATACAATAATATGACAGCTTTCAATACATTTCATTACAACATATGTCCCCAAGGGGCCCTAGGACCCCTAGGGACCTATTTGGTTGGCTTGAATGCGTCAAAAGGTGTCGTACAATAACTTATGACCACTTTCAATGTATTTCATGACAACATATGTCTCTAGGGGTCCTAAGACCCATAGGGACCTATTTGGGTATTAAAAATTTGTTGAAAGGGTTCATATGATAACCGATGACCGCTTTCAATATATTTTATAGCAACATATGTCCCTAGGGGTTTTAGAAGCCCTAGGTACCCATTTGGCTAGTTCAAATGTGTTGAAAGGGGTCATAGGTTAACATATGATTCTTTTTGACGTATTTCATGAGAGCATATGTCCCTAAGGTTCTGAGGATGCCTAGGGACCCATATGGTTGGTTCAAATGCATTGAAAGGGGTCATACAATAATCTATAACTCCTTTCGATGCAATTAATTACAACATGTCCTTAGGGGTCCTAGGACCCTTAGGGACCTTTTCGGTTGGCTTGAATGCATCAAAAGGGGTCATACAATAACCTATGACCCTTTTCGAAGCATTTCATGACAACATATGCCCATAGTGATCTTAAGACCCCTAGGTACCTGTTTGGTTCATTCAAATGCATTGAAAGGGGTCATAGGTTAAACTATGACCATTTTTGACATATTCATGACAACATATGTAAATAAGGGTCCTAGGATTCCTAGGGACACATTTGGTTGTTTCCGATACAATAAAAAGGGTCTACAATAACCTATGACCCCTTTTGACACATTTCATGGAAACATATATCCCTACGAGGCCCTAGGACCCCTATGGACAAATTTGGTTGGCATGAATGCGTCGAAAGGGGTTGTATGGTAACCTATGACTATTTTCGAAGAATCTCATTAGAACATATGTCCCTAGGGGTCTCAGGATTCCTAGGTACCCATTTTTTTTGTTTGAATGCGTCAAAATTTGTCAGAGGTTAACCTAAGACCCTTTTTGACACATTTTATGACAACATATGTCCCTAAGAGCCCTAGGACCCCTATATACCTATTTTATTGATTTGAAAGGGTTCATAGGTCAACTTGTGACCACTTTTGACATATTTCATTGCAACATATGTCTATAGGGGCCCTAGGACCCCTAATTCTTGTTAGTTCATTCAAATGTATTGAAAGGGTAATAGGTTAATCTATCACCCATTTCGATGCATTTGGATGAACCAAACGAGTTCTTAGGGGTCAATATATGTCCCTAAGGGCCCTAGGATGCCTAAGGACCCATTTGGTTTGTTTGAATGTATCAAAAAGGGGTCATAGGTTTCAATGCATTCAAACCAACCAAAGGTTAACCTATGACCCATTTTGATGCGTTCAAACCAACCAAATGGGTCCCTAACCTATGATCCCTTTCGATGCATTCGAACCAACCAAATGGGTCCCTAAGGGTCCTAGCCTCCCTAAGGAAAACATATGTCCCTAGGGATCTTAGGAACCCTAGGGACCCATTTGGTTGATTCGAATGCATCGAAAGGGATCATCTAATAACATATGACCTCTTTCAATGCATTTCATAACAACATTTATGCCTAGGAGGCCATAGGACCCCTGGGGACCTATTTGTTTGGTTCAAATGCATCGAAACAAGTCATAGGTTAACTTAAGACCCCTTTTGACTTGTTTCATTATAACATATGTCCCTATGAGCTATAGGATGCTTAGGTACCTATTTGATTGGTTTAAATGCATTGAATGGAGTCATAGGTTAACCTATGACCCCTTTCGACACATTTCATGAAAACATAAGTCCCTTGGCGACGTAGGACCTCTACGGACCCATTTGGTTGGTTCAAATGCATTGAAAGGCATCATAGGTTAACTTAGGATCCCTTTCAACACAGGAACTATTTGAATTGGTTTGAATGCATCAAAAGGGGTTATAGGTTATCCTATGACATCTTTCAATGCATTTCATGACAACATATGTCCCCAGGGATTCTAGGACCCATTTGGCTATTTTGAATGTGTCGAAAGAGGTTATAGGTTAACCTATGACCCCTTTCGATGCATTTCATGACAACATATGTCCCTAGGATTCCCTTAGGGTCCCATTTGGTTGGTTCAAATGCATTGCATTGTGTCATAAGATAACTTATGACATATTTCCAAATATTTTATGACAAAAAATGTCTTGAGGGGCCCTAGGAGCACTAGGGACCTATTTGGTTTTTTCAAATGCATCAAAAGGGTTCATATGATAACCTATGACCCTTTTCAATAGATTTTATAACAACATATGTTTCTACGAACACTAGGACCATTAGGGACCTATTTGGTTGGTTGAAATGCTTTGAAAGGGATGATAGGTTAACCTATGATTGCTTTTGATGCATTTTATTACAACATATGTCCCTCACAACCCCCAACGAACCAATTTATTTTGTTTGAATGCATCAAAAGGGTCATAGGTTAATCTATAGCCACTTTTGACATATTTCATGATAACATATGACCCAAGGAGCTAGGGACCTATTTGGTTTTTTTGAATGTCTCAAAAGGGGTCATAGATTAGCCTATGACCCCTTTGACAACATATGTCCCTAGGGGCCCTAAGACCCATATGGACCTATTTATCTAGATTGAATTCATTGAATAGGGTCAGAAGTTAAGACACACTTCATGACAACATATGTCCCTAGGGGTTGTATTACCCCTAAGGGCCCATTTGGTTGGTTCAAATGTATTGAAATGGGTCATATATTAACCTATGACCCCTTTTCAGACATTTAATGACAACATATATCTCTATGGGCCTAACCATTTGGTTGGTTTGAATGTGTTGAAAGTGGTCATATTTTAAGCTATGACACCTTTTGATGCATTTCATGAGAACATATGTCCCTAGAGGCACTAACATCCCTAGGGACCTATTTGGTTGGTTCAAATGCATGAAAAGGGGTAATACAAAAATTTGACCCATTTTGACACATTTTATGATAACATATGTCCAATTTGTTTGGGTTGAATGTGTCGAAAAGGGTCATAGGATAACCTATGACCCCTTTCGACACATTTCATGACAACATATGTCCCTAGAGGCCCTAGGACCCCTAAGGACCCATTTGGTTAGTTCAAATGCATTGAAAAGGCTCATAGGATAACCTATGACCCCTATCAACACATTTTATAACATATGTCCCTAAGTGGCCTAGGACCTAGGGACACATTTGGTTGGTTTGAATGCATCAAAAGAGGTCACAAGTTAACCTATGACCCCTTTCGACATATTTCATCACAATATATGTCCCTAGAGGCCCTAGGACCCCTAAAGACTCATTTGGTTAGCTTTAATATGTTGAAAGAGGTCAATGCATTTCATGACAACATATGTCCCTAGGGGTCTGATGACCCCTACAGACCCTTTTGGTTTGTTCAAATGCATTAAAAGGGGTCATAGGTTAACCTATGATCCCTTTCGATGCATTTCATGACAACTTATGTCCATAGGGGCCCTAGAAACCTTAGGAAACTATTTAGTTGGTTGAAATGCATTGAAAGGTGTGATATGTTAACCTATGACCCTTTTCGACACATTCCATGACAACATATGTCCCTAGGAGCTCTAGGAGCCCTAGGGACCTATTTAATTATTTTGAATGCATCAAAAGGTGTCATACAATAATCTATCACCCCTTTCGATGTATGTTATGACAACATATGTCCCTAGGGACATATTTGGTTGGTTTGAATGTACTGAATGGGGTCATATGTTAACCTATGATCCATTTCAATGAATTTAATGACAACATATGTCTCTAGGGGCCCTAGGACCCTTAGGGGCCTATTTGGTTGTAGATTAACATATGACCCCTTTCTATGTATTTCATGACAACATGTGTCATTTCATGACAACATGTGTCATTTCATGACAACATAAGTTTGTTGGGGCCATAGCACCCCTGGAGACCTATTTGGTTAGTTTGAATGCATCGAAATGGGTCATAGATTAACCTATGACACCTTTTAATGCATTTCATTACAACATATGTCCCTAGGGGCCCTAGGACCCTTAGAGACCTATTTTGTTGGTTCAAATGCATCAAAAAGGTTCATACAATAACCTATGACCCCTTTCAATGCATTTCATGACAATATATGTCCCTACACACCCTAGGACTTTTAGGAACATCAAAAGGGTCATATGTTAACCTATGACTCCGCTAGACAAATTTCATGACAATATATGTCCCTAGGGTCCCTAGAACCACTAGGGATTGATTTGGTTGGTAGGAATCTATTGAAAGGAGTTATAGGTAAACATGTGACACCATTTGATGCATCTCATGATAACATATGTCCTAGGGAGTCTAGGACTACTAGGGACCCATTTGGTTGGTTTTAATGTGTTGAAATGGGTCATACAATAGCCTATGACCACTTTTGACACATTTCATTACAACATATGCTCCTATGGGGCCCTAGGACTCCTTGGGACCTATTTTCTATGCTTGAATTTTTTGATAGGGGTCACACAATAACCTATGACCCCTTTTGATGCATTTCATGACAACATATGTCCCTAGGGTTCTATTAAATTATTTCAAATTCATTGAAAGGGGTCATATGATAAACTATAACGACTTTCTATGCATTTCATGACAACATATGTTCCTAGGGGTCCTAAGACCCCTAGGTTCTCATTTGGTTGGTTTAAATCTGACAAAATGGGTTATACGATAACCTATGACAACTTTCAACACATTTCATGACAATATATATCTCAAAGGGGCCCTAAGACCCCTATGGACCTATTTGGTTGGGTTGAATGTGTCAAAATGAGCCATACAATAACTTATGACCACTTTTGATGTATTTTATGATAACATATGTCCCTAGGGGTCCTAGGACCCATAGGGACCTATTTGGTTATTTCAAATTCATCTAAGGGGAAATATCATAACCTATGACCACTTTTTATGCATCTCATGACAACATATGTCCCTAGGGGTCTTATGACCCCTAGGCACCCATTTGATTGATTCAAATGCATCAAAAGGGGTCATAGGTTAGCCAATGACCCCTTATGACATATTTTATGACAACATATGTCCCTATAGGTTCTAATATGCCTAGGGACACTTTTAGTTGGTTTGAATGTGCTAAAAGAGGTCATATGATAACCTGTGACCCCTTTTTGGTGCATGTCATGACAACATATGTGCATCGAAAGGGGTCAAAGGTTAACCTATGACCCCTTTCAACACATTTCAATACAACATATGTCCCTAGGGGCCCTAGGACCCCTATGGACCCATTCAGTTGGTTTGAATGTGTGAAAAAGGGTTATAGGTCTTTCAACATATTTTATGACTACATATGTCCCTAAGGGTCCTAGGATGCCTAGGCATCCATTTGGTTGGTTTGAATGTGTCAAAAAGGCTCATACGACAACCTATTACCACTTTTAATGCATTTTATTACAACATATTTCCCTAAGGGGCCTTACGAACCCTTGGGACTTATGACCCTGTTTGATGCATTTCATGACAACATATGTCCCTAGGGGTCTTAGGATCCTTAGGGATCTATTTGTTTATTTCAAATTCATTGAAAGGGGTCATATGATAACCTATGACAACTTTCTACACATTTCATGACAACATATGTCACTAGGGGTCTTAGGACCCCTAGGTACTCATTTGGTTGGTTCAAGTCTTACAAAAGGGGTCATACAATAACCTATGACCCCTTTTGTCACATTTCATGACAATATATATCTCAAGGGAGCCCTAAGACCCCTATGGACCTATTTTGTTGGGTCGAATGCATCAAAAGAGGTCATACAATAACTTATGGCCGCTTTCAAATCATTTCATGACAACATATGTCCCCAGGGATTCTAGGACCCTTAAAAACCTATTTGGTTATTTCAAATTCATCAAAATGGGTCATAAAATAACCTATGACCACTTTTGATGCATATCATGACAACATACGTCCCTAGGATTCTTATGACCCCTAGACACCCATTTGATGGTTTAGAATGCATTGAAAGGGGTCAGAGGTTAACCAATGACCCCTTATGGCATATTTCATGACAACATATGTCCCTACAGGTCCTGAGATGTCTAGGGACGCATTTAGTTGGTTTAAATGTGCTAAAAGAGGTCATATGATGACCTATTACCCATTTTCAAATTTCATGACAACATATGTCCCTAGGGGCCCTAGGAACCCTAGAGACCCATTTGGTTTGTTCAAAAGCATTGAAAGGGGGCAAAGGTTAGCCTATGACCCCTTTTGAAACATTTCATAATACCATATGTCCTTAGGGGCTCTAATACCCCTATGGACACATTCAGTTGGTGTGAATTTGTTGAAAGGGGTCATTGGTTAACTTGTGAACCCTTTTAATGTATCTCATTGCAACATATTTTCCTAGAGGCCCTAAGACCCCTAAGAGCCTAGTCAGTTGGTTTGAATGTATCAAAAGGGGTCATAGGCTAATCTATGACCCTTTTCAATGCATTTAATGACAATATATGTCCCTAGGGTCCAATTTAGTTGGTTCAATACGTCAAAAAGTGTCATAGGTTAACCTGTGGCCTCTTTTGATGTATTTCATGACAACATATGTCCCTAGAGGCCTACAAGACCTAGAGACCCATTTGGTTGGTTTGAATGTGTCGAAAGGGGCCATAGGTTAACCTATAACCCCTTTTGATGCATTTCATGACAACATATGTCCCTAGGGGCCCTAAGATCCCTAGGGACCTATTTGGTTGTTTTTAATACATTGAAAGTGATCATATGATTACCTATGACCCCTTTCAATGCATTTGATGACAACACATATCCCTAAGTGTCCTTAGGACACTTAGGGACCTATTTGGTTGGTTCAAATGAATTGAAATGGGTCATAAGTTAACTTATGACCCCTTTTGATGTATTTCATGATAATATATGTCTGCATTGGTTGTAGGACCCCTAGATACCCATTTGGTGGGTTTGAATGCATTTAATGGGGCATAGGTTAACCTATGTCCCCTTTTAATGCATTTCATGAAAACACATGTCCCTAGAAGCCCTATGATGCCTATGAACCCATTTGGCTGGTTCAAATGCATTGAAATGAGTCATAGGGTAATCTATGACCCCTTTGAATGAATTTCATGACAACATATGTTTTTTGGGGCCCTAGGATCCCTAGTGACCCATTTGGTTGGTTTGAATGCATCGACAGGGGCTATCAATTAACCTATGATATCTCTTAATGCATTTAATTACAACATATGTCCCCAGGGACTCTAAGACCCCTAAGAACCCATTTGGTTCATTTGAATGCATCAATAGAGGTTATAGGTTAACCTATGACCACTTTCAATGCACTTCATGATAAAATATGTCCTTAGGGGTCATAGGACCCTTAGGGTTCCATTTGGTTGGCTCAAATGCATTGAACGATGTCATACAATAACCTATGACCTATTTCCATGCATTTCATGACAACATATATCCTTGGGGGCCCCGGGGACCTATATGGTTGTTTTGAATGCTTCAAAAGGGGTCATACTATAATCTATGACCCCTTTTAATCCATTTCATAAGAAAATATGTCCCTACGGGCCCTAGGACCATTAGAGGTCTATTTGGTTGTTTGAATGTGTTAAAAGGGATCATAAGTTAACCTATGACCCCTTTCGACACATTTCATGAAAATGTATGTCCCTAGGGACCCACTACACACCAATTTCGTTGGTTTGAATGCATGAAAAGGGGTCAGAGGTTAACCTATAACCACTTTCGATGCATTTCATGACAACATATGTCCCAAAGAGCTAGGGATCTATTTCGATGGTTCAAATGTGTCATTTTATGACAACATATGTCCCTAGGGGCCCTAAGACCCCTAGGAACCTATTTGGTTGGTTTGAATGCGTTGATCAATGAATTTCATGACCACATATGCCCCTAGGGGCCTTAGGACTGCTAGTGGCCCATTTAGTTATTTCAAATGTGTCAAAAGGGGTCATTTGATAACTTATCACATCTCTCAATGCATTTCATAACAACATATGTCCCTTGGGGCCCTATGACCTAGAAGGATTCATTTGGATGATTTAGATGTGCTAAAAGGACTCATAGGTTAACCTATAACCCCTTTTGATGTACTTCAAAACAACATATATCCCTAGGGGCTCTAGTACCCCTAGGCATCAATTTCATTATTTCAATTGCATTGAAAGGGGTTATAGGTTAACCTATGACCCTTTTCAATGCATTTTATGACAACATATGTCCCTAGGTGCCTAACCATTTGGTTTTTTTGAATGTGTCAAAAGGGGTCAAAGGTTAACCTATGACCCTTTTGATGCATTTAATGACGACATATATCACTAGGTGTGTTAGGACCCCTAGGGACCCATTTGGTTATATCAAATGTGTTGAAAGTGGTCATATGATAATCTATGACCCATATTGATGCATTTCATGACAATAAAGGTCCTATTTGGTTGGTTCAAATGCATCGAAAGTAGTCATATGATAATCTATGACCCCTTTCAATAGATTTTGAAATGGGTCATAGATTAACCTATGACCCCTTTTATTACATTTGATGACAACATATGTCCTTAGGGGCCCTCGGACCCCTAGGGACATATTTGGTTTTTTTGAATGTGTCAAAAGGGGTCATAGATTAAGCTATGACCCCTTTCGATGCATTTCATGATAACATATGTCCCTAGGGACCCTAGAACCTCTAGGGACGTATTTGGTCAGTTCAAATGCATGGAAAGGGGTCATACAATAACTTATGACCCTTTTCACACATTTTATGACAACATATGTCCCTAGGGGCCCTAGGACCCTTAGGGACCCATTTAGTTGGTTCAAATGCATTGGAAGGGGTCATAGATTAACCTATGAACTCTTTCAATGCACTTCATAATAACATATATCACTAGGGGCCCTAGCAGCTCTAGGGACCCATTTAACCTATGACCCCTTTTGACACATTTCATGACAACATATGTCCCTAGGGCCCTAGGACCCTTAGAGACTCATTTGTTAGGTTTGAAACTATCCAAAGGGGTTATGGGTTAACCTATGACCTCTTTCGATGCATTTCATAACAACATATGTCCCTAGGGGCCCAAGAACCCCTACATACCCTTTTTGTTGGTTCAAATGCATCAAAATGGGTCATAGGTTAACTTATGACACCTTTTAATACATTTCATGACAACATATGTCGCTAGGGGCTCTAGGACCCCTAAGGACCTATTTTGTTTGTTCAAATATGTTGAAAGGATTCATAGGTTAACTTATGACCCTTTTTGGTGTATTTCATGACAACATATGTCCCTAGGGGCTCTAGGATCCCTAGGAACCTATTTGGTTGGTTTGAATGCATCGAAATGGGTCATACAATAAGCTATAACCTCTTTTGATGCACTTCATGATAATATATGTTCCTAGGGGCCCTAGGAGCCCTAGGCACATTGAAAGGGGTCATAGGTTAACCAATGACCCCTTTTGAAGCATTTTATGACAACATATGTCACTAGGGGTCCTAGGACCACTAGGGATAGATTTGGTTGTTTCAAATGTGTCAAAAGGGGCCATTGGTAGACTTATGACCCCTTTTGATGCATTTCATGACAACATATCTCGCAAGGATCCCTAAGACCCTTACAGACCTATTTGATTGTTTCAAATGCATCAGAAGAGCTCATAAGTTAACCTATGACCCCTTTTAATGCATTTAATGACAACATATGTCGCTAAGGGCCCTAGGACTTCTAGGGACCCATTTGGTTAGTTGGAATGATTTTAAAAGTGTCATAGATTAGCTTATGACCCCTTTTGACAAATTTCATGAAAACATATGTCAATAGGGGTCTTAGGAACCTTAGGGACCCATTTGGTTGGTTTAAATGAGTCGAAAAGGGTCATACAATAAGCTATGACACCTTTCAACACTAGGACCCCTACGAATCCACTTGGTCAGTTTGAATGCATGAAAAGGGGTCATATGTTAACCTATGATTCCTTTCAATGCATTTGATGACAACATATGTCCCTAGGGGCTAGGAACCTATTTGTTTAGTTTGAATGTATCAAAATGTGTCACAAGTTAACCTATGACCTTCTTGGAATTACTTTAGAATAATTGGGGGGGTGAATTAGTTATTCCACTCCAAATGTATAATTAAAAATTTTCACAATTCAGTGAATCCATGAAACATTCATACCCATGGATGCATCCATTGTGTCTTTACTAAAACTTGTATTTTACTATCAAATCAATTTGTAGAAGTGTAAAGAATAAAATATGACACATTGATCATCACAATTGACACATTTTTTTAACATGGAAACCCAATTTGGAAAAAACCACCAATAACATGCTACTCCTTTTCAGTCTTCTAAAGTGATACCCTATGAAAGGCTTGCCTTGTTAAAGGTTACAATACACACTATTAAATGTGACTCGGTTAAGGGATTTTAATCACCTTGTTAGGACTGATCCCTATTAGAGGAATTTAGGCCATTCACCTAGAATGCCACCCTATTAAAGGATTTTCTAATGACTATTAGGTGTACCTTACTCCAAAGGATTTATCCTAGCCTGATACAATTTTTACAGAGTAACAATAGAGCTTTGATATGATACAACTTACAACTTCTCTTGTAGATTGCAGATCTCTATTCAGTCTTTAATTCTGCTTTCCTTTCATACTTTGTAGCTCTAACAACTTGTTCACTCTTTAAGAATTCATCTCCATAAGCCTTTTTTCTTAACATGCCATTGCAGACTCTTCTCTTGTGATGTAGGAGCATCTAGAGGTATAAGGGAAATCTTGTGTCACCCAAAAAATATGTACTTAGACTTAGTTTCTATTTCATGTGTTTTTGTTTGGGTCAAATAAAGGTTCCAACTCTCATAGTTCCACTATCAATGTTCTAGGTTATAGTATTTGAACACCTTGGGATACGTGTAAATGCCAAAAAAAGGAGTATGTAATTGAGCCATCATTTTGGTGAAATAGAAGGTGTAATTTGGTCAGATGAATGTAATTGTAATTTAGAGCATTCTAGAAAAAGAATCAAGTCAAAAAGCCCCACGGTTTCAAAGTTATTGCAGTTTTTTCATTTTTGGAGACATCCTAAGAATGCTTCAAAGTTAGGTTAGGGGCACTAAATGACCTCAAATAGGGCCAAACATGGGGGATGAGAAAATTTGGTCCATAGGGCTATAGAGAACTTTGAGAGCTTTCTGAAAATGTAAATGGTTCGTAAATCAGAGCTACTGTTCAAAAGTTATGCGTCTCAAAAGTTTGATTACCGTTTCTAGATTCTTCTAATTTTGTGTTGACTTCTAACGCAACTTTTGGAGCCTTCTATTTGGTTTGTGGATGTTGACTAGCACTTTTTAGAATGTATTCCTAACCCTTAACCTTTTGAAGTCTATTTAAGAACATTTCTGGCATTGTAAAAGGTAGTTTAGAGTGGAGTTTGAGAGAAGGTACTGGGAGAAAAATTTATCTCCAAATTTATGCTATTGTAAGCCTATAGGGCATATTTTGGAGTTTGTTTCTCTGCACTAAGTGTATTAGCATATTTTCATAGTTAATAAAATTTTCCCTTCCCTATTGTGTCCATTTTGTGCTTGGGTTGTGTCCCCATCATCTTGTGTTACTTGATGAAGTAAAACCTTTAATTCCTTCTCCTCCTTAGGTTATTGCACATGACACCAACCTCTTTTTCTTCATGACCAGACATTCCTATAAATATGAAATTAGAATACTTTCCCACTCATTATCCATCATCAAAATTAGGGTTTTGAATGAATTAGTTAGGATACAGTGTATCTACCCCATATCTTGTCTTTTCTAGAAACTTCTCCTAGAATCTTTTTGAATTCACCTAAAAATAGTTTACATCAAATTTTGTGCAACCAGCTCATCAACCTTATGTTCCTCCTAGTTCACAAGTTTCATGAAAACAAACTTGTTGGTATAGATTTAGTGAATCTTTGATATCTATCATTATGCAACAATACAACATTATAAATCTTCTAATGCTCAACACATTTTGTGTTGCTTGACATCAACTATAAAATCTCTCGGCATCAACTAAGGTTTACTAGTGCTCGAAATCAACTCAACTTTACTTGTCATCAACTATTTTTCTTGGCATCTACTAGAATTTGCTTTTACTCAGCTCCAACTAACTTTCTACTCAGCTTGCACTAACTTTTCTTGACACCTATTGTCCACTTGATCAAGCTTAGCAGACAAACTTTTTTAACTTGTTCTTCTAAACTTTCTAAGTGTATCTAGAAATTTTTTAACCTTAACTAGATTATCAATACATCATGTCATCATTGTCTTAACTAATCCTTGTACTCATTACATGATCATAACTCAACCTTTCTTCTAGGTGTTTTTGCTACATCTTATTGATCAAATCCTCCTCACCAATCAACTAAGTGATATTACTTGAATCTTATAAGCAGTTGTCTTACCAATAGATAGTAGGTTTTTCATCAATGACAAAACAATGATTGAAGGATAAAAGTACATAGTTGTGTCACCTTTTAGGCTAACTTATTAGAATAACTGAATTTGAGTATTCCTATGCAAAAATTATTTTTTCTCAAACATATGATATAGATAAATTCATTTTAGCTAAGTTGCATATGGTCTCACACTATTCAAATTGGAAATATCTATTAAATACATGTTTTATACTAGTTTGTATCCAATTACTAAAGAAATAATATTTTTTTAGAAAACTAATGTTTCAATAACTCTTACAATTTTTTATGATATTTTTTAGTAAAATAAAGACACCATTTTATAGAGCTCAAAGTCAAGAATATTCTCATTTAGATTTTATCATTTTTTTATTAGATATAGTATATTATAATCAAAAAAATCTACAAGAACATATTTTAACAATAAAAAAGATGTCAATTTTGAGAAAGAAAAAATATTAAATCATTTGAAAAAAAATTAAAAATTATATGAAGTTCTAGAGGAGAAAGTCCTCTTTTAGAATGTATAAGTTTTCTTCTAGTTAGAATAGATTTATTTTGAAAAATATGGTGAGAGATGAAAACTATTGATTTCAAGTGAGTTGAAATTTGAATCACAATAAAAGAGAAAATATAGGTCTAAAGTCAATTTTTATTTTTGATTGTTCTAACTATACGTGTTATCTATAACATAGTCTAAGTTCAAATAGAAATAAGCTTATTTCCATATAGTTTTGTGGTAGGAACTAAACTCTTAATTATTCTAAACTTTCTAAGTGTAGCTAGCCATTTTGTAACCTTAAATACATTATCAACACATCATGTCATCACTATCTTAACTAATCCTTGTATTTCATTACATAATCATAACTCAACATTTCCTCTAAGTGCTTTTGTTACATCTTATTGATCAAATTCTCTTCATCAATCAACTAAGTGATACTACTTGAATCTTATAAGTAGTTGTCTTACTAGCAGGTTTGACATCAGTGACAAATCAATGATTGAAGGGTAAAAGTACATAGTTCTATCACCTTTTAGGTTGACTTATCAGAACGACTAAATTTGAGTATTTCTGTAGAAAAATCATTTTTTCTTAAACATATGATCTAGATAAATTCATTATAGGTAAGTTATATATGGTCTTGCACTTTTCTAATTGGAAATACATATTAAATGCATGTTTTGTAATAGTTTGTATCCAATTACCAAATAAATATTATTATCTTAGGAAACTGATGTTTCAATAACTCTTACAATTTTTTAGTAAAATAAAAACACCATTTTATAGAGCTCAAAGTCAAGAATATTCTCATTTAGGTTTTATCATTTTTTTATTAGATATAGTATATTGTAATTAAAAAATTCTATAAGAATGTATTTTTACATTCGAAAAGATGTCGATTTTGAGAAAGAAAAAATATTAAATCATATCAAAAAAATTTTAAAATTATATGACGTTCTAGAGGAGAGAGTCCTCTTTTAGAATGTATAAGTTTTCTTCTAGTTAGAAGAAATTTATTTTGAAAAATTTGGTGGGAGATGAAAACTATTGATTCCGAGTGAGTTGAAATTTGAATCACTATAAAAGAGAAAATATAGGTCTAAAGTCGATTTTTATTTTTTATTATTCTAGCTATATGTGTTATCTATAACATAGTCTAAGTTGAAATAGAAATAAGTTTATTTCTATATAGTTTTTTGGTGGGAACTAAACTCCTAATTTTTAGCATTTTTTAGCGACTAAAAAGTTTTCTATAAAAATTAAGAAAATACATCCTTTATTATTCCAAATAATTATTCAAAATTATAATCTTAAACTTCTACCATTTCAACACATTTCATTAGTTTACTTTATTTTCAAATTCTAAATAATAATACCATTTTTATGTCATTGAATGTGAACAGTTATACTTTTGCTAGCCTTTTTCTTTACAAAAGAGTGACACAGATTTGTGCTTTTACGCTAAAACACATAGTCTTCTTCAACAATCTCCCTCTTTGGCATTGATGGCAAACTAAACTGATCAACCAAGTTAATCAAATGATGAACATCTTGTTCAACCAAACTGACTAGGTAAAAATAGTAATAAAATACCAAAAAGAAAACTTGTATTGAAAATTTTCCCTTTATTAGCAATGTCTGTCTTTTGATTAGGCTGTAAAACTCTTTCTTATTAATCACTCCGAGTGTAAGAATACTTTCATGCAAAAAACCTATCATGGAGAAGAAAAAGACAAGAAGAGGCAAGGGTTTGATCTAAAAAAACACAAATTGTATATTCAAAATAAGAAGAGATTGAAGAGATAATAATAACAAAGAGATTAATCCTTGAAAATGGAGATCGAAAGTCAAAAATGGTAACCTAATAAGTTACTAAAGGTAACCTAAAGATGAAAGCTATTTAATAGTTATAAAATAAACAAAGCTAAAAAATACATAAAGAAAAACCTTAAGAAGGTAAGAAGGGAGAAAAGGTAATTTAATAAATGAAATTAAATCATCCATTTTCTCTAACACCCCCCCTTAAGATGAGCAACAATGCAAAAAAGGAAAGGAACTATAATGAAATGCTAAAAGAAAACTTGGGTCCTGTCAACAAGGTTTGATGAGGTACCCAATCACAATAAAATCTATGTGAAATAGAAAAATAGAAAAGACCTAGTGGGAAAAACCCTACTCTAAAAAGGGATAGCAAAAAAAATTAGTGAAGGATAGTAGAAGCCTCCAACTAGAGGAATGTTCTAGAAAATAGGAACAAAAAGAGATAATGAAGAAAACCACTAAAGCATGAAGAAGTCGTAAACCCTATTAAAAAGAAAGTGTTGATCTATAGAACCTCCTCAAAAATTGAATGAAAAGAAGAGTGTCTACATGGTAGATGATCCATCTCACCAAAATGCAATTGCCTAGTACATAGGATCAAATATGAAATATATAGCTCACTCAAATGAACCAAGGAAGTATTAGAAACAATAGAAGAACCCCCCTTAATGAAAAATAGGGTGAGTAATAGGCAATTGAGAAAGTAGGCAAAAAATCTCTTGCAAAATAAAAAGAACCAAGAACATCGAGAGTGAGGAAGAGATACACACAACTATAAAGGCATGTGTCACTAACACATCATGGGGCTAATGTCATGGAAGGGAAACTCACTTGAAAAAAGAAGAGGGTACTAAATGCAAATCGATTATCCCCTCATGGCACTTTATAAGATAGTGTGAGTACAATAAATCACAGTGATGAAAAAGATCCTGAAAAGAAAGGAGAGGCACTTTATCTTAGTCTGTTTGCATAAAAATACTTACTAATAATATCAACAATGATAAAAAAAAGGGCAAAGAGTTAATAAAATAGATAGCACAACCCAAAATAAGAGATCTCATGCTATAAAAATGATCCCTGGACCTAAAACACCCAAGATATCCACCATAGAGAAAAAAACAAAAACCATGATAGAAAGAGCATGGAATAGAATCTGGAAGAAAGTATAGTATTTATAAAAAGTAGATAGAACCATCTTTTCAAAAATATAACATTCTCAAAAAATGGAGATGAGACACTAGAGATATGCCCTGCAAAGTGATAAATTGAACAACTAGCTTTGACTGCTAAAACAAGCAACCAAATTGTATCAAAATTAGAAAATACCTACACCAATGTCTCTATCTTGGAACTAGCTTTCTGATACATTTTTTAGATTGAAAAAATATATCTGTATGCTCAAGTTATGGAGAAAAAACCAATAAGGCCCCTTGAAATGCAAAAAAAAATATTGTTTAATAAAAAAATAATAAAAAAGTTAAAAAGCTGCCATCACTGCACCACCAAAGTAGTGGCAGCAAGGTGACAACTAGGCTACAAAAGGTTGGCGGTGGGAGGAGCTACCATGGTAGAGCCACTACAAAGCCACTGCGACACCACTCGTAGTTGGTTGCAGTGAACCTAAAATGACCACCGAGCTACAACAATCTATGGACCGCTAGCAGTTACTACTGACTACTAGTGGTTTCCCTAATTGCAGTGGCAAAAAATGTTGCAAAATTAATTTTTTTGTATTTTAAAAAATTTTCCACCTCAAAACACATGCTAGAGGCTGTATGGCACTGTTGGGAAAAAGTTTTTTGCCTCCTAGATCAACATTGTCCAAAACAAATATACTTTATATGGAAACAAAGGTTTTGACACCTTCTAGATGCATCTATGAAGTTTGTTTAGCCTGAAACTGCTCCAAAAATTGGTGACCCCCATATTTTATCAAGAAATACTCAAAAGACACTAAATCTGATCTGCCAAACCCTTGTTCTCCATTTTTATCCAAATACCAAACAAGCTACAGTAGATCTGACTCTGATACCATGTAGGATATGAGAAAATATGAAAATCAAATCCATAAAGCCAAAGAATACCTACATGCAAAAAGCCTATCACAGAGAAGAAAAAGACAAGAAGAGGCAAGTGTTTGATCTAAAAACATGCAAATTATATTTTTAGAATAAGAAGAGATAATAAGTACAAAGAGATCAATCCTTATAAAAGGAGATTGAAACTCGAAAAGGGTAACCTAATAAGTTAGTAAAGGTAACCTAAAGGTGAAAGCTATTTAATAATTATAAAATAATTATTAAATAGGAAAAGCTTAAAAATGCATAAAGCAAAATCTTAAGAAGGGAGAAAAGGTAATTTAATAAATGAAATTAAATTATCATTTTTCTCTAACACTCAGTTCCTTCTTATATCTCCCTCTTACTAAGTAGTTTAGGATTTCTCTCTCTTTCTTTTATACTAGATTGATAAACATAGTACCTCCCTCTGATGATGATCTTTCTGGCTCTTTGATCAATGTCTCCCTCTTTGTTCTGACTTAATTCTTTGATCAATGTTTCCTCTCTAATCAGTAGATTAGTTTAGGACTTTCTCCCTCTTATCTCTTACACTTGATTAGTAAAACTCTTATTCTGATGATTATTTTAATGTCCTTTCTCCCTCTTTGACAACAATGCCAAGACATATACGAAAAATTTGTCATCTTAGAGAATGTAGATATGTGTGTTTACAATTTCTTTAGTTTCTCCCTCTACCACCTTGCTTGTGACTAATTGAATTTTTACCTCTATGATTACTTTAGGCAGTTCATAAAGTAATATTCATTACATCAATTTGTATTATATGAATATCAGCTTGTTTGATGCAGGGCACTCCTTCTATTTCTCAAATAGCCTTTGATAGGGGTATCACCCCTATTTTATCTCTTAGATACTCATAAGAATCCTTAGGTAATGGTTTTGTGAAGATATCAACAATTTTGTCCTTTGAGTTAACATATTCCATCTTCATCTTTTTGTCTTGAACTAATTCTCTTACATAATGATACTTGATTGCAATGTGTTTTGTCTTTGTGTGCATCACTGGATTCTTTGATATATTGATAGCACTTGTATTATCACAATAAAGTATCACTAGTTCTATGATTTCTTCCTTCATTCCTTTGAGTAATTGTTTGATCCATACAATGTTTGTGCAGTTTGTAACAGTAGCAACATATTCTACTTTAGCAATAGATTGTGAAGTACAACTCTATTTCTTGGTTGTTCATGTAACTAGCCTCTTGCTAAGAAAAATACTGCTCCACTAGTGCTCTTTCTTTCATCAATGTTTTCAGCCCAACCAACATCAATGTAGGCTCTCAATTCAAAATTTTCATTCCTCTTGTAGTGTAGACCAAACTTTTATGTTCCTTTCAGATATCTCATTATCCTCTTCGTAGCCATTAAGTGATTCTATCTAAGATTAGTAGAGAATTTTATAACTATCCCCATAGATAATGCAATATCAGGTCTTCTATGCACTACATATTGCAATTTGCCTATCATAGACCTGTATAATGTTTGATTCACCTTAGCTAAATTATCATTCTTTGACAACTTGTGTCCTATCACCATAGATGTACTTACTAGTTTGGAATCCTCTAATCTAAATGTCTTCAATATCTCTTTCACATACTTTGACTGAGTGATGTATATACCATACTTCATTTGATATACTTGCAATCCCATAAAAAAGTTGATTTCTCCAAACATTGACATTTCAAATTCTTGCTTCATCTAATTTGCAAAGTCCTTAAATAAAGCATCTTGTCCTCCAAATATGATATCATCAACAAATATTTTAGATAGCAAAATAAATTTTCCTTTTTTTGTCTTTATGTACAGATTGTTATTATCATTAGTCTTGTTAAATCCAATCTTCACAAGATAAGTATGAAGTCTCTCATACCATGCTTTTGGTTCTTGCTTCAATCCATATAGCGCTTTGTGCAGTCTACATACCATGTTCTTATTGTTATCATCAACAAATCCTTCTAGCTATTCTATGTAGACTTCCTCTTCTAGTATGCCATTCATAAATGAAAATTTAACATCCATTTGATCAATTTTGAAACCTATATATGCAACATAAGAAAATAGAGTTCTTACTCCTTCCATTCTTACAATAGGAGCAAATGTCTCCCAATAGTCAATTCCTTCTTCTTGTGCATATGATTTGACAACTAATCTTGCTTTGTTTTTTGTGACTTCACCATTCTCATCTAACTTGTTTCTGAATACTCGCTTGGTGCCAATCACATTCTTGTCTTCTAGTTTGGGAACTAGACTCCATGTTTTATTCTTCTCTATCTATTCAATCTCTTCTTCCATGGCCTTGTACTAGTCATCATCTTCTAATGAATCTTTTACTAATTTGAGCTCCTTCATGATTAACAAACATGATTCACTTCTCAATCTATTTCTTGTTATTGGCCTAACAACTTTATCTTTAATGATTTGATAAATAGGATGATGTTTTTTGACATATTTAGACAATCTTGGCTCATCTCTTGTTTCTACAAAGTCACTATGTATATCTTTGTCAGATATCTCAACATCTCTTTCATATGTACCAATCTTAAAATTATAATATGCATCTTCTTTATTTTGTAGCTCAACATTTGAATGCTACTTAGTTCCTAAATACAACATGACATTCACAAGATGTGACTTGACAATTACTGATACTTGCTATTGATTTGGAACTTGATTTGGAGCATCTTCTTCAACAAACATTCCTTCATAAAAGTATAAAAATGATTTGTATTCTTCTAGTTCTTTCGTAGGTTCAACCTCATGCACTTCTATAAATTTATCAAAATTCACATTTGCACTTTTCACAATTTATTTATAGTGTTTAAACACTTATAAGGGTAAAATAACAAACCTGTGTCACCCTTTTCTAAAGGAAAAGACTAACAAAAGTATAAGTGTTCAATTTCAATGACATAAAATAGGTATTATTATTTAGAATTTGAAAATGAACTAAAGTAATGAAATGTGTAGAAATGGATGAAGTTTAGGATTATAATTTTTAATAAATTTTTGGAATGAGAATTGATATATTTTCCTAATTTTTATAGATGACTATTTAGTTGCTGAAAAACACTGAAAATTAGGGGTTTAGTTCCCACCACAAAACTATATGGAAATAAACTTATTTCCATTTGAACATAGACAATGTTATATATAACATATATAGCTAGAACAATCAAATATAAAAATTGAATTCAGACCTATATTTTCTCTTTTATAATGATTTAAATTTCAACTGATTTGAAATCTATAGTTTTCATCTCCCACCACATTTTTGAAAAAAAATCTATCGTAACCAAAAGAATAATTACATATTCTTGAAGATGACTCTCTTCTCTTGAACGTCATATAATTTTAATTTTTTTTGAAATGATTTAATATATTTTTCCTTTCTCAAAATCAACATCTTTTCAAGTGTTTAAATACATGTTTATAGAATTTTTTAATTACAATATAATATATCTAATTAAAATAATATAAAATCTATATAAGAATTTTTTTTAGTTTGAGCTCTATAAAATGATGTTTATATGTTACTAAAAATTTATCATATCAAATAATAAAAGTTATTGAAATGTTAATTTTCTAAAGTAATTTTATTTCTTTAGTAATTGGATACAAACTAGTATAAAACATGCATTTAATAGAAAATTCCAATTGGAAAAGTGTGAGACCAAATATAACTTATCTAAAATAAATTTATCTAGATTATATGTTTAAAAAAAATTGATTTTTGAATAGAAATACTCAAATTCAGTTGTTCTTATAAGTTTTCTTGAAAGGTGACATAACTTTGTACTTTTACCCATAAGCTTTGTTTCTTGTGCAGTATCCAAGGAATATACCTTCTTCACTTTTTGCATCAAGCTTTCCATTCCTAACATCTTAAAGAATGTAACATTTACTCCCAAATACCTTAAAGTATTTTACATTGGGTGGATATTCATACCATAGTTCAAAAGGTGTTGAATGAGTACCTTTCTTTATTTGCACATGGTTCAGGGTATAGATAGCTGTACTTACAATTTCTCTTCATTATTTTAGAGTAACATTATTTTCCATCATGAGCGTTCTAACATGGTCCATTATAGACTTGTTTCTCCTTCTAGCAATCCCATTTTGTGGAGGGGTCCTAGGTGCATATGTATGTCTTTTGATTCCTTTGTCATTACAAAACATCTCAAACTCATTTGATGTGAATTCTCCTCCTCTATATGATCTTAAATATTTTAGACTTTTACCTGTTTCCTTCTCAACTCTTTCTAGAGTAATTTATATTTTAGAAACATGACTATCATCTTTCTAGAGTAATCATCAATAGATAGCATTATATACTTATCTCCTAGATATAGCTTTGCACTTCAATTGGTCCACACAAGTCAATATGAACAATCTCTAATATTTTTTTAGAGGTATAAGCTTTACTCTTGAAGATTGACTTTGGAATTTTTCCTAGATGACATTGTTTGTACACTATATTATCAAGTTTCTTTAACTTAAGCAAACCTCTAACTTTCTTCATGTTACTGATACTAACCAAGTTATCAAAATTAACATGACATAATATCTTGTGCCAAAGTCATACATCATCAAATTTTGTAACAAAGAAAATAGCATTCTCTATATCCAGATATAATAGATTACTTCTAGTTTGATCATCTTTTCCAACTAGTTTCCCATTTGTGTCATATATCTTGGCAATTTTGTTTCCAAATTCAAACTTGCATCTCATATTATTCAATTGTGACACACTTAACAAGTTATAATTTAGTCCTTCAACATTGTAAGAATTGTCACATGAAATTTTTTCTATGAGTTTGATAGAACCTTTTCCTTTTATCAAACATGGTGCATCATTACCAAATCTTACACTATTTCCAACATAACAAGTTAAGGTAATGAACTTACTTTTGTCTCTAGTCATGTGATGTGAGCATCCATTGTCCATGATCCATCTATCATTTTTGTTCACACAAGTCACAAGTGTAGTTACCTCATCTTTATTAGATTCATCTTCCATTGTAACATATACCACTTCATCATCTTTTCTTCTTCTTCTACTTCACCTCATTAGAATCTTTCAATAACAATGAAGCTTTGAAAGTAGATTCAAGATTCTTAGGTTTCTAATTATCAAAGTTAGATAGCTTAAAAGTAGTGACTCTACCTACCAATCCTTCAAGGGTTCAATCATCTCCTAGAATACATCTTAACTCTTGAATTATAGAAACTTTTATAGCATAAATAGGTAGTAATGTTTTGAAGACTTTACTTAACACAGTATCATCATCTATATGACCAATAGCTCATCTTATTTCACTAACAACTTCTTTTATCCTAGCAACATATTGAGCAATATTTTCACCTTCTTCCATTTTCATATCATCAAACTTACCTCTAAGGCTCTAAAACTTCACTCTTTGAACATTTTTGTCTCCTCCATAGATAGTGTGTAGGGCATCCCAAATTTTCTTTGTAGTGTCACAACCTTTGATATCATCAAATTCAGCATAGCTTAGGGTAGAGGCAATCTCCAACATTGCTTGACTATGTTCCTTCTTCTTCTTCATATGTTTAGCAGCTAGGGCTCCAACTAGATGAACATGTTCCACTGCAATGGTAGATTATGTATCATCTCCAAGCTCTCTAATGTGTAGCTTCATCAAACTTTGTCATGCAAAAAAGTTATCTTTGTTGAGCTTAGGTACCTCTCTTTTAGAAATCTTGATCTTTGTACTTCTAGTACCTTAAAACTAGTCCTCTTAAGCAACCAGACTCTGATACAAATTGTTAGAATTAATTTAGAATAATTGAGAGGGGGAGTGATGAATTAGTTATCCAAGGTCTAGATGTATAAGTAAAACTTTTGACAATTTAGTTAACCCATAAGACATTCATACCCATGCATGCATCCATTGTGTATTTACTAAAACTTGTATGTTACTGTCAAATCAATTTGTATAAGTGTAAAGCATCAAACACAACACATTCATCAACACACTTGACACAAAAAATTAATATGGTAAGCCAATTTGGGAAAAACCACCAATAAAATGCTACTCCTTTTCGCTCTTTTGAAGTGATGCCCTATGAAAGGCCAACCCTATTAAAGGTTACAATACACACTATTGAATGTGACCTAGTTAAGGGATTTCAATTGCTCTATTAGAAGTGAGCCTTATTAAAGAACTTTAGGCCATTCACTTGGAATACCACCTGGTTAAAATATTTTCTAATGACTGTTAGGTCAACTCTACTATAAAGGATTTAACCTAGACTAATACAATTGTTAGAGAGTAATAGTAGAGCTTTGATCTGATACAACTTATAACTTCTCTTCCAAATTATAGATCTCTATTTAGTCCTAAATTTTTCTTGGCTTTCATACTTTGCAACTCTGATAGCTTGTTCACCCTTCAAGCATTCATCTCCTTAAACCTTTTTGCTTAACATGGCATTGCGGAGTCTTCTCTTGGGTCACATGGTGAAGCAAAACCCTTAATTCCTTCTCCTCCTTAAGTTCTCACACATGACACCAACCTCTTTTTCTTCATGATTAGAGATTCTTGTAAATAGATAGTTAGAATATTTTCCTACTCATTATCCATCGCCCAAATCAAGGTTTTGGATGGATTAGGTATGATACAATGTATCTACCCCATATCTTTTCTTTTCTAAAAACTTCTCCTAGAATCCTTTTGAATCCACCTAAAAATGGTTTCCATCAAATTTTGTGCCACTAGCTCATCAATCTTATCTTTCTCTTGGTTCACAAGTTTCAAGGAAACAAACTTGTCAGCTTAGATTGAGTGAATCCTCGATCTTTGTCATAATGCAACAACTGGACATTATCAATCTTTTGATGCTCAACACATATTGCATTGACTGGAATCAACTATAAAATTACCTAGAATTAACCAAGGTTTACTGGTGCTTGACATCAACTAAACCTTACTCAGCTTCAACTATTTTGCTCGGCATCCACTAGAATTTTCTTTTACTCAGCTCCAACTAACTTTATACTCAACTTGCATTGACTTTTCTTGGAACCTACTATCGACTTGGTCAAGCTTGGTAGACAAACTTTGTTTAACTTATTCTTCTAAACTTTCTAACTGTAGCCAACCATTTTGTAACCTTAAGTAGATTATCAATACATCATGTCATCACCATCTTAACTGATCCTTGTACTTCATTACATAATAATAACTCAACCTTTTTCCTAGGTGCTTTTGTTACATCTTATTGATCAAATCCTCCTCATCAATCAACTAAGTGATAGTACTTGAATCTTATAAGTAGTTGTCTTACCAATAGATTACAGGTTTGACATGAGTGATAAAACATTGATTGAAACACATAGTCTTCTTCAACAATCTCCCTCTTAGAAATTTCTCTTATCAATGATATTTTCAATTATATTTTAACAAACCCCTTTTGACACATTTCATTTCAACATATGTCCCTAGGTGCCCTAGGACCCCTAGGGAACTATTTAGTTGGTTCAAATGCATCAAAAGGGGTCATAGGTTAACCTATGACCCCTTTCAATGTATTTCATGACAATATTATATTTAATAATAATATAATACTGTCTATTTAATATAATAATAATATATTACTAGATTATATAGCAATAATAATCAAATATATTACTATATACAATAATAATAATATAATATCACTATATATAATAATCATAATCATAATCATATATAATAATAGTTAATAATTAGAATCATTCTCATATTTAATAATAATAGTTAATAATAATAATGTCCACACTTCCCAAAATTTGCTTTCCCTCCAAAATTTTAAAAATTTAGGTTGGGCTATGAATGCTTGAAAGAATTTTAGCTGCCACTTTTGGGGTACCTAATTTTATATCAGGTATCTGAGTTGGTATCAAATACCCAATTTGAAATTGAGTACCCAATTAGGCTTGATATTTACCAAACCCATTTGGTCAACTCAAAAAACATGTTTGAAAAAGGTTTTATTGACACTCAGACTTCAAGTAGCCATTTGACAATACTATTTTCATTGAAATTCAATAAAATGAAAGGGTTTTTTATAACACTCTCAAGATTCCATCAATATAGTTTCTTTCAAATTCTAAGTTCAATAATTATTTATTAGTTAATTTTTTTTAATGAAGATGACTGTAAAGTGCTGATTGACATACTAATTGAAAAATAGCTATAACTTTCAAACAATATAACATTTTTTAAATCCAAAAGTTGCATCACATTCTGTGCTTCGCTTTAGTTTTCAATTAGTTAAGATAGTTAGACACAATAGTTTTTTAATTCTAGAAAAGTTTATTGTAGAAAATTCATATTTAATTATTTATTTTGAATAAAAATAACCAAAAATATTCATCACATCCGAGCATGAGTCTACTTTTTATATCTATAATTATATTAAAAAATATTATCATTTGATTTCAATTAAGGTGGTTAGACAAATGCCTACTTTTTATTTTTTCCCTATAATTTTTGTAATACTGCATTAAAATCCAAACTTTTGACCAATCAAATAATTTTTTTCTCTAGGTAAGGCTTAGTAGATTAGAAGCTACATTCAATTTCCAACATTTTATTTTCTTACAACTTTTTGATATAAAATCCAAAACCACTTTAAAATTATGTGTCAGGTTAACATAACCTTGACTTGCTGATTTTTCACTGCCACTTAAGGCCATAGTTTGGTTGACCATGATCTTGCCCATACCCATCAATCAAAATTGGCTCCCATCATATGGGCGTCAAACTTTTTTTATTGCAAGCTGTGATAGAAAGGGTTACCATCACAATTGTGATGACCATAGGTGTCATAATCTAAGCTATAGTTCTAGAAAACTATTAGGTTTTACCATTAGCATTGCAACAAAAATCTATCAAATGCACCATCATAATTGTGAAGTCAGTGTGTCTAAAATGTTATGGATCTAACAGAAAGATGTCTAAAACCTGCATCATAATAGGGATGGGCATGTGGTAGGAATGTTGTGGGATTGATGGCCAACCATCATAAATGCAATGTCATGTTGTATCAATAAAAACACTATTGCTAGTAAATTTTGAATAGCCATCATGCAATGATAGGTTAATATTGAGCTTCACTTGGTTTTGAGAATAGTTTAATATTCTCTACTAATCAAGGCCAACCATGTGAAGGTGGAAGCTCATTTGGCTCCAACCACCCCCTGCACCCCCCCAAACATCTAAATTTGATGTTAATATCTAAAATCTTTTAGAAATGATCAATGTTTAAACTACAAAACAGGTTCTAGTCCTGCAAAAGTGACATCACTTTTCCATCTTCTGGTGCATGTCATTTTTCTATTGCATCTAAAATAAGATTCTTCCACTTTGAATTGAGAATGCATTGGAAATTGCATTCTTTATGCATGGACAGTAGGCAGAGCTAAAAAAATGTAGCACAATTACACTTATTTAATAGGTCTATTAAGTTTTTAAAATTATAAACCACATCATGAACAATGTTCATGATGGTCTATAACTTAAAATACCTAATCAAATGCAAACCTGTTACATTTTTCAGCTCCACCTAATATTGTATGCATATGAATTGACATTGTATAATAAACTATGCCATCCTTCTACATTGCTTGAAACCAAGAGATTCACACAATTAGGTGGCATACAATCATAGGTTATTTTTGAGCTTCACTTGGTTTTTAGAATAACTTAATATTCTCTACTAATCAAGGCCAACCACATGAAGGTGGGAGCTCATTCCCTTCCACCATCTAAATTCCTTGTTACCATCTAAAATCTCTAAAAAATGATGAATCTTTAAAGTACCTTGAATTTCCTTATCATCTCTTGCTACTCTTAGGGGAAGTTCATCTTCATTTCTCATAGGTAATTCATCACACGAGTACATCTAGGAATGTCCTCAATGCCTATTGCATAAAATAATCCAATATTAGAAAATGCCTCCTAAGAAATAATAGTTAAAGTGAAATAAACATGTAAAAATGAGAGAGAAAGAGTAATCTACTTACCAATAGGCATTACCATCACATCTATGGTCATGCTACCTATTGAGTGAGTTTTACTATTTTTCTATTGTGTCAATATCTATCTATTTACATACATACATATATACATATACAAAAATCACAAAGGCACGACAACCTATTGAGTGAGTTTTATTATTATCAAATTGTGCCAAGATCTCTTTGTTTAGAAATATAAAAATGGGGAATGATTAATGACATTTTTTCTTTCTTTTTTAATTTATAATCCATAATCCACAATTCACAAGATCTCTATACTAATGCCCAAATTAAATTGAATACCTAAATAATCATCAAGTAGACCAAATTAACTAGGTAATGGCTTAGGAATGTGCTATTCCCATGTATCATATGCTTGCAATGTTGGAGGAAACATTTTTTCAAAAGTGGCAGTAGGTTTTGTATCTTTGGCCTGATTTTAACAAAGTAACAAAGTGTTTTTAAGAGTGGAAAGGACTATTTTCCCCTAAGATTCTTTCTAATGAGAGGATGTAAGTGATTTTAGGGTGACAAAGCACCACCAATTTGAGGCACTTTAGCAACAACAGGTAGCAGAAACATATGCTCAACAACAAGTCTCAACTTCAATGGGCAGTGAGATTCACCTTAATAATTCCATGGGTGTATCTTAGTTGATTTTGAAGGAAGTGATTGTAATATATGCACAAGAACATGACATCTAATTTTCTCCCATAGTGGGACTGCACATGATGTTCTCTAGATTTATGGCTTTGGAACTCTCAGTATCTATCTAGATACTATAAATGAATAAGTGCTTGCATAATTTGTAGATAGATGGGTGATTGCATCATTGGAGTAGCTAGTTGAGATGCATTGTAATTGAGCTAGAGGAAATCATTGATAAACCAAACATATAATGAAGAGGAAACTTGAAAACTTGAATGTTGAAATTCTAAAATGAAAGATATCAAGGAGAAAACACGTATGCCAAAATTACAATGAAATGTGAAGTTGATTTTAGATATAAAAAAGAAAAAGGAAATCACAACATAAATCATTCCCAATTTTATGTTCACAACTCAAATTCTCTCCCATGGCCTAAGATAAAACCCTCATTACTACATCCAAAATTAAGGAATAAAATATGATTATATCCCCAATAGAGAATTGAAATGCCACTTTTTTTGAATTCCACTTAGCACTGTGCTAATAAATTTAAAAAATTCTACTGCCATGCAAATTATCTTACATTGTCTCCCAAGCTTAGGTGCTAACAAGAGTCAAAAGTTAAATTGTTGTCAAAGAATGTGCTAAGAACAAGAAAAATTACACATTTAGAATGAACATATATATTGGCAATAATGAAGAAACATATAATCCTCTTATAAATAATCAAAATTATGTCAGAGATGAACTCAAGAAAGTGAGCTATAGGAGGTGCTCAACCAGATATTCTAGACATCTTGGGTGATTTGGTAAAAGGCATCTGCAAGGGAATGAGCCTCACAAGTTAACATATAATGTCTTTAAATCGTTAAATGCTACCTAAATATGCCTAAGGAGTCTATATATTGGAGGCATACTCAACTAACCAGGCTACCTACATACTCATATCCATAGGATCAAGACCCTTGACCTACTCAATCTAATGAATATGTAGTTCTAGTTTCTATTTGTTTTTATGTAGTTATATTCCTATAACCATTGTTGTGTTTTAGTCACCTAATATAGCTACTATTCGTACTTTTCTATAATTACAATACTATAATACCCCCATGCAACCTTTGTGCTGTAGTTTATAGTTAATGTAAAGGTTAACCTATATAAGTCCTAACTCACTCCTTATATAGTTCAAATGAAATAAACACAAGAAAAATGAGAGAGAAAAATAGGAATCTACTTTTCAATAGGTGTTGCCATTATGTTTATGGCTATGCTACCTATTGAGTGAGTTTTATTATTTTTGTTGCTGTGCCAAGATCCATTTGTTTATATATATATATATATATATATATATATACAAAGACACACATACATACATACATATACACACACATATAGATATACATATGTATATATGTATATACATACATACATATACAAAGATCTCAAGGAAACAACAATGAGATACAGAGATCACAAAGGCATGACAATGAAATGCAATGATCAAAAGGGTATATACATACATATACATAAAAAATGTATCATCTAATCTAGTTAGTGTAAAAGGAATACTAATACTAACAAGAGCATTTACACAACTAAACAAGCTAACACTTAAGATAGGCCAAAAGAAGACAATATGGAGGAAAGTAAATAAAAGATGGTAAACTCCTAAAGTTCTTCTCATGATGAAAAAGCTATGTCCCTAATGAGATGGTATGTATGCTCATGGTGTGCTCAAGCTTCAAGTGGATGGGTTTGTATGGATGGGGTTTTCAAAAATGGAGGTATGGAGGAGTTTTAGCATGATGATGGTATTTTGGTAGTTTTTAGGCTCGCAAAATAGCATTATAACTTTGCAAAAAAAGTAGATGATCTTTGTGAAGGGAGAGGGTTTCATTTATAGGCTAAGGGGTAGTGAAATGGATGGTTAGGATGCAAGGATGAATGGATGGTGAGGGAGGGTTGAGATGTACTCAAAGGGGAGCACAAGGATTGTGCTTGTTTAAAGTCAATAGGGAAGTGACAATTGTCACAAGGAGAATGGGAGTGAGAGAATAGGATAAGAGTTGGTCAAGGGAATAATGAGGGAGGTTGGGTATGTAGGAGGGATGTAAGAGTCATTAATGTCATGTAAGAGCCATTGATGCTCTTGGATGGGGATGGAAGAGGATAAAGGGGATATTTTGACTTTGGCTTGGGTTAGCAAGTTCTAACCCTTTCTTAAAGTTGTGTGCATGTTTAGGAGGGGTATTAGGATTTTCTTAGAAAGGGGCTTAGAAATGAACAAATTTGACCTTAAAAAAATTAGATATATTATAGGATTCTATACAATATTTCAACTAGATTTTGTCATTAGAAATCATGACATCTGGTAAAAAACATAGATTTGAAATAAAAGTTTGTATTAGCCAAAACCAAATAAAAATGAACTCAATTAGATATATTCTAAGATTTATATTAAATAAAGAAACATGCCTTATCACAAGACACAATTCTTATCATCTATGTGATTAGTTTGAAATTTTTGTTCTCACCAAAAATCATAAAATGTAAGAACAACTATGCCAAAAAGAACATAAAAAGATGATTATCATGCACAATCATTTTTTTACCTCTTTTTTCACAATCTTTCTTACAATTTTTTAGCTCAATCTCCAATTGGTTAGTATGTGTTTTGAACAATTATTTTTGGACTATGAGTTAGGAGAGAGAGAAATATCAAACTTGAAAAAGATGTATATAAATGCAATTAATTTTTAAACTTTAATTTTATAAACTCACAAAGAGAACCATAGAATTATAAAAAACTATTAAGGTTTGTACTATTTAAAAATTATAGTTACAAGTAATAAAATTTTATACCTTTTATTTAGAGAGTGCAAATAATTGAAATAAGCAGGATCGCACACCCTCTAGGGAAAATACGAATATATCTGTAGGAACACAATCTGGCATTAGGGATAAGGTCAATGCAAGAATGGGATAGGGTTTGACTAGAAGAGAAAAATGAAAATGCAATCTTGTAGGAACATGTGTCCGCAGGATTGCTAGGGTAAGCTTGTATGGGAATGCATGCAAAATCTTGGGTCAAACAGGTTGAGATGGGAAAAATTCAAAGAGAAATCCTATGGAAACATAGCTTCATGGGATTGTGAGGTTCACAAACTTGCAGGAACACATTTTAGGGAATATGTGCAGACAAAATAGGGGGTTTGATAAGGGAATGGGTAGAAAGCTAGGGTAGGAAAAGTATGAAAATGAATACTAAGGTGTGACTGGGTTTGGTACATAGTGGTCACTAGATGCTCTGGTGTCACACGAGTAATGAGAAACCATTTTACATGAAGGAGATTAGCTGATGGTGATAGATTGGGTGAGGATCGAAGGTATTGGTCTAGGATAATTGAGAAGGCTGCCCCACACATACACTTATATGACCATGGTGATAGCATTATGTGAGAGGTGGCACAATAAGATAGGTACATTCCACTTGCCTACAAGAGAGATGATGGTAATATTGGAGGATGTATACATGATTTTTAGATTACTAGTGCAGGGGACACTAGTGATGGTGACAAGAGAGATGACAATAGAGGTCATGGTATAGGGGTTTATAGGGCCAAACATGCCATTCCATATTTGGAGAGGATAATTTGCATTGACTTAGCATTTAGATCAAGTAGCCCTAGAGAGATAGATTTACTTCTATGTGTGCAAGCTAGTATCGGGGTACATTGCCTTAGATACAGGTGGAATAGAAGTGACATTTGCACTGATACTAGTTATCATGTGGATAGTGGATGCAGGAGTCTTGGTGACTTTGGGATTGTTGATGCTAGCAGAGTTGTACCAAGATTTATACCAGATTGTGTATTAGGAGTTTGGTCAGTAGGGGAGGAGTATAGGGTTACTCATCTTATTATATGTATGGGTATGGGAGCACATTGTAGCATTTAGGCCAATTGGTTAGAAGGACAGGCAGGCAGAGGAGCTAGTGGCATATAGCTAGGGGAGCTATTGAGCTATCACCATATTGAGGATGTGGACTACTGGAGAGTCCCAATTGATGAGATTAGGGTGGTGATATTTCCATTCACAATATTTCCATGGTGGCCATGGTGGTAGGGGAGTTAGCCCAGGCAGCTAGGTAGGGTAGATATGTAGAGAGAGGGCTATGATAGTGGGAAGAGGTCATAGTATAGGAGGAGGGGCTAGTACAGTAGAGGTGGAGCATAGGGAGGTAGGAGGAGAGAGGGGTATAGCCAAAGAGAAGAGAGGAGAGAGGGGTAGAGCCAGGGAGAGGAGAGGAGAGTTGGAAAAGCTAGAGAGACGAGGGGAGGGGGAGCAAAGGCCAAAAAGGCAGTAAGGAGTGGTGGAGGTGGGTCATCCTTAAGGGGAGGGGATGATTGATGGGCAACCTAATATGCATCATTGCAGTAGACCCATGATGCTAGTAGCTAGCTACTATGAGATATACAACATGAGAGAGATCAACTCAGGATAGAGTTGGATCAACTCTACCAAGAGTGGGATGTGGCACAGGGCAAGGCAAACAAGGAAAGGATAAAGTTGGGGAGACTACATGTGGAGGTCGAGCAGATGGAGGGGAGGGTAGATGTGGTTAATTAGGAGAGGTAGGAAATATAGGTGAGATTGGATGCTATTTAGTAGGAGCAAGATAGATTGGTGGTGGAGGTGGTGACCCTAAGAGCACAGACGGTGCTGGGAGGAGGGATGAGGTAGAGAGCTGAAGTATAGGAGGAGGATGGATGAGGCCACTACCTCCACAACTAGTAGCACCAGGGACAAGGAGGGACACAGATGAGGCTCTAGAGAAGGAGGTGACAAATGAGGGAGACTAGTGATATGTTGGGTATACTTGCATGATTATTATTTTGTTTATATATATATATATATATATATATATATTTGAGGGCATAGACTAGTTGTAGCTATATGTATGATATGGATACTATATATTTGTAATTTGATGGACTGTGAGATTTTTTAGGGGGGGTATGTATTCATTTATTATTTGTGGATGAGAGAGATATACATAGAGTAGATCATTCTTTGGGGTGGGATATGTATGTATGGACTTATAATTGCATGAGTATGGTTAAGATGTGAGTTTTATATATTTTTAGATGTAGATGAGAGACTAATGTGTTTGTATACAGGATGTGATGTTTGATGAGAGATATGATATTGCTGATAATTTGTGATGCAAGATGTTATACTTGGTGAAAGATATGATATTGTTGATAGTTTGTGATGCAGGATGTGATAGATTTTGAGGATTAGAATGGTTTTGATAGCACATGATGTGATCTATTTTGATTGGTTTGAGATGGTGTGATTGTCTTTGATAATGTAGGATGTGATTTTCTATGATAATGTTGATATGATGTGATTTTCTGTGAGAATGCAGAATGTGATTTGCTATGATAGTGCAGATATGATCTAATATGCTTGGATGTGATTTTCTATGATAGTGCAGATATGATGTGATATGCTTTGATGTGATTTTGATGATGTGATTTCATTTTAATAGTACCAATATGATGTTTATGATGATGAGAATGTTTATACTAAGTTGTTAACTAAATAGGAATGAAGATAAAGTGAATACGGGTTTTAGGAGGGTGGCACAGATTTAAAATAAACACAAACTAAAGATGAATCACAGATTTAAAATTCACACAAACTAAAGATGAATCACATATTTTAAAATGAATAAAAACTAAAGATGAATCATAGATTTTAAAATGAACACAAACTAAAGGTGAATCATAGATTTTACAATGAATACAAACTAAAGATTAATCACATATTTTAAAATGAATACAAACTAAAGATGAATCACAGATGTTAAAATGAACAAAAACTAAAGATGAATCACATATTTTAAAATGAATACAAACTAAAGATGAATCACAGATTTAAAATGCACACAAACTAAAGATGAATCACAAATTTTAAAATGAATACAAACTAAAGATGAATCATGGATTTTAAAATGAACACAAACTAAAGATGAATCACAAGTTTTAGAATGAATACAAAATAAAGATGAATCACAACTTTTAAAATGAATACAAACTAAATATGAATAATGAATTTTAAAATGAACACAAACTAAAGATGTATCATAGATTTTAAAATGAACACAAACTAAAGATGAATCACATATTTAAAATGAACACAAACTAAAGATGAATCACAGATTTAAAATGAACACAAACTAAAGATGAATGTGATAACTAATTTGAACATTGTGGGGATAACATATGTGAAGTGAATTATAGAGTGTGAGGATATCTATCAGTAGGTAAATGATCTAAATCTTATGATGGGGACAAATGGTAAGAGAAATTCAAAATTGTGATAAGAGTAAATGAACGCAATCTATGATAATACAACATGCTAAAGTCTAGGATGTAGGGATACAACAAAATAGAAATAACTAATGAAGGTGAAAATGAGATATAGGAAAATTTATGATGATGGGATAGTACAACACAAATCTAAAACTAGGATAATGATCAATGATAAAAATGATCATAAAACATAGGAGATACTGACTCTAAGGGGGAGGATGTTGGAAAATGATTGACCAACAAACTCGTAGGTAGAAGGATAGTGGACATAGAGCTAGGATAGTGACTTAAGATAAGGAGAATATGAGGGTGGTGGTGAAACCTTAATTTAAGGGATGAGAGTTTGTGAGAGAAGGATAATGAGGATAGTTCCATGTTTGATGAGAAAACAAGGGAATCAAAAGATTTTGATACTAGAAAGAGCTCAAGGTTGAGAGAGATAGGTGATGTAAAGGAAGAGGGTAGCAGAAGAGAGTAGGAGAAGGGTTTTGAAGGGGATGTAGGAATGGCTTTTGGTGACAATAGGGAAGGTAAAAAGAGTAATAGGAAAAAGATGTTGGGGGGGGGAGTGAATGGTTAGAGCATATCACTAATTGGTAATGACCATAGGCAAGGGGTAGGACCAATATGCACAACTTTAGACAAGACATGTGTAGAATGCTCAAGGGAAAGGGATTAAGTAGGGAATCAGATGGAAGGGAAAGGTTAGGTTGGGGGGATAAGAGTTATGAGGGAGTAGGGAGGAGAGGATAGGATTTTAAGAAAATATGTAAGAGGGGGTGAGGATGAATATGCCTAGGGGTGATATGATCATGTGAGTCTTTGTATGGGAGAAAATTGTGAGAGTGAGGGGATATCCTTGGAAGCTTTGAGAGTGGGGTACTTCATGAAGAAGTACCACCATGTAGTGTGAACACTTCATTTGATATAGGAATATTAGGGATCTTCCAAGGTTACTAAGAACATCAAGGCCCTTTCCCCAATATTACATAGGACTAACTCAAACAAGCACACAAGGATTGCCCCATCATCATACATGAGTCCTAGAGAGACTAGTGTGGGAATGATGCTGGCTGATCCACAAGCAAATGATATTGCCCAAGTGCATCATGTGATCATTAGTGAAAACATGTTTGGAATATGTAAGGGTGATATCTGATTGACCTACAAGTAACAAAAGACTATGGTTAACAACCATGCCTTTGAGTTTCCCAAGTCAAAGCACACCATGATATGAAAAGACCATGGCAACCTTGAGGAGAGGACAACTAAAATCACATGGAAGTGACCAATCAAAATACACAAAAACCAAAGATTAGAAGAAAGAACAAACGTATGAAAAAGTAACATTTTGCTAAAGAGATCGAGATGATTGGATATTGACAGGCTAAAAAAAAGGAAAAAACATTCAGAAAAGGACTTTAATGATAAGACATTTAGGATACTAACAAAAAGGTATAATAATTTTTTTTCTATAGATGACGAGCTAGGGACATAGGTTGTAACAATAAGACCTAAACAATATGTACAAGCATGACTATACAATGAATGGGGATGCTGGAACATATGAAAAAATATAGTAGTGGGTATGTGTATGAAGGGAGAAAGCTCAAGATGAGGGGATAACATTGTTGTAATATAGTTATTGTTATAGGGGCATGATACATAAAGCACAACTTTTGTTACAAGGAATGGGATATTGCTATATTTAGAAGATTATGATACATAGGATACTATTGTTGGTACAAGAATATGGTACATAGGGCATGGCTATTGTTACAAGGATATGGTATATATTCCATTACTATTGTCACAAGGATATGATACATAGGAGTGATACAAAGGATAAGTTACACCTAATAGGATATGTAGAGTACAAGGCTAAAATACACCTGAGATGATACATGTGGTAGAGTAAAATGGTAGGGTACAACTAATATGATACATGTGGTAGAGTACAATGGCAAGGTAGATATATGAACTACATATATAATACAAGATCTAGGTGGGGTGCTGCAAAGTGGTGGAGACTGAAAGAAAATATCATGAGTTGTTTTGGGGGTAAGAAAGTGAAACTATGAGGGACACCTTGAAAAAATGAGGAGATGGGTGATGAAGTATGGAGTGGTGATGGGGGAGATGTACATAATTGATAGATAATAAAAAGGCTAATTACACCTAGCACCTAATTGCTAGGTTTTCACCAAGGTACCTATCCAAGGTGCTTGAATTGCCAAGCTTTCACCATTGGAAGATTCTTTTTCTTTACTTTCTTTTCTTTTATTAATAATTTAATTTTTAGGTGCATAATTTCTTAAGGTGAATGATATTGGTAGGATCATTCAAGACTTCACCTTCAAGGGTAGATAGCTAATAGGCCCCTAAGCCAAAAGACACTATGACCACATAATGACCAAGCCATGTGGGCTTGAACTTGCCTTTCTTTTCTCAGTCAGTTTGAATCTTCATGTTTTATTGTAGGACCATGTCTCCTTGAAAGTGGCATGGATGGACCTTCCTATTGAAGTTGTGCTTAAGGTGATTCTGGTAGACCATGAGGTGGTCATAGGTTTGTTGCCTTTTTACATCAAGTAAATCAAGCTAGGTAAGTCGAGCCACTCTGTAATCTTCATCTGATATTTTTACCTATAAAGAAATGCAAAGGGATGGGAGTTCAATGTCAATAGGTAATACTACTTCAACACCATAAACCAAGGAGTATGAGGTTGTGTCAGTGGATGTACAAAACAAGGTGCAATATGCCCAAAGGGTAGGATTGATTTGTAGATGCCAATCACAGTCAAAATCATTAACAAATTTCTTTAGCATTTTAAGTAGGGTTTTATTAGTTTCCTCTACTTGATTGTTACCTTGTGGGAAGTATGGGCTAGACAAATGGTGATGGATCTGAAGGGAAGTGCATAATTCCTCCATATTGAGATTTTCAAAATTACCTCCATGGTCAGTAAAAATGGTAGTTGGGATGCTAAAGCAACATATGATATGATATGGGATAAATTTGGATAGCTGAACTCCTGTGGCAATGACAAGGGGAACTACTTCTACCCACTTAGTCAAATAATTGGTCATAGTGATTATCCACTTGTGTCCTAAAGAGAGAGGTGCAATAACACCAACAAGGTCAAGCCCCCAATTGGAAAAAGGCCTTGGTGGTGCGATAGGTTGTAGATCTTGAGATAGGGCTTGGATTAGATTAGCATGTTGTTGATAGGGTAAACACCATTTCAAAAATTCACATGCATCATGCTCTAGAGTAGGCCAATAATACCTAGCTTGAAGGATTTTCTTAGCTAGAACTATCTCGCTCATATGAGCATTGCAAAGTCCAGCATGTACCTCTTTGAGAGCCATTGTAGCCTCATTTTGGTCTAGACATTAGGAGAGAGTATCATGATAACCATGACAATATAGGGTTTGGGTGATGATAGTATAATTGGAAGCTCTATGAATAAGGTTCTGGTGTTAGGTTCATGTGAGAAGAGAAGATATGATACCATTTAGTAGGTAAGCATGAATTTCATGGTACCATGGGGATTGGGGACCAACCTAGATGCATACCTATGTTGACTCATCATTCTCATATGCGGGCTCATGTAGCTGCTTGTCAAGGAATTTATTTTGTGTAGCCTCACATAGTATTTCCAAAAGGGAACTGATAGTGGCCATAGGATCAATTGCCTTAAGTTGTAGCCTAGGTATCTGTGTGAACTAAAGTTGAGTAAAATGTTCCTTTAATTGATCAACCAACTCTTTGTAAGGTAGTAGCTTTTCATTCTTGGTTTGATATTCATTCAGGGCTTGTTTGATGATAAGTTGAGAATATCCATAGACTTGTAGCTCTGTGATATTCCATTCAATGGCTATTTTGAGCCCTACAACAAGGGCCTCATACTCTAAGATGTTATTGGTACACTAAAACTACAGGTTAAAAGATTTAGGAATGTAATCTTCTTGAGGTGTGACCAAGAGTATGGTAGCACTGGAGCCATGGGATGTGTAAGATCCATCAAATTATAACTTCCAGCATGGTTGTTCTTCTATCAAATAGAGGTGTTCATCTAGGAATTCCATAATGAGAGGGTGGTCTATAACCAAGGGTGCATCTTCCAAGTGATCTATAATAGCTTGGCCTTTGATGGCCTTTATGTCAACATATTAGACGTCAAATTCACTAAGAAGCATGACCCATTTAGCCAAGCACTCTTTGAGTACTGTGCAAGATAACATGTATTCTAATGGATCAATTTTGGATATTAGTTGCATAGTGTGTCTCAACATGTAATTACACAATTTCTGAGTGGTGAATACCATAGCTAAGTAAGATTTTTCCATTGGTGTGTAATTCAGCTCATATCCCACTAAGGTATGACTAATGTAGTAAATAATCCTTTCCATTCTTGTATCATCAAGTTGTGCTAGAAGAGAACCTAGTATTGTGTGAGTAGCTATAATGTATAATATGAGTGGATGCCCTACAACCAGAGGAACCAAAATAGGTAGGTTAGCCAAGTATTGCTTAATGAGATCAAAGTTACATTAGCAAGTGGTGCCCCACCTAAAGTTCTGATCCTGTTATCAATGAGCTAGGAGATGAATCATCTAACTGATTGTAGTTTCCCTTGAAGAGAATGAAGGTGCTTGAGTGTCTTAGGAGGGGCCATATCCATGATTTCTTTGACCTTTTTAGGATCAATCTCAATACCACATCATGATACAATGAATCCTAGGATCTTTCTTGAGCTAATGCTGGAGACACATTTCATAGGATTGAGCATGAGATGATATTTAGTCAATCAATCAAATACTTCCTTGAGGTGAGAAAAGTGATCAAGGGAATTAAGAGATTTGACTAAAATATCATCTACATAATCTTCAACAGTCTTATGGATTAGGTCATGGAAGATGACCATCATGGCACATTGATATGTTGCCCTGGTGTTCTTTAGCCCAAATGGCATCATGTTATAATAGAATGTTCCCCAAGGTGTGGTAAATGCTCTCTTATGTTGGTCTTCCTCTGCTATCTAAATCTAGTTGTATTCAGAGAAACCATCCCTGATTGATAAGAGCTCATGGCCTATGGTGAGATCAACAATCATGTCTATATTTGGTAATAGGAAATCATCTTTCAGACAAGCTTTATTGAGATCTCTGAAGTTTGTGCAAATTTTTATATCAACAGAAGGTTTTGTAATAGGTACCATTTTGGAAATCCATTTAGAATAGTTAATTGGGCGAATGATTTTTTCCTCTAGCAATTTTTCTAACTCCACTTTAACAAACAAAGTACTTTGGGGTGCATCTTATGAAGCTTTTGCTAGACAGGTTTGGCCCTTGGATCCATAGCCAAATGGTGTACTACTAACTTGGGGTTCAACCCTAGTAGGTCTTGATAGGACCATGCAAAGTGACCAATATTTCATAGAGGACTTCAATGTGAAGATCTACCTACTCAAGTGCTAGAGATAGCACAATATATGTGATATGTGGTATCTGAGTCAGACTGATATTGACTAGTCTAGTTTCTTTTGTCAAGACTAAAGATATGGAAGGTCTATGCTTCTATGGGGTAAGGATGAAATCTCTATCTTTAGGTGCCTCTAAGAGGTTTTCACCATAAGTTACATTATTTATTTTCATTTCATTTTTTGAGTCATCCAATGGTGCCCTAGAGGAGTTTTCACCAGAGGATGTTTTGCTTTTCCTTTTTTTCTTGTTTTCTTTTTTTTTTCCTTTTTCAACTCAATTTTGTGACTAGAGACTTCCTCCTCTCCAAAGTAACCTGTTGGATCTAGTTTGTAGACATATGTTGATGGTGGTAGTAGTTTTCTATGTAGTATTTATGGCCCCATGAATTTAAGGAGTCTTGATAGAGAATTCATCAACATGGACAACAATTGGTTGGTCCCAATCAATGAGTTTAGGGTGAGCGAGTGGAAAGTATATAAGATTTAGGGAAAATTGGTAAAGCATGGAGGATCTTAAGAAAATTTTGTCAAGGAAAATATCATTGTAGGATTTCTTTTCTACTTCCTTGGGAATGTCTTCAACCTCAATGAGAGTATTTTGGATGTCTATGAAGGCATGGTCTTCTTCTATAGTGACCCTAGTTATGGGGAGTCCATAGCCTAAGCCCTTCTTTTTCTTTTCTAGGTATTGCTTCTATAGGCTACCTAATACTTGATTCTAGACTTCCTAGACCACCTCCTTGATAATCCCATTTTTCAATGGCTAGGCAATGTGACCATGGGTACTTTTTTTTAAGGTGATCAAGCAATTCTTCATTTTTTGGAGGTGGCTCTTTGTATAGCCATGTGTTGATATCTAGAGCAATTTCCTTTCCATCAAGGATATCGTTGGTGATAAATGTAGTAGGGCCCATCTGTTTGAGTTGAGAGTAGTATCTAGACTTGGTCCTTGATGTGTCAAGCACCCTTGATTATGCAAATCAAGTGGTAGAGTACTAACAACAAAAGCATCTATGAGACCATATTCGCCACAGCCTTGTAGTTGATCTTAATCATGGGAAGAGTCAAGGCTAAAATTGTATTTAGATTGTGGTAGGTGCTAGAGGAACTAGCCATGGTGTGGCCAATTTTGATTTTGGGACAATGGTTGGTGTATGAAGCTTTGACTGCATTGTAATAAGCAAAGGGTTTAGGATCTACATGGATGGTTACTTCAGTGCCATTATGCAAAAATTTGACAAACAGATGATATATGGATGGAATAGCCTTCATGGCATGAATCCATGGTCGACCAAGGAGGATGCTGTATGGAAGGTTAAGATTAACTACATGACAAACTATTTCTTGAGTGGCTAGGCCAACTTTGAGAGGGAGAAAGATGGTTCCTATAGTGCTACACTCCAAGTTGTCACATGCTTTGATGGTGATTACCTCATTAATGATTTCTACCTTATTGTATCCTACCTATTTGATAAATTTTAAAGTACATAGATTTAAAGCCAATCCATTATCTATCATGACACATTTGACTACAAAGTTAGAAACCATGACAACTATTTGAAGTGGAAGGATATGATCAAGTTCAACTACTGGGATGTGAGAGGTTTTGAAGGATAAAGAACATGATGTAGAAAGATGGCCAACTAAGTTGTAGAAATTGGTTGCATTTATGTTAGTGGGGATGCATGACTCATGGAGAGTATTGTCAAGGATCTCTTGATAAAATGAGCTCATTCGTAAGAGATCTAGAATACAAATCTGAGCTGGTGTGTTTCCAAAGTATTCCAAGATATAATATTATATTGTATTTCAATATGAAGGTGCTTTGGATGGCGGTGGTCTTGATGGTGTGGACATAGGTGGGATAGTTATATTGAGTCAAGCTTGGTGAGTAGTAATTACACACTGGGTATCTAGGCCATTGATGTTTATAACATTGATGGATGGCTTAACTTGTGATATGCATCTGATAAGGCTCCCATAGTCTAGATATTCTAAGGTATAGTTTTGAGACTTATCTTGATTATTGCCTTGTTTATTTTGAGCATTGTTTTGTTTGTTGGCAGCAGTGTTTGTAGGTGCTTTTCCTATGTTTGTGTTATGAGGAGGAAAAGCATTTTCATATATCATCAACCTTGCATTGGGTGAAGCTTGTGCCCCCACTATGATCTCTTTCTGGTCATAAATGTCTTGGACATAATCATTGAGTTGCATGAACTTGAGGGTGTTATGTCCTTACACATGATAGAATTTGAAAAACTCATCATCCTTATACCAGGATGCTCTAGACTAATTAGGTTCCAAGGGTTGCGTCTAAAAATATTAAACAAGATTATCCTTCGCTAGTTTTTCAAATATTGCATCAAGGGGCTCCCCCAATGGTGTGTAATGTGTGGTTGTCTCTAAACATGTTTAGGTCCAGCTGAAAGTGTGATGGCATTAGTTTAATTGTGATGGGTGGGTACTTGTTGATTGTTCTACATAGGCAGTTGCTGATATACAAGGGATTGTTGTTGATGAAGTTGTTATTGACAAAATGTGATGGGAATGTTGGAGACTACTCCAATGATATGAACATTTTGGGTGTCAATGATGCCATCTGTCACTGTGTTTTTTTTAAAATTCCAATATTACTTTTTGTCATTTCTTGGGCCTTGGTCTTGGGTTTTTTCTTTGTAAAGTTTGATGACACCATCCTTGATGAGCCCTTGTTCAAGTCCCATCCATTTTTCCTTAATGTCTTTGTATGTTTGTAAATAGTTCATAACCATGTGATGGGTAAGACTAGGATGTGCATTATTTATGAACATTTTGACAAGGTGATGTTCTAGGATGGTACATGAGATCCTAGTTGTGAGGGTTTTCCAATGTTGTAAGTATTCTGCAAGGCTTTCTCCTCCTTTTTTATTTATATGAACTAAGTTTACTATAGATAACTCATTTTTGACAAGATGAGCATATTGAGCCACAAAGGCTTCAGTAAGATTAGCTAAGGTTTTAATGGTACCCTGGGGGATATGACAACCACTCTAGGGCTAGCCCACCTAAGATTTTCAAAGAAAGTTACATGAGGAATATATCATTATAAACCACTTCTTGGAAATGCATATAGAATTCATTGACATGTGTGACTGGATCACTTTTCCCTCTAAATTTATCAAACTTGGGGATCTCAAAGTGTTTAGGAAATGGTGTCATTGTGATGGTTTTGTCAAATGGATATTGGCAATCATTTTCAAATTTAAAAGCTTTGGAATCTGTACCATCTTTGAGGGCCTGAGAGTATTTCTCATTTCCTTCCATTTGGGGTTTATAGGTGGGGGAGTGGATGTTCCTAATATAGGTTCCTCTAGTGTGGGATATGTAGCAGAGTTTGAAGGTTGATACGGGACACATTGACTACCATATGGTGGATGTGGAAAAATAGGGTTTATAACTAGTGGGATGGAAGTGATGGGCTATTGGAATGTAATTTTTGTATAGTGTTGCATCTACTAGGTAGACTGTGGATGGGGCTAGTAAGTATGAGGTTATTGTCCTACTAGATAATTCTATGTGGATACCTAAGCATACTGTTGGGATGATGATTATGGCTGAAAGGGTGGTAATGCCTATGCCATGCTTTGGGAATATATACCTTGCCCAATGTAGGTTGGTTGTGCTCCTATTAGAGAGAGTAACTAATTATGAATAGGTGGAAGGTAATTAATTTGAGGTAGAGTGTTCATAGTAGGGAATTGTAGTGGAGGGATGGTTTAGCTATTGCCTAAGGGTGGCATAGAAAAATAGTTGGTGAGGGGTGGTAGAGAATATCTTTGTGAAGTTAGGGATGAAATTTTCTGAGGCATGGACATGGATGTAGCATTGAAGGGGAGGCTAGTAGTAGGTCCTCGTGCCATAGCAACATCCCAAGGTCCTAAAGGAAATGAGGCCGAAGTATTTTGGCTAGTAAAAAAGGGATTAATAGTGACTTTTGGTGGGATGGAAGATTAGGTATTTGAACCCTAGTGGTGTCATTCTAGTAGTAAATGAACTAGATGTGTTGTGAGATGGAAGGGAAAATGTAGTGTTACTAGATGTAAAAGGAGAATTTTGTGAAGCAGGGAGACGAGCGATGGAAGTAGGTGTAGATGATATACTTATGGTTGGTTGAGATAAAGTATATAATAAGGATTAAGTGAGGATGGAATGAGTGTTTTGTGGAATGGGAGCAGTCACTTGGGTTGAGAGTATATTTGGGTCTACAGGTTCTATTTGTGGTGGTTTGTACTCACTATTGGGTGAGGAGAAAGGATCATAAGGGCCAAATGACCCTAAGAATGGTGGTTGCCACCCCAACAGGGGATGTGTAGGATCCATAATATTGGGAGGTGGTGGGCATCCAAACTCAAAGGCACCAGCATTGTCCCTTAAGAAATTTTCCATGATGGTTTCCTTGTTTTGATCTATTATGGCATTAACAATGGTTGCATGGCCAAGTTGGTTGATGAAAGCATCAATATCTATGGAAGAACTTGTGTCTTGAGAGAGTTGTGGTGGTGGATCTGGTGGTGTCATGGAAACTCTGGTGTAGGGCTGAGTTTGAGATGTACTATTGCTATGACTAGGATCCATATCCTTCTTTATCCATGTGTTCTTATTGAAATGTGTGGTAGGTGGCATGGAATTCTGATTTTCCTAAGGATGGAATGTAAGAAGGATGATGTTAAATACATATGATGAAGTGATTTTCCTAAGTGTTACTAGGGTGGATTGGTTTCTTGAGATGTGAATAAAAGTAGGTACAAGTGTGTTTAATGATACCTTAGGAACCTAAATGATATAGTACTAAATAATGGAGACTGTGTTTCCCTTAAATGTGATCCTGAACAATGTGGTGGTGGTATCAAACCCTAAGGTAGCCAAATGTGTATTTTTAGAAGATAAAGAAGGATCAAGTGTGTATATAGAAACTATGATGGTGAGATAGATAGAAACTATTTTTAGGGAAACAAAGTTTTAAAGAAATGATGCTAAATGCTTCTAAGTAAGTGAGTAAATGGTGGAAGATACTAGGTTTTAATGATGCATGTGGAGGATTCTTTTAAAACCTAAGGTTGATGCACAAATGGGAGGAGGTGATCCTATTTTAAATGCTTGTATGGGGTAGTGGTTCCTACATGAAAGACTAAACCTATGAGGAAATTAGTGCACAAGTGTGTGTGGAAAAGGAAAGACATAATTAGAGTTAGTAAACTAAGTAGTTGATAAGGCTATAGTTGACACATCGTCAAAGAGTTAGTTTCTGAATTTTGTAATCCCACTCAGTTTGTAATGCAATGTTTGAGCCATTTTTTTTAATGTGGTCTAGCTTGAAAATCCTTGGGTTGGGGGTTTTTTTTTGGTGCTCTACTTCTGTTTCCTTTTAAAGTGGTATTATTGGAAGTTTATCCTTTTTGAACTTACTCCTAGGTTGGCCGAACATGAGAGATAACCGTAAGAGATTTGATCACAACTATGGGTTTTATAGGTAGTGACTATGCTAAGTATATCTTTTTTGACCTTGGGTTGGGAACATAAATCAATTGAGAAATAGCCAAGTTTCTAAAAACAATGGTAAAGTTGAGTGAAGTGGGACAAACTAGACTTTTAGGATTTGTTGTGAATGAACTTGCTAACAATATTTTAACCAAGAGTAAGGAGCATCTATTTTGAAGACAAAAGAGTTGTTTTCAGTCAAGTATGGTAAGTAACAAGGATACTTTGGAAAGAGAAAACTTTTGGATTAAGGAAAAAGGGTTTGTTTGCAATTGGATTTTGCTAGGAAGTGTGGTTTTGAGATAAAAAGTATAGTTTTGGAAAAGGTAAGTATAAATCAAGGAAACAAAACATCATTGCAAATGGACTTGCTAACAGCTACTTGTATATGAAAAGATGGGTTCCTTCAAAGACAAAATGTGTTATTTTTTGGTCAAGTAGGATAGGTAACAAGGATATTTTGGAAAAGGACAAAATTTTGGACTAAGGAAAAAAGGATTTTTAACTAGGAATTTCTTAGTGGTTTTTTGTTTGAAGGGACAAGTATAATTTTAGAAAAAGGGAAAGTTGAACCAATGAGACAAAAGTTATTGCAAATGGACTTGTTAACAACTACTTTTTGAAATAAAAAAGATGGGATTTTTCTGATATGAGGGATTTATGAGCAAATAGTTTCGCAAAGGAATAAGAAACTTTGAGAAAGACAAACAAATTATCTATTTAGCAAAAAGATTTGATAATAACCATAGAATTCTGTATGTTTTACAAATGTTTTTCAGGGGTCTTGAGCACAAAGGGGTCTTGAGCACAAATAAGACAATTCAAACACGTGCTTTATCCTAAGGTCAATTTTTTTGGTTGCAATATGTTATTCAATGGCCCACAACTTGGTGTCTCATGATTCTTGTGCAATATGTCCCTCTTTTCAAAGAGGTGAGTCTATACAAGAGTCGATCAACAAACGATACACATCAAATAATCTTCAAGACATGACAAATAAATGTTCCTGTTCTGTGGGAACAATGACCCTTTGAGATGAAACCCAAGTGGCCTCATGCCTCTACCAGGGGAGCACAATGGTGAGTAATATTGAGGGATGATACTTCCCTTGTACTGTGAATGAACCTACCATGGATAAAATCAGGAAACTTTGACTAAGGGGGTTGTAAATGAGTTTGTGGTGTCTCACCAAATAGTTGTTACATATGTGATCCACTTAAGAATTTATTCCAGACATGTTGAAATCATGGGAAAGTTTTCCCACCTTAGGCTACCCCCAAAAACACACTGCTCAAACTTGGGTGATACAGCAAGAAAGTTTACATTTCCCCTCATTTATATACTAACTAGACTTTTTACTAGTTTCAACTTCTCACCAAAGGGGAAGTGCTTCCCAGAGGTGGATTAACTCACTAGAAGCACTCATAGGTTGTTATAGATGATCTTGCTAACAACTTTTGGTACATACGTCATGTATTTTAAGGTCTTAAGATGCAGGAAATAGAGAAGACAAAGATGTGCTTGAGGGCACAATCTCATAACATGCAAGGCACTTGGTTCATTTCTATTTGGATGCTTTAGTGTATCCTAACAAATTAGTTTTTGAAGACACACATGAGCTTAACATTCAATTTTTTCATTTCCAACTTTACAGCGGTCACCAACAAAGGGAAATTGAGTCAAAAAAAAGTAAATCGATCGAGAAAGCTTTAAAAAGGAGGAAATAAAGGAAAGTTTATCTTTAAGGCATTCAAGATTTGATGAATTTATTTTAAGCCCCAAAATTTAAGTGTTTATACATAATGTTCATTGCATGATTTCAATTTAAAGAACTTTTCATTCAATAGTGGATTATTTAGTTAAGCTATTCAAGCATTTCTAGTTAAAAAAATGCCCTAAAGACTTAGCCATTCATTCCATGAAAAACCAATATTTGTTCAATTTTAATCCTTGAAACACAGTTATGGTGACAAAAATCTACAAGAAACCAATTAGTGTTTTGCTTCAAAAAATACATGCAATAGAGAAATGTCAAAATTTACTAAGTCAAAGTTGCAAATCCACAGGTTTAGGTAGCAATTTTGTAGGCACAAGAACATGTCTAAAATGTCCCTTTACTAGTTTTGTATGATATTTCCAACCTCTAATCAGATCTTTAAGAACAAACAACCAATCTTTCAAAGATCCACCAATTTCTCAATAAACCCCAAATCGGGTATGCCGAAAATAGTGCCAAAAACTTCACAGCTTCACATATTATTAATAAATTTGAAAGTGGAAATTTTTATATAAATTTGAGCAGAATAACAGCCTATAAAATGAAATTTCCAGATCAATATAACATGCACACAATAGCTCCCAAACGGAGGACAAAAATAATGCTCATCGGTCTCCCGACAATAGCACAAAATAGCCCTAAATCACCACAAAAACTTAATAATCTATTGCAGAAGTATAATCATATCCAAATAAATATTTTCAGCTCTATTTTAAAATTTAAAAGTCTGATATACAGCAGAAACCCATACTGATATGAAATACTCAACTGGAAACACCAAACTCTTACAAAAAATACACCTGAAAACTCACAAATCTGCACTGTTCAGCACACAGGTAAACTCTGCATGAGCATGCACATGGAATGGCTTCAAAATCCCATCTTTAGCTTTCTTGGAAACCTACAAACTCCCATTCTTGGGTCTCCCTGGAAACTTACAAACTCCCGTTCTTAGGTCTCCTTCTCCACAGGTTTGGCAGCCTCTGAAGAATAACAAAGAAATGAGAAAAAATCAAGTTCTAGAATGAGCCCAAAATGCCTCCAAACCCCTTAAAAGAGGGCATAACCCTAACTCACATCCAAGAGGGGTTAATAAAAAATATTTTAATAATAATTTTCATTTATTAGTCCATTAGCTTCCAAAGATTATCCCCTTTTTTTTGAAACTTCACCTTTTTGGGCCTGCCTACCTTGGAAAAGATTATTATTTTTAATTATTTGAAAAGGGGACATGACAAGTCCTCCCCTTCCAAATATTGCTTGTCTTCAAGAAATGGATAAATAATAAACCAATCAATCCACCTGGATCCCATAATGTAGTCATGAACTATACTATTGTCAATTAACAAAGGCTCTTGCAATATCCTCTGCCATATAACCAAGAGGAATCTCTAATCAAACTGACAATTATTGCTCAACCAAACTCCAAAGTCACAACTTTCACAGTCAGAAACCCACAAGACACAAACTCTTAGAACATCAAAACCCAAGTAAAGTGGACTACCAACATAGTAAATACCATCAATGCATTCCACTGGCCTATACAGAATGTACAATCCAACTCTGCAACAATGGTGAATGCTCCCGAATGAAACTGTACCAAGTATGGAGAATCCACACACTATACAATGCCTGCAGTCAACACAACTCTGTAGATCACTGACCACTATCTCATAACCATAACTACCATTCACCCCTAATGGTGAAAAGCCATCACAAGATAAACAGCAAGAATTGGAACCCAAACCAAATTTTCCTGCCATCAACTCCTCAACACAAGGATCAAATGCTAATTGATGTACATACCTTGCAATATAATATTGATAAAAAAAACCAACCTCAGTCAACAGCTCACCATGAACAAGTGATACAACCCATTGTGATTGATCACCAGCTAAGTCAGGAGATGTCAGTAGAATCAATAACAACACCCACTGAAGCATCACTCTAAAACTCCTACTCTAAGTCATGTATTATCAAGCTGTCAATTGTAGAACCTATCACCATGTCGTGCCCATCACAACTCATCCTGAGGCATTAAACTATCCCATAACTGATGATAAGCACTAGGAACCAAAGTACATCTCTATATCATCATCTCATCAACATGGTCATCAAAGGTAAATTGATGAGCATACCTCACAATGTAATGCTGATAGAACTATAATCTAGATGAAACTAACTACAATTGATCATTAACCATGTTGGAACTAACTACTACCTCTGAGGATATCACCAAGGGAGTAGTATTACTAGTAGGAACCATGCCAACTATCGACTCACCAACATCACACATGATCTTTGATACATTTCTAGTCTCTGTGCCATCAGTACTGGAGGCCACCACCATGTTAGGCATACAAAAATCTGCTACAACACCCAACTCAACTGAACCTGACTCTAGTGGGAATGAACCTGATATGCCAATGTTAGTATCAAGGATGGATGCATCCCCATCTCCACTATCTCTGACAATCTCAGCCATGGACATCCTCAGATCATCAAACACCATAGCTTGTGACTGTATAGAATCAGGTAAAGATTGTAGTCACTCTAACTCCATGGTCACCTTAGCCAAATGAAACTATGATTCCTTGAAAGCCAATTGTGTACTCTCAAGAATCTCATAAGTCACCTCAAGCTACTTAGTAAGCTCACTCACCTCATCTTCCTTGGCCAACAATGCATCATATGTTGTACTGCCCCACTCCATAAGATAATCTTTGTCAGCTACCAATTGCATATAATCCTGTCTCAAAATCTAGATAGCCTTCCATAAAGAGTGGAACTCTATTAAGGAAAGATAATTTCCTCTCTGCTCATCACTAGTAGGAGAACCCCATCCATAAACTACTAACAATTGATGAGTAGCATCAAAATGTTGGTGAGCGATAGCAATATCTCGCTCACTGACTCTCAATTGATTAGACACATGATGGCACTAGCTTGACTGTCTCCTACAAACCTCCTCTGATGCACTGTCTAAAGGAGTATTCTCAAAGTTACTAGTCTCTATATTATTACCATCCATATCTTGTGAATCAACTCTAAAGTTCATATCAACAAATGGAGTATCAAAAACTATAGCACTGCTGTCCAACTCCTTTGTACCCAAGGAAACTAAGTCTTCAAAACTTCCCACTATATCCTCCTGGATGTCATCAATGCCAATATGATCTTGGGACTCATCTGTACACACTACCAAATATGAAAGATCATCAACACATTCCAGCAAGTATGGTCAACTGGATATATGAACAAAGCCCAACACCGGTGTATAAAAACTAATACCAACATCAAACAAGTTGCTAGCACGAGAAAAGACAACACCATGCAATCTGCTAATCAAATCCATGATAGCACCCAAACAAACACTGCTACCAAAATGTGTTAAAGATCTCCAGTCAACTGAATCCCAAATGCCAATATAACAATCTCGAGTCCATTTCTGTAAACTAGAATCAGCTGGTAACTCAAGCAAAATCCTCACTTGAGTAATATGACCAATACCAACTAATTCCACATACCTTTCATGATGAGATAATGAACTCACAATACTATCTTTGTTCACTTTTAGCTGGTTGGACAAATCGTGTGAAGTACTACCAGCCTCAACCTCATGTGATGAAGCATCTAACTGTGCCTAGTACTCTTTCTCAGCAAAGTCATGAATGATCAATGTCTACTCATCTCTACCAGGTATCTCACCATCATGCACAACAACATCCTCATAATCATCATCTGAACCCACTATGCTGTAGTCACTACCTGTTGTAACTATACCATCCTGAATACCTATGATATCACCCTTTAACAACCTGTATACAATTGTCCCAATTTGAGTATCAAGTTGACCATTACTATCAATTTTCATAATATCCTTTCTCACTACCTCTTGTGGTGGAGTAGAATCTGAGACCTTTGCCTGGCTATAAGCTAGTTTCTCAAACTCCTCATGCAAATTCTTGGTAATTGTGTCATCTACCTTGTGAGAAAATCTGCCAAATAGAAATCCAGTCAACTTATCCACCTTAGCTAGGTCAGACAACATGTCATTCATTATATGGTGGTTCTCAACCAACTGTTCAGACATGTCATGGCTTATTTTCCTAAGTTTATCTCGAATGTCTAAATAACCATCCTTTCTACTGTTCTGACTTTGGATATCAATTGTCCAAGATCGTGTCCTCTAAGAATTTCTACTATACCTTTCCATTCTAGATAAAGTAGAGTGTAACCCCAATAGGTTATAACTACTTCAAACACCAAGAACTAACATGCAATTGATTAGAAGTAGCATGCAACCATAGATTTTGACATGCAGCTGATTAGAAGCAACATGCAACTACCAAATTCACCAAGATCTAACATGAAAATGATTAGAAGTAGCATGCAACCATAGGTTTTGACATGTAGCTGATTAGAAGCAACATGCAACCATAAATTATGACATGCAAGATCTAGGTAGTTGTCAAAACTGACATGCAAGATCTGGGTAGTTGTCAAAACTAACATGCAAACTTCTACAAACCCTTAGGCTAGCAAGATCATGGCTCTAATACCACTGAAATGTCCCTTTACTGGTTTTTTATGATATTTCCAACCTCTAATCAGATATTTAAGATCAAACAACCAATCTTTCAAAGATCCACCAATTTCTCAATAAACCCCAAATCGGGTATGTCGAAAATAGTGCCAAAAACTTCACAGCTTCACATATTATTAATAAATCTGAAAGTGGAAATTTTTACAAAAATTTGAGCAGAATAACAGCCTATAAAATGACATTTCTAGATCTGTATAACATGCACACAATAGCTCCCAAACGGAGGACAAAAACAATGCTCATCGGGCTCCCGACAATAGCACAAAATAGCCCAGAATCACCGTAAAAACTTAATAATCTATCACAGAAGTATAATCATATCCAAATACATATTTTCAGCTCTATTTTAATAGTTAAAAGTCTGATATACAGCAGCAACCCAAACTGATATGAAATAATCAACCAGAAACACCAAACTCTTACAAAAAAATACACCCGAAAACTCACAAATCTGCACTGTTCAGCACAAAGGCAAACTCTTCATGAGCATGCACATGGGATGGATTCAAAATCTCATCCTTAGCCTTCCTAGAAACCTACAAAATCCCATTCTTGGGTCTCCCTAGAAACCTGCAAACTCCCATTCTTGGGTCTCCTTCTCCACAAGTTTGGCAGCCTCTGAAGAATAACAAAGAAATGAGCAAAAACCAAGTTTTGGAATGAGCCCAAAATGCCTCTAAACCCCTTAAAAGAGGGCATAACCCTAACTCACATTCAAGAGGGGTTTTTAAAACATATTTTAATAATAATTTTCATTTATTAGTCCATTAGCTTCCAAAGATTATCCCCTTTTTTCTGAAATTTCACCTTTTTGGGCCTGCCTGCCTTAGAAAAGATTATTATTTTTAATTATTTGAAAAGGGGACATGACAATGTCAATGGTTGTAGGATTGATGTACAGGGACTAGTGAAAATTCTAGGAAAAGTAGGTCACGAGATAAAATGACATAGAGCAATCCCACGAAAAGGTGATCCCACGAGTTCTTAGAGGAGCATTCCCGTGAAAAGGTGATCCCACGGGTTCTTGGAGGAGCATTCCCATGAAAAGGTGTGTTGGTAGGTTTGACTAACAATAGAAAAAGTGGGTTTTTGAGGGTTGACTAATAGGTTGACACATTCTCACTGGTATTTTGTTGCGATCCCACTGGCAAAGACTAATGTTCCCATGGGGATAAGGTTGGCGGGGATGTGGGGGCTATTTTTGTGACACATGGTGATGAGGGTTTGAGGCAAAGGGTGATCTTGCTTCTGTGGGTTTGTGTCCTTGTTGGTGTATGGCTTCAATCCTATTGTTGTAGGTTTGTGTTCTTGGGATGGTGGGATTGCGAACAAAGTGGGTTTTGAAGTGTTCTAAAGAAAAAATTGACTATATGGCTGGGAGCATGATTTCTAATGAGATACCCGTGTACTTGCAAAAATATTAGCAAACCACCTGCACGCACCCTCAAGCACAAAACATCAATTTAGTTAGTTTAGCATAAAAGATAAAAAACATGATTATAGTGACCCAAATGTGGGGTCCCACTAGGTGTGCCAAAATGTATCACCTAATCTAGTTAGTGTAAAAGGAATACTAATACTAATAAGAACATTCCCACAACTAACCAAGCTAACACTTAACATAGGACCAAAGAAGACAATGCAAAGGAAAGTAGAACAAAGATGGTAAACTCCTCAAGTGCTTCTCATGATGACAAAGCTATATCCCTCATGAGAGGGGATGTATGCTCACAGTGTGCTCAAGCCTCAAGTGAATGGGTGATTATCAAATGTGTGTATGGATAGGGTTTTCAGCAATGGAGGTATGGAGGGGTTTTAGCATGATGATGGTATTTTGGTAGTTTTTAGGCCCTCAAAATAGCATTATAACTTTGCAAAAGAAGTGGATGATCTTTTTCAAGGGAGAGAGTATAATTTATAGGTCAAGGGGTACTGAAATGGATGGCCAGGATGCAAGGATGAAAGGATGGTGAGGGAGGGCTAAGATTTACTTTGTTGGCTTCTAATTTAATAGAGTTTGAATAAACAAGTATGCAAGGCATGAATGCATCTATGGGCATCTATCTCCAATAATGGACACAATTCACCAAGAACCTAAGACAACTATAAGGCTAAACCCTTCTTCTACTTTAGGCTTTTCAAAACCTAGGTGAGTGAACCTCTTAAGATCTAATTAAGTGACTAGTGCAATAAGCATAATCAGGATTTAGAACAATAGATGAAACACCTAAATCTTCTATACTTAACCAAGAAATCACAAGAATGAAATAGCTAATGACATAACTCATGAAATTGGTAAGCTAAGTGAGGGTTAGACTTTGAATAGCTTTCAACATAAAAGGGAAAAGAATTTGATTAATAATGTTGAGTTTAGCGAAGCTCAAAATATTTAGTAGTAAGAATGAATTGATCCTATAATTAATCAGTGTATAATCCATTGGGAAATTCTATGAATTAAATACATACATATGGATACCTGAGACATATTCATATATTTAGATATCTAACCTATCCATTCACCTTGTAAATAGACATCTATCTTCATAATAATTCTCACTACTTACTAAATATTTTGGTAATGAAACCGACAAGCCTATCAAGGTAAATAAGCATTTACCTAGTGCTTTATTCCAATAGCAAACTTATCCAAACATACAACCTTAAGGGATTGCAAATGAGTTTAAGCTCTTTGTTCTTGAACACAAAATATTGTAGATAAAAAATGAAGGACACAAGAATTAGAATGAAACTAAAGAGATTTCTGGTCAACATTATTCATTTCCTTGAAATTATACATTCATATGCCTGAAATTAAAACATAGAAATGCCTAACAAATTAGAACTAGCTATATTATCTTCACTACTATTCATATAAGAGAAATTGCTGAAGAAAATGTGGTTACAGAAATGAAAAAACATCAAAAATGGAACCATTGGTCTTATAGATCTAACAAAACTCAATATTGGAACCCCTATGGTATCACAATAGTGAGTCCTTTTTTTCTTTCAAAACTAGAACCCCTACAATGGAGAAAGAAAGATAAAAATATAGGAGGAAGTGAATTCTTGGATCTAATCTGAAGATGACATTTGTCCACTTGAAATTCCATCTCCTAGTAGTGAAAAGAATTTCTCTATAACTACATATCAAATCTTCAATCATTTTGGCCTCCAAAAACAAGAAATATCTAAGATATTTGATTGAAAGAACATAACTAATTTGATGCCAAACTTGAAACCAAGGTAAAGGTAAAAATCAGTTAAATATGACCTCTAGAAGCTAAGAAGACCTTTTAGAATTGATTTTCTTCACATTTCAACTTCAACAAGACTTTATATCTAGCTCCTAACCAACTTTGATGCACAATGAAATTTTTTTCCCATTCTACTGAGAATGCTAAAAAAACATAAATCTTATTATAACTTGAACTAGTGAAAGCCTGTGAAAAATATGACCTCATATTTAGAATGTACATTTCCTCCCAGTTCCAATAGTACATTGAAGTGCCTATTTTGGACAAAAATTGCTCTTGTGGTAGCCATTTGAAATTTAGGCTCCTAAGTCATGAATAGAGCTAAAAGAAAAGTTTAAATGATTATATAGTTGAAACTATATAAAAACCTTTTATTTTATTTAAATCTTTCCAATTGAAAAATCATGCATTGATTCATCCCTAAATTTGATTTTATATCATTTTCAAAACTCCCAATCGACTGATGCCAACCGTTGAAACTTGATTCGACAATCACCTTTTGAAATGCTTTTAATTAATTAATTGTTTTAGTTCCTATAGCATTTCATAGTATCTTACTCAAGATTTCATCCTTTGACAATCTCCTAATGACATGAGGAACACATTAATAGACACTTAATATATTAATCATTTAATATATTAATCTTTTAAATATTAATCCTTTAAATGATCTCATGACAAAGCAGTGTAACCCTCTTTGTTTTATGTTTATGCTCTTACAAATTTTGTAAGAGTGTAAAGCCTTCATCCTCAGCCTCCCACTCCTACGACCTCAACGTAACATCATAGGCCTCTTAATTTCATCTTCTGACCTTATGATGGGCCTTTAGAATGCACCACATGTCCTCCTCCTCTTTGGTATTTGGCATAGTCAAAATTTGTTGACTTTGGTGGCCGGATGGGCCCCTCCATGCAAGCAGTGGCTTCCATAAGATGTGTGTCTTTAAGGCACTACAAAATTCCACATTTGGGCTTTTAAAATGTTTCAAAAGCTAAATCCCAATCAATGTGGGATATCTATAGCAAATCTTTCTTCTATACTCTTGCCTTGGATGCAGGTGCCCCTACTTTGTTTTACTTCCTACCATCATGAAAAGCCTATGCTCTTCCTTTGGTGTGGAGTGTGGCTTCAAATGTGGGCCTCCCTTTATAAAATGGATTCCTTATTCCTTGTTATGGATGCTTTTGTTGTGGGATGCAACTCTCATGGATGTTATGGGAGATTCCCCTTGCTTGACATAAAGTTCTTTATTTTTTACATATGTTGGTTGGCCTCCTCACAAATCTTAATGCCACCATCAAATCATAGGGGATTCTACTATTGCCTTACTCTAAGCCTCTCCTTTAAATTTCTTCTCATCTTCCTTGCACACCCTATGTCTCTTCTCAACTTGGACGTGAGGTTCTATCTTTAAATAGCCTAGTCCTGCCCCATATTCCTCCTATCATGCCATGGAGATCTTTTGATGTTACAACTTCCTCCTTCAATGCCATGGGTGGCTTGTGTCCCTTCAAATAGTTGTAGCTTCCCCATATCCAACACTTTCTCTTTGCCTTGTATCCAAATATGAATATGAATTTGGAAACAAATATTGGAAAGCAAGGAACTGACATATTTTGCACTACCATCTTTGTCACCTATACATGAAATTAAAATATCTCAAAATGCAAGAATGTGAGTAGTATGAAGAAAAACCAAATTTTTTTTATCCAAGATAGTCTTGGCTCAATGGTTTTGTGAAGGAATGGCATGCTTGGAAATAAACAAGCATCCTATGTAGCTTGTAAAATAAAAAGGTTTCCAGTTTAAGACAAAGTCCTCCTTAAAACTATAGTTCATACAGATGAATCACAACAATAATCTTTTTTCATCTCTAGTGTGTATGTGATCTAGTATGCCATTTAATCTTGAGGAAAATACATGTTCACACAAAAAAAAAAATGATTACAACCATTATAATCCTTCTATGAAATTTTTTAAAACCCCAATGTCTTTATCAGTCTGATACTAGGAGGGCCCCAAAGCAGGTCTGACTAAAAAAAAAATATTTTTGAACAATTGAACTATCAAACTGATTCATTGAACCCTTCATACTAATTAGAAGCAAGTTCGGCTATTGGTCTATCATTAAAACTCATTTTATCACTTTATTGCAACTTCTGGACTTTGTGCTAAGAGGTCTTTTGACTGGATTTAAAAACTAATCTAAACCTCTGATTGGGTTCTAAAATCAAACATACTAATTCCCAATTCGACATACTTGCACCTTGTTAAACCTTGTCTTGTGACAAATTCTTAGTCAAAAGATATTGACCGTCAAAGTTTCCCTCTTAGAACTGCCTGTAAGAAAATATGTTAGAAAACACTAAATCACTTTTAGATTTGGCTTGGAAAATTGGGTAAACTGACACTTGGGAAAAAAAAAATAGGGCGTTGATTATATGTTATGAGGACAATTAAAACCTTGGATTTTGGCTCATGACAAATAACTAGATGCATTTGGTGAATGGTCAAAGTGAGCTACTTAGAATTTGCAGATTAGAAACACTAACAAAAATGTGATTTTTGCAAATGGAATGGACCTAGGAAAGCATGCAAACAGATTCATCAAGACTTGAAATTTGGCACACTTAGAGTATTTTTAGAGTAAAACATAGTGATACAATCCATTCAACCTCACCTATTACTGATTTCAAGCTATGACATCACAAAAAGGGGTATTAATCAATCTACATGTCATGACACCAGTTAAACTTTATAAATTGCAAATGGAATCATGTTTGAAAACTAATGAAATAGATTCATCATAAGCTCAAATTAGGAAGATATAAATCCTCTAATCCCTAGAGTATGATGCAAAAAAAATTTTATTATTTGGGTTAACTAGTCAAAATTTATGATAGGTCAAACAAGGCCTTCCATAATTTTGCACAATTTGCAAATGTATGAAAACAAAAAACTATCAACTTTGAAGGGTTTGAAACCTAATCAAACAGACTCAAAATGACTTGAAACTTGGAACATAGGTTCCTTGATATGCATATTACTATCCCTAAATTGGTGGGTCATCGACCATTTCTGGGTTAAATATATTCAAAGGCAAATTGGGCTTCCTATCATTGTTTGACACTTGGGAAAAAATGCAGATTTAAAAATTGCTCAAAATAGGACTTCACAAAATGGCTCAGAATGACAATTTATATTCATGAAACACATAGAAACACTAAATACATGGTGTTAGAAATATTAAACACCTCATGGGCCTCAAATGAATGGTTAGGTACATATGCATCAAAAAGCATTTAAGGGCTTAATTTTCTCAATGGTACTCAAAATTAGTGCTTCGATTTTGAGTCCCGACACACTCAAAGAGGAGCACAAGGATTGTGCTTGTTTAAATATAGTAGGGAAGTGAAAATTTTCACAAGGAGGATGAGTTTGAGAGGATAGGATAAGGGTTGGTCAAGGGAATAATGAGGGAGGTTGAGTATGTAAGAGGGATATAAGAGTCATTAATGGCATGTAAGAGCCATTAATGATCTTGAATGGGAATGGAAGAGGATAAAGGGGATATTTTGAATTTGGAAAGTTCTAACCCTTGCTTAAATTTTTGTACATGTTTAGGAGGGGGATTAGGATTTTCTTAGAAAGGGGTTAGGGGGGCAAGTGGCTTAGCTTTGATGGGATGGGTTTGTTATGTGGCTAAGAGAGGTTAGTATGGGTGAATGGGATGGATTAGGAGTAAAGGTTGGTCATAGGGATGTTCTAGGGGTTGAGATATTTTATTAAATGATTTATTTAATAAAAGGAGGGTATGGAATTAAATTAAATAGATTTGAGAATTTATTTAATGTAATAGAGGAATAGGGTTTTAATTGATAAGTTGATTTTGGGTTATCATTTGATTTTATCAATTAGACTATAGTTAATTAATTTAATTAATTAAATGGAGGATGAGAAATAACTAATTAAATAATAAATATTCAATTAGTAATGTCTTAAGAGATGACAAAATACAATTTCCTAATGATGCAATCAGATTTAGGTGCCTACACATACATACATACAAATCCTCCACAAAAATAATGCAAAGCAAGAAAAATGGATAGAGTTCACAAGAAATTTTACAAAAACATGTCATAGTAGATATTTTATGAAAGAAACAAGCAATAACCTAGTTAAATGGGTCTAGATGTTGATTATCTCAGTTGATATATATGTATATTTAACTAGGTTATGATATTTACATAGAATAATGACTTTGTTCTTCAACTCTTTATACTCAACTCTTCATTGAAGTTATTATTCCAGTAGTGAGAATAGCTCCAATATTTCATAACATTCTGGAACATATAGTGATTTCTAAATAATAGTAGTAGTAGATACTTGGGATGTAGAGATCACAAGGGAATGATAATGAATTCCTAGATCTCCACATGATATATATATATATATATATATATATATATATATATATATATATATATATATATATATATATATATATATATATATATATATATATATATATATACAGAGAGAGAGAGAGATTTACAAACACACATATATATATGCACACACATACATACATACATATATACATAGAAATATATATATACATACATATACATGCATGTATGTATGTATATATATAGAGAGATCTTTTTTAAGGTGCTTATTACATATTAGCTATACAATAAAAAATTGATCCATCTGCATACATATTCCATAATCCAAATAATAAAATAATAAAACTCATTCAATTCGTGCTAAGTTACTTAGCTCCAGATCCTACATAAAAATAATGTTGATTGTCCATTTTATTGTACCTAATCTGATGACAATTCTACAAGAATTTGTAATAAATCCAACTAATTAGAAACTAGACCAAATTAACAGCAATATAAATAGATATTTGGGATTCTCAAAAGGAGAGCATGTCAATACAATTCAAAACCTAAAAAATTTAAATCAAGTCATTTATTTGTAATTCTTTTAAGCTTTTAATAAGATAGACATAAAATACAAGGTTTTCTAGATCCAAACATTCTAGTTAAATTTACTGCCAAACATAGAACAAATAATAACACAGTCCACTAAGTGTCCCAAAATATTCCTAATTGGTAATACCATGTCTTAGCTAATTTTCCTGAATCTAATTGAAGTGAAATTAGAATTTCAAAAACTTGTATTTCTTAAGCACATAGAAAACATAGTTATAATCAAGAGGCATAGACAAGTAAATATATTTCAAACCCCATTGCAAAAGAAAATAATCATTAAATACAAATACTCTTTAAAAAGGTGAACAAATTTGCCCTTAAAAAAATTACATATATTATAGGATTCTATATGATATTTCAGCTAATTTTTCTCATTAGAAATCATGACATTAGGTAAAATAACATAGATTTGAAATCAAAGTTTGTATTAGCCAAAACCAAATAAAATTGAAATCAATTACATATATTCTAGGATTTCTATTAAATAAAGAAACATGACTTATCACAAGACATAGGTCTTATCACCTATGTGATTAGTTTGAAATTTTGTTCTCACCAAAAATCATAAAATGTAAGAACAACTATACCAAACGAAACGTAAAAAGATGATTATCATGCACAATAATTTTTTTTAGCTCATTTCACTCAATATTTCTTACAATTTTTGGCTCAATCTCCAATTGGTTAGTATGTGTTTTGAAAAATTATTCTTGGACTATGAGTCAAGAGAAAGAGAAATATCAAATTTGAAAAAGATGTATATAAATGCAATTAATTTTTAAACTTTAATTTTATAAACTTACAAAAAGAACCATAGAATTATAAGAAAATATTAAGGTTTGTACTATTTGACAATTATAGTTACAAGTAATAAAGCTATTTACCTTTGATTCAGAGAGTGCGAATAATGGAAATGAAGTATTTCTGAAGGTGCAAGCTCAAACTCCCCCCCCTGCCCCACATGTGGATGACATTGTTAAGTAGAGAATAGTTACATACATACATACATGGTTAAGTGCTACCTAACTATGTCCAAGATGTCTACACACTGGAGGCATACTCTATCTACATACTAGTATCCATGGAATCAAGACCCTTGAACTACTCACTCTAACAAATGTATAGTTCTAGTTTCTAATATTTTTGATGTAGTTGTATTCCTATAACCATTGGCAAGATTTACTCACCTAATATAAATCTTCGCAATCATAAACCCACTCAGGCAAATAACACAGTTTTCTATAATTAAAATACTATAATATCTTGGTACAACCTTTGTGTTGTAGTTTACTTTTAATGTAAGGTTAAACTATATACATCCCAACTCACTCCTTATATAGTTATGTTTAAAAGCTTGTGACAATAACTATGACCATGCTACCTATTGAGTGATTTTTTGTTTTTTTGTTGTGTGAATATCTCTCTTTTTATATACATATATACATATACAAAGATCGCAAGGGCATGAAAATGAAATCTTAGATCTCCATAATCCACAAGATCTCTCTCTCTACACACACACACACACACACACACACACATTTGCATATGCAATTGTATCACCTTAGAAAATTGTATTTGATTCATCTAGTTGGGAACAACTAATTGTTCATTTTATTATACCTAATATGATAATAGTTCTATAGGAATTTCTAAAGAAACCAATGAATTAACAACTAGACCAATTTAAATAGTTTATGGCTAGTTTTTTTCTAAAAATATTTTCTCTAATATGTTTTTCTAAAATCTCATCCTCCTTTTTTGTGGTATACATTATTTTTGTGCAACATATTGAGCTATGTCAGTTAGCATGGGTTGAGTGAGTTTTATTGTTTTATTGTTTTATTGTTTGGATTTTGGAATATGGGCTTTGTTTTATCATTTTCTTTGTTCAAGTCCTAATTTGAATGAAGTAACAAAGTGGTTTTTAGAGTGGAAAGGACTATATAATGAAGAGGAAACTTGACAAATTGAATGTTGAAATGTTGAAATGAAAGCTATTGAGGATCAAACACCTATAGAAGAGTTAAAACATAATGTGAAGTTAATTTTAGATATAAGAAAAAAAAATAAAACATGATAAAGATCATTTCCCATTTATTTTGATTGTGGAGAGTTGTATACAAAAGAGGATGAAGAACTTTGGAAGTTGGTGGAAATTTCATTTTCGTGCCCTTGTGATCATTGTGTTTCATTGTCATGCCCTTATGGTCTTTGCATTTTATTGAATTGTCCTTGGTGGAGATCAGTGGAGATCTAGGATTTCATTGTGATCCCCTTGTGATTTGTAAATTTTGTTATCATACCCTTTTGATCTTCATGTCCTTTCTCTATGATTTCATTCTCATGTCATTCCCTTGTGATCTCTATGCTCTTTGCAACACTACAAAATTTTGGGCTGAATTCTAATAGCAATTTGCTATGATGGTGTAATTTATGCTATTTGGGCCCAAATGTAGTAATGCTTGCTTTGCAATTTTCTTCAAGGGTAGAAGAAGTACCTATGTAAATGTTCTTTTCTTTTCCTTCTAAACATGTATCTCTTTATATTTCCCCCAAAAAGTGACTAGAGAAGCTTCTCTTTATGTATATGTATGTGTATATATACATACATATACATATGTATATATATACATACATACTAACATACATATAAAGAGATCACAAAGCCATGCCAACAAGATGCAAAGATATATATATATATATATATATATACAAACATACATACATATACACATAATACATACATACATACATACATACTTACATACATAAATACATACATACATCTGCATATGAAATTTTATCACCTTGGAAAACTATATTTGATCTTTACTCAATCACCAAGAGATAATATAATTTGTAAGTACAAATTTTTACATACTTAGTTTGGTATGAATAGTTTCAATTGAATGTGTCTAAGGAGAGTGAGTCTACTCATGATGATAATGGCTCCATGTATTTGGCATTTAGAGGAGAGAGACTTATAGAAGATTAGATATTGTTTATGGATATGGAATGATTCATTTGTATGAATGGTTGATTGGGAAAGTTGCAAAAAATCAAGGTGTAAGCTATGAGTAGTTTCATTAATTAGACAAGTGAATCAACTTTAAAAGTGGGATGATCAAAATTGGCATGTCTATCCTTATGATAGATGTCTCTATCTCATAATAGAAAAATTACCTCAAACAACAAGAGAAAATTTATTTTATATATTTAAAATTAGAAGATCATTCACCTATAATATTTTTTAAGGACAAAAATATAATAAAAATATAATTCAGTGGAAAAGGTCATGAGCTATGTGGCTCCACATTGTGGTTATTCCAATGTCCACTAATGGAAACTCTTCATGTTAAATAAGTAGATCTTGAAATTAAAAAAATATAACTATTAGAGATCTATATTTGTGTTTTAGTGATAATAAATATATAGTCTAATTTCAAGAAAAATAATAGTTTTAAATGTATATGATTAAATAAAGTAAATAGGCATACTAGTTGTAGTTGTATAATTCTAGTATTATTGGTTATGTTAAACAAAATGTTTAATAAAACAAGTTAAATAAATGGATCATCTGCTTGATCCTATTATGACCTAATGTGAATGCATCTGATCATTACTTAGATGATATTATGCATGAGATCTTTACACAATCACCAAGAGATAATATAATATGTAGTATAGATTTCTACATACTTAGTTTGGTATGAATAAATTTGATTGAATGCAAGAATAGTTGATTGTGTGAATCCAACACATGAATGATTAATTTAATTTAACAAAAGTATTATGCAATTGTGTATGTATGTGTGTAAGGAAGTTCACATAGTGAAGTAATTTGCATACATACATGCGCATATTCATAACATCAGATAATTAGTTATCCTTGAATCTAACTAAAAATGCTATATATGAACAAGAGATACATGTTTTGAAAGAAAAGAAACTAACATTTACATAGACAACTCTTCTCCCCTTGAAGAAAATCACAGAGCAAGGCCACAAAGATCACAAGGGAATGATAACAAAATCCTAGATCTCCACTACTCTCCACCAGCTTTTAAATCTCTCCACCCTCATTCAAAGCTTTCTACCCTATTTCATGTGTAGCTCTACATAGTCAATCAAAACAAATGGGAAATTATTAATGTCTTGTTTTCTTTTCATTTATTTTACAATCCACAATCCACAAGATCTCTCTCTACATACATGTTATAAATGCTTTAGAATAACTAACAGGGGGGGTGAATTAGTTAGTCAAGGTCTAAATGTCCAATTAAAACTTTTTCATCAAGTAAAGTGAACCCATTAAATCATTCATACATTCAAGCTTGAAAATTCCTATTTAGCAACTTACTATAAATCAGCATGCAAGCATAACACATGAAGAATCAACACATAAAATAGTGATTTATGTGGAAACCCAATTTGAGAAAAACCATCAGTAATATGCTACTCAATTCTCACTCTTCTAAAGTTGTAATGCCCCACCTGGAGATAAGATAAAGATTCTAAGAAATTTTAGAAATTCAGAAATCTAGACTTAGCCAATTTTTAGGGCCTTAGAATTTTAGGCTTAGCCAAATTTTAGGTTTTTACATTCTACCCCAGCTTGGTGTTTTATTGACGAGTGGTTGTTTCTTGAGCCCTCATCATGTGCATTGTTGTTGTTGGCTTTTGTTTGCATGTGTCAGTTTGGTAGTGGTGTTTAGAGATTTGTTGGCTGTCAGGATTGTGGTGAAGTCTTTTGTTGCAATCATTGTGATCACTGTATGATGTTGTCATTGGCATTCATACTTGTAAAAAGAAATCAAAAAAATTTGGCTTGTATTTCATCCTTGTTTCCAAGGATTTCTGGGTGGGGCATTACATCTGGTATCAGAGCCCATGTTCAAACATTGGGATCTCTGCATTTATGTTGCCCATGTGGTTGGTGTTGCTTTGTGTGAGTGTGAGTGTCTTGGTGAGAACTTGTGATCTTTTTTTATTTGGTATCTACTTGTGATGGACTTGCTTTTCTAGTAGAAGAAACTAGATTAGTGTGTGGAGAAGGAAGTGAGTCTTCCTAGTTTTGTTAGTGGAATCAATGTGCCTTGTTGGTTTGTTTCTTATGTGTGACCCAATTGGATGGAATCACTGATTGGTGTCCATGTGTTGGCTTTGAGTGCCTCTTTTTGTTTCTCCTTGTGGAGTAGGTGCGTTGTTTCCCTATTTTCTCCTAATTGTAAGTAAATGAATGAATCTTATTGTGATTCTTTATTTTGTTTTTATAATAATCAAATGGTTCCTTTCATTGAAACTGAGAGTTTATTGTGAATCATTGCAAAGAAATAGGTTTTCATTATATCCTTGGGTTAATGACTTAATTCCCCAATCTGATTGCTTCTTAAGCTTATGTAAATTGTTCTAAATTGATGAATATCTAAATGTTGCATTGCATGGAAAATAATTAAGGAAATTATGGTTGTCTACATATAAATGAGATTACTGATGAGATATTGCTTGGTGTGTGTGAGTGTGTTCTCTAACAATGCTAGGATGATGTATTCCTTAGCATTGTGTGGTGATTTAACCCTTTTGTGTGATTGTACTCAGTCATCACCTATAATGTGATTTTTTTGATGCCCTTTTTTATTTGGCTAGAGGTACTTTCCTCATGTTGTTGGGCTAGCATTGGTTTTTAGTATTTTCCTCTCTTGGAGTAGTCATCAACTTTTATCTATCGCTCTCTTTGTGACAGTCATCACATTTGACTTATTGTTGAAATGAGATCTTTTTGGTACTTACTATTGGAATTGATAATTCCCCCATTTGGGCTTTTTGTTTTGTTTTTTAATGACTATTCTGGATGTGTTTTACTGCTGCCCAGTTGTGTGTTGTGACTCTATAATGTTCATCTCAAACCTCTAGTAGTACATTCAAGTGATAATATCATGGAGAACATGCTAGTGCATATTTGTTATATTTAAAGTTATTACTATAATAGAATGGTTTAAAAGATGATTAAATGGAATGTTAATTTTGAAAGAAATTGAAATATATGTATTTTTTTTTATGGTAAGTGACCCTTGAACCCTTACTCTGAAAACCTTCCAGTTTCATTGTGCATTAGTGCTTATATTATGTTTAATTAATAAAATTATGAAAGAGGAGTAATTATGGTTTCAATGTGTGAATTACCTTAAATTCCATTTATTATGTTGTTTGGGCATGTCTGCTCTTGTGTGGATTTGGACGTTTTGTCTGTTGCTTGTCTTGGTGTCCAAGACGGTTGCTTTTGCTCTTGTGGTTTTGTTTTGCGTGGTCATTCAAATTGTAGGTCTTATGTCTCTCTTAGCTTCTTTTTGTTGTTGTCCTTGTCGATATCTTTTTGGCAGTTTTTAGATGGAGCCAATCCAAGTTCAGATGTGAAGCTATGGCTTTTGGAGTTGTTGATCGATGTTTTGAGTACCTTTTTGAGTAGAGGCCAATTCAATCATGACATATCATATTCATAGCCATTGGAGAAGTTTAAATCTTCATGTTATTCATAATGGAAGATTTATCTTATCTTCATAATCTACTAGGTACTTGTTGGAGTTCATGCTTGGGTTTTTGTGTTTCCTATTGCATTGACCCACCCTTGTGAGGTGAACTGTGGTTTGTGAGAATTCCTTGCTCAAGGTTGTTGTTGCCTTGTTGTTTGGGAGTGACTCAGTTCTTTGATGAGTCTAGACTCTCCCTTTTGGATGTTTTCTTGGGTGCATCTTTGTATCCTTGTTTCTCTTGAGAGATAGGCTAGTGTGGTTATGCCACTAGCTCAGTTAGTGTTTTCAAGTGAGTATGTTGATGGTTGGCGAAATTGTGAGTTCCCTAATGCATTTTGGGCTGATTTTGTGTAGAAGTTGAGAGTTACTCCTTCTCGGTCCTAATACTCTGTAGTATCCTTCTCCCTAAGCTTATATCTTCATGTGGATTGTCTTAGTCAAGTTTTATCTATAACTGTTGACTTGAGGTTGGAGATTGAGTTTAGCAGTAAGTTGGGTGTAGTTTTCCTAGCATGGTGCTAGAGGGACATGGTATTATTGGACACATGTTAACATCTTATGAGTGGGTATGCAGACATTACATGATTGTGTCCATGAATGAAAGTCTTTGAACCTTGTGGAAAGGTGATATCTTGTCTGGTTGGGTTGTGTTACCCTAGTTTCCAATGGTAGTTGAGCTTTTGTGCCTTGGTGAGGCATCGTGCTCCTACACTTGGTGGCGAGTAGTCTTTTGGAGTGTGTAAATTTTATTGGTAAACTTTCATCCTCTTTGTTCTAAGGGTGAGTTTACATAGATTCTAGAATGATCATGTGTAACATGATGGTATTCTTGGGAATTTGGGATGGTTATTCCCCATGATTCTAACTCTTGTTGGAAGTGTGTTGTGTTTTGACCTTGATTTGTGGTCATGTAGTAGTTGGGCACCTATTGACGAGGTAGAGAAGGTTTTTCCTTACCTTGTATTGTTGACTTTATAGCTAGATGGGTTTTTCCTAGTGCATAGAAGGTTCCTTGTTGAAGACCTTGTGTCTGTGTGACACCTTTTCTCATGTGGTTAACCTATTTGGGGGTTAACAAGATGGTTTGAGAATGTGGGAGTGATTTGGATGGACTTGTGTAGGAGTCAGTGAGTCATCCCCATTGCTCAGATTTGATTTTTCTCTTGGTGTGTTTGGTTTCTATTCTTGGATTGTAGGCTTCCAAGAGTAAGCCTAGTCTTTGGGGGGGATGATGTAGTGCCTCTCCCATTTGAATTTTTAAAGTCATCCTGATGGATGCAACCTTGTTGATATTTTGTAGTGATGGATCATGATTGTGACCATGAGTGGTCTACACTGTTGAGGTGTTTGGATTTATGTTTTTGCATCAGTTGCTTTGATTGATTTATGATATTATGTTTTGATTTATGGTTCACTAAGGTTTGTGCTAGTGCTTACCAAGATCGATGTGGTATCATAAGGTTGTTCTATGATTACCTTGAGATGTGTGCAGAGATTGCATTGTGTACTATTACCATGCTACACTGGACTAGGTTCCTGTAGCACTGGGTAGTCATATTTATGACTATGTTCGCTTATGTGTTTTAAGTGCCTCTTTTTATGTTGTTTTAGAAACTATTATTAAATGTTTAAGTAATTAGATATAGATTGTCCATGTTGGATTATTTGGTTATGTGCTGCGGACATTTACCTTGTTATATTTCTAATTAGATATTTGTTACTCATTTTATGTTTACATTTGAGTCGACCCGAGGGTTAGATGTTATACCTTGTTTTTAGTATCATAGATATTAGACTACTATGTTGTTCAGTTAATCATATTGCATGAAGATGCCATTTTGAGATGATAGTGTTTTTTTTTATGATATCTGGTTATTTGGTATTTGGACATACCTCTGGTTATGTTAGGTGATTGATTTAATGCTATGGTTATTTACTTCATTCCTGCATTGTTATGCATAATGCAAACGTGAGTGAAGTAAATAGATTATTTTACTATAATTAAATAAATGGTTAAATTAGGTGATTTAATGCATTTATTAATTTGGCTATGTTATTATATGCAATTGCACTTGATTGTGTTATTTAGTGTGCAAGATTTATATCCCTGGCAGTGGCACATGGAGTTAGTGATTTAGCTATTCATATTTCACCAATGTCATCCTTGTCTGGTTGATGTATCCTTATTTTAAATGTTTAAATTAAACCTTTTGGTGATTATTAAATTCGAACTCATTTTCATTATGTGATTAGACTAGTGAGTGTGTCTGTATATTTAGAGGTTCGCATTGTCGTAAAATTTGTTAAGGATATTTATGTGTTTTTGGGTTTTCAAGCTTTTTAATTGATTTATTTTAACTTCTAGCAGCTTTTCCATAGATGAATTCCTATTTATAGGAATAGCCTATTTTCATTTGGTTCAATTCGAGGTTTAACTAGGTTGGCTAGTTATTTTTCCTAATCAATTATTCACTCAAAAAGTGAATAAATATCCAAAGAGGAATTTAATTCCTCACTTCTCACTTTTGAATTAGAAAGTTGGAGAGTAAAACCCAAAATCCTCTTCATGAGGATTTACTATTTTGTTCATTGGGGGAGCTATGGGCATGGGATTGTCATGAGGTTGAGTTCGTTGGATTCAGCTTAGGGAAACATTGGATTGTCATTATTTTCAGCCACTTCTATGAGCGTTTTATTTTTTGGTTTAGATTCCTATTTTTCCCTTTTGGCTGTGTGGTAGGGCTTTCTTATTTTATTGTTTTTTTTTCATTTCTGCTTCTATTATTTGTATCCATTTGTTTGGAGGCTAAGAACTAGTGTTCACGTCCATTTCTATATGCTAGTTCTACCTGATTGGGTGGGTACAAATGTTTCCTTGTTTTTTGAAATGAGGGTTTTGGATTTTGCACTGTTATACGGGCCATTTTTGCATATAGTTTATGATTCCATTTTTTTTTTGGATTTTTGGAGTTTGTAATGTCCCTTTTTCTGAATTTATATGATATTTCAACCCTCTAATCAGATTTTCAAAATCAAACAACCAATATTACAAAGATCCACCAATTTCTCAATAAACCCCAAATCGGGTATGTCTGAAATAGTGCCAAAAACTTCACAACTTCACATATTATTAATAAATATGAAAGTGGAAATTTTTATAAAAATTTCAACAGCATAAAAGCCTACAAAATGACATTTCTAGATCTGTATAACATTTACACAACAGCTCCCAAATGGAGGACAAAAATAATGCTTATCGGGCTCCCGAAAATAACACAAAATAGCCTGGAATAACCACAAAACACTAATAATCTATCACAAAAGTTTAACCATAACCCAATAAATATATTAAGCTCTATTTTAACATCTAAAACTCTAAAATATAGCAGCAACCCAAACTGATATGAAATACTCAACCGAAAACACCAAACTCTTACAAAAAACACACCCCCAAACTCACAAATCTGCACTGTTCAACACAAGGGCAAACTCTGCATGAGCTTGCACATAGAATGGATTTAAAATCCCATCCTCAGCCTTCCTAGAAAAATAAAAACTCCCATCCTTGGGTCTCCTTCTCCATAGGTTTGGAAGCCTCTGAAGAACAATAAAGCAATGAGCAAAAATCAAGTTCTGGAATGAGCCCAAAATGCCTCCAAATCTCTTAAAAGAGGGCATAACCCTAACTCACATCAAAGAGGGGTTAATAAAACATATTTTAATAATAATTTTTATTTATTAGTCCATTGGTTTCCAAATATTAGCCCCTTTTTCCAAAACTTCACCTTTTTTGGGCCTGCCTGCCTTAGCAAAGATTATTATTTTTAAATATTTCAGAAGGGGACATGATAGAGTTTTTGTACTCAAAGGCCAAATGGGTTATAATTTGGTAGTTTTTCCAATTTTTGGAGTTTTTACCTCGTTTTGAGTGCCACCCTATTTTCTTGAGTTTTTTTGGCACAATGTGGGTTGTGGACTTGGCTGATCTGTTTGGACATTAGTTAGACCACTATTGGTCTTTTGTTGCATTGGGATGCATGTTACATCCCTACTCCTAATGTTATGTTTGGTTGAGTGATTTTATACTTGATGTTATTATTTCTTTTAGAACCTTGTTTTGTTTCATGAACATTGGGATTCATGTAGAATTCATACTCTCAAATTGAGGCCGGTGGAGTGAGTTCATGACTTTTGGGTCTTGTTACATTATTGGGATTCATGTACAATCCATACTCTCAAATTGAGGCCTATTGAGTGATTTCATGATGTCTAATTTTATTGGCTTTGGCATTCATGTAGAATCCATCCTTCCTGTATTGCCTTCAGTTGGGTGTTATCTTTTGCATTATGTTCTTATCATGTCCTTGTGTTATGATCTTCATGATGGTGGTGCACCACACATGAGTACATACACATATATTTGTTGGGTGACTTGCAAGGCTCGATCTTCCATGGTACTTTTAGAAATTATGACCATTTGGGTTGGGATGAGAGTATGCATGCCCACAGGCACTTGTCATACGATGAGCATGGGTAGGGTAAGGTAGCATATGGAGGGGGCTTCTATCTCACAACTCAGTGTTCATGGCACCATAGGTTGGAATAGGGAGCTTTCTATAAGTGATAACTAAATAAATGTGTGAGTGGTAATAATACTTAAGATAATAAAATGGTACTTTTGTGTATTGGCCTTCCGTTGAGGGAGTTGAGCTACACAAATTTGAGCTTGGGCCTTTTGATTCCAAGCAACTCTCCATGATGTCAGCCCCTACTTAGTAGCCTTTTGAGTGTCTGACCAGGACCTGTACTCCTTGCATTGTCTTAGGTTCTTGGTTACAACCATCATACTGTCTAGAGTGAGTGTTATCCATGGTTGTGGTTTTTGTGTATTTGAGGTTGGATCATTATCTCCATCAGCATGGTGGGTGTGGACCTATGGGTTCCACATGGTTGGGAGGCATAGCTACCTTCACCACTGCTAGGAACTAGTATATAGAGATGGTCTCTTGTCCTAGTGCGATCGTTACTGGATGTTTTCACTTGATGCTTTGAGTTTCGGAGTATGCTTTCTTATGATTTATGCTTTCATTGGAATGCTTGGATATCATGTTTAGATGATGTTATTTTATTCGACGCATTCCCATATTATGATGTTTAGCATATGATTAGATGATGTGAATTGTGGTAGTAGCATATCTATTGCTTTTTGATGTTTGACATGTAATAGGTGATATTATCTACTTGTAGGATTATCAGATGCTTTACTACTAGCATGTTAGATTTCATTATGGTTATGTTGGTAGCATGTGTAGTAGTGATGTCCCTATTATGATATTACTAATGATTTGGTTGGTGGCTTGGGATGTTATGCACATGAGATAGCTAGGATCCATGATGGTCTTATGATGCTATTGACAGTTGGGAGGAACCACGTACTTAATTTGGTTGTTTTGTTATTGTGATGTTATCTATGTACATTGTGATGTTGCTTATGTTCACTATGATGTTGCTTTCAGTACATTCTTTTCTGGTATAGTTTTAGATGGATAGATATATCTGCTTCTTGATCTTGGCATCTTTTTTGTTATGCACTCAAGTGTTTTCTCCTCAATCTATGTGGATTTGATACTCCTCGGTGTGGAGGTTCTAAACTCAATTTTTCTCTATTTTTCCCTTTTTTTGTTTTCCTTAATTGTTTTTGTGTTTCTATGGGTGACATTTTATCAGCATGGTGCAACATAAAAATGTATCACTTACCCATAGAAATTGTGTCGTATGATGTTGAAAAGTATCACATGCCTCTTGGAGAAATGTCGTGTGACACTAGAAATTGTCCCACCTCCTTTGGAGAAATGTTGTATGATACCTTGAAAGTATCACACGCCCTTGAAAAAAGTATCACTCAAACTCTAAAAGTGTTGCCCTCCTTCTTTAGAAATGTCGTGTGATACTTTTTGGTGCTATAGTAAAGTATCACATGGGTTTTGAAAAAACCTGCACGGGCTGGTAGTGAGCACTTTTTGATTTGATCCAAACTTTTTGAGAGTTGTTTTGGATACCCTTCTTGGTGTTCTTCAACCCTATGTTGTTTCTTTTTGGATCTAGGTTGTTTTCTTTTTTATCCTTTTTTCGTCTTTCTGTTGTTTTCTTTTGGGGTGGGTTTAAGTTGACAGATATTTAATTCCTTATACTTAAGATATATTTTAATATATGTGATAAATCCTTTGAGATAGGTTTCAGACCTCTCGGAGATAAGATAAAGATTCTAGGAAATTTCAAGGCTTCAAAAATCTAAACTTAACCAATTTTTAGGGCTTCAAGATTTTAGGCTTAGCCAAATTTTAGGTTTCTGCATTTTACCCCAGCTTGATGTTTTGTTGATGAGTGATTGTTTATTGAGCCCTCATCATGTGCATTTTTATTGTTGTCTTTTGTTTGTGTGTGTCAGTTTGGTAGTGGCGTTCAGAGATTTGTTGGTCGTCGAGATTGTGGTGAAGTCTTTCATTGTAATCATTGTGATCCCAGTATGATGTTGTCATGTGCATTCATACTTGTATATAAAAAAAAAAAAAATTTGACTTGTATTTCATCCATGTTTGCAAGGATCTCTGAGTGCGACATTATAGAAGTAATGCCTTGTGAAAGGTCTACTTTGTTAAAGGCTACAACACACTGTTAAATGTAACCTAGTTAGAGGATTTATCCACCCTATTAGAAGTGGGCCTTGTTAGAGGACTTTAGAAAATTCACTTGGAATGCCACCCTATTAAAGGATTTACAAATGGCTATTAAACCAACCTAAGTCGATAGGATTTAACCCTAACTAATGCAATTGCTAGAGAGTAACAATAAGGGGTTTTGAACTAATTACAATTCACAACTTATATTTTTAGATTTTAGACCTCTATCTAGCTCACAACATTTGTCTGCCTTCAGCCTCTTTAGCTTTGATAGCTTGTCCTCCTCTCAAGCTTTGTCTCCTTGAGTCTCCATGCTCAATGTACCAGTTCAATCATCTCTCTTTGACCACTTATTGAAGCAGAGTCTTTGTGCTCTGTTCTTCCTTCTCCTTGATGTTTTCTCCTTGACACCCTTCAACCACTTCATAACTTGGCACACCAAAAACTCTTGCTTCTTGGCCTATGGCTCCTCAAATAAATAGATTAGGTAAGATTCATTAAATCTAACCCATATCTTGTTCCTTCTAGAAACATCTTGAAGAATCCTTCTTAATTCGGTCAAAAATGGTTTATCTAAAATTTTGTACTTTAAACTCATCATCCTTATCCTCCATCTGGATCACAAAATTTTGAGATAACAACCTTGTCAGCTCAGATTTTGTGAATCTTATACTTTTTAAATAATGCAATAGCTCGACACTATTGAAATTCTGGTGCTCAACACATAGTGTGTTACTCGACACCAACTACATTTTACTGATGCTTGGCACCTTTTGTATCACTCGTCACATACTAGATTTTGCATTTTCTTGGCTCTAATTGAAAATCTACTCAGCTTTAACTAGCTTGCTTGACACTCACTAATGAACTTAGTCAAGCTTTGTAGTCAACCTTGTTACAACTTATACTTCTAATATTTCTAAGTGTGTTCAACATTTGTATCTTCAAGTATGTGATCAATACATCATTTTACCATTGTCTTAACTAATCCTTGCACTTCATTAAAAAATCATAACTCAACCTTTCCCTTAGGTGCTTTTGTTACATTTTTTTGATTAAATCCTTTTTATCAATCAACTAAGTGAGAGTACTTGGATCTTATAAGCAATTGTCATTCAGACAAATAGAAAATTTGACATCAATGACAAAAATATGATTGAAAACATTCTTTATCAAGAATTTCCCTCTTTACAATCAATCTTCTTCTTACAATGCTCTTTTCAATTAGATTTCCAACAATCTCCCTCTTTGGCATTGAGGGAAAACCGAACTGATCAACCATCAGACCAAACTATTCAACCAAGTTATCAAAATGCTAGCTAGGTTATAACAGTAAGCCAAATGCCAAAAAGAATAATGTCTTACCATCATTTTTCACTTCTCCCTCTTTGATCTATTATCCTAATTACTTTTACGTATGCTTCTCCCTCTTAGTTATTGTTTCCTTTTTCTTTTCACTATTCACTTTGTTCTTGTGCTACTTCTAACTCCCTTTTTCATTCTTCTTTGTCCCATTGTTCATGTTCTACTATTCTAGTATTAGCTACTTCTATTCTCTATCCATGTGATCCTATAATTTTGATCAACAGTTTATCCTCTTTGCTCTTTCTCGTCAAATGACTCTTTTCTCTTTCTCCTCAAATGTTGTTGATCAATTTCTCAAATGTTGTTGATCGGTTTTTGCTCTTTCTCCCTCTTTGACAACAATGCCAAAGACACATTATCTCAACATCTTAGCATGCAAGTGTAGCATTTGTAGATATTTCAATTTCTCCCTCTGTCACCTTACTTGTGACTGATTTGGAACTTTAGTACTTGAATTACTTCAGGCAAAATCCTAAAGTAAGTATTAGCTACATCAATTTGTAATATTTCATCAATCTACTCATTTGATGTAGGGTAGTCTTTCTTTTTCTCATGTAGCCTTGGCTAGGGATATCACCCATAACTTACCTCTAAGATATTCAAATACATCTTTAGGTAATGCTTTTGTGAGGATGTCAGCAATCTATTCCTTTGAGCTGACATATTCCATTCTCACTTGCTTGTCTTCTAGCAATTCTCTCACATAGTGATACTTAATTACAATATGCTTTATTTTGGCATGCATCACATGATTCTTTGATATGTTGATGGCACTTGTGTTATCACAATAGAGTATCACAACTTCATTTACCTCTTCATTCATACCTTGCAATAAATGTTTGATCCATACAATATTGGTGTAGTTGATAGTAGCTGCAACATACTTAGCTTCTTCTATGGACTGCGAGGTACAACTTTTCTTTTTGTTGGTCCAAGTGACCAATCTTTTACCTAAGAAAAGTGCTTCTGCACTGGTGGTCTTTCTATCATAAATATTACCTCCCCATTATACATCAATTTAACCTTTCAACTCAAACTTTCCACTCCTATTGTAGTATAAGCCAAAGTCATCAATTCCATTTTAGTGCCTCAGTATTCTTTTCATTGCCATAAGATTATTTTCTCTTGGGTTTGTAGAAAATCTTGTCACTATTCCAACAACTAGTGCAATGTCTAGTCTACTATGCACAACATACTACAACTTTCCAATCATTGACCTATGCAATGTCTGATTTAACTTAGTTAACTCATCATTCTTGGATAGCTTATGTCCTGTTACCATTGGTGTATTGACTGGTTTTGAATCTTCTAACCCAATTGTCTTGAGTATCTCCTTGATATATTTAGATTGGGTCAAAAATATGCCATGCTTAAATTGATGTACTTGCAATCCAAAAAAGAATTTGATTTCTCCAAACATTGACATCTTAAACTCATGTTTCATTCGATCAACAAATTTTTTGCATAGGACATCTTTTCCTCCAAATATTATATCATCAACAAAAATTTCAGATATCAGAATCTCTTTACCTTTTTCTACCTTGATATAAAAGTTGTTGTCATCTGATTTGTCAAATCTTATCTTCACAAGATATTTGTGCAGTCTCTCATACCATGCTCTAGGTGCTTGCTTCAAACCATAAAGTGCTTTGTGCAGTTTGCAAACCATATCATTGTTGTTGTCATCAACAAAACCCTCTGGTTGTTCTCTGTAGACTTCCTCTTCTCGTATACCATTAAAAAAAGTAGACTTCATATCCATTTGGTAGACTTTGAAACCTTTAAAAAAAAAAATATGCAAGTAGTGTTCTCACTCCTTCCATTCTTGCAATAGGGGCAAATGTTTCCCCATAATCTAGTCCTTTTTTTTATGCATAACCTTTGCAGACTAGTCTAGCCTTATTTCTTGTGATCTCACCATTCTCATCAAGCTTGTTTCTAAATACCCACCTTGTACCAATCACATTCTTATCAACTAGTCTTGGAACTATGGTCTAGGTTTTTTTCTTCCCAATCTAATGTATCTCCTCTTCCATGGCTTTATACTAGTCATCATCTTGTAGTGCATCTTTCACTATTTTAGGTTCAATCTTGCTCAACAAACATGATTCATCCCTTAGTTTGTTCCTTTTCATTGGTCTAGCATCCTTGTCACTAATGATTTTTTCTATAGGGTGATGTCTTCTCACATACTTGGAGGTTCTTGGTTTTGTCCTTCTTGTTTCCATATTTGATGTTTCAACTTTAGAGTCACTGTGCACATCAATTTCAAGTATTTCACCATCTCTTCCATGTGTACTATTTTTAGAATCAGAATGTGCATTTTCTTCATTCTACAACTCAGCTTCTCAATGCAATTCAACATTCACTAGTTGTGACTCCATTGATGCTAAGATCTTTTACTGAATTCCAACTTGATTGGAAATTTCTTCTTCAATAGAAATTCCTTCATAGAAGTATACAAAGGATCTATACTCTTCTAGTTTCTTAGATTCGTCAACTTGGACTTCTGCATGCTTATCAAAATTTACATTTGCACTCTTCACAATCTTGTTAGTGTTAGTATTTAAACACTTATATGCCTTACTTCTAATGGAGTATCCAAGGAATATGCCTTCATCACTTTTTACATCAAACTTGTCATTTCTAGTATCTTTAAGAATATAGCATTTACAACCAAATACTTTGAAATGTTTTACATTAGGTGAGTGACCGTATCATAGTTTAAAAGGTGTTGCATTTGTACCTTTATTGACTTGAACTCAATTCAAGGTGTAAAAAATAGTACTTATGGCTTCTCTCTAGTACTTCAAAGCAACATTCTTTTCCATCATTAAGGTTCTGGCACAGTCTATCACTAATCTATTCCTTCTCCTTGCAATGTCATTTTGAGGTGGAGTTCTTGGTGCTGATGTTTGTCTTTTAATACCTTTTTCATTGCAAAATGTTTTAAATTATTTTGATGTAAACTCTCATCCTCTGTCTAATCTCAAGCATTTTAGACTCTTTCCTATTTCTTTCTCAACTCTAGCCAAATACCACTTGAACATTTGAAATGCATCAATTTTTTTCTTTAAGAACATAGTAGTCATCATCTTGGAGTAGTCATCTACAAACAACATTATATATATGTCTCCTTGGTAGCTCTAAACTTCTATTGGGCCACATAAGTCTATATGGAATGGCTCTAATGCTTCTTTGGAAGTGTAGGTTTTGCTTTTGAAACTTGACTTGGTCATCTTTTCTATTTGACATTGTTTTTTTAGGCATTTTTAGTTTTGGCAAACCTCTAACTTTCCTCTTTTTGCTGATGCTAATCAGATTGTCAAAATTAACATGACATAGTCTTTTATGCCATAGCCACACATCATCAAGTTTTACAATGAGATAGGTTGCATCTTTCATATCTAGGTAAAATAGATTACTCCTAGTTTGTTCACCTTTTCCTATTAGATTTTCATCAGTGTAATAGATTTTGACAATTTTGTTTCCAAATTCTACTTTGCAACCAATATTGTCTAGTTGTGACATACTCAACAGATTATAGTTCAATCCTTCAATATAATATGTATTATCACATGAGATTTTCTTTATAAGCTTAATGGAACCTTTTCCTTTGATTTGACATGGAGAATCATTACCAAATCTAACATTATTTCCATCATATTGAGTAAAGCTAATAAACTTACTTTTATTTCCTATTATGTGATGTGAGCATCCACTATCTATGATCCACTTGTCATTTTTGTTCACATACATCAATAGTGTTGTTGCCTCATCTTCATCTGATTCATCCTTCATGGCTACATAGACTACATCATCATTATCATTATAATCCTCTTCAATAATGTAGCATCTTTTTCCTTTGTCCTTGTAATCTCTGCTATCATCTTCTCTTTTTGTTCTTATACTTATTTCCTTATTTGTAATTCTTCTTCTATGTACACCTTACAACAATATGTCCTACTTTATTGCAATTAAAACATATAATAGGTAGCTTACCTTTGGATTTACCTTTGCCTCTGTGAAATCTTCTAGCTAGTAATACTTCCAATTGTTCCACATCTTCTTCATTAATGCTACTATCATTGGATGCATGTTTTCCTTTTCTACTCTTCTTCTTTGATTTCACCTCCTCAATGTTTTTCAATGTCAAATTGGCCTTGAAAGTAGATTCAAGATTCTTAGGTCTATAGTTATCAAAGTTGGACAACTCAAATGCAGTAAGTCTTCCTACTATCCCTTCAAAAGTTAGTACATTTCCTGGTACAGACCTTTATTCCTAGATGGCTAAAACTCTAATAGCATAGATAGAGAGTAGAGTTCTTAAGTTTTTTCTATGAATACTTTGATCTTCCAAATGACCTCCCAAAATTCTTATTGCACTTACCACTTCTTTCATTCTAAAGGCATATTGAGCAACATTCTCACCTTCCTCCATTTTCATGTCATCAAACTTTCCTCTGATGATTTCTCTTTTTGTTCTTTGAACATTCTAATCTTCTCCATAGATATCTAATAGGGCTTTCCACATCTTGAATGTAGAGTCACATCCTTTAATGTCATCAAAATTCAGCATAGTTGAGGGTAGAGGCAATCTCTTGCATTGTCTGACTGTGATCCTTCCTTTTGTTGAAATCACCTACACAAAGGGGTCCAACTGGATCTAAATGTTCCACTCCAATTGAGGTTTTTGCATAGTCACCTATTGATCCAAGGTCTAGCTTTGTTAGACTTTAACATGTAGTGAATCTATCTCTGTTGAGCTTGAGAACTTCTCTCTTGGACATCTTGATCTTCCTACTTCTAGTACCTTTAAACTAAATTAAAAGATGGCTCTAATACCAATTGTTAGAAATGCTTTAGAATAACTAAGAGGGAGGGTGAATCAGTTATTCAAGGTCTAAATGTCCAATTAAAACCTTTTCATCAAGTAAATTGAGCCCATTAAACTATTCATTCATCCAAGCTTAAAAATTTCCACTTTTCAAATTACTGTAAATCAACATGCAAGCGTAACACATGAAGAATCAACACATAACATAGTGATTTACATGGAAACTTAATTTGGGAAAAACTACTAGTAACATGCTATTCAATTCTCACTCTTCTATAGTGATGCCCTATGAAAGGCCTGCCCTCTTAAAGGCTACAACACACTATTAAATGTGACCTGGTTAGAGGATTTATCCACCCTATTAGAAGTGGGCCTTGTTAGAGGACTTTAGAACATTCCCTTGGAATGCCAACCTATTAAAGGATTTACAAATGGCTATTAAACCAACCTAAGTCCATAGGATTTAATCCTAATTGATACAATTGCTAGAGAGTAACAATAAGGGGTTTTGACCTTATTACAATTCACAACTTATTTTGAAAATTTTAGATCTCTATTTAGCTCACAAAATTTGTTTGACTTTCAGTCTCTTTAGCTCTGATAGCTTGTCCTACTCTCAAGCTTTGTCTCACTGAGTCTCCATGCTCAATGTACCAGTGCAATCATCTCTCTCTAACCACTTATCAAAGTAGAGTCTCTCTACTCTATTCTTCCTTCTCCTTGATGTCTTCTCCTTAACACCTTTCAACCACTTCACAATTTGGCATGCCAATAACTCTTGCTTCTTGGCCTATGAATCCTTAAATAGAAGCCCACAACCCTCTTTCATGCTCGATTCTTCCATGCTTTAATTTTGGTTTGAATGGATTAGGTAGGATGTAAGGAAACCCAGGTGCAAAAACAGCTTCCTACACTAATCTCTTAAGAGAAGTATGGTGAAAATCCTATTAAAATTTTCTTCACTTACAAATTCAATATCATGTAAACAATCAATATTGCAGCCAATCATGCATACAAAAAATAGACAGAGAAAGGAACACATAACACAAGGATTTTTCAGTGGGGAAAAACCTTTCAGTAAAATAACCCCACCCCTTCAGAACCTGCACAATATATTATCTTCAACACAAGGTTACAATACACTTGCAATGCAAGTTCAACATCGACAATGGAAGACTCCAGTAGCTGCTCATAGTACCAACAATATGCCTTTTTCACATCACATCTCTTCGCAACCCTAAAAATGCTTATAACACGTGCTTCACTATTGGGGTAGAGTGTACAGTACTCAAATATGTTAGTTGCCACATGTATTCACCTATCATTGAATCTTTCTAACATAGCTCTTATGTGTCATAGGAATCCATCATAACCATTTTAGCCATGATCTTCTTACACACAATTCAAGATGTCGACACATCAACATTATTTGCAAGAAATACATTTTACAAAATAAATAATAAGAATAGGAATTATACAAGGTTGAGACACCTTATTCCTAACATAGGTTTCATTGAATCTAACCCATATCTTGTCTCTTCTAGAAACATCTTGAAGAATCCTTCTAAATTCGCTCCAAAATGGTTTATCTAAAATTTTGTGCTTCTAGCTCATCATCTTTATACTCCATCTGAATCACAAAATTCAAGGTAACAACCTTGTTGGCTTAGATTTGGTGAATCTTAGACTTTTCAAATAATGTAGTAGTAAGGCACTATTGATATTTTGGTGCTCAGCACATACTATGTTACTCGGCACCAACTACATTTTACTAATGCTTGAAACCTTCTGTATCACTTAGCACATACTATATTTTTCATTTTCTCAGCTCTAACTAAAAATCTACTCAACTCTAACTAGCTTGCTTAGCACTCAGTAATGAACTTAGTTAAGCTTTGCAGTCAACCTTGTTACAACTTATACTTCTAATGTTTCTAAGTGTGTTCAACATATAAATCTTCAAGTATGTTATCAATACATCATTTTACCATTGTCCTAACTAATCCTTGCACTTCATTAGAAAATCATAACTAAACCTTTCCCTTAGGTGCTTTTGTTACATCATGTTGATTAAATCCTCTTCATCAATCAACTAAGTGATAGTACTTGGATCTTATAAGCAATTTTCATTCCAACAAATAGAAGCTTTGAGATCAATGACAAAACAATGATCGAAAACATTTTTTATATACAATCTCCCTCTTTACAATCAATCCTCTTCTTACAATGATCTTTTCAATCAGATTTTCAACAATACATACATACATACATACATAAATACACAGTCATACATCATATATACATATATACATACATACATACATATACATACATACATACATACACACATATATACACATACATACATATATACATTGAAATAATAATACACTTTCTAAATGCTTACAATTGTTTAACAAAGTAAATATTTTACAAGTAATTGCATTTGAAGAACTATTAGCTCAGAAGCAAGAACATGGTGTTGAAGTTGTAAAAAAAGTTCTTGCATGAGAGGTGTGCAAGTGAAGCTATTGACCAATCTTGAAAACTTGAATGCTGAAATGATAGCTATCAATGATCAAACACCTATGCTAGAGTTAAAAAACACTATGAAGTTGATTTTGGATAAGGTAGAGGCAAATATTTAGAAGTTTGATAACAAAATTGAAGGCACAAGAGAAAAAGAGGAGCAACTGTAGAAAGAGAATGAGAAGGAGCAACTTTACAAAAAGACTAGATGGCGAAAACAACAAGTAGACAACATAGAGGATATTATGGGAACCACTTGATAGAATCCAAGAAAGTTTTATGATAGGTACTATGAAATTGGAATCACTTGTAAGTGTCTTTGAGAATTTACAGTCCAAATATCAAATGCTTATAAGAGTGCTTCAAGTATTGGCACAGTCTCCCTATGGTGATCCCAAGTATCAAATGCTTATAAGAGTGTTTCAAGGTTGGGAACCACTTCAACATCCTTTGCAAGGTTTCTAGAGGTAATGTCATAATGGTAGAGGCTTCTGCAAGGGAACGAGCCTCATGATTATGAATAGTTTCTTTCTAAAAATATATGGTATGATATGTTTTTGTAAAATTTCTTGTGAACTCTACCAATTTTTGTTGGTCCGCATTATTTTTGTGGGAGATCTTGAGGTAAGTCACTTAGCATGGGTTGAGTGAGTTTTATTTTATTATTATTTGGATTCTGGAATATGTATGTAGCTAGATCATTTTTTCTATTGTGTAACTAATATGTAATAAGCACCCTAAAAAAGATCTCTAGATATACATGTTCAAAAGGAGATATAAAGAGATATCTATTTAGAAGGAAAAGAAACCAATATTTACATACCCTTGAAGAAAATTGTAGAGCTAGGATATGGCAAAAAAATCATATAGAAAGGGGGATAACATGGTAATGAAATTGTAGAGAAAGGGCACATCATGGAAACAAAATCACAAAGCAAGGGCACAACATTGAAATCACAAAGAAAGGGAATGTCAATGAAGCATAGAGATCACAAGGGCATGGCAACCAAATCATAGAGCAAGAGAACAATAGCAAAATGCATAGATATATCATAGGAAATGAATAAACCAAACACATATGCATAATCATAAGGCTCATTCCCTTGCATATGCCATAACTCAGTTGAATATACATATATATCAACCTAGCTAATCAGAAACTAGACCCATTTAACTGGTTATGGCTTATTTCTTTCTAAACATATCTACTATGATATATTTTTGTAGAATTTCTTGTGAACTTGGCCTACTTTTTGAGTTCCACTTATTTTCATGTAGGATCTTGATGTAAGTCACTTAGTACGAGTTGAGTGAGTTTTATTGTGTTATTATTTGGATTTTGGAATATGTATGTAGCTAGATCCTATATGTAATAAGAACCTTGAAAAAGATCTCTCTGAATGAATAAAGAGATATATGTTTAGAAGGAAGTACAATGACATACATGTTTGCAAGGAAAAGGAAAAACCATTTATATACGTACCCCTTCTCAACCTTGAAAAAAATCATAGAGGTATGACATGTAGATCTAAATGGCATGGCACAACAATGAAATTGCAGAGTAAGGGCACGATATGAAAATGAAATCACAAAGAAAAGGCATGAAATGATAATGAGACTACAAAGAAAGGCAACAATAATGAAATGTAGAGATTGTCATAGAAAATCAAAACAAATAGAAAATGATTGTCATGTTTTTAAAAAAAAATTATGCTCATGAGGGCATCATAATGATGATGCCAACATCAGTGTTATGATGTCATTAGGTACAATTGCAAAGAAAAAGACATGAAAATGACCACAAATAACACCACTATCAAAAATTACCATTGTAATTTTACCCCAAATGTTATAGTGGGAATAGTTTTTGAGTCAAAATCATTGACCCATATATCATTAGTAGTGACCAACATGGATCTATTTCTCATGAGAATAAATGGAACACTTTGTACTCATTGAATATAGATGATGCTCATAGAGGTGAAATAGTAAGACTTCTTGGGAGGTCACCCTTCCTAGTACTACTCTAGCTTGAGTGCAGTTAACTACAAAGTTTCCTCCATGGTTAAACCCACTCTGCTTGCAACCCCATTTTCAAAACCTTCACCAAGTGTTATGCCTTATGAACCATTCATTATAAACTCCCTTAGTCTCATCAAGTGATAAGTAGGAGATAATTTCTATTACAAGTCAAATTGTGACATTGCTATGACAATTTAGCTATATCATTTTTTAGTCAAAACCATTGACCCATATTTCATGAGTAGTGATTGAATACAAATCTATCTCTGATGAGAATAAATATAAAAATTAGTACTCATTAGATCTAGGTGATGCTCACAAAAGTGAAGTGCGAGACTTCTCAATAGTTCACCCATTCGAGTACTATTCCCTGCTTGAGACCACTTAACTACGGAGTTTCCTCCATGGTTAAACCCGCTCTACTTGTAACCCAATTTTCAAAACTTTTAAAAAGTGTTGTTCCCTATGAAACATTCATTAGAAACTCCCTCGAGCTCATCAAGTGATAAGTAGGAGATAATTTCCACAACAAGTAAAATTGTGATATATATATCAAGATTTAACTGTGTAGTTTTTGAGTCAAACTCATTGACCCATATTTCATGAGTAGTGATTCAACTTGAATCTATCTCTCATGAGAATAAGAGGAATACTTAGCACTCATTGGATCTAGGTGATTCTCAAAGAGGTTAAGCACTGAGACTTCTTGGGAGGTTACTCATTCCAATACTACTCCAACTTGAGCATGCTTAACTTTAGAGCTTCCTCCATGGTTCAACCTACTCTTCTTAAAACTCCATTTGAAAAAACTTTACCAAGTGTATTGCCTTATGACCCATTCATTAGAAATCTCCTTAATCTCATCAAGTGATAAATAGGAGATAATTTCTACAAGTGAAATTGTCATATTGCTATGAGGATTTAATTGTATAGTTTCAAGTTAAAATCATTGATAAATATTTCCTGACTAGTGATTCAAAATGAATCTATCTCTCATGAGAATAAATGGAAAACTTAGTACTCATTCAATCTAGGCAATGCTTAGAGAGATGAAGCATTAGGACTTTTTGGCAGGTCACCCATCCCAGTACTATTCCATCTTGAGTATGCTTAACTATGAAGTTTCCTCCATGGTTTTACCCACTTTTCTTGTAACCCCATCTCAAAAACCTTGACTAAGTGTTGTGCCTTATGAACCATTCATTAGAAAGACTCTTAAGCTCATTAAGTCATAAGTAGGAGATAATCTCCACAAAAATAAAATTGTTATATTGCTATCAATATTTAACTATATAGTTTTTGATTCATTATTGTTCAATGACTTAATTAGCTAATTGGGGTAATGACATATTTGAGTAGAGATTATAAGTTATGATGATAGAATATTTTAACCATAGTATATGTATTGTTATTGCATATGTCTTTTAGTTAGTATAATAATAGTATTCTATTTTAGGAGGGTCATGATAATGCAATAGAGGAAAGTTGGAGATTAAGCAGACAATGCTATTAGTGGGATTCACATAGAGCTAGAGGAAAGGAAAGGAAAAAGGAAATGACATAGGAAAATACATGTTAAAAATGAAGTTCTTTAAGTAGTGACTAAGAAGGAGGTTGTTTTATGGGATGCAACTTTGTGTAAGCTTTCTAAGAAACCCTCCATCTTTTAGGAATTGAGAAGGCAACCCATCCTATTGTTTCTAGGATTTGTATTCATACTGTTATTTATAGTCTTAGTGTTCATGTTTGCTTCTAGTTCTATAATTGGCGTTTCTTTCTAGTTATTAATTTGGTAGTTTATTTCTTTGGTCCTATTTTCCTGGGCTTTATTCCTTTTGAACCCTTGTCTTCCTATCTACTAGAATTGATGTTACGTTTATCTAAGGGTTTGAGGCCTAGATTTATTTATCTATTTAGAGTACGTTAACCATATTGAAAAAATGAATTTTTTACCTTACATAATGTCTAAAGATATATGCATGAGTCCAAATGTAGTGTTAAAAGGTGAAAATATTATTGAGAGTTGGATAATCCAATATCTTATAAAGATGCCTCTTTGTTCTACTAGAACACTAACTAGATTTTTTATTGCAAATATTTGATTTTAATGCAAACTTTATCTTTCTTTTTACCTATAAAAAAAATATTATTAAAAAAATTATTAAATTAAAGCATCCAAGGGACATTTTTATTAAGAAATTACTTCTTTTAATTTATTATATGAGGGATTCTATTTGTGATCATACTTTCTTATGTTTGTTCTTGCTCATTTACTTCAGTATGTCACTCTTCTATGTAAATGTTGCTAACCCATGAATCCACAAAAGCCACATTTTATTTATCCTAACCTTAAAAGGTGACAATCTTCAATACTAAAATTTGAAATAGTTAGAAAATAATATAAAATAGCTTTCTCATGTTTGAAAATGTAAGAAATGTGAAGATAAATGCAAGCATCTCTAGTCAAGCTAAAGTATTTACTGATAGACAATATCATATGAAAGTAGATCATTGAGGGCATGTCAAACCAAAGAAAACTAGATTTTTGATGTAGAAGACTATTTTAAAATGGAAAACTTGTCATGTATTTATAAAAATGTCATGATGCAGATTCAAGTACAAATAGATAAAGTGGATTTGGAGGTGGCTGACCTATAGGAGTTGCTTGCACATTGAGGAAATGCCCCTTGTATGGTTGCTCATGTTATGCCAAAATGTACCTCTGGTGAGCATACCCCTCCTCGCGATCACTATCAAGGACATAGTAGCTTTGTTCACCACTTACACATGCCTTGCTCTCAACCGTGTTGCACTCCCAATGGTGATGCTTTTGGTCAACACCACTCTCCTAGAGGCTTTGGTGGTTGGAACCACTCCACCTCATCCTCATAGAGGTTTGGTTCATGGTGGTTCACAATGGATCCTCCTACTAATCTTTCTAGTATTTGGCCCTATGCTTATTCAAACCTGAAGTGGGTGTTCCCTCAGGTGAATTTAGGCATTTCTCCTCCAAGACCTAAGGGAGAAAAGAAGATGACGATGCTATTGTTGCTAATGGATGGGCTCTCCTAAGCCATCTTCTCATGCCACCCCTCATTGCAAATTTCATGATAAGGATCCTCCTCCCCTAGCTAGCACTATGCTAGTAGCTTGAGGCTATTTGTTTTTTAAGTTTTTTTGATGAATAGTTGATCTTTGGCCTTGGGCCATATGAATTTGCAGGGTGATCCTGTGTCCCCAGCCCCTTTTTTTGTGAATATGTAACTTTATTATATTTATTTTGATATAAGGAGGGGACTATTCATCAAAAAAAAATATTGGAAGTGGTAGACAATGAAAGTGAGATTGAAGGTTAGAGAATCTATGGTTTCATCATTCTAGTTTGGCAGTGAAAGAGAACTTTACTCTTGCATATGTTGGTACCCTTATAAAGAACTTTACTCTTGCATATGTTGGTACCCTTATAATGATGCTAAGGCAACAAATCTTACAATAGAAACAATATTAGGGTTAGTGCCAGCTATAAGTAAAATGAAGTCAATTCATTCAAGTCGTATCTATCCAAGAGAATAGAAGAAATAGCTTTAGAGCAAGGTTTTGTAAAATCCTAATTGAAATGAGGTCAGGTGATGTTAAAATAAGATGTTCACATGGAATTTAAATAGAAAGCTGAGGATGACCTGAGAATTTATATATGTTTGTTTTTGGTTTTTTAGGGAAGATGAGGATGATCTTATGTGTCATGGTTGGATTGCTATTGAGTAGCATGGATTCCAATATAGTGGAATGTGGTAGGCTTGGTGATACCCATAGTTCAATTGTTCTCCACCAGTTACAAGAAAAACTCTAGCCATGCTGACACTGAATGGGTTTGAGGAGGGTGAAGATGGAGGAGGACCTTTTGAGTGTGATAGGGTCTACCATGATTACAACTCTCTGGTGGTCTCTCTCTTCACTAGATGGTATGCTAGTAGCATCCTTTTTATTAAGACTCCTTAGCTATGTCATAGCACCCAAAGTGTTCTCTAGACCTTCAAGCTTCCTCAACTCATCTACATCTTTTTCCATCTTCCTAACATGTATTAGTATCATAAGTAAAATAATTTAAAAATGAAGCTAGAAAATTACCTTTTGAAAGTCTATGTAACACATCCACATGTTCATTGAGTTCCCTTGAGCCCTTGTTGGTGCCCAATAAAAATGACTTGCTAAAATTAACTACTTTATTTAAGAAAGGATTGAATTCCATTGAATTTATCTTCCAAAATAAAAATTTTCTTAAGTTTTTTTTACATGATCTTTCTTTTGACCATTAATGTCTATTGTTTAATTATTGCTTCTAGAAAGAATATTATCCTTTCTTTAACATTAGTGAAGTTGTCTCTAATTTCCCCCATTCCCGATAAGGCACACTTACATAGGTCCTCCTAACAAGTGAGGAAACTTCTCAAGGGTTTTTTCACAAAAGCCTCATCTTAAAAACTTGAACCCTTTTCCATAATAGAATCTTTCCCAACTTCAAGAGGGATGCCATTATGGATTTCCTTCTAAATATTCACCTTTTTCATGTTTATACAGAGTCGCCTTAATCAAAGATGGAGTAACCCTTCTTTTTTAGGGGGGTAAGAGGGGTAGAGTGGTGATTTAATATAGATAGCATGGGACCCATTTAATCAAGCACCAATTTAACATTTACCATTATTGGTGGGTTCTTTTAATTTTCTCTTTCTAGAGACCTTATCCATCAAACTCAGGACAAACTCTTGGGATGGAACTGTTTTTGAATCATCATCATCATCATCCAAAAATATGAAAGAAAGAAGATAAATATTGAATATTAAAAATAATTTCTCTTCCTTTTATAAAGATGATAAACTTCATCTCACTCAAAATCAATGTCATCATGACCAGTACTCTTTGAATAATAATGTATATTGATGTTGTTGTTAAATTCCACACTTGTCTTGGCTGGATATATGTTTTTAAATTAAATTCTTTATCCCTCTCCATGATTAAAATAATTTAACTCTCATACATAATAGGATCCAATGGTTTCTTCTTGTGGGTTTCAAGAGTGTGGTTTAATGAGGAAGACAAATAAAAAGGAATAGAAATGAAATGACCATGAAATAAAGTTGATTTAGATTAATGAAGTAATCAATTAACAAACTTCAAAATTTCCATCAAGACCAACATACAACATAATGAGTTCATTGAAATTTTCTCATAGTTTCTACATGATAGCCATTCAAAAGCCCCATTAGATTGTTTTTGTAGCCTTCTTTTACTCCCCCAAAAAGGAAAATCTAATCCATGGATTCAACTGATGCTTTCTTATCCCTATAAAACTTAGTAAGATTACTCTTCATATTTGAGACTACTAGAATTAGTTTTTATTTAAGTAGTAGTTTTCAACCCACACAGTCTCAAAATAATATTTTTTAAACCCTCCACATAGGCCTCTATGATAGGTGTACCCCCTATATATATTGAGTTGGGCTACCAATAGAGTGCGGGATCCAAACCATCTACAAGTTCTTCCATTTGTCCTTAAAAATTAGTGCCAAATTTTATCCATTTAATAAAGAATCAATCAATTACTTATCCATTAAAGTACTTTTGTTAATGATCTACACTTTCAAAAAAAGCAATTGAACACATCATGGAATTTCAAATAGATTGTTTTGATGGATAGGATTACTATTTATCTTGGGATCTTGGTTTGAATTTTTAGATTATCTTTAAATCTATGAGAGATAACCCTAAGAGATTTGATCACAACTATGGGTTTTATAGGTAGTGACTATGGTAAGTATACCTTTTTTGACCTTGGTTTGGGAACATAAATCAATTGAGAAATAGCCAAGTTTCTAAAAACAATGGTAAAGTTGAGTGAAGTGGGACAAACTAGACTTTTAGGATTTGTTGTGAATGAACTTGCTAACAATATTTTAGCCAAGAGTAAGGAGCATCTATTTTGAAGACAAAAGTGTTGTTTTCAGTCAAGTATGGTAAGTAACAAGGATACTTTGGAAAGAGAAAACTTTTGGATTAAGGAAAAAGGGTTTGTTTGCAATTGGATTTTGCTAGAAAGTGTGGTTTTGAGATAACAAGTATAGTTTTGGAAAAGGTAAGTATAAACCAAGGAAACAAAACATTGTTGCAAATGGACTTGCTAACAGCTGCTTGTATATGAAAAGATGGGGTCCTTCAAAGACAAAATGTGTTATTTTTTGGTCAAGTAGGATAGGTAACAAGGATATTTTGGAAAAGGACAAAATTTTGGACTAAGGAAAAAAGGATTTTTAACTAGGACTTTCTTAGTGGTTTGTTGTTTGAAGGAACAAGTATAATTTTAGAAAAAGGGAAAGTTGAACCAATGAGACAAAAGTTATTCAAATGGACTTGTTAACAACTACTTTTTGAAATAAAAAAGATGGGATTCTTCTAATATGAGGGATTTATGAGCAAATAGTTTCTCAAAGGAAAAAGAAACTTTGATAAAGACAAAAAAATTATCTCTTTAGCAAAAGGATTTGATAATAACCATAGAATTGTGTATGTTTTTCAGGGGTATTGAGCACAAATAAGACAATTCAAACACATGCTTTATCCCTAAGGTCAATTTTTTTGGTTGAAATATGTTATTCAATGGCCCACAACTTGGTGTCTCATGATTCTCATGCAATATGTCCCTGTTTTCAAAGAGGTGAGTCTATACAAGAGTCGATCGACAAATGATACATATCAAAGAATCTCCAAGGCATGACAAATAATTGTTCCCATTCTGTGGGAACAATGACCCTTTGAGATGAAACCCAAGTGGCCTCATGCCTCTACCAGGGGAGCACAATGGTGAGTAATATTGAGGGATGATATTTCCCTTGTACTGTGAATGAACATACCATGGATAAAATCAAGAAACTTTGACAAAGGGGGTTGTAAATGAGTTTGTGGTGTCTCACCAAATAGTTGTTACATATGTGATCCACTTAAGAATTTATTCCAGACATGTTAAAATCATGGGAAAGTTTTCCCACCTTAGGCTACCCCCAAAAACACATTGCTCAAACTTGGGTGATACAGCAAGAAAGTTTACATTTCCCCTCATTTATATACTAACTAGAATTTTTACTAGTTTCAACTTCTCACCAAAGGGGAAGTGCTTCCCAGAGGTGGATTAACTCACTAGAAGAAGTCCTAGGTTGTTATAGATGATCTTGCTAACAACTTTTGGTACATACGTCATGTATTTTAAGGTCTTAAGACGTAGGAAATAGAGAAGACAAAGACGTGCTTGAGGGCACAATCTCATAACATGAAAGTCACTTGGTTCATTTCTATTTGGATGCTTTAGTGTATCCTAACAAATTAGTTTTTCAAGACACACATGAGCTTAACATTCAATTTGTTCATTTCAAACTTTACAGTGGTCACCAACAAAGGGAAATTGAGTCAAAAAAAGTAAATCGATCGAGAAAGCTTTAAAAAGGAGGAAATAAAGGAAAGTTTATCTTTAAGGCATTCAAGATTTGATGGATTTATTTTAAGCCCCAAAATTTAACTGTTTATACATAATGTTGATTGCATTAGTTCAATTTAAATAACTTTTCATTCAATAGTGGATTATTTAGTTAAGCTATTCAAGCATTTCCAGTTAAAAAAATGCCCTAAAGACTTAGCCATTCATTCCATGAAAAACCAATATTTGTTCAATTTTAAGCCTTGAAACACAGTTATGGTGATAAAAACCTACAAGAAACCAATTAGCGTTTTGCTTCAAACAATACATGCAATAGAGACATGTCAAAATTTACTAAGTCAAAGTTGCAAATCCACAGGTTTAGGTCGCAATTCTGTAGGCACAAGAACATGTCAATGGTTGTAGGATTGATGTACAGGGACTAGTGAAAAGTGTAGGAAAAGTAGGTCGCAAGATAAAATGGCATAGAGCAATCCCACAAAAAGGTGATCCCACGGGTTCTTGGAGGAGCATTCCAGTGAAAAGGTGTGTTGGTAGGTTTGACTAACAATAGAAAAAGTGGGTTTTTGAGGGTTGACTAATAGGTTGACACGTTCTCATTGGTATTTTGTTGCGATCCCACTGGCAAAGACTAATGTTCCCATGGGGATAAGGTTGGCAGGGATGTGGGGGCTATTTTTGTGACACATGGTGATGAGGGTTTGAGGCAAAGGGTGATCTTGCTTTTGTGGGTTTGCGTCCTTGTTGGTGTATGGCTTCAATCCTGTTGTTGCAGGTTTGTGTTCTTGGGATGGTGGGATTGCGAACAAAGTGGGTTTTGAAGTGTTCTAAAGAAAAAATTGACTATATGGCTGGGAGCATGATTTCCAATGAGATACCTGTGTACCTGCAAAAATATTAGCAAACCACCTGCACACACCCTCAAGCACAAAACATCATTTTAGTTAGTTTAGCATAAAAGATAAAAACATGATTATAGTGACCTAAATGTGGGGTCCCACTAGGTGTGCCAAAATGTATCACCTAATCTAGTTAGTGTAAAAGGAATACTAATACTAATAAGAACATTTCCACAACTAAACAAGCTAACACTTAACATAGGACCAAAGAAGACAATACAAAGGAAAGTAGACCAAAGATGGTAAACTCCTCAAGTGCTTCTCATGATGACAAAGCTATGTCCCTCATGAGAGGTGATGTATGCTCATAGTGTGCTCAAGCCTCAAGTGAATGGGTGATTATCAAATGCATGTATGGATGGGGTTTTCAACAATGGAGGTATGGAGGGGTTTTAGCATGATGATGGTATTTTGGTAGTTTTTAGGCTCTCAAAATAGCATTATAACTTTGCAAAAGAAGTAGATGATCTTTGTCAAGGGAGAGAGTATAATTTATAGGCCAAGGGGTACTAAAATGGATGGTCAAGATGCAAGGATGGAAGGATGGTGAGCGAGGGCTGAGATGTACTTTGTTGGCTTCTGATTTAATAGAGTTTGAATAAACAAGTATGCAAGGAAGAATGCATCTATGGGCATCTATCTCCAATAATGGACACAATTCACCAAGAACCTAAGACAACTATAAGGCTAGACCCTTCTTCTACTTGAAGCTTTTCAAAACCTAGGTGAGTGAACCTCTTAAGATCTAATTATGTGACTAGTACAATAAGCATAATCAAGATTTAGAACAATAGATGAAACACCTAAATCTTCTATACTTAACCAAGAAATCACAAGAATGAAATAGCTAATAACATGACTCATGAAATTGGTAAGCTAAGTGAGGGTTAGACTTTGAATAGCTTTCAACATAAAAGGGAAAAATATTTGATTAATAATGTTGAGTTCAGCGAAGCCCAAAATATTTAGTAGTAAGAATGAATTGATCCTATAATTGATTAGTGTCTAATCCATTGGGAAATTCTATGAATCAAATACATACATATAGATACTTGAGACATATTCATATATTTAGATATCTAACCTATCCATTCACCTTGTAAATAGACATCTATCTTCATACGAATTCTCACTACTTACTAAATATTCTCCTAATGAAACCTACAAGCCTATCAAGGTAAATAAGCATTTACCTAGTGCTTTGTTCCAATAGCAAACTTATCCAAACATACAACCTTAAGGGATTGCAAATGAGTTTAAGCTCTTTGTTCTTGAACACAAAACATTGTAGATAAAAAAGGAAGGACACAAGAATTAGAATGAAACTAAAGAGATTTCTAGTCAACAATATTCATTTCCTTGAAATTATACATTCATATGCCTGAAATTAAAACATAGAAATGCCTAAAAAATTAGAACTAGCTATATTATCTTCACTACTATTCATACAAGAGAAATTGCTGAAGAAAATGTGGTTACAGAAATGAAAACACATCAAAAATGGAACCATTGGTCTTATAGATCTAACAAAACTCAAGATTGGAACCCCTATGGTATCACAATAGTGAATCCTTTTTTTCTTTCAAAACTAGAACCCCTACAATGGAGAAAGAAAGAGAAAGATATAGGAGGAAGTGAATTCTTGGATCTGATCTGAAGATGACATGTGTCCACTTGAAATTCCATCTCCTAGCAGTGAAAAGAATCTCTCTATAACTACATATCAAATCTTCAATCAGTTTGGCCTCCAAAATTAAGAAATATCTAAGATATTTGATCGAAAGAACATAACTAATTTGATGCCAAACTTGAAACCAAGGTAAAGGTAAAAATCAGTTAAATATGACCTCTAGAAGCCAAGAAGACTTTTTAGAATTGATTTTCTTCACATTTAAACTTCAACAAGACTTTATATCTGGCTCCTAATGAACTTTGATGCACAATGAATTTTTTTTCCTATTCTACTGAGAATGGTAGAAAAACATAAATCTTATTATAGGGTATGTGCAGGATCTTGGTGTGCCAAAAAGTGGCAATCTGAAAAATATGTAGTTCTGAAATGCCTCAAAGAATTTCAAAATTTATTCCCACTTTTTTCCCACCCATCCTGATACTAAATGAAAACAATTAATACCTTTATAATTCCTACTATATCTTTCAATACCAACCTTATACGGTCATCTTTAAAACATCTCGAAAATGTGTTTTTGGCATGTTCTTATGTGTTTTTTACTTCAAGCATGTAGCTGACGACTTTTTTTTAACCAAAATTTGATGTAATGAAAGGGTTTCTTAAGAATATTCTTAGCTTTTCATAAATGTAAGTTTTGTCAAATTACGAGTTTAGTAAGTAATTATTACTTATTTTCTAATGGAGTTAGCTACAAAGTGCTAATTGACATACTGGTTGAAAAATAGCTATAACTTTCAAACCGTATAAGATTTGTGAAATCTAAAAGATGCATCACATTCTATGCTTTGACTAGTATAAGAAAAAAAAAAAAAAACTTAATTTTGATTTTTTTTCAACTAGTTAAGGTGGTCAGACACGGGAGTTTTTTAATTGTGAAAATAGTATAGCAGAAAATTCATAATTAATTATTTATTTGGAATAAAAATTGCCTAAAATATGCATCACATCCAAGCATGAGTCTACTTTTTATATCTAAAATTATATTTTAAAAAAATATCATTTGATTATAATTAATGTGGTCAGACATACACCTACTTTTTATTTTTGCACTGAAATTTTTGTAGTACTGCATTAAAATCAAAACTTTTGACCAATCAAATAATTTTTTCTCCAGATAAGGCCTTATAGTTTAGAAACTAGATTCAATTTCCTATAGATTATTTTCTTACAACTTTTTGATATAAAGTCAAGAACCACTTTTAAATTATGTGTCAAGTTGACATAACCCTGATTTGCTGGTTTTCCACTACCACTTAAGGCCATAGTTTGGTACACCATGATCCTGCACATACCCTATAACTTGAACTAGTGAAAGCCTGTGAAAAATATGACCTCATATTTAGAAAGTACATTTCCTCCCAGTTCCAATAGTACATTGAATTGCCTATTTTGGACAAAAATTGCTCTTGTGGTAGCCATTTGAAATTTAGGCTCCTAAGTCATGAACAGAGCTAAAAGAAAAGTTTAAATGATTATATAGTTGAAACTATATAAAAACCTTTTATTTTATTTAAATCTTTCCAATTGAAAAATCATGCATTAATTCATCCCTAAATTTTATTTTATATCATTTTCAAAATTCCCAGTCCACTGATGCCAAGTGTTGAAACTTGATTCGACAATCACCTTTTGAAATGCTTTTAATTAATTAATTGTTTTAATTCCTATAGCATTTCATAATATCTTACTCAAGATTTCATCCTTTGACAATCTCCTGATGACATGAGGAACACATTAATATACACTTAATATATTAATCTTTTAAATATTAATCCTTTAAACGATCTCATGACGAAGCAGTGTAACCCTCTTTGTTTTATGTATATGCTCTTACAAATTTTGTAAGAGTGTAAAGCCTTCATCCTCAGCCTCCCACTCCTACAACCTCAACATAACATCATAGGCCTCTTAATTTCTTCTTCTGACCTTATGATGGGCCTTCAGAATGCACCACATGTCCTCCTCCTCTTTGGTATTTGACATAGTCAAAATTTGTTGACTTTGGTGGCCGGATGGGCCCCTCCATGCAAGTAGTGGCTTCCATAAGATGTGTGTCTTTAAGACACTACAAAATTCCACATTTAGGATTTTGAAATGTTTTAAAAGCTAAATCCCAATCAATGTGGGATATTGGCAGAAAATCCTTCTTCTATACTCTTGCCTTGGATGCAGGTGCGCCTACTTTGTTTTACTTCCTACCATCATGAAAAGCCTATGCTCTTCCTTTGGTGTGGAGTGTGGCTCAAAATGTGGGTCTCCCTTTATACAATGGCTTCCTTATTCCTTGTTATGGATGCTTTTTTTGTGGGATGCAACTCTCATGGACGTTATGGGAGATCCCCCTTTCTTGACATAAAGTTCTTTATTTTTTACATATGTTGGTTGGCCTCCTCACAACTCTTAATGCCACCATCAAATCATAGGGGATTCTACTATTGCCTTACTCTAAGCCTCTCCTTTAAATTTCCTCTTATCTTCCTTGCACACCCTATGGCTCTCCTCAACTTGGACGTGAGGTTCTATCTTTGCATAGGTGAGTCCTGCCCCATATTCCTACTATCATGCCACGGAGATCTTCTGATGTCACATCATCCTCCTTCAATGCCATGGGTGGCTTGTGTTCCTTCAAATAGTTGTAGCTTCCCCATATCCAACACTTTCTTTTTTCCTTGTATCTAGAGATGAATATGAATTTGGAAACAAATATTGGAAAGTAAGGAACTGACATATTTTGCACTACCATCTTTGTCACCTATACATGAAATCAAAATATCTCAAAATGCAATAATGTGAGTAGCATGAAGAAAAACAAAATTTGTTTTATCCAAGATAGTCTTGGCTTAATGGTTTTGTGAAGGAATGGCACTCTTGGAAATAAACAAGCATCCTATGTAGCTTGTAAAATAAAAAGGTTTCCACTTTAAGACAAAGTCCTCCTTAAAACTATAGTTCATACAGATGAATCACAACAATAATCTTCTTTCATCTCTAGTGTGTATGTGATCTAGTATGCCATTTAATCTTGAGGAAAATACATGTTCACACAAAAAACATAATAATTACAACCATTATAATCCTTCTATGAAATTTTTTAAAACCCCAATGTCTTTATCAGTCTGATACTAGCAGGGCCTCGAAGCAGATCTGACTAAAAAAAAATTGTTTTTGAACAATTGAACTATCAAACTGATTCATTGAACCCTTCATACTAATTAGAAGCAAGTTCGGCTATTGGTATATCATTAAAACTTATTTTATCACTTTATTGCAACTTGTGGACTTTGTGCCAAGAAGTCTTTTGACTGGCTTTAAAAACTAATCTGAACCTCTGATTGGGTTCTAAAATCAAACATACTAATTCTCTGTTCCACATACTTGCACCTTTTTAAACCTTGTCTCGTGACAAATTCTTAGTCAAAAGATATTGACTGTCAAAGTTTCCCTCTTAGAACTGCCTGTAAGAAAATATGTTAGAAAACACTAAATCACTTTCAGATTTGGCTTGGAAAACTGGGTAAACTGACACTTGGGAAAACAAAAACTTGGGCGTTGATTATATGTTATGAGGAAAATAAAAATCTTGGATTTGGGCTCATGACAAATAACTATATCCATTTGGTGAATGGTCAAAGTGAGCTACTCAGAATTTGTAGATTAGAAACACTAACAAAAAAGTGATTTTTGCAAATGGAATGGACCTAGGAAAGCATGCAAACAGATTCATCAAGACTTGAAAGTTGGCACACTTAGAGTATTTTTAGAGTAAAACATAGTGATACAATCCATTCAACCTCACCTATTACCGATTTCAAGCTATGACATCACAAATAGGGGTATTGATCAATCTGCATTTCATGACACTAGTTAAACTTTATAAATTGCAAATGGAATCATGTTTGAAAACTAATGAAATAGATTCATCATAAGCTCAAATCAGGAAGATATAAATTCTCTAATCCCTAGAGTATGATGCAAATTTTTTTTTCATTTTTGGATTAACTAGTCAAAATTTATGATAGGTCAAACAAGGTCTTCCAGAATTTTGCACAATTTGCAAATGTATGAAAACAATAAACTATCAACTTTGAAGGGTTTGAAACCTAATCAAACAGACTCAAAATGACTTGAAACTTGGAATGTAGGTTCCCTGATATGCATATTACTATCCCTAAAGTGATGGGTCATTGAAAATTTCTGGGTTAAAGATATTCAAAGGAAAATTGGGCTTCCTATCATTGTTTGACACTTGGGAAAAAATGCAGATTTAGAAATTGCTCAAAATAGGACTTCACAAAATGGCTCAGAATGATAATTTATCTTCATGAAACACATAGAGACACTAAATACATGGTGTTAGAAACATTAAACACCTCATGGGCCTCAAATTAATGGTTAGGTACATATGCATCAAAAAGCATTTAAGGGCTCAATTTTCTCAATGGTACTCAAAATTAGTGCTTCGATTTTGAGTCCCGACCCACTCAAAGAGGAGCACAAGGATTGTGCTTGTTTAAAGCTAGTAGGGAAGTGAAAATTTTCACAAGGAGGATGAGTTTGAGAGGATAGGATAAGGTTTGGTCAAGGGAATAATGAGGGAGGTTGAGTATGTAAGAGGGATGTAAGAGTCATTAATGGCATGTAAGAGCCATTAATGCTCTTGGATGGGAATGGAAGAGGATAAAGGGGATATTTTGAATTTGGAAACTTCTAACCCTTGCTTAAATTTTTGTACATGTTTAGGAGGGGGATTAGGATTTTCTTAGAAAGGGGTTAGGTGGGCAAGTGGCTTAGCTTTGATGGGATGGGTTTGTTATGTGGCTAAGTGAGGTTAGTATGGGTGAATGGGATGGATTAGGAGTAAAGGTTGGTCATAGGGATGTTTTAGGGGTTTAGATATTTTATTAAATGATTTATTTAATAAAAGGAGGGTATGGAATTAAATTAAATATATTTGAGAATTTATTTAATGTAATAGAGGAGTAGGGTTTTAATTGATAAGTTGATTTTGGGTTATCATTTGATTTTATCAATTGGAATATAGTTAATTAATTTAATTAATTCATTGGAGGATGAAAACTAACTAATTAAATAATAAATATTCAATTAGCAATGTCTTAAGAGATGACAAAATACAATTTCCTAATGATGCAATCAGATTTAGGTGCCTACACATACATACATACAAATCCTCCACAAAAATAATGTAGAGCAAGAAAAATGGATAGAGTTCACAAGAAATTTTACAAAAATATGTCATAGTAGATATTTTATGAAAGAAACAAGCAATAACCTAGTTAAATGGGTCTAGATGTTGATTATCTCAGTTGATATATATGTATATTTAACTAGTTATGATATTTACATAGAATAATGACTTTGTTCTTCAACTCTTTATACTCAACTCTTCATTGAAGTTATTATTCTAGTAGTGAGAATAGCTCCAGTTTTTCATAACATTCTGGAGCATATAGTGATTTCTAAATAATAGTAGTAGTAGATACTTGGGATGTAGAGATCACAAGGGAATGATAATGAATTCCTAGATCTCCACATGATAAATACACACACACACACACATATATACATATAGAGAGAGAGAGAGAGAGATTTACACACACACAGACATATATATATGCACACACATACATACATACGTACATATATACATACATACATATATACATAGAAATATATACATACATACATAGACATGCATGTATGTCTGTATATATATAGAGAGATCTTTTTTAAGGTGCTTATTACATATTAGCTATACAATAGAAAAATTGATCCATCTGCATACATATTCCATAATCCAAATAATAAAATAATAAAACTCATTCAATTCGTGCTAAGCTACTTAGCTCTAGATCCTACATAAAAATAATGTTGATTGTCCATTTTATTGTACCTAATCTGATGACAATTCTACAAGAATTTGTAATAAATCCAACTAATTAGAAACTAGACCAAATTAACAGCAATATAAATAGATATTTGGGATTCTCATAGGGAGAGCATGTCAATACAATTCAAAACCTAAAAAATTTAAATCAAGTCATTTATTTGTAATTCTTTTAAGCTTTTAATAAGACAGACATAAAATACAAGGTTTGCTAGATCCAAACATTTTAGTTAAATTTACTGCGAAACATAGAACAAATAATAACATAGTCCACTAAGTGTCCCAAAATGTTCCTAATTGCTAATACCATGTCTTAATTTGGCGAGTTACCTTTTCCCTTTCCCTATATCCTGTAATGTTTTTATTCAATAGCTTCCTTTTACGTTTAGCCTTTCAATGACTACTACTCCCCATTTAGAAAACAATATTGGGCACCTAGTCATACATTATAGAACCTTATTCAATTGTATGGCCCCCAAGAAATCATTTATCTCCAAATCTGTGAAAATGACCCCCAAAAAATGTGATTGGTGGGTCTAGAGCGACAAAGAATATTTTGGAAAAAGCATGCCAGTATTTCAGGTACCTGATCCCATATCAAGTATCCGATCCCATATTGGATACCCGATATGATATTGGGTACCTGGAATGGATACTCAAATTTTGGAGGGAAGTCAAAATTTGGAAAGTGTTGGCAATGTGAACAAATTTATACAAATGTTATTATATATTACTATTTTATTAAATATAATATTTATATATATAATAATTATTATTAAATATAATATAGTAATATATATGATTATTATGAATATTATTATTACTATGATTTTTACTATTATTATTATTATTGAATATAATATAGTAATATATATTATTATGATTAATATTATTATATTTAGTAGGATATTATATATGATTATTATATTATATATTATTACCTATATATATATATGATCATTATATTGCATTATTATGATTTTTACTATTATTATTTAGTAGATGAAAGAGAATTGATATTTACGAAAAGCATTCTAAATTTAAAAAATTGTATTGTTGAATTTGAAACCAGGTTACCATTGGAAATACTCCATTTTTTAACAGTTATATATGGGCATTGATGACAAGTCCAATGAACAAGAATTTCAATGTGAATTTCATGATAACATGTCCCTAGGGGCCCTAAGACCTCTAAGGACCTATTTGGTTGTTTCAAATGCATCGAAAGGGGTCATATGATAACCTATGACCCCTTTTAATGTATTTCATGACAACATATGTCCCTAGGGGCCCTAGGACCCCTAGGGATCCATTTGGTTGGTTTGAATGTGTTGAAAGGGGTCATAGGATAAAATATGACCCCTTTCAACACATTTCATGACAAAATATGCCCCTAAGGGCCCTACGATGCCTAGGGACTGATTTGATTGGTTCAAATGTGTTGAAAGGGGTCATAGGTTAACCTATGGCCTCTTTTAATGCATTTCATCACAACATATGTTCCTAGGGGCCCTAGGACCACTAGTGACCTATTTGGTTTTTTCAAATGTGTCCAAAGGGGTCATAAGATAACCTATGACCCCTTTCAATGCATTTCATGACAACATATGTCCTTAGGGGTCCTAAGACCCCTAGAGACCCATTTGGTTGGTTTGAATGCATCGAAAGGGGTCATACGATAACCTATGACCCCTTTCGATATATTTCATGAAAATATATATCCATAGGGGCCCAAAGACCCATAGGAAACCATTCGGTTCATTTGAATGTGTTTAAAGGGGTCATAGGTTAACCTATGACCACTTTTAAGGCATTTCATGACAACATATGTCTCTAGGGGTCAGAGGACCCTTAGGGACCCATTTAGTTGGTTTGAATGTGTCAAAAAGGGTCATACAATAACCTATGACCACTTTTGATGCATTTCATGACAACATGTCCCTAGGGGTCTCAGGAACCATTTTGTTGGTTTGAATGTGTTGACAGGGGGTCATAGTTTAGCCTATGACCCCTTTCGACCCATTTCATGACAAGATATATCCCTTGGGGCCCTAGGTCCCCCAGGGACTCATTATGTTGGTTTGAATGCAATGAAAGGTGTCATAGGTTAACCTATGACCACTTTCAACGCATTTCATGACAACATATGTCTCTAGGGGCTGTAGGACCCCTAGGGGCCTATTTGATTGGTTCGAATGTGTCAACAGGGACCATAGGTTAACCTATGACCCCTTTCAATGCATTTCATGCCAACATATGTCTTTAGGGGCCATAGGATGCCTAGGGACCTATTTGGTTGTTTCGAATACATAAAAAGAGGTCATATGATAACCTATGACTCCTTTCAACACATTTCATGACAAAATATATCCCTAAGGCCCCTAAGACTCCGACAGACCTATTTCATTGGTTCAAATGCATCAAAATGGGTGGTAGGTTAACCTATGACCTATTTCAATGCATTTCATGACAACATATGTCCTTAGGGGCCCTAGGACCCTTAGGGAATCATTTCATTGATTCGAATGTGTCAAAAGGGGTCATAGGTTAACCTATGATCCCTTTCGACACATTTCATGACAACATATGTTCCTAGGGGCCCTAGGACCCCTACAGACCCATTTGGTTGGTACAAATGTGTAGAAAGTCATCATAGATTAACCTATGACACCTTTTGATGCATTTCATGTCAACAAATGTCTTATTTGGTTGGTTCAAATACATCGAAAGGGGTCACATGTTAACCTATGACACCTTTCAATGAATTTAATGATAATATATGTCACATGTGGCCTTAGGACCCCTAGGGACCTATTTGATTGATTTGAATGCATAGAAAGGGGTCGTCCAATAACTTCTAACCCCTTTTGATGCTTTTCATAATAACATATGTCCCTAGGGGACCTAGGACCCCTAAGGTTGTCAAAGTGGGTCATAGGTTAACATATGACCCCTTTTGATGCATTTCATGACAACATATATCTCTAGGTGTTGCAGGCCCCCTAGATACTTATTTGGTTGCTTTGAATGCATTATACAGGTCATATGTTAATCTATTACCACTTTAGATGCATTTCATGACAACATGTCTCTAGAGGTCCATATGGACCAATTTGGTTGGTTCAAATAGATCAAAAGGGGTCATAGATTATTTTGATGCATTTCATAACAATACATGTTGCTAGGGGCTTTAGAACTATGTTAAAAGGGGTCATAACTTAACTTATGGCCCATTTCAATGGATTTCATGACAAAAAATATCCCTAGGGTTTATAGGACCCCTAGGGACCTATTTGGTTTTTTTGAATTCATTTAAAGGGGTAATATGATAACTTATGACCCCTTGCAACAAATTTCATGACAACATATGTCCACAAGGGTCCTAGGACCCCTACAGAACCATTGGGTTGGTTTGAATGTCTAGAAATAGGTCATACAATAACCTATAACCCCTTTTGATGAATTTCATAACCAAATATGTCCCTAAGGGTCTTAGAACCCCTAGATACACATTTGTTTGGTTTGAATGCCTCAAAAGGGATCATAGGTTAACCTATGACACCTTTCGACATATTTCTTGACAACATATGTCTCTAAGGGTCCTAGGACCCCTAGGGACCCATTCAGTTGGTTCTAAAGCATCAAAAGGGGTTATAAAATAACCTAAAACCACTTTCAATGCATTTCTTTACAACATATGTCCCTATGGGCCCTAGCACCCCTATGGACCCATTTGGTTAGTTTGAATGTGCCAAAAGGTGACTCCTTTTGGCACAGTTCATGACAACATATGTCCCTAGAGACCCTAAGACCCTTAGAAACCCATTTGGTTTGTTTCAATGCATCAAAAGGGGTCATAGGTTAACATATGACCCTTCTGGACACATTTCATGACAACATATGTTTATAGGGGCTCTAGGGCCCTTAGTGACCCATTCAGCTAGTTTGAATGTGTCAAAAGGGGTCATAGGTTAATCTTTGACCCCTTTTGATGTATTTCATGACAACATATGTCCCTAAGAAGCCTATGACCCTAACAGACCCATTTGGTTGGTACAAATGCATTGAAAGGGGTCATAGATTAACCTATAGATCCTTTTGACACTTTTGATGACAACATATCTCCCTAGGGGGCCTAGGACCATTAGGGACCTATTTGGTTGTACCGAATATGTTGAAAGGGGTTACAAGTTAAACTATGACACCTTTTGATGCACTTAATGCCAACATATGTCCCGAGGGGCCCTAGGACCCCTAAGGTCCTATTTGGTTGGTTTGAATGCATTAAAAGGAGTCATACAATAACCTATGACCCCTTTTGATGGCTTTCATAACAACATATGTTTGTAGGGGCCCTAGAAGCTCTAAGGATCTAAAAAGGGGTCGTAGGTCTTTGAATGCATTTCATGACAACATATATCCCTAGCTACCCTAGGAGCCCTAGGGATTTATTTGGTTAGCTTGAATGCATTGAAAGGGGTCATAGGTAAATTTATGACCCCTTTAAATGCATTTCATGACAACATATCTCCTTATAGATCCCTACAGACCAATTTGGTTGGTTCGAATGGGTCAACCATTTCATGACAACATATGTCCTTAGGGGCCCTAGAACTATGTCAAAATGGATCATAACTTAACCTATGACCCCCTTCAAGGAATTTCATGACAACATATATCCCTAGGACTCCTAGCACCCCTAGGGATGCATTTGGTCTTTTAAAATTTGTCAAAAGGGGTAATATGATAGCCTATGACCCCTTTCGACGCATTTCACAATAACATATGTCTACAGGGGTCCTAAAACCCCTGGGGAACCATTTGCTTGGTTAGAATGCATAGAAATGGGTCATATGATAACTTATGACCCCTTTTGACACATTTCATAATAACATATGTACCTAGGGGTCCTATGACCCCTAGGTATACATTTGGTTGTTTCAAATGCCTCGAAAGGGGTCATAGGTTAACCTATGACACCTTTCCACATATTTCTTGACAACATATGTCCTTGAGGATCATAGGACCCCTAAGGACCCATTTGATTGGTTCTAAAGCATCAAAAAGAGTTATATGATAACTTAAAACCATTTTCAACACATTTCATCCTAACATATGTCCTTAAGGGCCCTAGGACCCCTATGGACCCATTTGGTTGGTTTGAGTGTGCCAAAAGAGGTCATAGACTAACCTATGAGCCCTTTCAACAAATTTGATTACAACATATAACCCTAAGGGCCCTACGACCCCTAGGGACCCATTTCATTTTTCTAGCGACTCTAGGATCCATAGGGATCCATTTGGTTGGTTTGAATGTGTCAAAAGGGGTAATAGGTTAGCCTATGACTCTTTTTTATGCTTTTCATGACATCATATGTCTTTAGGGACCCTAGATCACATAAAGGTCTAGTTGGTTGACTCGAATGTGTCGAAAGGGGTCATGGGTTAACTGATGATCCCTTTCAATACATTTCATTACAACATGTCCCTAGTAGCCCTAGGACCCCTAGCGGCCTATTTCATTGGTTTGAATGTGTTGAAAGGATCCATAGGTTAACCTATGACCCCTTCCGATGTATTTCATTGCAACATATGTCCTTAAGGGCCCTAAGACCTCTAAGGACCAATTTTGTTTTTTCAAATGAATCAAAAGGGGTCATACAATAACCTATGACCCATTTCAATCCATTTCATGACATCATACATCCCTAAGGCTCTTAGAACTCCTAGGGACCTATTTGGTTGGTTAAAATGTGTTGAAATGGGTTGTATGTTAACCTATGACCCCTTTCGATGCATTTCATGACAACATATGTTGCTAGAAGCCCTAGGACCACTATGGACCCATTTGGTTGGTACAAATGCATTGAAACGGGCCATAGATTGACCTATGACTCATTTTGATGCATTTCATGACAACATATGTCCTTAGATGTCCTAAGACCCCTATGGACATATTTGGTTGGTTCGAATACATCAAAAAGGGTCACAGGTTAACCTATGACATGTTTCAATGTATTTCATGACAACATATGTCCCAAGGGGCCTTAGGACCCATAGGGACCTATTTGGGTTGTTTGAATGCACGGAAAGGGGTTAAACAGTCACCTAAGACCCGTTCTAATTTTTTTCATAAGAGCATATGTCCATAAGGGCCATAAGACCCCTACGGATGTTGAAAGGGGTCATAGGTTTCAATTCCTTTCGCAACAACATATATCCCTAGGTGCCCAAGGACCCTTTGGGACCTATTTTGTTGGTTTGAATGTGTTAAAAGGGGTCATATGTTAATCTATGACCCCTTTAGATGCATTTCATAACAAAATATGTCCCTAGGACTTCCTACGGTCCCATTTGGTTGGTTTGAATGGGTCACAAGGGGTCATAGGTTAACCTATGACACCTTTCGAAGCATTTCATGACAACATATGTCCCTAGGGGCTCTAAGACTATGTTGAAAGGGGTAAAAAGCTAACCTATGAACCCTTTCAACAGATTTCATGACAACATATGTCCCTATGGGTCCTAGGACCCTTATAGACCTGTTTTATTTTTTTGAATTCATCGAAAGCGATAATATGATAACTTATGACCCCTATTGATGCATTTCATGACAACATATGTCTACAGGGGTCCTAGGACCCCTAGAGAACCATTTGGTTGGTTTGAATGCGTAGAAATGGGTCATACAATAACCTATTATCTCTTTTTACACATTTCATGACAACATATGTCCCTAGGGATCTTAGGACCCCTAGGTACACATTGGGTTGATTTGAATGCCTTGAAAGGGGTCATATGTTAACCTATGACACCTTTTGACATATTTCATGACAACATATGTCCCTAGGGGTCCTACAACCCCTAAGAACCCATTTGGTTGGTTTGAAAGCATCAAAAGGTGCTATACAATAACCTAAGACCACTTTTAATGCATTTTATTACATGTCCCTAGGGGCCCTAGGACCCCTATGGACCCATTTGGCATGTTTGAATGTGCCCGAAGAGTTAGCCTATGACCCCTTTCAACACATTTCATAACAACATATGCTCCTAGGGGCCCTACAACCCTTAGGAAACCATTTGATTTGTTCAAATGCATTGAAAGGGGTCATAGATTAACCTATGACCCCTTTTGACACATCATTACAACGTATGTCCCTAGGGGCGCTAGGACCCCTAGGGACCCTTTCAGCTAGTTTGAATCCATTGAAAGGGGTCATAGGTTAAACTATAACCCATTTCAATGTATTTCATGACAACAAATATCCCTATGGGCCCTAGGATGCCTAATTCCCATTCTATTGGTTCATATGTGTCGAAAGGAATCATAGGTTAACCTATGACCACTTTTGATGCATTTAATGACAACATATGTCCTTGTGGGCTATAGGACCCCTAGGGACCCATTTTGATGGTTCAAATGCAACAAAAGGGGTCATTAGTTAATCTATGACCTCTTTTGATACATTTAATGAAAACATGTCTCTAGAGGATCTAAGACCCCTACAAATCCATTTGGTTGGTTCTAATATGTTGAAAGGGGTCATAGGTTAACATATGACCCCTATGGTCCATTTCTATGCATTTCATGACAATATAAGTTCTTTGGGGCCCTAAGGCCCCTAGGGACCTATTTAGTTAGTTTCAATGCATCGAAAGAGGTCATAGGTTAACCTATGACCCCTTTTAACACACTTCATGACAACATATGTCCCTAGGGGCCCTAGGACTCCTAGATACCTATTTGGTTGGTTCAAATACATTGAAAGGGGTGATACGATAACCTATGACCCCTTTTGACACATTTCATGACAACATATGTCCCTAGGGCTCTAGGACCCCTAGGGACATCAATAGGGGTCATAGGTTAAGCTATGACCCCTCTAGATGCATTTCATGACAACATATGTCCCTAAAGGCCCTAGGACTCCTAGGGACCGATTTAGTTGGTTCAAATGCATTGAAAGGAGTCATAGGTTAACCTATGACCTCTTCTGATGCATTTCATGACAACATATGTACCCAAAGACCCTAAGACCCCTTGGCACTAATTTAGTTGGTTGAAATGCATCAAAAGGGGTTATAGGTTAAGCTATGATACCTTTGGATGCATCTCATGACAACATATGTCCCTAGGGACTCTAGGACTGCTAGGAACCCATTTGGTTTGTTTAAATGCATTGAAAGTGGTCTTAAGTTAACCTATGACCCATTTCGACATATTTCATGACAACATATGTCTTTAATGGGCCTAGGATGACTAGGGACCGATTTGGTTGGTTCGAGTGCATCAAAAGGGGTCATACAATAATATGACAGCTTTCAATACATTTCATTACAACATATGTCCCCAAGGGGCCCTAGGACCCCTAGGGACCTATTTGGTTGGCTTGAATGCGTCAAAAGGTGTCGTACAATAACTTATGACCACTTTCAATGCATTTCATGACAACATATGTCTCTAGGGGTCCTAAGACCCATAGGGACCTATTTGGGTATTTCAAATTTTTCGAAAGGGTCCATATGATAACCGATGACCGCTTTTAATATATTTTATAGCAACATATGTCCCTAGGGGTTTTAGAAGCCCTAGGTACCCATTTGGCTAGTTCAAATGTGTTGAAATGGGTCATAGGTTAACATATGATTCTTTTTGACGTATTTCATGATAGCATATGTCCCTAAGGGTCTGAGGATGCCTAGGGACCCATATGGTTGGTTCAAATGCATTGAAAGGGGTCATAAAATAACCTATAACTCCTTTCGATGCAATTAATTACAACATGTCCTTAAGGGTCCTAGGACCCTTAGGGACCTTTTTGGTTGGCTCGAATGCATCGAAAGGGGCCATACAATAACCTATGACCCTTTTCGAAGCATTTCATGACAACATATGCCCATAGTGATCTTAAGACCCCTAGGTACCTGTTTGGTTCATTCGAATGCGTTGAAAGGGGTCATAGGTTAACCTATGACCATTTTTGACATATTCATGACAACATATGTAAATAAGGGTCCTAGGATGCCTAGGGACACATTTGGTTGTTTCCAATACAATAAAAGGGGTCTACAATAACCTATGACCCCTTTTGACACATTTCATGGCAAAATATATCCCTAAGAGGCCCTAGGACCCCTATTGACAAATTTGGTTGGCACAAATGCGTCAAAAGGGGTTGTACGGTAACCTATGACTATTTTCGATGAATCTCATTAGAAAATATGTCCCTAGGGGTCTTAGGATTCCTAGGTACCCATTTTGTTTGTTTGAATGCATCAAAATTTGTCATAGGTTAATCTAAGACCCCTTTCGACACATTTTATGACAACATATGTCCCTAGGAGCCCTAGGACCCCCATATACCTATTTTATTGATTTTAAAGGGGTCATAGGTCAACTTGTGACCACTTTTGACATATTTCATTACAACATATGTCTGTAGGGGCCCTAGGACCCCTAATTCTTGTCAGTTCATTCAAATGTATTGAAAGGGTAATAGGTTAACCTATCACCCATTTCGACGCATTTGAATAAACCAAACGAGTTCTTAAGGGTCAATATATGTCCCTAGGGGCCCTAGGATGCCTAAGGACCCATTTGGTTTGTTTGAATGCATCAAAAAGGGGTCATAGGTTTTGATGCATTCAAACCAACCAAAGGTTAACCTATGACCCATTTTGATGCGTTCAAACCAACCAAATGGGTCCCTAACCTATGATCCCTTTCGATGCATTCAAACCAACCAAATGGGTCCCTAATGGTCTTAGGCTCCCTAAGGACAACATATGTCCCTAGTGATCCTAGGACCCCTAGGGACCCATTTGGTTGATTCAAATGCATCAAAAGGGATCATCTAATAACATATGACCTCTTTCAATGCATTTCATAACAACATTTATGTGTAGGAGGCCATAGGACCCCTGGGGACCTATTTGTTTGGTTCAAATGCATTGAAACAAGTAATAGGTTAACTTAAGACCCTTTTGACTTGTTTCATTATAACATATGTCCCTATGAGCTATAGGATTCTTAGGTACCTATTTGGTTGGTTTAAATGCATTGAATGGAGTCATAGGTTAACCTATGACCCCTTTCGACACATTTCATGAAAACATAATTCCCTTGGTGACCTAGGACCTCTACGGACCCATTTGGTTGGTTCAAATGCATTGAAAGGCATCATAGGTCAACCTAGGATCCCTTTCAACACAAGAACTCTTTTAATTGGTTTGAATGCATTAAAAGGGGTTATAGGTTATCCTATGACATCTTTCAATGCATTTCATGACAACATATATCCCTAGGGATTCTAGGACCCCTAGGGACCAATTTGGCTATTTTGAATGTGTCGAAAGAGGTTATGGGTTAACCTCTGACCCCTTTCGATGCATTTCATGACAACATATGTCCCTAGGAGTCCCTTAGGGTCCCATTTGGTTGGTTCAAATGCATTGCATTGTGTCATAAGATAACTTATGACATATTTCCAAATATTTTATGACAACAAATGTCTTGAGGGGCCCTAGGAGCACTAGGGACCTATTTGGTTGTTTCAAATGCATCAAAAGGGTTCATATGATAACCTATGACCCTTTTTAATAGATTTTATAACAAAATATGTCTCTACGGACTCTAGGACCATTAGGGACCTATTTGGTTGGTTCAAATGCTTTAAAAGGGATGATAGGTTAACCTATGATTGCTTTTGATGCATTTTATTACAACATATGTCCCTCACAACCCCCATCAAACCAATTTATTTTGTTTGAATGCATCAAAAGGGTCATAGGTTAATCTATAGCCATTTTTGACATATTTTATGATAAAATATGACCCAAGGAGCTAGGGACCTATTTGGTTGTTTTAAATGTCTCGAAAGGGGTCATAGATTAACCTATGACCCCTTTGACAACATATGTCCCTAGGGGTCGTATTACCCCTAAGCGCCCATTTGGTTGGTTCAAATGTATTGAAATGGGTCATATATTAACCTATGAACCCTTTTCACACATTTAATGACAACATATATCTCTATGGGCCTAACCATTTGGTTGGTTTGAATGTGTTGAAAGTGATCATATTTTAAGCTATGACACCTTTTGATGCATTTCATGACAACATATGTCCCTAGAGGAAGTAACATCCCTAGGGACCTATTTGGTTGGTTCAAATGCATGAAAAGGGGTAATACAAAAATCTATGACCCATTTTGACACATTTTATAATAAAATATGTCCAATTTGTTTGGGTTGAATGCGTCGAAAAGGGTCATAGGTTATCCTATGACCCCTTTCGACACATTTCATGACAACATATGTCCCTAGAGGCCCTAGGACCCCTAAGGATCCATTTGGTTAGTTTGAATGCATTGAAAAGGTTCATAGGATAACCTATGACCCCTATCAACACATTTTATAACAACATATGTCCCTAAGGGGCCTGGGACCTAGGGACACATTTGGTTGGTTTGAATGCATCAAAAGAGGTCACAAGTTAACTTATGACCCCTTTCAACATATTTCATCACAATATATGTCCCTAGAGGCCCTAGGACCCCTAAAGACTCATTTGGTTAGCTTGAATATGTTGAAAGGGGTCAATGCATTTCATGACAACATATGTCCCTAGGGGTCCGACAACCCCTACGAACCCTTTTGGTTTGTTCAAATGCATTAAAAGGGGTCATAGGTTAACCTATGATCCCTTTCGATGCATTTCATGACAACTTATGTCCATAGGGGCCCTAGAAACCCTAGGAAACTATTTAGTTTGTTGAAATGCATTGAAAGGTCTGATATATTAACCTATGACCCTTTTTGACACATTTCATGACAACATATGTCCCTAGGAGCTCTAGGAGCCCTAGGGACCTATTTAATTATTTTGAATGCATCAAAAGGTGTCATACAATAATCTATCACCCCTTTTGATGTATGTTATGACAACATATGTCCCTAGGGACATATTTGGTTGGTTTGAATGTACTGAATGGGGTCATATGTTAACCTATGATCCATTTCAATGCATTTAATGACAACATATGTCTCTAGGGGCCCTGGGACCCTTAGGGGCCTATTCGGTTGTAGATTAACATATGACCCCTTTCTATGTATTTCATGACAACATGTGTCATTTCATGACAACATAAATTTTTTGGGGCTGTAGCACCCTCGGAAACCTATTTGGTTAGTTTGAATGCATCGAAATGGATCATAGATTAACCTATGACACCTTTTAATGCATTTCATGACAACATATGTCCCTAGGGGCCCTAGGACCCTTAGAGACCTATTTTGTTGGTTCAAATGCATCAAAAGGGTTCATACAATAACCTATGACCCCTTTCAATGCATTTCATGACAATATATGTCCCTATGCACCCTAGGACTTTTAGGAACATCAAAAGGGTCATAGGTTAACCTATGACTCCACTAGACAAATTTTATGACAATATATGTCCCTAGGGTCCCTAGAACCACTAGGGATTGATTTGGTTGCTAGGAATCTATTGAAATGAGTTATAGGTAAATGTGTGACACCATTTGATGCATCTCATGATAACATATGTCCTAGGGAGTCTACGACTACTAGGGACCCATTTGGTTGGTTCAAATGCATTAAAAGTGGTCATAAGTTAACCTATGATCCCTTTCATCATATTTCATGACTAAATTTGTTCCTAAGGGTTTTAGGGTTCCTAGGGACTCATTTGGTTGGTTTTAATGTGTTGAAATGGGTCATACAATAGCCTATGACCACTTTTGACACATTTCATTACAACATATGTCCCTATGGGGCCCTAGGACCCCTTGTGACCTATTTTCTATGCTTGAATTTTTTGATAGGGGTCACACAATAACCTATGACCCCTTTCGATGCATTTCATGACAATATATGTCCCTAAGGTTCTATTCAATTATTTCAAATTCATTGAAACGGGTCATATGATAAACTATAATGACTTTTTATGCATTTCATGACAACATATGTCCCTAGGGGTCTTAGGACCCCTAGGTACTCATTTGGTTGGTTTAAATCTGACAAAATGGGTTATACGATAACCTATGACCCCTTTCAACACATTTCATGACAATATATATCTCAAAGGGGCCCTAAGATCCCTATGGACCTATTTGGTTGGGTTGAATGTGTCAAAATGAGCCATACAATAACTTATGACCACTTTTGATGTATTTTATGATAACATATGTTCCTAGGGGTCCTAGGGACCATAGAGACCTATTTGGTTATTTCAAATTCATCTAAGCGGCAATATGATAACCTATGACCACTTTTGATGCATCTCATGACAACATATGTCCCTAGGGGTCTTATGACCCCTAGGCACCCAATTGATTGATTCAAATGCATCAAAAGGGGTCATAGGTTAGCCAATGACCCCTTATGACATATTTTATGACAACATATGTCTCTATAGGTCCTAATATGCCTAGACACACTTTTAGTTGGTTTGAATGTGCTAAAAGAGGTCATACAATAACCTGTGACCCCTTTTGGTGCATGTCATGACAACATATGTGCATCGAAAGGGGTCAAAGGTTAACCTATGACCCCTTTCAACACATTTCATTACAACATATGTCTCTAGCGGCCCTAGGACCCCTATGGACCCATTCAGTTGGTTTGAATGTGTGAAAAAGGGTTATAGGTCTTTCAACATATTTTATGACTACATATATGCCTAAGGGTCCTAGGATGCCTAGGCATCCATTTGGTTTGTTTGAATGTCTCAAAAAGGGTCATACAACAACCTATTACCACTTTTAATGCATTTTATTACAACATATTTCCCTAAGGGGCCTTACGACCCCTTGGGACTTATGACCCTGTTTGATGCATTTCACGACAACATATGTCCCTAGGGGTCTTAGGATCCTTAGGGATCTATTTTTTTATTTCAAATTCATTGAAAGGGGTCAGATGATAACCTATGACAACTTTCTACACATTTCATGACAACATATGTCACTAGGGGTCTTAGGACCCCTAGGTACTCATTTGGTTGGTTCAAGTCTGACAAAAGGGGTCATATGATAACCTATGACCCCTTTTGTCACATTTCATGACAATATATATCTCGAGGGAGCCCTAAGACCCCTATGGACCTATTTTGTTGGGTCGAATGCATCAAAAGAGGTCATACAATAACTTATGGCCGCTTTCAAATCATTTCATGACAACATATGTCCCCAGGGGTTCTAGGACCCTTAAAAACCTATTTGGTTATTTCAAATTCATCAAAATGGGTCATACAATAACATATGACCACTTTTGATGCATCTCATGACAACATACGTCCCTAGGATTCTTATGACCCCTAGAAACCCATTTGATGGGTTAAAATGCATTGAAAGGGGTCATAGGTTAACCAATGACCCCTTACGACATATTTCATGACAACATATGTCCCTACAGGTCCTGAGATGTCTAGGAACCCATTTAGTTGGTTTGAATGTGCTAAAAGAGGTCATATGATGACCTATTACCCATTTACAGATTTCATGACAACATATGTCTCTAGGGGCCCTAGTAACCCTAGAGACCCATTTGGTTTGTTCAAATGCATTGAAAGGGGGCAAAGGTTAACCTATGACCCCTTTTGACACATTTCATAATACCATATGTCCTTAGGGGCTCTAATACCCCTATGGACACATTCAGTTGGTGTGAATGTGTTGAAAGGGGTCATTGGTCAACTTGTGAACCCTTTTAATGTATCTCATTGCAACATATTTCCCTAGAGGCCCTAGGACCCCTAAGAGCCTAGTCGGTTGGTTTGAATGTATCAAAAGGGGTCATAGGCTAATCTATGACCCTTTTCAATGCATTTAATGACAATATATGTCCCTAGGGTCCCGTTTAGTTGGTTCAATATGTCAAAAAGTGTCATAGGTTAACCTGTGGCCTCTTTTGATGTATTTCATGACAACATATGTCCCTAGAGGCCTTCAAGACAGAGAGACCCATTTGGTTGGTTTAAATGTGTCGAAAGGGGCCATAGGTTAACCTATAACCCCTTTTGATGCATTTCATGACAAAATATGTCCCTAGGGGCCCTAAGATCCCTAGGGACCTATTTGGTTGTTTTTAATACATTGAAAGTGATCATATGATTACCTATGACCCCTTTCAATGCATTTGATGACAACACATATCCCTAAGTGTCCTTAGGACACTTAGGGACCTATTTGGTTGGTTCAAATGAATTGAAATGGGTCATAAGTTAACTTATGACCCCTTTTGATGTATTTCATGATAATATATGTCTGCATTGGTTGTAGGACCCCTAGATACCCATTTGGTGGGTTTGAATGCATTTAATGGGGCATAGGTTAACCTATGTCCCCTTTTAATGCATTTCATGAAAACACATGTCCCTAGAAGCCCTAGGATGCCTATGAACCCATTTGGCTGGTTCGAATGCATTGAAATGAGTCATATGGTAATCTATGACCCCTTTGAATGCATTTCATGACAAAATATGTTGTTTGGGGCCCTAGGACCCCTAGTGAACCATTTGGTTGGTTTGAATGCATCGACAGGGGCTATCAATTAACCTATGATATCTCTCAATGCATTTAATTACAACATATGTCCCCAGGGACTCTAAGACCCCTAAGAACCCATTTGGTTCGTTTGAATGCATCAATAGAGGTTATATGTTAACCTATGACCACTTTCAATGCATTTCATGATAACATATGTCCTTAGGGGTCATAGGACCCCTAGGGTTCCATTTGGTTGGCTCAAATGCATTGAACGATGTCATACAATAACCTATGACCTATTTCCATGCATTTCATGACAACATATGTCCTTGGGGCCCCCAGGGACCTATATGGTTGTTTTGAATGCTTCAAAAGGGGTCATACAATAACCTATGACCCCTTTTAATCCATTTCATAAGAAAATATGTCCCTACGGGCCCTAGAACCATTAGAGGTCTATTTGGTTGTTTGAATGTGTTAAAAGGGATCATAAGTTAACCTATGACCCCTTTCAACACATTTCATGAAAATGTATGTCCCTAGGGACCCACTACACGCCCATTTGGTTGGTTTAAATGCATGAAAAGGGGTTAGAGGTTAACCTATAACCACTTTTGATGCATTTCATGACAACATATGTCCCAAGGAGCTAGGGATATATTTCGATGGTTCAAATGTGTCGAAAGGGGTCATAGATTAGCCTATGACTTCTTTTGATGCATTTCATGAAGACATATGTCCCTAGGGGCCCTAAGACCCCTAGGAACCTATTTGGTTGGTTTGAATGCATTGATCAATGAATTTCATGACCACATATGCCCCTAGGGGCCTTAGGACCGCTAGTGACCCATTTAGTTATTTTGAACGTGTCAAAAGGGGTCATTTGATAACTTATCACATCTCTCAATGCATTTCATAACAACATATGTCCCTTGGGGCCCTATGACCTAGAAGGATTCATTTGGATGATTCAGATGTGCTAAAAGGAGTCATAGGTTAACCTATAACCCCTTTCGATGTACTTCAAAACAACATATATCCTTAGGGGCTCTAGTACCCCTAGGCATCAATTTCATTATTTCAATTGCATCGAAAGGGGTTATAGGTTAACCTATGACCCTTTTCAATGCATTTTATGACAACATATGTCCCTAGGGGCTGAACCATTTGGTTTTTTTGAATGTGTCGAAAGGGGTCAAAGGTTAACCTATGACCCTTTTGATACATTTAATGACAACATATGTAACTAGGGGTGTTAGGACCCCTAGGGACCCATTTGGTTATATCAAATGTGTTGAAAGTGGTCATATGATAATCTATGACCCATATTGATGCATTTCATGACAATGAAGGTCCTATTTGGTTGGTTCAAATGCATTGAAAGCGGTCATATGATAATCTATGACCCCTTTCAATAGATTTTGAAATGGGTCATAGATTAACCTATGACCTCTTTCATTACATTTGATGACAACACATGTCCTTAGGGGCCCTTGGACCCCTAGGGACATATTTGGTTTTTTCGAATATGTCAAAAGGGGGCATAGATTAAGCTATGACCCCCTTTCGATGCATTTCATGATAACATATGTCCCTAGGGACCCTAAAACCTCTAGGGACATATTTGGTCAGTTCAAATGCATGGAAAGGGGTCATACAATAACTTATGACCCTTTTCACACATTTTATGACAACATATGTCCCTAGGGGCCCTAGGACCCTTAGGGACCCATTTAGTTGGTTCAAATGCATCGGAAGGGGTCATAGATTAACCTATGAACTCTTTCAACGCATTTAATAATAACATATATCACTAGGGACCCTAGCAACTCTAGGGACCCATTTAACCTATGACCCCTTTTGACACATTTCATGACAACATATGTCCCTAGGGCCCTAGGACCCCTAGAGACTCATTTTTTAGGCTTGAAACTATCCAAAGGGGTCATAGGTTAACCTATGACATCTTTCGATGCATTTCATGACAACATATGTCCCTAGGGGCCCAAGAACCCCTACAGACCCTTTTTGTTGGTTCGAATGCATCAAAACGGGTCATAGGTTAACTTATGACACCTTTCAGTACATTTCATGACAACATATGTCGCTAGGGGCTCTAGGACCCCTAAGGACCTATTTTGTTTGTTCAAATACGTTGAAAGGATTCATAGGTTAACTTATGACCCTTTTTGGTGTATTTCATGACAACATATGTCCCTAGGGGCTCTAGGATCCCTAGGAACCTATTTGGTTGGTTTGAATGCATCGAAAGAGGTCATACGATAAGCTATAACCTCTTTTGATGCACTTCATGATAATATATGTTCCTAGGGGCCCTAGGAGCCCTAGGCACATTGAAAGGGGTCATAGGTTAACCAATGACCCCTTTTGAAGCATTTCATGACAACATATGCCACTAGGGGCCCTAGGACCACTAGGGATAGATTTGGTTGTTTCAAATCTGTCAAAAGGGGCCATTGGTAAACTTATGACCCCTTTTGATGCATTTCGTGACAACATATGTTGCAAGGGTCCCTAGGACCCTTATAGACCCATTCGATTGTTTCAAATGCATCAAAAGAGCTCATAAGTTAACCTATGACCCCTTTTAATGCATTTAATGACAACATATGTCCCTAAGGGCCCTAGGACTTCTAGGGACCCATTTGGTTAGTTGGAATGCATTAAAAAGTGTCATAGGTTAGCTTATGACCCCTTTTGACAAATTTCATGAAAACATATGTCAATAGGGGTCTTAGGACCCTTAGGGACCCATTTGGTTGGTTCAAATGAGTCGAAAAGGGTCATACGATAAGCTATGACACCTTTCAACACATTTCATGACAACATATGTCCTTAGGGTCCTTAGGACCCCTAAGGACCTATTTGGTTATTTTGAATGCATCAAAAGGGTTCATACAATAATTTATGTCCCCTTTTAATGATTTCATAAAAACATATGTCCCTAGGGGCCCTAAGACCCCTAGGGACCTATTTGGTTGGTTTAAATATGTCAGAAATATGACCCTTTTTGACACATTTCATGAAAACATATGTCTTTACGGACACTAGGACCCCTACGAATCCACTTGGTTGGTTTGAATGCATGAAAAGGGGTCATATGTTAACCTATGACTCCTTTCAATGCATTTGATGACAACATATGTCCCTAGGGGCTAGGAACCTATTTGTTTGGTTTGAATGTATCAAAACGTGTCACAAGTTAACCTATGACCTTCTTGGAATTACTTTAGAATAATTGGGGGGGGGGGGGGGGGGTAAATTAGTTATTCAACTCCAAATGTATAAATAAAACTTTTCACAATTCAGTGAACCCATGAAACATTCATACCCATGGATGCATCCATTGTGTCTTTACTAAAACTTGTATGTTACTATCAAATCAATTTGTAGAAGTGTAAAGAATAAAATATGACACATTGATCATCACAATTAACACAATGTTTTAACATGGAAACCCAATTTGGGAAAAACCACCAATAACATGCTACTCCTTTTTAGTCTTCTGAAGTGATACCCTATGAAAGGCTAGCCTTGTTAAAGGTTACAATACACACTATTAAATTTGACTTGGTTAAGGGATTTCAATCACCCTATTAGGACTGATCCTTATTAGAGGAATTTAGGCCATTCACCTAGAATGCCACCCTATTAAAGGATTTTCTAATGACTATTAGGTCTACCTTAATCCAAAGGATTTATCCTAGCTTGATACATTTTTTACAGAATAACAATAGAGCTTTGATATGATACAACTTACAACTTCTCTTGTAGATTGCAGATCTCTGTTCAGTCTTTAATTCTGCTTGCCTTTCATACTTTGTAGCTCTAACAACTTGTTCACTCTTTAAGCATTCATCTCTATAAGCCTTTTTTCTTAACATGCCATTGCAAACTCTTCTCTTGTGATGCAGGAGCATCTAGAGGTATAAGGGCAATCTTGTGTCATCCAAAAAAAATGTACTTAGACTTAGTTTCTATTTCATGTGTTTTCATTTCTAGATACCCATTTGGGTCAAATAAAGGTTCCAACTCTCACAGTTCCACTATCAATGTTCTAGGTTATAGTATTTGAACACCTAGGGATACGTGTAAATGCAAAAAAAAAGGAGTATGTAATCGAGCCATCATGTTGGTGAAATAGAAGGTGTAATTTGGTTAGATGAATTTAATTATAATTTAGAGCATTCCAGAAAAAGAATCAAGTCAAAAGGCCCCATGGTTTGAAAGTTATTTCAATTTTTTAGTTTCTGGGGACCTCCTAAGAATGCTTCAAAGTTAGGTTAGGGGCATTAAATGACCTTAAACAGGGCCAAACATGGGGGATGAGAAAAGCTGGTCCATAGGGCTATAGATAACTTTGAGAGCTTTTTGAAAATGTAAACGGTTTGTAAATCAGAGCTACGGTTCAAAAGTTATGCCTCTCGAAAGTTTGATTACCGTTTCTAGATTCTTCTAATTTTGTGCTGACTTCTAATGCAACTTTTGGAGCCTTCTATTTCATCTGTGGATGCTGACCAGAACTTTTTAGAATGTATTCCTAACCCTTAACCTTTTGAAGTCTATTTAAGAACATTTCTGGCATTGTAAAAGGTAGTTTAGAGTGGAGTTTGAGAGAAGGTAGTGGGAGAAAAATTTATCTCCAAATTTATGCTATTGTAAGCCTATAGGGCATATTTTGGAGTTTGTTTCTCTGCACTAAGTGTATTAGCATATTTTCACAGTTAATAAAATTTTCCATTCCCTATTGTGTCCATTCTGTGCTTGGGTTGTGTCCCCATCATCTTGGGTTACTTGATGAAGTAAAACCTTTAATTCTTTCTCCTCCTTAGGTTATTGCACATGAAACCAACCTCTTTTTCTTCATGAATAGACATTCCTATAAATATGAAATTATAATACTTTCCCACTCATTATCCATTATCAAAATTAGGGTTTCGAATGAATTAGTTAGGATACAGTGTATCTACCCCATATCTTGTCTTTTCTAGAAACTTCTCCTAGAATCTTTTTGAATTCACCTAAAAATAGTTTACATCAAATTTTGTGCAACTAGCTCATCAACCTTATGTTCCTCCTAGATCACAAGTTTCATGAAAACAAACTTGTTGGTATAGATTTAGTGAATCTTTGATCTCTATCATTATGCAACAACACAAGATTATAAATCTTCTAATGCTCAACACATTTTGCATTGCTTGACATCAACTATAAAATCTCACGGCATCAACTAAGGTTTACTAGTGCTCAGCATCAACTCAACTTTACTTGTCATCAACTATTTTTCTTGGCATCTACTAGAATTTTCTTTTACTTAGCTCCAACTGACTTTCTACTCAGCTTGCACTAACTTTTCTTGACACCTATTGTCCACTTGATCAAGCTTAGTAGAAAAACTTTTTTTAACTTGTTCTTCTAAACTTTTTAAGTGTATCTAACAATTTTTTAACCTTAACTAGATTATCAATACATCATGTCATCATTGTCTTAACTAATCCTTGTACTCATTACATAATCATAACTCAACCTTTCCTCTAGGTGTTTTGTCTACATCCTGTTGATCAAATCCTCCTCATCAATCAACTAAGTGATATTACTTGAATCTTATAACTAGTTGTCTTACCAATAGATAGTAGGTTTTTCATCAATGACAAAATAATGATTGAAGGGTAAAAGTACATAGTTGTGTCACCTTTTAGGCTAACTTATTAGAATAACTAAATTTGAGTATTCCTATGCAAAAATTATTTTTTCTCAAACATATGATATAGATAAATTCATTTTAGCTAAGTTGCATATGGTCTCACACTATTCCAATTGGAAATATCTATTAAATACATGTTTTATACTAGTTTGTATCCAATTACTAAAGAAATAATATTTTTTAAGAAAACTAATGTTTCAATAACTCTTACAATTTTTTATGATATTTTTTAGAAAAATAAAGACACCATTTTATAGAGCTCAAAGTCAAGAATATTCTCATTTAGATTTTATCATTTTTTTATTAGATATAGTATATTATAATCAAAAAATTCTACAAGAACATATTTTAACACGCAAAAAGATTTCAATTTTGAGAAAGAAAAAATATTAAATCATTTGAAAAAAAATTTAAAATGATATGAAGTTCTAGAGGAGAAAGTCCACTTTTAGAATGTATAAGTTTTCTTCTAGTTAGAATAGATTTATTTTGAAAAATATGGTGAGAGATGAAAACTATTGATTTCAAGTGAGTTGAAATTTGAATCACAATAAAAGAGAAAATATAGGTCTAAAGTCAATTTTTATTTTTGATTGTTCTAACTATATGTGTTATCTATAACATAGTCTAAGTTCAAATAGAAATAAGTTTATTTCCATATAGTTTTGTGGTGGGAACTAAACTCTTAATTCTTCTAAACTTTCTAAGTGTAGCTAGCCATTTTGTAACCTTAAATAGATTATCAATACATCATGTCATCACTATCTTAACTAATCCTTGTATTTCATTACATAATCATAACTCAACATTTCCTCTAAGTGTTTTTGTTACATCTTATTGATCAAATCCTCTTCATCAATCAACTAAGTGATACTACTTGAATCTTATAAGTAGTAGTCTTACTAGCAGGTTTGACATCAGTGAAAAATCAATGATTGAAGAGTAAAAGTACATAGTTCTGTCACCTTTTAGGTTGACTTATCAGAATGACTAAATTTGAGTATTTCTGTGCAAAAATCATTTTTTCTTAAACATATGATCTAGATAAATTCATTATAGGTAAGTTATATATGGTCTTGCACTTTTCTAATTGGAAATATATATTAAATGCATGTTTTGTAATAGTTTGTATCCAATTACCAAATAAATATTATTATCTTAGGAAACTGATGTTTCAATAACTCTTACAATTTTTTAGTAAAATAAAAAAACCATTTTATAGAGCTCAAAGTCAAGAATATTCTCATTTAGGTTTTATCATTTTTTTATTAAATATAGTATATTGTAATTAAAAAATTCTATAAGAATGTATTTTAACATTCGAAAAGATGTCAATTTTGAGAAAGAAAAAATATTAAATCATATCAAAAAATTTTTAAAATTATATGGTGTTCTAGAAGAGAGAGTCCTCTTTTAGAATGTATAAGTTTTCTTCTAGTTAGAAGAAATTTATTTTGAAAAATGTGGTAGGAGATGAAAACTATTGATTCCGAGTGAGTTGAAATTTGAATCACTATAAAAGAGAAACTATAGGTCTAAAGTCAATTTTTATTTTTTATTATTCTAGCTATATGTGTTATCTATAACATAGTCTAAGTTGAAATAGAAATAAGTTTATTTCTATATAGTTTTTTGGTGGGAACTAAACTCCTAATTTTTAGCATTTTTTAGCAACTAAAATTTTTTCTATAAAAATTAAGAAAATATATCCTTTCTTATTCCAAATAATTATTCAAAATTATAATCTTAAACTTCAACTATTTCAACACATTTCATTAGTTTACTTTATTTTCAAATTCTAAATAATAATACCAGTTTTATGTCATTGAAGGTGAATAGTTATACTTTTGTTAGCCTTTTTCTTTACAAAAAAGTGACACAGGTTTGTGCTTTTACCCTGAAACACATAGTCTTCTTCAACAATCTCCCTCTTTGGCATTGATGGCAAACCAAACTGATCAACCAAGTCAATCAAATGATGAACATCTTGTTCAACCAAACTGACTAGGTTAAAATAGTAAGAAAATACCAAAAAGAAAACTTGTATTGAAAATTTTCCCTTTATTAACAATGTACATCTTTTGATTAGGCTATAAAACTCTTTCTTATTAATCACTCCGAGTGTAAGATTTGAACAAATATGTAAATCAAATCCAAAAAGCTCAAGAATACCTTCATGCAAAAAACCTATCATGGAGAAGAAAAAGATAAGAAGAGGCAAGGGTTTGATCTAAAAAAACACAAATTGTATATTCAAAATAAGAAGAGATTGAAGAGATAATAATAACAAAGAGATTAATCCTTGAAAATGGAGATCGAAACTCAAAAATGGTAACCTAATAAGTTACTAAAGGTAACCTAAAGGTGAAAGCTATTTAATAGTTATAAAATAAACAAAGCTAAAAAATACATAAAGAAAAACCTTAAGAAGGTAAGAAGGGAGAAAAGGTAATTTAATAAATGAAATTAAATCATCCATTTTCTCTAACACCCCCCCTTAAGATGAACAACAATGCAAAAAAGGAAATGAACTATAATGAAATGCTAAAAGAAAACTTGGGTCCTGTCAACAAGGTCTGATGAGGTAGCCAATCACAATAAAATCTATGTGAAATAGAAAAATAGAAAAGACCTAGTGGGAAAAACCCTACTCTAAAAAGAGATAGCAAAAAAAACTAGTGAAGGATAGCAGAAGCCTCCAACTAGAGGAATGTTCTAGAAAATAGGAACAACGAGAGATAATGAAGAAAACCACTAAAGCATGAAGAAGTCATAAAACCTATAAAAAAGAAAGTGTTGATCTATAGAACCTCCTAAAAAATAGAATGAAAAGAGGAGTGTCTACATGGTAGATGATCCATCTCACCAAAATGCAATTGCCTAGTACATAGGATCAAATATGAAATAGATAGCTCACTCAAATGAACCAAGGAAGCATTAGAAACAATAGAAGAACCCCCCTTAATGAAAAATAGGGTGAGGTAATAGGCAATTGAGAAAGTAAGCAAAAAATCTCTTGCAAAATAGAAAGAACCAAGAACATCGAGAGTGAGGAAGAGATACACACACCTATAAAGGAACGTGTCACTAACACATCATGGGGCTAATGTCATGGAAGGGAAACTCACTTGAAAAAAGAAGAGGGCACTAAATGCAAATCGATTATCCCCTCATGGCACTTTATAAGATAGTGTGAGTACAATAAATCACAATGATGAAAAAGATCCTGAAAAGAAAGGAGAGGCACTTTATCTTAGTCTGTTTGCATAAAAATACTTACTAATAATATCAACAATGATAAAAAAAAAAGGGCAAAGAGTTAATAAAATAGATAGCACAACCCAAAATAAGAGATCTCATGCTATAAAAATGATCCCTGGACCTAAAACACCCATGATATCCACCATAGAGAAAAAAACAAAAACCATGACAGAAAGAGCATGGAGTAGAATCTGGAAGAAAGTATAGTATTTATAAAAAGTAGATAGAACCATCTTTCCAAAAATATAACATTCTCAAAAAATGGAGATGAGACACTAGAGATATGCCCTCCAAAGTGATAAATTGAACAACTAGCTTTGACTGCTAAAACAAGTAACCAAATTGTATCAAAATTAGAAAATACCTACACCAATGTCTCTATCTTGGAACTAGCTTTCTGATACATTTTTTAGATTGAAAAAATATATCTGTATGCTCAAGTTATGGAGAAAAAACCAACAAGGCCCCTTGAAATGCAAAAAAAATATTGTTTAATAAAAAAATAATAATAAAGTAAAAAAGTTGCCATCACTGCACCACCAAAGTAGTTGCCATCTTTCTGGCTCTTTGATCAATGTCTCCCTCTTTGTTCTGACTTAATTCTTTGATCAATGTTTCCTCTCTAATCAGTAGATTAGTTTAGGACTTTCTCCCTCTTATCTCTTACACTTGATTAGTAAAACTCTTATTCTGATGATTATTTTAATGTACTTTCTCCCTCTTTGACAACAATATATATATTTGAGGGCATAGACTAGTTGTAGCTATATGTATGATATGGACACTATATATTTGTAATTTGATGGATTGTGAGATTTTTTAGGGTGGGCATGTATTCATTTATTATTTGTGGATGAGAGAGATATACATAAAGCAGATCATTCTTAGGGGTGGGATATGTATGTATGGACTTATTATTGCATGAGTATGGTTAAGATGTGAGTTTTATATATTTTTAGATGTAGATGAGAGACTAATGTGTTTGTATACAGGATGTGATGTTTCATGAGAGATATGATATTGCTGATAATTTTTGATGCAAGATGTTATACTTGATGAAAGATATGATATTGTTGATAGTTTGTGATGCAGGATGTGATAGATTTTGAGGATGATAATGGTTTTGATAGCACATGATGTGATCTATTTTGATAGGTTTGAGATGGTGTGATTGTCTTTGATAGTGCAGGATGTGATTTTCTATGATAGTGTTGATATGATGTGATTTTTTGTGAGAATGCAGAATGTGATTTGCTATGATAGTGTAGATATGATCTAATATGCTTGGATGTGATTTGCTATGATAGTGCAGATATGACGTGATATGCTTTGATGTGATTTTGATGATGTGATTTAATTTTAATAGTACCAATATGATGTTTATGATGATGAGAATGTTTATACTAAGTTGTTAACTAAATAGGAATGAAGATAAAGTGAATATGGGTTTTAGGAGGGTGGCACAAATTTAAAATTCACACAAACTAAAGATGAATCACATATTTTAAAATGAATAAAAAGTAAAGATGAATCATAGATTTTAAAATGAACACAAACAAAAGGTGAATCATAGATTTTAAAATGAATACAAACTAAAGATTGATCATATATTTTAAAATGAATACAAACTAAAGATGAATCACAGATGTTAAAATGAACACAAACTAAAGATGAATCACATAATTTAAAATGAATACAAACTAAATATGAATCACATATTTAAAATGCACACAAACTAAAGATGAATCACAAATTTTAAAATGAATACAGACTAAAGATGAATCATGGATTTTAAAATGAACACAAACTAAAGATGAATCATAGATTTTAGAATGAATACAAAATAAAGATGAATCACAACTTTTAAAACGAATACAAACTAAATATGAATAATGAATTTTGAAATGAACACAAACTAAAGATGAATCATAGATTTTAAAATGAACACAAACTAAAGATGAATCACATATTTAAAATGAAGATAAACTAAAGATGAATCACAGATTTAAAATGAACACAAACTAAAGATGAATGTGATAACTAATTTGAACATTGTGAGGATAACATATGCGAAGTGAATTATAGAGTGTGAGGATATCTATCAGTGGGTAAAAGATCTAAATCTTATGATGGGGACATATGGTAATAGAAATTCAAAATTGTGATAAGAGTAAATGAACGCAATTTATGATAATACAACATGCTAAAGTCTAGGATGTAGGGATACAAAAAAATAGAAATAACTAATGAAGGTGACAATGAGATATAGGAAAATTTATGATGATGGGATAGTACAACCAAAATCTAAAACTAGGATAATGATCGATGATAAAAATGATCATAAAACATAGGAGATACTAACTCTAAGGAGGAGGATGTTCAAAAATGATTGACCAACAAACTCTTAGTTAGAAGGAAAGTGGACATAGAGCTAGGATAGTGACTTAAGATAAGGAGAATATGAGGGTGGTGGTGAAACCTTAATTTAAGGGATGAGAGTTTTTGAGAGAAGGATAATGAAGATAGTGCCATGTTTGATGAGAAAAAGGGAATCAAAAGATTTTGATACTAGAAAGAGCTCAAGGTTGAGAGAGATAGGTGATGTAAAGGAAGAGGGTAGCAAAAGAGAGTAGGAGAAGGGTTTTGAAGGGGATGTAGGAATGGCTTTTGGTGACAATAGGGAAGGTAAAAAGAGTAATAGGAAAAAGATTTTGTGGGGGGGGAGTGAATGGTTAGACCATATCACTAATTGGTAATGACCATAGGCAAGGGGTAGGACCAATATGCACAACTTTAGACAAGACATGTGTAGAATGCTCAAGTGAAAGGGATTAAGTAGGGAATCAGATGGAAGGGAAAGGTTAGGTTGGGGGGATAAGAGTTATGAGGGAGTAGGGAGGAGAGTATAGAATTTTAAGAAAAGATGTACGAGGGGGTGAGGATGAATATGCCTAGGGGGGATATGATCATGTGAGTCTTTGTATGGGAGAAAATTGTGAGAGTTAGGGGATATACTTGGAAGCTTCGAGCATGGGGTACTTCATGAAGAAGTACCAACATGTAGTGTGAGCACTTCATTTGATATAGGAATATTAGGGATCTACGAAGGTTACTAAGAACATCAAGGCCTTTTCCCCAATATTACATAGGACTAACTCAAACAAGCACACAAGGATTTTCCCATCATCATACATGAGTCCTAGAGAGACTAGTGTGTGAACAATGCTGGCTAATCCACAAGCAAATGATATTTCCCAAGTGCATGATGTGATCATTAGTGAAAACATGTTTGGAATATGCAAGGGTGATATCTGATTGACCAACAAGTAGGAAAAGACTATGGTTAACAACCATGCCTTTGAGTTGCCCAAGTCAAATCATGCCATGATATGAAAAGACCATGGCAACCTTGAGGAGAGGACAACTAAAATCACATGGAAGTGACCAATCAAAATACAAAAAAACAAAAGATTAGAAGAAAGAACAAATGTATGAAAAAGTAACATTTTGCTAAAGAGATCGAGATGATTGGATATTGATGAGCTAAAAATAAGGAAGGAACATATAGAAAAGGACTTTAATGATAAGACATTTAGGATACTGACAAAAAGGTAGAATAATTTTATTTTTTCTATAGATGACGAGCTAGGGACATAGGTTGTAACAATAAGACCTAAACAATATGTTCAAGCATGACTATACAATGAATGGGGATGCTGGAACATATGAAAAAATATAGTAGTGGGTATGTGTAGGAAGGGAGAAAGCTCAAGATGAGGGGATAACATTGTTGTAATATAGTCATTGTTATAGGGGCATGATACATAAAGCACAAATTTTGTTACAAGGAATAGGATATTGCTATATTTACAAGATTATGATACATAGGATACTATTATTGGTACAAGAATATGGTACATAGGGCATGGCTATTGTTACAAGGATATGGTATATATACCATTACTATTGTCACAAGGATATGATACATAGGAGTGATACAAAGGATAAGTTGCACCTAATAGGATATGTAGAGTACACGGCTAAAATATGCTTGAGATGATACATGTGGTAGAGTACAATGGAAAGGTAGATATATGAACTACATATATAATACAAGATATAGGTGGGGTGTTGCAAAGTGGTGGAGACTGAAAGAAAATATCATGAGTTGTTTTGGGGGTAAGAAAGTGAAACTATGAGGGACACCTTGAAAAAATGAGAAGATGGGTGATGAGGTATGGAGTGGTGATGGGGGATATGTACATAATTGATAGATAATAAAAAGGCTAAGTACACCTAGCACCTAATTGCTAGGATTTCACCAAGGTACCTATCTAGGGTGCTTGAATTGCCAAGCTTTCAACATTGGAAGAATGTTTTTCTTTACTTTCTTTTCTTTTATAAATAATTTAGTTTTTAGGTGCATAATTTATTAAGGTGAATGATATTGGTAGGATCATTCAAGACTGCACCTTCAAGGGTAGATAGCTAATAGGCCCCTAAGCCAAAAGACACTATGACCACATAATGACCAAGCCATGTGGGCTTGAACTTGCCTTTCTTTTCTCAGTTAGTTTGAATCTTCATGTTTTCTTTGAGGACCATGTCTCCTTGAAAGTTGCATGGATGGACCTTCCTATTGAAGTTGTGCTTAAGGTGATTCTGGTAGACCATGAGGTGGTCATAGGCTTGTTGCCTTTTTACATCAAGTAAATCAAGCTAGGTAAGTCAAGCCACTCTGTAATATTCATCTGATATTTTTACCTGTAAAGAAATGCAAAGGGATGGGAGTTCAATGTCAATAGGTAATACTACTTCAACACCATAAACCAAGGAGTATGAGGTTGTGTCGGTGGATGTACAAAACAAGGTGCAGTATGCCCAAAGGGTAGGATTGATTTGTAGATGCCAATCATAGTCAAAATCATTAACAAATTTCTTTAGCATTTTAAGTAGGGTTTTATTAGTTTCCTCTACCTGATTGTTACCTTGTGGGAAGTATGGGCTAGAAAAATGGTGATAAATCTAAAGGGAAGTGCACAATTCCTCCATATTGAGATTTTCAAAATTATCCCCATGGTTAGCAAAAATGGTAGTTGGGATGCCAAAGAAACATATGATATGATATAGGATAAATTTGGACAACTGAACCCCTATGGCAATGATAAGGGGAACTACTTCTACCCACTTAGTCAAATAATTGGTCGTAGTGATTATCCACTTGTGTCCTAAAGAGAGAGGTGCAATAACACCAACAAGGTCAAACCCCCAATAGGAAAAAGGCCTTGGTGGTGCGATAGGTTGTAGATCTTGAGATAGGGCTTGGATTAGATTAGCATGTTGTTCATAGGGTAAACACCATTTCAAAAATTCACGTGCATCATGCTCTAGAGTAGGCCAATAATACCCAGCTTGAAGGATTTTCTTAGCTAGAACTATCTCGCTCATATGAGCATTGCAAAGTCTAGCATGTACCTCTTTGAGAGCCATTGTAGCCTCATTTTGGTCTAGACATTAGGAGAGAGTATCATGGTAACCATGACAATATAGGGTTTGGGTGATGATAGTATAATTGGAAGCTCTATGAATAAGGTTCTGGTGTTAGGTTCATGTGAGATGAGGAGATATGATACCATTTAGTAGGTAAGCATGAATTTCATGGTACCATGGGGATTGGGGACCAACCAAGATGCATACCTGTGTTGACTCATCATTCTCAGATGCAGGCTCGTGTAGCTGCTTGACCAAGAATTTATTTTGTGTAACCTCACGCAGTATTTCCAAAAGGGAACTGATAGTGGCCATGGCATCTATTTCCTTAAGTTGTAGCCTAGGTATCTATGTGAGCTAAAGTTGATTAAAATGTTCCTTTAATTGATCAACCAACTCTTTGTAAGGTAGTAGCTTTTCATTCTTGGTTTGATATTCATTCAAGGCTTATTTGATGATAAGTTGAGAATCTCCATAGACTTGTAGCTCTGTGATATTCCATTCAATGGCTATTTTGAGCCCTACAACAACGGCCTCATACTCTAAGATGTTATTGGTACACTAAAACTATAGGTTACAAGTTTTAGGAATGTAATCTTCTTGAGGTGTGACCAAGAGTATGGTAGCATTGGAGCCATGAGATGTGTAAGATCCATCAAATTATAACTTCCAGCATGGTTGTTCTTCTATCAAATAGAGGTGTTCATCTAGGAATTCCATAATGAGAGGGTGGTCTATAACCAAGGGTGCATCTTCCAAGTGATCTATAATAGCCTGGCCTTTGATGGCCTTTATGTCAACATATTAGATGTCAAATTCACTAAGAAGCATGACCCATTTAGCCAATCACTCTTTGAGTACTGTGCAAGATAACATATATTCTAATGGATCAATTTTGGATATTAGTTACATAGTGTGTCTCAACATGTAATGACACAATTTTTGAGTGGTGAATATCATAGCTAAGAAATCTTTTTCCATTGGTGTGTAATTCAGCTCATATCCCACTAAGGTATGACTAATGTAGTAAATAGCCCTTTCCATTCTTGTATCATCAAGCTGTGCTAGAAGAGAACCTAGTATTGTGGGAGTAGCTATAATGTATAATATGAGTGGATTCCCTACAACCAGAGGAACCAAAATAGGTAGGTTAGCCAAGCATTGCTTAATGAGATCAAAGTTGCATTAGCAAGTGGGGTCCCACCTAAAGTTCTGATCCTTTTATCAACGAGCTAGGAGATGAATCGTCTAACTGATTGTAGTTTCCCTTGAAGAGAATGAAGGTTGTTGAGTGTCTTAGGAGGGGCCATATCCATGATTGCTTTGACCTTTTAAGGATCAATTTGAATACCACACCATGATACAATGAATCCTAGGATCTTTCTTGAGCTAATGCTGGAGACACATTTCATAGGATTGAGCATGAGATGATATTTAGTCAATCAATCAAACACTTCCTTGAGGTGAGATAGGTGATCAAGGGAATTAAGAGATTTGACTAAAATATCATCTACATAATCTTCAACAATCTTATGGATTAGGTCATGGAAGATGACCATCATGGCACATTGATATGTTTCCCTGGTGTTCTTTAGCCCAAATGGCATCATGTTATAATAGAATGTTCCCCAAGGTGTGATAAATGCTCTCTTATGTTGGTCTTCCTCTACTATCTAAATCTAGTTGTATTCAGAGAAACCATCCCTGATTGATAAGAGCTCATGGCCTATGGTGAGATCAACAATCATGTCTATATTTGGTAATAGGAAATCATCTTTCAGACAAGCTTTATTGAGATCTCTAATGTTTGTGCAAATTTTGATATCACCAGAAGGTTTTGTAATAGGTACCATGTTGGAAATCCATTTAGAATAGTTAATTGGGTGAATTGTTTTTTCCTCTAGCAATTTTTATAACTCCACTTTAACCAACAAAGTACTTTGGGGTGCATCTTATGAAGCTTTTGCTAGACAGGTTTGGCCCTTGGATCCATAGCCAAATGGTGTACTACTAACTTGGGGTCCAACCCTAGTAGGTCTTGATAGGACCATGCAAAGTGACAAACATTTCATAGAGGACTTCAATGAGAAGATCTACCTACTCAGGTGCTAGAGATAACACAATATATGCAATATGTGGTATCTCAGTCAGATTGATATTGACTAGTCTAGTTTCTTTTGTCAAGACTAAAGATATGGGAGGCCTATGCTCCTATGGGGTAAGGATGAAATCTCTATCTTTAGGTGCCTCTAATAGGTTTTCACCATCAGTTACATTCTTTATTTTCATTTCATCTTTTGAGTCATCCAATGGTGCCCCAGAGGAGTTTTCACCAGAGGATGTTTTGCTTTTTCTTTTTTTCTTGTTTTCTTTTTTGTTTCCTTTTTCAACTCAATTTTGTGACTAGAGACTTCCTCCTCCCCAAAGTAACCTATTGGATCTATTTTTTAGACTTATGTTGATGGTGGTGGTAGTTTTCTATGTAGTGTTTATGGCCCCATGAATTTAAGGAGTGCATTCTTGATAGAGAATTCATCAACACGGACAACTCTTGGTTGGTCCCAATCAATGAGTTTAGGGTGAGAAAGTGGCAGGTATATAAGATTTAGGGACAATTGGTAAAGCATGGAGGATCTTAAGAAAAAATTTTCAGGGAAAATATCATCGTAGGATTTCTTTTCTACTTCCTTGGGAATGTCTTCAATCTCAATGAGACTATTTTGGATGTTTATGAAGGTATGGTCTTCTTCTATAGTAACCCTAGTTATGGGGAGTCCATAGCCTAAGCCCTTTTTTTTCTTTTCTAGGTATTGCTTCTATAGGCAACCTAATACTTGATTCTAGATTTCCTAGACCACCTCCTTGATAATCCCATTGTTCAATGGCTAGGCAATGTGACCATGGGTACTTTTGTTTAAGGTGATCAAGCAATTCTTCATTTTTTGGAGGTGGCTCTTTGTATAGCCATGTGTTGATATCTAGAGAAATTTCCTCTCCATCAACGATATCATTGGTGTTAAATGTAGGAGGGCCCATCTGTTTGAGTTGAGAGTAGTATCTGGACTTGGTTATTGATGTGTCAAGCACCCTTGAGTATGCAAATCAAGTGGTAGAGCACTGACAACAAAATCATCTATGAGACCATATTCACCACAACCTTGTAGTTTATCTTAATCATGGAAAGATTCAAGGCTAAAATTGTATTTAGATTGTGGTAGGTGCTAGAGGAACTAGCCATGGTGTGGCCAATTTTGATTTTGGGACAATGGTTGGTGTATGAAGCTTTGACTGCATTGTAATAAGTAAAGGGTTTAGGATCTACATGGATGGTTACTTCAGTGCCATTATGCAGAAATTTGACAAATAGATGATATGTGAATGGAATAGCCTTCATGGCATGAATCCATGGTCAGCCAAGGAGGATGTTGTATGGAAGGTTAAGATTAACTACATGACAAACTATTTCTTGAGTGGCTAGGCCAACTTTGAGAGGGAGAAAGATGGTTCCTATAGTGCTACACTCCAAGTTGTCACATGCTTTGATGGTGATTACCTCATTAATGATTTCTAACTTAGTGTATCCTACCTATTTGATAAATGTTAAAGTACATAGATTTAAAGCCAATCCATAATCTATCATGACAAATTTGACTACAAAGTTAGAAACCATGACAACTATTTGAAGTGGAAGGATATGATCAAGTTCAACTACTGGGATGTGAGAGGTTTTGAAGGATAAAGAACATGATGTAGAAAGATGGCCAACTAAGTTATAGAAATTGGTTGCATTTATGTTAGTGGGGATGCATGACTCATGGAGAGTATTGTCAATGATCTCTTGATAAACTGAGCTCATTCATAAGATATCTAGAATACAAATTTGAGCTGGTGTGTTTCCAAAGTATTCCAAGATATAATATTATATTGTTTTTCAATGTGAAGGTGCTCTGGATGGAGGTGGTCTTGATGGTGTGGATATAGGTAGGACAATTATATTGAGTCGAGCTTGGTGAGTAGTAATTACACATTGGTTATCTAGGCCATTTCTATTTATAACATTGATGGATGGCTCAACTTGTGATATGCATCTGATAAGGCTCCCATAGTCCAAATATTCTAAGGTATAGTTTTGAGACTTATCTTGATTATTGCCTTGTTTATTTTGAGCATTATTTTGTTTGTTGGGAGGAGTCTTTGTAGGTGCTTTTCATATGTTTGTTTTATTAGGAGGAAAAGCATTTTCATATATCATCAACCTTGCATTGGGTGAAGCTTGTGCCCCCACTATGATCTCTTTCTGGTCATAAATGTCTTGGACATAATCTTTGAGTTGCATGCACTTGAGGGTGTTATGTCATTTGACATGATAGAATTTGAAAAACTCATCATCCTTATACTAGGATGCTCTAGACTAATTAGGTTCCAAGAGTTGTGTCTACAAATATCAAACAAGATTATCCTTCGCTAGTTTTTCAAATATTGCATCAAGGGGCTCCCCCAATGGGGTGTACATGTCTGGTTGTATCTGAACATGTGTAGGTCCAGCTGAAAGTGTGATGGCATTAGTTTAATTGTGATGGGTGGGTACTTGTTGATTGTTCTACATAGACAGTTGCTGATATACAAGGGGTTGTTGTTGATAAGGTTTTTATTGACAAAATGTGATGGGAATGTTGGCAACTACTCCAATGATATGAACATTTTGGGTGTCAATGATGCCATCTGTCACTATGTTTTTATTTTTATTCCAATATTACATTTTGTCATTTCTTGGGCCTAGCTCTTGGGTTTTTTCTTTGTAAAGTTTGATGACACCATCCTTGATGAGGCCATGCTCAAGTCCCATCCACTTTTCCTTAATGTCTTTGTATGTTTGTAAATATTTCATAACCATGTGATGGGTAAGACTAGGATGTGCATTATTTATGAACATTTTGACAAAGTGATGTTCTAGGATGGTACATGAGATCCTAGTTGTGAGGGTTTGCCAATGTTTAAAGTATTCTGCAAGGCTTTCTCCTCCTTTTTTCTTTGTATGAACTAAGTTTACTACAGATAACTCATTTTTGACAAGATGAGCATATTGAGCCACAAAGGCTTCAGTAAGATTAGCTAAGGTTTTAATGGTACCCTAGGGGACATGACAACCACTCTAGGGCTGGCCCACCTAAGATTTTAATAAAAAAGTTACATGAGGAATATATCATTCTAAACCACTTCTTGCAAATGCATATAGAATTATTTGACATCTGTGAATGGATCACTTTTCCCTCTAAATTTATCAAACTTGGGGATCTCAAAGTGTTTAGGAAATGGTGCCATTGTGATGGTTTTGTCAAATGGATATTGGCAATCATTTTCAAATTTAAAAGCTTTGGAATTTGTACCATCTTTGAGGGCCTGAGAGTATTTTTCATTTCCTCCCATTTGTTGTTTACAGTTGGGGGAGTAGATGTTCCTAATCCAGGTGCCTCTAGTGTGGGATATGTAGCAGAGTTTGAAGGTTGATACAGGACACCTTGACTACCATATGGTGGATGTGGAAAAATAGGGTTTATAACTAGTGGGATGGAAGTGATGGGCTATTGGAATGTAGTTTGTGTATACTATTGCATCTACTCGGTAGAGTGTGGATGGGGCTAGTAAGTATGAGGTTGTTGTCCTACTAGATAATTCTATGTGGATACCTAAGCATACTGTTGGGATGATGATTATGGCTGAAAGGGTGGTAATGCCTATGCAGTGCTTTGGGAATATATACCTTGCCCAATGCAGGTTGATTGTGCTCCAATTTGAGAGAGTAACTAATTATGAATAGGTGGAAGGTAATTAATTTGAGGTAGAGTGTTCATAGTAGGGAATTGCAGTGGAGGGATGGTTTAGCTATTGCCTGAGGGTGGCATAGAAAAATAGTTGGTGAGGGGTGGTAGAGAATGTCTTTGTGAAGTTAGGGATGAAAGTTTCTGAGGCATGGACATGGATGTAGCATTGAAGAGGAGGCTAGTAGTAGGCCCTCATGCCATAGCAACATCCCAAGGTCCTAAAGGAAATGAGACCAAAGTATCCTGGCTAGTAAACAAGGGATTAATAGTGATGTTTGGTGGGATGAAAGATTAGGGATTTGACCCTAGTGGTGTCATTCCAGTAGTAAATGAAGTAGATGTGTTGTGAGATGGAAGGGAAAATGTAGTGTTGCTAGATCTAAAAGGAGAATTTTGTGAAGTAGAGAGATGAGTGATGGAAGTAGATGTAGATGATATACTTGAGGTTGGTTGAGATAAAGTATATACTAAGGATTGAGTGAGGATGGAATGAGTGTTTTGTGGAATGGGAGCAGTCACTTGGGTTGAGAGTATATTTGGGTCTACAGGTTCTATTTGTGGTGGTTGGTACTCACTATTGGGTGAGGAGAAAGGATCATAAGGGCCAAATGACCTTACGAATGGTGGTTGCCACCCCAACAAGGGATGTGTAGGATCTATAATGTTGGGAGGTGGTGGGCATCCAAACTCAAAGGCACCAACATTGTCCCTGTAGAAATTTTCCATGATGGTTTCCTTATTTCGATCTATTATGGCATTAACAATGGTTGCATGGCCAAGTTGGTTGATGAAAGCATCAATATCTATTGAAGAACTTGTGTCTTCAGAGAGTTGTGGTGGTGGATCTGGTGGTGTCATGGAAACTATGGTGTAGGGCTGAGTTTGAGATGTACTATTGCTATGACTAGGATCCATATCCTTCTTTATCCATGTGTTCTTACTGAAATGTGTGGTAGGTGGCATGGAATTTTGATTTTCCTAAGGATGGAATGTAAGAAGGATGATGTTAAATATATACGATGAAGTTATTTTCCTAAGTGTTACTAGGGTGGGTTGGTTTCTTGAGATGCGAATAAAATTAGGTACAAGTGTGTTTAATGATACCTTAGGAACCTAAATGATATTGTACTAAATGATGGAGACTGTGTTTCCCTTAAATGTGATCCTGAACAATGTGGTGGTGGTATCAAACCCTAAGGTAGTCAAATGTATATTTTTAGAAGATAAAGAATGATAAAGTGTGTAACCTAACCTTTGGCTCAAGGTGATGTGGGACACAAGTTATAGCCCACCTAAGAAAATACTTAGTTTCAAGGATAACTATGATGGTGAGATATATAGAAAGTATTTTTAGGGAAATAAAGTTTTAAAGAAATGATGCTTAATTCTTCTAAGTAAGTGAGTAAATGGTGGAAGATACTAGGTTTTAATGATGCATGTGGAGGATTCTTTTAAAACTTAAGGTTGATGCACAAATGGGAGGAGGTGATCCTATTTTAAATGCTTGTATGGGGTAGTGGTTCCTACATGAAAGACTAAACCTATGAGGAATTTAGTGCACAAGTGTGCATGGAAAAAGAAAGACATAATTAGAGTTAGTAAACACTAGAGTAGTTGATAAGGCTATGGTTGACACCTCGTCAAAGAGTTAGGTTCTAAATTTTGTAATCACACTCAGTTTGTAATGTAATGTTTGAGCCATCTTTTTTAATGTGGTCTCGCTTGGCAATCCTTGGGTTAGGGGTGTTTTTTTTGTGCTCTACTTCTATTTCCTTTTAAAGTGGTATTGTTGGAAGTTTATCCTTTTTCAACTTACTCCTAGGTTGGCCTAACATGAGAGATAACCCGATGAGATTTGATCACAACTATGGATTTTATAGGTAGTGACTATGCTAAGTATACCTTTTTTGACTTTGGGTTGGGAACATAAATCAATTGAGAAATAGCCAAGTTTCTAAAAAAAATGGTAAAGTTGAGTGAAGTGGGACAAACTAGACTTTTAGGATTTGTTGTGAATGAACTTGCTAACAATATTTTAGCCAAGAGTAAGGAGCATCTATTTTGAAGACAAAAGTGTTGTTTTCAGTCAAGTATGGTAAGTAACAAGGATACTTTGGAAAGAGAAAACTTTTGGATTAAGGAAAAAGGGTTTGTTTGCAATTGGATTTTGCTAGGAAGTGTGGTTTTGAGATAACAAGTATAGTTTTGGAAAAGGTAAGTATAAACCAAGGAAACAAAACATTGTTGCAAATGGACTTGCTAACAGCTGCTTGTATATGAAAAGATGGGGACCTTCAAAGACAAAATGTGTTATTTTTTCGTCAAGTAGGATGGGTAACAAGGATATTTTGGAAAAGGACAAAATTTTGGACTAAGAAAAAAAGGATTTTTAACTAGGACTTTCTTAGTGGTTTGTTGTTTGAAGGAACAAGTATAATTTTAGAAAAAGGGAAAGTTGAACCAATGAGACAAAAGTTATTCAAATGGACTTGTTAACAACTACTTTTTGAAATAAAAAAGTTGGGATTCTTCTAATATGAGGGATTTATGAGCAAATAGTTTCTCAAAGGAAAAAGAAACTTTGAGAAAGACAAAAAAAATTATCTCTTTAGCAATAGGATTTGATAATAACCATAGAATTGTGTGTTTTACAAATGTTTTTCAGGGGTATTGAGCACAAATAAGACAATTCAAACACATGCTTTATCCCTAAGGTCAATTTTTTTGGTTGAAATATTTTATTCAATGGCCCACAACTTGGTGTCTCATGATTCTCCTACAATATGTCCCTCTTTTCAAAGAGGGGAGTCTATACAAGAGTCGATTGACAAACGATACACATCAAAGAATCTTCAAGGCATGACAAATAAATGTTCCCATTCTGTGGGAACAATGACCCTTTGAGATGAAACCCAAGTGGCCTCATGCCTCTACCAGGGGAGCACAATGGTGAGTAATATTGAGGGATGATATTTCCCTTTGTACTGTGAATGAACATACCATGGATAAAATCAGGAAACTTTGACTAAGGGGGTTGTAAATGAGTTTGTGGTGTCTCACCAAATAGTTGTTACATATGTGATCCACTTAAGAATTTATTCCAGACATGTTGAAATCATGAGAAAGTGTTCCCACCTTAGGCTACCCCCAAAAACACACTGCTCAAACTTGGGTGATACAACAAGAAAGTTTACATTTCCCCTCATTTATATACTAACTAGACTTTTTACTAGTTTCAACTTCTCACCAAAGGGGAAGTGCTTCCCAGAGGTGGATTAACTCACTAGAAGAACTCCTAGGTTGTTATAGATGATCTTGCTAACAACTTTTGGTACATACGTCACATATTTTAAGCTCTTAAGATCCAGGAAATAGAGAAGACAAAGACGTGCTTGAGGGCACAATCTCATAACATGCAAGGCACTTGGTTCATTTCTATTTGGATGCTTTAGTGTATCCTAAAAAATTAGTTTTTGAAGACACACATGAGCTTAACATTCAATTTCTTCATTTCCAACTTTACAGCGGTCACCAACAAAGGGAAATCGAGTCAAAAAAAGTAAATCGATCGAGAAAGCTTTAAAAAGGAGGAAATAAAGGAAAGTTTATCTTTAAGGCATTCAAGATTTGATGGATTTATTTTAAGCCCCAAAATTTAAGTGTTTATACATAATGTTCATTGCATTAGTTCAATTTAAAGAACTTTTCATTCAATAGTGGATTATTTAGTTAAGCTATTCAAGCATTTCCAGTTAAAAAAATGCCCTAAAGACTTAGCCATTCATTCCATGAAAAACCAATATTTGTTCAATTTTAATCCTTGAAACACAATTATGGTGACAAAAACCTACAAGAAACCAATTAGTGTTTTGCTTCAAAAAATACATGCAATAGAGAAATGTCAAAATTTACTAAGTCAAAGTTGCAAATCCATAGGTTTAGGTAGCAATTCTGTAGGCACAAGAACATGTCAATGGTTGTAGGATTGATGTACAGGGACTAGTGAAAAGTCTAGGAAAAGTAGGTCATGAGATAAAATGACATAGAGCAATCCCACAAAAAGGTGATCCCACGGGTTCTTGGAGGAGCATTCCCGTGAAAAGGTGTGTTGGCAGGTTTGACTAACAATTAAAAAAGTGGGTTTTTGAGGGTTGACTAATAGGTTGACACGTTCTCACTGGTATTTTGTTGTGATCCCACTGGCAAAGACTAATGTTCCCATGGGGATAAGGTTGGCGGGGATGTGGGGGCTATTTTTGTGACACATGGTGATGAGGGTTTGAGGCAAAGGGTAATCTTGCTTCTATGGGTTTGCGTCCTTGTTGGTGTATGGCTTCAATCCTGTTGTTACAGGTTTGTGTTCTTGGCATGGTGGGATTGTGAACAAAGTGGGTTTTGAAGTGTTCTAAAGAAAAAAATTGATTATATGGCTAGGAGCATGATTTCCAATGAGATACCTATGTACCTGCAAAAATATTAGCAAACCACCTGCACACACCCTCAAGCACAAAACATCATTTTAGTTAGTTTAGCATAAAAGATAAAAAACATGATTATAGTGACCCAAATGTGGGGTCCCACTAGGTGTGCCAAAATGTATCACCTAATCTAGTTAGTGTAAAAGGAATACTAATACTAATAAGAACATTTCCACAACTAAACAAGCTAACACTTAACATAGGACCAAAGAAGACAATACAAAGGAAAGTAGACCAATGATGGTAAACTCCTCAAGTGCTTCTCATGATGACAAAGCTATGTCTCTCATGAGAGGGGATGTATTCTCATAGTGTGCTCAAGCCTCAAGTGAATGGGTGATTATCAAATGCGTGTGTGGATGGGGTTTTCAACAATGGAGGTATGGAGGGGTTTTAGCATGATGATGGTATTTTGGTAGTTTTTAGGCTCTCAAAATAGCATTATAACTTTGCAAAAGAAGTGGATGATCTTTGTCAAGGGAGCGAGTATAATTTATAGGCCAAGGGGTACTGAAATGGATGGTCAAGATGCAAGGATGGAAGGATGGTGAGGGAGGGATGAGATGTACTTTGTTGGCTTCTGATTTAATAGAGTTTGAATAAACAAGTATGCAAGGCAAGAATGCATCTATGGACATCTATCTCCAATAATGGACACAATTCACCAAGAACCTAAGACAACTATAAGGCTAGACCCTTCTTCTACTTCAGGCTTTTGAAAACCTAAGTGAGTGAACCTCTTAAGATCTAATTATGTGACTAGTGCAATAAGCATAATCAAGATTTAGAACAATAGATGAAACACCTAAATCTTCTATACTTAACCAAGAAATCACAAGAATGAAATAGCTAATAACATGACTCATGAAATTGGTAAGCTAAGTGAGGGTTAGACTTTGAATAGCTTTCAACATAAAAGGGCAAAACATTTGATTAATAATGTTGAGTTCAACGAAGCCCAAAATATTTAGTAGTAAGAATGAATTGATCCTATAATTGGTCAGTGTCTAATCCATTGGGCAATTCTATGAATCAAATACACACATATAGATACTTGAGACATATTCATATATTTAGATATCTAACCTATCCATTCACCTTGTAAATAGACATCTATCTTCATAAGAATTCTCACTACTTACTAAATATTCTCCTGATGAAACCTACGAGCCTATCAAGGTAAATAAGCATTTACCTAGTGCTTTTTTCCAATAGCAAACTTATCCAAACATACAACCTTAAGGGATTGCAAATGAGTTTAAGCTCTTTGTTCTTGAACACAAAACATTGTAGATAAAAAAGGAAGGACACAAGAATTAGAATGAAACTAAAGAGATTTCTGGTCAACAATATTCATTTCCTTGAAATTATACATTCATATGCCTGAAATTAAAACATAGAAATGCCTAACAAATTAGAACTAGCTGTATTATCTTCACTACTATTCATACAAGAGAAATTGCTGAAGAAAATGTGGTTACAGAAATGAAATTACATAAAAAATGGAACCATTGGTCTTATAGATCTAACAAAACTCAAGATTGGAACCCCTATGGTATCACAATAGTGAGTCCTTTTTTTCTTTCAAAACTAGAACCCCTACAATGGAGAAAGAAAGAGAAAGATATAGGAGGAAGTGAATTCTTGGATCTAATCTGAAGATGACATGTGTCCGCTTGAAATTCCATCTCCTAGCAGTGAAAAGAATCTCTCTATAACTACATATCAAATCTTCAATCATTTTGGCCTCCAAAAACAAGAAATATCTAAAATATTTGATTGAAAGAACATAACTAATTTGATGCCAAGAAGACCTTTTAGAATTGATTTTCTTCACATTTAAACTTCAACAAGACTTCATATCTGGCTCCTAACGAACTTTGATGCACAATGAAATTGTTTTCCTATTCTACTGAGAATGCTAGAAAAATATAAATCTTATTATAGGGTATGTGCAGGATCTTGGTGTGCCAAAAAGTGGCGATCTAAAAAATATGTAGTTCTGAAATGCCTCAAAGAATTTGAAAATCTATTCCCACTTTTTTCCCACGCATCCTGATACTAATTGAAAACAATTAATACCTTTATAATTCCTACTATATCTTTCAATACCAACCTTATAATGTGTTTTTGGCATGTTCTTATGTGTTTTTTACTTCAAGCATGTAGCTAACGACTTTTTTTTAACCAAAATTTGATGTAATGAAAAGGGTTTCTTAAGAATGTTCTTAGCTTTTCATAAATGTAAGTTTTGCCAAATTACAAGTTCAGTAAGTAATTATTACTTATTTTCTAATGGAGTTAGCTACAAAGTGCTAATTGACATACTGGTTGAAAAATAGCTATAACTTTCAAACCGTATAAGATTTGTGAAATCCAAAAGATGCATCACATTCTATGCTTTGACTGGTATAAGAAAAAAAGAAAAAAAAACTTAATTTTGATTTTTTTTTAACTAGTTAAGGTGGTCAGACACGGGAGTTTTTTAATTCTAAAAATAGTATAGTAGAAAATTCATAATTAATTATTTATTTGGAATAAAAATTGCCAAAAATATGCATCACATCCAGGCATGAGTCTACTTTTTATATCTAAAATTATATTTAAAAAAATTATCATTTGATTATGATTAAGGTGGTCAGACATACACCTACTTTTTATTTTTGCACTCAAATTTTTGTAGTACTGCATTAAAATCAAAACTTTTGACCAATCAAATAATTTTTTCTCCAGATAAGGACTTGTAGTTTAGAAACTAGATTTAATTTCTTATAGATTATTTTCTTACAACTTTTTGATATAAAGTCCAGAACTACTTTTAAATTATGTGTCAAGTTGACATAACCCTAATTTGTTGGGTTTTCACTGCCACTTAAGGCCATAGTTTGGTACACCATGATCCTGCACATACCCTATAACTTGAACTAGTGAAAACCTGTGAAAAATATGACCTCATATTTAGAAAGTACATTTCCTCCCAGTTCAAATAGTACATTAAAGTGCCTATTTTGGACAAAAATTGCTCTTGTGGTAGCCATTTGAAATTTAGGCTCCTAAGTCATGAACAAAGCTAAAAGAAAAGTTTAAATGATTATATAGTTGAAACTATATAAAAACCTTTTATTTTATTTAAATCTTTCCAATTGAAAAATCATGCATTAATTCATCCCTAAATTTTATTTTATATCATTTTCAAAATTCCCAGTCCACTGATGCCAAGTGTTGAAACTTGATTCGACAATCACCTTTTGAAATGCTTTTAATTAATTAATTGTTTTAATTCCTATAGCATTTCATAGTATTTTACTCAAGATTTCCTCCTTTGACAATCTCCTGATGACATGAGGAACACATTAATATACACTTAATATATTAATCTTTTAAATATTAATCCTTTAAATGATCTCATGACGAAGCAGTGTAACCCTCTTTGTTTTATGTTTATGCTCTTACAAATTTTGTAAGAGTGTAAAGCCTTCATCCTCAACCTCCCACTCCTACGACCTCAATGTAACATCATAGGCCTCTTAATTTCATCTTCTGACCTGATGATGGGCCTTCAGAATGCACCACATGTCCTCATCCTCTTTGGTATTTGACATAGTCAAAATTTGTTGACTTTGGTGGCCGGATGGGCCCCTCCATGCAAGCAGTGGCTTCCATAAGATGTGTGTCTTTAAGAAACTACAACATTCCACATTTAGGCTTTTGAAATGTTTTAAAAGCTAAATCCCAATCAATGTGGGATATTGGCAGCAAATCCTTCTTCTATACTCTTGCCTTGGATGCAGGTGCGCCTACTTTGTTTTACTTCCTACCATCATGAAAAGCCTATGCTCTTCCTTTGGTGTGGAGTGTGGCTCAAAATGTGGGTCTCCCTTTATACAATGGCTTCCTTATTCCTTGTTATGGATGCTTTTGTTGTGGGATGCAACTCTCATGGACATTATGGGAGATCCCCCTTTCTTGACATAAAGTTCTTTATTTTTTACATATGTTGGTTGGCCTCCTCACAACTCTTAATGCCACCATCAAATCATAGGGGATTCTACTATTGCCTTACTCTAAGCCTCTCCTTTAAATTTCCTCTTATCTTCCTTGCACACCCTATGGCTCTCCTCAACTTGGACGTGAGGTTCTATCTTTGCATAGGTGAGTCCTGCCCCATATTCCTCCTATCGTGCTATGGAGATCTTCTGATGTCACATCATCCTCCTTCAATGCCATGGGTGGCTTGTGTTCCTTCAAGTAGTTGCAGCTTACCCATATCCAACACTTTCTTTTTGCCTTGTATCCAGAGATGAATATGAATTTGGAAACAAATATTGGAAAGTAAGGAACTAACATATTTTGCACTACCATCTTTGTCACCTATACATGAAATCAAAATATCTCAAAATGCAATAATGTGAGTAGCATGAAGAAAAACCAAATTTTTTTTATCCAAGATATTCTTGGCTCAATGGTTTTGTGAAGGAATGGCACTCTTGGAAATAAACAAGCATCCTATGTAGCTTGTAAAATAAAAAGGTTTCTACTTTAAGACAAAGTCCTCCTTAAAACTATAGTTCATACAGATGAATCACAACAATAATCTTCTTTCATCTCTAGTGTGTATGTGATCTAGTATGCCATTTAATCTTGAGGAAAATACATGTTCACAAAAAAAACATAATAATTACAACCATTATAATCCTTCTATGAAATTTTTTAAAACCCCAATGTCTTTATCAGTCGGATACTAGCAGGGCCCCAAAGCAGGTCTGACTAAAAAAAAATTGTTTTTGAACAATTGAACTATCAAACTGATTCATTGAACCCTTCATACTAATTAGAAGCAAGTTTGGCTATTGGTATATCATTAAAACTCATTTTATCACTTTATTGCAACTTGTGGACTTTGTGCCAAGAGGTCTTTTGACTGGCTTTAAAAACTAATCTGAACCTCTGATTGGGTTCTAAAATCAAACATACTAATTCTCTGTTCCACATACTTGCACCTTTTTAAACCTTGTCTCATGAAAAATTCTTAGTCAAAAGATATTGACTGTCAAAGTTTCCCTCTTAGAACTGCCTGTAAGAAAATATGTTTGAAAACACTAAATCACTTTCAGATTTGGCTTGGAAAACTGGGTAAACTGACACTTGGGAAAACAAAAACTTGGGCGTTGATTATATGTTATGAGGAAAATAAAAATATTGGATTTGGGCTCATGAAAAATAACTATATGCATTTGGTGAATGGTCAAAGTGAGCTACTCAGAATTTGTAGATTAGAAACACTAACAAAAAAGTGATTTTTGCAAATGGAATGGACCTGGGAAAGCATGCAAACAGATTCATCAAGACTTGAAAGTTGGCACACTTAGAGTATTTTTAGAGAAAAACATAGTGATCCAATCCATTCAACCTCACCTATTACCGATTTCAAGCTATGACATCACAAATAGGGGTATTAATCAATCTGCATTTCATGACACTAGTTAAACTTTATAAATTGCAAATGGAATCATGTTTGAAAACTAATCAAATAGATTCATCATAAGCTCAAATCAGGAAGATATAAATTCTCTAATCCCTAGAGTATGATGCAAACAAAATTTTCTTATTTGGATTAACTAGTCAAAATTTATGATAGGTCAAACAAGGCCTTCCAGAATTTTGCACAATTTGCAAATGTATGAAAACAATAAATTATCAACTTTGAAGGGTTTGAAACCTAATCAAACAGAACCAAAATGACTTGAAACTTGGAATGTAGGTTCCTTGATATGCATATTACTATCCCTAAAGTGATGGGTCATCGAAAATTTCTGGGTTAAAGATATTCAAAGGCAAATTGGGCTTCCTATCATTGTTTGACACTTGGGAAAAAATGCAGATTTAGAAATTGCTCAAAATAGGACTTCACAAAATGGCTCAGAATGACAATTTATCTTGATGAAACACATAGAGACACTAAATACATGGTGTTAGAAACATTAAATACCTCATGGGCCTCAAATTAATGGTTAGGTACATATGGATCAAAAAGCATTTAAGGGCTCAATTTTCTCAATGGTACTCAAAATTAGTGCTTCGATTTTGAGTCCTGTCATAGGATAAGGGTTGGTCAAGGGAATAATGAGGGAGTTTGAGTATGTAAGAGGGATTTAAGATTCATTAATGGCATGTAAGAGCCATTAATTCTCTTGGATGGGAATGGAAGAGGATAAAAGGGATATTTTGAATTTGGAAAGTTCTAACCCTTGCTTAAATTTTTTTACATGTTTAGGAGGGGCATTAGGATATACGCACACACATACATACATACATACATATATATACGCACATACAAACATATATATACACACACACATACATACATACATACATATACATGCATGTATGTATGTATATATATAGAGAGATATTTTTTAAGGTGCTTATTACATATTAGCTATACAATAGAAAAATTGATCCATCTGCATACATATTCCATAATCCAAATAATAAAATAATAAAACTCATTCAATTCATGCTAAGCTACTTAGCTCCAGATCCTACATAAAAATAATGTTGATTGTCCATTTTATTGTACCTAATCTGATGACAATTCTACAAGAATTTGTAATAAATCCAACTAATTAGAAACTAGACCAAATTAACAGCAATATAAATAGATATTTGGGATTCTCACAGGGAGAGCATGTCAATACAATTCAAAACCTAAAAAATTTAAATCAAGTCATTTATTTGTAATTCTTTTAAGCTTTTATTAAGACAGACATAAAATACAAGGTTTGCTAGATCCAAACATTTTAGTTAAATTTATTGCCAAACATAGAACAAATAATAACATAGTCCACTAAGTGTCCCAAAATGTTCCTAATTGGTAATACCATGTCTTATATTGGCGAGTTACCTTTTCCCTTTCCCTATATGCTGTAATGTTTTTATTCAATAGCTTCCTTTTACATTTAGCCTTTCGATGACTACAACTCCCCATTTAGAAAACAATATTGGGCACCTAGTCATACATTATAGAACCTTATTCAATTGTATGGCCCCCAAGAAATCATTTATCTCCAAATCTGTGAAAATGACCCCCAAAAAGTGTGATTGGTGGGTCTAGAGCGACAAAGAATATTTTGGAAAAAGCATGCCAGTATTTCAAGTACCTGATCCCATATCGAGTATCCAATCCCATATTGGATACCCGATATGATATTGGGTACCTGGAATGGATACTCAAATTTTGGAGGGAAGTCAAAATTTGGAAAGTGTTGGCAATGTGAACAAATTTATACAAATGTTATTATATATTACTATTTTATTAAATATAATATTTATATATTTATATATATATTTATTATTATTAAATATAATATAGTAATATATATGATTATTATGAATATTATAATTACTATGATTTTTACTATTATTATTATTATTGAATATAATATAGTAATATATATTATTATGATTATTATTATTATATTTAATAGGATATTATATATGATTATTATATTATATATATATATATATATATCTGAATGATCATTATATTACATTATTATGATTTTTACTATTATTATTTAGTAGATGAAAAAGAATTGATATTTAGGAAAAGCATTCTAAATTTTAAAAATTGTATCGTTGAATTTGAAACCAGGTTACCATTGGAAATACTCCATTTTTTAACAGTTATATATGGGCATTGATGACAAGTCCAATGAACAAGAATTTCAATGTGAATTTCATGATAACATGTCCCTAGGGGCCCTAAGACCTCTAAGGACCTATTTGGTTGTTTCAAATGCATCGAAAGGGGTCATATGATAACCTATGACCCCTTTTAATGCATTTCATGACAACATATGTCCCTAGGGGCCCTAGGACCCCTAGGGACCCATTTGGTTGGTTTGAATGTGTTGAAAGGGGTCATAGGATAAAATATGACCCCTTTCAACACATTTCATGACAAAATATGCCCCTAAGGGCCCTACGATACCTAGGGACTGATTTGGTTGGTTCAAATGTGTTGAAAGGGGTCATAGGTTAACCTATGGCCTCTTTTAATGCATTTCATCACAACATATGTTCCTAGGGGCCCTAGGACCACTAGTGACCTATTTGGTTTTTTCAAATGTGTCCAAAGGGGTCATAAGATAAGCTATGACCCCTGTCAATGCATTTCTTTATAGCATATGTCCCTATGGGCCCTAGCACCCCTATGGACCCATTTGGTTAGTTTGAATGTGCTAAAAGGTGACTCCTTTTGGCACAGTTCATGACAACATATGTCCCTAGAGACCCTAAGACCCTTAGAAACCCATTTGGTTTGTTACAATGCATCAAAAGGGGTCATAGGTTAACATATGACCCTTCTGGACACATTTCATGACAACATATGTTTATAGGGGCTCTAGGGCCCTTAGGGACCCATTCAACTAGTTTGAATGTGTCAAAAGGGGTCATAGGTTAACCTTTGACCCCTTTCGATGTATTTCATGACAAAATATGTCCCTACGGACCCTATGACCCTAACAGACCCATTTGGTCAGTACAAATGCATTGAAAGGGGTCATAGATTAACCTATAGATCCTTTTGACACATTTGATGACAAAATATCTCCCTAGGGGGCCTAGGAACCTTAGGGACCTATTTGGTTGTATCGAGTATGTTGAAACGGGTTACAAGTTAAACTACGACACCTTTTGATGCACTTAATGACAACATATGTACCGAGGGGCCCTAGGACCCCTAAGGTCCTATTTGGTTGGTTTGAATGCATTAAAAGGAGTCATACAATAACCTATGACCCCTTTTGATGGCTTTCATAACAACATATGTTTGTAGGGGCCCTAGAAGCTCTAAGGATCTAAAAAGGGGTCGTAGGTCTTTGAATGCATTTCATGACAACATATACCCCTAGCTACCCTAGGAGCCCTAGGGATTTATTTGGTTAGCTTGAATGCATTGAAAGGGGTCATAGGTAAATTTATGACCCCTTTAAATGCATTTCATGACAACATATCTCCTTATAGATCCCTACAGACCAATTTGGTTGGTTCGAATGGGTCAACCATTTCATGACAACATATGTCCGTAGGGGCCCTAGAACTATGTCAAAATGGATCATAACTTAACCTATGAACCCCTTCAAGGCATTTCATGACAACATATATCCTTGGGACTCCTAGGACCCCTAGGGATGCATTTGGTCTTTTCAAATTTGTCAAAAGGGGTAATATGATAGCCTATGACCCCTTTCGACGCATTTCACAATAACATATGTCTACAAGGGTCCTAAGACCCCTAGGGAACCATTTGCTTGGTTAGAACACATAGAAATGGGTCATATGATAACTTATGACCCCTTTTGACACATTTCATAATAACATATGTACCTAGGGGTCCTATGACCCCTAGGTATACATTTGGTTGTTTCAAATGCCTCGAAAAGGGGTCATAGGTTAACCTATGACACCTTTCCACATCTTTCTTGACAACATATGTCCTTGAGGGTCCTAGGACCCCTAAGGACCCATTTGATTAGTTCTAAAGCATCAAAAAGAGTTATATGATAACTTAAAACCATTTTGAACACATTTCATCCTAACATATGTCCTTAAGGGCCCTAGGACCCCTATGGACCCATTTGGTTGGTTTGAGTGTGCCAAAAGAGGTCATAGACTAATATATGATCCCTTTCAACACATTTGATTAAACATATAACCCTAAGGGCCCTACAACCCCTAGGGACCCATTTTTTTTGTCTAGTGACTCTAGGATTCATAGGGATCCATTTGGTTGGTTTGAATGTGTCAAAAGGGGTAATAGGTTAGCCTATGACTCTTTTTTATGCTTTTCATGACATCATATGTCTTTAGGGACCCTTGATCACATAAAGGTCTAGTTGGTTGACTCGAATGTGTCGAAAGGGGTCATGGGTTAACCGATGATCCCTTTCAATAAATTTCATTACAACGTGTCCCTAGTAGCCCTAGGACCCCTAGCAGCCTATTTCATTGGTTCAAATGCGTTGAAAGGATCCATAGGTTAACCTATGACCCCTTTCGATGCATTTCATTGCAACATATGTCCTTAAGGGCCCTAGGACCTCTAAGGACAAATTTTGTTGTTTCAAATGCATCAAAAGGGGTCATACAATAACCTATGACCCATTTCAATCCATTTCATGACATCATACATCCCTAAGGCTCTTAGAACTCCTCAGGACCTATTTGGTTGGTTCAAATGTGTTGAAATGGGTTGTAGGTTAACCTATGACCCCTTTCGATGCATTTCATGACAACATATGTTGCTAGAAGCCCTAGGACCACTATGGACCCATTTGGTTGGTACAAATGCATTGAAACGGGCCATAGATTGACCTATGACTCATTTTGATGCATTTCATGACAACATATGTCCTTCGAGGTCCTAAGACCCCTATGGACATATTTGGTTGGTTTGAATACATCAAAAAGGGTCACAAGTTAACCTATGACATATTTCAATGTATTTCATGACAACATATGTCCCAAGGGGCCTTAGGACCCATAGGGACCTATTTGGGTTGTTTGAATGCAGGCAAAGGGGTTAAACAGTCACCTAAGACCCGTTCTAATTTTTTTCATAAGAGCATATGTCCATAGGGGCCATAAGACCCCTACGGATGTTGAAAGGGTTCATAGGTTTCAATTCCTTTCGCAACAACATATATCCCTAAGTGCCCTAGGACCCTTTGGGACCTATTTTGTTGGTTTGAATGTGTTAAAAGAGGTCATATGTTAATCTATGACCCCTTTAGATGCATTTCATAACAAAATATGTCCCTAGGACTTCCTATGGTCCAATTTGGTTGGTTTGAATGGGTCACAAGGGGTCATAGGTTAACCTATGACACCTTTCGAAGCAACTAGCTCATCAAATTTTGTGCACACCAGCTCATCAACCTTATGTTCCTCCTAGTTCACAAGTTTCATGAAAACAAACTTGTTGGTATAGATTTAGTGAATCTTTGATCTCTATCATTATCCAACAATACAACATTATAAATCTTCTAATGCTCAACACATTTTGTGTTGCTTGACATCAACTATAAAATCTCTTGGCATCAACTAAGGTTTACTAGTGCTCAGCATCAACTCAACTTTACTTGTCATCAACTATTTTTCTTGGCATCTACTAGAATTTTCTTTTACTTAGCTCCAATTGACTTTCTACTCAGCTTGCACTAACTTTTCTTGACACCTATTGTCCACTTGATCAAGCTTAGCAGACAAACTTTTTTTAACTTGTTCTTCTAAACTTTCTAAGTGTATCTAGCAATTTTTTAACCTTAACTAGATTATCAATACATCATGTCATCATTGTCTTAACTAATCCTTGTACTCATTACATAATCATAACTCAACCTTTCCTCTAGGTGTTTTGTCTACATCTTGTTGATCAAATCCTCCTCATCAATCAACTAAGTGATATTACTTGAATCTTATAAGCAATTGTCTTACCAATAGATAGTAGGTTTTTCATCAATGACAAAACAATGATTGAAGGGTAGAAGTACATAGTTGTGTCAACTTTTAGGCTAACTTATTAGAATAACTGAATTTGAGTATTCCTATGCAAAAAAAATTTTTTCTCAAACATATGATATAGATAAATTCATTTTAGCTAAGTTGCATATGGTCTCACACTATTCCAATTGGAAATATCTATTAAATACATGTTTTATAATAGTTTGTATCCAATTACTAAAGAAATAATATTTTTTCAGAAAACTAATGTTTCAATAACTCTTACAATTGTTTATGATATTTTTTAGTAAAATAAAGACACCATTTTATAGAGCTCAAAGTCAAGAATATTCTCATTTAGATTTTATCATTTTTTTATTAGATATAGTATATTATAATCAAAAAATTCTACAAGAACATATTTTAACACTCAAAAAGATGTCGATTTTGAGAAAGAAAAGATATTAAATCATCTGACAAAAAAATTAAAATGATATGAAGTTCTAGAGGAGAAAGTCCTCTTTTAGAATGTATAAGTTTTCTTCTAGTTAGAATAAATTTATTTTGAAAAATATGGTGAGAGATGAAAACTATTGATTTCAAGTGAGTTGAAATTTGAATCACAATAAAAGAGAAAATATAGGTCTAAAGTCAATTTTTATTTTTGATTTTTCTAACTATACGTGTTATCTATAACATAGTCTAAGTTCAAATATAAATAAGTTTATTTCCATATAGTTTTGTGGTGGGAACTAAACTCTTAATTCTTCTAAACTTTCTAAGTGTAGCTAGTCATTTTGTAACCTTAAATAGATTATCAATACATCATGTCATCACTATCTTAACTAATCCTTGTATTTCATTACATAATCATAACTCAACATTTCTTCTAAGTGTTTTTGTTACATCTTATTGATCAAATCCTCTTCATCAATCAACTAAGTGATACTACTTGAATCTTATAAGTAGTTGTCTTACTAGCAAGTTTGACATCAGTGACAAATCAATGATTGAAGGGTAAAAGTACATAGTTCTGTCACCTTTTAGGTTGACTTATCAGAACGACTAAATTTGAGTATTTCTGTGCAAAAATCATTTTTTCTTAAACATATGATCTAGATAAATTCATTATAGGTAAGTTATATATGGTCTTGCACTTTTCTAATTGGAAATATATATTAAATGCATGTTTTGTAATAGTTTGTATCCAATTACCAAATAAATATTATTATCTTAGGAAACTGATGTTTCAATAACTCTTACAATTTTTTAGTAAAATAAAAACACCATTTATAGAGCTCAAAGTCAAGAATATTGTCATTTAGATTTTATCATTTTTTTATTAGATATAGTATATTGTAATTAAAAAATTCTATAAGAATGTATTTTAACATTTGAAAAGATGTCAATTTTGAGAAAGAAAAATTATTAAATCATATCAAAAAATTTTAAAAATTATATGACGTTCTAGAGGAGAGAGTCCTCTTTTAGAATGTATAAGTTTTCTTCTAGTTAGAAGAAATTTATTTTGAAAAATGTGGTGGGAGATGAAAACTATTGATTCCGAGTGAGTTGAAATTTGAATCACTATAAAAGAGAAAATATAGGTCTAAAGTCAATTTTTATTTTTTATTATTCTAGCTATATGTGTTATCTATAACATAGTCTAAGTTGAAATAGAAATAAGTTTATTTCTATATAGTTTTTTGGTGGGAACTAAACTCCTAATTTTTAGCATTTTTTAGCAACTAAAAATTTTTCTATAAAAATTAAGAAAATATATCCTTTCTTATTCCAAATAATTATTCAAAATTATAATCTTAAACTTCAACCATTTCAACACATTTTATTAGTTTACTTTATTTTCAAATTCTAACTAAGAATACCAGTTTTATGTCATTGAAGGTGAATAGTTATACTTTTGTTAGCCTTTTTCTTTACAAAAGAGTGACACAGGTTTGTGCTTTTACCCTGAAACACATAGTCTTCTTCAACAATCTCCCTCTTTGGCATTGATGGCAAACCAAACTGATCAACCAAGTCAATCAAATGATGAACATCTTGTTCAACCAAACTGACTAGGTTAAAATAGTAAGAAAATACCAAAAAGAAAACTTGTATTGAAAATTTTCCCTTTATTAGCAATGTACATCTTTTGATTAGGCTATAAAACTCTTTCTTATTAATCATTCCGAGTGTAAGATTTGAACAAATATGTAAATCAAATCCAAAAAGCTCAAGAATACCTTCATGCAAAAAACCTATCATGGAGAAGAAAAAGACAAGAAGAAGCAAGGGTTTGATCTAAAAAAACACAAATTGTATATTCAAAATAAGAAGAGATTGAAGAGATAATAATAACAAAGAGATTAATCCTTGAAAATGGAGATCGAAACTCAAAAATGGTAACCTAATAAGTTACTAAAGGTAACCTAAAGATGAAAGCTATTTAATAGTTATAAAATAAACAAAGCTAAAAAATACATAAAGAAAAACCTTAAGAAGGTAAGAAGGGAGAAAAGGTAATTTAATAAATGAAATTAAATCATCCATTTTCTCTAACACCCCCCCTTAAGATGAACAACAATGCAAAAAAGGAAAGGAACTATAATGAAATGATAAAAGAAAACTTGGGTCCTGTCAACAAGGTCTGATGAGGTAGCCAATCACAATAAAATCTATGTGAAATAGAAAAATAGAAAAGACCTAGTGGGAAAAACCCTACTCTAAAAAGAGATAGCAAAAAAAACTAGTAAAGGATAGCAGAACCCTCCAACTAGAGGAATGTTCTAGAAAATAGGAACAAAGAGAGATAATGAAGAAAACCACTAAAGCATGAAGAAGTTGTAAACCCTATCAAAAAGAAAGTGTTGATCTATAGAACCTCCTCAAAAATAGAATGAAAAGAAGAGTGTCTACATGGTAGATGATCCATCTCACCAAAATGCAATTGCCTAGTACATAGGATCAAATATAAAATACATAGCTCACTCAAATGAACCAAGGAAGCATTAGAAAAAATAGAAGAACCCCCCTTTAATGAAAAATAGGGTGAGGTAATAGGCAATTGACAAAGTAGGCAAAAAATCTCTTGCAAAATAGAAAGAACCAAGAACATCGAGAGTGAGGAAGAGATACACACACCTATAAAGGCACATGTCACTAACACATCATGGGGCTAATGTCATGGAAGGGAAACTCACTTGAAAAAAGAAGAGGGCACTAAATACAAATCGATTATCCCCTCATGGCACTTTATAAGATAGTGTGAGTACAATAAATCACAATGATGAAAAAGATCCTGAAAAGAAAGGAGAGGCACGTTATCTTAGTCTGTTTGCATAAAAATACTTACTAATAATATCAACAATGATAAAAAAAAAGGGCAAAGAGTTAATAAAATAGATAGCACAACCCAAAATAAGAGATCGCATGCTATAAAAATGATCCCTGGACCTAAAACACCCATGATATCCACCATAGAGAAAAAAACAAAAACCATGACAGAAAGAGCATGGAGTAGAATCTAGAAGAAAGTATAGTATTTATAAAAAAGTAGATAGAACCATCTTTCCAAAAATATAACATTCTCAAAAAATGGAGATGAGACACTAGAGATATGCCCTCCAAAGTGATAAATTGAACAACTAGCTTTGACTGCTAAAACAAGCAACCAAATTGTATCAAAATTAGAAAATACCTACACCAATGTCTCTATCTTGGAACTAGCTTTTTGATACATTTTTCAGATTGAAAAAATATATCTGTATGCTCAAGTTATGGAGAAAAAACCAACAAGGCCCCTTGAAATGCAAAAAAAATATTGTTTAATAACAAAATAATAAAAAAGTAAAAAAGCTGTCATCACTGCACCACAAAAGTAGTGGCAGCAAGGTGACAACTAGGCTACAAGAGGTTGGTGGTGGGAGGAGCTACCATGGTAGAGCCACTACAAAGCCACTACGGCACCACTCGTAGTTGGTTGCAGTGAAGCTAAAACGACCACCAAGCTACAACAATCTATGGACCACTAGTAGTTACTACTGACCACTGGTGGCTTCCCTAATTGCAGTGGCAAAAAATGTTGCAAAATTATTTTTTTTGTATTTTTTAAAATTTCCCACCTCAAAACACATGCTAGAGGTTGTATGGCCCTATTGGGAAAAATTTTTTTGCCTCGTAGATCAACATTGTCCAAAAAAAAAAAACTTTATATAGAAACAAAGGTTTTGACACCTTCTAGATCCATCTATGAAGTTTGTTTAGCCTTAAACTGCTCCAAAAATTGGTGACCCCCATATTTTATCAAGAAATACCCAAAAAACACTAGATCTGATCTGCCAAACCCTTGTTCTCCTTTTTTATCCAAATACCAAACAAGCTACAGTAGATCTGACTCTGATACCATGTAGGATATGAGAAAATATGAAAATCAAATCCATAAAGCCCAAGAATACCTACATGCAAAAAAACTGTCACAGAGAAGAAAAAGAAAAGAAGAGGCAAGTGTTTGATCTAAAAACATGCAAATTATATTTTTAGAATAAGAAGAGATAATAAGTACAAAGAGATCAATCCTTATAAAAGGAGATTGAAACCCGAAAAGGGTAACCTAATAAGTTACTAAAGGTAACCTAAAGGTGAAAGCTATTTAATAATTATAAAATAATTATTAAATAGGAAAAGCTTAAAAATGCATAAAGCAAAATCTTAAGAAGGGAGAAAAGGTAATTTAATAAATGAAATTAAAATGTCATTTTTCTCTAACACTCAGTTCCTTCTTATATCTCCCTCTTACTAAGTAGTTTAGGATTTCTCTCTCTTTCTTTTATACTAGATTGATAAACATAGTACCTCCCTCTGATGATGATCTTTCTGGCTCTTTGATCAATGTCTCCCTCTTTGTTCTGACTTAATTCTTTGATCAATGTTTCCTCTCTAATCAGTAGATTAGTTTAGGACTTTCTCCCTCTTATCTCTTACACTTGATTAGTAAAACTCTTATTCTGATGATTATTTTAATGTACTTTCTCCCTCTTTGACAACAATATATATATTTGAGGGCATAGACTAGTTGTAGATATATGTATGATATGGATACTATATATTTGTAATTTGATGGATTGTGAGATTTTTTAGGGGGGGTATGTATTCATTTATTATTTGTGGATGAGAGAGATATACATAGAGCAGATTATTCTTTGGGGTGGGATATGTATGTATGGACTTATAATTGCATGAGTATGGTTAAGATGTGAGTTTTCTATATTTTTAGATGTAGATGAGAGACTAATGTGTTTGTATACAGGATGTGATGTTTGATGAGAGATATGATATTGCTGATAATTTTTTATGCAAGATGTTATACTTGATGAAAGATATGATATTGTTGATAGTTTGTGATGCAGGATGTGATAGATTTTGAGGATGATAATGGTTTTGATAGCACATGATGTGATCTATTTTGATAGGTTTGAGATGGTGTGATTGTCTTTGATAGTGCAGGATGTGATTTTCTATGATAGTGTTGATATGATGTGATTTTTTGTGAGAATGCAGAATGTGATTTGCTATGATAGTGTAGATATGATCTAATGTGCTTGGATGTGATTTGCTATGATAGTGCAGATATGACGTGATATGCTTTGATGTGATTTTGATGATGTGATTTCATTTTAATAGTACCAATATGATGTTTATGATGATGAGAATGTTTATACTAAGTTGTTAACTAAATAGGAATGAAGATAAAGTGAATATGGGTTTTAGGAGGGTGACACAAATTTAAAATAAACACAAACTAAAGATGAATCACATATTTTAAAATGAATAAAAACTAAATATGAATCATAGATTTTAAAATGAACACAAACAAAAGGTGAATCATAGATTTTAAAATGAATAAAAACTAAAGATTAATCACATATTTTAAAATGAATACAAACTAAAGATGAATCACAGATGTTAAAATGAACACAAACTAAAGATGAATCACATAATTTAAAATGAATACAAACTAAAGATGAATCACATATTTAAAATGCACACAAACTAAAGATTTATCACAAATTTTAAAATGAATACAAACTAAAGATGAATCATGTATTTTAAAATGAACACAAACTAAAGATGAATAATAGATTTTAGAATGAATACAAAATAAAGATGAATCACAACTTTTAAAATGAATACAAACTAAATATGAATAATGAATTTTAAAATGAACACAAACTAAAGATGAATCATAGATTTTAAAATGAACACAAACTAAAGATGAATCACATATTTAAAATGAACACAAACTAAAGATGAATCACAGATTTAAAATGAACAAAAACTAAAGATGAATGTGATAACTAATTTGAACATTGTGAGGATAACATATGCGAAGTGAATTATAGAGTGTGAGGATATCTATCAGTGGGTAAAAGATCTAAATCTTATGATGGGGACATATGGTAAGAGAAATTCAAAATTGTGATAAGAGTAAATGAACGCAATTTATGATAATACAACATGCTAAAGTCTAGGATGTAGGGATACAACAAAATAGAAATAACTAATGAAGGTGACAATGAGATATAGGAAAATTTATGATGATGGGATAGTACAACACAAATCTAAAACTAGGTTAATGATCGATGATAAAAATGATCATAAAACATAGGAGATACTAAATCTAAGGAGGAGGATGTTCGAAAATGATTGACCAACAAACTCATAGTTAGAAGGATAGTGGACTTAGAGCTAGGATAGTGACTTAAGATAAGGAGAATATGAGGGTGGTGGTGAAACCTTAATTTAAGGGATGAGAGTTTGTGAGAGAAGGATAATGAAGATAGTGCCATGTTTGATGAGAAAAAGGGAATCAAAAGATTTTGATACTAGAAAGAGCTCAAGGTTGAGAGAGATAGGTGATGTAAAGGAAGAGCGTAGCAAAAGAGAGTAGGAGAAGGGTTTTGAAGGGGATGTAGGAATGGCTTTTGGTGACAATAGGGAAGGTAAAAATAAGAATAGGAAAAAGATGTGGGGGGAGGGGGGAGTGAATGGTTAGACCATATCACTAATTGGTAATGACCATAGGCAAGGGGTAGGACCAATATGCACAACTTTAGACAAGACATGTGTAGAATGTTCAAGTGAAAGGGATTAAGTAGGGAATCAGATGGAAAGGAAAGGTTAGGTTGGGGGGATAAGAGTTATGAGGGAGTAGGGAGGAGAGGATAGGATTTTAAGAAAAGATGTAGGAGGGGGTGAGGATGAATATGCCTAGGGGGGATATGATCATGTGAGTCTTTGTATGGGAGAAAATTATGAGAGCGAGGGGATATACTTGGAAGCTTTGAGCATGGGGTACTTCATGAAGAAGTACCAACATGTAGTGTGAGCACTTCATTTGATATAGGAATATTAGGCATCTACGAAGGTTACTAAGAACATCAAGGCCTTTTCCCCAATATTACATAGGACTAACTCAAACAAGCACACAAGGATTTTCCCATCATCATACATGAGTCTTAGAGAGACTGGTGTGGGAACGATGCTGGCTAATCCACAAGCAAATGATATTTCCCAAGTGCATCATGTGATCATTAGTGAAAACATGTTTGGAATATGCAAGGGTGATATCTGATTGACCAACAAGTAGGAAAAGACTATGGTTAACAATCATGCCTTTGAGTTGCCCAAGTCAAAGCACGCAATGATATGAAAAGACCATGGCAACCTTGAGGAGAGGAAAACTAAAATCACATGGAAGTGACCAATCAAAACACACAAAAACCAAAGATCAGAAGAAAGAACAAATGTATGAAAAAAGTAACATTTTTCTAAAGAGATCGAGATGATTGGATATTGACAAGCTAAAAATAAGGAAGAAACATTTAGAAAAGGACTTTAATGATAACACATTTAGGATACTGAAAAAAAGGTATACCAATTTTTTTTTTCTATAGATGACGAGCTAGGGACATAGGTTGTAACAATAAGACCTAAACAATATGTACAAGCATGACTATACAATGAATGGGGATGCTGGAACATATGAAAAAATATAGTAGTGGGTATGTGTAGGAAGGGAGAAAGCTCAAGATGAGGGGATAACATTGTTGTGATATAGTTATTGTTATAGGGGCATGATACATAAAGCACAACTTTTGTTACAAGGAATAGGATATTGCTATATTTACAAGATTATGATACATAGGATACTATTGTTGGTACAAGAATATGGTACATAGGGCATGGCTATTGTTACAAGGATATGGTATATATACCATTACTATTGTCACAAGGATATGATACATAGGAGTGATACAAAGGATAAGTTACACCTAATAGGATATGTAGAGTACAAGGCTAAAATACACCTGAGATGATACATGTGGTAGAGTACAATGGCAAGGTAGATATATGAACTACATATATAATACAAGATCTTGGTGGTGCGATAGGTTGTAGATCTTGAGATAGGGCTTGGATTAGATTAGCATGTTGTTGATTGGGTAAACACCATTTCAAAAATTCACATGCATCATGCTCTAGAGTAGGCCAATAATACCCAACTTGAAGGATTTTCTTAGCTAGAACTATCTCGCTCATATGACCATTGCAAAGTCCAGCATGTACCTCTTCGAGAGCCATTGTAGCCTCATTTTGGTCTAGACATTAGGAGAGAGTATCATGATAACCATGCCAATATAGGGTTTGGGTGATGATAGTATAATTGGAAGCTCTATGAATAAGGTTCTGGTGTTAGGTTCATGTGAGATGAGGAGATATGATACCATTTAGTAGGTAAGCATGAATTTCATGGTACCATGGGGATTGGGGACCAACCAAGATGCATACCTGTGTTGACTCATCATTCTCAGATACAGGCTCGTGTAGTTGCTTGACCAAGAATTTATTTTGTGTAACCTCACGCAGTATTTCCAAAAGGGAACTGATAGTGGCCATGGCATCTATTGCCTTAAGTTTTAGCCTAGGTATCTATGTGAGCTAAATTTGAGTAAAATATTCCTTTAATTGATCAACCAACTCTTTGTAAGGTAGTAGCTTTTCATTCTTGGTTTGATATTCATTCAGGGCTTATTTGATGATAAGTTGAGAATCTCCATAGACTTGTAGCTCTCTGATATTCCATTCAATGGCTATTTTGAGCCTTATAACAAGGGCCTCATACTCTAAGATGTTATTGGTATACTGAAACTATAGGTTACAAGTTTTAGGAATGTAATCTTCTTGAGGTGTGACCAAGAGTATGGTAGTACTAGAGCCATGGGATGTGTAAGATCCATCAAATTATAACTTCTAGCATGGTTGTTCTTCTATCAAATAGAGGTGTTCATCTAGGAATTCCATAATGAGAGGGTGGTCTATAACCAAGGGTGCATCTTCCAAGTGATCTATAATAGCCTAGCCTTTGATGGCCTTTATGTCAACATATTAGATGTCAAATTCACTAAGAAGCATGACCCATTTAGCCAAGCACTCTTTGAGTACTGTGCAAGATAACATATATTCTAATGGATCAATTTTGGATATTAGTTGCATAGTGTGTCTCAACATGTAATGACACAATTTTTGAGTGGTGAATATCATAGCTAAGCAAGATTTTTCCATTGGTGTGTAATTCAGCTCATATCCCACTAAGGTATGACTAATGTAGTTAAGAGCCCTTTCCATTCTTGTATCATCAAGTTGTGCTAGAAGAGAACATAGTATTGTGGGAGTAGCTATAATGTATAATATGAGTGGATGCCCTACAACCAGAGGAACCAAAATAGGTAGGTTAGCCAAGCATTGCTTAATGAGATCAAAGTTGTATTGGCAAGTGGGGTCCCACCTAAAGTTCTGATCCTTTTATCAATGAGCTAGGAGATGAATCGTCTAATTGATTGTAGTTTCCCTTGAAGAGAACGAAGGTTCTTGAGTGTCTTAGGAGGGGCCATATCTATGATTGCTTTGAACTTTTAAGGATCAATCTCAATACCACACCATGATACAATGAATCCTAGGATCTTTCTTGAGCTAATGCTGGAGACACATTTCATAGGATTGAGCATTAGATGATATTTAGTTAATCAATCAAACACTTCCTTGAGGTGAGACAGGTGATCAAGGGAATTATGAGATTTGACTAAAATATCATCTACATAATCTTCAACAATCTTATGGATTAGGTCATGGAAGATGACTATCATGGCACATTGATATGTTGCCCTGGTGTTCTTTAGCCCAAATGGCATCATGTTATAATAGAATGTTCCCCAAGGTGTGATAAATGCTCTCTTATGTTGGTCTTCCTCTACTATCTAAATCTAGTTGTATTCAGAGAAACCATCCCTGTTTGATAAGAGCTCATGGCCTATGGTGAGATCAACAATCATGTCTATATTTGGTAATAGGAAATCATCTTTCAGACAAGCTTTATTGAGATCTCTAAAGTTTGTGCAAATTTTGATATCACCAAAAGGTTTTGTAATAGGTACCATGTTGGAAATCCATTTAGAATAGTTAATTGGTTGAATGATTTTTTCCAATAGCAATTTTTCTAGCTCCACTTTAGCCAAAAAAGTACTTTGGGGTGCATCTTATGAAGCTTTTGCTAGACAGGTTTGGCCCTTGGATCCATAGCCAAATGGTGTACTACTAACTTGGGGTCCAACCCTAGTAGGTCCTGATAGGACCATGCAAAGTGACAAACATTTCATAGAGGACTTCAATGAGAAGATCTACCTACTCAGGTGCTAGAGATAACACAATATATGCAATATGTGGTATCTCAGTCAGACTGATATTGACTAGTCTAGTTTCTTTTGTCAAGACTTAAGATATGGGAGGCTTATGCTCCTATGGGGTAAGGATGAAATCTCTATCTTTAGGTGCCTCTAAGAGGTTTTCACCATCAGTTACATTCTTTATTTTCATTTCATTTTTTGAGTCATCCAGTGGTGCCCCAGAGGAGTTTTCACCAGAGGATGTTTTTCTTTTTCTTTTTTTCTTGTTTTCTTTTTTGTTTCCTTTTTCAACTCAATTTTGTGACTAGAGACTTCCTCCTCCCCAAAGTAAACTATTGGATCTTGTTTGTAGACATATGTTGATGGTGGTGGTAGTTTTCTATGTAGTGTTTATGGCCCCATGAATTTAAGGAGTGCATTCTTGATAGAAAATTCGTCAACACGGACAACACTTGGTTGGTCCCAATCAATGAGTTTAGGGTAAGCAAGTGGCAGGTATATAAGATTTAGGGACAATTGGTAAAGCATGGAGGATCTTAAGAAAATTTTTTCAAGGAAAATATCATCGTAGGATTTATTTTCTACTTCCTTGGGAATGTCTTCAACCTCAATGAGACTATTTTGGATGTTTATGAAGGCATGGTCTTCTTCTATAGTGCCCCTAGTTATGGGGAGTCCATAGCCTAAGCCCTTCTTTTTCTTTTCTAGGTATTGCTTCTATAGGCTACCTAATACTTGATTCTAGACTTCCTAGACCACCTCCTTGATAATCCCATTGCTCAATGGCTAGGAAATGTGACCATGGGTACTTTTGTTTAAGGTGATCAAGCAATTCTTCATTTTTTGGAGGTGGCTCTTTGTATAGCCATGTGTTGATATCTAGAGCAATTTCCTCTCCATCAAGGATATCATTGGTGATAAATGTAGTAGGGCCCATCTGTTTGAGTTGAGAGTAGTATCTGGACTTGGTTCTTGATGTGTCAAGCACCCTTGAGTATGCAAATCAAGTGGTAGAGCACTAAAAACAAAAGCATCTATGAGACCATATTCACCACAACCTTGTAGTTTATCTTAATAATGGAAAGAGTCAAGGCTAAAATTGTATTTATATTGTGGTAGGTGCTAGAGGAACTAGCCATGGTGTGGCCAATTTTGATTTTGGGACAATGGTTGGTGTATGAAGCTTTGACTGCATTGTAATAAGTAAAGGGTTTAGGATCTACATGGATGGTTACTTCAGTGCCATTATGTAGAAATTTGACAAACAGATGATATGTGAATGGAATAGCCTTCATGGCATGAATCCATGGTCGGCCAAGGAGGATTTTGTATGGAAGGTTAAGATTAACTACATGACAAACTATTTCTTGAGTGGCTAGGCCAACTTTGAGAGGGAGAAAGATGGTTCCTATAGTGCTGCACTCCAAGTTGTCACATGCTTTGATGGTGATTACCTCATTAATTATTTCTACCTTAGTGTATCCTACCTATTTGATAAATCTTAAAGTACATAGATTTAAAGCCAATCCATTATCTATCATGACACATTTGACTAAAAAGTTAGAAACCATGACAACTATTTGAAGTGGAAGGATATGATCAAGTTCAACTACTGGGATGTGAGAGGTTTTGAAGGATAAAGAACATGATGTAGAAAGATGGCCAACTAAGTTGTAGAAATTGGTTGCATTTATGTTAGTGGGGATGCATGACTCATGGAGAGTATTGTCAAGGATCTCTTGATAAACTGAGCTCATTCGTAAGAGATCTAGAATAAAAATTTGAGATGGTGTGTTTCCAAAGTATTCCAAGATATAATATTATATTGTTTTTCAATATGAAGGTGCTCTGGATGGAGGTGGTCTTGATGGTGTGGACACAGGTGGGACAGTTATATTGAGTCAATCTTGGTGAGTAGTAATTACACATTGGGTATCTAGGCCATTGATGTTTATAACATTGATGGATGGCTCAACTTGTCATATGCATCTGATAAGGCTCCCATAGTCCATATATTCTAAGGTATAGTTTTGAGACTTATCTTGATTATTGCCTTGTTTCTTTTGAGCATCATTTTGTTTGTTGGGAGGAGTCTTTGTAGGTGCTTTTCCTATGTTTGTTTTATTAGGAGGAAAAGCATTTTCATATATCATCAACCTTGCATTGGGTGAAGCTTGTGCCCCCACTGTGATCTCTTTCTAGTCATAAATGTCTTGGACATAATCTTTGAGTTGCATGCACTTGAGGGTGTTATGTCCTTTGACATGATAGAATTTGAAAAACTCATCATCCTTATACTAGGATGCTCTAGACTAATTAGGTTCCAAGGGTTGTGTCTACAAATATCAAACAAGATTATCCTTCGCTAGTTTTTCAAATATTACATCAAGGGGCTCCCCCAATGGGGTGTACATGTCTGGTTGTCTCTAAACATGTTTATTTCCAGCTGAAAGTGTGATGGCATTAGTTTAATTGTGATGGGTGGGTACTTGTTGATTGTTCTACATAGACAGTTGCTGATATACAAGGGGTTGTTTTTGATAATGTTTTTATTGACAAAATGTGATGGGAATGTTGGCAACTACTCCAATGATATGAACATTTTGGGTGTCAATGATGCCATCTGTCACTATGTTTTTGTTTTTATTCCAATATTACATTTTGTCATTTCTTGGGCCTAGCTCTTGGGTTTTTTCTTTGTAAAGTTTGATGACACCATCCTTGATGAGCCCTTGTTCAAGTCCCATCCATTTTTCCTTAATGTCTTTGTATGTTTGTAAATAGCTCATAACCATGTGATGGGTAAGACTAGGATGTGCATTATTTATGAACATTTTGACAAAGTGATGTTCTAGGATGGTACATGAGATCCTAGTTGTGAGGTTTTTCCAATGTTGTAAGTATTTTGCAAGGCTTTCTCCTCCTTTTTTCTTTGTATGAACTAAGTTTACTACAGATAACTCATTTTTGACAAGATGAGCATATTGAGCCACAAAGGCTTCAGTAAGATTAGCTAAGGTTTTAATGGTAGCCTGGGGGATATGACAACCACTCTAGGGTTGGCCCACCTAAGATTTTCAAAAAAAGTTACACGAGGAATATATCATTCTAAAACACTTCTTGGAAATGCATATAGAATTCTTTGACATGTGTGACTAGATCACTTTTCCCTCTAAATTTATCAAACTTGGGGATCTCAAAGTGTTTAGATAATGGTGTCATTGTGATGGTTTTGTCAAATGGATATTGGCAATCATTTTCAAATTTAAAAGCTTTGGAAGTTGTACCATCTTTGAGGGCCTGAGAGTATTTTTCATTTCCTCCCATTTGGTGTTTACAGGTGGGGGAGTAGATGTTCCTAATCCAGGTGCCTCTAGTGTGGGATATGTAGCAGAGTTTGAAGGTTGATACGGGACACCTTGACTACCATATGGTGGATGTGGAAAAATAGGGTTCATAACTAGTGGGATGGAAGTGATGGGCTATTGGAATGTATTTTGTGTATACTGTTGCATCTACTCGGTAGACTGTGGACGGGGCTAGTAAGTATGAGGTTGTTGTCCTACTAGATAATTCTATGTGGATACCTAAGCATACTATTGGGATGATGATTATGGCTGAAAGGGTGGTAATGCCTATGCCATGCTTTGGGAATATATACCTTGCCCAATGTAGGTTGGTTGTGCTCCTATTTGAGAGAGTAACTAATTATGAATAGGTGGAAGGTAATTAATTTGAGGTAGAGTGTTCATAGCAGGGAATTGAAGTGGAGGGATGGTTTAGCTATTGCCTAAGGGTGGCATAGAAAAATAGTTTGTGACGGGTGGTAGAGAATATCTTTGTGAAGTTAGGGATGAAAGTTTTTGAGGCATGGACATGGATGTAGCATTGAAGGGGAGGCTAGTAGTAGGCCCTCATGCCATAGCAACATCCCAAGGTCCTAAAGGAAATGAGACCAAAGTATTTTGGCTAGTAAAAGAATCATTAATAGTGATGTTTGGTGGGATGGAAGATTAGGTATTTGACCCTAGTGGTGTCATTCCAGTAATAAATGAACTAGACGTGTTGTGAGATGGAAGGGAAAATGTAGTGTTGCTAGATCTAAAAGGAGAATTTTATGAAGCAGGGAGATGAGTGATGGAAGTAGATGTAGATGATATACTTGAGGTTGGTTGAGATAAAGTATATACTAAGGATTAAGTGAGGATGGAATGAGTATTTTGTGGAATGGGAGCAGTCACTTGGGTTGAGAGTATATTTGGGTCTACAGGTTTTATTTGTGGTGGTTAGTACTGACTATTGGGTGAGGAGAAAGGATCATAAGGGCCAAATTACCTTACAAATGGTCCTTGCCACCCCAATAGGGGATGTGCAGGATCCATAATGTTGGGAGGTGGTGGGCATCCAAACTCAAAGGCACCAACATTGTCCCTTAAGAAATTTTCCATGATGGTTTCCTTATTTCGATCTATTATGGCATTAACAATGGTTGCATGGCCAAGTTGGTTGATGAAAGCATCAATATCTATGGAAGAACTTGTGTCTTGAGAGAGTTGTAGTGGTGGATCTGGTGGTGTCATGGAAACTATGGTGTAGGGCTGAGTTTGAGATGTACTATTGCTATGACTAGGATCCATATCCTTCTTTATCCATGTGTTCTTATTGAAATATGTGGTAGGTGGCATGGAATTCTAATTTTCCTAAGGATGGAATGTAAGAAGGATGATGTTAAATATATATGATGAAGTGATTTTCCTAAGTGTTACTAGGGTGGATTGGTTTCTTGAGATGTGAATAAAATTAGGTACAAGTGTGTTTAATGATACCTTAGGAACCTAAATGATATTGTACTAAATGATGGAGACTGTGTTTCCCTTAAATGTGATCCTGAACAATGTGGTGGTGGTATCAAACCCTAAGGTAGCCAAATCTCTACTTTTAGAAGATAAAGAAGGATCAAGTGTTTAACCTAACCTTTGGCTCAAGGTGATGTGGGACACAAGTTATAGCCCACCTAAGAAAATACTTAGTTTCAAGGATAACTATGATGGTGAGATGTATAGAAAGTATTTTTAGGGAAACAAAGTTTTAAAGAAATGATGCTAAATGCTTCTAAGTAAGTGAGTAAATGGTGGAAGATACTAGGTTTTAATGATGCATGTGGAGGATTCTTTTAAAACTTAAGGTTGATGCACAAATGGGAGGAGGTGATCCTATTTTAAATTCTTGTATGGGGTAGTGGTTCCTACATGAAAGACTAAACCTATGAGGAAATTAGTACACAAGTGTGCATGGAAAAAGAAAGACATAATTAGAGTTAGTAAACACTAGAGTAGTTGATAAGGCTATGGTTGAAACCTCGTCAAAGAGTTAGGTTCTAAATTTTGTAATCACACTCAGTTTGTAATGCAATGTTTGAGCCATCTTTTTTAATGTGGTCTCACTTGGCAATCCTTGGGTTAGGGGTGTTTTTTTTGTTCTCTACTTCTATTTCCTTTTAAAGTGGTATTGTTGGAAGTTTATCCTTTTTCAACTTACTCCTAGGTTGGCCTAACATGAGAGATAACCCTAAGAGATTTGATCACAACTATGGACTTTATAGGTAGTGATTATGCTAAGTATACCTTTTTGACCTTGGGTTGGGAACATAAATCAATTGAGAAATAGCCAAGTTTCTAAAAAAAATGGTAAAGTTGAGTGAAGTGGGACAAACTAGACTTTTAGGATTTGTTGTGAATGAACTTGCTAACAATATTTTAGCGAAGAGTAAGGAGCATCTATTTTGAAGACAAAAGTGTTGTTTTCAGTCAAGTATGGTAAGTAACAAGGATACTTTGGAAAGAGAAAACTTTTGGATTAAGGAAAAGGGTTTGTTTGCAATTGGATTTTTCTAGGAAGTGTGGTTTTGAGATAACAAGTATAGTTTTGGAAAAGGTAAGTATAAACCAAAGAAACAAAACATTGTTGCAAATGGACTTGCTAATAGCTGCTTGTATATTAAAAGATGGGGTCCTTCAAAGACAAAATGTGTTATTTTTTGGTCAAGTAGGATAGGTAACAAGGATATTTTGGAAAAGGAAAAAATTTTGGACTAAGGAAAAAAGGATTTTTAACTAGGACTTTCTTAGTGGTTTTTTGTTTGAAGGAACAAGTATAATTTTAGAAAAAGGGAAAGTTGAACCAATGAGACAAAAGTTATTCAAATGGACTTGTTAACAACTACTTTTTGAAATAAAAAAGATGGGATTCTTCTAATATGAGGGATTTATGAGCAAATAGTTTCTCAAAGGAAAAAGAAACTTTGAGAAAGACAAAAAAATTATCTCTTTAGCAATAGGATTTGATAATAACCATAGAATTGTGTATGTTTTACAAATGTTTTTCAGGGGTATTGAGCATAGATAAGACAATTCAAACACATGCTTTATCCCTAAGGTCAATTTTTTTGGTTGAAATATGTTATTCAATGGCCCACAACTTGGTGTTAAATGATTCTCGTGCAATATGTCCCTCTTTTCAAAGAGGTGAGTTTATACAAGATTCGATTGACAAACAATACACATCAAAGAATCTTCAAGGCATGACAAATAAATGTTCCCATTCTGTGGGAACAATGACCCTTTGAGATGAAACCCAAGCAGCCTCATGCCTCTACCAGGGGAGCACAATGGTGAGTAATATTGAGGGATGATATTTCCCTTGTACTGTAAATGAACATACCATGGATAAAATCGGGAAACTTTGACTAAGGGGGTTGTAAATGAGTTTGTGGTGTCTCACCAAATAGTTGTTACATATGTGATCCACTTAAGAATTTATTCCAGACATGTTGAAATCATGGGAAAGTTTTCCCACCTTAGGCTACCCCCAAAAACACACTGCTCAAACTTGGGTGATACAACAAGAAAGTTTACATTTCCCCTCATTTATATACTAACTAGACTTTTTACTAGTTTCAACTTCTCACCAAAGGGGAAATGCTTCCCAGAGGTGGATTAACTCACTAGAAGCACTCCTAGGTTGTTATAGCTGATCTTGCTAACAACTTTTGGTACATACGTCACATATTTTAAGGTCTTAAGTTGCAAGAAATAGAGAAGACAAAAACGTGCTTAAGGGCACAATCTCATAACATGCAAGGCACTTGGTTCATTTCTATTTGGATGCTTTAGTTTATCCTAACAAATTAGTTTTTGAAGACACACATGAGCTTAACATTCAATTTGTTCATTTCCAACTTTACAGCGGTCACCAACAAAGGGAAATCGAGTCAAAAAAAGTAAATCAATCAAGAAAGCTTTAAAAAGGAGGAAATAAAGGAAAGTTTATCTTTAAGGCATTCAAGATTTGATGGATTTATTTTAAGCCCCAAAATTTAACTGTTTATACATAATGTTGATTGCATCAGTTCAATTTAAAGAACTTTTCATTCAACAGTGGATTATTTAGTTAAGCTATTCAAGCATTTCCAGTTTAAAAAATGCCCTAAAGACTTAGCCATTCATTCCATGAAAAACCAATATTTGTTCAATTTTAATCCTTGAAACACAGTTATTGTGACAAAAACCTACAAGAAACCAATTAGTGTTTTGCTTCAAAAAATACATGGAATAGAGAAATGTCAAAATTTACTAAGTCAAAGTTGCAAATCCACAGGTTTAGGTAGCAATTCTATAGGCACAAGAACATGTCAATGGTTGTAGGATTGATGTACAGGGACTAGTGAAAAGTGTAGGAAAAGTAGGTCGCGAGATAAAATGGCATAGAGCAATCCCACAAAAAGGTGATCCCACGGGTTCTTGGAGGAGCATTCCCGTGAAAAGGTGTGTTGGTAAGTTTGACTAATAATAGAAAAAGTGGGTTTTTAAGGGTTGACTAATAGGTTGACACGTTCTCACTAGTATTTTTTTGTGATCCCACTGGCAAAGACTAATGTTCCCATGGGGATAAGGTTGGCGGGGATGTGGGGGCTATTTTTGTGACACATGGTGATGAGGGTTTGAGGCAAAGGGTAATCTTGCTTCTGTGGGTTTGCATCCTTGTTGGTGTATGGATTCAATCCTGTTGTTGCAGGTTTGTGTTCTTGGGATGGTGGGATTGCGAACAAAGTGGGTTTTGAAGTGTTCTAAAGAAAAAATTGACTATATGGATAGGAGCATGATTTCCAATGAGATACCTATATACCTGCAAAAATATTAGCAAACCACCTGCACACACCCTCAAGCACAAAACATCATTTTAGTTAGTTTAGCATAAAAGATTAAAAAACATGATTATAGTGAACCAAATGTGGGGTCCCACTAGGTGTGCCAAAATGTATCACCTAATCTAGTTAGTGTAAAAGGAATACTAATACTAATAAGAACATTTCCACAACTAAACAAGCTAACACTTAACATCGGACCAAAGAAGACAATACAAAGGAAAGTAGACCAAAGATGGTAAACTCCTCAAGTGCTTCTCATGATGAAAAAGCTATGTCTTTCATGAGAGGGGATGTATGCTCATAGTGTGCTCAAGCCTCAAGTGAATGGGTGATTATCAAATGTGTGTGTGGATGGGGTTTTCAACAATGGAGGTATGGAGGGGTTTTAGCACGATGATGGTATTTTGGTAGTTTTTAGGCTCTCAAAATAGCATTATAACTTTGCAAAAGAAGTGGATGATCTTTGTCAAGGGAGAGAGTATAATTTATAGGCCAAGGGGTACTGAAATGGATGGTCAAGATGCAAGGATGGAAGGATGGTGATGGAGGGCTGAGATGTACTTTGTTGGCTTCTGATTTAATAGAGTTTGAATAAACAAGTATGCAAGGCAAGAATGCATCTATGGGCATCTATCTCCAATAATGGACACAATTCACCAAGAACCTAAGACAACTATAAGGCTAGACCCTTCTTCTACTTCAGGCTTTTCAAAACCTAAGTGAGTGAACCTCTTAAGATCTAATTATGTGACTAGTGCAATAAGCATAATCAAGATTTAGAACAATAGATGAAACACCTAAATCTTCTATACTTAACCAAGAAATCACAAGAATGAAATAGCTAATAACATGACTCATGAAATTGGTAAGCTAAGTGAGGGTTAGACTTTGAATAGCTTTCAACATAAAAGGGAAAAACATTTGATTAATAATGTTGAGTTCAGCGAAGCCCAAAATATTTAGTAGTAAGAATGAATTGATCCTATAATTGGTCAGTGTCTAATCCATTGGGCAATTCTATGAATCAAATACACACATATAGATACTTGAGACATATTCATATATTTAGATATCTAACCTATCCATTCACCTTGTAAATAGACATCTATCTTCATAAGAATTCTCACTACTTACTAAATATTCTCCTAATGAAACCTACAAGCCTATCAAGGTAAATAAGCATTTACCTAGTGCTTTGTTCCAATAGCAAACTTATCCAAACATACAACCTTAAGGGATTGCAAATGAGTTTAAGCTCTTTGTTCTTGAACAAAAAACATTGTAGATAAAAAAGGAAGGACACAAGAATTAGAATGAAACTAAAGATATTTCTGGTCAACAATATTCATTTCCTTGAAATTATACATTCATATGCCTGAAATTAAAACATAGAAATGCCTAACAAATTAGAACTAGCTATATTATCTTCACTACTATTCATACAAGAGAAATTGCTGAAGAAAATGTGGTTACAAAAATGAAAACACATCAAAAATGGAACCATTGGTCTTATAGATCTAACAAAACTCAAGATTGGAACCCCTATGGTATCACAATAGTGAGTCCTTTTTTTCTTTCAAAACTAGAACCCCTACAATGGAGAAAGAAAGAGAAAGATATAGGAGGAAGTGAATTCTTGGATCTAATCTAAAGATGACATGTGTCCGCTTGAAATTCCATCTCCTAGCAGTGAAAAGAATCTCTCTATAACTACATATCAAATCTTCAATCATTTTGGCCTCCAAAAACAAGAAATATCTAAAATATTTGATTGAAAGAACATAACTAATTTGATGCCAAACTTGAAACCAAGGTAAAGGTAAAAATCAGTTAAATATGACCTCTAGAAGCCAAGAAGACCTTTTAGAATTGATTTTCTTCACATTTAAACTTCAACAAGACTTCATATCTGGCTCCTAACAAACTTTGATGCACAATGAAATTGTTTTCCTATTCTACTGATAATGCTAGAAAAACATAAATCTTATTATAGGGTATGTGCAGGATCTTGGTGTGCCAAAAAGTGGCGATCTAAAAAATATGTAGTTTTGAAATGCCTCAAAGAATTTCAAAATCTATTCCCACTTTTTTCCCACCCGTCCTGATAATAACTGAAAACAATTAATACCTTTATAATTCCTACTATATCTTTCAATACCAACCTTATATGGCCATCTTTAAAACATCCTGAAAATGTGTTTTTGGCATGTTCTTATGTGTTTTTTACTTCGAGCATGTAGCTGACGACTTTTTTTTTACCAAAATTTGATGTAATGAAAAGGGTTTCTTAAGAATGTTCTTAGCTTTTCATAAATGTAAGTTTTGTCAAATTACAAGTTTAGTAAGTAATTATTACTTATTTTCTAATGGAGTTAGCTACAAAGTGCTAATTGACATACTGGTTGAAAAATAGCTATAACTTTCAAACCGTATAAGATTTGTGAAATCCAAAAGATGCATCACATTCTATGCTTTGACTAGTATAAGAAAAAAAAAAAAAAAAAAACTTAATTTTGATTTTTTTTGAACTAGTTAAGGTGGTCAGACACGGGAGTTTTTTAATTCTGAAAATAGTATAGTAGAAAATTCATAATTAATTATTTATTTGGAATAAAAATTGCCAAAAATATGCATCACATCCACGCATGAGTCTAATTTTTATATCTAAAATTATATTTTAAAAAATTATCATTTGATTATGATTAAGGTGGTCAGACATACACCTACTTTTTATTTTTGAACTGAAATTTTTGTAGTACTGCATTAAATCAAAACTTTTGAGAAATCAAATAATTTTTTCTCCAGATAAGGACTTGTAGTTTAGAAACTAGATTCAATTTCTTATAGATTATTTTCTTACAAATTTTTGATATAAAGTCCAGAACTACTTTTAAATTATGTGTCAAGTTGACATAACCCTGATTTGCTAGTTTTTCACTGCCACTTAAGGCCATAGTTTGGTACACCATGATCCTGCACATACCCTATAACTTGAACTAGTGAAAGCCTGTGAAAAATATGATCTCATATTTAGAAAGTACATTTCCTCCCAGTTCCAATAGTACATTAAAGTGCCTATTTTGGACAAAAATTGCTCTTGTGGTAGCCATTTGAAATTTAGGCTCCTAAGTCATGAACAGAGCTAAAAGAAAAGTTTAAATGATTATATAGTTGAAACTATATAAAAACCTTTTATTTTATTTAAATCTTTCCAATTGAAAAATCATGCATTAATTAATCCCTAAATTTGATTTTATATCATTTTCAAAATTCCCAGTCCACTGATGCCAAGTGTTGAAACTTGATTTGACAATCACCTTTTGAAATGCTTTTAATTAATTAATTGTTTTAATTCCTATAGCATTTCATAGTATCTTACTCAAGATTTCATCCTTTGAAAATCTCCTAATGACATGAGGAACACATTAATATACACTTAATATATTAATCTTTTAAATATTAATCCTTTAAATGATCTCATGACGAAGCAGTGTAACCCTCTTTGTTTTATGTATATGCTCTTACAAATTTTGTAAGAGTGTAAAGCCTTCATCCTCAACCTCCCACTCCTACGACCTCAATGTAACATCATAGGCCTCTTAATTTCATCTTTTGACCTGATGATGGGCCTTCAGAATGCACCACATGTCCTCCACCTCTTTGGTATTTGACATAGTCAAAATATGTTGACTTTGGTGGCCAGATGGGCCCCTCCATGCAAGCAGTGGCTTCCATAAGATGTGTGTCTTTAAGACACTACAACATTCCACATTTAGGCTTTTGAAATTTTTTAAAAGCTAAATCCCAATCAATGTGGGATATTGGCAGTAAATCCTTCTTCTATACTCTTGCCTTGGATGCAGGTGTGCCTACTTTGTTTTACTTCCTACCATCATGAAAAGCCTATGCTCTTCCTTTGGTGTGGAGTGTGGCTCAAAATGTGGGTCTCCCTTTATACAATGGCTTCCTTATTCCTTTTTATGGATGCTTTTTTTGTGGGATGCAACTCTCATGGACGTTATGGGAGATCCCCCTTTCTTGACATAAAGTTCTTTATTTTTTACATATGTTGGTTGGCCTCCTCACAACTCTTAATGCCACCATCAAATTATAGGGGATTCTACTATTGCCTTACTCTAAGCCTCTCCTTTAAATTTCCTCTTATCTTCCTTGCACACCCTATGGCTCTCCTAAACTTGGACGTGAGGTTCTATCTTTGCATAGGTGAGTCCTGCCCCATATTCCTCCTATCGTGCCATGGAGATCTTCTGATGTTACATTATCCTCCTTCAATGCCATGGGTGGCTTGTGTCCCTTCAAATAGTTGTAGCTTCTCCATATCCAACACTTTTTTTTTCCTTGTATCCAGACATGAATATGAATTTGGAAACAAATATTGGAAAGTAAGGAACTGACATATTTTGCACTACCATCTGTGTCACCTATACATGAAATCAAAATATCTCAAAATGCAATAATGTGAGTAGCATGAAGAAAAACCAATTTTTTTTTATCCAAGATAGTCTTGGCTCAATGGTTTTGTGAAGGAATGGCACTCTTGGAAATAAACAAGCATCCTATGTAGCTTGTAAAATAAAAAGGTTTCCACTTTAAGACAAAGTCCTCCTTAAAACTATAGTTCATATAGATGAATCACAACAATAATATTCTTTCATCTCTAGTGTGTATGTGATCCAGTATGCCATTTAATCTTGAGGAAAATACATTTTCACACAAAAAAAATAATAATTACAAACATTATAATTCTTCTATGAAATTTTTTAAAACATACTAATTCTCTGTTCCACATACTTGCACCTTGTTAAACCTTGTCTCATGAAAAATTCTTAGTCAAAAGATAATGACTATCAAAGTTTCCCTCTTAGAACTGCCTGTAAGAAAATATGTTAGAAAACTTTAAATCACTTTCAGATTTGGCTTGGAAAATTGGGTACACTGACACTTGGGAAAACAAAAACTATGGCATTGATTATATGTTATGAGGAAAATAAAAATCTTGGATTTGGGCTCATGACAAATAACTAGATGCATTTTTTGAATGGTCAAAGTGAGCTACTCAGAATTTGCAGATTAGAAACACTAACAAAAAAGTGATTTTTGCAAATGGAATGGACCTGGGAAAGCATGCAAACAGATTCATCAAGACTTGAAAGTTGGGACACTTAGAGTATTTTTAGAGTAAAAAATAGTGATACAATCCATTCAACCTCACCTATTACTGATTTCAAGCTATGACATCACAAACAGGGGTATTGATCAATCTGCATTTCATGACACTAGTTAAACTTTATAAATTGCAAATGGAATCATGTTTGAAAACTAATCAAATAGATTCATCATAAGCTCAAATCAGGAAGATATGAATTCTCTAATCCCTAGAGTATGATGCAAACAAAATTTTCTTATTTGGATTAACTAGTCAAAATTTATGATAGGTCAAACAAGGCCTTCCAGAATTTTGCACAATTTGCAAATGTATGAAAACAATAAACTATCAACTTTGAAGGGTTTGAAACCTAATCAAACAGACTCAAAATGAATTGAAACTTGGAACGTATGTTCCTTGATATTCATATTACTATCCCTAAAGTGATGGGTCATCGAACATTTCTGGGTTAAAGATATTCAAAGGCAAATTGGGCTTCCTATCATTGTTTGACACTTGGGAAAAAATGCAGATTTAGAAATTGCTCAAAATAGGACTTCACAAAATGGCTCAGAATGACAATTTATCTTGATGAAACACATAGAGACACTAAATACATGGTGTTAGAAACATTAAACACCTCATGGGCCTCAAATTAATGGTTAGGTACATATGCATCAAAAAGCATTTAAGGGCTCAATTTTCTCAATGGTACTCAAAATTAGTGCTTCGATTTTGAGTCCCGACACACTCAAAGAGGAGCACAAGGATTGTTCTTGTTTAAAGCTAGTAGGGAAGTGACAATTTTCACAAGGAGGATGAGTTTGAGAGGATAGGATAAGGGTTGGTCAAGGGAATAATGAGGGAGGTTGAGTATGTAAGAGGGATGTAAGAGTCATTAATGGCATGTAAGAGCCATTAATGCTCTTGGATGGGAATGGAAGAGGATAAAGGGGATATTTTGAATTTGGAAAGTTCTTACCCTTGCTTAAATTTTTGTACATGTTTAGGAGGGGAATTAGGATTTTCTTAGAAAGGGGTTAGGGGGGCAAGTGGCTTAGCTTTGATGGGATGGGTTTGTTATGTGGCTAAGTGCGGTTAGTATGGGTGAATGGGATGGATTAGGAGTAAAGGTTGGTCATAGGGATGTTTTATGGGTTTAGATATTTTATTAAATGATTTATTTAATATAAGGAGGGTATGGAATGAAATTAAATATATTTGAGAATTTATTTAATGTAATAGAGGAGTAGGGTTTTAATTGATAACTTGATTTTGGGTTATCATTTGATTTTATCAATTGGACTATAGCTAATTAATTTAATTAATTAATTGGAGGATGAAAAATAACTAATTTAATAATAAATATTCAATTAGTAATGTCTTAAGAGATGACAAAATACAATTTCCTAATGATGCAATCAGATTTAGGTGCCTACACATACATACATACAAATCCTCCACAAAAATAATGTAGAGCAAGAAAAATGGATAGAGTTCACGAGAAATTTTACAAAAATATGTCATAGTAGATATTTTATGAAAGAAACAAGCAATAACCTAGTTAAATGGGTCTAGATGTTGATTATCTCAGTTGAAATATATGTATATTTAACCAGTTATGATATTTACATAGAATAATGACTTTGTTCTTCAACTCTTTATACTCAACTCTTCATTGAAGTTATTATTCCAGTAGTGAGAATAGCTCCAGTTTTTCATAACATTATAGAGCATATAGTGATTTCTAAATAATAGTAGTAGTAGATACTTGGGATATAGAGATCACAAGGGAATGATAATGAATTCCTAGATCTCCACATGATAAATACACACACACACACACACACACACACACACATACATATAGAGAGAGAGAGAGATTTACACACACACAGACATATATATACACACACACATACATACATACATACATATATACATACATACATATATACATAGAAATATATACATACATACATATACATGCATGTATGTATGTATATATATAGAGAGATCTTTTTTAAGGTGCTTATTACATATTAGCTATACAATAGAAAAATTGATCCATCTGCATACATATTCCATAATCCAAATAATAAAATAATAAAACTCATTCAATTCGTGCTAAGCTACTTAGCTCCAGATCCTACATAAAAATAATGTTGATTGTCCATTTTATTGTACCTAATCTGATGACAATTCTACAAGAATTTGTAATAAATCCAACTAATTAGAAACTAGACCAAATTAACAGCAATATAAATAGATATTTGGGATTCTCACAGGGAGAGCATGTCAATACAATTCAAAACCTAAAAAATTTAAATCAAGTCATTTATTTGTAATTATTTTAAGCTTTTAATAAGACAGACATACAATACAAGGTTTGTAAGATCCAAACATTTTAGTTAAATTTACTGCCAAACATAGAACAAATAATAACATGGTCCACTAAGTGTCCCAAAATGTTCCTAATTGGTAATACCATGTCTTAATTTGGCGAGTTACCTTTTCCCTTTCCCTATATCCTGTAATGTGTTTATTCAATAGCTTCCTTTTACATTTAGCCTTTCAATGACTACTACTCCCCATTTAGAAAACAATATTGGGCACCTAGTCATACATTATAGAACCTTATTCAATTGTATGGCCCCCAAGAAATCATTTATCTCCAAATCTGTGAAAATGACCCCCAAAAAATGTGATTGGTGGGTCTAGAGCGACAAAGAATATTTTGGAAAAAGCATGCCAGTATTTTAGGTACCTGATCCCATATCGAGTATCTGATCCCATATTGGATACCCGATATGATATTGGGTACCTGGAATGGATACTCAAATTTTGGGGGGAAGTCAAAATTTGGAAAGTGTTGGCAATGTGAACAAATTTATACAAATTTTATTATATATTACTATTTTATTAAATATAATATTTATATATATAATTATTATTATTAAATATAATATAGTAATATATATGATTATTATGAATATTATTATTACTATGATTTTTACTATTATTATTATTGAATATAATATAGTAATATATATTATTATGATTATTATTATTATATTTAATACGATATTATATATGATTATTATATTATATATTATTACCTATATATATATATATATATATATATATATATATATATATATATATATATATATATATATATATATATATATAGATGATCATTATATTACATTATTATGATTTTTACTATTATTATTTAGTAGATGAAAGAGAATTGATATTTAGGAAAAGCATTCTAAATTTAAAAAATTGTGTCGTTGAATTTGAAACCAGGTTACCATTGGAAATACTCCATTTTTTAACAATTATATATGGGCATTGATGACAAGTCCAATGAACAAGAATTTCAATGTGAATTTCATGATAACATGTCCCTAGGGGCCCTAAGACCTCTAAGGACCTATTTGGTTGTTTCAAATGCATCGAAAGGGGTCATATGATAACCTATGACCCCTTTTAATGCATTTCATGACAACATATGTCGCTAGGGGCCCTAGGACCCCTACGGACCCATTTGGTTGGTTTGAATGTGTTGAAAGGGGTCATAGGATAAAATATGACCCCTTTCAACACATTTCATGACAAAATATGCCCCTAAGGGCCCTACGATGCCTAGGGACTGATTTGGTTGGTTCAAATGTGTTGAAAGGGGTCATAGGTTAACCTATGGCCTCTTTTAATGTATTTCATCACAACATATGTTCCTACGGGCCCTAGGACCACTAGTGACCTATTTGGTTTTTTCAAATGTGTCCAAAGGGGTCATAAGATAACCTATGACCCCTTTCAATGCATTTCATGACAACATATGTCCTTAGGGGTCCTAAGACCCCTAGAGACCCATTCGGTTGGTTTGAATGCATCGAAAGGGGTCATACGATAACCTATGACCCCTTTCGATGCATTTCATGAAAATATATATCCATAGGGGCCCAAGGACCCATAGGAAACCATTCGATTCGTTTGAATGTGTTGAAAGGGGTCATAGGTTAACCTATGACCACTTTTAACGCATTTCATGACAACATATGTATCTAGGGGTCAGAGGACCCCTAGGGACCCATTTAGTTGGTTTGAATGTGTCAAAAGGGGTCATACAATAACCTATGACCAATTTCGATGCATTTCATGACAACATGTCCCTAGGGGTCTCAGGAACCATTTTGTTGGTTTGAATGTGTCGACAGGGGGTCATAGTTTAGCCTATGACCCCTTTCAACCCATTTCATGACAAGATATATCCCTCGGGGCCCTAGGTCCCCCAGGGACTCATTATGTTGGTTTGAATGCAATGAAAGGTGTCATAGGTTAACCTATGACCACTTTCAATGCATTTCATGACAACATATGTATCTAGGGGTTGTAGGACCCCTAGGGGCCTATTTGATTGGTTTGAATGTGTCAAAAGGGACCATAGGTTGACCTATGACCCCTTTCAATGCATTTCATGCCAACATATGTCTTTAGGGGCCATAGAATGCCTAGGGACCTATTTGGTTGTTTCGAATACATCAAAAGAGGTCATATGATAACCTATGACCCCTTTCAACACATTTCATGACAAAATATATCCCTAAGGCCCCTAAGACTCCTACAGACCTATTTTGATTGGTTCAAATGCATCAAAATGGGTGGTAGGTTAACCTATGACCTATTTCAATGCATTTCATGACAACATATGTCCCTAGGGGCCCTAGGACCCTTAGGGAATCATTTCATTGATTCGAATGTGTTGAAAGGGGTCATACGTTAACCTATGATCCCTTTCAACACATTTCATGACAATATATGTTCCTAGGGGCCCTAGGACCCCTACAGACCCATTTGGTTGGTACAAATGTGTAGAAAGTCATCATAGATTAACCTATGACACCTTTTGATGCATTTCATGTCAACAAATGTCTTATTTGGTTGGTTCAAATACATCGAAAGGGGTCACATGTTAACCTATGACACCTTTCAATGAATTTACTGATAATATATGTCACAGGTGGCCTTAGGACCCCTAGGGACCTATTTGATTGATTTGAATGCATAGAAAGGGGTAATCCAATAACTTCTAACCCCTTTTGATGCTTTTCATAATAACATATGTCCCTAGGGGACCTAGGACCCCTACGGTTGTCATAGTGGGTCATAGGTTAACATATGACCCATTTTGATGCATTTCATGACAACATATATCCCTAGGTGTTGCAGGCCCCCTAGATACTTATTTGGTTGCTTTGAATGCATTATACAGGTCATACGTTAATCTATTACCACTTTAGATGCATTTCATGACAACATGTCTCTAGAGGTCCATATGGACCAATTTGGCTGGTTCAAATAGATCAAAAGGGGTCATAGATTATTTTGATGCATTTAATGACAATACATGTTCCTAGGGGCTTTAGAACTATGTTAAAAGGGGTCATAACTTAACTTATGGCCCGTTTCAATGGATTTCATGACAAAAAATATCCCTAGGGTTTATAGGACCCCTAGGGACCTATTTGGTTTTTTTGAATTCATTGAAAGGGGTAATATGATAACTTATGACCCCTTGCAACAAATTTCATGACAACATATGTCCACAAGGGTCCTAGGACCCCTACAGAACCATTGGGTTGGTTTGAATGTCTAGAAATAGGTCATACAATAACCTATAACCCCTTTTGATGAATTTCATAACCAAATATGTCCCTAAGGGTCTTAGAACCCCTAGGTACACATTTGTTTGGTTTGAATGCCTCAAAAGGGATCATAGGTTAACCTATGACACCTTTCGACATATTTCTTGACAACATATGTCTCTAAGGGTCCTAGGATCCTTAGGGACCCACTCAGTTGGTTCTAAAGCATCAAAAGGGGTTATAAAATAACCTAAAACCAATTTCAATGCATTTCTTTACAACATATGTCCCTATGGGCCCTAGCACCCCTATGGACCCATTTGGTTAGTTTGAATGTGCCAAAAGGTGACTCCTTTTGGCACAGTTCATGACAACATATGTCCCTAGAGACCCTAAGACCCTTAGAAACCCATTTGGTTTGTTTCAATGCATCAAAAGGGGTCATAGGTTAACATATGACCCTTTTGGACACATTTCATGACAACATATGTTTATAGGGGCTCTAGGGCCCTTAGGGACCCATTCAGCTAGTTTGAATGTGTCAAAAGGGGTCATAGGTTAACCTTTGACCCCTTTCGATGTATTTCATGACAACATATGTCCCTAAGGACCCTATGAACCTAACAAACCCATTTGGTTGGTACAAATGCATTGAAAGGGGTCATAGATTAACCTATAGATCCTTTTGACACATTTGATGACAACATATCTCCCTAGGGGGCCTAGGACCCTTAGGGACCTATTTGGTTGTATCGAATATGTTGAAAGGGGTTACAAGTTAAACTATGACACCTTTTGATGCACTTAATGACAACATATGTCCCGAGGGGCCCTAGGACCCCTAAGGTCCTATTTGGTTGGTTTGAAAGCTCTAAAGGAGTCATACAATAACCTACGACCCCTTTTGATGGCTTTCATAACAACATATGTTCGTAGGGGCCCTAGAAGCCCTACAGACCAATTTGGTTGGTTTGAATGGGTCAACCATTTCATGACAACATATGTCCCTAGGGGCCCTAGAACTATGTCAAAATGGATCATAACTTAACGTATGACCCCCTTCAAGGCATTTCATGACAACATATATCCCTAGGACTCCTAGGAACCCTAGGGATGCATTTGGTCTTTTCAAATTTGTCAAAAGGGGTAATATGATAGCCTATGACCCCTTTTGATGTATTTCACAATAACATATGTCTACAGGGGTCCTAAGACCCCTAGGGAACCATTTTCTTGGTTAGAATGCATAGAAATGGGTCATATGATAACGTATTACCCCTTTTGACACATTTCATAAAAACATATGTACCTAGGGGTCCTATGACCCCTAGGTATACATTTGGTTGTTTCAAATGCCTCGAAAGGGGTCATAGGTTAACCTATGACACCTTTCCACATATTTCTTGACAACATATGTCCTTGAGGGTCCTAGGACCCCTAAGGACCCATTTGATTGGTTCTAAAGCATCAAAAAGAGTTATATGATAACTTAAAACCATTTTCAACACATTTCATCCTAACATATGTCCTTAAGCGCCCTAGGACCCCTATGGACCCATTTGGTTGGTTTGAGTGTGCCAAAAGAGGTCATAGACTAACCTATGAGCCCTTTCAACACATTTGATTACAACATATAACCCTAAGGGCCCTACAACCCCTAGGGACCCATTTCATTTGTCTAGTGGCTCTAGGATCCATAGGGATCCATTTGATTGGTTTGAATGTGTCAAAAGGGGTAATAGGTTAGCCTATGACTCTTTTTAATGCTTTTCATGACATCATATGTCTTTAGGGACCCTAGATCACATAAAGGTCTAGTTGGTTGACTCGAATGTGTCGAAAGGGGTCATGGGTTAACCGATGATCCCTTTCAATACATTTCATTACAACATATGTCCCTAGTAGCCCTAGAACCCCTAGCGGCCTATTTCATTGATTTGAGTGTGTTGAAAGGATCCATAGGTTAACCTATGACCCCTTTCAATGTATTTCATTGCAACATATGTCCTTAAGGGCCCTAGGACCTCTAAGGACCAATTTGGTTGTTTCAAATGCATCAAAAGGGGTCATACAATAACCTATGACCCATTTCAATCCATTTCATGACATCACACATCCCTAAGGCTCTTAGAACTCCTAGGGACCTATTTGGTTGGTTCAAATGTGTTGAAATGGGTTGTAGGTTAACCTATGACCCCTTTCGATGCATTTCATGACAAAATATGTTGCTAGAAGCCCTAGGACCACTATGGACCCATTTGGTTGGTACAAATGCATTGAAACGGGCCATACATTAACCTATGACTCATTTTGATGCATTTCATGACAACATATGTCCTTCAAGGTCCTAAGACCCCTATGGACATATTTGGTTGGTTTGAATACATCAAAAAGGCTCACAGGTTAACCTATGACATGTTTTAATGTATTTCATGACAACATATGTCCCAAGGGGCCTTAGGACCCATAGGGACCTATTTGAGTTGTTTGAATGCATGGAAAGGGGTTAAGCAGTCACCTAAGACCCCTTCTAATATTTTTCATAAGAGCATATCTCCATAGGGGCCATAAGACCCCTACAGATGTTGAAAGGGGTCATAGGTTTCAATGCCTTTCGCAACAACATATATCCCTAGGTGCCCTAGGACCCTTTGGGACCTATTTTGTTGGTTTGAATGTGTTAAAAGGGGTCATATGTTAATCTATGACCCCTTTAGATGCATTTCATAACAACATATGTCCCTAGGACTTCCTACGGTCCCATTTGGTTGGTTTGAATGGGTCACAAGGGGTCATAGGTTAACCTATGACAACTTTTGAAGCATTTCATGAAAACATATGTCCCTAGGGACTCTAAGACTGTGTTGAAAGGGGTAAAAGGCTAACCTATGAACCCTTTCAACAGATTTCATGACAACATATGTCCCTATGGGTCCTAGGACCCTTACAGACCTATTTTATTTTTTTGAATTCATCGAAAGCGATAATATGATAACTTATGACCCCTATTGATGCATTTCACGACAACATATGTCTACAGGGGTCCGAGGACCCCTAGAGAACCATTTGGTTGGTTTGAATGCATAGAAATGGGTCATACAATAACCTATTATCTCTTTTTACACATTTCATAACAACATATGTCCCTAGGGATCTTAGGACCCCTAGGTACACATTGGGTTGGTTTGAATGCCTTGAAAGGGGTCATATGTTAACCTATGACACCTTTTGACATATTTCATGACAACATATGTCCCTAAGGGTCCTACAACCACTAAGAACCCATTTGGTTGGTTTGAAAGCATCAAAAGGTGCTATACAATAACCTAAGACCACTTTCAATGCATTTTATTACATGTCCCTAGGGGCCCTAGTACCCCTATGGACCCATTTGGCATGTTTGAATGTGCCCAAAGAGTTAGCCTATGACCCCTTTCAACACATTTCATAACAACATATGCTCCTACGGGCCCTATAACCCTTAGGGAACCGTTTGGTTTGTTCAAATGCATTGAAAGGGGTCATAGATTAACCTATGACCCCTTTTGACACATCATTACAACGTATGTCCCTAGGGGCGCTAGGACCCCTAGGGACCCTTTCAGCTAGTTTGAATCCATTGAAAGGGGTCATAGGTTAAACTATAACCCATTTCAATGTATTTCATGACAACAAATATCCCTATGGGCCCTAGGATGCCTAATGCCCATTCTATTGGTTCGAATGTGTCGAAAGGAATCATAGGTTAACCTATGACCACTTTTGATGCATTTAATGACAACATATGTCCTTGTGGGCTATAGGACCCCTAGGGACCCATTTTGATGGTTCAAATGCAACAAAAGGGGTCATTAGTTAATCTATGACCTCTTTCGATACATTTGATGAAAACATGTCTCTAGAGGATCTAAGACCCCTACAAATCCATTTGGTTGGTTCTAATATGTTGAAAGGGGTCATAGGTTAACATATGACCCCTATGATCCATTTCTATGCATTTCATGATAATATAAGTTCTTTGGGGGCCTAAGGCCCCTAGGGACCTATTTAGTTAGTTTCAATGCATCGAAAGAGGTCATAGGTTAACCTATGACCCCTTTTAACAGACTTCATGACAACATATGTCCCTAGGGGCCCTAGGACCCCTAGATACCTATTTGGTTGGTTCAAATACATTGAAAGGGGTGATACGATAACCTATGACCCCTTTTGACACATTTCATGACAACATATGTCCCTAGGGATCTAGGACCCCTAGGGACATCAAAAGGGGTCATAGGTTAAGCGATGAACCCTCTAGATGCATTTCATGACCGCATATGTCCCTAAAGGCCCTAGGACTCCTAGGGACCTATTTAGTTGGTTCAAATGCATTGAAAGGAGTCATAGGTTAACCTATGACCCCTTCTGATGCATTTCATGACAACATATGTCCCCAAAGGCCTTAAGACCCCTTGGGACTAATTTAGTTGGTTGAAATGCATCAAAAGGGGTTATAGGTTAAGCTATGATACCCTTTGATGCATCTCATGACAACATATGTCCCTAGGGACTCTAGGACTGCTAGGAACCCATTTGGTTAACCTATGACCCATTTCAAAATATTTCATGACAACATATGTCTTTAATGGGCTTAGGATGACTAGGGACCGATTTGGTTGGTTCGAGTGCATCAAAAGGGGTCATACAATAATATGACAGCTTTCAATACATTTCATTACAACATATGTCCCCAAGGGGCCCTAGGACCCCTAGGGACCTATTTGGTTGGCTTGAATGCGTCAAAAGGTGTCGTACAATAACTTATGACCACTTTCAATGTATTTCATGACAACATATGTCTCTAGGGGTCCTAAGACCCATAGGGACCTATTTGGGTATTAAAAATTTGTCGAAAGGGTTCATATGATAACCGATGACCACTTTCAATATATTTTATAGCAACATATGTCCCTAGGGGTTTTAGAAGCCCTAGGTACCCATTTGGCTAGTTCAAATGTGTTGAAAGGGGTCATAGGTTAACATATGATTCTTTTTGACGTATTTCATGAGAGCATATGTCCCTAAGGGTCTGAGGATGCCTAGGGTCCCATATGGTTGGTTCAAATGCAATGAAAGGGGTCATACAATAACCTATAACTCCTTTCGATGCAATTAATCACAACATGTCCTTAGGGGTCCTAGGACCCTTAGGGACCTTTTCGGTTGGCTTGAATGCATCAAAAGGGGTCATAAAATAACCTATGACCCTTTTCGAAGCATTTCATGACAACATATGCCCATAGTGATCTTAAGACCCCTAGGTACCTATTTGGTTCATTCGAATGCGTTGAAAGGGGTCATAGGTTAACCTATGACCATTTTTGACATATTCATGACAACATATGTAAATAAGGGTCCTAGGATGCCTAGGGACACATTTGGTTGTTTCCAATACAATAAAAAGGGTCTACAATAACCTATGACCCCTTTTGACACATTTCATGGCAACATATATCCCTACGAGACCCTAGGACCCCTATGGACAAATTTGGTTGGCATGAATGCATCGAAAGGGGTTGTATGGTAACCTATGACTATTTTCGAAGAATCTCATTAGAACATATGTCCCTAGGGGTCTTAGGATTCCTAGGTACCCATTTTGTTTGTTTGAATGCATCAAAATTTGTCAGAGGTTAACCTAAGACACTTTTTGACACATTTTATGACAACATATGTCCCTAGGATCCCTAGGACCCCTATATACCTATTTTATTGATTTGAAAGGGTTCATAGGTCAACTTGTGACCACTTTTGACATATTTCATTGCAACATATGTCTATAGGGGCCCTAGGACCCCTAATTCTTGTTAGTTCATTCAAATGTATTGAAAGGGTAATAGGTTAATCTATCACCCATTTCGATGCATTTGGATGAACCAAACGAGTTCTTAGGGGTCAATATATGTCCCTAGGGGCCCTAGGATGCCTAAGGACCCATTTGGTTTGTTTGAATGCATCAAAAAGGGGTCATAGGTTTCGATGCATTCAAACCAACCAAAGGTTAACCTATGACCCATTTTGATGCGTTCAAACCAACCAAATGGGTCCCTAACCTATGATCCCTTTCGATGCATTCGAACCAACCAAATGGATCTCTAAGGTTCCTAGGCTCCCTAAGGAAAACATATGTCCCTAGGGATCCTAGGACCCCTAGGGACCCATTTGGTTGATTCGAATGCATCGAAAGGGATCATCTAATAACATATGACCTCTTTCAATGCATTTCATAACAACATTTATGCCTAGGAGGCCATAGGACCCCTGGGGACCTATTTGTTTGGTTCAAATGCATCGAAACAAGTCATAGGTTAACTTAAGACCCCTTTTGACTTGTTTCATTATAACATATGTCCCTATGAGCTATAGGATGCTTAGGTACCTATTTGATTGGTTTAAATGCATTGAATGGAGTCATAGGTTAACCTATGACCCCTTTCGACACATTTCATGAAAACATAAGTCCCTTGGTGACCTAGGACCTCTACGGACCCATTTGGTTGGTTCAAATGCATTGAAAGGCATCATAGGTTAACTTAGGATCCCTTTCAACACAGGAACTCTTTGAATTGGTTTGAATGCATCAAAAGGGGTTATAGGTTATCCTATGACATCTTTCAACGCATTTCATGACAACATATGTCCCCAGGGATTCTAGGACCCATTTGGCTATTTTGAATGTGTCGAAAGAGGTTATAAGTTAACCTATGACCCCTTTCGATGCATTTCATGACAAAATATGTCCCTAAGATTCCCTTAGGGTCCCATTTGGTTGGTTCAAATGCATTGCATTGTGTCATAAAATAACTTATGACATATTTCCAAATATTTTATGACAACAAATGTCTTGAGGGGCCCTAGGAGCACTAGGGACCTATTTGGTTTTTTCAAATGCATCAAAAGGGTTCATATGATAACATATGACCCTTTTCAATAGATTTTATAACAACATATGTTTCTACGAACACTAGGACCATTAGGGACCTATTTGGTTGGTTAAAATGCTTTAAAAGGGATGATAGGTTAACCTATGATTACTTTTGATGCATTTTATTACAACATATGTCCCTCACAACCCCCAACAAACCAATTTATTTTGTTTGAATGCATCAAAAGGGTCATAGGTTAATCTATAGCCACTTTTGACATATTTCATGATAACATATGACCCAAGGAGCTAGGGACCTATTTGGTTGTTTTGAATGTCTCAAAAGGGGTCATAGATTAACCTATGACCCCTTTGACAACATATGTCCCTAGGGGCCCTAAGACCCATATGGACCTATTTATCTAGATTGAATTCATTGAATAGGGTCAGAAGTTAAGACACACTTCATGACAACATATGTCCCTAGGGGTCGTATTACCGCTAAGGGCCCATTTGGTTGGTTCAAATGTATTGAAATGGGTCATCTATTAACCTATGACCATTTTTCACACATTTAATGACAACATATATCTCTATGGGCCTAACCATTTGGTTGGTTTGAATGTGTTGAAAGTGGTCATATTTTAAGCTATGACACCTTTTGATGCATTTCATGAGAACATATGTCCCTAGAGGCACTAACATCCCTAGGGATCTATTTGGTTGGTTCAAATGCATGAAAAGGGGTAATACAAAAATTTGACCCATTTTGACACATTTTATGATAACATATGTCCAATTTGTTTGGGTTGAATGTGTCGAAAAGGGTCATAGGATAACCTATGACCCCTTTCGACACATTTCATGACAACATATGTCCCTAGAGGCCCTAGGACCCCTAAGGACCCATTTGGTTAGTTCGAATGCATTGAAAAGGCTCATAGGATAACCTATGACCCCTATCAACACATTTTATAACAACATATGTCCCTAAGTGGCCTAGGACCTAGGGACACATTTGGTTGGTTTGAATGCATCAAAAGAGGTCACAAGTTAACCTATGACCCCTTTCGACATATTTCATCACAATATATGTCCCTAGAAGCCCTAGGACCCCTAAAGACTCATTTGGTTAGCTTTAATATGTTGAAAGAGGTCAATGCATTTCATGACAACATATGTCCCTAGGGGTCCGATGACCCCTACGGACCCTTTTGGTTTGTTCAAATGCATTAAAAGGGGTCATAGGTTAACCTATGATCCCTTTCGATGCATTTCATGACAAATTATGTCCATAGGGGCCCTAGAAACCTTAGGAAACTATTTAGTTGGTTGAAATGCATTGAAAGGTGTGATATGTTAACCAATGACCCTTTTCGACACATTCCATGATAACATATGTCCCTACGAGCTCTAGGAGCCCTAGGGACCTATTTAATTATTTTGAATGCATCAAAAGGTGTCATACAATAATCTATCACCCCTTTCGATGTATGTTATGACAACATATGTCCCTAGGGACATATATGGTTGGTTTGAATGTACTGAATGGGGTCATATGTTAACCTATGATCCATTTCAATGAATTTAATGACAACATATGTCTCTAGGGGCCCTAGGACCCTTAGGGGCCTATTTGGTTGTAGATTAACATATGACCCCTTTCTATGTATTTCATGACAACATGTGTCATTTCATGACAACATAAGTTTGTTGGGGCCATAGCACCCCTGGAGACCTATTTGGTTAGTTTGAATGCATCGAAATGGGTCATAGATTAACCTATGACACCTTTTAATGCATTTCATTACAACATATGTCCCTAGGGGCCCTAGGACCCTTAGAGACCTATTTTGTTGGTTCAAATGCATCAAAAAGGTTCATACAATAACCTATGACCCCTTTCGATGCATTTCATGACAATATATATCCCTACACACCCTAGGACTTTTAGGAACATCAAAAGGGTCATATGTTAACCTATGACTCCGCTAGACAAATTTCATGACAATATATGTCCCTAGGGTCCCTAGAACCACTAGGGATTGATTTGGTTGGTAGGAATCTATTGAAAGGAGTTATAGGTAAACGTGTGACACCATTTGATGCATCTCATGATAACATATGTCCTAGGGAGTCTAGGACTACTAGGGACCCATTTGGTTGGTTCAAATGGATTAAAAGTGGTCATAAGTTAACCTATGACCCCTTTCATCATATTTCATGACTAAATTTGTTCCTAAGGTTTTTAGGATGCCTAGGGACCCATTTGGTTGGTTTTAATGTGTTGAAATGGGTCATACAATAGCCTATGACCACTTTTGACACATTTCATTACAACATATGCTCCTATGGGGCCCTAGGACTCCTTGGGACCTATTTTCTATGCTTGAATTTTTTGATAGGGGTCACACAATAACCTATGACCCCTTTTGATGCATTTCATGACAACATATGTCCCTAGGGTTCTATTAAATTATTTCAAATTCATTGAAAGGGGTCATATGATAAACTATAACGACTTTCTATGCATTTTATGATAACATATGTTCCTAAGGGTCTTAGGACCCCTAGGTACTCATTTGGTTGGTTTAAATCTGACAAAATGGGTTATACGATAACCTATGACCCCTTTCAACACATTTCATGACAATATATATCTCAAAGGGGCCCTAAGACCCCTATGGACCTATTTGGTTGGGTTGAATGTGTCAAAATGAGCCATACAATAACTTATGACCACTTTTGATGTATTTTATGATAACATATGTCCCTAGGGGTCCTAGGACCCATAGGGACTTATTTGGTTATTTCAAATTCATCTAAGGGGCAATATCATAACCTATGACCACTTTTTATGCATCTCATGACAACATATGTCCCTAGGGGTCTTATGACCCCTAGGCACCCATTTGATTGATTCAAATGCATCAAAAGGGGTCATAGGCTAGCCAATGACCCCTTATGACATATTTTATGACAAAATATGTCCCTATAGGTTCTAATATGCCTAGGGACACTTTTAGTTGGTTTGAATGTGCTAAAAGAGGTCATACGATAACCTGTGACCCCTTTTGGTGCATGTCATGACAACATATGTGCATCGAAAGGGGTCAAAGGTTAACCTATGACCCCTTTCAACACATTTCATTACAACATATGTCCCTAGGGGCCCTAGGACCCCTATGGACCCATTCAGTTGGTTTGAATGTGTGAAAAAGGGTTATAGGTCTTTCAACATATTTTATGACTACATATGTCCCTAAGGGTCCTAGGATGCCTAGGCATCCATTTGGTTGGTTTGAATGTGTCAAAAAGGCTCATACGACAACCTATTACCACTTTTAATGCATTTTATTACAACATATTTCCCTAAGGGGCCTTACGATCCCTTGGGACTTATGACCCTGTTTGATGCATTTCATGACAACATATGTCCCTAGGGGTCTTAGGATCCTTAGGGATCTATTTGTTTATTTAAAATTAATTGAAAGGGGTCATATGATAACCTATGACAACTTTCTACACATTTCATGACAACATATGTCACTAGGGGTCTTAGGACCCCTAGGTACTCATTTGGTTGGTTCAAGTCTGACAAAAGGGGTCATACGATAACCTATGATCCCTTTTGTCACATTTCATGACAATATATATCTCGAGGGAGCCCTAAGACCCCTATGGACCTATTTTGTTGGGTCAAATGCATCAAAAGAGGTCATACAATAACTTATGGTTGCTTTCAAATCATTTCATGACAACATATGTCCCCAGGGGTTCTAGGACCCTTCAAAACCTATTTGGTTATTTCAAATTCATCAAAATGGGTCATACAATAACCTATGACCGCTTTTGATGCATCTCATGACAACATACATCCCTAGGATTCTTATGACCCCTAGACACCCATTTGATGGGTTAGAATGCATTGAAAGGGGTCATAGGTTAACCAATGACCTCTTACGGCATATTTCAGGACAAAATATGTCCCTACAGGTCCTGAGATGTCTAGGGACCCATTTAGTTGGTTTGAATGTGCTAAAAGAGGTCATATGATGACCTATTACCCATTTTCAGATTTCATGACAACATATGTCCCTAGGGGCCCTAGGAACCCTAGAGACCCATTTGGTTTGTTCAAATGCATTGAAAGGGGGAAAAGGTTAGCCTATGACCCCTTTTGACACATTTCATAATACCATATGTCCTTAGGGGCTCTAATACCCCTATGGAAACATTCAGTTGGTGTGAATTTGTTGAAAGGGGTCATTGGTCAACTTGTGAACCATTTTAATATATCTCATTGCAACATATTTCCCTAGAGGCCCTAAGACCCCTAAGAGCCTAGTCGGTTGGTTTGAATGTATCAAAAGGGGTCATAGGCTAATCTATGACCCTTTTCAATGCATTTAATGACAATATATGTCCCTAGGGTCCCATTTAGTTGGTTCAATACGTCAAAAAGTGTCATAGGTTAACCTGTGGCCTCTTTTGATGCATTTCATGAAAACATATGTCCCTAGAGGCCTACAAGACCTAGAGACCCATTTGGTTGGTTTGAATGTGTCGAAAGGGGCCATAGGTTAACCTATAACCCCTTTTGATGCATTTCATGACAACATATGTCCCTAGGGGCCCTAAGATCCCTAGGGACCTATTTGGTTGTTTTTAATACATTGAAAGTGATCATATGATTACCTATGACCCCTTTCAATTCATTTGATGATAACACATATCCCTAAGTGTCCTTAGGACACTTAGGGACCTATTTGGTTGGTTCAAATGAATCAAAATGGGTCATAAGTTAACTTATGACCCCTTTTGATGTATTTCATGATAATATATGTCCCCATTGGTTTTAGGACCCCTAGATACCCATTTGGTGGGTTTGAATGCATTTAATGGGGCATAGGTTAACCTATGTCCCCTTTTAATGCATTTCATGAAAACACATGTCCCTAGAAGCCCTATGATGCCTATGAACCCATTTGGTTGGTTTGAATGCATTGAAATGAGTCATAGGGTAATCTATGACCCCTTTGAATGCATTTCATGACAACATATGTTGTTTGGGGCCCTAGGATCCCTAGTTACCCATTTGGTTGGTTTGAATGCATCGACAGGGGCTATCAATTAACCTATGATATCTCTCAATGCATTTAATTACAACATATGTCCCCAGGGACTCTAAGACCCCTAAGAACCCATTTGGTTCGTTTGAATGCATCAATAGAGGTTATAGGTTAACCTATGACCACTTTCAATGCACTTCATGATAAAATATGTCCTTAGGGGTCATAGGACCCTTAGGGTTCCATTTGATTGGCTCAAATGCATTGAACGATGTCATACAATAACCTATGACCTATTTCCATGCATTTCATGACAACATATATCCTTGGGGGCCTCGGGGACCTATATGGTTGTTTTGAATGCTTCAAAAGGGGTCATACTATAATCTATGACCCCTTTTAATCCATTTCATAAGAAAATATGTCCCTATGGGCCCTAGGACCATTAGAGGTCTATTTGGTTGTTTGAATGTGTTAAAAGGGATCATAAGTTAACCTATGACCCCTTTCGACACATTTCATGAAAATGTACGTCCCTAGGGACCCACTACACACCAATTTGGTTTGTTTGAATGCATGAAAAGGGGTCAGAGGTTAACCTATAACCACTTTCGATGTATTTCATGACAACATATGTCCCAAAGAGCTAGGGATCTATTTCGATGGTTCAAATGTGTCAAAAGGGGTCATAGATTAACCTATGACTTCTTTTGATGCATTTTATGATAACATATGTCCCTAGGGGCCCTAAGACCCCTAGGAACCTATTTGGTTGGTTTGAATGCGTTGATCAATGAATTTCATGACCACATATGCCCCTAGGGGCCTTAGGATCGCTAGTGGCCCATTTAGTTATTTCAAACGTGTCAAAAGGGGTCATTTGATAACTTATCACATCTCTCAATGCATTTCATAACAACATATGTCCCTTGGGGCCCTATGACCTAGAAGGATTCATTTGGATGATTTAGATGTGCTAAAAGGAGTCATAGGTTAACCTGTAACCCCTTTTGATGTACTTCAAAACAACATATATCCCTAGGGGCTCTAGTACCCCTAGGCATCAATTTCATTATTTCAATTGCATTGAAAGGGGTTATAGGTTAACCTATGACCCTTTTCAATGCATTTTATGACAACATATGTCCCTAGGTGCCTAACCATTTGGTTTTTTTGAATGTGTCGAAAGGGGTCAAAGGTTAACCTATGACCCTTTTGATGCATTTAATGACAACATATATCACTAGGTGTGTTAGGACCCCTAGGGACCCATTTGGTTATATCAAATGTGTTGAAAGTGGTCATATGATAATATATGACCCATATTGATGCATTTCATGACAATAAAGGTCCTATTTGGTTGGTTCAAATGCATCGAAAGTAGTCATATGATAATCTATGACCCCTTTCAATAGATTTTGAAATGGGTCATAGATTAACCTATGACCCTTTTACTACATTTGATGACAACATATGTCCTTAGGGGCCCTCAGACCCCTAGGGACATATTTGGTTTTTTTGAATGTGTCAAAAGGGGTCATAGATTAAGCTATGACCCCTTTCGATGCATTTCATGATAACATATGTCCCTAGGGACCCTAGAACCTCTAGGGACGTATTTGGTCGGTTCAAATGCATGGAAAGGGGTCATACAATAACTTATGACCCTTTTCACACATTTTATGACAACATATGTCCCTAGGGGCCCTAGGACCCTTAGGGACCCATTTAGTTGGTTCAAATGCATTGGAAGGGGTCATAGATTAACCTATGAACTCTTTCAATGCACTTCATAATAACATATATCACTAGGGGCCCTAGCAGCTCTAGGGACCCATTTAACCTATGACCCCTTTTGACACATTTCATGACAACATATGTCCCTAGGGCCCTAGGACCCTTAGAGACTCATTTGTTAGGCTTGAAACTATCCAAAGGGGTCATAGGTTAACCTATGACCTCTTTCGATGCATTTCATGACAACATATGTCCCTAGGGGCCCAAGAACCCCTACATACCCTTTTTGTTGGTTCGAATGCATCAAAATGGGTCATAGGTTAACTTATGACACCTTTTAATACATTTCATGACAACATATGTCGCTAGGGGCTCTAGGACCCCTAAGGACCTATTTTGTTTGTTCAAATATGTTGAAAGGATTCATAGGTTAACTTATGACCCTTTTTGGTGTATTTCATGACAACATATGTCCCTAGGGGCTCTAGGATCCCTAGGAACCTATTTGGTTGGTTTGAATGCATCGAAATGGGTCATACAATAAGCTATAACCTCTTTTGATGCACTTCATGATAATATATGTTCCTAGGGGCCCTAGGAGCCCTAGGCACATTGAAAGGGGTCATAGGTTAACCAATGACCCCTTTTGAAGCATTTTATGACAACATATGTCACTAGGGGCCCTAGGACCACTAGGGATAGATTTGGTTGTTTCAAATGTGTCAAAAGGGGCCATTGGTAGACTTATGACCCCTTTTGATGCATTTCATGACAACATATCTCACAAGGATCCCTAAGACCCTTACAGACCTATTTGATTGTTTCAAATGCATCAGAAGAGCTCATAAGTTAACCTATGACCCCTTTTAATGCATTTAATGACAACATATGTCGCTAAGGGCCCTAGGACTTCTAGGGACCCATTTGGTTAGTTGGAATGATTTAAAAAGTTTCATAGATTAGCTTATGACCCCTTTTGACAAATTTCATGAAAACAAATGTCAATAGGGGTCTTAGGAACCTTAGGGACCCATTTGGTTGGTTTAAATGAGTCGAAAAGGGTCATACAATAAGCTATGACACCTTTCAACACTAGGACCCCTACGAATCCACTTGGTCGGTTTGAATGCATGAAAAGGGGTCATATGTTAACCTATGACTCCTTTCAATGCATTTGATGACAACATATGTCCCTAGGGGCTAGGAACCTATTTGTTTAGTTTGAATGTATCAAAATGTGTTACAAGTTAACCTATGACCTTCTTGGAATTACTTTAGAATAATTGGGGGGGTGAATTAGTTATTCAACTCCAAATGTATAATTAAAAATTTTCACAATTCAGTGAATCCATGAAACATTCATACCCATGGATGCATCCATTGTGTCTTTACTAAAACTTGTATGTTACTATCAAATCAATTTGTAGAAGTGTAAAGAATAAAATATGACACATTTATCATCACAATTGACACATTTTTTTAACATGGAAACCCAATTTGGAAAAAACCACCAATAACATGCTACTCCTTTTCACTCTTCTGAAGTGATACCCTATGAAAGGCTTGCCTTGTTAAAGGTTACAATACACACTATTAAATGTGACTCGGTTAAGGAATTTTAATCACCCTGTTAGGACTGATCCCTATTAGAGGAATTTAGGCCATTCACATGGAATGCCACCCTATTAAAGGATTTTCTAATGACTATTAGGTGTACCTTACTCCAAAGGATTTATCCTAGCCTGATACAATTTTTACAGAGTAACAATAGAGCTTTGATATGATACAACTTACAACTTTTCTTGTAGATTGCAGATCTCTGTTCAGTCTTTAATTCTGCTTTCCTTTCATACTTTGTAGCTCTAACAACTTGTTCACTCTTTAAGAATTCATCTCCATAAGCCTTTTTGCTTAACATGCCATTGCAGACTCTTCTCTTGTGATGTAGGAGCATCTAGAGGTATAAGGGAAATCTTGTGTCACCCAAAAAAAATGTACTTAGACTTAGTTTCTATTTCATGTGTTTTCGTTTGGGTCAAATAAAGGTTCCAACTCTCATAGTTCCACTATCAATGTTCTAGGTTATAGTATTTGAAAACCTTGGGATACGTGTAAATGCCAAAAAAAGGAGTATGTAATTGAGCCATCATGTTGGTGAAATAGAAGGTGTAATTTGGTCAGATGAATGTAATTGTAATTTAGAGCATTCCAAAAAATGAATCAAGTCAAAAAGCCCCACGGTTTGAAAGTTATTGTAGTTTTTTAGTTTTTGGAGACATCCTAAGAATGCTTCAAAGTTAGGTTAGGGGCACTAAATGACCTCAAATAGTGCCAAACATGGGGGATGAGAAAAGCTGGTCCATAGGGCTATAGAAAACTTTGAGAGCTTTCTGAAAATGTAAATGGTTCGTAAATCAGAGCTACGGTTCAAAAGTTATGCCTCTCGAAAGTTTGATTACCGTTTCTAGATTCTTCTAATTTTGTGTTGACTTCTAATGCAACTTTTGGAGCCTTCTATTATTTTCTTTTACTCAGCTACAACTGACCTTCTACTCAACTTGCACTAACTTTTCTTGACACCTATTGTCCACTTGATCAAGCTTAGCAGACAAACTTTTTTAACTTGTTCTTCTAAACTTTCTAAGTGTATCTAGAAATTTTTTAACCTTAACTAGATTATCAATACATCATGTCATCATTGTCTTAACTAATCCTTGTACTCATTACATAATCATAACTCAACCTTTCTTCTAGGTGTTTTTGCTACATCTTATTGATCAAATCCTCCTCATCAATCAACTAAGTGATATTACTTGAATCTTATAAGCAGTTGTCTTACCAATAGATAGTAGGTTTTTCATCAATGAGAAAACAATGATTGAAGGGTAAAAGTACATAGTTGTGTCACCTTTTAGGCTAACTTATTAGAATAACTAAATTTGAGTATTCCTATGCAAAAATTATTTTTTCTCAAACATATGATATAGATAAATTCATTTTAGCTAAGTTGCATATGGTCTCACACTATTCCAATTGGAAATATCTATTAAATACATGTTTTATACTAGTTTGTATCCAATTACTAAAGAAATAATATTTTTTTAGAAAACTAATGTTTCAATAACTCTTACAATTTTTTATGATATTTTTTAGTAAAATAAAGACACCATTTTATAGAGCTCAAAGTCAAGAATATTCTCATTTAGATTTTATCATTTTTTTATTAGATATAGTATATTATAATCAAAAAATTCTACAAGAACATATTTTAACACTAAAAAAGATGTCGATTTTGAGAAAGAAAAAATATTAAATCATTTGAAAAAATATTAAAAATTATATGAAGTTCTAGAGGAGAAAGTCCTCTTTTAGAATGTATAAGTTTTCTTCTAGTTAGAATAGATTTATTTTGAAAAATATGGTGAGAGATGAAAACTATTGATTTCAAGTGAGTTGAAATTTGAATCACAATAAAAGAGAAAATATAGGTCTAAAGTCAATTTTTATTTTTGATTGTTCTAACTATACGTGTTATCTATAACATAGTCTAAGTTCAAATAGAAATAAGTTTATTTCCATATAGTTTTGTGGTAGGAACTAAACTCTTAATTCTTCTAAACTTTCTAAGTGTAGCTAGCCGTTTTGTAACCTTAAATAGATTATCAACACATCATGTCATCACTATCTTAACTAATCCTTGTATTTCATTACATAATCATAACTCAACATTTCCTCTAAGTGTTTTTGTTACATCTTATTGATCAAATTCTCTTCATCAATCAACTAAGTGATACTACTTGAATCTTATAAGTAGTTGTCTTACTAGTAGGTTTGACATCAGTGACAAATCAATGATTGAAGGGTAAAAGTACATAGTTCTATCACCACTTAGGTTGACTTATCAGAACGACTAAATTTGAGTATTTCTGTACAAAAATCATTTTTTCTTAAACATATGATCTAGATAAATTCATTATAGGTAAGTTATATATGGTCTTGCACTTTTCTAATTGGAAATACATATTAAATGCATGTTTTGTAATAGTTTGTATCCAATTACGAAATAAATATTATTATCTTAGGAAACTGATGTTTCAATAACTCTTAAAATTTTTTAGTAAAATAAAAACACCATTTTATAGAGCTCAAAGTCAAGAATATTCTCATTTAGGTTTTATCATTTTTTTATTAGATATAGTATATTGTAATTAAAAAATTCTATAAGAATGTATTTTTACATTCGAAAAGATGTCGATTTTGAGAAAGAAAAAATATTAAATCATATCAAAAAAATTTTAAAATTATATGACGTTCTAGAGGAGAGAGTCCTCTTTTAGAATCTATAAGTTTTCTTCTAGTTAGAAGAAATTTATTTTGAAAAATTTGGTGGGAGATGAAAACTATTGATTCCGAGTGAGTTGAAATTTGAATCACTATTAAAGAGAAAATATAGGTCTAAAGTCGATTTTTATTTTTTATTATTCTAGCTATATGTGTTATCTATAACATAGTCTAAGTTGAAATAGAAATAATTTTATTTCTATATAGTTTTTTTGTGGGAACTAAACTCCTAATTTTTAGCATTTTTTAGCAACTAAAAAGTTTTCTATAAAAATTAAGAAAATATATCCTTTCTTATTCCAAATAATTATTCAAAATTATAATCTTAAACTTCTACCATTTCAACACATTTCATTAGTTTACTTTATTTTCAAATTCTAAATAATAATACCAGTTTTATGTCATTTAAGGTGAACAGTTATACTTTTGCTAGCCTTTTTCTTTACAAAAGAGTGACACAGATTTGTGCTTTTACGCTAAAACACATAGTCTTCTTCAAAAATCTCCCTCTTTGGCATTGATGGCAAACTAAACTGATCAACCAAGTTAATCAAATGATGAACATCTTGTTCAACCAAACTGACTAGGTAAAAATAGTAATAAAATACCATAAAGAAAACTTGTATTGAAAATTTTCCCTTTATTAGCAATGTCCGTCTTTTGATTAGGCTATAAAACTCTTTCTTATTAATCACTCCGAGTGTAAGATTTGAACAAATATGTAAATCAAATCCAAAAAGCTCAAGAATACTTTCATGCAAAAAACCTATCATGGAGAAGAAAAAGACAAGAAGAGGCAAGGGTTTGATCTAAAAAAACACAAATTGTATATTCAAAATAAGAAGAGATTGAAGAGATAATAATAACAAAGAGATTAATCCTTGAAAATGGAGATCGAAAGTCAAAAATGGTAACCTAATAAGTTACTAAAGGTAACCTAAAGATGAAAGCTATTTAATAGTTATAAAATAAACAAAGCTAAAAAATACATAAAGAAAAACCTTAAGAAGGTAAGAAGGGAGAAAAGGTAATTTAATAAATGAAATTAAATCATCCATTTTCTCTAACACCCCCCCTTAAGATGAGCAACAATGCAAAAAAGGAAAGGAACTATAATGAAATGCTAAAAGAAAACTTGGGTCCTGTCAACAAGGTTTAATGAGGTACCCAATCACAATAAAATCTATGTCAAATAGAAAAATAGAAAAGACCTAGTGGGAAAAACCCTACTCTAAAAAGGGATAGCAAAAAAAATTAGTGAAGGATAGTAGAAGCCTCCAACTAGAGGAATGTTCTAGAAAATAGGAACAAAGAGAGATAATGAAGAAAACCACTAAAGCATGAAGAAGTCGTAAACCCTATCAAAAAGAAAGTGTTGATCTATAGAACCTCCTCAAAAATTGAATGAAAAGAAGAGTGTCTACATGGTAGATGATCCATCTCACCAAAATGCAATTGCCTAGTACATAGGATCAAATATGAAATATATAGCTCACTCAAATGAACCAAGGAAGCATTAGAAACAATATAAGAACCCCCCTTAATGAAAAATAGGGTGAGTAATAGGAAATTGAGAAAGTAGGCAAAAAATCTCTTGCAAAATAGAAAGAACCAAGAACATCGAGAGTGAGGAAGAGATACACACAACTATAAAGGCATGTGTCACTAACACATCATGGGGCTAATGTCATGGAAGGGAAACTCACTTGAAAAAAGAAGAGGGCACTAAATGCAAATCGATTATCCCCTCATGGCACTTTATAAGATAGTGTGAGTACAATAAATCACAATGATGAAAAAGATCCTGACAAGAAAGGAGAGGCACTTTATCTTAGTCTGTTTGCATAAAAATACTTACTAATAATATCAACAATGATAAAAAAAAGGGCAAAGAGTTAATAAAATAGATAGCACAACCCAAAATAAGAGATCTCATGCTATAAAAATGATCCCTGGACCTAAAACACCCAAGATATCCACCATAGAGAAAAAAAAAAAAACTATGACAGAAAGAGCATGGAATAGAATCTGGAAGAAAGTATAGTATTTATAAAAAGTAGATAGAACCATCTTTCCAAAAATATAACATTCTCAAAAAATGGAGATGAGACACTAGAGATATGCCCTCCAAAGTGATAAATTGAACAACTAGCTTTGACTGCTAAAACAAGCAACCAAATTGTATCAAAATTAGAAAATACCTACACCAATGTCTCTATCCTGGAACTAGCTTTCTGATACATTTTTTAGATTGAAAAAATATATCTGTATGCTCATGTTATGGAGAAAAAACCAATAAGGCCCCTTGAAATGCAAAAAAAATATTGTTTAATAAAAAAATAATAAAAAAGTTAAAAAGCTGCCATCACTGCACCACCAAAGTAGTGGCAGCAAGGTGACAACTAGGCTACAAGAGGTTGGTGGTGGGAGGAGCTACCATGGTAGAGCCACTACAAAGCCACTGCGACACCACTCGTAGTTGGTTGCAGTGAAGCTAAAATGACCACCGAGCTACAACAATCTATGGACCGCTAGCAGTTACTACTGACCACTGGTGGTTTCCCTAATTGCAGTGGCAAAAAATGTTGCAAAATTAATTTTTTTGTATTTTTAAAAATTTTCCACCTCAAAACACATGCTAGAGGCTGTATGGAACTGTTGGGAAAAAGTTTTTTGCCTCCTAGATCAACATTGTCCAAAACAAATATACTTTATATGGAAACAAAGGTTTTGACACCTTCTAGATCCATCTATGAAGTTTTTTTAGCCTGAAACTGCTCCAAAAATTGGTGACCCCCATATTTTATCAAGAAATACTCAAAAAACACTAAATCTGATCTGCCAAACCCTTGTTCTCCTTTTTTATCCAAATACCAAACAAGCTACAGTAGATCTGACTCTGATACCATGTAGGATATGAGAAAATATGAAAATCAAATCCATAAAGCCAAAGAATACCTACATGCAAAAAACCTGTCACAAAGAAGAAAAAGACAAGAAGAGGCAAGTGTTTGATCTAAAAACATGCAAATTATATTTTTAGAATAAGAAGAGATAATAAGTACAAAGAGATCAATCCTTATAAAAGGAGATTGAAACTCGAAAAGGGTAACCTAATAAGTTAGTAAAGGTAACCTAAAGGTGAAAGCTATTTAATAATTATAAAATAATTATTAAATAGGAAAAGCTTAAAAATGCATAAAGCAAAATCTTAAGAAGGGAGAAAAGGTAATTTAATAAATGAAATTAAATTATCATTTTTGTCTAACACTCAGTTCCTTCTTATATCTCCCTATTACTAAGTAGTTTAGGATTTCTCTCTCTTTCTTTTATACTAGATTGATAAACATAGTACCTCCCTCTGATGATGATCTTTTTGGCTCTTTGATCAATGTCTCCCTCTTTGTTCTGACTTAATTCTTTGATCAATGTTTCCTCTCTAATCAGTAGATTAGTTTAGGACTTTCTCCCTCTTATCTCTTACACTTGATTAGTAAAACTCTTATTCTGATGATTATTTTAATGTACTTTCTCCCTCTTTGACAACAATGCCAAGACATATACGAAAAATTTGTCATCTTAGAGAATGTAGATATGTGTGTTTACAATTTCTTTAGTTTCTCCCTCTACCACCTTGCTTGTGACTAATTGAATTTTTACCTCTGTGATTACTTTAGGCAGTTCATAAAGTAATATTCATTACATCAATTTGTATTATATGAATATCAGCTTGTTTGATGCATGGCACTCCTTCTATTTCTCAAATAGCCTTTAATAGGGGTATCACCCCTATTTTATCTCTTAGATACTCATAAGAATCCTTAGGTAATGGTTTTGTGAAGATATCAACAATTTTGTCCTTTGAGTTAACATATTCCATCTTCATCTTTTTGTCTTGAACTAATTCTCTTACATAATGATACTTGATTGCAATGTGTTTTGTCTTTGTGTGCATCACTGGATTCTTTGATATATTGATAGCACTTGTATTATCACAATAAAGTATCACTAGTTCTATGATTTCTTCCTTCATTCCTTTGAGTAATTGTTTGATCCATACAATGTTTGTGTAGTTTGTAACAATAGCAACATATTCTACTTTAGCAATAGATTGTGAAGTACAACTCTATTTCTTGGTTGTTCATGTAACTAGCCTCTTGCTAAGAAAAATACTCCTCCACTAGTGCTCTTTCTTTCATCAATGTTTTCAGCCCAACCAACATCAATGTAGGCTCTCAATTCAAAATTTTCATTCCTCTTGTAGTGTAGACCAAACTTTTATGTTCCTTTCAGATATCTCATTATCCTCTTCATAGCCATTAAGTGATTCTATCTAAGATTAGTAGAGAATTTTATAACTATCCCCATAGATAATGCAATATCAAGTATTCTATGCACTACATATTGCAATTTTCCTATCATAGACCTATATAATGTTTGATTCACCTTAGCTAAATTATCATTCTTTGACAACTTGTGTCCTATCACCATAGATGTACTTACTAGTTTGGAATCCTCTAATCTAAATGTCTTCAATATCTCTTTCACATACTTTGACTGAGTGATGTATATACCATACTTCATTTGATATACTTGCAATCCCATAAAAAAGTTGATTTCTCCAAACATTGACATTTCAAATTCTTGCTTCATCTAATTTTCAAAGTCCTTAAATAAAGCATCTTGTCCTCCAAATATGATATCATCAACAAATATTTTAGATAGCAAAATAAATTTTCCTTTTTTTGTCTTTATGTACAGATTGTTATTATCATTAGTCTTGTCAAATCCAATCTTCACAAGATAAGTATGAAGTCTCTCATACCATGCTTTTGGTTCTTGCTTCAATCCATATAGCGCTTTGTGCGGTCTACATACCATGTTCTTATTGTTATCATCAACAAATCCTTCTACCTATTCTATGTAGACTTCCTCTTCTAGTATGCCATTCATAAATGAAAATTTAACATCCATTTGATCAATTTTGAAACCTATATATGCAACATAAGAAAATAGAGTTCTTACTCCTTCCATTCTTACAATAGGAGAAAATGTCTCCCAATAGTCAATTCCTTCTTCTTGTGCATATGCTTTGACAACTAATCTTGCTTTTTTTTTTGTGACTTCATCATTCTCATCTAACTTGTTTCTGAATACTCGCTTGGTGCCAATCACATTCTTGTCTTCTAGTTTGGGAACTAGACTCCATGTTTTATTCTTCTCTATCTATTCAATCTCTTCTTCCATGGCCTTGTACTAGTCATCATCTTCTAATGAATCTTTTACTGATTTGAGCTCCTTCATGATTAACAAACATGATTCACTTCTCAATCTATTTCTTGTTATTGGCCTAACAACTTTATCTTTAATGATTTGATAAATAGGATGATGTTTTTTGACATATTTAGACAATCTTGGCTCATCTCTTGTTTCTACAAAGTCACTATGTATATCTTTATCAGATATCTCAACATCTCTTTCATATGTACTAATCTTAAAATTATAATATGCATCTTCTTTATTTTGTAGCTCAACATTTGAATGCTACTTAGTTCCTAAATACAACATGACATTCACAAGATGTGACTTGACAATTACTGATACTTGCTATTGATTTGGAACTTGATTTGGAACATCTTCTTCAACAAACATTCCTTCATAAAAGTATAAAAATGATTTGTATTCTTCTAGTTCTTTCGTAGGTTCAACCTCATGCACTTCTATAAATTTATCAAAATTCACATTTGCACTTTTCACAATTTATTTATAGTGTTTAAACACTTATAAGGGTAAAATAACAAACCTGTGTCACCCTTTTGTAAAGGAAAAGACTAACAAAAGTATAAGTGTTCAATTTCAATGACATAAAATAGGTATTATTATTTAGAATTTGAAAATGAACTAAAGTAATGAAATGTGTAGAAATGGATGAAGTTTAGGATTATAATTTTTAATAAATTTTTGGAATAAGAATTGATATATTTTCCTAATTTTTATAGATGATTATTTAGTTGCTGAAAAACACTAAAAATTAGGGGTTTAGTTCCCACCACAAAACTATATGGAAATAAACTTATTTCCATTTGAACATAGAAAATGTTATATATAACATATATAGCTAGAACAATCAAATATAAAAATTGAATTCAGACCTATATTTTCTCTTTTATAATGATTTAAATTTCAACTGATTTGAAATCTATAGTTTTCATCTCCCACCACATTTTTGAAAAAAAATCTATTGTAACCAAAAGAATAATTACATATTCTTGAAGATGACTCTCTTCTCTTGAACGTCATATAATTTTAATTTTTTTTGAAATGATTTAATATATTTTTCCTTTCTCAAAATCAACATCTTTTCAAGTGTTTAAATACATGTTTATAGAATTTTTTAATTACAATATAATATATCTAATTAAAATAATATAAAATCTATATAAGAATTTTTTTTAGTTTGAGCTCTATAAAATGATGTTTATATGTTACTAAAAATTTATCATATCAAATAATAAAAGTTATTGAAATGTTAATTTTCTAAAGTAATTTTATTTCTTTAGTAATTGGATACAAACTAGTATAAAACATGCATTTAATAGAAAATTCCAATTGGAAAAGTGTGAGACCAAATATAACTTATCTAAAATAAATTTATCTAGATTATATGTTTAAACAAAATTGATTTTTGAATAGAAATACTCAAATTCAGTTGTTCTTATAAGTTTTCTTGAAAGGTGACATAACTTTGTACTTTTACCCATAAGCTTTGTTTCTTGTGCAGTATCCAAAGAATATACCTTCTTCACTTTTTGCATCAAGCTTTCCATTCCTAACATCTTAAAGAATGTAACATTTACTCCCAATTACCTTAAAGTATTTTACATTGGGTGGATATTCATACCATAGTTCAAAAGGTGTTGAATGAGTACCTTTCTTTATTTGCACATGGTTCAGGGTATAGATAGCTATACTTACAATTTCTCTTCATTATTTTAGAGTAACATTATTTTCCATCATGAGCATTCTAACATGGTCCATTATAGACTTGTTTCTCCTTCTAGCAATCCCATTTTGTGGAGGGGTCCTAGGTGCATATGTATGTCTTTTGATTCCTTTGTCATTACAAAACATCTCAAACTCATTTGATGTGAATTCTTCTCCTCTATATGATCTTAAATATTTTAGACTTTTACCTGTTTCCTTCTCAACTCTTTCTAGAGTAATTTATATTTTAGAAACATGACTATCATCTTTCTAGAGTAATCATCAACAGATAGCATTATATACTTATCTCCTAGATATAGCTTTGCACTTCAATTGGTCCACACAAGTCAATATGAACAATCTCTAATATTTTTTTAGAGGTATAAGCTTTACTCTTGAAGATTGACTTTGGAATTTTTCCTAGATGACATTTTTTGTACACTATATTATCAAGTTTCTTTAACTTAAGCAAACCTCTAACTTTCTTCATGTTACTGATACTAACCAAGTTATCAAAATTAACATGACATAATATCTTGTGCCAAAGTCATACATCATCAAATTTTGTAACAAAGAAAATAGAATTCTCTATATCTAGATATAATAGATTACTTCTAGTTTGATCATCTTTTCCAATCAGTTTCCCATTTGTGTCATATATCTTGGAAATTTTGTTTCCAAATTCAAACTTGCATCTCATATTATTCAATTGTGACACACTTAACAAGTTATAATTTAGTCCTTCAACATTGTAAGAATTGTCACATGAAATTTTTTCTATGAGTTTGATAGAACCTTTTCCTTTTATCAAACATGGTGCATCATTACCAAATCTTACACTATTTCCAACATAACAAGTTAAGGTAATGAACTTACTTTTGTCTCTAGTCATGTGATGTGAGCATCCATTGTCCATGATCCATCTATCATTTTTGTTCACGCAAGTCACAAGTGTAGTTACCTCATCTTTATTAGATTCATCTTCCATTGTAACATATACCACTTCATCATCTTTTCTTCTTCTTCTACTTCACCTCATTAGAATCTTTCAATAACAATGAAGCTTTGAAAGTAGATTTAAGATTCTTAGGTTTCTAATTATCAAAGTTAGATAGCTTAAAAGTAGTGACTCTACCTACCAATCCTTCAAGGGTTCGATCATCTCCTAGAATACATCTTAACTCTTTAATTATAGAAACTTATATAGCATAAATAGGTAGTAATGTTTTGAAGACTTTACTTAACACAGTATCATAATCTATATGACCAATAGCTCATCTTATTTTACTAACAACTTCTTTTATCCTAGCAACATATTGAGCAATATTTTCACCTTCTTCCATTTTCATATCATCAAACTTACCTCTAAGGCTCTAAAACTTCACTCTTTGAACATTTTTGTCTCCTCCATAGATAGTGTGTAGGGCATCCCAAATTTTCTTTGTAGTGTCACAACCTTTGATATCATCAAATTCAGCATAGCTTAGGGTAGAGGCAATCTCCAACATTGCTTGACTATGTTCCTTCTTCTTCTTCATATGTTTAGCAGTTAGGGCTCCAACTAGATCAACATGTTCCACTGCAATGGTAGATTATGTATGATCTCCAAGCTCTCTAAGGTGTAGCTTCATCAAACTTTGTCATGCAAAAAAGTTATCTTTGTTGAGCTTAGGTACCTCTCTTTTAGAAATCCTGATCTTTGTACTTCTAGTACCTTAAAACTAGTCCTCTTAAGCAACTAGACTCTGATACAAATTGTTGGAATTAATTTAGAATAATTGAGAGGGGGAGTGATGAATTAGTTATCCAAGGTCTAGATGTATAAGTAAAACTTTTGACAATTTAGTTAACCCATAAGACATTCATACCCATGCATGCATCCATTGTGTATTTACTAAAACTTGTATGTTACTGTCAAATCAATTTGTATAAGTGTAAAGCATCAAACACAACACATTCATCAGCACACTTGACACAAAAAATTAATATGGTAAGCCAATTTGGAAAAACCCACCAGTAACATGCTACTCCTTTTCGCTCTTTTGAAGTGATGCCCTATGAAAGGCCAACCCTATTAAAGGTTACAATACACACTATTGAATGTGACCTAGTTAAGGGATTTCAATTGCTCTATTAGAAGTGAGCCTTATTAAAGAACTTTAGGCCATTCACTTGGAATACCACCTGGTTAAAATATTTTCTAATGACTATTAGGTCAACTCTACTATAAAGGATTTAACCTAGACTAATACAATTGTTAGAGAGTAATAGTAGAGCTTTGATCTGATACAACTTATAACTTCTCTTCCAAATTATAGATCTCTATTTAGTCCTAAATTTTTCTTGGCTTTCATACTTTGCAACTCTGATAGCTTGTTCACCCTTCAAGCATTCATCTCCTTAAACCTTTTTGCTTAACATGGCATTGCAAAGTCTTCTCTTGGGTCACATGGTGAAGCAAAACCCTTAATTCCTTCTCCTCCTTAAGTTCTCACACATGACACCAACCTCTTTTTCTTCATGATTAGAGATTCTTGTAAATAGATAGTTAGAATATTTTCCTACTCATTATCCATCGCCCAAATCAAGGTTTTGGATGGATTAGGTATGATACAATGTATCTACCCCATATCTTTTCTTTTCTAAAAACTTCTTATAGAATCCTTTTGAATCCACCTAAAAATGGTTTCCATCAAATTTTGTGCCACTAGCTCATCAATCTTATCTTTCTCTTGGTTCACAAGTTTCAAGGAAACAAACTTGTCAGCTTAGATTGAGTGAATCCTCGATCTTTGTCATAATGCAACAACTTGACATTATCAATCTTTTGATGCTCAACACATATTGCATTGATTGGAATCAACTATAAAATTACCTGGAATTAACCAAGGTTTACTGGTGCTTGACATCAACTAAACCTTACTCAGCTTCAACTATTTTTCTCGGCATCCACTAGAATTTTCTTTTACTCAGCTCCAACTAACTTTATACTCAACTTGCACTGACTTTTCTTGGAACCTACTATCGACTTGGTCAAGTTTGGTAGACAAACTTTGTTTAACTTATTCTTCTAAACTTTCTAAGTGTAGCCAACCATTTTGTAACCTTAAGTAGATTATCAATACATCATGTCATCATCATCTTAACTGATCCTTGTACTTCATTACATAATAATAACTCAACCTTTTGCCTAGGTGCTTTTGTTACATCTTATTGATCAAATCCTCCTCATCAATCAACTAAGTGATAGTACTTGAATCTTATAAGTAGTTGTCTTACCAATAGATTACAGGTTTGACATGAGTGATAAAACATTGATTGAAACACATAGTCTTCTTCAACAATCTCCCTCTTAGCAATTTCTCTTATCAATGATATTTTCAATTATATTTTAACAAACCCCTTTTGACACATTTCATTTCAACATATGTCCCTAGGTGCCCTAGGACCCCTAGGGAACTATTTAGTTGGTTCAAATGCATCAAAAGGGGTCATAGGTTAACCTATGACCCCTTTCAATGTATTTCATGACAATATTATATTTAATAATAATATAATACTGTCTATTTAATATAATAATAATATATTACTAGATTATATAGCAATAATAATCATATATATTACTATATACAATAATAATAATATAATATCACTATATATAATAATCATAATCATAATCATATATAATAATAGTTAATAATTAGAATCATTCTCATATTTAATAATAATAGTTAATAATAATAATGTCCACACTTCCCAAAATTTGCTTTCCCTCCAAAATTTTAAAAATTTAGGTTGGGCTATGAATGCTTGAAAGAATTTTAGCTACCACTTTTGGGGTACCTAATTTTATATCAGGTATCTGAGTTGGTATCAAATACCCAATTTGAAATTGAGTACCCAATTAGGCTTGATATTTACCAAACCCATTTGGTCAACTCAAAAAACATGTTTGAAAAAGGTTTTATTGACACTCAGACTTCAAGTAGCCATTTGACAATACTATTTTCATTGAAATTCAATAAAATGAAAGGGTTTTTTATAACACTCTCAAGATTCCATCAATATAGTTGCTATCAAATTCTAAGTTCAATAATTATTTATTAGTTAATTTTTTTTAATGAAGATGACTGTAAAGTGCTGATTGACATACTAATTGAAAAATAGCTATAACTTTCAAACAATATAACATTTTTTAAATCCAAAAGTTGCATCACATTCTGTGCTTCGCTTTAGTTTTCAATTAGTTAAGATAGTTAGACACAATAGTTTTTTAATTCTAGAAAATTTTATTGTAGAAAATTCATATTTAATTATTTATTTTGAATAAAAATAACCAAAAATATTCATCACATCCGAGCATGAGTCTACTTTTTATATCTATAATTATATTAAAAAATATTATCATTTGATTTCAATTAAGGTGGTTAGACAAATGCCTACTTTTTATTTTTTCCCTATAATTTTTGTAATACTGCATTAAAATCCAAACTTTTGACCAATCAAATAATTTTTTTCTCTAGGTAAGGCTTAGTAGATTAGAAGCTACATTCAATTTCCAACATATTATTTTCTTACAACTTTTTGATATAAAATCCAAAACCACTTTAAAATTATGTGTCAGGTTAACATAACCTTGACTTGCTGATTTTTCACTGCCACTTAAGGCCATAGTTTGGTTGACCATGATCTTGCCCATACCCATCAATCAAAATTGGCTCCCATCATATGGGCGTCAAACTTTTTTTATTGCAAGTTGTGATAGAAAGGGTTACCATCACAATTGTGATGACCATAGGTGTCATAATCTAAGCTATAGTTCTAGAAAACTATTAGGTTTTACCATTAGCATTGCAACAAAAATCTATCAAATGCACCATCATAATTGTGAAGTCAGTGTGTCTAAAATGTTATGGATCTAACAGAAAGATGTCTAAAACCTGCATCATAATAGGGATGGGCATGTGGTAGGAATGTTGTGGGATTGATGGCCAACCATCATAAATGCAATGTCATGTTGTATCAATAAAAACACTATTGCTAGTAAATGTTGAATAGCCATCATGCAATCATAGGTTAATATTGAGATTCACTTGGTTTTGAGAATAGTTTAATATTCTCTACTAATCAAGGCCAACCACATGAAGGTGGAAGCTCATTTGGCCCCAACCACCCCCTGCACCCCCCCAAACATCTAAATTTGATGTTAATATCTAAAATCTTTTAGAAATGATCAATTTTTAAACTACAAAACAGGTTCTAGTCCTGCAAAAGTGACATCACTTTTCCATCTTCTGGTGCATGTCATTTTTCTATTGCATCTAAAATAAGATTCTTCCACTTTGAATTGAGAATGCATTGGAAATTGTATTCTTTATGCATGGACAGTAGGCAGAGCTAAAAAAATGTAGCACAATTACACTTATTTAATAGGTCTATTAAGTTTTTTAAATTATAAACCACATCATGAACAATGTTCATGATGGTCTATAACTTAAAATACCTAATCAAATGCAAACCTGTTACATTTTTCAGTTCCACCTAATATTGTATGCATATGAATTGACATTGTATAATAAACTATGCCATCTTTCTACATTGCTTGAAACCAAGAGATTCACACAATTAGGTGGCATACAATCATAGGTTATTTTTGAGCTTCACTTGGTTTTTAGAATAACTTCATATTCTCTACTAATCAAGGCCAACCACATGAAGGTGGGAGCTCATTCCCTTCCACCATCTAAATTCCTTGTTAACATCTAAAATCTCTAAAAAATGATGAATCTTTAAAGTACCTTGAATTTCCTTATCATCTCTTGCTACTCTTAGGGGAAGTTCATCTTCATTTCTCATAGGTAATTCATCACACGAGTACATCTAGGAATGTCCTCAATGCCTATTGCATAAAATAATCCAATATTAGAAAATGCCTCCTAAGAAATAATAGTTAAAGTGAAATAAACACGTAAAAATGAGAGAGAAAGAGTAATCTACTTACCAATAGGCATTACCATCACATCTATGGTCATGCTACCTATTGAGTGAGTTTTACTATTTTTCTATTGTGCCAATATCTATCTATTTACATACATACATATATACACATACAAAAATCACAAAGGCATGACAACCTATTGAGTGAGTTTTATTATTATCAAATTGTGCCAAGATCTCTTTGTTTAGAAATATACAAATGGGGAATGATTAATGACATTTTTTCTTTCTTTTTTAATTTATAATCCATAATCCACAATTCACAAGATCTCTATACTAATGCCCAAATTAAATTGAATACCTAAATAATCATCAAGTAGACCAAATTAACTAGGTAATGGCTTAGGAATGTGCTATTCCCATGTATCATATGCTTGCAATGTTGGAGGAGACATTTTTTCAAAAGTGGCAGTAGGTTTTGTATCTTTGGCCTGATTTTAACAAAGTAACAAAGTGTTTTTAAGAGTGGAAAGGACTATTTTCCCCTAAGATTCTTTCTAATGAGAGGATGTAAGTGATCTTAGGGTGACAAAGCACCACCAATTTGAGGCACTTTAGCAACAACAGGTAGCAGAAACATATGCTCAACAACAAGTCTCAACTTCAATGGGCAGTGAGATTCACCTTAATAATTCCATGGGTGTACCTTAGTTGATTTTGAAGGAAGTGATTGTAATATATGCACAAGAACATGACATCTAATTTTCTCCCATAGTGGGACTGCACATGATGTTCTCTAGATTTATGGCTTTGGAACTCTCAGTATCTATCTAGATACTATAAATGAATAAGTGCTTGCATAATTTGTAGATAGATGGGTGATTGCATCATTGGAGTAGCTAGTTGAGATGCATTGTAATTGAGCTAGAGGAAATCATTGATAAACCAAACATATAATGAAGAGGAAACTTGAAAACTTGAATGTTGAAATTCTGAAATGAAAGATATCAAGGAGAAAACACGTATGCCAAAATTACAATGAAATGTGAAGTTGATTTTAGATATAAAAAAGAAAAAGGAAATCACAACATAAATCATTCCCAATTTTATGTTCACAACTCAAATGCTCTCCCATGGCCTAAGATAAAACCCTCATTACTACATCCAAAATTAAGGAATAAAATATGATTATATCCCCAATAGAGAATTGAAATGCCACTTTTTTTGAATTCCACTTAGCACTGTGCTAATAAATTTAAAAAATTCTACTGCCATGCAAATTATCTTACATTGTCTCCCAAGCTTAGGTGCTAACAAGAGTCAAAAGTTAAATTGTTGTCAAAGAATGTTCTAAGAACAAGAAAAAGTACACATTTAGAATGAACATATATATTGTCAATAATGAAGAAACATATAATCCTCTTATAAATAATCAAAATTATGTCAGAGATGAACTCAAGAAAGTGAGCTATAGGAGGTGCTCAACCAGATATTCTAGACATCTTGGGTGATTTGGTAAAAGGCTTCTGCAAGGGAATGAGCCTCACAAGTTAACATATAATGTCTTTAAATAGTTAAATGCTACCAAAATATGCCTAAGGAGTCTATATATTGGAGGCATACTCAACTAACCAGGCTACCTACATACTCATATCCATAGGATCAAGACCCTTGACCTACTCAATCTAATGAATATGTAGTTCTAGTTTCTATTTGTTTTTATGTAGTTATATTCCTATAACCATTGGTGTGTTTTAGTCACCTAATATAGCTACTATTCATACTTTTCTATAATTACAATACTATAATACCCCCATGCAACCTTTGTGCTGTAGTTTATAGTTAATGTAAAGGTTAACCTATATAAGTCCTAACTCACTCCTTATATAGTTCAAATGAAATAAACACAAGAAAAATGAGAGAGAAAAATAGGAATCTACTTTTCAATAGGTGTTGCCATTATGTTTATGGCTATGCTACCTATTGAGTGAGTTTTATTATTTTTGTTGCTGTGCCAAGATCCATTTTTTTATATATATATATACACACACACACATACATACATACATATACACACACATATAGATATACATATGTATATATGTATATACATACATACATATACAAAGATCTCAAGGACACAACAATGAGATACAGAGATCACAAAGGCATGACAATGAAATGCAATGATCAAAAGGGTATATACATACATAAATATATACATACATACATATACATAAAAAATGTATCACCTAATCTAGTTAGTGTAAAAGGAATACTAATACTAACAAGAGCATTTACACAACTAAACAAGCTAACACTTAAGATAGGACAAAAGAAGACAATATGGAGGAAAGTAAAGAAAAGATGGTAAACTCCTAAAGTTCTTCTCATGATGAAAAAGCTATGTCCCTAATGAGATGGTATGTATGCTCATGGTGTGCTCAAGCTTCAAGTGGATGGGTTTGTATGGATGGGGTTTTCAACAATGGAGGTATGGAGGAGTTTTAGCATGATGATGGTATTTTGGTAGTTTTTAGGCTTGCAAAATAGCATTATAACTTTGCAAAAAAAGTGGATGATCTTTGTGAAGGGAGAGGGTTTCATTTATAGGCTAAGGGGTAGTGAAATGGATGGTTAGGATGCAAGGATGAATGGATGGTGAGGGAGGGTTGAGATGTACTCAAAGGGGAGCACAAGGATTGTGCTTGTTTAAAGCCAATAGGGAAGTGACAATTGTCACAAGGAGAATGGGAGTGAGAGAATAGGATAAGAGTTGGTCAAGGGAATAATGAGGGAGGTTGGGTATGTAGGAGGGATGTAAGAGTCATTAATGTCATGTAAGAGCCATTGATGCTCTTGGATGGGGATGGAAGAGGATAAAGGGGATATTTTGACTTTGGCTTGGGTTAGCAAGTTCTAACCCTTTCTTAAAGTTGTGTGCATGTTTAGGAGGGGGATTAGGATTTTCTTAGAAAGGGGCTTATAAATGAACAAATTTGACCTTAACAAAATTAGATATATTATAGGATTCTATACAATATTTCAACTAGATTTTGTCATTAGAAATCATGACATCTGGTAAAAAACATAGATTTGAAATAAAAGTTTGTATTAGCCAAAACCAAATAAAAATGAACTCAATTAGATATATTCTAAGATTTCTATTAAATAAAGAAACATGCCTTATCACAAGACACAATTCTTATCATCTATGTGATTAGTTTGAAATTTTGTTCTCACCAAAAATCATAAAATGTAAGAACAACTATGCCAAAAAGAACATAAAAAGATGATTATCATGCACAATCATTTTTTTAGCTCTTTTTGCACAATCTTTCTTACAATTTTTTAGCTCAATCTCCAATTGGTTAGTATGTGTTTTGAACAATTATTTTTGGACTATGAGTTAGGAGAGAGAGAAATATCAAACTTGAAAAAGATGTATATAAATGCAATTAATTTTTAAACTTTAATTTTATAAACTCACAAAGAGAACCATAGAATTATAAAAAACTATTAAGGTTTGTACTATTTAAAAATTATAGTTACAAGTAATAAAATTTTATACCTTTTATTCAGAGAGTGCAAATAATTGAAATAAGCAGGATCGCACACCCTCTAGGGAAAATACGAATATATCTGTAGGAACACAATCTGGCATTAGGGATAAGGTCAATGCAAGAATGGGATAGGGTTTGACTAGAAGAGAAAAATGAAAATGCAATCTTGTAGGAACATGTGTCCGCAGGATTGCCAAGGTAAGCTTGTATGGGAATGCATGTAAAATCTTGGGTCAAATAGGTTGAGATGGGAAAAAGTCAAAGAGAAATCCTATGGGAACATAGCTTCATGGGATTGTGAGGTTCACAAACTTGCAGGAACACATTTTAGGGAATATGTATAGACAAAATAGGGGGTTTGATAAGGGAATGGGTAGAAAGCTAGGGTAGGAAAAGTATGAAAATGAATACTAAGGTGTGACTAGGTTTGGTACATAGTGGTCACTAGATGCTCTGGTGTCACACGAGTAATGAGAAACCATTTTACATGAAGGAGATTAGCTGACGGTGATAGATTGGGTGAGGATCGAAGGTATTGGTCTAGGATAATTGACAAGGTTGCCCCACACATACACTTAGATGACCATGGTGATAGCATTATGTGAGAGGTGGCACAATAAGATAGGTACATTCCACTTGCCTACAGGAGAGATGATGGTAATATTGGAGGATGTATACATGATTTTTAGATTACTAGTGCGGGGGACACTAGTGATGGCGACAAGAGAGATGACAATAGAGGTCATGGTATAGGGGTTTATAGGGCCAAACATGCCATTCCATATTTGGAGAGGATAATTTGCATTGAATTAGCATTTAGATCGAGTAGCCCCAGAGAGATAGATTTACTTCTATGTGTGCAAGCTAGTATCGGGGTACATTGCCTTAGATACAGGTGGAATAGAAGTGACATTTGCACTGATACTAGTTATCATGTGGATAGTGGATGCAGGAGTCTTGGTGACTTTGGGATTGTTGATGCTAGCAGAGTTGTACCAAGGTTTATACCAGATTGTGTATTAGGAGTTTGGTCAGTAGGGGAGGAGTATAGGGTTACTCATCTTATTATAGGTATGGGTATGGGAGCACATTGTAGCATTTAGGCCAATTGGTTAGAAGGACAAGCAGGCAGAGGAGCTAGTGGCATATAGCTAGGGGAGCTATTGACCTATCACCATATTGAGGATGTGGACTACTGGAGAGTCCCAATTGATGAGATTAGGGTGGTGATATGGAGACCATATATGTGTCTAGGGCCATGGGCAAATGAGCGATAGTAGTTACCATTCACAATATTTCCATGCTTCATTTCTTGACAGTGGGAATACATCACAGAGTAGTACCAACTAAATAGGACCTTACAATAGTTGGGATGGGTCCAAGTGGCTCCAAGAGAGATGACCTAGTATCAATAAGTCACTCAAGAGCCAATGACTATGTACAGGCTAGCACTACAAAGAGAGGGGTTACTTTGGGCCTGGGGGGAGTTAGAGCCACATCAGTGGGATTGGTTTAGTGGGGTGGAAAATGTGAGCTCCACATAAGAGTACCAAGATTGGTTCTAGTAGTCGAGACTAGTAGGCTAGGCACAAGCAACTAGGGTGGCCATGGTGGTAGGGGAGTTAGCCCAGGCAGCTAGGTAGGGTAGATATGTAGAGAGAGGGCTATGATAGTGGGAAGAGGTCATAGTATAGGAGGAGGGGCTAGTACAGTAGAGGTGGAGCATAGGGAGGTAGGAGGAGAGAGGGGTATAGCCAAAGAGAAGAGAGGAGAGAGGGGTAGAGCCAGGGAGAGGAGAGGAGAGTTGGAAAAGCTAGAGAGACGAGGGGAGGGGGAGAAAAGGCCAAAAAGGCAGTAAGGAGTGGTGGAGGTGGGTCATCCTTAAGGGGAGGGGATGATTGATGGGCAACCTAACATGCATCATTGCAGTAGACCCATGATGCTAGTAGCTAGCTACTACGAGATATACAACATGAGAGAGATCAACTCAGGATAGAGTTGGATCAGCTCTACCAAGAGTGGGATGTGGCATAGGGCAAGGCGAACAAGGCAAGGATAAAGTTGGGGAGACTACATGTGGAGGTCGAGCAGATGGAGGGGAGGGTAGATGTGGTTAATTAGGAGAGGTAGGCAATATAGGTGAGATTGGATGCTATTTAGTAGGAGCAAGATAGATTGGTGGTGGAGGTGGTGACCCTAAGAGCACAGACGGTGCTGGGTGGAGGGATGGAGGAGTTGAGGAGACTATGAGGAGAGGTGGAGGAGCTAAAACAGAGGAGGATAATATCGAGGGAGGTACCATGCAATGGTCTTAGTAGACGAGATAGAGCATTACAGATGACCAATACCATTAGGGATAGCCGGGACCCGCACAAGTATGCAGAGAGAGGGGAGAGTGGATGGAGCACTAGGGGCTCATAGAGGACAAGTGAGTCTTAGTATACAGAGTAGAGTCATAGGACAGGATGGAGCCAAAGGTGAGACATGGGGATGAGTGGGAGGAGGGATGAGGTAGAGAGCTGAAGTATAGGAGGAGGATGGATGAGGCCACTACCTCCACAACTAGTAGCACCAGGGACAAGGAGGGACACAGATGAGGGTCTAGAGAAGGAGGTGACAAATGAGGGAGACTAGTGATATGTTGGGTATACTTGTATGATTATTATTTTGTTTATATATATATATATATATATATATATATATATATATATATATATATATATATATTTGAGGGCATAGACTAGTTGTAGCTATATGTATGATATGGATACTATATATTTGTAATTTGATGGATTGTGAGATTTTTTAGGGGGGGTATGTATTATTTTATTATTTGTGGATGAGAGAGATATACATAGAGCAGATCATTCTTTGGGGTGGGATATGTATGTATGGACTTATAATTGCATGAGTATGGTTAAGATGTGAGTTTTATATATTTTTAGATGTAGATGAGAGACTAATGTGTTTGTATACAGGATGTGATGTTTGATGAGAGATATGATATTGCTGATAATTTGTGATGCAAGATGTTATACTTGATGAAAGATATGATATTGTTGATAGTTTGTGATGTAGGATGTGATAGATTTTGAGGATAAGAATGGTTTTGATAGCACATGATGTGATCTATTTTGATTGGTTTGAGATGGTGTGATTGTCTTTGATAATGTAGGATGTGATTTTCTATGATAATGTTGATATGATGTGATTTTCTGTGAGAATGCAGAATGTGATTTGCTATGATAGTGCAGATATGATCTAATATGCTTGGATGTGATTTTCTATGATAGTGCAGATATCATGTGATATGCTTTGATGTGATTTCATTTTAATAGTACCAATATGATGTTTATGATGATGAGAATGTTTATACTAAGTTGTTAACTAAATAGGAATGAAGATAAAGTGAATACAGGTTTTAGGAGGGTGGCACAAATTTAAAATAAACACAAACTAAAGATGAATCACAGATTTAAAATTCACACAAACTAAAGATGAATCACATATTTTAAAATGAATAAAAACTAAAGATGAATCATAGATTTTAAAATGAACACAAACTAAAGGTGAATCATAGATTTTAAAATGAATACAAACTAAAGATTAATCACATATTTTAAAATGAATACAAACTAAAGATGAATCACAGATGTTAAAATGAACAAAAACTAAAGATGAATCACATATTTTAAAATGAATACAAACTAAAGATGAATCACAGATTTAAAATGCACACAAACTAAAGATGAATCACAAATTTTAAAATGAATACAAACTAAAGATGAATCATGGATTTTAAAATGAACACAAACTAAAGATGAATCACAAGTTTTAGAATGAATACAAAATAAAGATGAATCACAACTTTTAAAATGAATACAAACTAAATATGAATAATGAATTTTAAAATGAACACAAACTAAAGATGAATCATAGATTTTAAAATGAACACAAACTAAAGATGAATCACATATTTAAAATGAACACAAACTAAAGATGAATCACAGATTTAAAATGAACACAAACTAAAGATGAATGTGATAACTAATTTGAACATTGTGGGGATAACATATGTGAAGTGAATTATAGAGTGTGAGGATATCTATCAGTAGGTAAATGATCTAAATCTTATGATGGGGACAAATGGTAAGAGAAATTCAAAATTGTGATAAGAGTAAATGAACGCAATCTATGATAATACAACATGCTAAAGTCTAGGATGTAGGGATACAACAAAATAGAAATAACTAATGAAGGTGACAATGAGATATAGGAAAATTTATGATGATGGGATAGTACAACACAAATCTAAAACTAGGATAATGATCAATGATAAAAATGATCATAAAACATAGGAGATACTGACTCTAAGGGGGAGGATGTTGGAAAATGATTGACCAACAAACTCGTAATTAGAAGGATAGTGGACATAGAGCTAGGATAGTGACTTAAGATAAGGAGAATATGAGGGTGGTGGTGAAACCTTAATTTAAGGGATGAGAGTTTTTGAGAGAAGGATAATGAGGATAGTTCCATGTTTGATGAGAAAAAAAGGGAATCAAAAGATTTTGATACTAGAAAGAGATCAAGGTTGAGAGAGATAGGTGATGTAAAGGAAGAGGGTAGCAGAAGAGAGTAGGAGAAGGGTTTTGAAGGGGATGTAGGAATGGCTTTTGGTGACAATAGGGAAGGTAAAAAGAGTAATAGGAAAAAGATGTGGGGGGGGGGGAGTGAATGGTTAGAGCATATCACTAATTGGTAATGACCATAGGCAAGGGGTAGGACCAATATGCACAACTTTAGACAAGACATGTGTAGAATGCTCAAGGGAAAGGGATTAAGTAGGGAATCAAATGGAAGGGAAAGGTTAGGTTGGGGGGATAAGAGTTATGAGGGAGTAGGGAGGAGAGGATAGGATTTTAAGAAAAGATGTAAGAGGGGGTGAGGATGAATATGCCTAGGGTTGATATGATCATTTGAGTCTTTGTATGGGAGAAAATTTTGAGAGTGAGGGGATATCCTTGGAAGCTTTGAGAGTGGGGTACTTCATGAAGAAGTACCACCATGTAGTGTGAACACTTCATTTGATATAGGAATATTAGACATCTGCCAAGGTTACTAAGAACATCAAGGCCCTTTCCCCAATATTACATAGGACTAACTCAAACAAGCACACAAGGATTGCCCCATCATCATACATGAGTCCTAGAGAGACTAGTGTGGGAATGATGCTGGCTGATCCACAAGCAAATGATATTGCCCAAGTGCATCATGTGATCATTAGTGAAAACATGTTTGGAATATGTAAGGGTGATATCTGATTGACCTACAAGTAACAAAAGACTATGGTTAACAACCATGCCTTTGAGTTTCCCAAGTCAAAGCACACCATGATATGAAAAGACCATGGCAACCTTGAGGAGAGGACAACTAAAATCACATGGAAGTGACCAATCAAAATACACAAAAACCAAAGATTAGAAGAAAGAACAAATGTATGAAAAAGTAACATTTTACTAAAGAGATCGAGATGATTGGATATTGACAGGCTAAAAAAAAGGAAAAAACATTCACAAAAGGACTTTAATGATAAGACATTTAGGATACTGACAAAAAGGTATAATAATTTTTTTTCTATAGATGATGAGCTAGGGACATAGGTTGTAACAATAAGACCTAAACAATATGTACAAGCATGACTATACAATGAATGGGGATGCTGGAACATATGAAAAAATATAGTAGTGGGTATGTGTAGGAAGGGAGAAAGCACAAGATGAGGGGATAACATTGTTGTGATATAGTTATTGTTATAGGGGCATGATACATAAAGCACAACTTTTGTACAAGGCTAAAATACACCTGAGATGATACATGTGGTAGAGTACAATGGTAGGGTACACCTAATATGATACATGTGGTAGAGTACAATGGAAAGTTAGATATATGAACTACATATATAATACAAGATCTAGGTGGGGTGCTGCAAAGTGGTGGAGACTGAAAGAAAATATCATGAGTTGTTTTGGGGGTAAGAAAGTGAAACTATGAGGGACACCTTGAAAAAATGAGGAGATGGGTGATGAAGTATGGAGTGGTGATGGGGGAGATGTACATAATTGATAGATAATAAAAAGGCTAATTACACCTAGCACCTAATTGATAGGTTTTCACCAAGGTACCTATCCAAGGTGCTTGAATTGCCAAGCTTTCACCATTGGAAGATTCTTTTTCTTTACTTTCTTTTCTTTTATTAATAATTTAATTTTTAGGTGCATAATTTCTTAAGGTGAATGATATTGGTAGGATCATTCAAGACTTCACCTTCAAGGGTAGATAGCTAATAGGCCCCTAAGCCAAAAGACACTATGACCACATAATGACCAAGCCATGTGGGCTTGAACTTGCCTTTCTTTTCTCAGTCAGTTTGAATCTTCATGTTTTATTGTAGGACCATGTCTCCTTGAAAGTGGCATGGATGGACCTTCCTATTGAAGTTGTGCTTAAGGTGATTCTGGTAGACCATGAGGTGGTCATAGGCTTGTTTCCTTTTTACATCAAGTAAATCAAGCTAGGTAAGTCAAGCCACTCTGTAATCTTCATCTGATATTTTTACCTGTAAAGAAATGCAAAGGGATGGGAGTTCAACGTCAATAGGTAATACTACTTCAACACCATAAACCAAGGAGTATGAGGTTGTGTCGGTGGATGTACAAAACAAGGTGCAATATGCCCAAAGGGTAGGATTGATTTGTAGATGCCAATCACAATCAAAATCATTAACAAATTTCTTTAGCATTTTAAGTAGGGTTTTATTAGTTTCCTCTACCTAATTGTTACCTTGTGGGAAGTATGGGCTAGACAAATGGTGATGGATCTGAAGGGAAGTGCATAATTCCTCCATATTGAGATTTTCAAAATTACCTCCATGGTCAGTAAAAATGGTAGTTGGGATGCTAAAGCAACATATGATATGATATGGGATAAATTTGGATAGCTGAACTCCTGTGGCAATGACAAGGGGAACTACTTCTACCCACTTAGTCAAATAATTGGTCATAGTGATTATCCACTTGTGTCCTAAAGAGAGAGGTGCAATAACACCAACAAGGTCAAACCCCCAATTGGAAAAAGGCCTTGGTGGTGCGATAGGTTGTAGATCTTGAGATAGGGCTTGGATTAGATTAGCATGTTGTTGATAGGGTAAACACCATTTCAAAAATTCACATGCATCATGCTCTAGAGTAGGCCAATAATACCTAGCTTCAAGGATTTTCTTAGCTAGAACTATCTCGCTCATATGAGCATTGCAAAGTCCAGCATGTACCTCTTTGAGAGCCATTGTAGCCTCATTTTGGTCTAGACATTAGGAGAGAGTATCATGATAACCATGACAATATAGGGTTTGGGTGATGATAGTATAATTGGAAGCTCTATGAATAAGGTTCTGGTGTTAGGTTCATGTGAGAAGAGAAGATATGATACCATTTAGTAGGTAAGCATGAATTTCATGGTACCATGGGGATTGGGGACCAACCAAGATGCATACCTATGTTGACTCATCATTCTCATATGCAGGCTCGTGTAGCTGCTTGACCAAGAATTTATTTTGTGTAGCCTCACATAGTATTTCCAAAAGGGAACTGATAGTGGCCATAGCATCAATTGCCTTTAGTTGTAGCCTAGGTATCTGTGTGAACTAAAGTTGAGTAAAATGTTCCTTTAATTGATCAACCAACTCTTTGTAAGGTAGTAGCTTTTCATTCTTGGTTTGATAATCATTCAGGGCTTGTTTGATGATAAGTTGACAATCTCCATAGACTTGTAGCTCTATGATATTCCATTCAATGGCTATTTTGAGCCCTAAAACAAGGGCCTCATACTCTAAGATGTTATTGGTACACTAAAACTACAGGTTAAAAGATTTAGAAATGTAATCTTCTTGAGGTGTGACCAAGAGTATGGTAGCACTGGAGCCATGGGATGTGTAAGATCCATCAAATTATAACTTCCAGCATGGTTGTTCTTCTATCAAATAGAGGTGTTCATCTAGGAATTCCATAATGAGAGGGTGGTCTATAACCAAGGGTGCATCTTCCAAGTGATCTATAATAGCTTGGCCTTTGATGGCCTTTATGTCAACATATTAGACGTCAAATTCACTAAGAAGCATGACCCATTTAGCCAAGCACTCTTTGAGTACTGTGCAAGATAACATGTATTCTAATGGATCAATTTTGGATATTAGTTGCATAGTGTGTCTCATCATGTAATGACACAATTTCTTAGTGGTGAATACCATAGCTAAGCAAGCTTTTACCATTGGTGTGTAATTAAGCTCATATCCCACTAAGGTATGACTAATGTAGTAAATAACCCTTTCCATTCTTGTATCATCAAGTTGTGCTAGAAGAGAACCTAGTATTGTGTGAGTAGCTATAATGTATAATATGAGTGGATGCCCTACAACCAGAGGAACCAAAATAGGTAGGTTAGCCAAGTATTTCTTAATGAGATCAAAGTTACATTAGCAAGTGGGGTCCCACCTAAAGTTCTGATCCTTTTATCAATGAGCTAGGAGATGAATCATCTAACTGATTGTAGTTTCCCTTGAAGAGAACAAAGGTGCTTGAGTGTCTTAGGAGGGGCCATATCCATGATTTCTTTGACCTTTTTAGGATCAATCTCAATACCACATCATGATACAATGAATCCTAGGATCTTTCTTGAGCTAATGCTGGAGACACATTTCATAGGATTGAGCATGAGATGATATTTAGTCAATCAATCAAATACTTCCTTGAGGTGAGAAAAGTGATCAAGGGAATTAAGAGATTTGACTAAAATATCATCTACATAATCTTCAATAGTCTTATGGATTAGGTCATGGAAGATGACCATCATGGCACATTGATATGTTGCCCTAGTGTTCTTTAGCCCAAATGGCATCATGTTATAATAGAATGTTCCCCAAGGTGTGGTAAATTCTCTCTTATGTTGGTCTTCCTCTGCTATCTACATCTAGTTGTATTCAGAGAAACCATCCCTGATTGATAAGAGCTCATGGCCTATGGTGAGATCAACAATCATGTCTATATTTGGTAATAGGAAATCATCTTTCAGACAAGCTTTATTGAGATCTCTGAAGTTTGTGCAAATTTTTATATCAACAAAAGGTTTTGTAATAGGTACCATTTTGGAAATCCATTTAGAATAGTTAATTGGGTGAATGATTTTTTCCTCTAGCAATTTTTCTAACTCCACTTTAACCAACAAAGTACTTTGGGGTGCATCTTATGAAGCTTTTGCTAGACAGGTTTGGCCCTTGGATCCATAGCCAAATCGTGTACTACTAACTTGGGGTTCAACCCTAGTAGGTCTTGATAGGACCATGCAAAGTGACCAACATTTCATAGAGGACTTCAATGTGAAGATCTACCTACTCAAGTGCTAGAGATAGCACAATATATGTGATATGTGGTATCTTAGTCAGACTGATATTGACTAGTCTAGTTTCTTTTGTCAAGACTAAAGATATGGGAGGTCTATGCTTCTATGGGGTAAGGATGAAATCTCTATCTTTAGGTGCCTCTAAGAGGTTTTCACCATAAGTTACATTATTTATTTTCATTTCATTTTTTGAGTCATCCAATGGTGCCCTAGAGGAGTTTTCACCAGAGGATGTTTTGCTTTTTCTTTTTTTCTTGTTTTCTTTTTTTTTTCCTTTTTCAACTCAATTTTGTGACTAGAGACTTCCTCCTCTCCAAAGTAACCTGTTGGATCTAGTTTGTAGACATATGTTGATGGTGGTAGTAGTTTTCTATGTAGTATTTATGGCCCCATGAATTTAAGAAGTGCATTCTTGATAGAGAATTCATCAACATGGACAACACTTGGTTGGTCCCAATCAATGAGTTTAGGGTGAGCGAGTGGAAAGTATATAAGATTTAGGGAAAATTGGTAAAGCATGGAGGATCTTAAGAAAATTTTGTCAAGGAAAATATCATTGTAGGATTTCTTTTCTACTTCCTTGGGAATGTCTTCAACCTCAATGAGAGTATTTTGGATGTCTATGAAGGCATGGTCTTCTTCTATAGTGCCCCTAGTTATGGGGAGTCCATAGCCTAAGCCCTTCTTTTTCTTTTCTAGGTATTGCTTCTATAGGCTACCTAATACTTGATTCTAGACTTCCTAGACCACCTCCTTGATAATCCCATTTTTCAATGGCTAGGCAATGTGACCATGGGTACTTTTTTTTTAAGGTGATCAAGCAATTCTTCATTTTTTGGAGGTGGCTCTTTGTATAGCCATGTGTTGATATCTAGAGCAATTTCCTTTCCATCAAGGATATTGTTGGTGATAAATGTAGTAGGGCCCATCTGTTTGAGTTGAGAGTAGTATCTAGACTTGGTAGTTGATGTGTCAAGCACCCTTGAGTATGCAAATCAAGTGGTAGAGTACTAACAACAAAAGCATCTATGAGACCATATTCGCCACAGCCTTGTAGTTGATCTTAATCATGGAAAGAGTCAAGGCTAAAATTGTATTTAGATTGTGGTAGGTGCTAGAGGAACTAGCCATGGTGTGGCCAATTTTGATTTTGGGACAATGGTTGGTGTATGAAGCTTTGACTGCATTGTAATAAGCAAAGGGTTTAGGATCTACATGGATGGTTACTTCAGTGCCATTATGCAAAAATTTGACAAATAGATGATATATGGATGGAATAGCCTTCATGGCATGAATCCATGGTCGACCAAGGAGGATGTTGTATGGAAGGTTAAGATTAACTACATGACAAACTATTTCTTGAGTGGCTAGGCCAACTTTGAGAGGGAGAAAGATGGTTCCTATAGTGCTACACTCCAAGTTGTCACATGCTTTGATGGTGATTACCTCATTAATGATTTCTACCTTAGTGTATCCTACCTATTTGATAAATTTTAAAGTACATAGATTTAAAGCCAATCCATTATCTATCATGACACATTTGACTACAAAGTTAGAAACCATGACAACTATTTGAAGTGGAAGGATATGATCAAGTTCAACTACTGGGATGTGAGAGGTTTTGAAGGATAAAGAACATGATGTAGAAAGATGGCCAACTAAGTTGTAGAAATTGGTTGCATTTATGTTAGTGGGGATGCATGACTCATGGAGAGTATTGTCAAGGATCTCTTGATAAAATGAGCTCATTCGTAAGAGATCTAGAATACAAATCTGAGCTGGTGTGTTTCCAAAGTATTCCAAGATATAATATTATATTGTATTTCAATATGAAGGTGCTTTGGATGGAGGTGGTCTTGATGGTGTGGACATAGGCGAGATAGTTATATTGAGTCAAGCTTGGTGAGTAGTAATTACACACTGGGTATCTAGGCCATTGATGTTTATAACATTGATGGATGGCTCAACTTGTCATATGCATCTGATAAGGCTCCCATAGTCCAGATATTCTAAGGTATAGTTTTGAGACTTATCTTGATTATTGCCCTTTTTATTTTGAGCATTGTTTTGTTTGTTGGCAGTAGTGTTTGTAGGTGCTTTTCCTATGTTTGTGTTATGAGGAGGAAAAGCATTTTCATATATCATCAACCTTGCATTGGGTGAAGCTTGTGCCCCCACTATGATCTCTTTCTGGTCATAAATGTCTTGGACATAATCATTGAGTTGCATGAACTTGAGGGTGTTATGTCCTTACACATGATAGAATTTGAAAAACTCATCATCCTTATACCAGGATGCTCTAGACTAATTAGGTTCCAAGGGTTGGGTCTAAAAATATCAAACAAGATTATCCTTCGCTAGTTTTTCAAATATTGCATCAAGGGGCTCCCCAAATGGTGTGTAATGTGTGGTTGTCTCTAAACATGTTTAGGTCCAGCTGAAAGTGTGATGGCATTAGTTTAATTGTGATGGGTGGGTACTTGTTGATTTTTCTACATAGGCAGTTGCTGATATACAAGGGGTTGTTGTTGATGAGGTTGTTATTGACAAAATGTGATGGGAATGTTGGAGACTACTCCAATGATATGAAAATTTTTGGTATCAATGATGCCATCTGTCACTGTGTTTTTTTTTTAATTCCAATATTACTTTTTGTCATTTCTTGGGCCTTGGTCTTGGGTTTTTTCTTTGTAAAGTTTGATGACACCATCCTTGATGAGCCCTTGTTCAAGTCCCATCCATTTTTCCTTTATGTCTTTGTATGTTTGTAAATAGTTCATAACCATGTGATGGGTAAGACTAGGATGTGCATTATTTATGAACATTTTGACAAGGTGATGTTCTAGGATGGTACATGAGATCCTAGTTGTGAGGGTTTTCCAATGTTGTAAGTATTCTGCAAGGCTTTCTCCTCCTTTTTTATTTATATGAACTAAGTTTACTATAGATAACTCATTTTTGACAAGATGAGTATATTGAGCCACAAAGGCTTCAGTAAGATTAGCTAAGGTTTTAATGGTACCCTGGGGGATATGACAACCACTCTAGGGCTAGCCCACCTAAGATTTTCAAAGAAAGTTACGTGAGGAATATATCATTATAAACCACTTCTTGGAAATGCATATAGAATTCTTTGACATGTGTGACTGGATAACTTTTCCCTCTAAATTTATCAAACTTGGGGATCTCAAAGTGTTTAGGAAATGGTGTCATTGTGATGGTTTTGTCAAATGGATATTGGCAATCATTTTCAAATTTAAAAGCTTTGGAATCTGTACCATCTTTGAGGGCCTGAGAGTATTTCTCATTTCCTTCCATTTGGGGTTTACAGGTGGGGGAGTGGATGTTCCTAATATAGGTGCCTCTAGTGTGGGATATATAGCAGAGTTTGAAGGTTGATATGGGACACATTGACTACCATATGGTGGATGTGGAAAAATAGGGTTTATAACTAGTGGGATGGAAGTGATGGGCTATTGGAATGTAGTTTTTGTATAGTGTTGCATCTACTAGGTAGACTGTGGATGGGGCTAGTAAGTATGAGGTTGTTGTCCTACTAGATAATTCTATGTGGATACCTAAGCATACTGTTGGGATGATAATTATGGCTGAAAGGGTGGTAATGCCTATGCCATGCTTTGGGAATATATACCTTTCCCAATGTAGGTTGGTTGTGCTCCTATTTGAGAGAGTAACTAATTATGAATAGGTGGAAGGTAATTAATTTGAGGTAGAGTGTTCATAGGAGGGAATTGTAGTGGAGGGATGGTTTAGCTATTGCCTAAGGGTGGCATAGAAAAATAGTTGGTGAGGGGTGGTAGAGAATATCTTTGTGAAGTTAGGGATGAAATTTTCTGAGGCATGGACATGGATGTAGCATTCAAGGGGAGGCTAGTAGTAGGTCCTCGTGCCATAGCAACATCCCAAGGTCCTAAAGGAAATGAGGCCGAAGTATTTTGGCTAGTAAAAAAGGGATTAATAGTGATTTTTGGTGGGATGGAAGATTAGGTATTTGAACCCTAGTGGTGTCATTCCAGTAGTAAAAGAACTAGATGTGTTGTGAGATGGAAGGGAAAATGTAGTTATGCTAGATGTAAAAGGAGAATTTTGTGAAGTAGGGAGACGAGCGATGGAAGTAGGTGTAGATGATATACTTGAGGTTGGTTGAGATAAAGTATATACTAAGGAGTAAGTGAGGATGGAATGAGTGTTTTGTGGAATGGGAGCAGTCACTTGGGTTGAGAGTATATTTGGGTCTACAGGTTCTATTTGTGGTGGTTTGTACTCACTATTAGGTGAGGAGAAAGGATCATAAGGGCCAAATGACCCTAAGAATGGTGGTTTCCACCCCAATAGGGGATGTGTAGGATCCATAATGTTTTGAGGTGGTGGGCATCCAAACTCAAAGGCACCAGCATTGTCCCTTAAGAAATTTTCCATGATGGTTTCCTTGTTTTGATCTATTATGGCATTAACAATGGTTGCATGGCCAAGTTGGTTGATGAAAGCATCAATATCTATGGAAGAACTTGTGTCTTGAGAGAGTTGTGGTGGTGGATCTGGTGGTGTCATGGAAACTATGGTGTAGGGCTGATTTTGAGATGTACTATTGCTATGACTAGGATCCATATCCTTCTTTATACATGTGTGGTACTTGGCATGGAATTCTGATTTTCCTAAGGATGGAATGTAAGAAGGATGATGTTAAATACATATGATGAAGTGATTTTCCTAAGTGTTACTAGGGTGGATTGGTTTCTTGAGATGTGAATAAAAGTAGGTACAAGTGTGTTTAATGATACCTTAGGAACCTAAATGATATAGTGCTAAATGATGGACACTGTGTTTCCCTTAAATGTGATCCTGAACAATGTGGTGGTCGTATCAAACCCTAAGGTAGCCAAATGTCTATTTTTAGAAGATAAAGAAGGATCAAGTGTGTATATAGAAACTATGATGGTGAGATAGATAGAAACTATTTTTATGGAAACAAAGTTTTAAAGAAATGATGCTAAATGCTTCTAAGTAAGTGAGTAAATGGTGGAAGATACTAGGTTTTAATGATCCATGTGGAGGATTCTTTTAAAACCTAAGGTTGATGCACAAATGGGAGGAGGTGATCCTATTTTAAATGCTTGTATGGGGTAGTGGTTCCTACATGAAAGACTAAACCTATGAGGAAATTAGTGCACAAGTGTGTGTGGAAAAGGAAAGACATAATTAGAGTTAGTAAACTGAGTAGTTGATAAGGCTATAGTTGACACATCGTCAAAGAGTTAGTTTCTGAATTTTGTAATCCCACTCAGTTTGTAATGCAATGTTTGAGCCATTTTTTTTAATGTGGTCTGGCTTGACAATCCTTGGGTTGGGGGTTTTTTTTTGGTGCTCTACTTCTATTTCCTTTTAAAGTGGTATTATTGGAAGTTTATCCTTTTTGAACTTACTCCTAGGTTGGCCTAACATGAGAGATAACCATAAGAGATTTGATCACAACTATGGGTTTTATAGGTAGTGACTATGCTAAGTATATCTTTTTTGACCTTGGGTTGGGAACATAAATCAATTTAGAAATAGCCAAGTTTCTAAAAACAATGGTAAAGTTGAGTGAAGTGGGACAAATTAGACTTTTAGGATTTTTTGTGAATGAACTTGCTAACAATATTTTAGACAAGAGTAAGGAGCATCTATTTTGAAGACAAAAGTGTTGTTTTCAGTCAAGTATGGTAAGTAACAAGGATACTTTGGAAAGAGAAAACTTTTGGATTAAGGAAAAAGGGTTTGTTTGCAATTGGATTTTGCTAGGAAGTGTGGTTTTGAGATAAAAAGTATAGTTTTGGAAAAGGTAAGTATAAATCAAGGAAACAAAACATCATTGCAAATGGACTTGCTAACAGCTGCTTGTACATGAAAAGATGGGGTCCTTCAAAGACAAAATGTGTTATTTTTTGGTCAAGTAGGATAGGTAACAAGGATATTTTGGAAAAAGACAAAATTCTGGACTAAGGAAAAAAGGATTTTTAACTAGGAATTTCTTAGTGGTTTGTTGTTTGAAGGGACAAGTATAATTTTAGAAAAAGGGAAAGTTGAACCAATGAGACAAAAGTTATTGCAAATGGACTTGTTAACAACTACTTTTTGAAATAAAAAAGATGGGATTCTTCTGATATGAGGGATTTATGAGCAAATAGTTTCGCAAAGGAAAAAGAAACTTTGAGAAAGACAAACAAAATTATCTCTTTAGCAAAAGGATTTGATAATAACCATAGAATTGTGTATGTTTTACAAATGTTTTTCAGGGGTCTTGAGCACAAATAAGACAATTCAAACACATGCTTTATCCTAAGGTCAATTTTTTTGGTTGCAATATGTTATTCAATGGCCCACAACTTGGTGTCTCATGATTCTCGTGCAATATGCCCCTCTTTTCAAAGAGGTGAGTCTATACAAGAGTCGATCGATAAACGATACACATCAAATAATCTTCAAGACATGACAAATAAATGTTCCTGTTCTGTGGGAACAATGACCCTTTGAGATGAAACCCAAGTGGCCTCATGCCTCTACCAGGGGAGCACAATGGTGAGTAATATTGAGGGATGATACTTCCCTTGTACTGTGAATGAACATACCATGGATAAAATCAAGAAACTTTGACTAAGGGGGTTGTAAATGAGTTTGTGGTGTCTCACCAAATAGTTGTTACATATGTGATCCACTTAAGAATTTATTCCAGACATGTTGAAATCATGGGAAAGTTTTCCCACCTTAGGCTACCCCCAAAAACACACTGCTCAAACTTGGGTGATACAGCAAGAAAGTTTACATTTCCCCTCATTTATATACTAACTAGACTTTTTACTAGTTTCAACTTCTCACCAAAGGGGAAGTGCTTCCCAGAGGTGGATTAACTCACTAGAAGCACTCCTAGGTTGTTATAGATGATCTTGCTAACAAATTTTGGTACATACGTCATGTATTTTAAGGTCTTAAGATGTAGGAAATAGAGAAGACAAAGACATTCTTGAGGGCACAATCTCATAACATGCAAGGCACTTGGTTCATTTCTATTTGGATGCTTTAGTGTATCCTAAAAAATTAGTTTTTGAAGACACACATGAGCTTAACATTCAATTTGTTCATTTTCAACTTTACAGTGGTCACCAACAAAGGGAAATTGAGTCAAAAAAAGTAAATCGATCGAGAAAGCTTTAAAAAGGAGGAAATAAAGGAAAGTTTATCTTTAAGGCATTCAAGATTTGATGGATTTATTTTAAGCCCCAAAATTTAAGTGTTTATACATAATGTTCATTGCATGAGTTCAATTTAAAGAACTTTTCATTCAATAGTGGATTATTTAGTTAAGCTATTCAAGCATTTCTAGTTAAAAAAATGCCCTAAAGACTTAGCCATTCATTCCATGAAAAACCAATATTTGTTCAATTTTAATCCTTGAAACACAGTTATGGTGACAAAAATCTACAAGAAACCAATTAGTGTTTTGCTTCAAAAAATACATGCAATAGAGAAATGTCAAAATTTACTAAGTCAAAGTTGCAAATCCACAGGTTTAGGTAGCAATTTTGTAGGCACAAGAACATGTCTAAAATGTCCCTTTACTAGTTTTGTATGATATTTCCAACCTCTAATCAGATCTTTAAGAACAAACAACCAATCTTTCAAAGATCCACCAATTTCTCAATAAACCCCAAATCGGGTATGTCGAAAATAGTGCCAAAAACTTCACAGCTTCACATATTATTAATAAATTTGAAAGTGGAAATTTTTATAGAAATTTGAGCAGAATAACAGCCTATAAAATGAAATTTCCAGATCAATATAACATGCACACAATAGCTCCCAAACGGAGGACAAAAATAATGCTCATCGGGCTCCCGACAATAGCACAAAATAGCCCTAAATCACCACAAAAACTTAATAATCTATTGCAGAAGTATAATCATATCCAAATAAATATTTTCAGCTCTATTTTAACATTTAAAAGTCTGATATACAGCAGCAACCCATACTGATATGAAATACTCAACTGGAAACACCAAACTCTTACAAAAAATACACCTGAAAACTCACAAATCTGCACTGTTCAGCACACAGGTAAACTCAGCATGAGCATGCACATGGAATGGCTTCAAAATCTCATCTTTAGCTTTCTTGGAAACCTACAAACTCCCATTCTTGGGTCTCCCTAGAAACTTACAAACTCCCGTTCTTGGGTCTCCTTCTCCACAGGTTTGGCAGCCTCTGAAGAATAACAAAGAAATGAGAAAAAATCAAGTTCTGGAATGAGCCCAAAATGCCTCCAAACCCCTTAAAAGAGGGCATAACCCTAACTCACATCCAAGAGGGGTTAATAAAAAATATTTTAATAATAATTTTCATTTATTAGTCCATTAGCTTCCAAAGATTATCCCCTTTTTTTTGAAACTTCACCTTTTTGGGCCTGCCTACCTTAGAAAAGATTATTATTTTTAATTATTTGAAAAGGGGACATGACAAGTCCTCCCCTTCCAAATATTGCTTGTCCTCAAGAAATGGCTAAATAATAAACCAATCAATCCACCTGGATCCCAAATGTAGTCATGAACTATACTATTGTCAATTAACAAAGGCTCTTGCAATATCCTCTGCCATATAACCAAGAGGAATCTCTAATCAAACTGACAATTATTGCTCAACCAAACTACAAAGTCACAACTTTCACAGTCAGAAACCCAAGAGACACAAACTCTTAGAACATCAAAACCCAAGTAAAGTGGACTACCAACATAGTAAATACCATCAATGCATTCCACTGGCCTATACAGAATGTACAATCCAACTCTGGAACAATGGTGAATGCTCCCGAATGAAACTGTACCAAGTATGGAGAATCCACACACTATACAATGCCTGCAGTCAACACAACTCTGTAGATCACTGACCACTATCTCATATCCATAACTACCATTCACCCCTAATGGTGAAAAGCCATCACAAGATAAACAGCAAGAATTGGAACCCAAACCAAATTTTCCTGCCATCAACTCCTCAACACAAGGATCAAATGCTAACTGATGTACATACCTTGCAATATAATATTGATAAAAAAAACCAACCTCAGTCAACAAATCACCATGAACAAGTGATACAACCCATTTTGATTGATCACTAGCTAAGTCAGGAGATGTCAGTAGAATCAATAACAACACCCACTGAAGCATCACTCTAAAACTCCTACTCTAAATCATGTATTATCAAGCTGTCAACTGTAGAACCTATCGCCATGTCGTGCCCATCACAACTCTCATCCTGAGGCATTAAACTATCCCATAACTGATGATAAGCACTAGGAACCAAAGTACATCTCTATATCATCATCTCATCAACATGGTCATCAAAGATAAATTGATGAGCATACCTCACAATGTAATGTTGATAGAACTATAATCTAGATGAAACTAACTACAATTGATCATTAACCATGTTGGAACTAACTACTACCTCCAAGGATATCACCAAGGGAGTACTATTACTAGCAAGAACCATGCCAACTATCGACTCACCAACATCACACATGATCTTTGATACATCTCTAGTCTCCGTGCCATCAGTACTGGAGGCCACCACCATGTTAGGCATACAACAATCTGCTACAACACCCAACTCAACTGAACTTGACTCTAGTGGGAATGAACCTAATATGCCAATGTTAGTATCAAGGATGGATGCATCCCCATCTCCACTATCTCTGACAATCTCAGCCATGGACATCCTCAGATCACCAAACACCATAGCTTGTGACTGTATAGAATCAGGTAAAGATTGTAGTCACTCTAACTCCATGGTCACCTTAGCCAAATGAAACTATGATTCCTTGAAAACCAATTGTGTACTCTCAAGAATCTCAGAAGTCACCTCAAGCTACTTAGTAAGCTCACTCACCTCATCTTCCTTGGCCAACAATGCATCATATGTTGTACTGCCCCACTCCATAAGATAATCTTTGTCGGCTACCAACTGCATATAATCCTGTCTCAAAATCTAGATAGCCTTCCATAAAGAGTGGAACTCTATTAAGGAAAGATAATTTCCTCCCTGCTCATCACTAGTAGGAGAACCCCATCCATAAACTACTAACAATTGATGAGTAGTATCAAAATGTTGGTGAGCGATAGCAATCTCTCGCTCACTAACTCTCAATTGATTAGACACATGATGGCACTGGCTTGACTGTCTCCTACAAACCTCCTCTGATGCACTGTCTAAAGGAGTATTCTCAAAGTTACTAGTCTCTATATTATTACCATCCATATCCTGTGAATCAACTCTAAAGCTCATATCAACAAATGGAGTATCAAAAACTATAGCACTGTTGTCCAACTCCTTTGTACCCAAGGAAACTAAGTCTTCAAAACTGCCCACTATATCCTCCTGGATGTCATCAATGCCAATATGATCTTGGGACTCATCTGTAAACACTACCAAATATGAAAGATCATCAACACATTCCAGCAAGTATGGTCAACTGGATATATGGACAAAGCCCAACACCGGTGTATAAAAACTAATACCAACATCGGACAAGCTGCTAGCACGAGAAAAGACAACACCATGCAATCTGCTAATCAAATCCATGATAGCACCTAAACAAACACTGATACCAAAATGTGTTAAAGATCTCCAGTCAACTGAATCCCAAATGCCAATATAACAATCTTGAGTCCATTTCTGTAAACTAGAATCAGCTGGTAACTCAAGAAAAATCCTCACTTGAGTAATATGACCAATACCAACTAATTCCACATACCTGTCATGATGAGATAATGAACTCACAATACTATCTTTGTTCACTTTTAGCTGGTTGGACAAATCGTGTGAAGTACTACCAGCCTCAACCTCATGTGACGAAGTATCTAACTGTGCCTAGTACTCTTTCTCAAAAAATTCATGAATGATCAATGTCTACTCATCTCTACCAGGTATCTCACCATCATGCACAACAACATCCTCATAATCATCATCTGAACCCACTATGCTATAGTCACTACCTGTTGTAACTATACCATCCTAAATACCTATTATATCACCCTTTAACAACCTGTATACAATTGTCCCAATTTGAGTATCAAGTTGACCATTACTATCAATTTGCATAATATCCTTTCTCACTACCTCTTGTGGTGGAGTAGAATCTGAGACCTTTGCCTGGCTATAAGCTAGTTTCTCAAACTCCTCATGCAAATTCTTGGTAATTGTGTCATCTACCTTGTGAGAAAATCTGCCAAATAGAAATCCAGTCAACTTATCCACCTTAGCTAGGTCAGACAACATGTCATTCATTATATGGTGGTGCTCAACCAACTGTTCAGACATGTCATGGCTTATTTTCCTAAGTTTATCTTGAATGTCTAAATAACCATCCTTTCTACTGTTCTGACTTTGGATATCAATTGTCCAAGATTGTGTCCTCTGAGACTTTCTACTATACCTTTCCATTCTAGATAAAGTAGAGTGTAACCCCAATAGGTTATAACTACTTCAAACACCAAGAACTAACATGCAATTGATTAGAAGTAGCATGCAACCATAGATTTTGACATGCAGCTGATTAGAAGCAACATGCAACCACCAAATTCACCAAGATCTAACATGAAAATGATTAGAAGTAGCATGCAACCATAGGTTTTGACATGCAGCTGATTAGAAGCAACATGCAACCATAAATTATGACATGCAAGATCTAGGTAGTTGTCAAAACTGACATGCAAGATCTGGGTAGTTGTCAAAACTGACATGCAAACTTCTACAAACCCTTAGGCTAGCAAGATCATGGCTCTAATACCATTGAAATGTCCCTTTACTAGTTTTTTATGATATTTCCAACCTCTAATCAGATCTTTAAGATCAAACAACCAATCTCTCAAAGATCCACCAATTTCTCAATAAACCCCAAATTGGGTATGTCGAAAATAGTGCCAAAAACTTCACAGCTTCACATATTATTAATAAATCTGAAAGTGGAAATTTTAAAAAAAAATTTAGCAGCATAACAGCCTATAAAATGATATTTCTGGATCTGTATAACATGCACACAATAGCTCCCAAACAGAGGACAAAAACAATGCTCATCGGGCTCCCGACAATAGCACAAAATAGCCCAGAATCACCGTAAAAAATTAATAATCTATCATAGAAGTATAATCATATCCAAATACATATTTTCAGCTCTATTTTAATAGTTAAAAGTCTGATATACAGCAGCAACCCAAACTTATATGAAATAATCAACCGGAAACACCAAACTCTTACAAAAAAATACACCCGAAAACTCACAAATCTGCACTGTTCAGCACAAAGGCAAACTCTTCATGAGCATGCACATGGGATGGCTTCAAACTCTCATCCTTAGCCTTCCTAGAAACCTACAAAATCCCATTCTTGGGTCTCCCTAGAAACCTGTAAACTCCCATTCTTGGGTCTCCTTCTCCACAAGTTTGGCAGCCTCTGAAGAATAACAAAGAAATGAGCAAAAACCAAGTTCTGGAATGAGCCCAAAATGCCTCTAAACCCCTTAAAAGAGGGCATAACCCTAACTCAAATTCAAGAGGGGTTTTTAAAACATATTTTAATAATAATTTTCATTTATTAGTCCATTAGCTTCCAAAGATTATCCCCTTTTTTCTGAAATTTCACCTTTTTGGGCCTGCCTGCCTTAGAAAAGATTATTATTTTTAATTATTTGAAAAGGGGACATGACAATGTCAATGGTTGTAGGATTGATGTACAGGGACTAGTGAAAAGTCTAGGAAAAGTAGGTCACAAGATAAAATGACATAGAGCAATCCCATGAAAAGGTGATCCCACGAGTTCTTAGAGGAGCATTCCCGTGAAAAGGTGATCCCACGGGTTCTTGGAGGAGCATTCCCATGAAAAGGTGTGTTGGTAGGTTTGACTAACAATAGAAAAAGTGGGTTTTTGAGGGTTGACTAATAGGTTGACATGTTCTCACTGGTATTTTGTTGCGATCCCACTGGAAAAGACTAATTTTCTCATGGGGATAAGGTTGGCGGGGATGTGGGGGCTATTTTTGTGACACATGGTGATGAGGGTTTGAGGCAAAGGGTGATCTTGCTTCTGTGGGTTTGTGTCCTTGTTGGTGTATGGCTTCAATCCTATTGTTGTAGGTTTGTGTTCTTGGGATGGTGGGATTGCGAACAAAGTGGGTTTTGAAGTGTTCTAAAGAAAAAATTGACTATATGGCTGGGAGCATGATTTCTAATGAGATACCTGTGTACTTGCAAAAATATTAGCAAACCACCTGCACACACCCTCAAGCACAGAACATCAATTTAGTTAGTTTAGCATAAAAGATAAAAAACATGATTATAGTGACCCAAATGTGGGGTCCCACTAGGTGTGCCAAAATGTATCACCTAATCTAGTTAGTGTAAAAGGAATACTAATACCAATAAGAACATTCCCACAACTAAACAAGCTAACACTTAACATAGGACCAAAGAAGACAATACAAAGGAAAGTAGACCAAAGATGGTAAACTCCTTAAGTGCTTCTCATGATGACAAATCTATGTCCCTCATGAGAGGGGATGTATGCTCACAGTGTGCTCAAGCCTCAAGTGAATGGGTGATTATCAAATGTGTGTATGGATAGGGTTTTCAGCAACGGAGGTATGGAGGGATTTTAGCATGATGATGGTATTTTGGTAGTTTTTAGGCCCTCAAAATAGCATTATAACTTTGCAAAAGAAGTGGATGATCTTTTTCAAGGGAGAGAGTATAATTTATAGGTCAAGGGGTACTGAAATGGATGGCTAGGATGCAAGGATGAAAGGATGGTGAGGGAGGGCTAAGATGTACTTTGTTGGCTTCTAATTTAATAGAGTTTGAATAAACAAGTATGCAAGGCATGAATGCATCTATGGGCATCTATCTCCAATAATGGACACAATTCACCAAGAACCTAAGACAACTATAAGGCTAGACCCTTCTTCTACTTTAGGCTTTTCAAAACCTAGGTGAGTGAACCTCTTAAGATCTAATTAAGTGACTAGTGCAATAAGCATAATCAGGATTTAGAACAATAGATTAAACACCTAAATCTTCTATACTTAACCAAGAAATCACAAAAATGAAATAGCTAATGACATGACTCATGAAATTGGTAAGCTAAGTGAGGGTTAGACTTTGAATAGCTTTCAACATAAAAGGGAAAAGCATTTGATTAATAATGTTGAGTTCAGTGAAGCTCAAAATATTTAGTAGTAAGAATGAATTGATCCTATAATTGATCAGTGTCTAATCCATTGGGCAATTCTATGAATCAAATACATACATATGGATACCTGAGACATATTCATATATTTAGATATCTAACCTATCCATTCACCTTGTAAATAGACATCTATCTTCATAAGAATTCTCACTACTTACTAAATATTCTCCTAATGAAACCTACAAGCCTATCAAGGTAAATAAGCATTTACCTAGTGCTTTATTCCAATAGCAAACTTATCCAACCTTAAGGGATTGCAAATGAGTTTAAGCTCTTTGTTCTTGAACACAAAATATTGTAGATAAAAAAGGAAGGACACAAGAATTAGAATGAAACTAAAGAGATTTCTGGTCAACATTATTCATTTCCTTGAAATTATACATTCATATGCGTGAAATTAAAACATAGAAATGCCTAACAAATTAGAACTAGCTATATTATCTTCACTACTATTCATTTAAGAGAAATTGCTGAAGAAAATGTGGTTACAGAAATGAAAAAACATCAAAAATGGAACCATTGGTCTTATAGATCTAACAAAACTCAAGATTGGAACCCCTATGGTATCACAATAGTGAGTCCTTTTTTTCTTTCAAAACTAGAACCCCTACAATGGAGAAAGAAAGAGAAAAATATAGGAGGAAGTGAATTCTTGGATCTGATCTAAAGATGACATGTGTCCACTTGAAATTCCATCTCCTAGCAGTGAAAAGAATCTCTCTATAACTACATATCAAATTTTCAATCATTTTGGCATCCAAAAACAAGAAATATCTAAGATATTTTATTGAAAGAACATAACTAATTTGATGCCAAACTTGAAACCAAGGTAAAGGTAAAAATTTGTTAAATATGACCTCTAGAAGCTAAGAAGACCTTTTAGAATTGATTTTCTTCACATTTCAACTTCAACAAGACTTTATATCTAGCTCCTAACCAACTTTGATGCACAATGAAAATTTTTTCCCATTCTACTGAGAATGCTAGAAAAACATAAATCTTATTATAACTTGAACTAGTGAAAGCCTGTGAAAAATATGACCTCATATTTAGAAAGTACATTTCCTCCCAGTTCCAATAGTACATTGAAGTGCCTATTTTGGACAAAAATTGCTCTTGTGGTAGCCATTTGAAATTTAGGCTCCTAAGTCATGAATAGAGCTAAAAGAAAAGTTTAAATGATTATATAGTTGAAAGTATATAAAAACCTTTTATTTTATTTAAATGATCTCATGACGAAGCAGTGTAACCCTCTTTGTTTTATGTTTATGGTCTTACAAATTTTGTAAGAGTGTAAAGCCTTCATCCTCAGCCTCCCACTCCTACGACCTCAACGTAACATCATAGGCCTCTTAATTTCATGTTCTAACCTTATGATGGGACTTTAGAATGCACCACATGTCCTCCTCCTCTTTGGTATTTGGCATAGTCAAAATTTGTTGAGTTTGGTGGCCGGATGGGCCCCTCCATGCAAGCAGTGGCTTCCATAAGATGTGTGTCTTTAAGGCACTACAAAATTCCACATTTGGGCTTTTAAAATGTTTCAAAAGCTAAATCCCAATCAATGTGGGATATCTGTAGCAAATCTTTCTTCTATACTCTTGCCTTGGATGCAGGTGCCCCTACTTTGTTTTACTTCCTACCATCATGAAAAGCCTATGCTCTTCCTTTGGTGTGGAGTGTGGCTCAAAATGTGGGCCTCCCTTTATAAAATGGATTCCTTATTCCTTGTTATGGATGCTTTTGTTGTGGGATGCAACTCTCATGGACGTTATGGGAGATTCCCCTTGCTTGACATAAAGTTCTTTATTTTTTACATATGTTGGTTGGCCTCCTCACAAATCTTAATGCCACCATCAAATCATAGGGGATTCTACTATTTCCTTACTCTAAGCCTCTCCTTTAAATTTCTTCTCATCTTCCTTGCACACCCTATGTCTCTTCTCAACTTGGACGTGAGGTTCTGTCTTTGCATAGCCTAGTTCCGCCCCGTATTCCTCCTATCATGCCATGGAGATCTTTTGATGTTACAACTTCCTCCTTCAATGCCATGGGTGGCTTGTGTCCCTTCAAATATTTGTAGCTTCCCCATATCCAACACTTTCTCTTTGCCTTGTATCCAAAGATGAATATGAATTTGGAAACAAATATTGGAAAGCAAGGAACTGACATATTTTGCACTACCATCTTTGTCACCTATACATGAAATTAAAATATCTCAAAATGCAAGAATGTGAGTAGTATGAAGAAAAACCAAATTTGTTTTATCCAAGATAGTCTTGGCTCAATGGTTTTGTGAAGGAATGGCACTCTTGGAAATAAACAAGCATCCTATGTAGCTTGTAAAATAAAAAGGTTTCCACTTTAAGACAAAGTCCTCCTTAAAACTATAGTTCATACAGATGAATCACAACAATAATCTTTTTTCATCTCTAGTGTGTATGTGATCTAGTATGCCATTTAATCTTGAGGAAAATACATGTTCACACAAAAAAAAAAAATGATTACAACCATTATAATCCTTCTATGAAATTTTTTAAAACCCCAATGTCTTTATCAGTCTGATACTAGGAGGGCCCCAAAGCAGGTCTAACTAAAAAAATAAAATTTTTGAACAATTGAACTATCAAACTGATTCATTGAACCCTTCATACTAATTAGAAGCAAGTTCGGCTATTGGTCTATCATTAAAACTCATTTTATCACTTTATTGCAACTTGTGGACTTTGTGCCAAGAGGTCTTTTGACTGGATTTAAAAACTAATCTGAACCTCTGATTGGGTTCTAAAATCAAACATACTAATTCTCTGTCCCACATACTTGCACCTTGTTAAACCTTGTCTCGTGACAAATTCTTAGTCAAAAGATATTGACCGTCAAAGTTTCCCTCTTAGAACTGCCTATAAGAAAATATGTTAGAAAACACTAAATCACTTTCAGATTTGGCTTGGAAAATTGGGTAAACTGACACTTGGGAAAAAAAAAAATAGGGCGTTGATTATATGTTATGAGGACAATAAAAACCTTGGATTTTGGCTCATTACAAATAACTAGATGCATTTGGTGAATGGTCAAAGTGAGCTACTCAGAATTTGCAGTTTAGAAACACTAACAAAAAAGTGATTTTTGCAAATGGAATGGAGCTAGGAAAGCATGCAAATAGATTCATCAAGACTTGAAATTTGGCACACTTAGAGTATTTTTAGAGTAAAAAATAGTGATACAATCCATTCAACCTCACCTATTACTGATTTCAAGCTATGACATCACAAACAGGGGTATTGATCAATCTACATTTCATGACACCAGTTAAACTTTATAAATTGCAAATGGAATCATGTTTGAAAACTAATGAAATAGATTCATCATAAGCTCAAATTAGGAAGATATAAATCCTCTAATCCCTAGAGTATGATGAAAATTTTTTATTATTATTTGGGTTAACTAGTCAAAATTTATGATAGGTCAAACAAGGCCTTCCATAATTTTGCACAATTTGCAAATGTATGAAAACAAAAAACTATCAACTTTGAAGGGTTTGAAACCTAATCAAACGGACTCAAAATGACTTGAAACTTGGAACATAGGTTCCTTGATATGCATATTACTATCCCTAAATTGGTGGGTCATCGAACATTTCTGGGTTAAAGATATTCAAAGGCAAATTGGGCTTCCTATCATTGTTTGACACTTGGGAAAAAATGCAGATTTAGAAATTGCTCAAAATAGGACTTCACAAAATGGCTCAGAATGACAATTTATATTCATGAAACACATAGAAACACTAAATACATGGTGTTAGAAATATTAAACACCTCATGGGCCTCAAATGAATGGTTAGGTACATATGCATCAAAAAGCATTTAAGGGCTTAATTTTTTCAATGGTACTCAAAATTAGTGCTTCGATTTTGAGTCCCGACACACTCAAAGAGGAGCACAAGGATTGTGCTTGTTTAAAGCTAGTAGGGAAGTGAAAATTTTCACAAGGAGGATGAGTTTGAGAGGATAGGATAAGGTTTGGTCAAGGGAATAATGAGGGAGGTTGAGTATGTAAGAGGGATATAAGAGTCATTAATGGCATGTAAGAGCCATTAATGATCTTGGATGGGAATGGAAGAGGATAAAGGGGATATTTTGAATTTGGAAAGTTCTAACCCTTGCTTAAATTTTTGTACATGTTTAGGAGGGGGATTAGGATTTTCTTAGAAAGGGGTTAGGGGGGCAAGTGGCTTAGCTTTGATGGGATGGGTTTGTTATGTGGCTAAGAGAGGTTAGTATGGGTGAATGGGATGGATTAGGAGTAAAGGTTGGTCATAGGGATGTTTTAGGGGTTGAGATATTTTATTAAATGATTTATTTAATAAAAGGAGGGTATGGAATTAAATTAAATAGATTTGAGAATTTATTTAATGTAATAGAGGAATAGGGTTTTAATTGATAAGTTGATTTTGGATTATCATTTGATTTTATCAATTAGACTATAGTTAATTAATTTAATTAATTAATTGGAGGATGAAAACTAACTAATGAAATAATAAATATTCAATTAGTAATGTCTTAAGAGATGACAAAATACAATTTCCTAATGATGCAATCAGATTTAGGTGCCTACACATACATACATACAAATCCTCCACAAAAATAATGCAGAGCAAGAAAAATGGATAGAGTTCACAAGAAATTTTACAAAAACATGTCATAGTAGATATTTTATGAAAGAAACAAGCAATAACCTAGTTAAATGGGTCTAGATGTTAATTATCTCAGTTGATATATATGTATATTTAACTAGGTTATGATATTTACATAGAATAATGACTTTGTTCTTCAACTCTTTATACTCAACTCTTCATTGAAGTTATTATTCCAGTAGTGAGAATAGCTCCAATATTTCATAACATTCTGGAACATATAGTGATTTCTAAATAATAGTAGTAGATACTTGGGATGTAGATATCACAAGGGAATGATAATGAATTCCTAGATCTCCACATGATATATCTATCTATATATATATATATATATATATATATATATATATATATATATATATAGAGAGAGAGAGAGAGAGAGAGAGAGAGAGATTTACAAACACATATATATATACGCACACACATACATACATACATATACATGCATGTATGTATGTATATATATAGAGAGATATTTTTTAAGGTGCTTATTACATATTAGCTATACAATGAAAAATTGATCCATTTGCATACATATTCCATAATCCAAATAATAAAATAATAAAACTCATTCAATTCATGCTAAGTTACTTAGCTCCAGATCCTACATAAAAATAATGTTGATTATCCATTTTATTGTACCTAATCTGATGACAATTCTACAAGAATTTGTAATAAATCCAACTAATTAGAAACTAGACCAAATTAACAGCAATATAAATAGATATTTGGGATTCTCAAAAGGAGAGCATGTCAATACAATTCAAAACCTAAAAAATTTAAATCAAGTCATTTATTTGTAATTCTTTTAAGCTTTTAATAAGACAGACATAAAATACAAGGTTTGCTAGATCCAAACATTCTAGTTAAATTTACTGCCAAACATAGAACAAATAATAACACAGTCCACTAAGTGTCCCAAAATATTCCTAATTGGTAATACCATGTCTTAGCTAATTTTCCTGAATCTAATTGAAGTGAAATTAGAATTTCAAAAACTTGTATTTCTTAAGCACATAGAAAACATAGTTATAATCAAGAGGCATAGACAAGTAAATATATTTCAAACCCCATTGCAAAAGAAAATAATCATTAAATAAAAATACTCTTTAAAAAGGTGAACAAATTTTCCCTTAAAAAAATTACATATATTATAGGATTCTATATGATATTTCAGCTAAATTTTCTCATTAGAAATCATGACATTAGGTAAAATAACATAGATTTGAAATAAAAGTTTGTATTAGCCAAAACCAAATAAAAATGAAATCAATTACATATATTCTAGGATTTCTATTAAATAAAGAAACATGACTTATCACAAGACATAGGTCTTATCACCTATGTGATTAGTTTGAAATTTTGTTCTCACCAAAAATCATAAAATGTAAGAACAACTATACCAAACGAAACGTAAAAAGATGATTATCATGCACAATAATTTTTTTTAGCTCATTTCACTCAATCTTTCTTACAATTTTTGGCTCAATCTCCAATTGGTTAGTATGTGTTTTGAAAAATTATTCTTGGACTATGAGTCAAGAGAAAGAGAAATATCAAATTTGAAAAAGATGTATATAAATGCAATTAATTTTTAAACTTTAATTTTATAAACTTACAAAAAGAACCATAGAATTATAAGAAAATATTAAGGTTTGTACTATTTGACAATTATAGTTACAAGTAATAAAGCTATTTACCTTTGATTCAGAGAGTGCGAATAATGGAAATGAAGTATTTCTGAAGGTGCAAGCTCAAACTCCCCCCCCCCCCCCCCACATGTGGATGACATTGTTAAGTAGAGAATAGTTACATACATACATACATGGTTAAGTGCTACCTAACTATGTCCAAGATGTCTACACACTGGAGGCATACTCTATCTACATACTAGTATCCATGGAATCAAGACCCTTGAACTACTCACTCTAACAAATGTATAGTTCTAGTTTCTAATATTTTTGATGTGGTTGTATTCCTATAACCATTGGCAAGATTTACTCACCTAATATAACTCTTCGCAATCATAAACCCACTCAGGCAAATAACACAGTTTTCTATAATTAAAATACTATAATATCTTGGTACAACCTTTGTGTTGTAGTTTACTTTTAATGTAAGTTTAAACTATATACATCCCAACTCACTCCTTATATAGTTATGTTTAAAAGCTTGTGACAATAACTATGACCATGCTACCTATTGAGTGATTTTTTGTTTTTTTGTTGTGTGAATATCTCTCTTTTTATATACATATATACATATACAAAGATCACAAGGGCATGAAAATGAAATCTTAGATCTCCATAATCCACAAGATCTCTCTACACACACACACACACACACACACACACACACACACACACATTTGCATATGCAATTGTATCACCTTAGAAAATTGTATTTGATTCATCTAGTAGGGAAAAACTAATTGTTCATTTTATTATACCTAATATGATAATTTTTCTATAGGAATTTCTAAAGAAACCAACGAATTAACAACTAGACCAATTTAAATAGTTTATGGCTAGTTTTTTTCTAAAAATATTTTCTCTAATATGTTTTTCTAAAATCTCATCCTCCTTTTTTGTGGTATACATTATTTTTGTGCAACATCTTGAGCTAAGTCAGTTAGCATGGGTTGAGTGAGTTTTATTGTTTTATTGTTTGGATTTTGGAATATGGGCTTTGTTTTATCATTTTCTTTGTTCAAGTCCTAATTTGAATGAAGTAACAAAGTGGTTTTTAGAGTGGAAAGGACTATATAATGAAGAGGAAACTTGACAAATTGAATGTTGAAATGTTGAAATGAAAGCTATTGAGGATCAAACACCTATAGAAAGTTAAAACATAATGTGAAGTTAATTTTAGATATAAGAAAAAATAAATAAAACATGATATAAATCATTTCCCATTTATTTTGATTGTGGAGAGTTGTATACAAAAGAGGATGAAGAACCTTGGAAGTTGGTGGAAATTTCATTTTCATGCCCTTGTGATCATTGTGTTTCATTGTCATGCCCTTATGGTCTTTGCATTTTATTGACTTGTCCTTGGTGGAGATCAGTGGTGATCTAGGATTTCATTGTGATCCCCTTGTGATTTGTAAATTTTGTTATCATACCCTTTTGATCTTCATGTCCTTTCTCTATGATTTCATTCTCATGTCATTCCCTTGTGATCTCTATGCTCTTTTCAACACTACAACATTTTGGGCTGAATTCTAATAGCAATTTTCTATGATGGTGTAATTTATGCTATTTGGGCCCAAATGTAGTAATGCTTGCTTTGCAATTTTCTTCAAGGGTAGAAGAAGTACCTATGTAAATGTTCTTTTCTTTTCCTTCTAAACATGTATCTCTTTATATTTCCCCCAAAAAGTGACTAGAGAAGCTTCTCTTTATGTATATGTATGTGTATATATACATACATATACATATGTATATATATACATACATACTAACATACATATAAAGAGATCACAAAGCCATGCCAACAAGATGCAAAGATATATATATATATATATATATATATATATATATATATATATATATATATATATATATATACATACATACATACATATACACATAATACATACATACATACATACATACTTACATACATAAATACATACATACATCTGCATATGCAATTTTATCACCTTGGAAAACTATATTTGATCTTTACTCAATCACCAAGAGATAATATAATTTGTAAGTACAAATTTTTAGATACTTAGTTTGGTATGAATAGTTTCAATTGAATGTGTCTAAGGAGAGTGAGTCTACTCATGATGATAATGGCTCCATGTATTTGGCATTTAGAGGAGAGATACTTATAGAAGATTAGATATTTTTTATGGATATGGAATGATTCATTTGTATGAATGGTTGATTGTTCAAGTTGCAAAAAATCAAGGTGTAAGCTATGAGTAGTTTCATTAATTAGACAAGGGAATCAACTTTAAAAGTGGGATGATCAAAATTGGCATGTCTATCCTTATTATAGATGTCTCTATCTCATAATAGAAAAATTACCTCAAACAACAAGAGAAAATTTATTTTATATATTTAAAATTAGAAGATCATTCACCTATAATATTTTTTAAGGACAAAAATATAATAAAAATATAATTCAGTGGAAAAGGTCATGAGCTATGTGGCTCCACATTGTGGTTATTCCAATGTCCACTAATGGAAACTCTTCATGTTAAATAAGTAGATCCTGAAATTAAAAAAATATAACTATTAGAGATCTATATTTGTGTTTTAGTGATAATAAATATATAGTCTAATTTCAAGAAAAATAATAGTTTTAAATGTATATGATTAAATAAAGTAAATAAGCATACTAGTTGTAGTTGTATAATTCTAGTATTATTGGTTATGTTAAACAAAATGTTTAATAAAACAAGTTAAATAAATGGATCATCTGCTTGATCCTATTATTGTAGACACCTAAAAATCTTTAGAAAATAAAGTACTTTTATTTTCTGAAAAAGTCCTGATGACATCATCATTTATTAATTAATTAATTATTTAATTAATTAATTAATTTTTATGCCATTAAATCCCTTTATCTTAATTAAAAATATTTAATTAAGAAATCCCTCCCAAAAATGTTTAAATCTTATTTAAACATTATTTTCTTATTTATTAATTATTTAATTAATAAATTGACCAAAAATCCTAAAATAAATAAAAAATTTATTTTTATCCCAAAAGTTGGCCAATTTCCTTATGACCAATAACCTCTTCCAAAATCTTCTAATCCTTCTTTAATTTCGATTAAAGGCTAATCTCATCATTTCCTACCCCTAACCCCAACTCAAAATATTTAATTAAAATTAAATATTAATCCTCATGTTTATTAAAAAAGTTTTAATAAATATCTCCTCAACCCAAACCCTTGAAATAAATAAAACTTTATTTATTTCCTAAAAATCTAATTTATCCTCACCCTAAGAAGTTCTAGACTCTTCTAGAAAGTCTTCATCCTCATCCTAGGAAATTCTAGACTATTCTAGAAAGTCTTTATCCTCATCCAAAATCTAGACTCTTCTAGAAGATGTCTTTAAACCTAATCCTAATCCCCTCCTAACCTTGTCACATTCCCTAAACATGGGTTAAAACTTACTAACTCAAGCCAAAGTTAACAAATATCTCTTCCTTCACCCACCCTCATTAAATGCCATCCACTTGCCTATCCTTAAGCTAATCCTAAACCATCCTAATCCATCCTCTAATCATTTGCACAAGCCTAAACAAGCTTAAAACATTTCTAATCAAGTCCAAGTCGAATTTTCTCTCATCACCCTCAAAATATCTCAACCATAAAACTTTATGAAGTCCACTAGGTCATAAATGACTCTTACAAGCCCTTTTATTGCTCTTACAAGTCATTATGAGGGTCTTTATGAAGATTTTATCTCTTGAGCCTCCTTTGTTGACTCATCCTTGCCCTTTCCTCCATCCTCTCACCATGTGACATGTGTCACTCCTTGATTGGCTATAAGGAAGCACAATCCATGTGCTCTCCTCTCATGCAATCTGAGCCTTCCATAAGCTTTTTCCCATCCTTGCATCTTAGCCCTCAATCCCTCAAGCCTCTTGCCTATAAATTGGATCCTTCCCCTTTGCAAAATAACACAATCCATGAAGTAAAGTTATAATGCTATTTTGAGAGCCAAATCCATTCTAAAGCCATCTATCCACACCAAAAATCCACAATCATCCATTGAAGCCTTTGGAAGCATATTGAGCATACATCCTATTTATTTAGACAAAGCTACTCAACAAGAGAGCTTCTCATTGAGAGAGCCCATTAATGGCTCATATTTTCAATTGAGATCTCATCTTAGTCTATCTTGAAGTTTATGAATTTTGTTTAGTTTGTAGAAGCTTTATTTAAATTTGGTTTCTATTAGCATACTAACATTTCTCATATACAATTATGACCTAATGTGAATGCATCTGATCATTACTTAGATGATATTATGCATGAGATCTTTACACAGTCACCAAGAGATAATATAATATGTAGTATAGATTTCTACATACTTAGTTTGGTATGAATAAATTTGATTGAATGCAAGGATAGTTGATTGTGTGAATCCAACACATGAATGATTAATTTAATTTAACAAAAGTATTATGCAATTGTGTATGTATGTGTGTAAGGAAGTTCACATAGTGAAGTAATTTGCATACATACATGCGCATATTCATAACATCAGATAATTAGTTATCCTTGAATCTAACTAAAAATGTTATATATGAACAAGAGATACATGTTTTGAAAGAAAATAAACTAACATTTACATAGGCAACTCTTCTCCCCTTGAAGAAAATCACAGAGCAAGGCCACAAAGATCACAAGGGAATGATAACAAAATCCTAGATCTCCACTAGTCTCCACTAGCTTTTAGATCTCTCCACCCTCATTCAAAGCTTTCTACCCTATTTCATGTGTAGCTCTACATAGTCAATCAAAACAAATGGGAAATTATTAATGTCTTGTTTTCTTTTCATTTATTTTACAATCCACAATCCACAAGATCTCTCTCTACATACATGTTATAAATGATTTAGAATAACTAACAGGGGGGGTGAATTAGTTAGTCAAGGTCTAAATGTCTAATTAAAACTTTTTCATCAAGTAAAGTGAACCCATTAAATCATTCATACATTCAAGCTTGAAAAATTCCTATTTAGCAACTTACTATAAATCAGCATGCAAACATAACACATGAAGAATCAACACATAAAATAGTGATTTATGTGGAAACCCAATTTGAGAAAAACCATCAGTAATATGCTACTCAATTCTCACTCTTCTAAAGTTGTAATGCCCCACCTGGAGATAAGATAAAGATTCTAAGAAATTTTAGAAATTCAAAAATCTAGACTTAGCCAATTTTTAGGGCCTTAGAATTTTAGGCTTAGCCAAATTTTAGGTTTTTACATTCTACCCCAGCTTGGTGTTTTATTGATGAGTGGTTGTTTCTTGAGCCCTCATCATGTGCATTGTTGTTGTTGGCTTTTGTTTGCATGTGTCAGTTTGGTAGTGGTGTTTAGATATTTGTTGGCTATCAGGATTGTGGTGAAGTCTTTTGTTGCAATCATTGTGATCACTGTATGATGTTGTCATTGGCATTCATACTTGTAAAAAGAAATAAAAAAAATTTGGCTTGTATTTCATCCTTGTTTCCAAGGATTTCTGGGTGGGGCATTACATCTGGTATCAGAGCCCATGTTCAAACATTGGGATCTCTGCATTTATGTTGCCCATGTGGTTGGTGTTGCTTTGTGTGAGTGTGAGTGTCTTGGTGAGAACTTGTGATCTTTTTTGATTTGGTATCTACTTGTGATGGACTTGCTTTTCTAGTAGAAGCAACTAGATTAGTGTGTGGAGAAGGAAGTGAGTCTTCCTAGTTTTTTTAGTGGAATCGATGTGCCTTGTTGGTTTGTTTCTTATGTGTGACCCAATTGGATGGAATCACTGATTGGTGTCCATGTGTTGGCTTTGAGTGCCTCTTTTTGTTTTTGCTTGTGGAGTAGGTGCATTGTTTCCCTATTTTCTCCTAATTGTAAGTAAATGAATGAATCTTATTGTGATTCTTTATTTTGTTTTTATAATAATCAAATGGTTCCTTTCATTGAAAATGAGTGTTTATTGTGAATCATTGCAAAGAAATAGGTTTTCATTATATCCTTGGGTTAATGACTTAAGTCCCCAATCTGATTGCTTCTTAAGCTTATGTAAATTGTTCTAAATTGATGAATATCTAAATGTTGCATTGCATGGAAAATAATTAAGGAAATTATGGTTGTCTACATATAAATGAGATTACTGATGAGATATTGCTTGATGTGTGTGAGTGTGTTCTCTAACAATGCTAGGATGATGTATTCCTTAGCATTGTGTGGTGATTTAACCCTTTTGTGTGATTGTACTCAATCATCACCTATAATGTGATTTTTTTGATGCCCTTTTTTATTTGGCTAGAGGTACTTTCCTCATGTTGTTGGGCTAGCATTGGTTTTTAGTATTTTCCTCTCTTGGAGTAGTCATCAACTTTTATCTATCTCTCTCTTTGTGACAGTCATCACATTTGACTTATTGTTGAAATGAGCTCTTTTTGGTACTTACTGTTGGAATTGATAATTCCCCCATTTGGGCTTTTTGTTTTGTTTTTTAATGACTATTCTGGATGTGTTTTACTGCTGCCCAATTGTGTGTTGTGACTCTATCATGTTCATCTCAAACCTCTAGTAGTACATTCAAGTGATAATATCATGGAGAACATGCTAGTGCATCTTTGTTATATTTAAAGTTATTACTATAATAGAATGGTTTAAAAGATGATTAAATGGAATGTTAATTTTGAAAGAAATTGAAATATATGTATTTTTTTTTTATGGTAAGTGACCCTTGAACCCTTACTCTGAAAACCTTCTAGTTTCATTGTGCATTAGTGCTTATATTATGTTTAATTAATAAAATTATGAAAGAGGAGTAATTATGGTTTCAATGTGTGAATTACCTTTCATTCCATTTATTATGTTGTTTGGGCATGTCTGCTCTTGTGTGGATTTGGATGTTTTGTCCATTGCTTTTCTTGGTGGCCAAGACGGTTGCTTTTGCTCTTGTGGTTTTGTTTTGCGTGGTCATTCAAATTGTAGGTCTTATGTCTCTCTTAGCTTCTTGTTGTTGTTGTCCTTGTCGATATCTTTTTGGCAGTTTTTAGATGGAGCCAATCCAAGTTCGGATGTGAAGCTATGGCTTTTGGAGTTGTTGATCGATGTTTTGAGTACCTTTTTGAGTAGAGGCCAATTCAATCATGACATATCATATTCATAGCCATTGGAGAAGTTTAAATCTTCATGTTATTCATAATGGAAGATTTATCTTGTCTTCATAATCTACTAGGTACTTGTTGGAGTTCATGCTTGGGTTTTTGTGTTTCCTATTGCACTGACCCACCCTTGTGAGGTGAACTGTGGTTTGTGAGAATTCCTTGCTCAAGGTTTTTGTTGCCTTGTTGTTTGGGAGTGACTCAGTTCTTTGATGAGTCTAGACTCTCCCTTTTGGATGTTTTCTTGGGTGCATCTTTGTATCCTTGTTTCTCTTGAGAGATAGGCTAGTGTGGTTATGCCAATAGCTTAGTTAGTGTTTTCAAGTGAGTATGTTGATGGTTGGCAAAATTGTGAGTTCCCTAATGCATTTTGGGCTGATTTTGTGTAGAGGTTGAGAGTTACTCCTTCTCGGTCCTAATACTCTATAGTATCCTTCTCCCTAAGCTTATATCTTCATGTTGATTGTCTTAGTCAAGTTTTATCTATAACTGTTGACTTGAGGTTGGAGATTGAGTTTAGCAGTAAGTTGGGTGTAGTTTTCCTAGCATGGTGCTAGAGGGACATGGTATTATTGGAAACATGTTAACATCTTATGAGTGGGTATGCAGACATTACATGATTGTGTCCATGAATGAAAGTCTTTGAACCTTGTGGAAAGGTGATATCTTGTCTGGTTGGGTTGTGTTACCCTAGTTTCCAATGGTAGTTGAGCTTTTGTGCCTTGGTGAGGCATCGTGCTCCTACGCTTGGTGGCGAGTAGTCTTTTGGAGTGTGTAAATTTTATTGGTAAACTTTCATCCTCTTTGTTCTAAGGGTGAGTTTACATAGATTCTAGAATGATCATGTGTAACATGATGGTATTCTTGGGAATTCGGGATGGTTATTCCCCATGATTCTAACTCTTGTTGGAAGTGTGTTATTTTTTGACCTTGATTTGTGGTCATGTAGTAGTTGGGCACCTATTGACGAGGTAGAGAAGGTTTTTCCTTACCTTGTATTGTTGAATTTATGGCTAGATGGGTTTTTCCTAGTGCATAGAAGGTTCCTTGTTGAAGACCTTGTGTCTGTGTGACACCTTTTCTCATGTGGTTAACCTATTTGGGGGTTAACAAGATGGTTTGAGAATGTGGGAGTGATTTGGATGGACTTGTGTAGGAGTCAGTGAGTCATCCCCATTGCTCAGATTTGATTTTTCTCTTGGTGTGTTTGGTTTCTATTCTTGGATTGTAGGCTTCCAAGAGTAAGCCTAGTCTTTGGGGGGGATGATGTAGTGCCTCTCCCATTTGACTTTTTTAAGTCATCCTGATGGATGCAACCTTGTTGATATTTTGTAGTGATGGATCATGATTGTGACCATGAGTGGTCTACACTATTGAGGTGTTTGGATTTATGTTTTTGCATCAGTTGCTTTGATTGATTTATGAGATTATGTTTTGATTTATGGTTCACTAAGGTTTGTGCTAGTGCTTACCAGGATCGATCTGGTATCATGAGGTTGTTCTATGATTACCTTGAGATGTGTGCAGAGATTGCATTGTGTACTATTACCATGCTACACTGGACTAGGTTCCTATAGCACTGGGTAGTCATATTTATGACTATGTTCGCTTATGTGTTTTAAGTGCCTCTGTTTATGTTGTTTTAGAAACTATTATTAAATGCTTAAGTAATTAGAAATAGATTGTCCATGTTGGATTATTTGGTTATGTGCTGCAGACATTTACCTTGTTATATTTCTAATTAGATATTTGTTACTCATGTTATGTTTACATTTGAGTCGACCCGAGGGTTAGATGTTATACCTTGTTTTTAGTATCATAGATATTAGACTACTATGTTGTTCAGTTAATCATATTGCATGAAGATGCTATTTTGAGATGACAGTGTTTTTTTTGATGATATCTGGTTATTTGGTATTTGGACATACCTCTGGTTATGTTAGGTGATGGATTTAATGCTATGGTTATTTACTTCATTCCTGCATTGTTATGCATAATGAAAACGTGAGTGAAGTAAATAGATTATTTTACTATAATTAAATAAATGGTTAAATTAGGTGATTTAATGCATTTATTAATTTGGCTATGTTATTATATGCAATTGCACTTGATTGTGTTGTTTAGTGTGCAAGATTTATATCCCTGGCAGTGGCACATGGAGTTAGTGATTTAGCTATTCATATTTCACCAATGTCATCCTTGTATGGTCGATGTATCCTTATTTTAAATGTTTAAATTAAACCTTTTGGTGATTATTAAATTCGAACTCATTTTCATTATGTGATTAGACTAGTGAGTGTGTCTGTATATTTAGAGGTTCGCATTGTCGTAAAAGTTGTTAAGGATATTTATGTGTTTTTGGGTTTTCAAGCTTTTTAATTGATTTATTTTAATTTCTAGCAGCTTTTCCATAGATGAATTCCTATTTATAGGAATAACCTATTTTCATTTGGGTCAATTCGAGGTTTAACTAGGTTGGCTAGTTATTTTCCCTAATCAATTATTCACTCAAAAAGTGAATAAATATCCAAAGAGGAATTTAATTCCTCACTTCTCACTTTTGAATTAGAAAGTTGGAGAGTAAAACCCAAAATCCTCTTCATGAGGATTTACTATTTTGTTCATTGGGGGAGCTATGGGCATGGGATTGTCATGAGGTTGAGTTCGTTGGATTCAGCTCAGGGAAACATTGGATTGTCATTATTTTCAGCCACTTCTATGATCGTTTTATTTTTTGGTTTAGATTCCTATTTTTCCCTTTTGGCTGTGTGGTAGGGCTTTCTTATTTTATTGTTTTTTCTTCATTTCTGCTTCTATTATTTGTATCCATTTGTTTGGAGGCTGAGAACTAGTGTTCACCTCCATTTCTATATTCTAGTTCTACCCGATTGGGTGAGTACAAATGTTTCCTTGTTTTTTGAAATGAGGGTTTCGGATTTTGCACTGTTATGCTGGCCATTTTTGCATATAGTTTCTGATTCCATTTTTTTTGGATTTTTGGAGTTTGTAATGTCCCTTTTTCTGAATTTATATGATATTTCAACCCTCTAATCAGATTTTCAAAATCAAACAACCAATATTACAAAGATCCACCAATTTCTCAATAAACCCCAAATCGGGTATGTCTGAAATAGTGCCAAAAACTTCACAACTTCACATATTATTAATAAATATGAAAGTGGAAATTTTTATAAAAATTTCAACAGCATAAAAGCATACAAAATGACATTTCCAGATCTGTATAACATTTACACAACAGCTCCCAAATGGAGGACAAAAATAATGCTTATCGGGCTCCCGAAAATAACACAAAATAGCCCGGAATCACCACAAAACACTAATAATCTATCAAAAAAGTTTAACCATAACCCAATAAATATATTAAGATCTATTTTAACATCTAAAACTCTAAAATATAGCAGCAATCCAAACTGATATGAAATACTCAACCGAAAACACCAAACTCTTACAAAAAACACACCCCCAAACTCACAAATCTGCACTGTTCAACACAAGGGCAAACTCTGCATGAGCTTGCACATGGAATGGATTTAAAATCCCATCCTCAGCCTTCTTAGAAAAATAAAAACTCCCATCCTTGGGTCTCCTTCTCCATAGGTTTGGAAGCCTCTGAAGAACAATAAAGCAATGAGCAAAAATCAAGTTCTGGAATGAGCCCAAAATGCCTCCAAATCTCTTAAAAGAGGGCATAACCCTAACTCACATCAAAGAGGGGTTAATAAAACATATTTTAATAATAATTTTTATTTTTTATTCCATTGGTTTCCAAATATTAGCCCCTTTTGCCGAAACTTCACCTTTTTTGGGCCTGCCTGCCTTAGCAAAGATTATTATTTTTAAATATTTGAGAAGGGGACATGACAGAGTTTTTGTGCTCAAAGGCCAAATGGGTTATAATTTGGTAGTTTTTCCAATTTTTGGATTTTTTACCTCGTTTTGAGTGCCACCCTATTTTCTTGAGTTTTTTTGGCACAATGTGGGTTGTGGACTTGGATGATCTGTTTGGACATTAGTTAGACCACTATTGCACTTTTGTTGCATTGGGATGCATGTTACATCTGTACTCCTAACGTTATGTTTGGTTGAGTGATTTTATACTTGATGTTATTATTTCTTTTAGAACCTTTTTTTGTTTCATGAACATTGGGATTCATGTAGAATTCATACTCTCAAATTGAGGCTGGTGGAGTGAGTTCATGACTTTTGGGTCTTGTTACATCATTGGGATTCATGTACAATCCATACTCTCGAATTGAGGCCTATTGAGTGATTTCATGATGTCTAATTTTATTGGCTTTGGCATTCATGTAGAATCCATCCTTCTTGTGTTGCCTTCAGTTGGGTGTTATCTTTTGTATTATGTTCTTATCATGTCCTTGTGTTATGATCTTCATGATGGTGGTGCACCACACATGAGTACATACACATATATTTGTTGGGTGACTTGCGAGGCTCGATCTTCCATGGTACTTTTAGAAGTTATGACCATTGGGTTTGGGATGAGAGTATGCATGCCCATAGGAACTTGTCATACGATGAGCATGGGTAGGGTAAGGTAGCATATGGAGGGGGCTTCTATCTCACAGCTCAGTGTTCATGGCACCAGAGGTTGGAACAGGGAGCTTTCTATAAGTGATAACTAAATAAATGTGTGAGTGGTAATAATACTTAAGATAATAAAATGGTACTTTTGTGTATTGGCCTTTCATTGAGGGAGTTGAGCTACATAGTGTATTGGCCTTCCGTTGAGGGAGTTGAGCTACACAAATTTGAGCTTGGGCCTTTTGATTCCAAGCAACTCTCCATGATGTTAGCCCCTACTTAGTAGCCTTTTGAGTGTCTGACCAGGACCTGTACTCCTTGCATTGTCTTAGGTTCTTCATTACAACCATCATACTGTCTAGAGTGAGTGTTATCCATGGTTGTGGTTTTTGTGTATTTGAGGTTGGATCATTATCTCCATCAGCATGGTGGGTGTGGACCTATGGGTTCCACATGGTTGGGAGGCATAGCTACCTTCACCACTGCTAGGAACTAGTATATAGAGATGGTCTCTTGTCCTAGTGCGATTGTTGTTGGATGTTTTCACTTGATGCTTTGAGTTTTAGAGTATGCTTTCTTATGATTTATGCTTTCATTGGAATGCTTGGATATCATGTTTAGATGATGTTATTTTATTTGATGCATTCCCATATTATGATGTTTAGCATATGATTAGATGATGTGAATTGTGGTAGTAGCATATCTATTGCTTATTGATGTTTGACATGTAATAGGTGATGTTATCTACTTGTAGGATTATCAGATGCTTTACTACTAGCATGTTAGATTTCATTATGGTTATGTTGGTAGCATGTGTAGTAGTGATGTCCCTATTATGATAGTACTAATGATTTGGTTGGTGGCTTGGGATGTTATGCACAGGAGATAGCTAGGATCCATGATGGTCTTATGATGCTATTGACAGTTGGGAGGAACCACGTACTTAATTTGGTTGTTTTGTTATTGTGATGTTATCTATGTACATTGTGATGTTGCTTATGTTCACTGTGATGTTGCTTTCAGTACATTCTTTTCTGGTATAGTTTTAGATGGATAGATATATCTGCTTCTTGATCTTGGCATCTTTTTTGTTATGCACTCAAGTGTTTTCTCCTCAATCTATGTGGATTCGGTACTCCTTAGTGTGGAGGTTCTAAACTCAATTTTTCTTTATTTTTCCCTTTTTGTGTTTTCATTAATTGTTTTTTTGTTTCTATGGGTGACATTTTATCAGCATGGTGCAACATAAAAATGTATCACTTACCCAAAAAAATTGTGTCGTATGATGTTGAAAAGTATCACATGCCTCTTGGAGAAATGTCGTGCGACACTAGAAATTGTCCCACCTCCTTTGGAGAAATGTTGTACGATACCTTGAAAGTATCACACGCCCTTGAGAAAAGTATCACTCAAACTCTAAAAGTGTTGCTCTCCTTCTTTAGAAATGTCGTGTGATACTTTTTGGTGCTATAGTAAAGTATCACATGGGTTTTGTAAAAACCTGCACGGGCTGGTAGTGAGCACTTTTTGATTTGATCCAAACTTTTTGAGAGTTTTTTTGGATACCCTTCTTGGTGTTCTTCAACCCTATGTTGTTTCGTTTTGGATCTAGGTTGTTTTCTTTTTTATCCTTTTTTCGTCTTTCTGTTGTTTTCTTTTGGGGTGGGTTTAAGTTGACAGATATTTAATTCCTTATACTTAAGATATATTTTAATATATGTGATGAATCCTTTGAGATAGGTTTCAGACCTGTCGGAGATAAGATAAAGATTCTAGAAAATTTCAAGGCTTCAAAAATCCAGACTTAACCAATTTTTAGGGCTTCAAGATTTTAGGCTTAGCCAAATTTTAGGTTTCTACATTTTACCCCAGCTTGATGTTTTGTTGATGAGTGGTTGTTTATTGAGCCCTCATCATGTGCATTATTATTGTTGTCTTTTGTTTGTGTGTGTCAGTTTGGTAGTGGCGTTCAGAGATTTGTTGGTCGTCGAGATTGTGGTGAAGTCTTTCATTGTAATCATTGTGATCCCAGTATGATGTTGTCAAGTGCATTCATACTTGTATATAAAAAAAAAAAATTTGGCTTGTATTTCATCCATGTTTGAAAGGATCTCTGAGTGCGACATTATAGAAGTAATGCCCTGTGAAAGGTCTACTTTGTTAAAGGCTACAACACACTGTTAAATGTAACCTAGTTAGACGATTTATCCACCCTATTAGAAGTGGGCCTTGTTAGAGGACTTTAGAACATTCACTTGGAATGCCACCCTATTAAAGGATTTACAAATGGCTATTAAACCAACCTAAGTTGATAGGATTTAACCCTAACTAATACAATTGCTAGAGAGTAATAATAAGGGGTTTTGACCTGATTACAATTCACAACTTATATTTTCAGATTTTAAACCTCTATCTAGCTCACAATATTTGTCTTCCTTCAGCCTCTTTAGCTTTGATAGCTTGTCCTCCTCTCAAGCTTTGTCTCCTTGAGTCTCCATGCTCAATGTACCAGTTCAATCATCTCTCTTTGACCACTTATTGAAGCAGAGTCTTTGTGCTCTGTTCTTCCTTCTCCTTGATGTTTTCTCCTTGACACCCTTCAACCACTTCATAACTTGACACACCAACAACTCTTGCTTCTTGGCCTATGGCTCCTCAAATAAATAGATTAGGTAAGATTCATTAAATCTAACCCATATCTTGTTCCTTCTAGAAACATCTTGAAGAATCCTTCTTAATTTGGTCAAAAATGGTTTATCTAAAATTTTTTACTTTAAACTCATCATCCTTATCCTCCATCTGGATCACAAAATTTTGAGATAACAACCTTGTCAGCTCAGATTTTGTGAATCTTATACTTTTTAAATAATGCAATAGCTTGACACTATTGAAATTCTGGTGCTCAACACATAGTGTGTTACTCGACACCAACTACATTTTACTGATGCTTGGCACCTTTTGTATCACTCGTCACATACTAGATTTTGCATTTTCTTGGCTCTAATTGAAAATCTACTCAGCTTTAACTAGCTTGCTTGACACTCACTAATGAACTTAGTCAAGCTTTGTAGTCAACCTTGTTACAACTTATACTTCTAATATTTCTAAGTGTGTTCAACATTTGTATCTTCAAGTATGTGATCAATACATCATTTTACCATTGTCTTAACTAATCCTTGCACTTCATTACAAAATCATAACTCAACCTTTCCCTTAGGTGCTTTTGTTACATCTTTTTGATTAAATCCTTTTTATCAATAAACTAAGTGAGAGTACTTGGATCTTATAAGCAATTGTCATTCACACAAATAGAAAATTTGACATCAATGACAAAAATATGATTGAAAAAATTCTTTATCAAGAATTTCCCTCTTTACAATCAATCTTCTTCTTACAATGCTCTTTTCAATCAAATTTCCAACAATCTCTCTCTTTGGCATTGAGGGAAAATCGAACTGATCAACCATCAGACCAAACTATTCAACCAAGTTATCAAAATGCTAGCTAGGTTATAACAGTAAGCCAAATGCCAAAAAGAATAATGTCTTACCATCATTTTTCACTTCTCCCTCTTTGATCTATTATCCTAATTACTTTTACTTATGCTTCTCCCTCTTAGTTATTGTTTCCTTTTTCTTTTCACTATTCACTTTGTTCTTGTGCTACTTCTAACTCCCTTTTTCATTCTTCTTTGTCCCATTGTTCATGTTCTGCTATTCTAGTATTAGCTACTTCTATTCTCTATCCATGTGATCATATAATTTTGATCAATAGTTTATCCTCTTTTCTCTTTCTCATCAAATGACTCTTTGCTCTTTCTCCTCAAATGTTGTTGATCAATTTCTCAAATGTTGTTGATCGGTTTTTGCTCTTTCTCCCTCTTTGACAACAATTCCAAAGACACATTATCTCAACATCTTAGCATGCAAGTGTAGCATTTGTAGATATTTCAATTTCTCCCTCTGTCACCTTACTTGTGACTGATTTGGAACTTTATTACTTGAATTACTTCAGGAAAAATCCTAAAGTAAGTATTAGCTACATCAATTTGTAATATTTCATCAATCTACTCATTTGATGTAGGGCAGTCTTTCTTTTTCTCATGTAGCCTTGGCTAGGGATATCACCCATAACTTACCTCTAAGATATTCAAATGCATCTTTAGGTAATGCTTTTTTGAAGATGTCAGCAATCTATTCCTTTGAGCTGACATATTCCATTCTCACTTGCTTGTCTTCTAGCAATTCTCTCACATAGTGATACTTAATTACAATATGCTTTATTTTGGCATGCATCACATGATTCTTTGATATGTTGATGGCACTTGTGTTATCACAATAGAGTATCACAACTTCATTTACCTCTTCATTCATACCTTGCAATAAATGTTTGATCCATACAATATTGGTGTAGTTGATAGTAGCTGCAACATACTTAGCTTCTTCTATGGACTGCGAGGTACAACTTTTCCTTTTGTTGGTCCAAGTGACCAATCTTTTACCTAAGAAAAGTGCTTCTGCACTGGTGGTCTTTCTATCATAAATATTACCTCCCCAGTCTACATCAATTTAACCTTTCAACTCAAACTTTTGACTCCTATTGTAGTATAAGCCAAAGTCATCAATTCCATTTTAGTGCCTCAGTATTCTTTTCATTGCCATAAGATTATTTTCTCTTGGGTTTGTAGAAAATCTTGTCACTATTCCAACAAATAGTGCAATGTCTAGTCTACTATGCACAACATACTACAACTTTCCAATCATTGACCTATGCAATGTCTGATTTAACTTAGTTGACTCATCATTCTTGGATAGCTTATGTCCTGTTACCATTGGTGTATTGATTGGTTTTGAGTCTTCTAACCCAATTGTCTTGAGTATCTCCTTGATATATTTAGATTGGGTCACAAATATGCCATGCTTAAATTGATGTAATTTCAATCCAAAAAAGAATTTGATTTCTCCAAACATTGACATCTTAAACTCATGTTTCATTCGATCAACAAATTTTTTGCATAGGACATCTTTTCCTCCAAATATTATATCATTAGCAAAAATTTCAGATATCAGAATCTCTTTACCTTTTTCTACCTTGATATAAAAGTTGTTGTCATCTGATTTGTCAAATCTTATCTTCACAAGATATTTGTGCAATCTCTCATACCATGCTCTAGGTGCTTGCTTCAAACCATAAAGTGCTTTGTGCAGTTTACAAACCATATCATTGTTGTTGTCATCAACAAAACCCTCTGGTTGTTCTCTGTAGACTTCCTCTTCTTGTATACCATTAAAAAAAGTAGACTTCATATCCATTTGGTAGACTTTGAAACCTTTAAAAAAAAAAATATGCAAGTAGTGTTCTCACTCCTTCCATTCTTGCAATAGGGGCAAATGTTTCCCCATAATCTAGTCCTTTTTTTTATGCATAAACTTTGCAGACTAGTCTAGCCTTATTTCTTGTGATCTCACCATTCTCATCAAGCTTGTTTCTAAATACCCACCTTGTACCAATCACATTCTTATCAACTAGTCTTGGAACTATGGTCTAGGTTTTTTTCTTCTCAATCTAATGTATCTCCTCTTCCATGGCTTTATACTAGTCATCATCTTGTAGTGCATCTTTCACTATTTTAGGTTCAATCTTGCTCAACAAACATGATTCATCCCTTAGTTTGTTCCTTTTCATTGGTCTAGCATCCTTGTCACTAATGATTTTTTCTCTAGGGTGATGTCTTCTCACATACTTGGAGGTTCTTGGTTTTGTCCTTCTTGTTTCCATATTTGATGTTTCAGCTTTAGAGTCACTGTGCACATCAATTTCAAGTATTTCACCATCTCTTCCATGTGTACTATTTTTAGAATCAGAATGTGCATTTTCTTCATTCTACAACTCGGCTTCTGAATGCAATTCAACATTCACTAGTTGTGACTCCATTGATGCTAAGATCTTTTACTGATTTCCAACTTGATTGGAAATTTCTTCTTCAATAGAAATTCCTTCATAGAAGTATACAAAGGATCTATACTCTTCTAGTTTCTTAGATTCATCAACTCAGACTTCTGCATGCTTATCAAAATTTACATTTGCACTCTTCAAAATCTTGTTAGTGTTAGTATTTAAACACTTATATGCCTTACTTCTAGTGGAGTATCCAAGGAATATGCCTTCATCACTTTTTACATCAAACTTGTCATTTCTAGTATCTTTAAGAATATAGCATTTACAACCAAATACTTTAAAATGTTTTACATTAGGTGAGTGACTGTATCATAGTTTAAAAGGTGTTGCATTTGTACCTTTCTTGACTTGAACTCAATTCAAGGTGTAAACAATAGTACTTATGGCTTCTCTCTAGTACTTCAAAGCAACATTCTTTTCCATCATTAAGGTTCTGGCACAGTTTATCACTGATCTATTCCTTCTCCTTGCAATGTCATTTTGAGGTGGAGTTCTTGGTGCTGATGTTTGTCTTTTAATACCTTTTTCATTGCAAAATGTTTTAAATTATTTTGATGTAAACTCTCATCCTCTGTCTAATCTCAAGCATTTTAGACTCTTTCCTATTTCTTTCTCAACTCTAGCCAAATACCACTTGAACATTTGAAATGCATGAATTTTTTTGTTTAAGAACATAGTAGTCATCATCTTGGAGTAGTCATCTACAAACAACATTATATATATGTCTCCTTGGTAGCTCTAAACTTCTATTGGGCCACATAAGTCTATATGGAATGGCTCTAATGCTTCTTTGGAAGTGTAGGTTTTGCTTTTGAAACTTGACTTGGTCATCTTTTCGATTTGACATTGTTTTTTTAGGCATTTTTAGTTTTGGCAAACCTCTAACTTTCCTCTTTTTGCTGATGCTAATTAGATTGTCAAAATTAGCATGACATAGTCTTTTATGTCATAGCCACACATCATCAAGTTTTACAATGAGATAGGTAGCATCTTTCATATCTAGGTAAAATAGATTACTCCTAGTTTGTTCACCTTTTCCTATTAGATTTTCATCAGTGTAATAGATTTTGACAATTTTGTTTCCAAATTCTACTTTGCAACCAATATTGTCTAGTTGTGACATACTCAACAGATTATAGTTCAATCCTTCAATATAATATGCATTATCACATGAGATTTTCTCTATAAGCTTAATGGAACCTTTTCCTTTGATTTGACATGGAGCATCATTACCAAATCTAACATTATTTCCATCATATTGAGTAAAGCTAATAAACTTACTTTTATCTCCTATTATGTGATGTGAGCATCTACTATCTATGATCCACTTGTCATTTTTGTTCACATACATCAATAGTGTTTTTGCCTCATCTTCATCTGATTCATCCTTCATGGCTACATAGACTACATCATCATTATCATTAGAATCCTCTTCAATAATGTAGCATCTTTTGCCTTTGTCCTTGTAATCTTTGCTATCATCTTCTCTTTTTGTTCTTATACTTATTTCCTTATTTGTAATTCTTCTTCTATGTACACCTTACAACAATATGTCCTACTTTATTGCAATTAAAACATATAATAGGTAGCTTACCTTTGGATTTACCTTTGCCTCTGTAAAATCTTCTAGCTAGTAATACTTCCAATTGTTCCACATCTTCTTCATTAATGCTACTATCATTGGATGCATGTTTTCCTTTTCTACTCTTCTTCTTTGATTTCACCTCCTCAATGTTTTTCAATGTCAAATTGGCCTTGAAAGTAGATTCAAGATTCTTAGGTCTATAGTTATCAAAGTTGGACAACTCAAATGCAGTAAGTCTTCCTACTATCCCTTCAAAAGTTAGTACATTTCCTAGTACAGACCTTTATTCCTAGATGGGTAAAACTCTAATAGCATAGATAGGGAGTAGAGTTCTTAAGTTTTTTCTATGAACACTTTGATCTTCCAAATGACCTCCCAAAATTCTTATTGCACTTACCACTTCTTTCATTCTAAAGGCATATTGAGCAACATTCTCACCTTCCTCCATTTCCATGTCATCAAACTTTCCTCTGATGATTTCTCTTTTTGTTCTTTGAACATTCTAATCTCCTCCATAGATATCTAATAGGGCTTTCCACATCTTGAATATAGAGTCACATCCTTTGATGTCATCAAAATTCAGCATAGTTGAGGGTAGAGGCAATCTCTAGCATTGCCTGATTGTGATCCTTCCTTTTGTTGAAATCACCTACACAAAGGGGTCCAACTGGATCTAAATGTTCCACTCCAATTGAGGTTTTTGCATAGTCACCTATTGATCCAAGGTCTAGCTTTGTTAGACTTTAACATGTAGTGAATCTATCTCTGTTGATCTTGAGAACTTCTCTCTTGGACATCTTGAACTTCCTGCTTCTAGTACCTTTAAACTAAATTAAAAGATGGCTCTGATACCAATTGTTAGAAATGATTTAGAATAACTAAGAGGGAGGGTGAATCATTTATTCAAGGTCTAAATGTCCAATTAAAACCTTTTCATCAAGTAAATTGAGCCCATTAAACTATTCATTCATCCAAGCTTAAAAATTTCCACTTTTTAAATTACTGTAAATGAACATGCAAGCATAACACATGAAGAATCAACACATAACATAGTGATTTACATGGAAACTTAATTTGGGAAAAACTACTAGTAACATGCTATTCAATTCTCACTCTTCTATAGTGATGCCCTATGAAAGGCCTACCCTCTTAAAGGCTACAACACACTATTAAATGTGACTTGGTTAGAGGATTTATCCACCCTATTAGAAGTGGGCCTTGTTAGAGGACTTTAGAACATTCACTTGGAATGCCAACCTATTAAAGGATTTACAAATGGCTATTAAACCAACCTAAGTCCATAGGATTTAATCCTAATTGATACAATTGCTAGAGAGTAACAATAAGGGGTTTTGACCTGATTACAATTCACAACTTATTTTGAAAATTTTAGATCTCTATTTAGCTCACAAAATTTGTCTGACTTTCAATCTCTTTAGCTTTGATAGCTTGTCCTACTCTCAAGCTTTGTCTCATTGAGTCTCCATGCTCAATGTACCAGTGCAATCATCTCTCTCTAACCACTTATCAAAGTAGAGTCTCTCTACTCTATTCTTCCTTCTCCTTGATGTCTTCTCCTTGACACCTTTCAACCACTTCATAATTTGGCATGCCAATAACTCTTGCTTCTTGGCCTATGACTCCTTAAATAGAAGCCCACAACCCTCTTTCATGCTCGATTCTTCCATGCTTTAATTTTGGTTTGAATGGATTAGGTAGAATGTAAGGAAACCCAGGTGCAAAAACAGCTTCCTACACTAATCTCTTAAGAGAAGTATGGTGAAAATCCTATTAAAATTTTCTTCACTTACAAATTCAATATCATGTAAACAATCAATATTGCAGCCAATCATGCATACAAAAAATAGACAGAGAAAGGAACACATAACACAAGGATTTTTCAGTGGGGAAAAACCTTTCAGTAAAATAACCCCACCCCTTCAGAACCTGCACAATATATTATCTTCAACACAAGGTTACAATACACTTGCAATGCAAGTTCAACATCGACAATAGAAGACTCCAGTAGCTACTCATAGTACTAACAATACACCTTTTTCACATCACATCTCTTCACAACCCTAAAAATGCTTATAACATATGCTTCACTATTGGGGTAGAGTGTACAATACTTAAATATGTTAGTTGCCACATGTATTCACCTATCATTGAATCTTTCTAACATAGCTCTTATGTGTCATAGGAATCCGTCATAACCATTTTAGCCATGATCTTCTTGCACACAATTCAAGATGTCGACACATCAACATTATTTGCAAGAAATACATTTTACAAAATAAATAATAAGAATAGGAATTATACAAGGTTGAGACACCTTATTCCTAACATAGGATTCATTTAATCTAACCCATATCTTGTCTCTTCTAGAAACATCTTGAAGAATCCTTCTAAATTCGCTCCAAAATGGTTTATCTAAAATTTTGTGCTTCCAGCTCATCATCTTTATACTCCATCTGAATCACAAAATTCAAGGTAACAACCTTGTTGGCTTAGATTTGGTGAATCTTAGACTTTTCAAATAATGTAGTAGTAAGGCACTATTGATATTTTGGTGCTCAGCACATACTATGTTACTCGGCACCAACTACATTTTACTAATGCTTGACACCTTCTGTATCACTTAGCACATACTATATTTTGCATTTTCTCAGCTCTAACTAAAAATCTACTCAACTCTAACTAGCTTGCTTAGCACTCACTAATGAACTTAGTTAAGCTTTGCAGTCAACCTTGTTACAACTTATACTTCTAATGTTTCTAAGTGTGTTCAACATATAAATCTTCAAGTATGTTATCAATACATCATTTTACCATTGTCCTAACTAATCCTTGCACTTCATTAGAAAATCATAACTCAACCTTTCCCTTAGGTGCTTTTGTTACATCATGTTGATTAAATCCTCTTCATCAATCAACTAAGTGATAGTACTTGGATCTTATAAGCAATTTTCATTCCAACAAATAGAAGCTTTGACATCAATGACAAAACAATGATCGAAAACATTTTTTATATACAATCTCCCTCTTTACAAGCAATCCTCTTCTTACAATGATCTTTTCAATCAGATTTTCAACAATACATACATACATACATACATAAATACATAGTCATACATCATATATACATATATACATACATACATACATATACATACATACATACATACACACATATATACACATACATACATATATACATTGAAATAATAATACACTTTCTAAATGCTTACAATTTTTTAACAAAGTAAATATTTTACAAGTAATTGCATTTGAAGAACTATTAGCTCAGAAGCAAGAACATGGTGTTGAAGCTGTACAAAAAGTTCTTGCATGAGAGGTGTGCAAGTGAAGCTATTGACCAATCTTGAAAAATTGAATGCTGAAATGATAGCTATCAATGATCAAACACCTATGCTAGAGTTAAAAAACACTATGAAGTTGATTTTAGATAAGGCAGAGGCAAATATTTAGAAGTTTGATAACAAAATTGAAGGCACAAGAGAAAAAGAGGAGCAACTGTAGAAAGAGAATGAGAAGGAGCAACTTTACAAAAAGACTAGATGGCGGAAACAACAAGTAGACAACATAGAGGATATTATGGGAACCACTTGATAGAATCCAAGAAAGTTTTATGATAGGTACTATGAAATTGGAATCACTTGTAAGTGTCTTTGAGAATTTATAGTCCAAATATCAAATGCTTATAAGAGTGCTTCAAGTATTGGCACAGTCTCCCTATGGTGATCCCAAGTATCAAATGCTTATAAGAGTGTTTCAAGGTTGGGAACCACTTCAACATCCTTTGCAAGGTTTCTAGAGGTAATGTCATTATGGTAGAGGCTTCTGCAAGGGAACAAGCCTCATGATTATGAATAGTTTCTTTCTAAAAATATATGGTATGATATGTTTTTTTAAAATTTCTTGTGAACTCTACCAATTTTTGTTGATCCGCATTATTTTTGTGGGAGATCTTGAGGTAAGTCACTTAGCATGGGTTGAGTGAGTTTTATTTTATTATTATTTGGATTCTAGAATATGTATGTAGCTAGATCATTCTTTCTATTGTGTAACTAATATGTAATAAGCACCCTAAAAAAGATCTCTAGATATACATGTTCAAAAGGAGATATAAAGAGATATCTATTTAGAAGGAAAAGAAACCAATATTTACATACCCTTGAAGAAAATTGTAGAGCTAGGATATGGCAAAAAAATCATAGAGAAAGGGGGATAACATGGTAATGAAATTGTAGAGAAAGGGCACATCATGGAAACAAAATCACAAAGCAAGGGCACAACATTGAAATCACAAAGAAAGGGAATGTCAATGAAGCATAGAGATCACAAGGGCATGGCAACCAAATCATAGAGCAAGAGAACAATAGCAAAATGCATAGATATATCATAGGAAATGAATAAACCAAACACATATGCATAATCATAAGGCTCATTCCCTTGCATATGCCATAACTCAGTTGAATATACATATATATCAGCCTAGCTAATCAGAAACTAGACCCATTTAACTGGTTATGGCTTATTTATTTCTAAACATATCTACTATGATATATTTTTGTAGAATTTCTTGTGAACTTGGCCTACTTTTTCAGTTCCACTTATTTTCATGTAGGATCTTGATGTAAGTCACTTAGTACGAGTTGAGTGATTTTTATTGTGTTATTATTTGGATTTTTGGAATATGTATGTAGCTAGATCCTATATGTAATAAGAACCTTGAAAAAGATCTCTCTGAATGAATAAAGAGATATATGTTTAGAAGGAAGTATAATGACATACATGTTTGCAAGGAAAAGGAAAAACCATTTATATACGTACCCCTTCTCAACCTTGAAAAAAATCATAGAGGTATGACATGTAGATCTAAATGGCATGGCACAACAATGAAATTGCAGAGTAAGGGCACGATATGAAAATGAAATCACAAAGAAAAGGCATGAAATGATAATGAGACTACAAAGAAAGGAAACAATAATGAAATGTAGAGATTGTCATAGAAAATCAAAACAAATAGAAAATGATTGTCATGTTTTAAAAAAAAAATTATGCTCATGAAGGCATCATAATGATGATGCCAAAATCAGTGTTATGATGTCGTTAGGTACAATTGCAAAGAAAAAGACATGAAAATGACCACAAATAACACCACTATCAAAAATTACCATTGTAATTTGACCCCAAATATTATAGTGGGAATAGTTTTTGAGTCAAAATCATTGACCCATATATCATTAGTAGTGACCAACATGGATCTATTTCTCATGAGAATAAATGGAACACTTTGTACTCATTGAATATAGATGATGCTCATAGAGGTGAAATAGTAAGACTTCTTGGGAGGTCACCCTTCCTAGTACTACTCTAGCTTGAGTGCAGTTAACTACAAAGTTTCCTCCATGGTTAAACCCACTCTTCTTGCAACCCCATTTTCAAAACCTTCACCAAGTGTTATGCCTTATGAACCATTCATTATAAACTCCCTTAGTCTCATCAAGTGATAAGTAGGAGATAATTTCTATTACAAGTCAAATTGTGACATTGCTATCACAATTTAGCTATATCATTTTTTAGTCAAAACCATTGACCCATATTTCATGAGTAGTGATTGAATACAAATCTATCTCTGATGAGAATAAATAGAAAAATTAGTACTCATTAGATCTAGGTGATGCTCACAAAAGTGAAGTGCGAGACTTCTCAATAGTTCACCCATTCGAGTACTATTCCCCGCTTGAGAGCACTTAACTACGAAGTTTCCTCCATGGTTAAACCCGCTCTACTTGTAACCCAATTTTCAAAACTTTTACAAAGTTTTTTTCCCTATGAAACATTCATTAGAAACTCCCTCGAGCTCATCAAGTGATAAGTAGGAGATAATTTCCACAAGTAAAATTGTGATATATATATCAAGATTTAACTGTGTAGTTTTTGAGTCAAACTCATTGACCCATATTTCATGAGTAGTGATTCAACTTGAATCTATCTCTCATGAGAATAAGTGGAATACTTAGCACTCATTGGATCTAGGTGATTCTCAAAGAGGTTAAGCACTGAGACTTCTTGGGAGGTTACTCATTCCAATACTACTCCAACTTGAGCATGCTTAACTTTAGAGCTTCCTCCATGGTTCAACCTACTCTTCTTAAAACTCCATTTGAAAAAACTTTACCAAGTGTATTTCCTTATGACCCATTCATTAGAAATCTCCTTAATCTCATCAAGTGATAAATAGGAGATAATTTCTACAAGTGAAATTGTCATATTGCTATGAGGATTTAATTGTATAGTTTTCAAGTTAAAATCATTGATAAATATTTCTTGACTAGTGATTCAAAATGAATCTATCTCTCATGAGAATAAATGGAAAACTTAGTACTCATTGAATCTAGGCAATGCTTAGAGAGATGAAGCACTAGGACTTTTTGGCAGGTCACCCATCCCAATACTATTCCATCTTGAGTATGCTTAACTATGCAGTTTCCTCCATGGTTTTACCCACTTTGCTTGTAACCCCATCTCAAAAACCCTGACTAAGTGTTGTGCCTTATGAACCATTCATTAGAAAGACTCTTAAGCTCATCAAGTCATAAGTAGGAGATAATCTCCACAAAAATAAAATTGTTATATTGCTATCAATATTTAACTATATAGTTTTTGATTCATTATTGTTCAATGACTTAATTAGCTAATTGGGGTAATGACATATTTGAGTAGAGATTATAAGTTATGATGATAGAATATTTTAACCATAGTATATGTATTGTTATTGCATATGTCTTTTAGTTAGTATAATAATGGTATTCTATTTTAGGAGGGTCATGATAATGCAATAGAGGAAAGTTGGAGATTAAGCGGACAATGCTATTAGTGGGATTCACATAGAGCTAGAGGAAAGGAAAGGAAAAAGGAAATGACATAGGAAAATACATGTTAAAAATGAAGTTCTTTAGGTAGTGACTAAGAAGGAGGTTTTTTTATGGGATGCAACTTTGTGTAAGCTTTCTAAGAAACCCTCCATCTTTTAGGAATTGAGAAGGCAGCCCATCCTATTGTTTCTAGGATTTGTATTCATATTGTTATTTATAGTCTTAGTGTTCATGTTTGCTTCTAGTTCTATAATTGGTGTTTCTTTCTAGTTATTAATTTGGTAGTTTATTTCTTTGGTCCTATTTTCTTGGGCTTTATTCCTTTTGAACCCTTGTCTTCCTATCTACTAGAATTGATGTTAAGTTTATCTAAGGGTTTGAGGCCTAGATTTATTTATCTATTTAGAGTACTTTAACCATATTGAAAAAATGAATTTTTTACCTTACATAATGTCTAAAGATATATGCATGAGTCCAAATGTAGTGTTAAAAGGTGAAAATATTATTGAGAGTTGGATAATCCAATATCTTATAAAGATGCCTCTTTGTTCTACTAGAACACTAACTAGATTTTTGATTGCAAATACTTGATTTTAATGCAAACTTTATCTTTCTTTTTACCTATAAAAAAAATATTATTAAAAAAACTATTAAATTAAAGCATCCAAGGGACATTTTTCTTAAGAAATTACTTCTTTTAATTTATTATATGAGGGATTCTATTTGTGATCATACTTTCTTATGTTTGTTCTTGCTCATTTACTTCAGTATGTCACTCTTCTATGTAAATGTTGCTAACCCATGAATCCACAAAAGCCACATTTTATTTATCCTAACCTTAAAAGGTGACAATCTTCAATACTAAAATTTGAAATAGTTAGAAAATAATATAAAATAGCTTTCTCATGTTTGAAAATGTAAGAAATGTGAAGATAAATGCAAGCATCTCTAGTCAAGCTAAAGTATTTACTGATAGACAATATCATATGAAAATAGATCATTGAGGGCATGTCAAACCAAAGAAAACTAGATTTTTGATGTAGAAGACTATTTTAAAATGGAAAACTTGTCATGTATTTATAAAAATGTCATGATGCAGATTCAAGTACAAATAGATAAAGTGGATTTGGAGGTGGCTGACCTATAGGAGTTGCTTGCACATTGAGGAAATGCCCCTTGTATGGTTGCTCATGTTATGCCAAAATCTACCTCTGGTGAGCATACCCCTCCTCACGATCACTATCAAGGACGTAGTAGCTCTGTTCACCACTTACACATGCCTTGCTCTCAACCGTGTTGCACTCCCAATGGTGATGCTTTTGGTCAGCACCACTCTCCTAGAGGCTTTGGTGGTTGGAACCACTCCACCTCATCCTCATAGAGGTTTGGTTCATGGTGGTTCACAATGGATCCTCCTACTAATCTTTCTAGTATTTGTCCCTATGCTTATTCAAACCCAAAGTGGGTGTTCCCTCAGGTGAATTTAGGCATTTCTCCTCCAAGACCTAAGGGAGAAAAAGAAGATGACGATGCTATTGTTGCTAATGGATGGGCTCTCCTAAGCCATCTTCTCATGCCACCCCTCATTGCAAATTTCATGATAAGGATCCTCCTTCCCTAGCTAGCACTATGCTAGTAGCTTGAGGCTATTTGTTTTTTAAGTTTTTTTGATGAATAGTTGATCTTTGGCCTTGGGCCATATGAATTTGCAGGGTGATCCTGTGTCCCCAGCCCCTTTTTTTGTGAATATGTAACTTTATTATATTTATTTTGATATAAGGAGGGGACTATTCATCAAAAAAAAATATTGGAAGTGGTAGACAATGAAAGCAAGATTGAAGGTTAGAGAATCTATGGTTTCATCATTCTAGTTTGGCAGTGAAAGAGAACTTTACTCTTGCATGTGTTCGTACCCTTATAATGATGCTAAGGCAAAAAATCTTACAATAGAAAAAATATTAGGGTTAGTGCCAACTATAAGTAAAATGAAGTCAATTCATTCAAGTCGTATCTATCCAAGAGAATAGAAGAAATAGCTTTAGAGCAAGGTTTTGTAAAATCCTAATTGAAATGAGGTTAGGTGATGTTAAAATAAGATGTTCACATGGAATTTAAATAGAAAGCTGAGGATGACCTGAGAATTTATATATGTTTGTTTTTTGTTTTTTAGGGAAGATGAGGATGATCTTATGTGTCATGGTTGGATTGCTATTGAGTAGCATGGATTCCAATAGAGTGGAATGTGGTAGGCTTGGTGATACCCATAGTTCAATTGTTCTCCACCAGTTACAAGAAAAACTCTAGCCATGCTGACACTGAATGGGTTTGAGGAGGGTGAAGATGGAGGAGGACCTTCTGAGTGTGACAGGGTCTACCATGATTACAACTCTCTGGTGGTCTCTCTCTTCACTATATGGTATGCTAGTAGCATCCATTTTATTAAGACTCCTTAGCTATGTCATAGCACCCAAAGTGTTCTCTAGACCTTCAAGCTTCCTCAACTCATCTACATCTTTTTCCATCTTCCTCACATGTATTAGTATCATAAGTAAAATAATTTAAAAATGAAGCTAGAAAATTACCTTTTGAAAGTCTATGTAACACATCCACATGTTCATTGAGTTCCCTTGAGCCCTTGTTGGTGCCCAATAAAAATGACTTGCTAAAATTAACTACTTTATTTAAGAAAGGATTGAATTCCATTGAATTTATCTTCCAAAATCAAAATTTTCTTAATTTTTTTTACATGATCTTTCTTTAGACCATTAATGTCTATTGTTTAATTATTGCTTCTAGAAAGAATATTATCCTTTCTTTAACATTAGTGAAGTTGTCTCTAATTTCCCCCATTCCCGATAAGGCACACTTACATAGGTCCTCCTAACAAGTGAGGAAACTTCTCAAGGGTTTTTTCACAAAAGCCTCATCTTAAAAACTTGAGCCCTTTTCCATAATATAATCTTTCCCAACTTCAAGAGGGATGCCATTATGGATTTCCTTCTAAATATTCACCTTTTTCATGTTTATACAGAGTCCCCTTAATCAAAGATGGAGTAACCCTTATTTTTTAGGGGGGTAAGAGGGGTAGAGTGGTGATTTAATATAGATAGCATGGGACCGATTTAATCAAGCACCAATTTAACATTTACCATTATTGGTGGGTTCTTTTAATTTTCTCTTTCTAGAGACCTTATCCATCAAACTCAGGACAAACTATTGGGATGGAACTGTTTTTGAATCATCATCATCATCATCCAAAAATATGAAAGAAAGAAGATAAATATTGAATATTAAAAATAATTTCTCTTCCTTTTATAAAGATGATAAACTTCATCTCACTCAAAATCAATGTCATCATGACCAGTGTTCTTTGAATAATAATGTATATTGATGTTGTTGTTAAATTCCACACTTGTCTTGGTTGGATATATGTTTTTAAATTAAATTATTTATCCCTCTCCATGATTAAAATAATTTAACTCGCATACATAATAGGATCCAATGGTTTCTTCTTATGGGTTTCAAGAGTGTGGTTTAATGAGGAAGACAAATAAAAAGGAATAGAAATGAAATGACCATGAAATAAAGTTGATTTAGATTAATGAAGTAATCAATTAACAAACTTCAAAATTTCCATCAAGACCAACATACCACATAATGAGTTCATTTAAATTTTCTCATAGTTTCTACATGATAGCCATTCAAAAGCCCCATTAGATTGTTTTTGTAGCCTTCTTTTACTCCCCCAAAAAGGAAAATCTAATCCATGGATTCAACTGATGCTTTCTTATCCCTATAAAACTTAGTAAGATTACTCTTCATATTTGAGACTACTAGAATTAGTTTTTATTTAAGTAGTAGTTTTCAACCCACACAGTCTCAAAATAATATTTTTTAAACCCTCCACATAGGCCTCTATGATAGGTGTACCCCCTATATGTATTGAGTTGGGCTACCAATAGAGTGTGGGATCCAAACCATCTACAAGTTCTTCCATTTGTCCTTAAAAATTAGTGCCAAATTTTATCCATTTAATAAAGAATCAATCAATGACTTATCCATTAAAGTACTTTTGTTAATGATCTACACTTTCAAAAAAAGCAATTGAACACATCATGGAATTTCAAATAGATTGTTTTGATGGATAGGATTACTATTTATCTTGGGATCTTGGTTTGAATTTTTAGATTATCTTTAAATCTATGATTTCATAATTCATATTTACATATTATATGAATTGATACATGTTGGAATATTTAGAATCACTCTAGATGTACCAATTGAACAAGAAAAATCTTAAACTTGTTCAGATTTTAGCATCCATTAGCACAACCTCTATAGTAAATTTTAAGTAGTTCATAAAGTAGCAACCCACTGTCTTAAATATGAAATAATTATAGAACATAAATATTAATATTAAAACATCACAAATAACATCCACACAAGTTTGACACTAGGATTTAACATGGAAACCTAATTTGGAAAAACCACTAGCAACATGTCACCAATATATTCACTCTTTTGAACTGAGATATGTTAGGAGCCAACCCTATTAAAGGTTCCAAATATACTATTAAATTTGAAATTATTAAAGGATTTTATCACCCTATTATGAGTGGTATTTTTAGAGGACTTTAGAACATTCCATTAGAAAACCACCTTGATTAAAAGATATGCATATGACTATTAGGTCAGCCTTTATTAAAGGATTTAAAAATGATACAATGGCTAGAAAGTAATAGTAGGTATTGACTTAGCAAAAAACTCACTTTGAAAATATAGATCTTAGTTCAACTCAAATGTTGATCTAGTGATTGGCCTTCATTATCTTCTCAATCTCTTTTTCAATTGGAAACCCTTGAAGAAATCACTCTTCAACTCTTCTCAACCTTCTTCTTAAGTTTCCTAATCGATATAATCAACATCTAATCCAAATTTATTAGGTCTTCACTAGCATTGGTAACCTTTCTCATACACAAGCTTAGGCCTTGTACCTCCTTAAATAGGTAATTCTAATATTTTTTCACTTAAGCATCATTGTAGATATTAGGGTTTGATCAGATTCATCGAATGCTCTAATTATTTTATCTCTTTGTTTGTTTTCTAGAAACCTTTCCTTTGTGCAAACATGATTTTCCTTGATTTAACTATTTCAGGTCATCCACCCTTATCCTCAATATGCTTTCCATATTCCATGAAATCAACTCCATCAACTAAAAATTACAATTTCTAATAAATTGTGAAAATGTCATTCCACACCCAACACTGTGTTCTAACATTTAGTCATCACTGGGTTAATTAGTTGCTACTAATTTTTAGTTTGGCACATATACCAAATAATTAGTCAATACTAAGGGTTTGTCAACACTATTTCTACTTGGTATGCACTAATAGTTGGTCAACACAAGAATCACTCATCATACACTTCAAGTTCCTTAATCTTATGCTATGTTTCTTGGTCAAGCCTATATATCTTGTTAATCTTTGATCACTTCTTCAAGGCTTCAATACAACTGTCATCTTCTCTTGTCACATGATATAAATAATCACTTTATCTTGTCAAAGTCTAACTAATCAAGTCTCCACTATAGTTTCTTCTCATAACTTAACCTTTCCTCTAGGTGCTTTTGTTATGACAGACTTCTCAAATCATCTTGATCAATTGTCTAGATAGAACAATCAAATTAGATAGTAAATTATCTTACCAATAAGGTTTGACATCAATAAAAACATAACAATTGTTCCAATTGTAGTTTCCAACAATCTCCCTCATTGGCATTGATGACAACACCTCTAATTACCATGCAATCCAAAATATGTACTGAATTAAGAAATCACCCTCTATGTATAGTATCAGATCTTCATTCAATACCCTTAGTTTCATTCATATTATCAGCCTTGTGACCAACAATCTCTTTCTTTTAGTTCCATTTTGATTCTCATCCATGTAAATCTAATATGCAACACATAAGCTCCCTCTATCATATTAGATCATGAAATTAATTAGATTATTTTGTACTGCTAGCAATACCTATTAATTCCTTCTTTCTTATTCAATTTCTTCCTCTTATGAATCACTAGATAGGTAACTAAATTACATCTTCTTTCTTTTCTTTTTCTTATGGTAAATACTTAACTCCATCTCTTTCTTTGACAACAATGCCAAAGACACTCTAACTCATGCATCTTTTCATGCAGATATCTTCATGTTAGTACTAAATTCTCCTTCATCATCTAGATACATGAAAAATATAAAATTATGTCCTTATTCCTTCATTTATACTTTAGGAAGCTCCTAAAGTAATAATTTCTTCATGAATTTGTAATATATTTTGATCAACGCATTTGATTTAGTGCACCATTTTAGCTTAAGTAGCCTTGTCTAGGGGAATCACCCTAATTTACCTCTTTGACATTCATGAGCATTCTTAGGTAATTCTTTACTGGAAATATTAGTTATTTTCTCTTTGGTATTTACATACTCGAAGCTCACTTCTTTATTTTGAAAACCATCTCTCAAGTAATGATACTTGATAGCAATATGCTTAGTTTTTATGTGTATTACTATATTTTTTGAGATATTAATAGCACTAGTGTTATCACAATAGATAACAACTAGATTAGTAATCTCTTCCTTTATACTCTTCAACAATTGCTTGATCTATATGATATTTGAACAATTCACTATTTCTACCATATACTTAGCTTTAGTTTTTGATTGAGAAATGTAGTTTTGCTCCTTGCTTGTCCATGAAACTAGTCTATTTCTTAGAAACAATGATCATTGACTTGTACTTTTCCTTTCATGTCATTAATATTTCCTACATAGTATAAATAAATGAACACCTTGAGTTCAAAATTATCATTCTTCTTGTAATATAATCCATAGTATTATGTTCCTTTTAGATATAGCATTATCCTTTTTACTACCATCATAGGATCCTCCTTAATATCATGTCTACTGTGAATAACATATTGTAGTTTTCCAATCAATGATCTATATAATGTATGATTCACATCATTAGAATCATCATTCTTATATAGCATATGTCTAGTGGTCATAGGTGTACTAAGTAGTCTTAAATCTTCCATTCAAAATTTTTTCAATATCTCCTTGATGTATTTGGATTATGTAAGAAAGATACTTTTCTTCATTTGAAATACTTGTAGATCAACAAAGAATTGGATCTCACCAAAAATAGACATTTCAGATTCCTTCTTCATCTCATCTTCTAATTATTTGTATAATGCTTCCTTTATTCTAAATATGGTATCATCAAAAAATATTTTAGATAAAATTACCTCATTGTTATTAATACTCATCAAATAGAGTTTGATGTTATTGTTTGTTCTAGCAAAACCAATCTTCACCAAATAATTGTGTAGTCTTTCATACCATGCTCTAGGGGAATGGTTTGAACCATATATTGTCTTATATATCTTTCATACCATATTCTTCTTGCTAGGGTCATAAAATCCTTCATACTTCTCTATATAGATTTGTTCTTCAACTATTCCATTTAGAAATGTAGATTGGATATTCATTTTGTATGCCTTAAATCCTTTATAATAATTTGAAGTAGTATTCTAACTCCTTCCAATCTTGCAATAGGGTCAAATGCTTTCCCATAGTCAATTCATTCATCTTGTCCATACCCTTTGTATAGTAGTGTAGCCTTATTGCTTGTGACTTCACCTATTTCTTTTAAATTGTTTTTGAATATTCACTTTGTTCTAATAACATTTTTTTCCTTAGGTCTAGGCACTAGTGTCCATATTTTGTTCCTTTCTCTCTATTCCATTTATTCATTCATTACCCATATCCAAACTTCATTTTCCAAAACATATTTGAGCTCAAGCTCACAAAGCAAACTTATATCACTTCTGAGTCTTTTCCTTTGCATAACACCATATTCTTTATCTCCAATTATTTTCTTAGGTGCATGATGCTTTCTCAGATAATTTTCTTGTACATGATCTTCCCTTCTTTCTTCTTCTTCAATCCCATCTTGAAAAATGATTTCAAGTTCATTTTCTCTCCCTAGTTCATGTTCTACTTGGTGGGAATTCCTTTTTTGATGTTCAACTCCCTCTTCGTATGACTCAATATTGTTTTTCCATTACTTGACACCCACAATCTACTATTCAACTACTTGTTGTTGTAACTCAAAATTCCCATTTTTTTGTCAATTTTTAGATTTTTTCTCTTGTTCAAGTGGGGTGGTGGGACAACCATTATTCACACATATAAATGTGTTTTAGTCTTCAGGTTCTATTTTGTATTCAACTTAATTATTAGCTACATATTCATCAACTTTATATTGCAGTTTCCACAACTTTGTTATTGTTAGAGTTCAAACACTAATAAGCTTTTCTCTTACTAGAATAACCTAAAAATATACCTTTATCACTTGTAGCATCAAGTTTTCCATTTCTATGATCCTAAGTATATACAATTTTCTTCCAACAACTTTAGATATTTTCCATTAGGTGCATATCCATACCAAATTTCAAAAGGTGTAACATTTGTACCTTTCTTGACTTGCATTATGTTCAACATATAAATTGTTGTACTTATAACCTCTCTCCAATATTTTTGAGATACATTCTTCTCCATCATTAGTGTTCTAGAATCGTAGATTATTCCATTTTGAGGAGGGGTCCTAAGTGTTGACATCTTCCTTTTGACTCTTCTATCATTGAAGATTATGTTAAAGTTACTAGATATGATTTTTTGACCTCTATCAGAACTCAAGATCTTCACACTCTTTCCTGTCTCCTTTTCAAATTTGGCCAAATACCTTTTAAACAACTAAAAAGCATCAGAGTTTTCTTTAAGAAACATCAAATTCACCATTCTAGAATATTCATGAACAACTAGAATGAAATATTTTTCTTCATAGTAGCTTTGAAATATAATAAAACCACAAAGGTAAGTATGAAAAAATTCCAAAATATCATTAGATGAATATATCCTTCTCTTGAAACTAGACTTTGTCATTTTTTCCAATTGACATTGTTTACGTGCATAACATTATCAAGTTTCTTTATTTTTGGAAAACCTCTTACTCTTTTAATTTTACTAATGCTAATTAGATTGTCAAAATTTACATGATGTAACCTCTTATGTGATAATCATATATCTTCATATTGTGCCAATAAAAATGTATCATTTGATAAATCTAGATAGAACAAGTTGTAGACACCTAAAAACCTTTAGAAAATAAAGTATTTTTATTTTCTAAAAAATTCCTGATGATATCATCATTTATTAATTAATTATTTATTTAATTAATTAATTAATTTTTATGCCATTAAATCCCTTTATCTTAATTAAAAATATTTAATTAAGAAATCCCTCCCAAAAATGTTTAAATCTTATTTAAACATTATTTCCTTATTTATTAATTATTTAATTAATAAATTGACCAAAAATTCTAAAATAAATAAATAAATTATTTTTTGCCCAAAAGTTGGCCAATTTCCTTAAGACCAATAACCTCTTCCAAAATCTTCTAATCCTTCTTTAATTTCGATTAAAGGCTAATCTCATCATTTCTTACCCCTACTCCCAACTCAAAATATTTAATCAAGATTAAATATTAATCCTCATGTTTATTAAAAATATTTTAATAAATATCTCCTCAACCCAAACCCTTGAAATAAATAAAACTTTATTTATTTCATAAAATCTTATCTTAGGAAGTTCTAGACTCTTCTAGAAAGTCTTCATCCTCATCCAAAGCCTAGACTCTTCTAGAAGATGTCTTTAACCCTAATCCTAATCCCCTCCTAACCTTGTCACATTCCCTAAACATGGGTTAAAACTTGCTAACTCAAGCCAAAGTTAACAAATATCTCCTCCTTCACCCACCCTCATTAATTGCAATCCACTTGCCATCCACTTGTCTAGTCCTAAGCCATCTCTAACCCTTCCTCTAATCATTTTTACAACCCTAAGCAAGCTTAAAACCTCCCTAAACCCTCAAATTCGAATTTCATGGTATCTCTCACAAATATCTTCAACCACAAAACTTTATAAAGCCCACAAAGTCATAAATGTTCTTACAAAGCACTTATGAAGGGTCTTTATGAAGATTTTATCCCTTGAGCCTCCTTTGTTGACTCATCCTTCCCCTTTCCTCCATCCTCTCACCATGTGACATGTGTCACTCCTTGATTGGTTTTAAGGAAGCACAATCCATGTGCTCTCCTCTCATGCAATCTAAGCCCTCCATGAGCTTTTTCCCATCCTTGCATCTTAGCCCTCAATCCCTCAAGCCTCTTGCCTATAAATTGGATCCTTTCCCTTTGCAAAAAAACACAATCCATGAAGTAAAGTTATAATGCTATTTTGAGAGCCAAATCCATACTAAAGCCATATATCCACACTAAAAATCCACAATCATCCATTGAAGCCTTTGGAAGCATATTGAGCATACATCCTATCCATTTAGATAAAGCTACTCAACAAGAGAGCTTCTTATTGAGAGAGTCCATTAATGGCTCATATTCTCAATTGAGAGTTCATCTTAGTCTATCTTGAAGTTTATGAATTTTGTTTAGTTTGTAGAAGCTTTATTTAAATTTGGTTTCTATTAGCATACTAACATTGCTCATATACATTTTGGCACGCCCGGTGGGACCCTGCATGGGTCATCTTCATTAGCTTTTTTAGTCAAGTTTTGTATGTCATTTGCTGATTTTGGCTAATTTTGCTTGTTTTTGTGATTGGTAGGATTGTATAAATTGGTTTTTTAGGTCCACATGAGCATGAAGAAGACAAAGGAACTCATAGTCTATCTCATAGTATTTGCAAATTTTTCAAGCTTATAGGTGGACAAAGCACTTGGAATTCTTCTTCCTCTTCTTGTCTATATTCTTCTTATTCCATCTACTTCTTCTTCTTCTTCTTGTGGGAGATCTTGGCCTTTTTTTTTTTTTTTAAGGAAGAAAAATAATACACACTTCTTTTTAGTGCTTAAAATGAACCCCCAAATCATACTTAAATCCATTAAAAAATTAAAAATTTGCAAAAAAGAAAAAATCTTTTAACAAGTGAAACTAAACCAATCTAATCATTTGCATCCTTGCAACATCAAGGTTTTAGATGCATTCATGCAAAGTTAGGAACACTTCATTTTTGGAAATTTAAAAAGAACTTCAAGTTTCCATTTCAAAAGGTTCAAAATCAACACTAAGTGCACACTAAAATCTAAATCAAACTCAAAGCATCAATCAAGGATAAAATGAACCTCATTTGCAAATATGTTAAAGTTCTTTTAAAAATCTCATGAAAACTAAGAGTCCTAAATGGTTGCCAAAATTGTCCTAAAAAGCTTTGTTATTTGTTCCAAACAAATGTCTTGTTGCAAAATCTTGAATGTTTCTTAGTTTTTTTATGCATCAAAACAATCTAGGAATATCATTTTTGGGCTTAAAACATTCAAACTAGAACACAAAATCTTGAATTAAAAGCAAATTCCAAAGAGTCATTTTCACTTTTGAGTCCAAAAACAATCTTGAATGATCTAAGGTTAAAATAAAGCACTTCAAAGTTCTTAAAACAACACACAAAATCTCAATCTTGAATGCTCAAAGGAAAAAACTTGAATGTTTAATCACTTGTCTTTGAATGCATGTTGCTAAAATCACTCTTGAGTGCCATGGATTAAAATAAAAGTTTTTTTTTTTTATGAATGCATGATTAAAACAACAAATCCAATCTTGAATGCCATAGATCAAATAATCATCTTTTGGAGCATAAAAAGAATCTACATTTTTGTAATCTTTTAAGTTATAAAAACAAATAAAAATACTTTGAGTGAGTTTTTCGTTGGACTCACCCTCTTTAATCACCCATCAATTTAACTATTGGTTGCAATCTCAGTGCCATCTATGGGGATGGGTCCACCTAAGAGGGTGTTAAGTGCTCCACGCAAATCAAACTCCACTCACTTGGGTTTTTAGTGGTTTTTCTAAGTTAGAAAATTCCTTGAATGCGCATTAATCTCGCTCACACTTCATTTGGGCATAAAAATTGGACAAATCTTAACGTGGAGGGCCTCCGGGCACGCGCTTGAAATCAAATCTCACACACCTTTGTTTTGGGCTTAAAATAAACTCACACTCAATCTTGAATGCCTTAAAGAAAAATCAATCAATACTTGACGTGGAGGGCCTCCGGGCGCACGAGTTTACCTTCTTGTTGACCCTAACTCTTCTTCTTGTTCGCATTCTTCGATCAATTTTATTTTTTTCGACACTTCAAAGTTGGAATAAACATTCTATCTTAAACATGAGTGCTTGCAAAGTCTAGATCAGAAAACTTAAGTGTCAGTTGGTAAAAGAACAAGCATGTTTTTTAGCCCAAGATGATCCAAGTCTTCTCTCCCCTTGTCGTCTTTCGAGGCCATCTTGGGTGCATAAGATTAGGATCCAAAATCTTGTCTTAGCTTTTTAGGAGGCCTTCTTGGGGATTTCATCACCCCTTGGGATGACCTCAACTCCAGCATTTCGGCGGAGTATAAAGATCAGGAGGTGAATCCAAAGACACCTCTCTTGGGATCAAAATTTTGTCACTTGGGCTAAGCCTCAAGGAACTTTATAACCTTGAGAAGTGAAAGAGGAGAAGTGGGTTACCGCTCCTCTCGGCTGTATGACATCTTTTTGGTTTCATCTATGGATTTGGGCCTCACGTACCTTGCGTATATCGAGGACTCCCTAGTTAAACAAAATTTCATCCTTGTAGAAAGCTTCCTAGGATGTTGGTGTGTTTGACATGCTTGCTGAAAACTTTTGTCTACTTGTTTGTTCATAGCTTTTGAATGAATGTTTACCAATTTTGGTCGAAATCCCAGAAAAGTAGAAATCTCTCAGCTCAAGGCATACTTAGCATAGTCACTGCCTTATCAGAAAATTATCCAAGCTCCCCTGCTGCAACCGAATCAATCTAGTTCTTTGCCTTAGAACAATCCCAAATCCAAAGTCCATCCAAATCATCCCCCTAGCCAGCTAGCAACCCAATCCAAAATCACCCAAGCCTTTAAAGAGTTGTTGTCACTTTACCAAAATTTACTATCCAATCTATCTATCCTACCAATCAACCAATCTCACCAAGGTTATCCCTCTGACAAAGCATTGTCTAGGGTAATCTAGCTTTGTCACTTGCATCCCTCATCACCTTGAGCTAAAGGTTGGGATCCACAAGTGGTCAATCTCATGTCATGCCCATAGGATCATTAGTCTATCCTCAAGTTAACACAGCCACCACCAAATCTAGCACATAGGAAAGCACAACTCTCACCTTTTGACAACATGCCCTTGAAGTCTTCCATCCACAGGAAAGCCAAAAATCTCCAGCCAATCCTCCTTAGGTTTGTCATGCAACTTTGACTCTCCCTAGGAAATCTTTCATCAGCCAATCCAAAATCTGTGCTTAATCCAAATTCAACCATGAGCTTTCGTGTTCATCCATATGCAAGACCCCATCCCCATCAAACTCATCATCAAAGCATGAACTACCAATCCTATCATGATGTGTTTGGTTGTATTTTCCTTGCTCCCACCACCTCCTATTCCAATGATGATGAAAATCTTGTTGACTATGACGGGTATATTGAAAGCCTTAGAAACATTCCCCCAAGCAACCCCCAAAATCCAAGAGTTATTCCAAACTATCTAGTCATGCCATCTGATATTCCAGCTTCCCCTCCATCACCCCATCAACCAAGCTTCCAATCTTCCACCCCCATCACACTAGCTATTCCTGTCAATCCACCTCCACCTTCGACACACGACTCTCCAAGGAATCTCCTAGAGGAAATACAAGAAAAGTTGCCTCCAACAGTCGATAATCCATGTCATCTAATCCAACCATGTGAAGTAGTCAGTGATGAAGCTTCCCCATCTATAATATCACCTCCATCTCCCATAGCTATCATCCCCATACCATCCATCAAATTGCTTAAAATCCTTCCACTTCCTGCAAGCATCAAAATCCCACAACCTATCAAATCCCTCCAAATCCTATCCACATCGCCTCCAAGCATTTCCCAAATCTCTCGTAATGACCCTTTTGCATCCATCTTCTACTCACCCATCTCCACTACTGAATCTCCCATCTATCCATCTGCTGCCTTTGAAGAATCCATCCCTTCACCTCCTATCGCACCATCCACTCCAAACCAATCCTATCAAGATCCTGCCCAAAAGCATGTTGACATCCCCCAAAGCATAAATGAAGATATCATCATACCATGTCTTCCATCCATAGTACAGTCACCATCTCCTCCATCTCCAAAACCTCAAGCCATATCTCCTCCACTACAAGATATCTTGTCATCCCACTAGCTACATCAAGATCCTATCCTTCCATATCCCCCGCTCCATGCTTCCATCTTAACACCTATCCAAGCTATTCTGCCATCTATAATCTACCCTCTTGGTTCACTTACATTCATCCATGGTGGCCCTCTCTCAGCAGAAGAATTAAGAATAGTATCTCCCCATTGCAATACACCTAATAAATCACTTCTACCATTTTCTGCAAGCAAAAAGTTTTCTTAGCTTGTTCAAATGCTCAATCGATGGCATTATCAAGGTCAAGGTTTAGGACCACAAGAGCAAGGAATCAAAGAGCCTATTATTGCACAAAAAAATCTAGGATTTCATGGTCTTGGATATGTATCCAAAGGCTCACCATCTAAAGGTGTTGGTACACCACACCCCCAAACCAAGCCTATCTCCAAGCCCACCATGCCAGCATCCCATCACTCCTTCAAGAAATCTTATGTCATCCCCCCTCCACCATCTTTGCAACCCAAAACAACCTACCATATCCCCCCTTCATCCGCTAAATCCATTTTGGGTCCCTATGTCCCAAAATCTACCATCCTCCATCCTCCTATTAGCCATCATAAAAATCCTATTCCATCCATTCCTATGCAAGATCAACAAAGGCACATATCAGGGCACATCATCCATCATCATCCCCCTACATGCTCTTTCATATCCTCTCCATCTCACAAAGCTTCTCCTAACCATCTTCCCAAAGCTTACCACAACAATGTAAATGCCAACTTCAAAATGCATAAAGCTAAAAATCCACATCCTAGGCAATCATATGTCTATTCTAAAAGACATACTCCAAAAAGGCAAAATCCAATCAAAGAATGCAAAACAATGCAAAAGCCTATGAAAAGAAAATCCAAAACCATGTGGATCCCCAAGAAAAAAGTTGAAACCCAATTCATAATGGCATCCACCATTGCTAATCCCCCATCTAGTGACTCATGTCCCCCATCTCCTAACTCCATCTTGGGTGCCTATATCCCCAAGCACACTTCCACAAATCCTCCATCATGCCTGCATCTACCATCTATCCCCCATATGCTCTTTTCACACCCGTCCCAACATGTGCCAATGTTGCTCTTGCAAGAATCCCCATATCATGCTCCTTTCCAACCTTTTCATCCCTCCATCTCCTACCATCAATCCCATCTAATCCAATCTATTGCATAAATCACACATCCGGTGTACCAACAACTAGCAACAAAATTGAACATTCCAATAGCCAGTGAAAAATCCCAAAAAGGCCAAAATAGCTGAAGAAAGCCAAAATCATTCCAGCTAAGTCCAAAAGTCAAAAAGTCAAAAAAAAAGAAAAAAAAAAAGCGTCCATTGGTGAAAACTTGGCAATTCAAGCGCCTTGGACAAGTACCATGATGAAAACTTGGCAAACAAGCATCATGCGTAATCTAACCATCCCCAGCTTAGCCTATCATCCTCATGCTTTTGGTCACATCTTTCCATCTAGCTCCATCTTCCAATTTATCCACCTATCTTTCATCCTCCAGCTTTTTATCTATCACTATCCACCTATCTTTCATCCTCCAGCTTTTATCTATCACTATCCACTTATCTTCTGCAACCTCACCCCATCATCCTAGTTATCATCCATCTCCCTAGCGCCTTCAGCTTTTCCATCCTAGCTTCAATCCTATCACATCCATCATAAGACCTCCTTTTGCATGTCATCTTCTAATAGGGGGCACTGTATTCCTTGGAGATCTTGTCTTGTCCATCCTCCCTTGTCATTGGTACCTCGCTCTAGGCTATCCTCATGCAAATCCAATGTCATCCTCTCATTAGACATTCACTCTAGCACTATCTATCAGCTCAGCTACCACCAACCTTAGCATTGTCCCCATCCTTGGTCGCACATCTATCATCATCATTGGATGCATCCTTCCAAATCCATATCTTACGCTATCACCTCATCCTTAGTTTCTGCATCTTACACAAAATTGAGCTATCCCACTATCCTCTCATCCTAAGCTTTTATCCATCTGTATCATAAATATCATTGGTCTGTTAGCTTGTACCATATCTTTATTAGCCCGCTTGTAAATATCTTGGTCTGTCAACTTGCACATCCTCTTTAGCTTAGTACCATTGTATCTATCCAGTGTTCATGTCAGTTTGTCCTTGATCAACATCTTGCACCCATCGCACATCTTGGTTAGCTATTCCAATGCATCCTTTAGCTAGATTTCCTGTCACCAAAGTGTTATCTTTCTTAGTTTAGCTTGCCAAACGCATCACTCATCCAAATCCACCAGCTTAGGTGCTCTCCGATAGGTCCTTGTAGGATATAGCTTTCCTCATGTCTAATCTGGGTCCGTCAGTACCTCGTCCTACCCATCTCGTTGGCAAACGGTTCTCTTTTGGATTTTCGCTTTCTTTTGATTTGGACTCTTCCCTGTTGGGTCTTGAAATATCTTTTCCAAGAAATCTCCTTGTTCCCTCCTCAAGGTTGCCACAATATTCCATATCATGGTATGCTACGAATGGGGCAATTAGAGCGTAACGTCTTGATCAGGTCTTTCATTTGTTTTTCTTTTCTTCTTGTGGGTTCTCCAGTGTCGTTTCTACGTTGCTTCCTCTAAGAGTCATGTGTGATGCTGGGGCAATCCTTGCGTGTTTGTTTTGAGTTAGTTCGTCAATCCTCTAGATAGTTGGTGAAAAGGCCTTGATGTTCTTGGTAACCTTGGCAATTAACCAATAGTCCTATAGCAAATCTAGTGCTCAACTACATGGTGGTACTTCTCTTTGAATTATCCCCCCGCTCAAAAAGCTTCAATGGTTTCCCTTCATCTCCATTATCCCCCATCCATATCTAGCATCTGTCTCTCCTACCCCAACTTGTGCAATCGTATCTCTCAGAATCAATCATCACTCTTAGCTTTAGGGATCCACAATCCTAGTCTTAGGGATCCACCAATCCAAATCAATCCACTAAGCCTCATCTTTCGAGATCCACAATCCTAGTCCTAGGGATCTCCGAAACCCATCTTCCGCCAATATGACTCTTTGAAATCCTATTGCATCAGTTTTATAATCCCCTCATCCATCTCCCTATGCTGGATTCCTTTTATAGCACTCCGCTCCTTCATCCTCTACAATCCCTGAGATCTTAAGCTTGCTTCCTCTTGTGCCTCTGATTCTCCTTTATCATTCTCCCATAGTGAGAGTTTGAGCTAAATTAGCCCCTTCTATTTGCCAATTTGAGTTTCCTTGCTCATCCAAGATTTTTGTACTTTTCAAGAAGCCATCGAGCCTCGCTTTCTCTCCCCGCTACCTTCTTGAGGGGGCATCTCACAGTCCATTCTCTCCTCTTCTGCTCTAGCCTTGGGCATCTTATTTTATTATCTTTGATGCCATGCCACTTGCGGCATCACATCAAAGAGGGGCAAAATGTAGACACCTAAAAACCTTTAGAAAATAAAGTATTTTTATTTTCTGAAAAAGTCCTGATGACATCATCATTTATTAATTAATTATTTAATTAATTAATTAATTAATTTTTATGCCATTAAATCCCTCTATCTTAATTAAAAATATTTAATTAAGGAATCCCTCCCAAAAATGTTTAAATCTTATTTAAACATTATTTCCTTATTTATTAATTATTTAATTAATAAATTGACCAAAAATCCTAAAATAAATTAAAAAATTATTTTTTGCCCAAAAGTTGGCCAATTTCCTTAAGACCAATAACCTCTTCCAAAATCTTCTAATCCTTCTTTAATTTCGATTAAAGGCTATCCCATCATTTCCTACCCCTAATCCCAACTCAAAATATTTAATGAAGATTAAATATTAATCCTCATGTTTATTAAAAATATTTTAATAAATATCTCCTCAACCCAAACCCTTGAAATAAATAAAACTTGATTTATTTCATAAAATATTATCCTAGGAAGTTCTAGACTCTTCTAGAAAGTCTTCATCCTCATCCAAAGCCTAGACTCTTCTAGAAGATGTCTTTAACCCTAATCCTAATCCCCTCCTAACCTTGTCACATTCCCTAAACATGGGTTAAAACTTGCTAACTCAAGCCAAAGTTAACAAATATCTCCTCCTTCACCCACCCTCATTAATTGCAATCCACTTGCCATCCACTTGCCTAGTCCTAAGCCATCTCTAACCCTTCCTCTAATCATTTTTACAACCCTAAGCGAGCTTAAAACCTCCCTAAACCCTCAAATTCGAATTTCATGGTATCTCTCACAAATATCTTCAACCACAAAACTTTATAAAGCCCACAAAGTCATAAATGTTCTTACAAAGCACTTATGAAGGGTCTTTATGAAGATTTTATCCCTTGAGCCTTCTTTGTTGACTCATCCTTCCCCTTTCCTCCATCCTCTCACCATGTGACATGTGTCACTCCTTGATTGGTTTTAAGGAAGTACAATCCATGTGCTCTCCTCTCATGCAATCTAAGCCCTCCATGAGCTTTTTCCCATCCTTGCATCTTAGCCCTCAATCCCTCAAGCCTCTTGCCTATAAATTGGATCCTTTCCCTTTGCAAAAAAGCACAATCCATGAAGTAAAGTTATAATGCTATTTTGAGAGCCAAATCCATACTAAAGCCATCTATCCACACTAAAAATCCATAATCATCCATTGAAGCCTTTGGAAGCATATTGAGCATACATCCTATCCATTTAGATAAAGCTACTCAACAAGAGAGCTTCTTATTGAGAGATTCCATTAATGGCTGATATTCTCAATTGAGAGTTCATCTTAGTCTATCTTGAAGTTTATGAATTTTGTTTAATTTGTAGAAGCTTTATTTAAATTTGGTTTCTATTAGCATTCTAACATTGCTCATATACACAAGTTACATCTTGTTTGATCACCAATTCCAATAAATTCACCAAAAATGTCAAATATAATGGCCTTTCTATGATGAAATTCAACTTTTTATCATGATTTGTAGAAATATAAAACACTCAAAAAGTTATAATTAAGTCCTTGAACCTAATAAACATTGTCACACTCGATCTTATTAGTCAGTTGTATTGATCCTTTACCCTTCACAAGACTTACCATTATTAGAATTAACACAACTACCCTTGCATGGTCCAATCTTCTAAAATTTATTTTTATCACCTGTCATCTCATTTGAAAAACCACTATCAATTATCCACCTATCACTTTTATTCACATATGAGATTAATGCAGTTTTTTCATCTTCACCAAAATATTCTTTCATGGGAACATAGACAACTTCTTCATCATTACTTTTAGACTTATTATTAACTTCTTCTTCAGAAATATAAGAATATTTCTTACCTTTATGTTTGTAGTCCTCATTTCTCTTGTTGTCTCAATTATCTCATTTTCCTTTGTACTTTATTTCCATCTTCTCATCCTTGTCTTCTCTATCAAGACATCTTGTACCAATATGATCAACATTATTACATGAAAAGACAATTATAGGAAGCTTACTATTGTATTTTATTTTTTGTCACAGAAGTCATCTAACCATTAATGCTTCAAGCTCATCAAGTTCATCATTTGAAGTGTCACTATCACTTTTCACATTTTTTTCTTTTCCTTTCTTACTGAGGATAGATTGCGACTTAAAAAAATATTCGATAGAGGTATGAGTGAAGTTATCAAATTTTAACATCTCAAAAAGTAGTAATCCAACCAATCACAACTTCTAGATTTAGGTCATTACCTTAAGTACATCTTATTTTCTATATTGTAGAAATCCTAATTACAAAAATAGGAAGTAGAGTTCTCAATACCTTATAGATTGCAATTTCATCATCAATCTTTTTGTTGGCTCCTCTTATAGAATTAACAAACTCTTTTACCCTCCCATAATATTGGACTATATTCTCATTTTCTATCATTCTCATTTCATCAAACAAACCACACAAGGTTTTTAGTTTTCCCTCATGACATTTTTATCTCCTCCATAGATGTTATATAGTGTATCCCATATTTATTTAGAATTCTTACAAGCTTTAATTGCTAGAAATAGATAATACCAAGAGGGGCTAGTGAATTAGTATTCTACAAACTTTTGCCCACAACTAAATATTGTTAATTACTTTATAACTTGCATATGAAAGTAAACCAACAATGTTGAATAATAGATATAAACATGGACATAGATAAGTCATAACACCATTATTTGTTAACTAGCAAAACCTTTGCCAAGGGAAAATCGGGTGGGCATAATACCACTAGATGATTCACTAAACAATAGGATCCTATTAATGATATTGACCTTGTTAGGAGTCTATGAAATGCATATAATGTCTTTAATCCTTGTTAGGAGACTAGGCATTGTTAGAAGTGTCAATCCTATTAGGAGTTGCTTCGACCCTATTAAGAGTTGGTAGAAAAAATACAATGTATGCAAGAAGAGTGCATTGCCCTAACATACAATTATACAATTCAATTCTTCATAAGAATAGATATATATACAATACTTTATACCTATTATACTTTGCACTTTCTCTAGTCATACATAAAAATTCACATCACATAAGGCTCAAAAACATTTCAAGCTCTTTACAATAGTTCACATCACTTAGCACTTGCATGTCTATCATAGATAGTGCACTTATCTTCGTAAGATAAGATCTTTAGATATACCTTGTATATTTACAAATATCTTCTTAGTCAGCCTTCATGTGTTCATAAACTTGATATATTATAAAATATCTCATGGATTAATTTCCAAAAAGTTAGGTCATCATAACTTAGTAATTATTTCATAACCAAAATAATTCCTAAGGTCATATAATCCAATTGTCTAGTATGATTTGGTCTACACTGTTAAATACCCACAATGGTATTTTAATCATAACTCATGCCATACTATCTATACACATTTTCACACTAGCACACAACATCATGATAATGTTATGAATTTTTCTTCAACTATGCATGGGTTAACTCTCAACGAGTCATCAATACACTCAACATATGTTCACTATGCTACTTCAAATTGTCCAACACTTAGACAATTTTCTAAATGCATAAATGAAATGTTTAATGTATGTTTCCATAAATCAAAACCATCAAGACATCTATTTGACCATATTTCCAACAATCTCCCTCTTCAGCATTGATGGAAACATTTGGGAAAATTGGCTAAGTCCTAAAATGATGTCATACATAATAAAAACAAAATAAATGTAACTACAAAATTACCTTTAGAATATAACAATTTTTTTGCATTTTTTGATGGATCATTATGTCTATTATCACTCCTTTACATTGATATATAAGTACACTCCCCCTTACAATAGCTTACATATAAAATATTAATCCCCCTTTGTGTATACTCCTTCTTAGTACTTAAAAACATATTATAACATACAATTTTCCTTACATATTATTCTACCCCTTTGACATCAATGGAAAAGGGGCCAAAATTTGTATACAAAAATTGGGCATTTTGTTGCTTATCAACATCTTAATCTAGAAAAATAATCTGCATAAATGACCTTTACTCTTTCTATCTCTTTCTTCCTATTGTCTTTTACTATCTCTCAAATACTGATTAGTGTGAAAAGTGCATAGGATTCCACTCCAACTACACTCAAGTCAATATAGGAAAATTTGTCATAGGAAGCCTTAACTATAAGACATTCCTCAAGTCTCCTCTACAAAATGCTAATTTTAGATGATAAAATTTGTCTAAGACTAGAAAATCTCCTTGTTGCTTTCTCTTTATTAGATTCGAAGTCGATGATCATAGGGTTGGTGCAAGAAGTTGGGTCTCACTTTTGCACAAAAAGTAGAAGTGTTTTTCCTATTTTTGAAATTTCTAGTCAATTGACGTCAAAATTTGAGGCATTTAGAGATTGAATATAAAAAAATTTAGTAATAAAAAATTTTGTATTTGGAATCTAATCTTTGAATATGTAATTTATTTGTATACCCATATGATAGATTTTATTTTTGGTATGGAACTTTAAAAACCACTTTTTCAAAATATCTTTTCAGGACCATACCACACTTGTGTATAGACACCATAATTTGACGCAAATAAATAAATTTTCATAAATCCTTTTAGAGGGAGTTACCTAATACACCTAATATTGATGACAATATTTTTCCTTAATTTTTTATTGAATAATCTTTTTTATTAATTATTAATTAGCTATAAAGGTAAATTTTAAAACCTCTCATGTATGGAAACCATAATTTGATCAAAATTTCATTTTTTCCAAAATTCTTTTTTTTAATCTCAAAATAATTGTATGTAGATTGATGACATAAATTAATTTAAGAAAAATTATAAAATTAAAAAGTTATTAAAGTTTTAGTGAACTTCACTATTTTACATTTAGGTACCACCTTTCACTAAAAAATAATGCAAAAATAGTAAATAAAATCATAGCACTATAAAATTTATATTTCTAAAATTAGGATAGTGAGAGCTCTAATGGGTTTTCATTTCATAAAAAAATTTGATTGAGAGGACCCTCTAAAAATTACGGCAAGGCGTAAATTTGTTAGTTCAATGCCTTAGCCAAATCTTGAGAGGTCAAGACATAGGCTTGGTCTCACCAAACCTATCCTAAACCAGAATCTGAGGTAGGAGGAAAAAGTCTCACCCAATGTTGTAAGAAATGGGTACCCATTTTGAAAAAGTCAAATTGACATACAAAATTCCCCCCAAAAAATAAAATTTTAAATTTTTAGAAATGGGTACCCATTTCAAAAAAATAATTTTTTTTATATTTTCAAAAATGGGTACCCATTTTTTGAAAATAAAAAATGGGTGCCTATTTTTTAAATTTTGGAACGGGCACCTAAGCCTAAAATGAGTACTTGTTTCTAAAAGAGCATGATCTCAATTCGTGAACTTAGTATTCTACAAAATTTTGCCCATAATTGAATATTGTTAATTAGTTTATAACTTGCATATGAAAGTAAACCAACAATGTTGAATAGTAAATATAACCATGCACATAGATAACACCATTATTTGTAACTAGGAAAATCCTATCCAAGGAAAAACCTCAATGAGTATGATACCCACTAGATTATTCAGTAAATAATAGGACCATGTTAAGGATATTAACCTTGTTAGGAGTCTATTAATTATATATAGTGTTTTGAGTCCCTATTAGGTGAGTAGGCTTTATTAGAGGTCTCAACCCTATTAGGAGTTGGAAAAATTACAATGTATGAAAGAAGGGCCTACTCCCATAACATGCAATTATACAATTCAATTCTTCATAAGAATATATATACATACAATACTTTCTATCTACTGTAATTCACACTTGTTCTAATCATACATCAGAATTCACATCAAATAAGGCTCACAAATATCTCAAGCTCTCTATACAATAGTTCACATCACTTAGTACTTTCTCATTCACACTTATCTTCACAAGATCTTTACTTGTATAGGTTGTACCAATTGTTAGAAATAGATAATAATGAGAGGGTGGGGTGAATTAGTATTCTATAAAATTTTGCCCATAATTGAATATTGTTAATTACTTTATAACTTGCATATGAAAGTAAACCAACAATTTTGAATAGTAAATATAACCATGCACATAGATAACTCATAACACCATTATTTTTAACTAGGAAAATCATGCCCAAGGAAAAACCCTAGTGGGGATGATACCCATTAGATTATTCAGTAAATAATAGGACCATGTTAAGAATATTAACCTTGTTAGGAGTCTATTATTTACATATAGTGTTTCAAGTCGTTGTTAGGAGGCTAGTCTTTGTTAGAGGCATCAACCTTGTTAGGAGTTAGTAGAAAAAATACAATGTATGCAAGAAGAGCCTACTCCCCTAACATGCAATTATACAATTCAATTCTTCATAAGAATATATATACATACAATACTTTTTGTCTACTGTAACTCACACTTGTTCTAATCATACAATACAACTCACATTAAATAAGGCTCAAAAATATCTCAAGCTCTTTATACAATAATTCACATCACTTAGTACTTTCTCATGCACACTTATCTTCACAAGATAAGATCTTTACTTGTATAGGTTGTATATTTACAAAACTCTATCTAGTTGGCCTTCATGTGTTCACACACTTGAGATAATATTAAATATATTATGGAATAATATCCACAAAGTTAGCTCATCATAACTTAGTAGTTATTTTGTAAAAAAAATAATTCCTAAGATCATATAATCCAATTCTCTATTATGCGTTGTTCTACACTATTAAATACGTGCATTGGTATTTTATTCATAACATGCATTATCCTATCCATAAACATCTTCACATTGGCATACATCATCATGATACTGTTATGAAGCTTTCCTCAGCTGCACACGAGATAACTCTCAACAAGTCATCTATACACTTAACCTTTGTTCACTATGCTACTGCAAATTGTCTAACACTTAGACAATTTTTGAACTCTAAATTTGACATATCTTAGGGCTAATACAATCTCCAACATCTCCTCATTGTGTTCTTTCTTTTCTTTTAGTTATAGAGTCATTAGAGGAAAAAACTATTATTTCCAAACATGTATTATCTACAAAATGGGTTGCATCATCACCAATTCCTTCTATATGTAGCCTCATCAAACTTTTCCATGCAGGGAAGTTCTCTTTGTTCAATCTTGGAACCTCTTTTTCGTACATCTTGATCTTTAGCTTCAAGTACCTTAAAACCTTTCTTTATAAGCACTAGTTTTGTGATACCATTGTTGGAATACTTTAGAATAACTGAGAGGGAACGATGGGGTGAATCATTTATCCAAGGTCTAGATGTATAAATAAAACTTTTCTTAGCTTAGTGAACCCATAAAATATTTAAACCTATACATGCATCCATAAGATTATGCAATCACTTAAAACTTGTAGGTTACTATCAAATCAACTTGTAGAAATGTAAACATGAAACTTAATAGATTCATCAACACACTTGACATAATAGTTTATGTGAAAACTCAATTTGGGAAAAAACACTAGTAACATGCTACTCTTTTTCACTCTTCTGAAGTGTTACCCTATGAAAGTCCAACCCTTTTAAAGATTAAAATACACACTATTAAATATGACCCTGTTAAAGGATTTCAATCACCTTGTTAGGAGTGAGCCTTGTTAGAGGACTTTAGACCATTCACTTGGAATATCACCCAGTTAAAGAATTTACAAATGACTATTAGTTCAACCTTAATCCAAATGATATACCCTAGATTGATACAATTGTTAGAGAGTAATAGTATGGCAACTTAACATTAATAGATTTCCACAATCCATTTATAAATAATTGGTCTTCTAGATTTGATTGTGTGCACTTTTTTAACATCAACATTTCAGATCATACTACATGATCCATCAGCAAGATGAGAAAGTGCAGGAGTAGAGATATTGCCAACTTATAACTTATAACTTATAACTTATAACTTATAACTTCACTTTTAGATTATAGATCACTATTTAGTCCTTCATTCTGCTTGGCCTTCATACAGTGCAGCTCTGATAGCTTGTTCACCCTTCAAGCATTCATATCCTTAAGCCTTCTTTCTTAACATGTCATTGCAAACTCTTCTCTTAGGTCACTTGATGAAGAAAAAACCTCAACTCCTTGTCCTCCTTAGGTTCTTGCACATGGCAACCTTGCTTCATGACCAACCATTCCTATAAATAGGAAATTAATATCTTTTTCCACTCATTCTCCATCGTCCTATTTATGGTTTGCATGGATTAGGTAGGATACAATGAATCTACCCCACATTCTATATCTCTTCTAGAAACTTCTCCAAGAATCCTCTTTGAATTTGCCTAAAAATGATTTACCTTGAATTTTGTGCTACTAGCTCATCAACCTTATCTTCCACTTCATTCACATAATCCAAGAAAATAAACTTGTTAGCTTAGATCCATCAAATTTGTGATCTTTTAAATAATGCAATAGCTTAGCATTATCTTCTTTTATATGCCCAACACATACTGCGTTGCTCAACATCCTCTGTAAAATCACTTGGTATGAACTAAAATTTACTGGTGCTCGACATTAGCTAAACTTTACTCAGCATTCACTATTCTACTTGGCATACATTAGAATGAACTTTTACTTGGTTCCAACTAGTTTTCTACTTGGCTTGCACTAGCTTTTCTTGACACCTACTATACACTCAGTCAAGCTTGACAGACAAACTTTGTGTAACTTGTTCTTCTAAACCTTCTTAGTGAAACCAGCCTTTGTAACCTTAAGTACACTATCAATAAATCATGTTATCACTATGTTAACTAATTCTTGTACAATAAGTGATAGTACTTAAGTCTTATAAGCATTTGTCTTACCAACAAATAATAGGTTTGACATCAATGACAAAACAATGATTGAAGCATATTAGCCATACTTGTATGTTCTCAACAATCTCCCTTTATAATATCCCTCTTTGATTAGCTTCATCAATCTATTCTCAATAACCAATTGTTCAAATAACTAAGGGTGAATCAATTATCCAAGTTGCATATTTAAAAATTTAACAAACACACACTTAAGCTTCTTCATATCATGACATTCATCAGCTCAACCTATGTCGTAAAATTTTAGTAAAATAAAGTAGCAATCCACTATCCTAAACATAAAAAACTTTTAGAATGTAAATATTAATAGTAGAAAAACAAAAATAACATCCATACAAGTTTGACACTGGGATTTAATGTGGAAACTCAATTTTCAAAAAACCACCAGTAACATGCCACTAATATTTTCACTCTTCTAAAGTGAGCTCCATTAGGAGCCATCCTTGTAAATGGTTAATAAATATACTATTAAATGTGACCTTGCTAAAGGATTTCATTGCCCTATTAGGAGTGGCCTTGTTAGAGGATATTAGAAAATTCCATTAGAATGCCACCTTGATTAAAGAATTTATATATGACTATTAGGTCAACCTTTCTTAAATGGTTTGAAACTAATACAATGGTTAGAAAGTAACATGTTTTGATCTAGTAGATACAACTCACTTTGTAAATATACATCTTAGTTTGGCTCAAATGTTGATCCACTAAACAACCTTCATTTTCTTTTTAGTTTTTGATTTCCTTTGAAACCCTTCAATAAATCACTCTTGAACTCTTATCAACTCTTCTCAGCCTTCTACTTAAATTTTCCAATCAATAGCATCAACAACTACACTAACCTTATTAGTTATTTACTAGTACAACTAACCTTTTCCACACATAATATTATCTCGCGTATGTCCTTAAATAGGTATTTTTGATCTTTTTCCTCATAAACATCAAAATATATATATTAGAATTTGGTCAAATTCATCAAATGCTTCTATCATTTCATCTTTTCTTTTCTCTTGTAGAAACTTCTCCTTGAATCCTTGCACATAAATGTGAAAACATAGTTTCCCTTTATTTAAGTGTTTTAGGTCATCCATCCTTATCTTCAATATGCTTTAGATATTCCAAGAAATCAACTCTTTTAGATATAAATTACTGTTTCTCATAAATTGTCAATTTTTTTTCCTTTGGTGAACACTATGTTCTATCATTCAGTCAATATTATTTCTTCTTAGAATGTTCTAGAACTTGGTCAGCAATAGCATCACTTGACATACACTTCAAGTTCCTTAATCTTCTACTCCATTGCTTGATCAAGCTTATACATTTGGTCAATCTTTAACAACTTTTCAATTATTTAGTACAACCATCTTCTTATCTTGTAACATAATATGAACAATTGCTTTATCTTGTCAAAGTCTAACCAATCAAGTTTCTATTGTTGTTTGTTCTCATAAACCAACCTTTCCTCTAGGTTCTTTTGTTATGACTAATTTCTCCAATCCTCTTCATTAATCATATAGATATGACATCAAATCACATAGAAAGCTATCTTACCAATAAGGTTTGACATCAATCAGAACATGAAAATTGTTCCAATTACAAAAAAAAATCTATTATTTGGTAATCCATATTTAGATATTATACAAATTGATACACATATTGATTGGATATACATGCTAGGGTTTCTCTCTATTTATGCAAAAGGTAAAGTATAGGAATTTTACTACTCACATTTTATGGAAACATAATATTTTTATACATATCACACACTCTAACTTCATAATGACTATTTATGGAGGTGAAAATCACAAAAAATGAGGGGTTGACAAAGGAAAACCACTTCTTAGCCACCCATAAACAAACTTTTTCCAAACTTATAGGCTTTGGAAGAAAATTTTTAGAGGACATTTAAGAGAATTATTGCTTGATCTACTTTCACATTATAGATTTGAGCATATAAGATATACTTCAATCATTCAAACTATGCCTACATATAAGGTTAGAATTTTTAGTTTCAAATTATTCAAGCCCATCAAGATAAATTGAAGACCTTTTTTTTTGTCTTTTCTTTTAGCATAGTCCAATATAGGTCAAATATGCAACAACTAGCTAGATTATACCTAGAAAGTTTACATGTTTCCAGAGAAAAACATAGAACTATCCATTCCAAATTTATAGGTTACAAGTCTATTTTATACACAAGGATCCCCCTTGATTCCAATTTATACATGTATGTGTGGAATTTAGAGGACTACATTAATTAACATTTTTAGGTACTATACACTTATGTTATATAATTCCTAACTATATCATATTATTTTTAGGACCCTCCTCTCTATCATTCTAAGAAAATATAGATTTTATAGAAGAATCTAATTGATTATAGGTGTTGGTCAAATAAATAGTATTGAAAAATGAGTGTCAACACACTTAACTATTTTCACCATACATGCTGAGTATACAATAGATGCTAAGCTAGAATTTCAATAGGTGCCGAGTCACAGTTAATGCCAAGCAGATTACAGTATAACATATGCCAAGAAAGATAGGAATTTTTCATGTGTTGAGTAACAAAATCATTTAGATGCTGAGTAACAAGATCACTTAGATGTTGAGCAACTTAGAACAACATATGCCAAGTGATACAGGATACAATAGGTGTCGAGCAAGCTAGGAAATGTAGCAGATGTCGAGCAATCAAGAAATATTATGTGCCGAGCATTAGTAATACTTCATGTGCCGAGTAACATAGGATCAACATAAGAGTTTGTGCCTACACAATCTAATATGTAAACCATTTTTGGATTCAACTTAGAGAAATTTTGAAGGAGAGAGGATAAGGAAGAGTCATTTGTATTCGCTATGAAATCTGCATGCAACCAATGAGAAAAATGCAAAATATGAGTGGGAATTTGAGATTTAATTTGGATCATAGATCCATACCTAACCCTAAGTCTTCACATTCTTTATAAGGAAGACTAATGGACCATTGGATATAGAAGAAAAGTTGCATAAGGGGAGATTATAGTGGAGTTTTAGTACAAAGAGAAAAGTCTTAGTGAAAGGGATAGCATTTTATATCTAGTTGACCATAGTAGAACATGAGACATATTTAGAGATCAGATCAAGCAAGGATCAAAAGAGAAAGAGTAGATCAAATGCCTAAACCTAGAAATTTGAGATTGCATTCAATCAAGTGAAAATTTCTAATACTCTCTCAAAAATTGTATTAGAAGTTGAAATCCTATGGTGATAGGTTAGCTTAACAACTAGATAGGAAAGTCTTTTGGAGAAGGACAACAAAAATCTTATTTATTAGGTAGGTTTTAAAAACTTTATGTAAATCCTTTAATAGGGTGACACTTCATGTAAAGTGTTTGTAAATCCTTTCAGCAGGTCACTATTGACACAATGTAAAGCCTTTAACAGGGCAGGCCTTTAATAGAGCAAACCATTAGAAGTGGTTGAATTCATTGTTGTAGTAATTTTGTGGGTGTCATCCCCACCCCAGTTTTACCTTCTTATTCTTGGAGGGTTTTTGGGTAACCAAAATCTCTTGTGTTATGTGTTGATGCATGTTCTCATTTTATGTTTGTTTACTTGCATGCATGCTAATTTTAGTTATATGTTATTATGAATTTGAAAGGATAACAATTGGTACTTCTGATTCACATCCCCCTCTCAGAAGTACTCTTTCCATTTGGATATTCCAACAATTGGTATTAGAGCTCTAGTTCTCATAACGAGAAGCCTAACAACAGAGAGAAAAAGGTCAAAAGATGGAAGTCTTCAAACTTGGGAAGATCATTGATAATTAGGTGATTGATGTGCAACTAGCTCTACAGAAAGTAGAGGAATCCATTGAGGAACTAAGAAAATATTTGAAAAGAAGAAAGGAGATAGCCATAGCTGAAAATGACATACATTACAAGGAGTTTGATACCACACATGTATTTTCCAATGGAGATTCCAAGGAATTTGATGAAGCAATAGTAGAATTAATGGAGAAAAGAAGAGCACAAGCTGAAGATATTAGATTACTCAAGCTTGAACAAGAATAACAAGCCACAATGCTTTGTGAAGTTACTAAACAAAGGAAAAGAGCTATTGAAGACAAGGTCATGGTAGAAGATGACAAGAGAAATCTCATCAATAAAATGGAAGAGAAGACAATTGAATTTGAAAAGATTTCAAATGTGCAGCTAGACACCTTGAGCTAGATGGTGAATGCTCATCATGAACTAAACTTGAAGGACATTGAGATCTCCACCTTGAAGATGTAGAATGAACAATTGTAGAATCAATTGAAGAGAGATAAGGAAATAGTAGAAAGCTACAAAAAACCCAATGAGGCCATCAAGTATTTTGAGCAATTGCTGAAATCACCAAGGGATAGTAATGATACTTCAGGACTTGGCTACATCAGCATTGAACAAGGAGAATCATCTAAGACTGCAAAAGATAGAAAAAAAAAGGTAAGAACACTAAACTCACTTGCCATTTCTGGGGTAAAAAGGGACATACCTCTAATAGGCACAGAAGCAAGAATATTCATCAGCATGTTAAGCCCAAAAATGCAAGTTTTTGTCACAAGTGCAAAAAGCAAGGACATCAAGCACATGAATATAGAACAAAGATTATAAGGACACTAAGATTTGAAGGTCATTGCTACAATTGCAAAAAATATGGACATAGAGCTTTTGAGAGAAGATCAAAGCCTATGTGGACACCTAATCAGCCTACAAGAAGAACCAATCATGTACATCACTATAATTGGGATTACAATACCAAGTATAGCTGTCACTATTGCCAAGAGTATAGACACATTCCTAAAAATTGCATAAGAACACATTTTAAGGGAAATTACAGCATATGGTTAAATCAAACTACTTGTTTTAGATGCTTAAAGACTAGCAATATTAGTAGAAACTATCCAACAAAAGTCAAAGCACCCAAGACTGAAGTTAATATAAGAAAAGAAAAAGTTAATGAGGAACACATTAGGGGAGATATGAAGAAGACATGGTAGAAGAAAGGTGAATGTAGCACATCAAATGGAGAGATCACTTTACCCAAGAGGTCAAGTGATCACACCTCATCAAATTAAGCACTAGAAAGGTGCATAGGGCTAATACATATAAAGAAGTATCATACATCAGCCCAAAAAAAACATAGGAACACTACAAAGAAGAAATCTACATAAGTTAAGATGCCAAGATAAAATTTGGAAGATGATGTTGAGCTATCTTTGGTTGCTGAGTAAAATTCCAATACAGGTCGAGTTAAACAGTCTAGTGGATACTGAGTAAAGAGATAATAGTAGTTGTTGAGTGAGTGAAATATAGTTGATGCCGAGTTGGAAAATCCTTTGGAAGCTGAGTGTACAATTATAAAGCACAAAAGAAATAAATGCTAGGTTTCAAGCCTAATAAAAGTGAAAATCATTCATTTTCATGGCATTCAAATGAAGAGAAAAAATTAGAAGAGCTAAGAAGCGATCAAGTAGCTACCTTACAGTTACTCGCATCAAATATAACAAAGATTTGGCATGAACTCATCAATCTAAAAGTATTTATTAAGTATCGAGCTACTCAGAGTTTCAATTTTTAATACATTTTAAAGGTAATATGACTTCTAGCTCAAGAAACCCTAAGGCTAAGGGAGATCATGAGATTCAATTGGTTAGCAATGAAGTTAAACAACCCAAATTCAGATCAATACCCAAAGTAGCCTATAAAAATGACCCAGCTAGCACACTATCTACCATTCCACCCAAATTCATCATGGTTCAAGACCTAAGGAAATGCTATAATTGTAAAATTGGTGCTATAGGTGACCTAGAAATCTTCAATGCCTATGATAAGTTATGTGAGAGTAAGATATTGAAGGACAAGTTTTCAATTGTTGAGAAGGGTTTAACTAAAACCCTAATTTTTCCCACAGCGTTTAAAATAGAATGGATTTGCATTGTTCTAATCTGAATTAGTGATGGATGTCTGTGGCTAGAGTTAGGACCAGTCAAGATTACTAAGAAGATAGTTCATAGGGTTATTGGTCTTCCAACCCTAGATCAACAAAAAACATTGAGAAGTGGCAAAAAGGAGGTAATTGAGAAGAACACAAGTGCAAAATGAAACAATAGGGGAATGACTATTGATACTATGAATGACCCCCTACTTGACTTTTTTGTGAGTATAATTTCACATTAATTTTATCAATCCAATAGAGTAAACAATGTTCACTACATAGCTATTGATGTGGCATACAAGTTAGTAAAGAAACATCACACCTATGATCTAACTGAACTCATGTTCCAACAAATCAATGAGAACTTAGGAGCCATAAGGAGATCAAAAGGCACACACTATAAATTTGGCTCAGTTCTAATGTGCATATTCTTTTATGTTATGGAAGAATTCCCTTTATTTGGGAAGGTAAACTAAAATTCTAACAAGACAACAGTCACTAAAATTAATGAGTTCATTGATCAAATGGGAGATAGTTTTGAAGCCCAGATGACTAGCTATTTTGAAGACTTTAAGAAGTCTATGAAGAAAAGGATGAGGATACCAGTCTCACTAGTGGAGAAACATGTCAATGACATATGTTTCTTGGTTGATATTGACTTCACATACATTCAAGCTGCAATACCAAGGGTAAGATGGCTAAGGCCATTAGGATATGAACTTGATATTGATGAAGCCTAAGCAACAATCAAAACATTGTTAGTAGAAGAAATTGATAAAGATGCTCCTCACTTTGGAACTTATAATGTTGTTAAGTCCAAAATTGAGACAAAACTAAAAATTGTTTCAGTTGTTAAGAAGAAGGATAAAATGGTGAGGAAAATAAAGAAGACATTTGTAGAAAATATTGAACGTGAAGCAGAAGAAGCAGAAGAAGTGGAAGGAGATAGTGAAGAAGAAGAAGCAAAGAAAGGGTAAGAGACATAAGGATGACACAAGGGAAAGAAGAAGACAAAGAGGAAGGTGCCAAGGAGGAAAAAGTCGAGGAACCACCTACTCTTGCTGAGCAAAAGAAGAGAAAAGAAAAAACATAGGCTACAACTCAGTCAAAGCCCAAGAAGGTAACAAAATCAGCCCCAACCAAGCCACCTCCAACTAAGCCAACAAAAACAAGGGTCATAACAAGAGCATAAACTCAAAAGGCCAAAGAGGTAGTAAAAAAGAAGAAGAAAGCTACTGCCTAGCTAGTAGAAGAGCCCAAGAAAAGAAGAAGATATGTAGCTCAACCAAACATAGATGATGAAAGGATAGAATCTGAAGATATATGTCAATTTAAAGTGGTAAGTCATCCACCAAAGTCTTCTATTGATAAATTATGTGTTAAGGTTAGGAATGGAGACTTAAAAGATTTGAAGAATGTAAATTTTAATAAGCTCACAAAAGATGAGAAAAATAAAATAGAGACATCTGTCTATAATATGATGGCATAATCTAAACATACACCTCTTGAATTGGATAGTTCATTGCCAAAGGAATTATACAAAATTGTAGAGGGAAAATGACATTTTGTCTACAAATTGAGAAAGAAATAAGGGAGTCTACCTTAGCAAGGATGTTGCCTGATTTGACTAAAAGTCAAATAAAAAATGCAGTTAAAAGGCATAGTAGTAGATTTACTCCCAAATACAAGGAATTCAATATTCTAAAAAATAAAATTGAAGAGGTTGTGAGAAAAACCACAAAAGTGTGGAAAATTATCTACAAGAAAATTGATGATGTATTTGATGAAGAATACAAGGCAGAAGCAAGTGCCAAAACAAAGGAAACAAAAGAAGCAAGAAGAAAGAAGGTAGATGAGAAGAAATTAGAAGAGCAAAAAGTGGAGGAAGAAAAGAAGGATGAAGAAGAAAAGGGCAAGGAAATAAGTAAAGAAGAAGAAAAGGGGATGGGTGAACAACATGAATAGAGTGTGCAAGATACACAACTGCCACCTCCCAGCCCTCCTCACTCAACTACTACACCTATAGAGATAGTCATTATAAAGCATGTTACTAAAAAAACAATTCAAAACATCAACCCACTCACTACAGAGGATCTCTCAAAGATCCTTCACCAATCTACTCTATAGGCACAACTATGCACAAATCCTATATTGGTGAGTGTAGATGAAATACAAAGAGCACTAGTAGAACCAAAAAGAAAAAAGGTGAAGCCAAAGGTACAACCTTTTACATACACTAAAGATAAAGTTTTGATGTTGCCACCACCACCTCCACCAAGTGTAAATACAAACAATATTCAGATGCCGACTACAAAGGAGAGGAAATCAGATGAGAAGGATGATGCAACAAAATAAAAGGAGCAAGCCACCATTCAAACATTGGTAGAATTACCAAAGATTGGCACTCCTACCAAGACTATTCAAGAGACGAGCACTAAAGCTATTCCATTGCAATTTTCCACGTCAGGCTCGAGTTCAACAAGAGTAGTGAGGGTACTTCACTATGGAGACCCTAAACTAGATCAAGAAATTGAGATACACTCCTATGATTCCAAAACTATCAAAATGTCACAAATGACTAAAATGAAAAATGCATTTGATAGAAGGATAAAGCAGGAAATTTTGAGAAAACATTTTTAAAAAAAGCAAGCACTTCATGATATCAAGGAGATCTTCATGGATGCCTTCGGCTTGCAGTCACCAAATGGAAGAAAAGCAATAATTGAGCAACTATCAGACATAGTTGATCAGGTGACAAATGAGGATCAGGACACCAATCTTAAACTAATGGAATGGTCAGAAAGAAATTTTCAAGATAAGGTTAATGAGAAGATATAAAGTGGCATTGCACTTGAATAGATAGAGTTGGCCAAGACAATTGGTAAGGCCAAAATTGTTCTTGAAAATATTTTTTCATTATATAGGAAGTTGTGTGATTTTTCAAATTTCACACAAGAAACTAATCAATGAATAATGAGCTTGGAAAGGAACTTGAAAATATCTAGTATGAAATTACCTAGAGATCTAGCTCAAAGTGATAAGAATTTTGCATAGATGCTTCACACACAAAAGAAGTTAGCTATGCTAAGAGTAGAGGAGGAAAATATAAAGGGTAAATTAATGCAGATCCAGTCCTCTATAACCCCTCACTTAGAAGCCCTCCACAAGGAACAAGTTTATGCTAAGACAGTATTAAAGAAAGATCCCAATCTTTCTACTTTTGATGGACTTATACACCTTGCTACAGAGACCACCATCCAGCACAAGTCATTGGAGATTACTTTGAAGAATTGGGATATAGCTCTAAAAATAATAATGGAGGTAAATAGATTTTTTTTGGCTAAATGTGGTATTACTCCATAGAACCCTTTGACATTAGTGTCAAAAAAGGGGGAGACATATATTATAGGGGCGGGGGGGGGGGGGGGGTGCGGGGGGGGGGGGGGGGGGTAATAAGAAAAGGAGGAGATATGTAATTACCAAGGTAATTACAAAATTCTAACAAATTTTGATCATTCTTTCATTTTAAAAATAAAGTGGAATGATTGTATATAGCCAAAAAGGGGAGACAAGGAATAAAAGAGTGAAGAAGAGATGTAAAATTTTGGTAATCACATGGAATATAAGTGCATCACATAGATTAGATACAACATACATGGTCAGAATGTAGAAATAGATCAAAGGATAGAAAGGATCGAGCATATTGATACAAAATTTCAAAATTCAAAGGCATAATCAACACAAGGGGAGCTATAAGGATCATCAATGCTTAGTTAATTGTTTTTGACACTCATGTCAAAGGGGGAGATTGTTGGTCAAATAAATAGTATTGACAAATGAGTGTCAACACACTTAACCATTTTCACCATACATGCTGAGTATACAATAGATGTCGAGCTAGAATTTCAATATGTGTCAAGTCACAGTTAATGCCAAGTAGATTATAGTATAACATATGTTGCAAGACATGAATTGTTCATTTTCCAAGTAATAGAATCATTAAAATGTCAAGTAACAAGATCATTTAGATGTCAAACAACTTAGAAAAAAATATCACTAATACATTAGGGGTGAATTTGCGACATCAATTTGCGATGGCGAGCAAATGTAATGTGCTTTTGGCTTTTTTTTTTTTCAATTATAACCCAAAAAAATCGCAATTGTGACATTAACAAGATATAAGAAAAAATAAAGCACATTGGTCATTCGGGTAATTTGTATTTTCAGAATGCATCTCTATGGTCTGTGGCATGAAACTAGGGCATTGTACATTCAGAATCCATCTCTGCGGTCTGCAGCGAAAGGTATGTATAGAAAATTTATTAAGTTAAAATCTTCTTGTGCAAATTTTCTGGCCGAACTCTCTAAAGATGCACCAATGTAACATGTAATAAACCCTAGTCACACCAGCAGTCAAATCTGATAACACAGGAATAGAAGAAAAATCCCAAGGAGAGAATGCATTAGACTTAACCCTAGTTGAAACAACAACCCTGGCTAGGACCTCAACCCTTAACATAGAGCCAGTAGGTAGAGAAACCTTGGGAAAATTACCTCTAGCCTTTGTAGAAGGCTCAACACCAGCATAATCCCAAAAGCCAATAGGATCCAAAAGACCAACACAAATATTTTCAGTGTTATCATTGACAACATCATAACATTTTTGTAGTTTTGCAATATGAAGATTCATATGCACTCTAAGGCCCAAGAAGATACAAAATGGTGATGATGACCTTGAATATCATGAAAAACATGATGATATGGTTTTTATCACATTCGACTCTCTTTGACCAAAGATGCACAATGATGCCTCGTTGGTCCTAAAGTATAAATCCATGCCAACTTTGGCTTAAAAATATTGTTTTCCATTACATCATTGGTCTAAATTATCGATGTAATTTATTATACTTATTATTCCCTACTATGAACTTAATTAGTTTTGGCCTTCAATCTAAGCTTGAGGTGTTCTTGCATGATACTCCCAAAGAGAATAAGTCTAAAGTCCTCTTAGAGAAAAATTGATCCAAATCAATACATTTCTTCCTAATTTCTTCCTCTAGCATCCATGTGACTTCCAAGTTTTATAGTCTGATCCATTATAAATTATTTTTTCCCATTACACCTTTTGCCTTATCATTTTGGATTCTCTAGTATCCACAATAGCTTTAATCTATGTTTCCTTTGTCAATGGTAATTCAGACACCTAGTCTTTGTCATTTAGAGTTGAATATGTTTGTTTAACACCTTCATCCATAAAATCTTTAAACATGGTCAAATCTTAGATATTGGATATAGGAGAAAGACCTGTATAAGGTGGTTACAACAACTTGTAAAAAATTTCTCCATACTTTCCAAGGATCTTGTAGGAACCTCTAATTTGTTTGACTGGAGGTAGATTCCTAACACCTTTTATATGTAGTCTCATAAGATATAGGTGTTTAGGCTTTCTCAATCCAATTCACGATAATTGAAAACCTCCAAATTGATTTCTTAAAAACTACAGATTTTCATAAAAAGAATATAGTATATTATTTTATTCCTTTTTTTGACTCAATTTATTTTACACATTTATCTAGAATACCATTTTTTACAAATGCTTAGTTGATGTAATCCATTTTTTCCATTTATAAATATAGATATAGAGACAAATGAATGCCTGACAAATAATGATGTAAACTACTAATTTTAATAACCCTTTACATATTTATAGATTTGTGGACAGGAGCACACTGCATGAATGTCTCCTTGCTAGGGCTTCATTGTAGGATTTTGAGTTGAGCAATGAGTTGGTAAATGACATGGATCATGGGTTGGTGAGTTTTTGTGTTTGGCTAGATGCAAAAAGGGAATTCCACACAAGGGTGTAAAATATATGCCATTACAAATTGTAATGATAGGATAAGATGATATTATAATTGTTTTTGTTGCATAGTTATTTGATACATTGATAAGAAATCATTAAATGATAGTTAGAGTTAGTGAACTACATCATTACATGATGATGATGAAAAGAATCTAGGAACATTTGGGTTTGGTGCTATAAAATGAACTTGTAGTTTAAGAAAATGATATTTAAGGTTCTTATTATGTGATTCATTAATGTACCTAGATGGTTTAGATATGTTATAGTAGCGTTGCTCAGGTAGCGACTTTAAGAAACCCATAAAGGACCTAGGATTAAGTTAATTATTTTCTATTTATGTTTTATGAATAGTTATGTTATGTGATGATATGTCCATAATTCTGCTTTCTTAGAATGTAAATCAAGGGACAAGACAAGATAAATTTAGATTTTTGTTTCTAGTTCATGAAAAAGCTGATTGATACATCCGTTATTGCCCATAGACAAATTCTTATGGTGCTTTGGAACATTTCCAACAGAGTAAATTGATATACATTGTAACATTTGTGTTTTGAGTTTTAGCAACATGCCTTAATCATGTTGCTAAAACTCAAAATATATGTTTTGAGTTTGAGTCTTGCTACATTAGCTACTTCAAATAAACCCCAACTGGATAACCAAAACATATACAACAATGTTTATATTATGATCAGACAAATAAAGAAGAACGAGTGCAGCATATAAGGAGTAGTACATCAGAGAATAAACATATGATACTGTCAACATTTCCTTTATAGAAATCTTTAGATTTCTAAGGATGTAAAATTTGTCTCAAGCACCTTTTACCAAATAAACTTTGAAAACACAATAAACTAATCAAATAAAAGCTACATAAGTATGCATTGATCACATGAGAATAATTAAAATGTTTTGATCACATATTAACTCTATTGAGGGTACTACTAGCTTCCAATTCCACTTGGAAGAAGTTTTGTTAAAGTTCCTGATGGTCTTGACATTGTTTATCACCACACTTATCATTTTTCTTTATGGTACCTCTAGTTCTTGTGTTGAGACCAACATCCCCCTCAGTAGTCATCATAGAACCAAAACCAATTGCGACATGTATGAAAAATATGGAAATATTGATGAGGCACATGAACTCTTTGAACAAATTAATCTAAGAAATGTGGTATCATGGAATGCCATGATTGCATGATATGTACAAAATGAATTTTTTGAAAAGGCTTTAGAAACTTTCAAGAAAATACTATTGCTAATGATTTATTACTGCTCTATTTTGGTATTTGATGATTGTCCATGCTTAAACATTTAATGTCATTATGGTTATATGAATGGATTCTTTGCCTTAGAACACTATCATCTTCAAAATCCCATATAAAATCTATATGACCATTTCATTTCTTCAATATGCTCTATGGATGTCCCTATCTAACTATATATCTTTTAATTGCATATAATAACTAATTTATGTTCTTTTTTATGACTATGTTTGACTCATATAATTGTGATCTCTCTAGCACTATGATGTCATTTAATATGTCTTGCTAAAGCCTGTAAATTTTGATCCTTTTGCCATGTCATGTAATATGTCCTACCTTGTAGCTTATATGTTTTGAAATTTTTGATAGGCCTTGTAGCTTGTATAATTTGATTGTTGGAAAGCTTCTAGAACTAAGCAAGAACGTTGTTGCACGAGTCATAGCTGCATGCTCGAGTATTAAAATTGTATAGTTTTTAATCTAATGTATATTTTTACTAGACTTTTAGCTTATATATATGTTTTGAAATTTATTTTAGGGGTTTAATGTTGTAAGGTCTCTTGAAATAAGACCTTCAGGTAGTTGGTCAAAGTTTTACAAATAATCTTATCCACAAATTTGCCTAGAGCAATTGACTGAATTTTAGAAAAGGTGATAGGGTTAAATGTCTTAGGAATAAAGTCAAAGAAAGTATTTTTAAAATATTAAAGTATTTAACTAGGTCTAAGAATATTTGTGTACTTTCAATAGTTTTTCTTAGTTTGTAAAAGTTGTAGACCGAAGTTTTCATAGCCTGATTCTTGCTTCCTGCGAAGAACGATCATGTCAGATAATATAAGTGAAGAAAAAAATAGGGAGACAATTGCTAGATTGTGGTCTACCTTGAAAAGAAAAGGTGATGGAAAATGTTATTGTCTTTGCAAAATTTGTAAGCGCTTAAACTGTAGAAGACTACTAATGAAAACAGTTAAGAGACGTTGTAGGGAGAATGGTCACATTGAAGGGAGGCATGACTATCATCCACTGGTAAGTTGTTCATTATATCATTTTAACAATTTATATACATATGAAATCACTTGATGATGAATTGATGATCATGGTATATTTATGTTAATCAATTTTATATAGGTTGATCTCCCTGGGGAAGTACATGATATGAACCACAACAATCCAAAGAATATGGTTTTCAAAGTGGAGGAACATGGAGGTATGAATATTCAAGGTGAAGATAATGATCCCATGGAAGATGACGATCATGCACCAAAAAAAACAATTGAAGATGATGGTATAAATACATTGATCCATGACACATTTAGTCCAAGTGTATGTACCTCTACTTGAGAAGGCATACGAGCCCCTATACAAAGACTCCCAAACAACTCTTCTCTCTACTGTATTGTTCTTGTTGAACTTGAAGGTTATGAATGGTTTATCCAACATAACAATGTCACGTATGTTAAGGTGTGTCATATATGTCTTTATAGTTAACAAAGGGTGAATAATGTACCACTAATATTTTTTATATTAACAACTTATATTTTCTATTGTAGATTGATAGGCAAGTTCCTGTTACCACCATCAAATATTCTACCTCACTCATATCAAGAATTATCTATAGTTATGAAAGATATTGGAATGGAGTATGAAGAAATACATGCTTGTCCTAATGATCATATTATATATTATAAAGAACATGAATTTGCAACACAATGCCTTATATGTTGTATGAGTAGCTATCAAAAAAATTGACTAACAAAAAAGGTGCCTCAAAAAGTTCTTCATTACATCCCCATTATTCCATGGATGTGATAATTATTCAGGTGTAGTAGCTTGGCTCAATTTATGGATTATCATTCACACAATAGAAGTCAATATGACATTATTTGAATCCCTGCAGATGGTTCAACATTTATGCACATAGAGGAAAAATGACAACACTTCAAAGAAGAACCTCGTAATCTCAAGCTTTCATTGGTAGCAGACGGTGCCAATCCATTTGGAGAGATGAGATCTGTTTACTCGATGTTGCATGTTTTTGTTATCAACAATAACATTCCTCCATGGATGTCAATAAAGAGGGAGCACATTATGTTGGCAATGATTGTTCTATGTATCTTATCATTTGATAGTTATTAATTTACATGTACTTACAAATCTTACAGTAAAACAATACCAATAGGACAAAGACAATTTCAATTCCATGCAATACTTGCATGGACAATACATGATTCCCCAAGCCTAACACATTTTTTTTGTATGTTATAGTGAATTCAAGTTGCGCACAATAATTCTAATTATAAAAATCAACATATTTAATAATCCAATTATATCATTATCTTGTAGGTCTTCAAACAAAGGGAAATTTTGCATGTCTAGTTTGTGGTCCAAAGATGAAATCTTGTCATTCAAAAAGTTTACCGTAGGTGTTTGATGAGTGTAGACACTTCCTCCACAGGAATCATAAGTATCAAAGTATAGAAAAATATCTTTGCAATGGAAAAGAAGAGACTACATCAAATCCACGAAGAATGACACCTCACCTATGGAAGTTGGAATATAATAGAATTAATCGTCGAGCTAATGTCATTCCACCTAATGGTTTATGTTTGTAATTTATATATTTCTATTGTGATTTTTATTTACTAATTGCATAATTGATGATCATGAAGGTCGTCAATGCAGTACTGACAACCTTCCAAAGGGACTAAAAAGCTATCCCAGGCAATCTAATAGGTTGCCCTACTACGAGCACTTACAAATTGTGCATTTGTTTGATACTATGCATATTGGAAAGAATATAATAGATATATTGTGGAAAATATTGGATGGAAGGCATGATAGAAAAAATTTTCAAAATTTGTAATGACATTCATGAATCCAATCATGCATTGAAGAATTTCATTCACTCAAATAGCAACAGAGATCAGATTAATATAAGTTCCCTTCCTTGGTTATTAACAGAGTAGCAAAGAGATGCCATAAAATAAGTCATACGAAAAATTTGATTTCCCACAGGATTTTCTGCGAACATAAACAATCTCATATAAAAAAAAAGTGACTTTGGGTCAAGGCTCAAAACGCATGATTGGCATACTTTCATCAAGGTAAGTTATGTTCTTCTATATGTATGATATATTCATAAACTATGTGTACTATTTGTTATGTTATGTTAGAAAACAATGAAATGATTGGTTTATAATTACTGCAGTACGTGCTTCCTCTATCTCTCCCAGAGCACTTCAACAATAACATCAAACATGTGATATACGATCTTAGAAAATACATGAGGTAAGTAGTAATATCTATTCAATTTGTTGTATATATTTATTATATTCACAATTTTTTTTCTTGCTATGTAATCTATTGTATATTATTTTGTAAAGTCTTGTATCTATATATTTTTTGTAACTTGAATCTCTTAATGTAGGTGGTTTTTATCTAAATAAATCCATAAAGAAGATATAAACTATTGGAAGAGAAGAATTCCTCATTTACTGTGTGAAATGCAAAAGTGTCTACCTCCAACTTTTTTCAATGCACAGGAACACTACCTCATACACCTAGTTGAGGAGATTGAATTGTGTGGACCTGTACACACTAGGTCAATGTGGATGGTTGAGAGGCACTTGAAATCTTTGAAGGCTTTGGTTCAACGAAGAGAACATTGAGGGTTCTATGGTAGAGGGATATATGGTATACCAGACTATGGTGTACATTACTGAATATCTTCCTAAGTTTGTATCAAATATCCATGTAGATTGCATTTGGGATCTCCAGCCTTTTAAAAAAATTAGAAGGGGAGTACTTGATGGGGAAAGGTACATTGAGGAAAGTGAGAGGTAATAAATTAATTCTTAATCTTCAAAATAAATCGGCTGTAAGTTGTCTATTTTTTTTTGTACAAGTGCTTGAGAGTGGGATGCACTACATTTGTATATTGTAAACAATCTTGATTAGATGATAGTATGGATTAAACAATGTCAACATTCTAGTTGCACATTAACATAGGAAGGTGTATCTTTGTTGGTTAAAGAAGCTCATCGTAATGGAGATTCCAATGTTACACAAAGGGAGATAGCTTTAGCACATGGTTTAAGAGATTTATAGGTATGTACAAATTTATTAATCACCTGTATGTTTATCAACCAATGATACAATAATTTTGACATGTTTCACATATTATTGTAGGTTAAACACAACAAAGCTATGTTCTATAATGGTCAAAAATTTTTCATCAAAGTGTTGGATGACACAAAGAAAACTTGTGATTCAGGAATAATCATAGTCTTTCAAGTGACTAATATTTCATCTAGAAATGACTTACATCTTCGAGAGTCTAAAAACCAATACTATGGCATTTTGGATGATATACTTGAGTGTGACTTTAGTTCCTTCAAATTAGTACTCTTCATTGTTAAATGGTACAGGCTATGACTTAATCCAAATGATCCTGATAGAACTATTATTGAGCATGATAATGGATTTACAATGGTTAATACAAGGTCATTTGAGCCAGTTGGGGATGAGCCCTATGTTCTTCCAAGCCAATGTGAGCAGGTATTTAACTTAGAGGTTCCACATAAACCAGGTTGGTCATTTGTTGTTAGACATGTGCCAAGAGGAAGGCCAATAAAGTATAATGGAATGAAAGAAGAAGATACCAAAGAAGTAGAAGATGATGTAGATGGTGATCACTATTGATAGTTATTGGATGATGTTCTTGACACAAATTTTCATGAAGAAGAAGAAGATTATGATGACAATGATGCTGCTACTGATGATGATGATGAAGATGATGTTGATGTTGATGATGATGATGTTGATGATGAAAATAATTATGATGACGATGATGACGATGATGGTGAGGATGATGATGATGATGAGGATGAGGATGATGATGAGGATGATGATGATGATGATGATGATGGCAATGACAACGAGGATGATGATGATGAAATTTAGAGGTATGCCATCAATCCTTAATCTATTTAATATTCATTTCTTGATAAAAATATATTTTTCTTATATGGTTACATAGTTTATTCATTATCTATTTAAAAGCTACAAGTTTCAACTACAAATAGAATCTGCTAATCTAAATTAGCTATTAATCTAAATCAATTAAATAAAACTATTTAAAAAACATATTGATGCGTGAATGTATTGAGCCTTATTTTCTTTCAGGTCAAAAGCATTTGTAAGTGTTTAGTTTAGAAAAGGGAATTCATTAAATATCTATAAAAGGGAGTTGTACCTAGAATAAAATTCATAGGGAAAACATAATATAATTGCTTAACCAATTTGTTGGTTAATAATTTTGCCTCTATAGGTGATGTAGAGACCCTAGGTGGACTTGCAATCATTCATAACAAGAGGGACTTCCATAGTGCTCTCACAACACCAACCAAGCATCTTCATAAGATCCCTCTCCTTGATCCAAGCGAACTCCATACCCTTTTAGAGTGCACACAAAATCCTTATGCCACCTTAGGTTCTATATCTTTGGAATAATCCCATGAATGTCCCTCAATCCATCCAATGGATTCATCCAAGCAATCTAATCAACAAACTATCAAATGCTCACAATGCCTCAATAGGTGCCAAACTTGACTTCACCTTAACTAGGTGTTTCCTCCACCTCCACACACCTTAAACAACTTCAAATAGCATGTCCCCAAGGTGACTAAGCCCTCAATTCATCAACTGATACAAAAACCTAGTTTTAGCCCTTCACTAGGCTTACTTCCCTAGTAGGCTTATAATGTGGGCCTGATTTAAGTGTTATATTGTGTACCTTTTAATGTTTTTAATTTTTATGTGATGCTTATGATGGATGTGATCATGATTATGATGTGATTATGCTCATCATAATTGAATTACATTTGCAAGAAATTGAGATCTCCTTTCGGGAGCATCCTGCACAGTCTCATGGATCGATAGGTATAAATCAATACTGCTTATAGAAAGTCTATTTAATACACTTATCAATAGTAAGATTGATGTCTTCTAAGATCTCTCCCATTTGCAGGTACCAAAGAATAGGTATTTGTTAGAAGTGTCTTCCTCAAGTAAGGGAAATATATGAATAGAAGAGGAAAGTGAGATATGTTGTTTATCTAGAACAGGGAGATTAACTAGAGGTCAAAGGACTAGAAGGAAATTCAATAAACACATGAAATTTTTCCTTGCTCAAGGGGGTCATGTTCTTATGATGATGAGATGGAAGGCAAAATTGAGGTGCCCTTGAGGTACCAACATCTACAGAAATATTGGGTACCCAAGGAACTTCCTCCAATAAACATTGATTTTTGTGTTAACAAGAGGATATATCGCATAGCACCATCATCATTACATGGTTTTGGCCTATTTTCTATGAAAAACATAAATGTGTCTTACAAAAAAGTTTATGAATTGATGGAGTATGTTGGACCATGTTACGATTACAAAAGTTGGATGCATATTGTTCAATAAAAATAAAGTATGCCTAGGTATGCCCTGTCAGAAAATTATATACAATAGCAAGACAATAATCAAAGTAAAAGTGTGGCTATATAAATTGATGGAAGGCCAAAAGCAACAAGGAATGTTGTGGGTTTTATAAATAGTAGACAACCTAGGTCAACTATAAAGCAAACCAATTGCATATTTGAGGTGCATGAGGGAAATCATGTATTCATTTGTGCGATAAAATCAATACATGTAGGGGAAGAGCTTCTTATTTATTACAATTTGAACCACATAGATACAAATGAGGCTATTATCATGGGGGTGGTACATACTATTAAACCAACTTCTAATCAATGACTCCAACATACCATTTAGTCAATAAATTTTTGGGTAACATTTTTGTACTTGGTCTTTGACACAGGGGCACAATATGGAGCAACCACCTGGAGGGGATGTTGGTGATGTTCCCGGCTCATCTACAAATGAGCAGGTAAAACTCATTTTAATTGTGCAAACTAGATATAATGTTATTTTTTTAATGTTGTTTTCTTCATTTTTTTGGAGTAATTTTGATAATACTAATACTATTGTTGTCGCAGAGGGCCAGTGGTCGGAGGGAGGGAAAGGAACCTACAATCCCTCAGTAGGCCCCCCCCCTGAGGAGGACCCTTTCTATATTGATTTAGCAGAGACCGATGATCTGATCAATTCGATTAAAAAGGTGCTAAAGAAAATTGGCAGAGAAATTATACGTTTGGCAACCATAAAGCCTACTACTCAAGAAATAAAAGATATGAGATTTGAATTGTTGCACACCTCTAAAACCTTAAACATAAGTATTAATGAAATTTTTAATTATAACAAGATTTCAATAATGGTTTTTATGTTATGCTCTTTTATGGCATTAATTAAAATATGGATACATTGTCTTTATAGAGTTTTTTGCATGATTTCGAGCCCCATTCCCATGATGAGGGTGCTACAGGTGGTTCAGGTAGATTTCATGTTCCATTCCCCACTTGTTTTTTCCACTAAATATATATAGGAATGATCATAATCATTGACAATACATGCTCGAACAATATTTTTTTCTAATGCTCTAACAATCTTGTCCATGCTAGTCCACACATTTTATATTTATGCATGCTCTAACAGTTTTATTCTTCAGATTCAAATCAATTGTATCCTATGACGATACTGCCTTCATCTAGGGCAACCAAAAATCTCTTTTCGACTATTGAGTCGACAACACACAGCTTATAGGCATCAACTATTGCACCATCTACTAGTACACAAATCCCTCTTTTTCTCTCTTTTGTTATGTTTTTATGATGTAGATTGTAATGAACCCCCTTTGGTAGTCACTCAACATTTAAATTTTTTCTCAATTTTATAATTCCAAACCATAAGAACTCGACTCCATTCATAGCTTGGATATACAAGGTTATGTTATAGGTCAAAATTCAATTAGCTGTGTTTAGTTATTAAAGATTGTAATATTGAAGATCATCTTCTCTTGTAGTATATTATCACAATTATATTCTGATGCAGACTCTAGTAGCCACTTCTTCTACTAGCCTTCAAAAGGCTTTCACAATCCAATTTTTGGATCTAGGACATGGTATAAGTCCCCTTACCCACACCGGGTATACACAACTCCTGAGCCCAAATGGGGCAATCCACTTCAAAAACTTCACTCACTAACACAAGAAATAGTGACAGCAACTAGGACCTTCAGTCCAATGACAATCCTCAGTTTGTTTGGAATCTATCAAATCCACAACAATCCTTTGCACTTCTAGGCCTACAATCCTTGTAGCCTTTCCAATCCATTTTCTTGTATTTTAACCAACTATACCTCTATGGAATGGGGACTTCTTCACTATTTTAGGAACCTATTAAGACACTTTCTAGAATCCCAAAAGCTTCTAGGATGATCTTGCTCTAGCACCCTCCAAACTATTGCTTGGTACTTAGGCCTAGTTGATCAAGTTAGGCTATGGCTTCAAGGAAGGATGAACTAGGTGGGTTCCCAAGACCCCAATCACTTATGGAAATCCTAAACACATTCAATAAATCTAACTTTAGCACCCACATAGATTTAAAGTGCTCCAAACATGATTGTCACCATAATAACAACAAAAACCAGTCAAGCACATGGTCTTGCTCGACCTAGTGCCAGCTTGGAAAAATACTTGCCCTTCTCACTATGCCTCAAACTCTTGGAATCATGTAGATAGGTCCCTTAACTTGCAGATCCCTCAATTTTAGAGATTTCCACTAGTGGATTTGCACGTTAGGGCTACATTTGTACAAGGCCCTAGAAAATAGGGCTATTCAGACCTCTCAGGACAAAATGCTAATAACTCACAAACCACAATTGAAAATTGATTCAAATCAAAGCTAAAACCTTCTAAACACACATCCACCACTAATCTAGTTGTAGAGTAATCATGAAAGTACTGTATGGAACTGTACAACCCACTATAACAGCAATTTTACCAGTAAATTAGAGGTTTTTATTCATTTTCTCCAAGCATCTGCTACAACCTGATCTCTCCCTCCAAATAAGACCTCAAATGACATATTTTTAGGCCTATATTACCATTGGAATAACCAAATAGCCATTTCCAATCATGAAACAAACAAACAACAACTTTTTGTAATTATCGATCAGCATTTTAAAAGTTGTCAGCAACTTTTAGGCAATTTTTGCATTTTTTGCAAATCGGTAAGTCTAATGAACTTAACAAGTGCATGTTCATTTCTCTAGGCCTATATTGACTCAAAACCCTATTCTAAGGCCTTTTGGTCCCACTTGAGTCACTCAATTTATAACCACACCAAAGTGCTAATGGGCCTTACATGTGCCTTTATTACAAAATATTACCAAACATAGGCCAACTTACTAAAGTATGGACCAAACCTTGTTAAAACTTCCTAAATTGCTTGAATCCACCCTTCCATGGAGTGGGTCAGTGTCCTACCTCCTAGATAGTTGTTCCTTACTTGTTCCCCTGCCTCCTAGGTTAGGTGTCCTGCACCATATTCATGTGCTTGATCATGCAATGAGATGTGAATAAATATTGCTTTTATTGATGAAATAATTGTCTAATATAATTTCCTTGATTTCATAGAATGATTAATGGGATAATAAATCTACAGTGATGTAGTTGTCTTGCTTTGATCTTCCTTAGTAGTAATCAATGCTTTCATCATCTTCTATATATATATATATATATATATATATATATACTATGTTGTAATTATTGGCTTTGATCTATATCTGATTTGTTGTCTTTCCAATAGTCACCCTTCATAAGTTACTCAAGGATTCAACAATGTCTTGGAATCCACTCAAGGAACTAGAGCTCAACTCAAGGATCAATAAGAAGTCCCTAACTTTAGGATATCAACCAAACACTCCTCTGTAATAGGTTCATTTCCTTGATTCATTTTGAACAACTTTCAATTCACTTTGTCCATGTTTCAACTTCCCTTCCATTGGGAACACTCCTAATTCACCCTTCATGCAATCAACACTTAATCTTTGTCTTCAAGGATTCTCCTAATCCTTCCAATGCCTCAATAACCTTCAAACAACATAAATAAGGAGTTCCAACCCCTACCAAGCATCAACTCTATAACAATCTTCAAAACTACATTTTGTAGGACTATCCTATTAGCCCTATCTTGCAAGAAAATTGCATTTTTCTTCTAGATTTCTCAAACACCATGGTAACTTCTCCACCTCTTCAAATACCCTTTAGTGAGTTCTTAAACCCCTACAAATATCAACCTTTCAACTTGTGACTGATGAACCCTTCTATGGCCATCTCTACAATCAATTAGGCCTAATTAGCCCTTTCCTAACAAAGCAACTACCTTTTGTTCTTATTATCAACCTACCAAACCTTTGCACAACCTTAATTCATCTAATAAATAGTAGGATTCCTCAACTTTTTTAACCCTCCATGCATTTCTAGATACTTTTCCATCAAACCATCCCTTTACTTGTTTATAGCTTAGGGCTTCCTAGAAAAGACCCTAAATCAACTTATGAAATCTTTTTAATGGCTCAAACACTTTTAAACAAACCCTCTCAGATTTTTTCAAGTAGTACTTATTCATTCCAACCCTCAGATCATCATATTCACCATGTGGTGCCTTGCAAATGCACCTTCACTGTTTGGTTCAAGAGTCATCCTATCGTTCCTTTCTTTGTTCACTATCACCTGCATCTAAATCATGTTAAAGTCATCATATTTACATGCCTTAGTACCTCTCCCACAAGTTACATTTTAATCACAGAAAGTGGGAGAGGCACATTTTCCCAAATTACTTCAAAATTGTGATAGACTATCACATTTCCTATGATAGTAGAGATCTAAAAAGTAGTTTTTCTTGAGAATAACTTACAAAAACCTTGTACAAAGTTAACCAAACATGAAAATCTCTTCAAGAAGAAAAATAATAACTTTTGAATGGAAAGAACCTTATTGAGTTACTAGTCTATATCTTGCAAATTAGAAAACTGTCCCTGTGACAGTGAAGTGTAGAATTCTTTTATTTATATCTTTTATTTATACACACACACCCCTTTTCTCAACTACAACACTTGTGTCTTATAAAGACCTTTCTTTTCAAGACTTTTTCCCATCTAACTAACTCATCAAACTGAACAAAGACTCCTTGGATGCCAACTACCCTTCATAACTGTCTTATGACAACAACAAATAGTTTTTTTTTTTACAACTTTTTAACATCAATTATCATTTGTTCTTTTATAATTTGTGACAAAGACTTATGAAACTTATGAAACTTTTTGCAATAGGAATTGCAACATCATTTCTTGGATGTTCCTATGTTCCTAGTATGGGAACGATGAAGGATTTTATATTGATCGTCAATGATGATGAAGGTATTCCATTAAAAGTAGCCAAAGTTCCAGGTGCTTTAAAGTTATTATTATTCTATAGTGATATAATAGTAATTTAGTTTTTTATCCTTCTTGATCGACTAATGATCCCATGATTGTTTTGTAGGGAATGATGTTTTTTGGAAAAAACTTGGTGATGAGTGTTTGTGAATATTCGAGCCACCTTGCATACCTGGTGGAACATCATATCCTAACTAAAACCCCAAACCACTATTTTGATTTCATATCATTGCTAGAATAGTTTTCCTTTTCATCCATTTCTTGAACTATATTAAAGCTAACTTCACTTCATTTATGAGTCTAACATGTTTTTTTTACTTAAAAGGTGGAATAACCAAGACAAAAAGTTAAAGGATGATCTTATAGAGAGCATGACCCAACTCTTTGGACCTTGTGCATTCGAGAGAAACAAGCTCCTTGAAAAATCTAGTTCATGTTTGAAGTATATTAGGGACTAGTACATAAATTTTTTTTAGGATAACCCCAGGTACGAGTGTCCACCCTATGTTCCTAAGGCTGAGTGGCAAGCTCTAATTTTGGATGGAAAGTATAAAGCTGACAAGAAAAATAATATTACACCAGTAGAGAGTACAGGAAGGTATATGATACTGTTGAGAATGTAATTATATACTAATTAGCCTCTATGTTTATACTATCTAACATATTTCAAACTTTTCATAGATTGCCTGACACATCAAAGGCAACAAAGGCAAGACTAGAAAATAACGGGACACACAAGCTCAACTCTGGTGGTTTTTTGAAACTTCAAGCATGAGGTGTAAGTATTAGTAAATGAAAAATTGTATCAAATTTTTTATATATTGTGATGGGAAATGCTAGGATAGACTAGCTTGTCTATGCTCCTGATCCTCAACTTGGATCTCAATGTTCCTTCACACCAATATATGATGCAGAGTAACATGCTTTGGAAGCACCAAAAAACTCCTAGTACCTTGGAACAACTAAGAAATTCAAGTTATAACCCCAATCCTCTATTCTCCACAAGAACATTCAAGGCTTGATTCACCTTCAAACAAGAAACTAATCTGCTATTACAATTGCTCCTTTAATTCATGGACCCAACTCATCACATAAGGCTACATACTAGTTACTTCTCCCTTGTACCATTCAAGGCCTCATACACCCAACCTTGACACCAAGTGTTTTGGAAACTTTTGTATTTCCTTTTAATATTTTAACTACCCTCCATTGGTTGACGAAACAATGCAAGTAAAATTCACCATACCGCGCAAAAATGTAGGGCTCGGAGTTCAAGAGATGCCTCACAGAAGAGGATAAGAGAATTGGCTTCCAACAAGGCTATAGAGCCGTGGCTGAATGGCTATGAGCTGAAATTAGTATGGAAGGTTCTAGTAATGATGCATCTAAGCCATAGGTAAATAAGCTAAATGAAATTTATTTCAAATTGAATACTTTACCAATTAGTCTATTTGATGTTAAGTTCCAATATAAAGTGAGTATATCTATTTTACACAAGCAATGATAACAATGTGTAGGATGTTGGAATGTAACCTAACAATCCTTCTACACAATCTGTGGATCCTGAAGGTTTGCATGATGTGCATCCCGATGATGGAGGTATATATTTTCTATTAATTTTTTTATATGTAATTGCAATTGGTGTTTGGATTAATGTAACATTTTTTTATAGTATCTATAGAGGATTGAGGGGTCGATGTTCATGAGCATGTTGACGTTGAGTCCAGAAAAAATGATGTGGTTAGATCAAGTAAAGAGCGCCACAGTTATGTTATTTAAAATAATTAAATACTTGTAACAATTATAATAAATTATTTTTAATTTAATTCTTTTATTTGTTATTGTAGAGGACCCCCCTTTGCAACAACATAGGAATTTTAGATCATCAAGAATAGAGAATAGAACAACTGATGAGGGGGGAATTGATGATGACACTGATGCTCCTCTTAGAGCTTACATAGAAAAAATAAATAGAAATGAAAAAAAGAAATGATTGTCATCTACATACCTTAATTGATAATGACTAAATTTTATGTCTCAATGAATTTAATTATGTGCTAATGAATGTTCATGAATTATGTGTTAATGCAGAATATTGATGAATGGTGCATGCTAATGAATCTAATATGTTAATGAATGTTATCATGTGATATTGATTGAATTTTACATTTTATTAATGGTTGAAAGAATGAATGAATATTAGATGTTAACGGGGAATGTAGAGTGATGTTAGGGGGAGGCGGGTGGGGCCAAATGAGCTTCCACCTTCATGTGGTTGGCCCTGTTTAGTAGAGAATATTAAACTATTCTTGAAACAAAGTAAAGCTCAATAAGATACTAAATATTTCTCTATTTTTTCCTATGTTTAGACTATTGTCTTATGCATCTAAGGCTTCATGCTTTGAACTGTCATGAAGTTCTAAACTTGCATCCTTGGATCTCAGCACTGGCTTGGGATTGTATTATCACTAATGATACAATTATCATAAATAACTAGGGAAACCCTTGATTAGTGCTATCTTGGGACTGTGTTTTCTGAATATGCCACTGCTCGAAAGAGGTTATTTTAAGCAAAGGGAATTAGGATTTGAACATATTAGATATCATTCCTAAAAAATATATCTAACTCTTGGGCTTCAAATCAATTGTATCCATGAGTTCATGGTCAGATACAAAGCTTCCAAGTTCCAAATCTTCCCACCCATACTCTCTAAATTTTATATCAAGTGGGCCCTCTATTAGTTCACTAAGCATAGCTGCTATGTGTGCCAAGAGAGTCTGAGATATTGCAATATGGATTCAATGTTTAATCTTTTTGATCCAACTATCTTCCCATTCAAGCCTGTCCTAACTGGATTTGTATCCTCAGCATTCAACAAAGTTATGAATTGTATCCTCATTTTTTTTTTTTCTAAATTTCACCATAGCTTCCTAGTAGGGTGTTTTATATAAGCTATTTCTTGCAACTTTTACTTAAAAGAGCTATACTATTCATGGCTTTCCTAAACATTTTTTCTTGTTTATTTACTGAAGTTAGCTTGGGTTGTATCTCGATATGTTTTGTGTATTTATTTTAGTGAAAATTGCAAAGGGCTAATATTAAATTACATTTTTAAAAAAGCACATGTAAGCCAACTTTCATGGAGCTCCCTAATCATTTGTTGTTATGAAATTTTGCTATTTCAAACTGTGATAATAAATTATAATATCTAAATTTTGTGTTATTTTGTCATTATATCTGTTTATGGTCTCAATGTTTCTTTTGAACACAAACTAGTTTCTTATTTTAGTTCTAAGGTGATAGGGAACAAATTACTTCCCAAGCATGCCCCTCTAGATTCAGGGTGTTCATGAAATTCACAAAATGAATTTTTTTTTTTTTGTTGTTGTGATTTAACTTCTGAAATGTGAAGTCAAAAGCTAAACAGTAAACTTTTTAAGTATGATCATGATAGTTTGATGGTTGGGCTTTGTTTTTTACATGAAGAATGTAGAAAGGTCTCAACAGAAGGGTAGCAGAAATGGTTAGAACTTTCAAATAAATTTCATGATGCAATTAAGGTTTGTTCTATATCTGAATTTGATTTTCTAATTTACAGATAAGACATCTATGCATTCTAATTCTCAACACGATATTTATGTTTTATTTTCCCCAGGTTGATTGCAAAGTATAGGCCTACTATGCTAGTAATTTCTATTGTCATCCCAAGATTGACAACAAATCAACTAAGATGGGGCTTTACGGGTGCATTTTAGGTATGCTATACATATTAAAAAAGAAAGTTGTTCTATTTTTCTTCTACTTGAGTGACATGGATTAAAAATCAAAGTAGCTTTATTATTCTATGTAAGTTTTTGTTCAAATCATTCAAGTAATGTTAATTAAATAAAGAATGATGAGATCAATATGCACATCTTAGAAAATTATGATGCTACACATCTCAAAAAATTTTGATCCAATTACATATATCGATGTATTCAATCTAATGCCACATCATTGCAATCTTTCTTCATAATATTTGTTTTCATTGAACCTTCCCAATTTTACTGGCTTTTACTTCCATGGTTTCACTACTTCTATATTTGTATAATCAGTTTCACTACATGATATTGTAGTGCACAAAGTATATATTGCACATTCCTAGTCCACCATAGTCAAAAAAGTGTGTGCATGTTCAGGAGATTGTTTCTATCATAGTTTATCTTTATAAGAAAGTTTCTAAAAATAGAAATGTAAGGAATCAATTTTAGCAAAATTGTCAATACTCAATGATTTAAGCAACATAAGTATGACATATTAAGGCCTGAGAAGGAGTGAGGCAAAGGGAGGAGACAAGGGAGGTGAAGCTTCCAGCTATGTCATTCTCAACTACCTCCAACATCAAACCAAATCAAGACTCTTAAACCCTACGTAACTTCATTTGGTCATGTCTTATATTTGAGCAGGATGGTGTCTTATTGGTGCTCCTTCCATTATTTCATGATATATTATTATCAAGCCATCCAATCAGATATAGGATAAAGATGATTTCTAAATAATCAAATTAGCAATATGGTCAATCTGTTGCATGTGGACACTTGGTTTGAGGTTCATCTCATTGATTCCCATTCATCACAAGATCTTTATCTGATTAGACCTCGATAGAAAACATTGAGATTTCCCCAGCCTCAAGCCCAAATTGTGCAGGCTTCAATCTCCACATATCATAAAGCCTATATATAGAGCTAAGCATTCTAACACCTAACACCATCCTAGAGTTGATGTAGGTGAAGCTTCCAGCTACGGGATGCTCAACTCTATATATAGGCTTTATGATATGTGGAGATTGAAGCTTGCATGATTTCAGCTTAGGCTTGGGAAATCTCTATGTTTTCTAACAAGGTCTAATCAGATAAAGATCCTATGATGAATGGGAATCGATGAGATGAACCTCAAACCAAGTGTCCAAATACAATGCAGATCGACCGTATTGCTAATTTGATTATTCAGGAATCATCTTTATCTTATAGCCAATTGGATGGCCTGATAATAATATATCATGAAATAATGGAAGGAGCACCAATAAGACACCATCCTGCTCAAATATAAGATGTGACCAAATGAAGTTACGCAGGGTTTAGGAGGTTTGATTTGGTTTGATGTAGTTGGAAGCCAATAAATTATTATTTTTTGTTTTACTTTGTCTCCATTGCTATTGCGACATCAGCCACACAAATTGTAACGAGGTTACTGTAGTGGCAATGCCCAACTACCATCACAATTGCAAGGGTGTCCATCTTAATTGTGACATCTTCCATAAGCATTGCGATGGGGTTGCTATAATGGCAATGCCCAACTACTGTCACAATTGCCAAGGTGTTCATCGCAATTGTGACATTAGCCACAAGCATTGTGACATGGTTGCTATCATAATAAAGTGGTTGCATAGAGACAGATAGGCGTCACAATTGTGATGGTATAGGATAGATGTCATAATTTGTGACTAAATAATAGCAACGTCTATGACTGTCACAGTGGCAACACATTTTTGTCGTAATTGCAACACATAGCCATCACAAAATGATGCCAAATGTATTAGTGTATGCCAAGTGATACAGGATACAATAGGTACTGGGAAAGCTAGGAAATGTAGTAGATGCCAAGCAATCTAGAAAAAGTATGTGTCGAGCATCAGTAATACTTCATGTGTTGAGCACCACAAGATCAGCATAAGAGTTTGTGCATGCAAAAACTAAGATGTAAACCATTTTTGGAGCCAACTTAGAGAAATTTTGAAGGAGAAAGAGGATAAGGATGAGTCATTTGTATTCCCTATAAAATCTGCATGCAACCAGTCAAAAAAATGGTGAAGGCATGTGACCAATGAAAAAAATAGAAAATATGAGAGGGAATTTGAGATTTAATTTGGATCATAGATCCATACCTAACCCTAAGTCTTCGCATTCTTTATAAGGAAGATGAATGTACAATTGTATATAGAAGAAAAGTTGCATAAGGGGAGATTATAGTGGAATTTCAGTAAAAGGAGAACATACTTAGTGAAAGGGATAGTATTTTATATCTAGCTGACCATAGCAGAACATGAGACATATTCAAAGATCAAATCAAGAAAGGATCAAAAGAGAAAGAGTAGATCAAGTTCTTGAACCTAGCAATTCAAGATTGCATTCAACCAGGTCAAAAGTTCTAATACTCTCTCACAAATTGTATTAGAAGTTGAAATCCTATGATGATAGGTTAGCTTAACAACTAGATAGGAAAGTCTTTGGAGAAGGACAAGAAAATCCTATGTATTAGGTAGGTTTAACAACCTTTATGTAAATCTTTTAACAGGGTGACACTTCATGTAAAGTGTTTGTAAATCCTTTCAACAGGTCACTACTGACATAGTGTAAAGCCTTTAACAAGGTAGGCCTTTAATAGGGCAAACCATCAGAAGTGGTTGAATTCATTGCTATAGTAATTTTATGGGTGTCATCCCCACCCCAGTTTTACCTTCTTATTCCTAGAGGGTTTCTGGGTAACCAAAATCTCTTGTGTTGTGTGTTGATGCATTTTTTCATTTTATGTTTGTTTACTTGCATGCATGTTAATTTCAATTATATGTTATTATGAATTTGAAAGGATAACAATTGGTACTTCTAATTCACCCACACCCGCCCCCCCGCTAGAAGTACTCTTCCCATTTGAATATTCCAACAATAGGGTCCTATATCAATAATCCTAATTCTATTTTCTATTAAATTATTCTTTGTAAGCTTTTTTCTTCGTACCAAGTGGCTTTAGGAAAGGACGTCTAATTTTTCCTTGGATGTTTACTTTTCTAACTAAATTTTTAGGTACAAATAATAAACATCATATTTATAAGGTGTCATGAATGGTAGTAAATGATCTTTTTCATCCCAATTTTTATCCCAATAGCAGTTTTTCAATCGTGCAATCCTTCTTGGATCTTATTTCTTGGCTAAGACTACAATTTTTTTTCTTTATCTTCACCAATATTATGCCTTGGTGTCACTTCATAATTTAAACCTCTAGAAAAATGTTTATTTATTTATCAATATATATGTACCCTATAGGTGTATTTCTATACTACTTCAAATTCTCAACTTAATAATCTTCTATTACTTATGTTGTAGCACCCTTATCCTATCAAAAATTTAATAGCTCAAATTCATTTGACCTATTTAAGGAAATTAAAGAAATCATTGGTCCTTTCAAAAGGATCAAATGGCTTAAAATTATTACTTATTGGTCCAAGTCATCTTTTTTCACACTGTATCATATGAATTCTTGGTCTAAAGGACTTGATCAATTCTAAAGATGGTTTCTCTAATAAAGAGTGGAAATTAAAATATTATCTATTTTCGAATTGAAAAGAAAAGAAAAATCCTTTGAATATGTTGAAGGCCTCAACTTTAGATACTAGATCATATTATCAACCTATTAATTCTTTCCAAAGTTAGTTAGAAACTCATTATCAAGTCCTTAAATCATTCCAAAGTTTGGTTTCTATGTTACTTGATAATAATAATGGTTTGAAGTTTGTTTCATAGGAGTCTCTACTTTTTAATTATCATATCTTGAATAATTAATTAAAACCATATATGTTATTATGAAATATTATTGTGAAAAATTGGGAATGATAAATTGTTTTCTTCCAAAAAAAAAACATATGATAATTTTTGGTCCTTCAAGAGTTCCACCCAAATCTTTGACTATTGAAGTAATTTGAATAATACAATTGGTTCTTTATATTTGGCTTATTGGAGAACTTTGAATAGTGACACCTCTTAAATAATCAATCAAATATTGTTTTGCATGGTTATTCATATTTTTTCTCTTTAAGTTCTTCATATTTTGCCACCATCCTTTGATGACATATACTCTTCGATATGTATGTATGTATGTATATATATATATATATATATATATATATATACACACACACACACACATACACACATATATATGTGTGTATCTATATATGTATGTACGTATATATATATATATATATATATATACATATATATAGATAGATACGTATGTATGTATGTATATATACATACATACATACATATCTATCTATATATACATATATATAGATAGATATGTATGTATTTATGTATACATACATACATACATATTTATCTGTATATGTGTATATGTATATATATATGTATATATAGATAGATATGTATGTATCTATATATACATATATATATACATATACACATATACAGATAAATATGTATGTATGTATATATACATACATACATACGTATCTATCTATATATATGTATATATATATATATACATACATACATAAATACATATATATATATATATATGTATGTATGTATACATACATACATATATACACATACATACATATATATGTATATATGTATGTATGTATCTATATAGATACATATATATACATATATATGTATGTATGTATGTATATATATATGTATGTATATATATATACATACATACATATATACATACATACATGTATATATATGTATATATATATATATATATATATACATATATATAGATACATACATATTTATATATACATATATATACATATGTATGTATGTATATACATGTATATATATGTATACATATATACATATATACATATATACATATATATACATATATCTATATATGTATATATATATACACATACATGTATACATATATGTGTGTGTGTGTGTGTGTGTATTCAAGATACCTTCTCATTATTTCCCCCAAACCTTTAATTGTTTCAATATTTGGGGATCTAAAATCATGCTTAAAGTTTGAATATATTGTGCACCCCTTATCAAGAAATAAATTTTACTCTTAATAATCTCCAAAAAGTTACACATTTTTCTAATCAATAAATATTCCATTTATAAAAATGATTTTAAAATTATTAATAAAATTGCAGTATATTTTCCAATTTTTTATAACTTAAGATAGAAGATAATGGTTTTTTTTTTCTATTAAATAGTTTTTTGTTTAAACAACATGAAGTGGTTAGTCCTTGGTTAATGAAATTTTGTGGTAGGTCTTTCCCAACATAGGCTCACCCATATATAAATAAAAAAAATAGAAATCTATTTAGGGAAAAAATAGTTGGATTGTATACTCTTTCTCTATTATCAGGAGGATTAAGGAAAATATAAAGTGGTTTCCCATACCTTAAAATGAGTATCCTCAGTCACCTATATATGTTAAGAATATTGCTAAATTTTGGGATTCATTTGATTTTGTTTCCCTTTATGAATTAAAATCTATGTGAATTTGGAATACTATATAACCATTCATCTTTGATCTATTAAAAATTACTTGTTCCTATAAATGAAACCTAGGTTAAACAAATGAGATTGATCTATTATAGTAAGAGAAAATAAGCTTAGCTCAACGTATCCCATGTGACAAAACAAGGAATTCAAACATGTAACACACATATGGTAGAAAAAAATATATAAAGTTATTGTTTCTTCTTTTGAAAGTGATTTATACAATTGACAAAAAAAAAAAATTGATGCAAAAAAGATCATTACAATTCTTTATTTGTGAAGGGATTTGTGGTTTGGATATTCTCATATTTATCATCACTGCAAGTTATAAACTGGCTGCTTTGATGATTTATGTTAAATTTGAAAGTACCCTCAAGAAATTTATTATTTTTATAGATAGAATAACCAATATTGGAATGTGTTGGGACTCAAAATTGAAGCTCTAATTTTGAGTAGCATCCTAAAAATTGAGCCCTATACACACACTTTAATGAATGATTACCTGACTATCTATTTGAGGCCTAAGAGGTGTTTAATGTTTCTAACACCTTGGATTCAGTATGTTCATGCATTCAATAATGATAAATTGTCATTCTAAGTCATTCTATCAAGTTTTGTTTGTGTAATGTTCAAATTTACATTTTTGCCTAAGTGTCAAATAGTGAGAGGAGGCCTAGTTTGAAATTGAATATCTTGTGCCCATTAATTTTTCATGACTTTTCGCTTTGGGAAAGTTTTGTATGCATATCATAGAACCTATGTTCCATATTTTAAGTCATTTTTATATGTTTTGACTAGGTTTTGGATTCCTCAAATTTGGTTGTTTATTGTTATCATGCTAATGTAAATTGTTTAGAATTCTCAGATGCCCTATTTAACTAGTTATAACTTTGACCTAGTTGACCAAAATGAGAAATTTCCTTTTGCATTACATTCTAGAGGTTAGATACTTGTTATGTCTCTTTTGTCTCCTAGGTATTGAATTTCTTTCTGGCATTAACACCACTTTGTGAGTGAAACCAAACTTGTAGACCACATGGTTTTGAAGGGTTTAGTTGTGAGTGTGAAGGAGCCACTTCAACAGACAATGATGAAGAGCTTTGTTCCCATATATCATCCCCATTTGTTGTAGGCAACATTATGTCTAATGGAAAAAGCTCCAAGCAATTTATCCCACATTGACTATGGGAGGCATTATTTTGTTTTTTATATACATTTTTACATAATATGTAAATGTCTTTAATAAATTTAACTTTTGAAGCCATAGGAAAATTCATGCAAGGGACCCATTGAGCCAGTTGGAGTACACATGGTAAAATTTTGAACACACACATAGAATGAAATAATGATGTCAACATCATTGATTGGACTTGATTAGACCTACTAGAGAGTGACAAGTAGTGTTAAGTGGACTGATTGCAAGAAAAAAATTGGCATAAAAATTGAGGTTGGATGTTAACATGATGGGTCCGAATCAACACTCTAGATTTTTCCATGTGGAGAGATCCAATGGCAGGAACTTCCTCACATTATGAAGTTACTCAACCATTGGAAAATGTGGCAAAGTGCCTTGCCAACACATGGCAACATGTTAGGTCATTGATGATGTGATAGAGGAAAAGATCAAGTCAATAATAATGTGTTACATAGTAGAAATGTGGTAGGTGCCCAACAAGCAATGAAGTGGCATAGTGACCGTGTAAAAGGGTCCAATTGGAAACTGCCACATGGTGAACTAGTGGACCAATCAAAGAGTGCCATGTGGCACCTAGTGGTAGGGGGTGGGGTAGATGACTTACTAATGATATGTTGACATTTTTCAGGCCCAGTCAAAGTAGGTTAATCCAAATCACAAAATAAGAGGGAAAATCCCAAAAAGTATGGAAATATACATTTTTAAATGGGTTTTTCTCCAATTGCGTACAAAATTCATTTAAATATTTTAATCTCTATTATAAATTTATAACTTTATAATATGATTAAAATTTTGCATAAAGTAATTGAAAGCAAATGTAGACATTAGAACCAATCTATGAGCCTATTTTTAAAACTGATCCTCTAGGCATATCCAGTAAGAAAATATATGACTATCATATACTGTTAGAACTAGAAATGAGAAAATTTACATTTTTGGAGTTTTTTTTTCACATAGGAAGCCATTAGTTTTTTTTTTATAGGGTTTTTTACTAGATTCTCATTTTTTAACCACATTTAGGTATAGCAGTTCAGAGTTGGTTTTTGGAAAAATGATGAACTAGTTGAATGCTAGAGGCAATAGGGATGCAGTTAGGGATGATTTTTGCACACTTAAATTAGTTTAGTGAATGACTTAGCAGCATGTTTAGATGCATACCTAACGTTCTTTTCAGGATAAGGTTTCTCATTAGTTAGGAAGAGATATTTCAAGGTTTGTTACACATAATGATGAGATTCCTTTCTAATTCCACTTGTAGAAATATGAGAGATGTTTTACAATAGTAGGTAATGAAAATTCAAGTGGACACATGTCATTTTCTGATTAGATTTGACTTCTTCTTCCTTTCCTATATCTTTCTCTTTCTCTCTCATTGTAAGGGTTCCAATTTCTTGATATTTTTCATGGTTGTGATACCATGTTGGATCTAGTTTGTCAGTGATACCACAAGGTTGGTTCTAGTTCTTAGATGTTTTCCATTGCTATGATACCACAAAGATCAATTCAGTTAGGTTGAAATTTCTATCACGACTATGATTTCACCATTTCTTCAACATTTCTCTTTAAATTATGAAAATAGTGTTGTAGTTTCTTGAAAGAAACTAGTTAACACAGTCATTTGTTGTGTATATTTAGAGTTTCTGCATATACTATGATGTATTGATTTCAAGGAAATTAATAAGAAAGCCTCATTGGAAGTTTTAGTCTGAAACTAGTCTCTATCTTCATGGGTTTCTAATTTTCTATTGATATATACATAAGGTGCATATTATATAGTTGCAACTTGCCTTTGAAGTTGTATGCCATTGTATCTTTTGCTATTAGGTCAAGGACCTAAGTAAATTTCTTAATATGCATTGAAAAAATTGTAAGGGTCATGGGAGGATCTTATAAGTATGAATCTCATTTTGACGATAGATGTTTGTTTCCAAGGTGAATGGATAGATTAGATATCTAAATATATGAGTATATCTCAGGTATCCATGTGTATGTTTTGACTTAGCTTATGCCTAATGGATAAGGGACTCATCAACTAGGAGTTGCATGTCTTTGTTTTTCATACCATGGGTTGTGCTAATATTAAAAATCATTAGTCAAAATATTTTCCCTTTCATGTTCAAGAGATGAAGAGTGTTACCCTTACTTAGCTTATCTAGTTCATACACCATGATTCTAGCTATTTCATATAAGTCTTAGAAGATTAAGGGTATTATCTACTTTGTAAAATTCAAGTATATGTTGTAACACTAGTACAATACAAATGAATTTGACATGTATGCCCACCTACATTTTGTAGAGCTTAAAGTAGAAGAAGGGTCTAGCCTTATAGTTGGCCCCAATGTCTAAATGGGATGTTGTAGATTGGAAGTAGTTTCCTCTAGATGTATTAAATTCTTATTGGGATATTTTACACACTATGTTTTGAATCACAAACAAAATGGTGACTCTACTAGGAGAGACATAAGGAAAGGAATACAACTGTGAGGAATTGTCGTGTTATTTTCATGTCATTGTTGAATTTTGTGTTTTTTAGTTATGCCTTATTATTGATAGCAATAAATTTGAAGATTCATGATGAATAATATTTATAAGATCACTTATTATGAGCATGAATGTGGATACTATGGGGGATCAGCACAGAATAGTGTTATGACTGTATTTGTCATTGATGACAACATAGTAAGACTGATAGAGCAGCAAACTAAGATTTGTGAATTGAGGTCACCACATTGCATATTTGTCTATGCACGATTAACAAAAGGTACTACAACATGTATTTGACATGTGGTCAAGTGTGTATAACCTGAATCAACATCGTATGGAAAATATCAGTGATTTATAGAAAATCACAAGAAATTGAGCATTAGAAAAACAATCTCTATTGTATGATTAATATAATACTTTATGTCTAGAATAAAGAGTTGCATAGTTAACTAGAGGAAGTACATTTTCAAATGATGATTTCATCAAGTGCATAGGTATAAAAGCCACATGTGTGAAAGTTTGTGAACAATTGAGTGTTGACATCGTTAATTAAATGTGTATTTCATTTTATTAAATATGGAGCCAACTCAAAATAATGTTAAGTATGTAGAGTTGACTCAAAGGGTTAATAATTCAATATGGTATAAAGGAAAAGTGTTTTCCAAGTTCTATACAAGGATTGAGAATAAAAAGGGTAAAGCAGAGAAAACTTATGAATTGCTAAGGAGGAAAGCAGAGTAATCTACTATGTGTGTAAGTGACCTTAAGGGTTATTGATGAGTTCTAGATCTAGTTGAATGATCTGAAGGTGAAGAGGTATGACATACTGGATAGAGGAGAAGATTGTTCCACATCTATTATTCTAAAAGGCATAGTATTGAGATCAATTGAACCGTGGGTTCATTGATCTAATCCTAAAGCTGTTTGGACAGTGGTTTCAACTATCTTCTACAACTCCTAATAGGGTTGGCACAACTCCTAATAGGTTTGGAATCTCATAATAGGGATTTAAAGTCTCCTAATAGGGACTATTTGTACTAAGAATTGTAACAGACTCCTAATAGGGTCTATCCTCTAACAAGAAATATTTATATTAGTACATTATTTTGTGGACATCATTCCCACCAGGGTTTTCCCTCTAATCAAGGGTTTCCCTAGTCAACATACCGAGTGTATGTGTGTATGCACATTTCTTTATGATTATTGTTTACTTTGATTGATAAAGTAAGAATTGTTTAAGACTAATATATAATTGATTCACCCCACTATCTTAGTTATATTGGTTGACTATTACTCCTAACAATTAGTATTAGAGTAAGTTCTTGGAGGAAAGTTTAAAATTTTTGGGAGATCCATGGTGAATATGTTTAAAATAGAAAGTGCTAGATTCAATGACACGAACTATGATAGCTCAAAGGAAAAAATGAAGACTCATCTCTTATACATGGGACTAGGGTATTGGCTCATGACCAAGACATCCAAAACTATTGTAGAAGAAGATCAACCTGAAACCTACACCAAAGAATAGAGAGAAGTATTTATGTGCAACATAAGGGCAAGACAAAAACTATTGTTAGCATTACCTAAAAGTGAGAATAGTTAGGTAAAACTACTTTAAACATCTCATGAAATTTGGAAAACTTTAGAAGCCAATTATGAAGGAGATACTAATGCAAAAAGAGTTAGATTGCAAAGTTTATATTGCACATTTCAAGATGCTAGAATGATGGAAGATGAATATTTAAGAAGTTAGGTTGGGAGAGTATCTAAGATTGTTGCAAGAATCACATCTCATGATGGAAAGAAGTCTGATGATGAAGTGATATGGAAGATCTTGAAAAGCTTGAAACCACCCTTCAAGACAATAGCACAAATTATTCAACTGATGATACCTTGCACTAATAATTTCACCAAAGAGACATTGCTTGGAAGCCATAGAATTTGATCTAAAATAGTCTGGAGAATTGGCAAAAGTTGACACAACATTCAATGCCTAGACATCAAACCTAGTTTAGCAACAAGCACAAAAACACAAGGAGACATTGCTAGCAACAACAAATCCATTGAAGAAAAGATCCAAGAAGGAATTTCTCTTCTTGTGGAAAGAGAAAAAGATGGTAAGAATATTTTTAAATGTTGGACTTGCAATGAATATGGTCATTATGAATCTAAGTGTCCTAATAGAGAAAGAAAGTTTAAGGGAAGATTCAAATCTTGAAGACCTAGAAATTGTTTATATGTGAATGAAGAAGAAAATGAAGAAGAATCTAATCGAAATAGAAGTAAAGATGAATTAGGATTTGTGGCCATAAAAGAGGATGATCTTGATAGAGAAATTAGGGAAGAAAGTGCACTGATTTCACAAGTTGAAAAGAAAGACTCGATCATTAATAGTTTTTTTTCACATCACATGACTAGTGATATGAGAAAATTTGTTAAATTCAGAAGCCATGATGGAGGAATTTTTAGAGTAGGAAACAATGCAACCTATCATATTATAGGAATTGGGTCTATTACACTTGATGGTAAAACATATACTGATGATGTTTATTTTATTAATGGACTAAAGCATAACTTGTTGAGTATTGGACAACTTATGCACAAAGGATATCAACTATAATTTGGTAATGATACATGCATCATCAAGAACAAGGAAAGGAAACTACTTGGTACTGTCACAAAAACTAGAGGTAATGTTTTTAAGTTAAACTCCATTTAAATAGCATATTTAGTAGCAAAAATTGATAACAATTGGTTATGGCACAAAATATTTTGTCACATTAATTTTGACAACATTGTAAAGGCTAGTAACACATTTTCCATGAGAGATTTGGCCAAGATCTCTAAAACCACTAACACTTTTTGCAAGGAATATATTTTGGCCAAGTAGTAAAGGGTCTCATTCCCTAGCAAGCAATTTTGCACTACACAAAAGCTAGAATTGGTACATATAGATTTGAGTGGTCCTGCAAGAACAAGATTTTTCTATGGAGAAAGGTGTTTTATGATTTTTTTTGATGATTTCTCTAGGATGATGTGGGTAGTGTTGGTCTGAATTTTTGCATAATAAGATTCCATTGTCTAGGTAAAAAAAAAGTTTAGATTGGGATCCATTAATGGTGAGTAGGTTTCTAACTAAGTCATCTTTTTTGTTAGTCCCTATGTTCCATTCCATTTAAATTTTTTCTTGACACTAAAGTTTAAAAAAAAAAGGGGGGCTAAGTGAATATTCCTTTCCCACTCATGTTGAAATCATTGATTCAATCCTTATGAAAGAAGTTTTACCCCATTGTTGGATTTTCTTTGAATCTATGGTTGTTGTTAACTCACTATGGAAAAATGCTCGATTGTTACATATAGCAAGTTAGCGAGCTGTTGGCACATGTTTGTGATACTAAAAAGAAAAATCTAGCACCGAGAATTATGTTGACATAAGGTAAATTTTGGCACATGTTGTTTCCCAGGCTTGTCAGTTTTACGAATGAAATTAGGTGAAGAAAATTGTGAAGGGTATCACCAACATCCAATTTTCTCTGGAAATTCGCTAAGTTGCTATCAAAAAATCCATGCGAGTTGCCGGTGATGACATAGCGAATGCTCGGATTCTTGAAAAAGGTAGTGTTCTTTTTAAAGGTTGATATTACCATAGAAATTCCCACATGGTATTATAAATGTGCACAGCTACCTTCTCTGACACCAACATTAATTGTCAGGTCTTTCAATCAAGGTGGGTTTTGTTTTCTATCACTGGAATCGAGAATCCATCAAAGGTTGCTATATCACTAGTAGGGATAACACTATTTTCCCGGTAGCAACATAGCGAGAGCCCAATCATTACAAAAGATGGCATTCTTTTATGGCTAGAAGTGATTTGGAGAATCCTAAAAAATCCTATGAGGTAAAAGCACAAACCTGTGTCACCTTTTATAAAGAAACGTGATATCAGAATGTGACAATTCAACATTAGTGAACAAAAAAATGGTATTTGTGTTTAAAATATGAAGATGATGTAAACTAATGAAATGTGTAGAATTGGATGAATCTTATGCCTATCATTTTTATAATTTTTTTGAGTGAGAATTTATTCATTTTATTTTATTTTGAAGTCCCTTTTTTAATTGAAAAAATATAGGGTGTAGTTCCTGTCAAACAAGTATATGCAAATCTTTTTTTTTTGTTCTAATTTGAAAATATCTTATAGATGACATGTATAGCTAGTGCACAAAAAAAAAAGAAATAATTGTTTTTGATGTATATTTTCTTTGTTATAAGTACTCAAGTTTGACCTTATCAGAATCCAACAGTTTTTTCCTCCCGTCAAAACTTTCCTAACAAATCTATACCTTCTTGAAAAAAATTACATATTCATGAAGACCATTCTCTCCTCTAGAGATAAATATAATTTTTTAATTTTTTTGATATGATTTACTATTTTTTTCCTTTTTTGAGGGAGCATCTTCTTAAATGTTGAAATATTGACTTATAATACTATGAGATTATAACATATTATAACTAATCAAAACACTCAAATATTTATATAATGATGATATTGAATATGAGATCTATAAAAGGGTATTTTTAGTTTTTGAAAAAAAATGAGTTTTGATAGAGAAATGAGATTTGAACAAAATAGGTTTTGGTATCACAAATGGTGACACATATCTATGCTTTTACCCTATGCAAATTTAACCTCTACTTTTGTGCAAGTTGTGCTACATTTCCCGGCATCTATTTACTAGGAGGTCATTGTATCACTAGCTAGATATTTTATGTTTTGCTAGTAGCAATCTAGTGACTAGCCTAAAAGTCAAGAACACGGTGAGGCCCAAAAAAATGGGATGATTAGAAAATATATATATGTACAAGCATGTTGCGCCAACTCAACGACAATTGTACCATGGAACCACTTCCCATGTATAAAGTACACAAATTTTTGATCATGAGATTGAGCTAGGATCAAAGGCCATCATTAAATTGCTATGAAGAAGTGCTTGAAAGTTATGTATAGCAAGTTAGTGAGTGATGGCCCACCACTGTTGTAGTAAATTGCTGTCCACAAGATCAAGTTTGGATCGACGATGCTCATTAACTCACTATGAATAGATGTGCGATGAATAAGTATAGCGAGTTAGCGAGTGAGGGACCCACTATTGATTCCTTGAAAAGTCATTTCAAATATTTGCCATACGATTGAAGCAAGATCAGTGGTTATCGCTAGCTCGCTATCGAAAGATACTCAAGAGATAAATATAGCAAGTTAGCGAGTTGATAACATGTGTCCGTGGTCATTCGTGGGCCCAGTTTGAACTGCCAACCTTGAAGGAAAGGTACAAATGGAGGTATTATATTGGCTTGACTACCAATGTGTTAATAAGAAAATTGAGTCAGCTTAGTTGTCATTCCTAGATCGTAGGACTTTCCAAGAATCGATGGCACAAATTTAAAAGGAAGTGTAATGCTACTATATGTTTCTATTTTTCACATTTATGATGAATGGAGGCTTCACATATGTGAAAAAATAGAGTATAATTTAGAAGATTTTCATTCATTATAGTCCCACACCAACAAAGATTTCATGTTCTCTAAGCATAAGAACCCGTCAATCACATTGTGTTAAGCTTGGTGAAGACGTGAAATAATCTCATATCTATTCGAAAGCAACTGCAGAAGTTCAAAGAAGGATGATTCTGGTAAATCAAGTAAGTACTCACATATAACATTTGTGACATTCCAATTCCCATTATTACAATGAAGATGCCTCCTAAGAAAGCATTCTCTAGGAAAGTTAACTATATGGACATGAATGTCCACAATGATTTGTTAGAATTACTCCTAGGATCCACTACAGAGTCTGCATAGGTTAAAAGGTTAATATCATTAAACCCTAGGCTTAAAATTATTGATGGCTTATATGAAAAGGGGAATTGGGTTAGGGATGTAGTAACTAATCAAACTATCCTTGTTTTGTTTAAGAAGTGGTTTTCAAAAATGAATTTGTTTGCCCCTCACGCCAATATATGGAATTTTGATTTGGGAAAATTAGTAGTTCCAAGTGTTTTCATGGACTATGAATTGCTAGAAGACATTGCCAAGAACTATGACCAAGCCATTAGGGTTATGAGAAGAAATGATGGTGTGCCTCTAGTGTCAATTAGCCTTGAAGAAATTAGATAGGTTTTTCACTTAGAACCATTATGAGATTACCATGTGCCAATCAATTTGCTAGAATTAGAAAAAGAATAGAAAGCAAAGAGAGATGCAATTAGGGGAGGTGCACTGAGGGCATACATTGGTACTATAGAAACTCTGCCAGTAATTACTGCAGCCTTTAAAGAACCTTTTGAGAAGAGCCTTTTCACTTCCTGGGCTGTAGAGATATACAACACCCTGTGCCATTTGTTTGGTGAAGATGACTAGGATTTCATGCCCATTGATCTTATGTATATGATGATTACAATTGCTTCTTTTGGTGTAGATGTCATTTTTTATTTTGCCTCCTTTTTAGCTGTAGAAATTCACATTGGTTTGGTTGGAATTGCAAGAGTCAAAGTGGAGAAAACTTTTGGCCATTACTCCCTATTAATGCATATGTTCTTGTTCAAGTGGGTGACATATTTTGGTAATGAGATGGAGTTGAAGAGAGAAGAAAATGGGGAAACACTGCCAGTCCAATTGTGGAGTGAAGATATAAGCTGGGATGCAAATACAACCAGTTTTGTCAAATTTGATAGATAATTTGCTTCTAAATTGAGATGTCTCATATTGAGTGACAATCCCAAAATCCCTAAGGTACCAATGAATCTCATCAAGCCTATGGATAGCCCCCATAATTTGAAAGTTTCACACAATTGGGGAGATGTTATTCCTTACCTTGTTTCTATAGTTTTTAGAATTTATGGTTTTAAAGGGAGTCCTCATGTCTTGCCTTACCAAGTGCCCCTAAAGGTAGGAATGGTAGAAATCCTATGGCAACTAGGAGGAGTAGAAGAAATGTTCCTATCAAAAAGGCAAATAGGGTCAATTTTCCCTACCTACACAGTGGCCCATCAGTTTGTGATTACCAAAGCAAGATGGCTCTTTTTGTAGAAAATTTTGGATCAGTATATGATGGCTATCTCCCACCCCCATTTTTGTGATTCTGAGGAATTTTTCAATCAGGCTTTGAGGCATAGGATTAAGCTGGGATCGGTCAAACATGATTCATATTACCTAGAGGACATTATAAGAAATGAATTCTCATTGTAGGAACAAGAAACTAAAAAAGAAAAATGGAGAGTTTACTCCTGAGTCCTAGAATTCATTCATCATTTTGATCTGAATTATAGTCCTTTAGATAATGCTAATATAGAGGGTGACAAAATAAACAAGCTCATGAGTAACTTCCCTGCAATAATGGAAGCCATGAATGAGAAGAAACAATTTTTTATTGATTCTTATCTTGATAAGGCAAGAGAAGTCATGAAGAGGTTAGTTTTCACTCCTAATATAGGAGCTAGTCAAATAATTGTATAGAAAAAGCGTGGTTACACTGTAATTCAAAACAAAAGGGCTCCTGTAGATAAGGGCAAACAAATAATGGGATCCACCAGTATAGCTCTAGAGGAGAGACCTGATGAGCCTAGCCCAAAGAGGTAGAAGGTAATAAGAGAACGAAGACATCAAGTTGAGGAATATTCACCCACCCAATCTCCTTTGAGAATTGGAGAAGAGCAACTCACAGGTGAGCAAGTTGAAGAGATGGGATCACAGGGAGCTATTTTTATTACTCAAGTAGAATTGGATGAAGGTAACCCTCTAGAACCTCCTCTCTCAAGTTTGGATCTAGCAATAGCCTATTATAGAGGGAGGGAATTGGACCCTGTATTAGAGCAAGCAAGTCATCAATTTTTGACTGATGACAGTTTTGTGAAATCAAGAGCTTTTCAGTAGTTTGCATGGAGGACAAACATGAACATTTTTGAGGAGAAATGTAAAAAGATGAAAATAGAGCATCTAGAAATGGATGAAACTTACATGCAAAACCAAATTAAATAAGAAATGATGAAGGAATTCTAGAACATTACCCCTCAAGAGCGAAGGCAAATGGTAAAGACTTCTAACAAACTATTGTTTCCAAATTCAGATATTGCAAATGCCTTAATTTTCAATTCTGTTTCAAATAAATTTGAATTGCAAGACCCAAATAAAAAGGATTTCCAAGGAACTGCATTTATTGAAGATCAAGCTACATTGGTCAGTTGGCCATTGAAAAGAGGATCTAGAGCCACATCATCGCAACCAGATGAGTCTAGATTGATGGGCAATATACTTGTAAGAAGGGTTACTGAGACCTCCCATGTACAGGTAGCATATTGGAATGTGGATTCTTCCCAGTTTCTTTTGCTCACTACTAAGAAGAAGGAATAGGCCATGTTTGAATTGCAGAGCAAGTATGAGACAGTGGTGGATGCATACAACAAAGAGGTAAAAAAGAGAATTGAGCTTGAGAATAAGCTATTGAGACAATCCACCAGGCCTAGAATAACATACCCTCATCCCCCAATTGAACCTTTCAAATCTACCCCCTCACTGAAATGCCAAATATAGCCCAAGGGCCATAGTACTACATTGCTGAGGATTTTGAAGAAGAGAAGGCTAAACTATGGGCCTTACATATAGAACTAGAATCTAAGTATGAAAATAAACTAAGAAAAGCTCTTACATATTTGGGAGAAAAAGTTGAATGGCCACTAATCCACGATCAATTGGTTAGGGTGATTAACATCTGGGAGGACTTAAAAGAAAATGATGAGGCTCTAAAGCCTATTGTGAACAAATGGGTAAGAAGGGAGAAAGCAGTGACCTTTTTGTGTTTATCTGTTATAAATAATTCTCATGATCAGATTAAAAAAACCTTTGACATTGTTTCTGATCTTGTTGATTTTGATAACAAAAGGATACATTTACAAAAGATAATAATAGGCTACTTAGACAAATATAAGAGCCAAAAATTCAATTTATTTCCTCATGCCCTAGATAAGAAAAATAGTTTGAAAAGCAAAGAGGAATGGGTGAAGGAACTTGATGATTTATTCTATTTAAGAATGAATCAAGTCATAAATGAAATAGGGAATGCACGATGGGCCACCACAACAAAAGAAATGGTGAAAGCCCAAATATTCTTTGATTCTTTAAAACATGAATTTGTTGATATTGATAATGAGGCTAATTATATAATAAAAAAATTAGGAGGATATTTTGCAATTCAATTGGCCAGATGACTTATTATTTGATAGGTGGATGGTAGAAATGCCTTCTAGTGAATAATTTGATGCAGATGAAATTGATAGTGATGAGGTGTAGGGTGAGGAAGTCCAAATCATTGATACCATCACTACTCAAACCCAATCAAAAGAAGAAACAAGAAAAACCTGTCACTTTCAATTGTAGGCCTAGGACCATAGGATGCCAATACAACTATAGAAAAGGAAAAGGTAGAAGTTGTTCCTACCATACAAGATAAAGATGGTGAAAGCCTGCATGTGGAAATTAATGTGCCATCATCAGAACAAGCTTCATCATTAGCTAATTTGGTAGTTTCTTATGAAGAGGAATCCAATCAATAGCCAACTTAGCAACACTAGAACATGTAAGATTGACTGACCCACCTAAAAGAATGTTTTGATTTAGATATCTTATGTTACCCACATCTTTGTCATTTTCTAAGAGGTGTATGTAAATATTCCTTGTAAAGGACACCTGTCATTTTCTCTTAGCTTGAAGCTTGTTGCATCTCACAATATATAAGTGAGATTCCAGGGCTAGAGAAAAGGTCTGAATTCTATTTTTCTAAGTGATATGCTTAGTCTATTTTTGGTCCATTGTATTGAGTAAAAGTTGGTGGTGTATTTTCTCTATCAGATCTTGAGAATACATGAATACAGAATGATATGTGTTTCTTTCTGAAGGTCATTCTGAGTCTATTGTAAATTGTATACAATTTTCAAACAAAATGAATACAAATTTTGAACTGTCCCCATATCAGTTCTTTCTAAACTTTGTCTTCTTTTGATTACTTGGTTATCTTGATGTTGTATAGGTAAAGGCCGGTGTAATTGAATGCAATCCGCTTAGGTTGTATATCTATTTATCACTGCTATTAATTCAATGGATTAAGTAAAAGCTTTGGTGAATGTGATAAGGTTGCTATAGTAGTGGAAAGGGTTTTGAATGATAAATTCTGATAAGAATTGCTGATAAAATTTGTTGTAAGGCAACAAATGAGATCTAAAAATTTGTAGTAGACTCTATGCCCCAATGGATTAGACACTGATCAAATTTGATCTAGCTGAAAGAGGAGTATGTCACAAATGGTTGTCAAAAATGCAGAATAAAATCAATTTTACTTTTGTTTCCTATAGATCTTAAAAGTTGGCCAGTAGTTGTCTGCATGGAATATTTTAGCTTTAGTTAGCCACTTTTGCTAAGAGCACTTGCAGATCTATAGAAGAATTTTTGGCCATATCTTTTATATGGGATGTGTTTATCAAGTTATCAATAATTGTGTATGTATTTGAGGATTTGAGATGAGAATCATAATGAAACTAAAAATAATCCTGATACAGTTTTTCTAGTTTTGAATCATCCCTAGGTATACCCATCCTGGTTTTGCAGAGCTAGAAGGGTAGAAAACCACCCTTGGTTTTTTTGAAGTTGGGCCCAAATGCTTTGCACATGAAATTAATAACAAGAATTGGCTAGTCTTTGGATTGTATGAGTACTATCATCTTGGTACTAGACATTTTGTTGCTTAGTAGTTTTAGTTCATTTTAAAACACCAACAAAATTGTGACTCTATTAGGGAGTTGTCTAGCACATATGTGAGAAAGTACTATAGTTTCTTTGGTTCTATTGTGTACATGTGTGTCAAGTTGTCTAAGTTTTTTCCCATGGTTATAAGGGAATATTTTAGTGACAAACCTTGAGAATTTAAAAAGCTAATAGCCAAAGTACCATAGTGATACATTGAAGTATCCAGCCTATCCAAGTGTCTTATCTAACAAGCAAAGAGTTGTACTCTTATGACTTCAGCGATTGGTCTATCTACATCAGATATTTCTAGTTCTATTTGTGTGTTTTTCCTTGAAGTCAGGAATAATTGTTATTTTCCGAAAAATAGGGTGGTAACTCAGTCAAGGTTTTGAAGCTAGTGCTTATTTTAACAAAAGGTGAATATGGCTTACAAGAGAAAGAACACAAGAGATTACATGAGAGCCAATCCTGATGTACCAATGTATACTAATTTATCCCAAGGTGGTAGGAAGAACCAAAATAAGAAAAGGATAGATCCAAATCCCACTTGGAAACCTAGAGGCAATGCATCTGTCAATTCCTAGTATCAACCAGTATTAGGAAGAGATTCTTCTTCACTTAGTTCTAAATCTAAAACTACAAGACACCTAGGAGGAATTTTTAGTACCCCATTACCAGATGAGAGAGTCTTTCAGGACAAAGATGTGTCCATAGTAGGAATTGCTTCATCAAGGCCAAATCCTGTAGCTAATATGAACTATATGCTAGGATTTAGGAGTTCATTTGATAATCCTTTTAATCCTAGATCAACCCCATACGTGGAGCCAAATCTTATAGACCTGGACGATCCTGCTAATTCAGAAGCTACTTCTGCAGATCCTAAAGAAGTGCACTTTGAGATAGGAGTTTTGAAGAAATGGATTGTTGAGGAAGAAGCTAAACACATTCATCTTGAAAAAGAGAAGGAGCAAGCCACCTTGGATGCCATAATAGAAAGGGATTCTTTACTAAGAAGGATGGCTACCTTGAAGGAGCAGAATAAAAAGTTAAAAGAAAATACCACAACTCTCCATACTGATGTATTTGGAGATGTAGACAATTTGAGAGCTAAAGTTCAGGAATAAGAAAAATGCCTAAATCAAAAGCAAGAGCTGGTTATTGCTCAAGTCCAAGCCTATAAACTAGTTCAAGTGGACCCTGTAGAGCCCACTACAAAAGTTCCAAATAAAGGGAAAGGCAAAGCTACAGGAATTCAAATAAATGAGTCTCAAGCTATACCAAGAAAACCTATACAACCCTCCATATAAAAATTAGATCTAGATATGGAGAAGGCTAGAAAAGAGAGGGAAGATCTTGCAAAAGAACTTGAGGAGGTTGAGAATGAAGCTCACGCTACAAAAACTAGGAGAAAAATCCAATTCATAAAATCTAATTCTACAGTGGCTTCATGGCCCAATTTGTCTATCCCACCTGCAACTCCTATACTAGCTAGTGGTCCAATAATCTCAACTCAGGGAATATCCCAGTCAACTCCTACCTCATCATCCACTATTAGCACCCAAATCCCATTTGACCCACCTCAACAATCCCAAACTGCTCCTCTGAGTCAAGCTAATATAGCTAGTACCTCAAATGTTCCTCGTTTCCAAAAGAAACTTGTATACCTAGAAAAGTATAGAAAAATATCATTTGTTGGTATTCCTGGTGCCCCACATCCCATATTATTTGATTTAAGAGACAAAGTGGTTAAGTTCTTTGGGAATGATGCTATTATTGGTGAAGAACATTTGAGAATTTTCATTGATATGTTGAATGATTATGAAGTTGAACATGAAGATATGGTAATGAAATTTTTTGTGCATTCACTGACTAAGGGTGCAAGGGATTGGTTTAGGAGGTTGCCTGATGATAGCATCACCTCGTGGAGTGACTTGGAGAAATTATTCAAGGAGCAATATGGAGACAACACTAATGCAAGATTCATGTTAAATAAATTCAACAAAATCAAGAAGAATCCAAATGAGTCCACATTAAATTTCAATGTAAGATTCCAAAAAGGTATGTACAGACTATTTCAAGTTATGAGGTTGAATGAAGATGTCTGTCTCATAATATATCTGAATGCTTTTGATAGCAAAATGGTTTATCAATTGAGGGATAAGGATCCCAAGACTTTAAGGGATGCCTATAAAATTGTAGTAAATATATAGAATAATAGGAAGGCATCTGGCAAACTGGGTAGGAGAGATGATCCAAAACTTTTCAATCCTAAGAACAATAATAAAAGGGAGGCTGATAAAACTCCTATAAGAAAGAAGCCAAAAGAACCCACTATAGGCTAGGTTTTGGAGTTGCTGAAGAAGATGAATGCCACTAATTTTAATAAGCCAAATGTTACTAAGAGAACCCCTATGAATAACAATAGTTTCAATAGGCAGCCTAGAATGCAAAATTACCCTTACACCACTTAGTGGAAAGATGGTAAGCCAATTCTCAACCAGACACAAAATGTGAAGCATAAGGGTACTCTAGATCCCCTACAAAGGAACACTATGAATATGAATGATGATGTACCATGGTGTATTATATGTCAATCACCTCATTTTGATGATTATTGTGTTTTTGCTCAGTCATTTTCCCAAGATCAAGGTGTGCAACCTAAAGAAGAAAGTGAAGAGAAAAGCCATGATGATATAAGTTGCAAGATGGTAAGCATGTGTGATGATTTGATAGATTCTAATTTAGAAGAGCCTGAAAATGACATTACCAGTCAGAGAATTGTTTATCATTTACATCATCAACAAGTTCTTTTAGATGATGAAGGTTATGATGCAAATAAGATATGTGTTACATCTTTCGATGTAGGACACATAAGCTTAAGGATGCCCTTTAAGGAGGAGATTGATAGAACTACATAAAAAATGATTTCACAAGTCCATAGTAACTACAATTTGAGAAATAGAATGGTAAATAATGATATAGGAAAGCCATCTAGTGTATTCATCAAAGATATCACCCATAAAATGAATGATCAAAACAAGAAAGTCAATGTAGATGTGCCTAAGATCAAGGACAATAAGGGTAAGAAATGGGAACCAAAAAGAAGGTTCAGTTTTAGACAAATGAAGCAACAAAACTAGTGGTGCAACCAAAGAAATCAGAAATTGATACTATCAAGAAAATAGTGATGCCTATTGTTCCAAAGGTTTCAAGTCTAGGTACTCTTGTTAAACCCACTATTACTGAACCTGTTGATATGATATCTATGTTGTCCCAAATAAATGTGAAAGTACCTTTGTATGAACTTCTTAGAATTGAAGAACATAAAAGAAAGGCTTTGTCATGGTTGGGAGGGATAGGAAACAATGATACTATTGTAGAACAAACTGCTTCCCAACAAACCCCATTAGTAGTAGAGGCCAATGGTATCATATCCAAGATTCCCCAGATGTTTCTAGAGGATTCCTTAGTAGCTTTTATAGAAGATATTGACCCTTTCTTCCTCAGTCTGATTATAAAAGGGAAGACCCTAAAAAATTGCATGATAGACTCAAGGGCTTCTAACACCATAATGCCTTTCAAAGTAATGGAAGCCTTAGGGTTGAAAGTAGACACCAAGCACAGTAGATGTAGAGGAATGGATGCTAAGGAAGTCCTAGTCATAGGTACATAAAAGCTTTACCATTCAGATTAGCTGCATATCCTGAAGTAGATTTAACTATGTTAGTTCTTGTAGTGGATATACCTCCACACTATGGGATGTTACTTTCTCACAAATGGAGTGCTGCTATGGGGAGTAGTCTGCAATGTGACTTAACTTATGCTACTTTCCACATAGGGGATAAAGCTATCAGGGTAAATAGAGAGCCAAGGGTTAATCACATTTTAGGGGAAGACATTGACAAAGAAGCCACATGCTTCTTAGATACTAGTGTTAATGCTTTCAGAGCTGAATTGATTATTCAAGAGGTTGAGAATTTACCTACTATAATTGAACATGAAGTTGAATGTTGTAGAAACTCACCAAAATTATGGACAATGTTCTTTGATGGGGCTAGTTCTAAAGAGGGTGCAGGGGCAGGTGTAGTTTTTGTCTCCCCTGAGAATAATACCTTTAGATATTCATTCATATTGAAGTTTTCCTACACAAATAATATAGCAAAATATGAGGCATTATTACTAGGATTGAAAGTTGCTGCACATCACAGAATTAAGAAATTACATGTCATAGGGGACTCTAAAGTAGTTATCTCCCAGATAAAAGGAAACCTATTTATCTAAGAACAAGAGGTTGAAACAATATAGAAATGCAGTTTGGGATCAGATAGAATCTTTTGATGCATTTGGTATCTCATGGAGAGATAGGACTCAAAATAAGATGGCTAATTTGTTAGAAAATGTAGCAATCAAAATTAAGGAGATATCATTTGCAAGGATCTCTCAAATGGAGGTGCAAAATAGACCTTCCATACCTGATAACATTGAAAATTGGCAAGTCTTTGAAGATGATAAGGACATAATAATTTTTTTGTTAAATAAAGATTGATACCAAGGTCAAGAAATGGACTGCAGTGATTTAATTGAAACCATAGATGGTAAGAAAACCATCTTTGGCCAATAGATTATGCAATTGAAAACCAATAAAATGCCAAATGGGTTAGTACTTTTGGAAAGCATCTTTGACAACTAGAATAGAGTAAAACTAGGAGTTAAGGACCCTAAGCCTCAATAGTTAGAAGAGAAAAACCTCGGTACTGATGAAGCCCCCAAAAAGGTTTATATTGGCCAAAATCTGCCTATTAAAATCAGAAAAACATTGATTGACCTGCTTAGGAAGTATAGACATGTTTTTGCATGGTCATATGATGACTTTAAGGCTTACAGGGAGGATTTTTTCTAGCATGTCATATCATTAAAAGATAATGTAAAACCTTTCAAACAAAAACAGAGACCAGTAAACCCTACCCTAGCTCCCAAAATGTAGGAAGAGTTGATGAAACTAAGGGATGGGGGAATAATCAGACCAATTTGGCACTCTACTTGGGTTTCAAATTTGGTACCTTTTAGAAAGAAAAATGGAGATATAAGATTGTGCATGGATTTTAGGAACTTGAACATTGCATCCTTAAAGGATAGTTATGGATTACCCAATATGGAAGCCATGTTGCAGCAAGTGATTGGCTTTGAGTTAATGTCAATGATGGATGGTTTCTATGGATATAACCAAGTTATAGTAAAGGAAAGTGAACAATTCAAAACAACTTTCACAACCCCATGGGGAACATATGTATATGTAAGGATGCCATTTGGCCTAATTAATGTAGGAGCTACTTTCCAAAGAGCCATGGATGTGGTATTTCATGATTATATTGACACATTTATGGTTTTATACTAGGATGATCTTACAACATATTCTAGGAAGGTAGAGGATCACTACAGACACTTGGAGAAAATCTTTATCAAAGCTCTGGAATATGGAGTATCCTTGACCCCAAAGAAATGCACGTTTGGGATGACATAAGTAAAATTACTAGGACATATACCATTTAAAGATGGGGTGAAAATAGACCCTAATAGAGTAGCAGCTATTGACAAAGTCCCCAAGCCAAAGAATGTAAAAAGAATTCAATCCTTCTTTGGCCAAGTCAATTTTCTTAGAAGATTTGTTACCAACTTTTCTGAAATAAGTAAACCTATCTCAAAGATGCTCAAGAAGGGAGCCACTATAGATTGGAATAGTGAACCTTCACAAGCATTATAGGATATAAAAAATGCAATAAAAAATGCTCTAGTATTGAGAACTCCATATTACACAAAGCCTATGTATATTTTTTCTTTTGTATCCTTTCACACTATAGCTGCAGTTTTATTATAGAAAAATCAAGAAGGATATGAGCAACCCATTGCCTTTTTCAGTAAGTCACTGGAGCTTGCTGAACTAAAGTATGCAATAAATGAAAAAAAAAGCATATGCTTTAGTAAAGTCTGTAAAAGCTTTTAGATGTTACTTAGTAGGTCCTATTGTTATTTCTTTTGTACCTAGTGCTGCAGTCAAGGATATATTTTCTCAATAGGAAGTATCAGGCAGAAGGTGTAGATGGATCAACAAGATCTAGGAATTCAATATTGAAATACAGATAACTAAGTTGGTAAGAGGTCAAGGTTTGGCTAAACTCATGGTTGAATCTAATCTAGAGGCTAATCAGATAAATTTGGTAAGTGATGATCTCATATCTAACTTATGTGACATGGATCAATGTGATTGGTACACCAATGTTATATCTTATCTACAACACATGGAAGCTCCTCCCCATTTGCCTGAAAAATGAAAAGAGGAGTACTAAATTGCAAGCCATCATGTCTATAATTGTCCAGGGCAATCTATGGTGGAGAAATTTGGAGGGAGTATTGTTGAAATGTGTTGATCAAGAAAAGGAAAAAGAGGTCTTGAAGGAAATGCATGCTAGAGTGTGTGGGGGACACTATATGGCCAAAACTACTGCACATAAAGTAATGAGGGCTGAATTTTGGTGGCCTTCCCTTTTCAAGGATGCTCAAATTATGATTAGGAAATGTGACTCTTGTCAGAGGTTTGGTGGAAAATTGGAGTTCTCAGGTAATACTCCATTGAAGCTAGTGGAGGTTCAAGCACCCTTTCAATAGTGGGGTCTGGATTTCATAGGAGAGATTCTCCCCAAGTCTAGCACTGGCTAATCTTGGATTTTGGTGGCTACTGACTACTTTACAAAGTGGGTAGAGGCTATCCCCACAAGAAATGCAACAAGTAAAGTTGTCAATAATTTACTACTAAATAATATTATTTCAAGATTTGGTTGTCCTCAGAAAATTGTAACAAACAATGCTATGTGCTTCAGGTCTGAGGAATTCATTAAATTTTGTGATAAATATGGAATAACAAGGTCATCATCCTCTTCTTATCATCCACAAGGAAATGGACAAGTTGAATCCACCAATAAAAGCCTATTAAAAATCATTAAAAGAACCTTGGATGATAACAAGAAAGCATGGGATTCCAAGCTACAGTTAGCAATATGGACTGACAAGGTAACTATGAAGAAAGCCATTGGTATAGCTCCATTTGATATAGTGTACAAAATTCAAGCATGAATGCCTTAGAACAAATTGATAGGACTCTACAATTACATTTAGTTGTATGATCAAGATACTATAGATGAAATGCAAGAAAGGATGGATGAAGTGGTAGCATTGACAGAAACTAGAAGAGAAGCTTCTCTTAAGAACCAAAAGTTGCAACTGCAAGTTAAGACACTCTATGATAGAAGAACGGTAAACAAAAAGTTTGAAGATGGAGATCTAGTTTTAATGTTGAATGCCAGAATTGAAGATAAAGAGAAACATGGAAAATTTGATCCTATCTGGTTAGTCCCTTATTTGATTGAAACTACTTGGGGTGAGGATTCTTATGTACTCAAAGATTTTTCAAACAATATTCTTGAACTGCTAGTTCATGGATAGTTCTTGAAGAGGTAATTTTCTTAAAAAAATACTTATTATTTCAATAAATAGTAGTTTAGGGTTTTCTTGTATATATTTGTAAATCCTTTTGTCTGTGTATAGTTCTTGTGCATAGTTTTCCTATGTGTTGTTCCCTCGATAAGTGGTTGATCGGTTGGGAGCCTGTATGTGGTCTACTTCTCTCAAAAATTTTGAGCCCTCACTTGAATCAAAAGCATTCAATGTCCCCAGATAGAGTCACTATTGGTCTGAATTTTTGCATAATAAGATTCTATTGTCTAGGTAAAAAAAAAATTCACATTGGGATCCATTAATGGTGAGTAGGTTTCTAACTAAGTCATCTTTTTTGTTAGTCCCTATGTTCCATTCCATTTAAATTTTCCCTGGCACGAAAGTTTAAAAAAAGGGGGGGCTAAGTGAATATTCATTTCCTACTCATGTTGAAATTGTTGATTCAATCCTTGTGAAAGAATGTTTACCCCACCATTGGATTTTCTTTGAATCTACAGTCGTTGTTAACTTGCTATGGAAAAATGCTGGATTGTTACGTATAGCGAGTTAGAGAGCTGTTGGCACATGTCTGTGATACTAAAAAGAGAAATCTAGCACTGAGAATTATGTTGACATAAAGTAAATTTTGGCACATATTGTTTCCTAGGCTTGTTAGTTTTACGAATGAAAGAACATGAAGAAAACTATGAAGGGTATCACTGGCATCCAATTTTCTTTGGCACTTCACTAAGTCGCTATCACAAAATCCATGCAAGTTGTTGGTGATGACATAGCAAATGCTCAAATTCTTGAAAAAGACAACATTCTTTTTAAGGGTTGATATGACCACAGAAGTTCCCATGTAGCATTATAAATGTGCATGGATACCTTCTCTGACACCAACATTAATTTGTAGGTCTTTCAATCAAGGTGGGTTTTGTTTTCTATCACTGGAATCAAGAATCCATCGAAGGTCACTATATTGCAAGCTAGGATAACACTATTTTCCAAGTAGCGACATAGCGAGGTCCCAATAATTGCAAAAGATAGTATTCTTTTATGGCTAGAAGTGATTTGGAGAATCCCAAAAAATCCTATGCAAATTTAGCCTTTACTTCTATGCAAGTTGTGATACAGTTCTCGACGTTTGTTTACTGGGAGGTTGTTGTATCACTAGCTGGATATTTTGTGTTTTGCTAGTAATGATGTAGCGACCAACCTGAAAGTCAAGAATACAATGAGGCCCAAGACATGGGATGATTAGAAAATATATATATGTGCCAGCATGATGTGCTAGCTCAATGGTAGTGGTACCATGGACTAAATTCCCATGTATAAAGTACAAAGATTTTTGATCGTGAGATTGAGCCAAGATCAAAGGCCATTGTTAACTTGCTATGAAGAAGTGCTCAAAAGTTATGTATAGCGAGTTAGTGAGTGATGGCCCACCACTGTTGTAGTAAATTGCTGTCCACAAGATCAAGTCTAGATCGACGATGCTCATTAACTCGCTATGAAGAGATGTGAGATGAATAATTATAGTGAGTGAGGGACCCACCATTGATTCCTTGAAAAGTCAATTCAAATATCTGCCATACGATTGAAGCAAGATCAGTGATTATCTCTAGCTCACTATGGAAAGATATTCAAGAGATAAGTATAGCGAGTTAGCGAGTTGATGACATGTGTCCTTGGTCATCCATGGGCCCAGGTTGAAGCTCCAACCTTGAAGGAAAGGTATAGATGGAGGTATTCTATTGGCTTGACTGCCAATGTGTTAATAAGAAAACTGAGTCAGCTTATTTTTCATTCCCAGATCATAGGATTTTCTAAGAATCGACGGTGCAAATCTAAAAGGAAGTGTGATGCTACTCTATTTTTCTATTCTGTGCATTTATGATGAATGGAGGCTTCACGTGTGAGAAAAATAGAGTATAATTTGGAAGATTTTCATTCATTACAGTCCCACACCAACAAAGTTTTCATGTTCTTTGAGCATAAGAACACGTCGATCACATTGTGCTAAGCTTGGTGAAGACATGAAACAATCCCATATCTGTTCGAAAGCAATTATAGAAGTTCAAAGAAGGATAATTCTGGTAAATCAAGTAAGTACTCACATATAACCTCTGTGACATTCCAATTCCCATTATTACAATCAAGATGCCTCCTAAGAAAGCATTCTTTGGAAAAGTTAACTATATGGATAGGAATGTCCATGATTATTTGTTAGAATTATTCCCAGGATCCACTACAGAGTTTGCACAAGTTAAAAGGTTAATTTCATTAAACCCTAGGCTTAAAATTGTTGATGGCTTATATGACAAGGGGAACTGGCTTAGGGATTCAGTAACTAATCAAACTAGCCTTGTTTTGTTTAAGTGGTTTTTAGAAAGGAATTTTTTGCCCCTCGCGCCATTATATGGAATTTTGATTTGGGAAAGTTAGTAGTTCCAAGTGTTTTCATAGAATATGACTTGCTAGAAGACATTGCCAAGAACTATGACCAAGCCATTAGGCTCGTGAGAAGAAATGATGGTGTGCCTCTAGTGTCAATTAGCCCTGAAGAAATTAGAGAGGTTTTTCACTTGGAACCATTATCAGATTACCATGTGCCAATCAATTTGCTAGAATTAGAAAAAGAATAGAAAGGAAAGAGAGATGTAATTAGGGGAGGTGAACTTAGGGCACACATTGGTACTATAGGAACTCTGCCAGTAATTACTCTAGCCTCTAAATAACCTTTTAAGAAGAGCCTTTTCACTTCTTGGGCTGTAGAGATATACAGGACCCTATGCCATGTTTTTGGTGAAGATGAGCAGGATTTCATGCTCATTGATCTTATGTATATGATGATTCAAATTTCTTCTTTTGGTGTAGAAGTCAGTTTTGATTTTGCCTCCTTTTTAACTGAAGAAATTCACATTGGTTTTGTTGGAATTGTGAGAGGCAAAGTGGAGAAAACTTTTAGCCACTACTCCTTATTAATGCATATGTTATTGTTCAAGGGGTTGACATATTTTGGTAATGAAATAGAATTGAAGAGAGCAAAAAATGGAGAAACACTGCCAGTCTAGTTGTGGAGTGTAGATATGACCTGGGATGCAAATAAAGCCAGTTTTGTCAGATTTGATAGATATTTTGCTTCTAAATTCAGATGTCTCATATTGAGTGACAATCCCAAAATCCCTAAGGTACTGATGAATCTCATCAGGCATATGGATAGCCCCCATAATTTGAAAGTTTCACACAATTGGGGAGATGTTATTCCTTACCCTATTTCTACAGTTTTTACAATTTATGGTTTTAAAGGGAGTCCTCATGTATTGCCTTACAAAGTGCCCCTAAAGGTAGGAATGGAAAGAATCATATGGCAACTGGGAGGAGTAGAAGAAATGTTCCTATCAAAAAGGCAACTAGGGTCAATTTTTCCTACCCACACAGTGGCCCATTAGGTTGTGATTACCAAAGGACGATGGCTCTTTTTGTACAAAATTTTGGATTAGTATATAATGGCTGTCTGCCACCCCCATTTTTGTGATTCTAAGGAATTTTTCAATAAGGCTTTGAGGCATAGGATTAAGCTGGGATCAATGAAACATGATTCATATTACCTAGAGGACATTATAAGAAATGAATTATCATTGCATGAACAAGAAACTAAAAAAGAAAAATGGAGACTTTAATCCTAGGTCCTAGAATTCATTCATTATTTTGATCTAAATTATAGTCCTTTAGATAATGCTAATACAGAGGCTAATAGAATAAACAATCTCATGAGTAACTTCCCTGCAATAATGGAAGCCATGAATGAGAAGAAATAATTTTTTATCAATTCTTATCCTAATAAGTCTAGAGAAGTCATGAAGAGGTTAGTTTTGACTCCTAACATAGGAGCTAGTCAAATAATTGTATAGAAAAAGCCCAGTTACACTATAATTCAAAATAAAAGGGCTCCTATGGATAAGGGCAAACAAATAATGGGATCCACCAATATAGATCTAGAGGAGAGACCTGATGAGCCTAGCCCAAAGAGGAAGAAGGTAATAAGAGAAGGGAGACCTCAAGTTGAGCAATATTCACCCACCCAATCTCCTTTGAGAATTGGAGAAGAGCAGCTCACAGGTGAGCATGTTGAAGAGATGGGCTCACAAGGAGGTGTTTTTACTACTCGAGTAGAATTGGATGAAGGTAACCCTCTAGAACCTCCTCTCCCAATTTTGGATCTAACAATAGCTGATTATAGAGGTAGGGAATTAGAGCCTGTATTAGAACAAGCAAGTCATCAATTTTTGACTGATGATAGTTTTGAGAAATCAAGAGCTTTTCAGCAGTTTGCATGGAGGACAAACATGAACATTTTTGAGGAGAAATGTAAAAAAATGAAAATAGAGCATCTAGGAATGGATGAAACTTCCATGCAAAACTAAATTAAAGAAGAAATGATGAAGGAATTCCACAACATTACTACTGAAGAGGGAAGGCAAATGGTAAAGACTTCTAACATACTATTGTTGCAAAATTGGGCTATTGCAGATGCCTTAATTTTTAATTGTGTTTCAAATAAATTGGAATTGCAAGACCCAAATAAAAAGGATTTCCAAGGAACTACATTTATTGAAGATAAAGCTACATTGGTCATTTGGTCATTGAAAAGAGGATCTAGAGCCACATCATCACAACCAGATGAGTCTAGATTGATGGGCAATATACTTGTAAGAAGGGTTGCTAACACCTCCCATGTACAGGTAGAATATTGGAATGTGGATTCTTCCTAGTTTCTTTTGGCCACTACTAAGAAGGAGGAATAGGTCATGTTTGAATTCTAGAGTCAGTATGAGATAGTGGTGGATGCATACAACAAAGAGGTAAAAAAGAGAATTGAGTTTGAGAATAAGCTATTGGGACAATCCACCAGGCCTAAAATAACATACCCTCATCCTCGAGTTGAACCTTTCAAATCTACCCTCCTCATTGAAATGCCAGATACACCCCAAGGGCCACAATACTACACTGCTGAGGATTTTGAAGAAGAGAAGGCTAAACTATGGGCCTTACGTATAGAACTGGAATCTAAGTATGAAGATAAACTAAGAAAAGCTCTTACATATCTGGGAGAAAAAGTTGAATGGCCACTAATCCATGATCAATTAGTTAGGGTGATTAACATTTGGGAGGAGTCAAAATCAAATGATGAGGCTCTAAAGCCTATTGTGAACAAATGGGTAAGAAGGGAGAAAGCAGTGACCTTTTTGTGTTTATCTGTTATAAATAATTCTCATGATCAGATTGAAAAAACCTTTGACATTATTTCTAATCTTACTGATTTTGATAACTAAAGGATACATTTACATAAGATAATAATAGGATACGTAGACAAATATAAGAGCCAAAAATTCAATTTATTTCCTCATTCCCTAGATAAGAAAAATAGTTTGAAAAGCAAAGAGGAATGGGCAAAGGAACTTGATGATTTATTCTATTTAAGAATGAATCAAGTCATACATGAAATAGGGCATGCACAGTGGGCCACCACAATAGAAGAAATTGTGAAAGCCCAAATATTCTTTGATTCTTTAAAACAAGAATTCATTGATATTGATAATGAGGCTGATTATATAATTAAAAAAATAGAAGGATATTTTGCAATTCAATTGGCTAGATGACTTATTATTTGATAGGTGGATGGCAAAAATGGCTTCTAGTGAATAGTTTGATGAAAATGAAACTAACAGTGGTGAGGTGCATGGTGAGGAAGTCCAAATCATTGATACCATCACTACTCAAACCCAATCAAAAGAAGAAGACAAGAAAAACCTGTCACTTTTAGTTGTAGGCCTGGGACCACAAGATGTTGATAGAGCTAAGGAAAAGGAAAAGGTACAAGTTGTTCCTACCATACAAGATAAAGATGCTGAAAGCCTATAGGTGGAAATTAATGTACCATCGTCAGAACAAGCTTCATCATTGGTTCATTTGGTAGTTGCTTATGAAGAAGAATCAGATTAATAGCCAACTCAGCAACACTAGAATGTGTAAGAGAAGCTGATCCACCTAAAAGAATGTTTTTATTTAGATATCTTCTGTTACCCACATCTTTGTCATTTTGTGATAGGTGTATGTAAATATTCCTTGTAAAGGACACCTATCATTTTCTCTTAGCTTGAAGCTTGTTGCATCTCATAGTATATAAGTGAGATTCTAGGGCTATAGAAAAGGTCTGAATTCTATTTTTCTAAGTGATATGTTTAGTCTATTTTTGGTCCATTATATTGAGTAAAATTTGGTGGTGTATTTTCTCTATCAGATCTTGAGAATACTTGAATACAAAATGATATTTTTTCTTTCTGAAGGTCATTCTGAGTCTATTGCAAATTGTATACAATTTTCAAAGAAAATGAATACAAATTTTGAACTATCCCCATATCAGTTCTTTTTGAACTTTGTCTCCTTTTGATTACTTAGTTATCTTGATTTGTATAGGTAAAGGCTTGTGCAATTGAATGCAATCTAGTTAGGTTGTATATCTATTTATCACTATTGTTAATTCAATGGATTAAGTAAAAGCTTTGGTGAATGTCATAAGGTTGCTATAGTAGTGGAAAGGGTTTTGAATGATAAATTCGGATAAGAATTGCTGAAAAAATTTGTTGTAAGGCAAAAAAATTAGATCTAGAAATTTGTAGTAGACTCTATGCTCCAATGGATTAGGCATTGATCAAATTTGATCCAGCTGAAAAAGGAGTATGTCACAAATGGTTGTCAAAAATGCAGAATTAAATCAATTTTACTTTTATATCTTGTAGATCTTAAAAGTTGGCTAGTACTTGTCTGCATGGAATATTTTAGCCTTAGTTAGCCACTTTTGCTAAGAACACTTGTAGATCTATAGAAGAATTTTTGGTCATATCTATTATATGGGATGTGTTTATCAAATTATCAAGAATTGTGTATGTATTTGAGGATTTGAGATCAAAATCAAAATGAAACTAAAAATAATCTTGATACAGTTTTCCCAGTCTTGAATTATCCTCGGGTATACCCACCTTGGTTTTGCAGAGCTAGAAGAGTAGAAAACCACCCTTGGTTTTGTTGAAGTTGGGCCCAAATTCTTTGCACATGCAATTGTTAACAAGAATTGGGTAGTGTTGTCACTTAGGTTTGCACGCTTGTCCAAGGCCTATGCGTGAGGACAACCTAGTGAAACATGGAAACAACCTCCAAGCTGTGGGACTTGAACTGCGAGGTTGAGTCTCCGGAGAAGGCTGGCTTCCTCTTATTGTCAGGGCATGCCTATCTATTCTCAGAAGGAAAAGGGAGAAAGAGAGCACTAAAGAAAATCTACCTAGTCTAATCTAAGGCGGTGATGCACCAAAATAGAGTGTTCAGACTCATTTTTGCCCATATATGCACTACAAAACTAGGGTAACATCCAAAGTCATACATTCATTCAGACTTATATTGACCAACAACCACATACAGATCAGGAAACCAACTGAATAACACCAGGAACAGAAGATTTCACTTGTATATTATTCAATAGGCCAAAGATAGATACAGTATGCAGACCACTGATCTCAACAATACGTCAATGAGAGGTAAAACAATACACATACACGTTGATGGCTAAAAGAGATGATACAGGATGCTTATCTAGCTCAGAGACAAAGGGATTTTTACCTTGCAAGTCTGCAAGCAGTAGCAAAGAAAATCAGGGAGAGTCGACTCTTACAAAATGTACCAAATCTTCCTTTATAGTTCAGGCGTAACTAAGATCTTTTTGGCTGAAATGACCCTGCAACTACCTGCCATTGAGTACCATGGAAGACAATCATGGAAAAAATCTCCAAAAAATTTGATCTCTTTCACCAATAATGTCCTAAGAAGACTGAAAACGGTGTCATAACTGCACTTCGACCTGGTAGATGGATCAACAGGTAGGTGGAGTGTCATTCTGTGTTTTACATTTAATCTGGTAGGTCAAGATTGATCATGGAGATCAGATCGCATGACAAAATCGATTATCCTTGCCTTTTGGTTCATGAATCCGTCGAGGTCAAAAGGTCAACTAGGCTCCCTATGCATCAACTAGGCTATGCGGGCCAATTGCATTTTTTTATTTCACCACCTGGAGGTCCTCCCGTGGTCGACCACCCTTCATTGGACTAACCGCGCCACCCTGAATACTATCATGATGGTGACGGTTACACTAACCGCCAATCGCTATCCTAGACTGTACCGATAGGACGCGTGTAGACAAGGCGCTATGTTGCCAACATTACCCTCGCACATCTTCGCCATAGTGCGATGGTGCCTACCGTCAATAGGCCTTGATCCAACGATCATGGAGACTCGTCTTTCTGTAACCTCTTCCCTTGTAAATCACTAGGCTCGCGGCACATGTGGCACTTCCCCATTAGTTTGACGATCACTTAGTCCTTACTGCGCCAGTTGTATGAAACATGGTTCCATCGGGACATGTGGCACACGGGCACTAACTCGCTATCATAAAATTCACGTAGTTTCTCCATGGCGAGATAGCACCTGCCGCTAATCCCTGTAGATCTGACTGTGTAGAACCCACCTCTGCAACGTGCTGGTTGCATCAAGAAACTGGTCCCACGACATGTCCGTGCCCTGACTTGGCATATGTGGCAATTCCTAATTCACCGTGGACCCTCCAATCCGTGACTGGGCCCATCCTGTTTGGCACCACCTCAGAGATGTATCCTGGCGAGACTTGACCCTACTAACACGTGGAAAAAGGGCGCCAAGTCACTATGCTAAAAAACCCGCAGCTTCACCATGGTGAGATGGCGCCTACCGTCGATCCTTTCCAATCTGACAGTCACAAAACTCTCCCTCTTGCGACCCTCCTTTTCTCGTGATTCACCGGGCTCATTGATACGTGGCATCTCCTCGTTGGTCTCTTGGTCACTTAAATCTAACTGCACCGGCAGCATGGAATGTGGCCCCACCAGGACACGTGGTGCACGGGCGCTATGTTGCCGATGTTAGCTCTCGAGCAGTTCTCGATAGCGAGACAGCGCCAGTCGTAGATCCCTGCAAATCTGACGATCGTGAAGACTCGCCATTTCTTCTGGAACTACTGGGCCTGCTGTACGCTGTGCACTAACTCATACACATGGAACTTCCATATTTGGTTTGATGAAACATCAGCTGGCAACCCAAGACCTAATCCGTAGAGTGACCACGTGTCAGCTAGGCGCCATGTCGCTATGCAAAAATTGAGACCAACTTCCCATAGCACCATAGCGCCTACTGACAGCGTGCCTTGAGATTTACACGTGTCCCCATTTGATTCGCTATCTTGATGCTGGGCTGACAAATTGCATTGCAGAGTACCGACGGGACCCATCTGCCTGATCCTTCCTTGCCACCTGAACTTTCCATTTGGGTGCTATGTTGCCATCAGAAAATGCATTGGTTTTCCATTGGCGCCATAGCGCCTTGCCATGTTTTTGAAACCTCTGGGCCGTGAACTTGTTTGCCCACCGCCATGAAACCTCTGACCTACCGTACTCTGCAACCTACAACCAGACCCTGAATGAAAGCTAGCAATCCTTGGTGAGACCTGGCCCATGTCGATCCATGTGGCAGATGGTCGCCATGTCGCTATGATAAAATTCACACATGTTCGCCATAGTGAGATGGCGCCATCCATTGATGTGACCAAATCTGACGATCGTGAGGAGTCATCATACTTCATGCTTCTGCCCTCCATGTCGATACACCTGGCATCACTTTGAGACATAGCCCCACCTAACACGCGTCACTAGGGTGCGATGTTGCTGTCGTAAGCCTCGCGCAACTCCTCCATAGCGCGATGGCGCTTACCGTTGATCCGAGCTGATTCGACGGTGGTAAACGTAAGCCCTGACTGTGTTAGCCATGCCGATAGGAACTCTGACCTAGTACACATGGTTTCTCCTGATTCGTCGCGGCAACACCTAATTCCACCGGTCGTCAAAATTTGCCGCCGTGACTACTTCCGTCGGGCGCTATGTCGCTATGGAGATTTTTTGGCCGATTTGCGATAGCGACATAGTGCCAAGGCATCAAAAAACTTTTTTGACCTGCCGAACGCCAGACCCACCCCTGCAACGTGTCAATAGGGCATCATCATGCTATCATAAATATCGTGCATTTCCTTTATAGTGCGATGGCGCCAACCGTCAGTACCGCTTAGATTTGACAGCCAAAAACTCACAGGTCATAGCATTAAATACTAATTCGAGACTAACCGTTGCATGAGCCACGCATTCAAATTTAAATCCTTGGTGGTAAAACCAGAGGTAACAGGTAGTCTTTAGATTGTATGAGTACCGTCATCTTGGTATTAAGCATTTTGTTGCTTAGTAGTTTTAGTTCATTTTAAAACACTAACAGGTAGCTCTTCTTAAAGAGAAATTAGAAGCATTTGAGAAATTAAAGATATTTAAGAATAAAGTCAAGAATGAATCTGGACTTAAAATTAGATAGAGGAGGAGAATTTGGTTTTAGAGAATTCAATATTTATTGTGAAGAACATTGCATCATGAAACAATTATCCTCACCCCATACACCTAATTAGAATTTGATTGCTGAAAGCAAAAACAAATTAATTGCTGAAGTAGCAAGAGCGATGCTATTTGAGAATGATGTACCAAAGACCTTTTGGAGAGAAGCAGTCAATACAACAGTATACACACTAAACATAGTACATATTAGAAAAGGTATGGACAAAACACCCTATGAATTATGGTTTGGTCATTCATCATCAGTCAAATACTTTCAGATATTTGGGGGCAAATGTTTACATTAGAAGAGATGATGATATTGGTAAGTTTGATCCAAGGAGTGATGAAGGTGTGTTTCATGGCTATTCATTAAAAGGTAAAGCCTACAGATATTATAACTATAGAACAAAAAGTATAGTAGAGTTCACAAAAGTTAAAATTGATGAAAAGTTTGGTACCAAGGAAATATTGTGGACTATAACTTTGATGGAGAAGATTACTTTGGAATGGCTAAGAGAAGTAATGAGTTATTTTTCAAGACTAACAATGATATGTAGAATAATATGCAAATTGAAGATGTGAGAGAAGAAAAAAATGCAGTACCTAATATAAGAGGCAACAACTCCTACCCTAAATAGAAACATGGCAAGAAATCATCATCTTGATCAGATAATAGGAAGTAAAGAAAAAGGAGTTATGAAAAAGAGCATAATTAATGAAGAGCTGTGTCTAATGTCTCAAGTAGAACCAAGAAGCATAGATGAAGCAATAAAAGATGATCACTAGATAAAAGAAATGGAGGAAGAACACTAGTAGATAATCAAGAATGACACATGGGAATTGGTTCCTAGACCAAAGGACAAAAATATTATTGACACTAAATGGGTATTCAGAAATGAAATGAATGAATAGGAAGAAGTAATAAGAAACAAGAAAAGAATTGTATGCAAAGGATACTCTGAGAAAGAAGGAATTGATTGTGAAGAGACATATGCACCTATAGCAAGGATGAAAGTAGTTAGAATGTTCCTAGCATATGTAGCAAAAAAGAACTTTAAGGTATATCAGATGGATGTCAAATGAGCATTCCTGAATGGAAAACTTGAAGAAGAGTTTTACATTGAACACCTAGAGGGATTTCCTTTTATCAAAAGAAAAATACATGGTTTGAAAAATTAAATAAAGCATTGTCTGGCTTCAAGCAAGCACCAATAGCCTAGTATGCAAGTTTGGACAAATACCTAGCAAAGCTTGGATTTGCTAAAGGAATAGTAGATAGTAACCTATACTTGAAGGAAATAGAAGATGGTTTGCTAATAATCATTATATTCATTGAAGACATCATTTTTGGTGGAAATGATTAAGCCAGTAAAAAATTCTCAGAGCTAGACATGAAGGATGAATTTGAAATGAGCATGATAGGTGAAATGAAATTTTTCTTGGGATTGCAAATTGTTCATAAAAATGAAGGTATATTTATTTCTCAAACCAAGTATTAAAATGATTTACTGCAAAGATTTGGTTTAGAGAATTGCAAACATATTAGAATCCCTATGGTAACTGGCCATAAGTTATCAAGAAAAGATAAGATGCCTACTATTGAACAAAAGAAGTATAGATCTATGGTTGGTGGATTAAAGTATCTGACTCATAGAAAACCAGACATAGCTAATGTAGTTGGAATTACAGCAAGATTTCAAGCTGATCCTAAGGAGTATCACTATCCAGCAATAAAAAGAATATTCAGATATCTGAAAGGAACATCAAATTATGGTATTTGGTATGATAAAAATAGTGACTTTACTCTTTGCACTTATATAGATGCTGATTGGGCTAGAGATAGTGATGATAGTAAAAGCACTAGTGGAGGAGCATTTTTCCTTGGAGAAAAATTAGTTTCTTGGATTAGCAAGAAGTAAGATTGTACCTTTCAAAGTACTACAGAAGCAAAGTGTGTTGCAACAAAAAATAATTGTAATCAAGTCATATGGATGAAGCAGATGATGAATGATATTGGAATAACATTCACAAAACCTGTTATCATTTATTATGATAACACAAGTATAGTCAACATTTCTAAGAATCATGATTTACACTCTAAACTAAGCACATAACAAAAAGAGAAAGTTGTAGAGAAAGAAATTGGATTGGAATACATCAACACTAAGGAATAGATTGCAAACATTTTTACAAAGGCTTTACCAAAGGATACATTTGAATACCTAAGAGGTATGCATGGAGTTATGCCCCTACCTAGCCTAGAGTAGAAGATGCAAAAGTGCATTAGTCTAGGGTACAAAACAACATTGTTAGACTGGACTAAATGCTGATGCTTCTCTAATGGGGGAGTATATATGATGAATAAAGTTAGCCAAGGACTCTTGGAAATAGGTAATTGGTATACAATAGTATCTTTACATACTTTTGGTGTTTATAAAAGAATTGTAAAACAATATACCAAGTTGTGGTTGTGCTAATAGGTTGATTTTTATACTAGCTTTGAGATTCATGTGAATTGGCGAGAGTGAGTGACATGAAAAGCATTGTAATGGGAGAAGTGTTGAATAGTTTTGAAGGATTTGATTGATTGGTATTTTTGGAACTAAATTTTTTTATCTATGTTTCCATCAATGCCAAAGGGGGAGATTTTTAGGATGAATGCTGATGCTATGGGGGAGTAGCGCATAATAGTGTTATGACTATGTTTGTCATTCATGACAACATAGTAAGACTGATAGAGCAGTAGACTAAGATTTGTGAATTGAGGATAGCACATTGCATATCAGCCTATGCAAAGTTAATAGAAGGTACTACAAAATGTATTTGACATGTGGTCAAGTACTCAAAACCTGAATTGACATGGTATGAAAGATATCAGTGATTTATAGAGAATTGCAAGAAACATAGCGTTAGGAAAATAGTCTCTATTATATGATCAATATAATACTTTGTATCTAGAATGAAGAGTTGTGTAGTTAACTAGAGGAGGAATTATACTAATAGCTGATGATGTCAGCAAGTGCATAGGTACATAAGCCATTTGTGTGAAAGTTTGTGAACAACTAAGAGCTGACAACATTAATTAAATGTGTATTTCATTTAATTAAATATGGAGCCAACTCAAAATAATGTTAAGTATGTAGAGCCAAATCAAAGTTTTAATAATTTAGTATGGTATAAAGGAAAAGTGTTTTCCAAGCTCTATACAAGGATTGAGAATAAAAAGGGTGAAGCGGGGCAGACTTGCAAATTGCTAAGGGGAAAGCAGAGTAATCTACTATGTGTGTAAGTGACCTTAAGGGTTGCTAATGAGTTCTAGATCTATTTGAATGATCTGAAGGTGAAGAGGTCTAACACACTAAATAGAGAAGAAGATTGTTCCACGTCTATTATTCTAAAAGGAATAGTATTGAGATCAATTAGACAATGGGTTCATTGATTTGAACCTGATGTTGTTTGGACAGTGGGTTTAACTACCTTCTACAACTTCTAATAGGGTTGGCACAACTCCTAATAGTGTTGGAATCTCCTAATAGGGATTCAAAGTCCCCTAATAGGGACTCTTTGTACTAAGAATTATAACAGACTCCTAACAAGGTCTATCCTCTGACAAGGAAGATCTAGATTAGTACATTATTCTGTGGGCATCATTCGCATTAGGGGTTTCCCTTTGATCAAGGGTTTCCTTGGTCAACATACCCAATGTATGTGTGAATGTGCATTTCTTTATGATTACTATTTACTTTGGTTGATAAGGTAAGAATGTTTTAAGACTGATATATAACCGATTCACCACCCCGCCCACACCCCCCCTTCCTCTCAGTTATATTGGTGAACTATTACTTCTAACACTTGTGAGTTATCATTTTTAATCCAAGTGACCATGAAGTGCTGGTATAAATTTAAGATTCAACAATATAGGTCCTTAACTTTGTCAAGAGTGTGAAATTATAAGGTTATTTATAAATTTTTTAAGATACCTATTGTAAATTTTGGACCAAGTTTTTTTTATAAAGTTATGTCTTGCAAGTTAGATAAATATTTTCTCTCTAAGTCACTGGCAACTCCAAGTTATAATGTTGTACCAGTGCATTGTGAAGTTGAAGGTACTATGAAGGATGCAATAGTTGGAATGAAAATTTGAGGAAGTGATATCAATTTCTTGGCAATGGTTGGAAAGATTATGTGAGATGTAGTGCAAAAGTTACTAAATCAACAAAAGATCTTTTTTTTTTTTCTGAAGAATTGAAGTGGTTTGCATGCATTGACACTAAAAGATATTTTACACATTCATGGGATTTATTTTCCATGAAAGTAAGTTGTACAAATGTTTCTCAGTCAAGTGGTATTTTCATCACTAAATAGGAGAGTTGTATGATGTATGTTAGCATGCTTCTCAAATGATAGATTCAAAAAATTTGTTTATACTTTGAGGTATGTTAGGGATTAAAATTGGTAGAAGAATTTTCAAATCTACTAGAAGTAATAAGTTTTGAAAGTAATTTTGGTCAATGATTTGTATGTTTGGAAGAAATGGTGAATTTCTTTTCACCTAGTATGTAGTCCACTAATAAAAATTGTAGATCTATTTTTGCTACGACGTACATCCCATTACTTTTCAATGGCATTCATGGTTTCCCAAATACTATGATGTATGATCTTAGAAAATATTTTCCTAAGTTCAGTGAGAACCATTTGGATTCAACCAATCATCACATTCAGATGCTCAGTGATTTGGTTGGTGATTTTGAGATTTCTCATGAAGATGTATATGTGTAGTTTTTTCTTCAAACTTTAGAAGGTGATGCTAGAGATTGGTTTTCCTTTCTGTCGACATGTTCTATTTCATCTTGGAATGAATTACAATTAGCCTTCATGAAACAATTTTGGAAAAGAATAAGCATCTCTAATTCTTTTTAGAAGTTCTTGAATATCCAAATCAGGAATGGTAACCTACCTTCAATATCAAATTTGCAAAGATATTGAATGAGATTCTTGAGAAATGTAGAATGGATGATCAAGTGTGTTTAGTGGTTTACCTTGATGCATTTGATGAAAATATGAATTATTTGTTGAGAGATAAAGATCCCAAGAATTTACATTAGGCATTCATGATAGCAATAGAGATTGAAAAGAATATAAGGTATGGACTATCTAAGAGTCATTTCTCTAGAAATGTTTGCTAGGATGATGAAGTTGAAAACAAAAACCAATGTCATGTAGAGGGTTCAATTTCAAATCAACATGTAGGTACCCCTACTACTGTAAACAATCTTGTTGAAAATTTAGAAATATGAATATGTGAAGATGAAGTCTCTTTGTAGTAGAGAAGAGAGGATCCTTTTCTTGTTGAATATAGTGCACATGTTTGTAGTATTAAACTAGCATATGACAAAGTTAATTCACTTGATTAGTTATATGCACAAGAAGAAATTTCATTCACTCCTCTTACTATTGATGGTTTTCCTTAAGTTGAGAGTGTTATTAATCATCAAGTTGAAGGACATGTATCATAGTACAGAGAGGCTGAAAGTTGTGTTTTAAGTGACAAAGGCAAGGTTGTTGATCTAGTAGGATATCAAGAAGCATCATATGAAGAATATGATGAGAGTGGTTACTTGAGTCAAGAGGAGGATAGTGATAACACATGTTTGTCTTCATATGAATTTGATGCAAAATTGGGAAGAAGAAAGCAATTATGGAAGTGAGTACACTTATGCAAGTAAAGGTATGAGATCTTTTTCTAAATTAGAAAATGAAGTTCTATCTCAAAATTGTATGAATCAACTTGAGGTTGAAAGTTGTGAAGAGGAATTACCTACACAATATGAGGATAAAGAGATTATCTACAAGGATGAATTACTTGTGTAGATGAATGTCATGAGGTTGCATGCATTAGAAATCAGCAACATAAAATCAACAACACACGAGTGATTCTAACATTAATGCATCAACACCTATTGATAAGTTAAATGATGATTAGTTTTCAAGACATTTGAATCATCTTGGTGAAGACAATGCACATAACATTGATTTATATTCCATGTGCTTTAGTGATGGAGTGGATGCTGTGTCTTTGTGTGATAATTCTAATTTTTCTTCTTCATCTATTGAAAGTGTTCATGATAGTGATGTTAGAAATGGCTTCAAGGTTTTCACTAATCAGTTGTATGGTGAAATGTCTGATGTTGATGAGCACATCACTTGTTATAAAATCTACAAGGGAGCTTTGGATGGAGTTATCGATCCATTTTTTGAAGAGAACTTGGAATTTTTAGATTTGGTTAATGCTGATCTTGATGATGATACACTATCCTAATGTTGTAAGAGATCCGATTCTTCTTCTAGATGTGAAAATGATTGTGATGATGATGTTTCATCTCATTATTTTAATAATGAGGTGTTAAATGAAGTTATGATTGAAAATCAGCATGCACCTTGCAACGAGTTCTATGGTGAATACTCTAACATGATGTGATATCCCCATTTTGGAAAGTAATTAAAATAATAAATAAATATTTTATATAAAGTGATATTAATAATAATATTAAATAATAATCATATTATATATATCGTATTATAATAGTAATATGAAATAATAAATAATGATAAAGATATATTTTAATATAAAAATACTATATAAATAAAGTATTATAATATAATATAATATAATATATATAGTTGATATATTATTAAAATAATATATGTTATAATATAATTATTAATATAGAATATCTTATAATATTAATTAATATAATCAAATCTTATTAATATAAATATATAATTAATATAATATAATTATATTATTATTTTTAATACAATATAATTAATATTATGAAAGGTCATGACTCTATGAAAAACACACACGCACGCACGCACGCACGCACACACGCGCACACACACACACACACACACACACACACACACACACACACACACACACACACAATATTTATCATTAATGTAAGAATTTTCCTAAGGGCAAAATTCACCTAGGAACTAAGAACTCAAACACAAGAACAACTATAGATAAAAAATGAATATGATCAATTAATCAAAGTATGCCCTAATACATTTCTCTATTTAGTATGTGATGTGATATACACGCACCCTAGGAGTGCTTGTATATAAAGGTCTCTTAGGAAGCACCTAGAATGTCTCTAGAAAGAACTAGGAGCTAAGATAAGCATTGCCAACTAAGCACACACTTTATCCAACATTCTAGATGAGTGGATAAGAATGAAAAGGCTATAGATACCATGTACTTAATTAGTGTGCTAACTCCTATGTTGTAGACACCATGTTCATAAAAGAGTGCGAAATCCTATCTTCTCAACATGATAACTCACAAGAGTGCACAAAATCCTAAGTGTCTCACAAATAAAAATAATTAAATAATGCATTAACTTAAGTAAACTTAAGTAAGTGTATATAGTAAATACTTATTTACACCAACACTCCCCCTTAAGTGAAACTTAGGGGAATGCCCTTAAGCTTATGAAAATTAGGATGCAATACATAATGGGTCTTGACTACTAGGATATGTTAGGTACCCATGTACATAATGATATAAAAATCTCTCATAAAGTAGGGAAAGAGGGAAAACCTCACATGAAAAATCCTCCCCAAAAAAGAGAGATGAAAGTGGATGTATAGAGGATGGATGGAGTAACCAAGACCCCCCCATTATGACATACACTCATTATATACAAGAAAAAATGGAGAAGGACAAAACCCTATTAAGAGGAAAAAGTCCCCCCCCAAAAAGGAGAAGGAGACAAGGCAATCCCCCCCCCTCTAGAAGTAGTGTGTTGCTTAGTGGGAAATGCTTTGATGTAGAAGCTGATCCATGACCTTTGAATGATGTTCCTCCCCTTTGGAAGAAACAAGAGAAAGGGTACCTATGAGATGCATCCCCTGTATGAAGAAGGAATCTTTATTATGATTGGTGTCTCTGAAGCCTGTTCACGTGTCTCTATGTCGACACTAATGATGGCTTACTCCAAAACTCGTAAAGTGAAGTATAGATCGAACAAGGAAGGATGTAGAATCTACTTCAAGAAACCAAAAATCTTCTAAAATGTTAAAGAAACCTCCTATAGATGCTATAAAGAAGAATCCATAATCATGCCAACTTGGAAGGATTGATCATTTCAAATCTATACATTTAATTTTCAGATCTGGATTTTTTCATCTGCATCTCTACTATTTTTTGGATCTATATTGTTTTTTGATTTTTTTTAGCCATAGGGCCATAGGAGAGATTTTTTGCAAGTGAAAATTGAAGCTTGCTAGTGAAAATCTGATATTTGCATCACATTTAAAAGGTCTAAAAATCTATAGATCAGATTTTGTTTCATCCAAATCAGACATCTGAGGCAAAATCTAAAGCCATTTATTTTCTAGAGGTACAGTGGCAATTCAAAAAAAATAACAGAAACAATGATTTTTAAACAGCAATATCTCCCTCATATAGACTCCTTTTTGCAAGCAATCTTTTTTTGTTTTGGAGTAGAATTTGGTGATCTACACATTGGTGTAGGTGGTTTGAGATCTCTGTTTCTGAATTTTTTTGCAACTCTAGAATCCTGATTTTTGACACTTCAAATGCTTGGTATGAGATCATTTGGACACATAATGAGGTTCTATTTTTTTTGAAAGTGCATTTTTTGTCTACTTTCTAGATTTGTAATCATATTATAAGTTCTGTAGATAGAAATACTACTTTTCAAAATAGGCCCTAAATTGGCAAGTGGCTACCAAGTACCTAAATCACTCATTGGGGGGGGAGTTTATTTCTTTGAAGGTTACATTGATTGGTCCATCATGGAAGAGGAACATTGTCCCACTTGTAGGTATGGCATTAGACCCAAGTTGACAAAGTGCAACTATTACACATGGTGTGATACCATGCTTGATGATCTTAGAAGAGAGCATGAGGAAGTATTTCATTATTTATGTTCCAATGACTTGATCACTCATAAATGTCTAAAATCTCAAGGTAGATTGATCATAATCATTCTTAATAGTCTATCTCATTTTGATCATCATAAGTTGATTGTCAAGATATGGCCACCACATGATTATTGGATGTATCTTTGGAAGAAGTATGGAGATCCAGATGTACCTCTATTTCCAGAAGATATCCTACCTCTAGTTGTTGTTGCACCTTCTTCAAATGATATCACACCTCTAGCTCTTGTTGCTCATACTAATTCTATTCTAGCTATAGATACTTCGGATTCAGTGCAATAGGATAGTTTAAGGGAAAAATTCACCCAAGAACTAAGAACTCAAACACAAGCACAACTGTAGACCAAAAATGGATATGATCAATTAATCAGAGTATGTCCTAATACATTGCTCTGTTTATTATGTTATGTGATATACAAATACACTAGGAGTGCCTATATACAAAAGCCTCTTAGGAAGCACCTAGAATGTCTCTAGAAAGAACTAGGAGCTAAGATAAGCATTGCCAACTAAGCACACGCCTTATCCAACATTCTAGATGAGTGGATAAGAATGAGAATGTTGTAGACACCATGTGCTTAATCAATGTACTATCTCATGTGTTGTAGATACCATGTGCATAAAAGAGGTGCAAACTCCTATCTTGTCAACATGACAACTCACAAGAGTGCACAAAATCATAATTTTCTCACAAATAAAAATAATAAAATAATGAAAAATAATTAAATAATGAATTAACCTAAGTAAACTTAAGTGTAAATAGTAAATACTTATTTACACCAATAATTTACAGTGAACATTATGAAATGAATACAAAAAAAAATGGAAAATCTAAGAATTTTCTAAAATGAGACACTACAAGTGGTATCAGAGTAGTGCATCATGCCAACCTATTGGACTCAACCTATTGAACATTAGGAAGAAGCCTTGACATGATTATATCATCCACTATTGGATTATTTAGTGCATATTGATTAATAAAAATGATGATGAATCCACACAATGTCGTGTATATGAAAGATAGAGTGATACATCTAAAGTCAGAAGGAACTCATCGCATCGAAAATACATTAGGACTATAGATCCAATGATAATGGATGGAATAAGATACAAGACCCAAAAATACAAACAAAAAAACAACAACATTACAAGTAAACATGAAAATATGAATAATCAGATACAAAAATTTAAACATACGTTATAATAAAGAATCAATGATAGATATGTGTTCAGAGTGATTGGTATACAAGAAAAATAGAGATACATATTTATCTTCAATACATATTTATCTTCTTAAAAATCACCATGTTTGAACTATATGAACTATGATTTCAGGAGATCATAGATTTTTATTGAATTTAGAACAATCATTATATAGTTCTCAATCATGAATTACATGTAAACAAATGTGACAAAACAACTTGGAATAAATACCCCCCACATTTCTTAATTGTGGAGATTTATAATGAGTGTATCCCCATTTCCCTTATAATTTTTAATTTGTAAATTATTATTTTTTCCCATTATAAAATCTTGTAGTCTAAAATGCCTCCTATCCACAGACACTAATAATAAACAACACAATTATATTTTGCTAATGTGCATAGATTTCTTATCCAATCATAAGAGAATTTTCAATATATCTTTGTAAATAGAAAAAATGTCTGGGAATTACCTTGTTGAGTTATACAAATAAGTACTAAGGGAAATTTAAATTGTCTCTCCATGGTCGGGGCCTAAGTGTTCAATACTCATGGTGTGAGAATCTCTACTTTGGTGCTTCTATCCACCAATTGGAAAACAATCTATAAAGCCAAACCCCACTTGTTAAGATGGGTTCATATAGCCCTGTATAGTTCAAATGAATTATACAACTTCTTAAACAACTTGTTAATCACCAAGATTTTCATTTTTGTTATTGACGTTCTTTAGAGTACTCATGGATTGATATTCACTCTTTATGGGCTTGTACATGCAGATGTTCATCTCATTTAATGTGATCTTTGTCATTGTCAAAGTAGACCTAGATTCTCATGGAGAGGTCAAGTAATGCTTCTACCCACTTAGTTGTAAATAAGACTAGTTACCAACTCAAAAGAGGCCAAACTACATCATTTGAGGGTATAAATTTCTTTCACCAGAGGCCCTTGCATTTGATAGGAAAAAAGTATAGTAGTCACAAGAAGTATGAAACAAGGAATTAAGACTCAAAACCATCATTTCTCTATCAATGGCACCATCAATGTACAAGACCAAACACAAACTACTTATAAGAAAATCTAAATGTATGAAATCCTATTAACAAATATTAGGTGAAGGTACTTGAATTTAAAAGTAATAAGAAACCCAATTATGAATATAAGAAGTTAATTAGAATGATGAAAAGATTATGTTTTATATTCTACCAAAGAGTGGACATTTGTGTCCTCTATAATCCATGATACTCTCACCTTAGATATGTGAACCTGCATTAAATTAAGCAAATAGATAATGTACCAAAAATTTCAAATCATCTTCTCATATCCCTTGTAACCCCTCCACCATGGAAGACCTATATTAAAAAATAAGTACAGAGGGAAAAAAGGGCCAATCAAAGGAGAAACAATTTAAGAAGGTGATATCCCAATTCATATTTGATTATACAAAGGAAGAATTAAATATGGTTGCCACCACCATAGATAGTTTTGCATATTTCAAAGGACACATTAAAAGGATGATGACTAAATATTATTATTTAATAGTACATACTACCTATATACATAGATTGAATTAGATTAATATAAGGATACCATTGAGCAAGAAAATGAGATAATATAAATATCCCAAGTGGGGCCATTATTATGTAGAATATAACCATGCATAAACCAGGGATAAAATTTATGTTTCGACACTAACACTGATCCACATAAGGATGAATAAATTTAAAGAATGGAAATATGAAGTGTTCATGCCATATTATGGAATGTAATAAGAAGAAAGATGGTGGTAAGAAAGAGGACAAAATTTGACATTATGTAGAGATCGAGGTTGAAGGAAATATCAAAGAAGATAATGTAAATATGGAAAAGGTGGCCAAAATGATTGGAAACATAAAAGAGATACATGATCCTTGAATAAGGAATAATACAAGTATTCGTGAAGCCCATATAAGTATAATAATAAAAGGAGATACTCGAAACACCCATTGAAAATACACTAATAAGGAAATGGCAAGAATAGACATCAAATACTTTTTAAATAATTTATACCAAAGGTGGTCCACTCAAAACCATATATGTAATGATATCATATCAACATCGGATAAGGGACTTTAATGTGGAAAGGGGATATCAAGGTTGCTTGATACTCCTAAATCACTACTTCAACACATAAAGGTATTGAGGTAAGATATTTATTTTCTTCATATATTTTAATATGAAATAATTGTTAGTGCTTTTCTTATTATTGACACATTTTGTTATTGTGAAGAGTATGAATAGTTTATCAATGATTCCAATGAAATAAAATTGATTTTTAAGTTGATAAGTAATGATCAAATAATTATCAAATTAGACATTTACCATTAAATAATGATTGAATATAATTAATTTTTCAATCCAAGTGAGATTAGTTTCTAATATTATCAAAAATAATATTATTAAGTAAAATCAATAAGGTTATCATCTTCCAAGATAAGATAAGGCCTACGGTGGAATAGACTGGGTGAAACCACTCAAAGGTACTAGGTAAGGCTTGTGGTGAGATGGGCATTGGGATGCATCATCTGAGAGTACTAGGTAAGGCCTACGGTGGAGAGAATAAGTCAAGGTACATCATAAACAGGTACTATCTTGGAGATGATGATCGAAGAGAGATAACAATAATGAGGGAGAACGGTGAGGCCCATGATTGGGTAATAGGGCACCCTATTATAGTTTCTCCTCCTGTACTAAGGAAATGATGAGTTAATAAATAAACTATTCTTTTGATTGAAAAATCACTAAATTGTGACCATAAAGACCTTGTAAGGAGATCGATGTAAGGAAATCCTAAAAAGGAAAATTTATATATAAATGTGTACTGATAATATTTTGTGGTTGCAGGTTCACATTCAATGGATTGCATAACATATGTCTTTTTCTATCTGCATTGTGTTTTCTTTGTGTTTTCATTTGTCTGCATCATGTTTGCTTCATGTTTTCATTTGTCTACATCGTGTTTCCTTCATGTTTTCATTTTCCTGCATCATGTTTGCTTTATGTTTTCATCTATCTACATTGTCCATGCTTTGTTCTTTCATGCATTTATGTGACTACTTTTGTCTACTTTGTGTTTTCATTTATTAAGATGTATATCCCATAAGTCTTTTAGGATTTAGTATGCAAATATTTTTTGTGTCTATGGAGGAGCTTGTGTATGAATGATTTTTCTTGAGGACAAGAAAATTCAAGAGGGGAGGACTGTGATATCCCCATTTTGGCAAGTAATTTAAGTAATAAATAAATATTTTATATAAAGTGATATTAATAATAGTATTAAAATAATAATATTGTATTATAAGTAATATTATATAGTAATCATATTATATATGTCATATTATAATAGTAATATGAAAATAAGAATAAAGTAATAAATAATGATAAAGATATATTTTAATATAGCAATACTATATTAATAAAGAATTATAATATAATATAATATATATAGTTGATATATTATTAAGATAATATATGTTATAATATAATTATTAATATAACATATCTTATGATATTAATTAATATAATCAAATCTTATTAATATAGATATATAATTAATATATGTAATATAAATATATAATTAATATATAGGTAATATAATTTAATTATATTATTATTAATATAATATAATTAATATTATGAAAGGTCATGACTCTATGAAAAATACACACAAACACACACACACACACACACACACACACACACACACATATAATATTTATCATTGATAGTGAATCTTATGAAATGGATACAAAAATAAATTAAAAGAATCTAAAAATGTCCTCAAACGGGGCATTACACATGATGGCTAATGAGTTTACTGATTGCAAAGATTCATTAGAGGACTTTGGATTAGTTTTAAACATTGAAATTATGAGATTGGTGAGTATAAATCTAATGTTGCATTCAAGCAACATCCAATTATACATAAAGATACACAATTTCAAGGTATGTGTGATATTTTCCCCCAAGTTGAATATGAAAGTTTTGTATCCAAGGTTGATAGAATATATAACTCATTTGATGAAGAGGATTTTCAGTTTGATTCTGATATGTTTGAGCATGTTAATCCATACTTTCACAATGAGTAAGTGGTAGACAATGTTTCTAGTTTTTATATGCATAATAAAAGTGAGGATGTGAATTCAATTTTGCCAAGTGAATTATTTCATAATGTTAATCTAATTGTTGAAACTTATAGGAGATATATTTCTAGCTCAACTCATGAAAGTGCAGATGAAAATTAGATCTATGATACAGGTAAATTTTTTGTTAAAGTGCTATGGCTCAGGGCCATTGTTTGTACATTTTAGGAGTAGTTGTTAATGCTTTCAATAAGTTTTTCAATAGAAATCTTTTTGTGAAGTGTTTGGTCTAATTGCTCCAGTGATTCTTAATCCTTGCCATACCTACAAGGGGCATGCATCCCTAGAAAAAGCTACTATTAGGATTCAAAGTTGAAGCCCTAATTTTGAGTATTGTCCTAAACATTAAGTCTTATAAGTGCATAATTTTAATGCATGATTACCCGACTGTCCATGTTAGGAATAAGGTGTCTCAACCTCAAATAGTTCCTATGCTTATTATTTGTTTTCTAAATGAATTTTTTGAAAATAATGTTATTAAATGTGAGTGTACTAGGCTAGTTGGCAAGTTGATGTGTCACTCCACATGTATGTGTTGATATATTGAATTGTGTCTATGGAGATCATGGTTGAAACAATTATGATAGATTCCTATGATGCATAAGAGCTATCTCTAGAAGATTCAATATTGGGTGAAGATATGAAATCATGTGGCAATTAATCATTGAGTAATATACACTCAAGTCTCCAAGAATGGTAAAACTTTAATACAATTGTTCTTTGTAAGTTACCCTAAAAAGGGAGAGCACATGATATAATCATTTTTAGGGTTGCAAATTAAAGAGTGAGAAAGTTTATTGTTGGTATGGTATGTTTCTACTAGATTGGTCTTATGTGTCATTGTCCTCCTGAAAGAACTTGCATTGCAAGTGTGTTGTAATCTTTTGTGTTGAAGATAATACATTATCCAATTTTTAGAGGGGCAAGGTTGTTTTACCAAAAGGTTTTTCCCCATTGGCATATCTTTGTGTTTATGTGTTTTCTTTCTCTATATTTCTTTTGTATGCATGGTTTACTACAATATTATTGTTTGCATAATATCAAATCTAAAATTGTAAGGATTTCATAGAAATTTGCAAAATACTTTCCTTCAAGGATTAGTTCAAGAAGTTGTTTCCACACCTAAGTTACCTTAAAAGTGGTATTAGAGCTTGATCAAATTTTGATTGTAGTTGTTGGGTAGGTATTTTTGAGCTAATATCAAGTTGATTGGGAGCTTTATGCAAACCATTTTGAATCTTATTTGCAGATTGAGATGGCAAGTTCATCATATGCAAAAATAGAAGTGGAGAAATTTAATGGTAGTAATGTCAAGTTATGGAAACTCAAGATGGAAGACTTACTTGAAGATCATGATCTATGGGAGATAGCTTCACTTAATGTGAGACCCACAATAATATTTCAAGAAGATTGGGATCTTAAGGATTAGAAAGCTAAGGGTCTCATTAGACTCTATCTAGCTGATTTAGTTTTGCTGAATGTTCTTGTTGAGAAGACCACAAATAGTTTGTGGACACAGCTTGGGTCTATGTATCTGCCCAAATCTCTAGTGAACAAGTTGTTCCTAAGGAAGAAGTTTTATTCTCTAAGAATAGAGGGAGGATTTTTTACTGATCATCTAAATACTTTTAACTTATTGATTGCATAGTTGATATCATTTGGTGCCAAGATAAAGGAGGAGGATCCATGTAAACACCTTTTTATGTTCCTTGACCGATTCATGGGATCATCTTGTGATGGTTCTTGGAAGTAGTATAGGCACTTTCAGAATAGATGATGTCATATCTTTATTGTTGTCTAAGGAGACATAGATAAAGTCTTTAGATTTGGCTAAGGAAGCTCTTGATGTTCACAAGAGATCCAACGACAAAGGGAAGAAAAATAACAAGTCTATAAAGGGTACAAAATCCAATGGAAAATCAAAGACTCCTGGACAGTCCAAGGAAAACTTTTGGAACCATGATAAGTCTGGGATCTTTTGTAAACACTATAAAGAGCTAAAGAAGAAGAAGAAGACCTCAGATTTAGGTTCAAAAAATCCTCAAGAAGATAGCAATCCTTTCATTGCAGCCTTGGTAGTGCATTCATCTGATGATGTGTGGTTGATAGACTCAGGTGCTTCTTTCTACATGACATCTCATCGAAGCTAATTCTCAAAGTATGAAGTTTTTGATGGTGGAAAGGTGTACTTAAGTGATGATTCTCACCTAAAGATAGTTGGATGAGGGTGGTTCACTATCAGATTCCTTGATGGATGAGTAAAGGGTATCAACGGGGTAATGCACATCCATAGTTTGGCACAAAACCTATTATCTATAAATATAATGAATGATGTAGGTGTGAAAGTTATTTTTGTCTAAAGATGGATGTAGGATGATGAGAGGAACTATGGTGCTTTTAAAGGGAACTAGGAGAGATACTTTGTTTCATCTTGATGCATGCATTTCTTAGTGCAATAGTTCTTCTATTCCAAAGAACAAAGTAGTTATCACTTCATCCCCACCATTTGAACAAGTAGTAAAGAAGACTGTGGTTATTAGTTCTAATGACAGTGTAACATGTGTATTTAAGGATGCAAATACTTCAAAAGGCAAGCTTCCTTTAGAAAAGACAATGTTGTGGCATATGAGATTTGGCCACATTGGTGAGAAGGAACTCAGAACCCTGAAAAACAAGAACATTGTTCAGGGACTAAATAATTGTAATCTCATGTTTGAATTCTATGAACATTGTGTCTATGGTAAAAAAAAAAGTGTTTAGTTTTACTCTAGTTCTTAGTAATCTTCTGATGTTTTAGATCTTAATCATTTTGATGTATTTGGTCCTATAAAAATTCCTTCAATCTCCAAGTCTATATTTTTTGTATCTTTCATAGATGATTATAGTAGGACATGGATTTATTTTCTAAAAAGTAAGAGATGATTCTTTTGTCAGTTGAAGGAATTTAAATCCCTTGTAGAAAATTAGACTAGTAAAAAGATTAAGTGTGTGAGAACTGACAATGGTGGTGAGTTTTTCTTAGTAGAGTTAAATAGTTCTATAAAGAATGAGGTATCAAGAGGCATAAGACAACTACTTATACCCCACAACAAAATGGAGTTGTAGAAAGAATGAATATGACACTATTGGAAAAGGTTAGGAGTATGTTTAGTGGAGCTAGTCTTGAATAGAAGTATTGGGATGAAGCTGTGGTGACTACCTGCTATTTGGTTAACATATCTCCTACATCAACTCTTTTTAGTAAGACACACATGGAGGTGTGGTCTGCAAAGAATCCTTCAATTAGACATCTTCATCTTTTTCCTTGTGAAACTTATGCACATGTTCCAAATGAGAAAAGATCTAAGTTGGAAAACAAAGATGTCAAATGTATTTTCATCAGATACAGTGTTGGTGTGAAAGGATATAAGATTTGGGACCCTATGATGGGTAAGGTATTATATAGTAGAAATGATATTTTAAGAGAGATAACATCTCATATTGTTCTACAACCAGATGAAAAAGAAAAGAAAGAAGATAATTTTTAGTTGCCTTCTACCCCCTGAGAAGGTTGAACATAAAGACCATGTTGGGTCTAATGATGAGGAGAGATCTACTAGCTCTTCTAGTTTAGAAGAAGAGGAAGAAAAACCTCAACACCATAACTTAAGGAGATCCCCAAGAGAAAGAAAGAAACCATAAAGGCTTGGTTATTCTATGTTAGATTCCAATTATGCATTCACTTTGATTACTAACACTGATGAGCCTAGATCTATGAAAGAGGCTTTGGATATGGAAGATGTAGGTTCCTAGATTGAGGCCATGGATGATGAGATGGCTTCATTCGATAAAAGAAAGACTTGGGACCTTGTACCTTTTCCTAAAGGATGGAAACCTATTGGTAGGAAATGGGTGTTCAAGAAGAAATTTTGTGCAGATGGTAGTGTTGAAAGGTATAAAGCTAGATTGGTTGAGAAGGAGTACTCACAAGTAGAGGGAATAGATTATGGTGAAATATTCTCTCTTGTTGCAAAATTGACATCCATTATATTTCTATTATCTCTTGCTACATCATATGATTTAGAGATAGAACATATGGATGTGAAGAAAACTTTCCTTCATGGTGATTTGGAGGAAGAGATTTATATGTCACAGCCTAAGCACTACATTGTTAAATATAAATAATCTTTTATTTACAGATTAAAGAAGTCTTTGTATGGCTTGAAATAATCTTCTAGGGTGGGGTACCTTAAGTTTGTGTCCTTTGTGTTGTAAATTGGATTTGTAACATCAAAATCAGATCATTGTGTTTATTTTAGAGTTGAAAATGATTGCCTTCTTATTGTTTCATTATATGTTGATGATATATTGTTATTTGTGAAGGGTAAGGATATGATTTCTAATTTTAAATCTTAGTTGTCAGAATAGTTTGAGATGGAAGATCTTGTGGAAGCAAGGTACATATTGGGTATAAAAATTAGTAGAGATAAGTCTAACAATTTTTTTTGGTTGAATCAAGGTAAGTATGTGAAGTTTGTGTTGGATAGGTTCAACATGGTAGATATTAGACCATTGTGTGTTCCTTTTTCTATGGAAACAAAATTATTTGTAAATGATTGTCCAAAATATCCTAGTGAGGTGGATGACATGCATAGAGTACCTTATGCTAGTGAGATTGGTAGTCTTATGTATGCTATGGTCTATACTAGACCAAACATTGTCCAAAGAGTGGGATTTTTGAGTTGATTTATGGCTAATCTTGGACAAGTAGATTGGGATGTAGTTAAGTGAGTATTTAGATATTTGAGGGGTACATTAGAATACTCCATATGTTATCATGGTAGCTATTTTGGATCTTTGCATTCAATTTGTATTTGTGGATTTGTGGATTTAGATTGGGTTGGTGATATTGATAATAGGAGATCCACTAGTGCTTATGTGCTCACTATGTTTGGTGGTGCCATCAGTTGGATGAGTAAGTGACAACTTGTGGTTGCTTTGTCCACTATGAAAGTTGAGTAATTCTTGTAAGGAAGCCATTAGGCTTAGGAGATTTTGTTTTGGTGTTGGTGTTGATACAAGATAGATAACTATTTTGTGTGATAGTCAGAGTGCTATTTGAGTTGCAAAGAATCCAAATTTCCACACTAGAACGAAGCACATTGATATGAAATTTTGCTTTGTGAGAGATATGGTTGGAGATGGAAAGATAAATTTGGAGAATCTTGATACTATAAAGAATGTTGCAGATGCATTGAAAAAACTAATGGGCATAGAGAAGTTCAGATGGTGTTCAAAGTCTATGGGCCTTTTGGCCTATAGTAGTTAGTTCTTGTTATGTTCTTGTTGCTCTTACAATGTGTTCAACAAGTGGGAGAATTCTAAGAATAAGGTATCTCAACCTTGGATGATTCATATTCATATTATTTATTTTGTAAATGTATTTTTTTGCAAATAATGTAATTAAATGTGAGTGTACATGTCTAGTTGGCATGTTGATGTGTCAATCCACTTGTATGTGTAGGCATCCTGAATTATGTGTAAGGAGATCATGGCTAAAATGGTTATGATGAATTTCTATGATACGTAAGAGTTATCTTTGGAAGGTTCAGTGACAGGTGAAGACATGAAGAGATATGGCAATTGATCATTGAGTACTGTACACTCGAGTCTCCAGGAATTGTAAAACCCTAATATAGTTGTTCTTTGGAAGTTGCCCTAAAAAAGGAAATTGCATGATATGAATAGATTGGTATTCTCTGTCTTTTTTCTTGTAAAAGAACTTGCATTGAAAGTGTTTTGTAACCTTTTGTGTTGACGATAGTACATTGTGCAGGTTTTGGAGGGGTGGGGTTGTTTTATCTAAATGTTTTTTTGCATTGGCATATCTTTTTGTTTATGTAATTTTTTCTCTATCTATTTACTATATCCATGGTTGAATGTAATATTATTTTTACATAATATTGAATCTAAAATTTTAAGGATTTAATAGGAATTTGCACAATAATTTCCTTAAGGGATTATTATAGGAAGTTGTTTCTGCACCTGAGAATCCTTACAGTCCATTTGAGGCATAAGAGATGTTTAATGTTTCTAAGACCTTGCATTCAGTATGTTCATGCATTACATGATGATAAATGGTCATTTTGGGTAATTATACAAAGTTATGTTCTGAGCAATTTTGAAATCTGCATTTTTCCCCAAGTGTCAAACAATGACAGGAGGCCTAGTTTTCAATTGAATATCTTGTGCCCAATAATTTTTTATTTCTTGCCATTTTAAAAATTTTTATTATGCACATCAAAGAACCTATTTTCCATATTTCAAGTCATTTTGATATATTTTGACTAGGTTTTGAATCCCTCAAAGTTGGTTGTTTATTATTATGTTGATGCAAATTGTTCAAAATTTTGGGAGGCCTTGTTTTACTACTCATAACTTTGTCCCAGCTAACTAAAATGAGAGATTTACTTTTTCATTTCATTCTAGAGGTCAAATAATTGTTAAGTTTCAATTTTGAGCTTATGAAGAATTCATTTGATAAATTCTTTAATGTGCTTTCATATGCAAATTGTAATGTTTTACTAGTGTCTTAAAGTGCAGATTGATCAGTACCCCTATTTAGGATGTCATAACTTTGAACCTATGATATGTGAGACCAAATAGATTGTACTATTGTGTTCCATTCTGAAAATTCTTGAAGTGTGATAGTTTCTAGGTCTTTATGAATCCATTTGCATACTTTCTTAGATTTGTTCCATTGGAGAAAATTTCTTTTCTGCCACTGCTCCCAGTTATGCAAATCCAAGTAACCCACTTTGACCACTTGCTAAATGTGCCTTACTATTTTTATGAGACCAAATTCTAAATTTTTACTCTCCTCATGATAATGAACTAATGCCCCAATTTGCATGCCCCCAAGTGTTAGTTTGACCTATTTTCGAGGCCAAAACTGAATGTGGTTTATGGTTTTCTGACATGTTCGCTTGCTAGAAGTTCTAAGAAGGAAACTTTGATGGTCAATATCTTTTGACCCCAAAATATTAATGAGACAAAATCTAACTAGGTTAGAGAAATTTGAATAGAGAATTAGTGTGTCTCATTTCAACATTCAATTAGGTGTTTTGGTGAATTTTTAAGGCCAGTCTGAGGACCCATTGGCATGAATTTGGCAAGTTGTAGAAGGAGGTGAAGTGAGTTTTAAATGATGATTCAATGTTCAAATTTTATTTTAATCATTCCTAGTTTTTCATTGGATTAGTTTTAGATTTTAGGTGTTTCAATTTGAAATGTCTTTTAGCCGATCCCACTTTGGGGCCCAACTAATCCCATTAGATTGATAAGGCATTGGGATATAAAAGATGTTTTACTAAAGGGGGATGCCATAATGTTTTAAAATCATTACAAAGAGGATTTTTGGTTGAGAATGACATTAAGGAAAAATTTGAAACCCATTTTCCATTTTATAATTTAAAAGATTACAAGAGGATTGTAATGATTCAAATGCATTTTGAGGAAGCACTAGGTAGTGGGCTATATTAAGCCACCGAACTAAAAGAGACAACCGAAAAAGAAGTAACATACCCTTCATATTTTACCAAATCAGATGTTGAAACATAAATATAGTGATCTTACACCCAATACAACAATAACACAAACATACAAAGTACATTATGAAATATTTCATTTGCCTATGATTGCAAGAAAGAAAAGGGTATTTGAATTGGTCTACTTGCATCATGTTCCATTATTAAAGCCATCTCCCCAAAAACCATTTTGAGTATGAACAGTTGTAGGAGCCTAGAAAATTATGGCATATTCCTCCTCCCTCATCTCCAATGCACTTATTCAACTATTCATGCCTACATTTGTCTATGTCTAAATATTCATGATGTTTATGATTAATGGCTTTCAGAACTGGGAGAGATATTATTACAAAAGATTAGTTCAAAAGTGGGGAGGTAATACCTATGAAATCAACACCATTAGAGTAACCATTTCTTTTGAAACTAGGAAGACATTTGCAAACGTAGCCATTACCCATTGGGGAGTCAAAGCATTTTGCATTGGAGGAGCAAGAGTAATCACTCATTGCTTTAGTCATGGAACAATACGCATACCCCATACCCCAATTAAGGTGGAGACCCTGTGTTAAAATAGAGAAAACCATTGATTTATCATAATTACAACACCATCCCTCATACTCACCATGAAGGACAACACAAGCCATGAGAAGTATTTGAGTAGTTGTGTTGAAGGAAGAGTCAGAGCAAGACACATAAAATGATGATTCCTTCTTTCCTCCAAGCAGGGTGCCAAAGATTCATGTTGGAGGCATAGAGAAGGGTGCATGATGAAGAGACTATATTTTTGAACCAAGCCATAATTTAGAAGTGCAAAAAAATTAAAATGCTTATTCTTATTCATTGGTTCATGCAATCTAGAAAACAATGGTTTAGGAGGACATGTTTGGAATTGACTTGGGGACAATTCTTTTTGTTCAGCCCATATATTATCTATTATCCATGGTAATTCACCACATGTGTGAATACATGGACCTGGGTTCTTTTTCTCCTTCACAAGGGTGAGGGCCCAGAAAGAGGAGACTGCCCCAACCTTTTTCTTTTTTCTATCAGGGCCTTACATTGATCTCTTTTGTCTCCTCGACATTGAACTACTTCTTGGCATTAACACCAATTTGTGAGTGAAACCAATCTTTTAAACTAAGTGGTTTTGAAAGGTTTAGTTGCAAGTGTGAAGGAGTTGTTACAATAGGCAATGGTGAAGATCTTTGTTCCTGTGTATCATCCTCATTTTCTCTAAAAAACATTATATCTTATGGAAAAAGCTCCAAGCAATTTATCCCACATTGACTATAGGAGATATTATTTCATTTTTATGTACATTTTCACACAATGCCTAAATGTCTTTAAGAAATTTGGATTTTGAAGGCACAAGAAAAATCATGTGAGGGATCCATTGGGCTGGCTGGAGTGCGCGCATGGCAAAATTTTGAACTCATGTAGAACAAAAGCATCATGTCAGCATTGCTGATTGGACTTGATCGGACCTACCAAAAAGTGACAAGTGGAATTAGGTGGACCAATTGCAAATGGACACTTGGCATGGAAACTAAGGTTAGATTTTCACATGGAAGATCCCAATCAATGCTCTAGATTTTTCCATGTGGTGATATCCAATGCCAAGTGTTGGGACTCAAAATTGAAGCTTTGGTTTTAAGTACCATTGAAAAATCAAGCCCTTAAATGCTTTTTGATGCATGTGTACCCTAACTATCCATTTGAGGCCTAATAGGTGTTAAATGTCTTTAACACCTTGTATGCAATATGTCTATGTGGTCCATGATGATAAATTGTCATTCTGAGCCATTTCGTGAAGTCTTGTTTTAGAGCAATATCCAAATTTGCATTTTTGCCAAAGTGTCAAACAATGATAGGAGGCCATGTTTGCAATTGAATATCTTACTCCCACTAATGTTCCATGACTTGCTACTTTGGGAGTATTTAGTGTCCATACCAAAGAGCTTATCTTTTAGATTTTGAGTCCTTTCAAATCCATTTGACTAGGTCTTGAATCCCTCAAAGTTGGTCATTTATTGTTGTCATGCTGATGCAAATTATTCAGAATTCTAGAAGGCCTTGTTTGATTTGTCATAGTTTTGACCCAGTTGACCTTTTGTGTTGTATTTTAGAGGTTAGATAATTGTTACATTTCAATTTTGAGCTTATGGCGAATCCGTTTCATTAGTTTTCAAATGCGATTCCAAATGCAATTTGTAACCTTTTTACTAGTGTCAAAAGGTGCAGAATTGCCAGTACCCCTATTTCTGATGTTATATATCAAAATCCATGATAGGTGAGATCAAATGGATTGTACCAATATGTTATCCTCTAAAAATTCTTCAAGTGTGCCAATTTTTGAGTCTTGACGAATCTTTCTACACACTTTCCTAGGTCCTTTCTATTTGTAAAAAACCACTTTTCTAGTTGTATTTCAGTCTGTGATTTCTAACTATCCCACTTTGAATGCTTTCCATTTGTATCCTACTATTTTTCATGAGCCCTAATAATAGTTTCATATTATCCTCATCATATTAAACTAACACCCCAGGTTTCGTGCCCCCAAGTGTCAGTTTGTCTAGTTTTCAAAGTTAAATCTGAACATATTTTATGGTTTTTTGAAGTGTTTTCTTCCAAGGAGCTCTAAGTGGGCCGCTTTGATAGTCAATATCTTTTGATTGAGAATTATTCATGAGACAAGATTTGATAGGGTAAGAGTTTGTGGAACAAAGAATTAGTATGTTAGATCCTAGAGCTTGATTAGGTGTTTAGATCAATTTTTAAGGCTAGTCAAAGGACTTCCTAGCAAAAAGTTGACAATTTGCAGATCAATGGTAAAATGAGTTTTGATTGATTAATAAGTTGTCAAACTTGATTCTAATCAGCACAACAAATTCAATGGATCACTTTGGTAATTTAGGTGTTTCAAATGATTATTTTTTAGCTAGACCCACTTTGGGGTCTGATTAATTCAATCAAAGGTGATAAAGGTTGTGATGATATGATTTAGGCATAAGAGTAAACCCTTTCAAAACAAGAAATGAAGGTATTTATTTCAACATGCACATTACCTTCTCATTTGAAAATGGATATGTGGGATTATATCAATAATCAATATCAGAAGGTTTTGAAAAAGAGATTTTCATCTACCATCATTTCCCCTTAAATTTAGTTGTGTGATCTTCAATGATATTTGCAAAATTTAAGTAGTGAAATGCCATTCTAAAGTTGTGAAATTCCCTTCTAAAATTTCTTAGACTTCATTTTTGAAGTGCTAACATTTCTACTTTCTCAGTTGTAATTAAGCTGACATGACAAAAAAATAGAGGAAATGACATTTCAATGAAACAATATTACATTTGATGGTGTTGGGTTGATAAAAACCATGAGTTTTTTTAATACTCCTATGAAGTCAGAGAGGATAGTGAAAAAGAATTCCCATGGTGGGATTAAAACAAAAGCTCAATATAGTGCAAGTGAGGACAAATGATTTGAATAAGAATGAAATGGATTGAGGGAAATCCTTTGGATCCCATCAGCCCCTATAAAAGATTGTCCACACTGACCTTAAGGAAAATCTATTGTAGTTAGTTATGAATGGAAACAACATGGATACAATATGTGCATACCATTTTCCCTTTTTTTCTCGTATTACATGGAAGATAAAAAGAAGCCATGCACTTTGAACAAGTTAGGAGACACTAGCACTTGGGAGAAGAGAAAGATTAAAGGAAAACTAGCCATTCAAAAGATGGTTGTTGACTTGATGAATAAATACATGCAATAACTCAGAAAAAAGTGGCCACCATATCCAAAGAGCCCTAATTTTTTTGAGTTTGTAGCTAAATTCTCATATACATTGACTCTAGACCAACTACAGATTAATAAATGGTGATGTGAGCTTTGGTAAAACAAAGGTTTCATTACAAGCTTTGTTTTTAGCAATTTTGGTAGTATATAAAGCCATATTTTTTAAGGCTATATCCCCATGCAAAGGAGAAAACATTTGAAGAGGCACCCAATGAAGCGCTATAGTTCAGAGGTGCCCAATGGCATGAAAAAGGAGTGATGCAAACACTACAATGAAGTAGTCCATTGCTAGAAAGATTTTATTACCACATTGTTTCGAATGGAAGTTCGAGAGGAAATAGGGGAGAGTGAGGATGTAAACAAAGGTATGTCATTATTGACCATCAATCTAGTTAATACTTGGCTACTTTCTTTGATAAAGGGATGCAGGGATATTATATCCATTATGTGATCTGGTTCACATCTCTTAGTCTTGTGGGAAGCTCAAGTTTAAGAAGGAGATGGAAAAGAATCTTGTTGATCTTCTCTTAGAGGAATTAAGATGACAAAAAGTCAAGTGGTATCAAGAAGATATTGGGAGGTACAAACTCAAATTGGCTAATAGATGGTGAGGAACCTCGTGGTTGATGAGATAGAAGACCTCCACTCCATACACACCTTCCCCACCTCCTCCACTATTCTCCTCCCTCCTTTTCTTAGTTCTACCTCCCAAAAATTCATGGGATTTCCTTTAGGATGCAAAAGAAATTTAGAGTCTTCTATGATACTCTTGACCAGTATGAGAAGGAAATGTTGCAAGACATAGCTTGTTTTCTGACATGCGAGAGGAGAGAAATAGCTATGAAGCCTTGGCTAGAGGTTCTCCATAGTTCCCATGCATGTCTTAGAAATCTCCTACAACCATGTGTTATTTATTCAAGTCATTACCAGGTCTTGTATTTGTAAACCAAGCATGATGTGTAACAGATCTTTGACATGAAATAAGACCTCCCTTCCATCAACAAATAATCCAAGTAAATATCATGCACTCTTCTCATGTGGGCACAACCATGGAGATAAAAGATGTGTAAATTTTTTAATCCCACATTGGTTGTGGGGTAGGCTCCTTATGTGTTTAAATATGCAAACACATAAATGTCTTAGTGTCTTAAAGACACCACTACTTTTGGAAGCAAAAAATACCCACATGGGGGCCCATGTGGGGCTCTTGGCCGACCATGGACAAAAACCAAAATTTTGACCCAACATGATGACAAAGCAACATTGATGTGGAATAGCCTACCAACCAAGTTGTGACATGTGGATACTCTGGATCTTTCCATGTGGCAAAATCTAGTGGTCAATAGAATCCTACATTGTGGAGTTGTGAGGAAGACAAGTAATGTGGTAAAGGGGTAAGTGCACCAAGTTGTGGTGCCAAAAGGGGGGTATAAGTGGACACCTTTTTCCTGAAATCAGAAAATTCTAGACTTCAACAAGAATTTGAAGATAGTTACGCTCAAAATTTTAAGATATGACAAAAACAAAAGTCATAGTCCTTTGAATCTAGTTTCTAAACTACTAATTTTTTTTCAAAATGGTTTAGTTTTAGGTCCTCAAAAAAGGGGGCCACAAAAAGTGGTATTGTTTATTCCAAAAAAAAATAACATAGTACAAAATGTGGCCCCCCTAAAATTTTAACTTTTTTTTTTAAATTCTTTAATCGCTCCGGTCAAAAGTTACCTAACACTATGTAGTTTATCCCAGATTTTTCGGGTAATTTTATAATGTGTATTTTTTTTTAATGAATTTTTTTATTAGACCCATCCCAAAAATGTGAAATATCTGTGTGCTCCCCCTAGAAATGATTGAAAACTAATCTAAAATCAAAACTTCTTTTTTTCAAAGTGTGTAGAATGGAGTCTAGTTTCTAAAAAACTAAGTTGTTACAAAATTCGATGAATGAGCTAAAATCTACAGCCCAATTAGTACATGGTGGTTTTTGACAAAAAAAGAACATACATTCAAAAGAAATTATAGATGAAAGACTTAAAATAGTTCAAATTAAAAATAAATTATATGGTTAGATAGCTAACACAAAGACCTATAATGTTATGTAACCTGATCTTATCAATACCCAACCACGAGGAATCTTGAAGGGGAGCACACAAGAAAAATCAATCATTTTTTGTATGTTTACTGGAAAATGTGTCTCAGACCTATTTATAAACTCCAAACCTTTAGGTTGGATCTCCAAGGCAAAACCAAGCCTTAGGCTTGGTTTTAATGCAATTTTTTGAATAGCATGTGCGCCCTATAGCGTGCACGTGCTATTAAAATGCTTTTGAATTCGAAGTAGTGCACACGCGCTATAGTGCGCACACACTATTGAGACCTAAATTGAAAACCAAAACCAAGAGAGAGCTAGGGGGGGTGGGGCGAGGGAATGGCTATTTGTGTGTGTGAGAGAGATAGAGAGAAAGTAGGGGATGGGAGAGGGGAGAGAGGAAGTGAGAAAGAGTAGGGGTGGCAAAGAGAGTATAGGATGGGAGATAGAGGAAATGTGAGAGAGTAGGGGTGGCAAAGAGAATACAAGATGCAAGAGAGAGGAAGTGTGAGAGAGAGTACGGGATGGGGGAGAGAGATTGAAAGTAGGGGATGGGAGAGAGAGGAAGTGTGAGAGAGAGTACAAGTTGAGAGAGAGAGAGATTGAGAGTAGGGGATGGGGGAGAGAGAGAGTAGGTGGTGGGAGATGGAGTGGGAGAGGAAGAGCGAGAGAGAGGAGGATGGGAGTGCATGTGTGTGAAAGAGAGAGAGTAGGGAATGGGAGAGGGGGAAAATAGAGTAGCTTTAAAGAGAGTAGGGGATGGAAGAGAGAGTAGGTGATGGGAGAGGGAGTGGGAGAGGGAGAGAGAGAGGGGAGATGGAAATGTGTGTAAGAGAGAAAGAGAGAGAGTGTGAAAATGTGCGAGAGGGTAGGGGGTAGTAGAGAGAGAGTAGAGAGGGAGAGAGTGAGAGTGAGAGAGAGTGAGAGTAGGCAATGGGAGAGGGAGAGCGAGTGAGAGAAAAAGTAGAGGATGGGAGAGGAGAGAGGGGGGATGGGTGTGTGTGAAAGAGAGAGAGTAGGGAATGAGAGAGGGGAGAGAGAGATAGAGAGAGTAGGGGATGGGATAGAAAGAGAATAGGCAATGGTAGAGGGAGTGGGAGAGGGAGAGAGAGGGTGGATGGAAGAGAAAGAGATTAGGCAATGGCAGAGGGAGTGGGAGAGGGAGAGAGAGGGGGGATGGAAGTGTGTGTAAGAGAGAAAGTAGGGGATGGGAGAGAGTGTGAGAGTGTGAGAGAGAGTAGGGGTGGTAGAGAGAGAGTGAGAGTAGGGGATGGGAGAGAGAGGGAGAGAGAGAGAGAGATAGTAGGCAATGGGAGAGGGAGTGGGAGGGAGAGAGAGAGGGGGAATGGAAGTGTGTAAGAGAGATAGAGTTGGGGATGGGAGAGAGTAGGAAATGGGAGAGGGAGTGTGAGAGAGAGAGAGAGGCATGAATGGGAATGTGTATAAGAGAGATAGAGTAGGGGATGGGAGAGAGTGTGAGAGTTTGAGAGAGAGTAGGGGGTGGTAGAGAGAGCTTGTATAGGATGGGGGTGAGAAAGAGAGAGAGTAGGGGATGGGAGAGAGTGTGAGAGAGAGTAGGGGATGGAAGAGAGAGAGAGTGAGAGTAGGGGATGGGAGAGAGAAAGTAAAGAGGGAAAGAGAGTACTTGAGAGAGAGAGATAGTAGGTGGTGCAAGAGGGAGTGGGAGAGGGAGAGAGAGGGGGGATGGGAGTGTGTGTGACAAATCTAGAGAGTAGGGGATGGGAGAGGAGAGAGAGAGAGGGGGGATGGGAGTGTGTGTCTATGAAAGAGAGAGTGTAGGGGATGGGAGAGGGGAGAGAGAGAATAGGGGATGGGGGAGAGAAAGTAGGCAGTGGGAGAGGGAGTGGGAGAGGGAGAGGGAGAGAGGGGGAATGCGAATGTGTGTAAGAGAGATAGAGTAGGGGATGGGAGAGACTGTGAAAGTATGAGAGAGAGTAGATGGTGGCGGAGAGAGCTCGTACGGGATGGGAGAGAGAGAGAGTGAGATTAGGGGATGGGAGTGTGAGAGAGAGTAGGGGATGGGAGAGAGAGAGAGAGTAGAGAGGGAGAGAGAGAACTTGAGAGAGAGAGATCTAGTAGGCAGTAGGAGAGGGAGAGGGAGAGAGATAGGGGGGATGGGAGTGTGCATGACAGATGTAGAGAGTAGGGGATGGGAAAGAAGAGAGTGGGGGGATAAGAGTGTGTGTGTTTGTGAAAGAGAGAGAGTAGAGGATGGGAGAGAGTGTGAGAGTGTGAGAGAGAGTAGGGGGTGGCAGAGAGAGAGAGTACGGGATGGGAGAGACAGAGTGAAAGGATGGGAGAGAGTGTGAGAGAGAGTAGGGGATGGGAGAGAGTGTGAGAGAGAGTTGGGAATGGGAGAGAGAGAGTAAGAGTAGGCGATGGGAGAGAGAGAGTAGAGAGGGAGAGAGAGAACTTGAGAGAGAGAGATAGTAGGTGACCTAGGAGAGGGAGTGGGAGAGGAGGAGAGAGAGGGATGAGAGTGCGTGTGAGAGATCTAGAGAGTAAGGGATGGGAGAGGGGAGAGAGAAAGGGGGGTGGGAGTGTGTATCTGCAAAAGAGAGAGTTTAAGGGATGGGAGAGGGGAGAGAGAGAGTAGCAGATGGGAGAGAGGGGCAGATGGGAGTGTATGTAAGAGAGAGTAGGGGATGGGAGAGAGTGTGAGAGAGAGTAGGAGGTGGCAGAGAGAGAGAATAGGATGGGAGAGAGAGAGAGAGAGAGAGAGAGAGAGAGAGAGAGAGTAGGGGATGAGAGTGTGAGAGAGAGAGTAGGGGATGGGAGAGAGTGTGAGAGAGTAGGGAGAGGGAGATAGAGAGAGGGGGATGGGAGTGCGTGTGAAAAATATAGAGAGTAGGGGATGGGAGAGAAGAGAGAGGGGGGATGGGTGTGTGTGTGTGTGTGTGTGTGTGTCTGTGAAAGAGAGAGAGTAGGGGATAGGAGAGAGTGTGAGAGTGTGAGAGAGAGTAGGGGGTGGCAAAGAGAGAGTACGAGATGGGAGAGACAGAGTGAAAGGATGGGAAAGAGTTTGAGAGAGAGTAGGAGGTGGCAGAGAGAGAGAGAGTAGGGGATGAGAGAGACAGAGTGAAAGGATGAGAGAGAGTAGGGGATGGGAGAGAGTGTGAGAGAGAGTTGGGGATTGGAGAGAGAGAGAGAGAGAGAGAGAGAGAGTAAGAGTAGGGGATGGGAGAGAGAGAGAGAGTAGAGAGGGAGAGAGAGAACTTGAGAGAGAGATAGTAGGTGGTGGGAGAGGGAGTGGGAGAGGAGGAGAGAGAGGGACAGGAGTGCGTGTGAGCGATCTAGAGAGTAAGGGATGGGAGAGGGGGATGGGAGAGTGTATCTGCAAAAGAGAGAGTTTAGGGGATGGGAGAGGGGAGAGAGAGTAGCCCAAGAGAGAGAGAGAGAGAGAGTAGCAGATAGGAGAGAGGGGCGGATGGGAGTGTGTGTAACAGAGAGTAGGGGATGGGAGAGAGTGTGAGAGAGAGTAGGAGGTGGCAGAGAGAGAGAATGGGATGGGGGAGAGAGAGAGTGAGAGTAGGGGATGGTAGAGAGTGTGAGAGGGAGAGAGTAGGGGATGGGAGAGAGTGTGAGAGAGTAGGGAGAGGGAGATAGAGAGAGGGGGATAGGAGTGTGTGTGACAAATCTAGAGAGTAGGGGATGGGAGAGAAGAGAGAGGGGGGATGGGAGTGTGTGTGTGTGTGTGTATGTCTATGAAAGAGAGAGAGTAGGGGATGGGAGAGAGTGTGAGAGTGTGAGAGAGAGTAGGGGGTGGCAAAGAGAGAGTACGAGATGGGAGAGATAGAGTGAAAGGATGGGAAAGAGTGTGAGAGAGAGTGGGAGGTGGCAGAGAGAGAGAGAGTATGAGATGAGAGAGACAGAGTGAAAGGATGAGAGAGAGTGTGAGAGAGAGTTGGGGATGGGAGAGAGTGTGAGAGAGAGTTTGGGATTGGAGAGAGAGAGAGAGTAAGAGTAGGGGATGGGAGAGAGAGAGTAGAGAGGGAGAGAGAGAACTTGAGAGAGAGAGAGATAGTAGGTGGTGGGAGAGGGGAGAGAGAGAGAGAGTAGCGGATCCGAGAGAGGGGTGGATGGGAGTGTGTGTAAGAGAGAGTAGGGGATGGGAAAGAGTGTGAGAGAGAGTAGGAGGTAGCAGAGAGAGAGAATGGGATGGGAGAGAGAGAGTGAGAGTAGGGGATGGGAGAGAGTGTGTGAGAGAGTAGGGGATGGGAGAGAGAGAGAGTAGAGAGTAGGGGATGGGAGAGGAGAGAGAGAGGGGGATGTGAGTGTGTATCTGTAAAAGAGAGAGTTTAGGGGATGGGAGAGAGAGAGTAGAAGATGTGAGAGTGTGAAAGAGAGTAGGGGGATGGGGGAGAGAGAGAGAGAGAGTAAGAAGTGGGAGAGGGAGGATGGGAGTGTGTGTGAGAGATCTAAAGAGTAGGGGATGGGAGAGGAGAGAGGGTGAGAGAGATAGAGAGAGTAGGCGGTGGGAGAGACAGAGCGAGAGAGAGTAAAGGATGGGAGAGGGGAGAGAGAGAGAGAGTGTAGGGGATGGGAGAGGGGAGAGAGAGTAGGAAGAGAGAGAGAGTAGGGAGAGAGAGAGAGTAGGGAGGGTGGAGAGTGATGTGTTCTCACATAGTGCGTACACGCTATAGTGCGTACACACTATAGTGCCTACGCACTATGTGAAATCACCTAAAAATGTTCAAAAAGAAACTTTGGGGCCTGTTTCATTCATTCTTTGCTTTTGGTCTATTCTTCACTCTGTTATCTGGACAGAAATCATGGGTTTCAACACAGCAAACAGTCTTTCAAGGTGGCAAACACTATTTCAAGCTAACAAACACTATTTAAAGGTGGCAAACACTTTTGGAAGCTAGCAAACACCAAATTCAATCATTGGATACATGATTTGAAGACTTTTTGAATATTCCTTGTATAGAAAAGGTTAGTGCAATCTATCTTAAATATTATTTGTTGATATACAGATACAAATTTGATTATAATTTGACATGCTGTCTAATATATAGTGAATTCATTGAAATTTGTATGTTTCAATGAAATGTTATTTCGAAATGGTTAGAAATTTGATAAGTCATTATATATATATATATTGTGTATTCATTCAAATAATTATAATTTTTATATGTATTTGAATAATTTGTAATTTACACATTTTAAGTAATTCAAATGTTTGAATAATTTGACATGTAGAAATCATCATCATGCCAAGGAAGAAACCAAAAAATCAAACAAATGAAGATAGGGAGAGAGATTTGGCAATTAAAAGAGATAAAATGAAATTACTACGCGAGCAAAGAAAATTGCAAAGCAATAATGAAGAATTGACTTTCGAAGAGGATCAAGAACCACCGGTACCAAGAAACAAAGAGGAAGAATTGGAAAGACAAAGAGAATGAATGAGACTGTTACGCTCAAGAAGACAATTGAATTATGAAGCTACACCATCTTCTAATGTTGGAGTCATATCGTCCACTACACCATCTTCCAATGTTGAAGTCATATCGTCCTCTCATGTTGAAGAGACACCGATTTGTAGATCCGATGATATACACACTCCAACATCCTCCTGTCCACTACTAGGAGATGTGTGTAATGTAGGATTTAGCTCCATCAACTTAGTCATTTTTTTCACTAGTTGATTGGGACTCTCACCATTTGTTTCCAACTATGGTGACAATGCTTGGGGTTACACTTATTAAGTAAGAATATTTCCTAATCTAGGGATTAGAGCATTGAACATATTTTGTCCATAACTCCTCAACAAAGTGTTAATTGGTTCATCTAATAAGCCATTGATTTTTAGGAAGGATTCAATAGTGATTTCCTCCCCCTCGCTTTACAACTCATCAATATTTGCATCATTTACAACTCTTGTTTGGAGAAAACACTAAATCCACCTTGGGAGCAATCACATACCCCTTTTTATGCACTCAAGTTTTAGGGAAAACTATGCAAATACTTCTTAAATGGTTTCAACACTCAAGTTTTCAGATGGAAATGGTTATTATAGACTCAAACCAACAAGAAAAATCCCAAACTTGAGGTTTCTTAACACTCAACAATCAAATTTCAAAACTATTACCAGCACTTACTACTAGGACAATTTCTCATTTTAACGGTCAAACTCCCAAACCATACAAAGGACCCCCCACTATTTTTTCATTTTTAAACACTCTTTTTGGAGACCTACAATAACCTCTCTCACTTTTTGGAGATCACACTCTGTTTTCATTTTACGACGCCGTCTCGGGTGATGCTGAAACTTGCAATGTCGGCTAGTACAAAGTTGCCAACTACCAAATCTCTCTCACCTTTCGTCGTGGGATCGAACTGTCTACTCCGTTAGCTCCGGGTGACCAGGTAAACCTTATCCCCAACCTCTTCCCATCCCCTTCAGTGCTCAAACGTTCTTAGGCACACCAATCCGGAATGTCCCTAAGGGTCACTAAATGCCATAGAGCTGCGATCTTTGACAGGGCATATCTCGGAGCTCATGTGAGGTATGGATGTAATTCTAGTTCCTACAGGACCATGTTGCGGATACCTACAATAAACTCTCTCACTTTTTGGAGATCACACTCCATTTTTTTTTTACAACGCCATCTCGGGTGATGCTGAAACTTGCAGTGTCGGCTAGTACAAAGTTGCCAACTACCAAATCTCTCTCACCTTTCATCATGGGATCGAACTATCTGCTTCATTAGCTCCGAGTGGCTGGGTAAACCCTATCCCCAACCTCGTCCTATCCCCTTCAGTGCTGGAACGTTCTCAAGCACGCCAATCCAGAATGTCCCTAAGGGTCAGTAAATGCCATAGGGCTGCGATCTTTGGCAGGGCATATCTCGGAGCTCGTGCGAGGTATGGATTCAATTCTAGTTCCTAAATGACCATGTTGTGGAGACCTACAATAACCTCTCTCACTTTTTGGAGATCAAACTCCATTTTTGTTTTACAACGCCATCTCGGGTGATGCTGAAACTTGTAGTGTCAACTAGTACAAAGTTGCCAACTGCCAAATCTCTCTCACCTTTCGTCGTGGGATCGAACTGTCTACTTCGTTAGCTCTGACTGGCCGAGTAAACCCTATCCCCAACCTCATCCTATCACCTTCAATGTTGGAACGTTCTCAGGCACGCCAATCTGGAATGTCCCTAAGGGTCACTAAATGCCATAGGTCTGCGATCTTTGACGGGGCATATCTCGGAGCTCGTGCGAGGTATGGATGTGATTCCAGTTCCTACAGGACTATGTTGCAGAGACCTACAATAAAATCTCTCACTTTTTGGAGATCACACTCCATTTTTTTTTTACAATGCCATCTCGAGTGATGCTGAAACTTGCAGTGTCGGCCAGTACAAAGTTGCCAACTGCCAAATCTCTCTCACCTTTCATCATGGGATCAAACTGTCTGCTCTGTTAGCTCCGAGTGGCCGGGTAAACCCTATCCCCAACCTCGTCCTATCCCCTTCAATGCTCGAACGTTCTCAGGCACGCTAATCTGGAATGTCCCTATGGGTCACTAAATGCCATAGGGTTGCGATCTTTGACGGGGCATATCTCAGGCACGTCAATTCAGAGGGAAGTGACCATCTTACACTTATCCAAATGTTGTGGCTTATTTGTATCCATGAGAGGTTAATGGAGTTAAGCTTGTGAGCATTTGTGAAGGAGACAAATATGTTCACTAAAAAATTTTTGGCAGCTTTTTTGGGGATTCAAAAACAAAGATCAGTGTAGGATTAGATATCCTTAGCTATCCTTTATTCATGCGAAATTGGTGACTCTGTATTTTATCTTGTATAATATTTGAATAGAGGGTTTCATTATATACAATGGATTTGGTTGCGAGAGAACCATGGGAAGCTCATATTGGGCCCTTTGCTTTGTCTAGTATTCATCTTTACCCAAGCGTCAAGAGAAATCATCCTAACACTTGATGGAGGAAAAATACAAGATCTAGATGACCACATCAAAGAAGTTACAATTGCTTGTGAAATTCTTGGCATGCAAGAAGAGGATGTCTTCATCAGATTATTTTCTCGTGGCTTTATTGAGAGTGTTGCTAAATGGTTTTAGAATTTGTAGGGTGGTTGTGTCACTTGTTGGAATGATCTCAAGGTAAGATTTATTTAGATATTTAAGCCTACAGCTGATGTTGGCAAGTTATTAATAGATTTCTTTCAAATTCAAATGAGGAAGAGTGAAATTATGAGGGATTTGGTATATAGATTCAATAGATGTACTAGAAAAACTCCTCCATCCTATTAACCAACTGAAAATAAGCAATTGTGTATCTTTAGAAATTGAAATTAAATTCTAGTTAAAGCTCCAAGAAATGCATAATTTGGAAGATGCTAAAAAAGAAGTTGCAAAGATAGATGATGCTATGCTGATTAGTAGAATGAAATATAAAAATTCAAGCTATGTGAAGGCAACACAATCTGAAAATTATCATAATCTTTATCCCAAAAAGATGCCTTTACAAAATAAGGTTGAAAAGAAAGAAGAAAAACCTTCATCTCCCTTTCTTTTTCATTATAAAAATTTAATGATTTTCAATCAAAGAGACTTTCAAACACCTCATGTTGTTGAAGGGAGATTTTCTAACAGTGTAGGAGCTTATCATTTGCATGTTGAATATGACAATGAACACATCTCTTAGCCAACTGATTTGGTGACTTTCTTAGTTGTTCCTCCTATTGAGAAGGAACTTGTTGATAATAAAATTAATGAAAGTTTTTCAATGGATGCCCCTTTTCTAGAATTTGATTCTTTTATATTTGAAGCTTCTAATATCATTCCAACCATTGATGTTAATCCAAGAAACTTGATAGATCAACACAAGCAAGAAGGGATTGATGGAGAGAAGATAAAAGATATTCCTCACCCTAACAGACAAATAGAATATGAGGCTTTCTCATTTGATTATACACCACATCAAGAAGAAAGGTTGCTACTAGAAGCATTGGAGGATCATGAAGAAATTCAAAAGAAATATGAAGAAGGTTTATACATTTTTATGCCATCCCATAACAGGATTAATGGAATTATTCCAAGTGGAATACAAGGATGAAGTGCTTAGTACTTATTTGGTGTTGGAGATATTTATCTTTGAAGAAGAACTTGGAAGTGTATTCATTGTAGATGAAATTTTAGTGAGCCTATATTTAGACTACAAAGATAACACTCTAAACACGTCTTTCCGCAACCATTCTCTTGTCAAAGGCATAACTAATTTTTTTGAGATGGTGGATCTTGGTGTTGGCAATACAAACTAGCTCATTCCAAATGATGCCAAAATGTTGCAACCATAAGTTTATAATGCAAAATGGCTCTTTGGGCTTGGTATATTTTTGAAGAAACTTAAGCAATGTGTTGTTATTGAGTCTTTTCTTATGATTTCCAATAATGATATATCTTGCATATAAAGTTATAGCTCCCTCAAAGGATATTCAATGAATAACATTGATGGTATGCCTTTAATCGGAAGGCACAGAAGGCAAGCTATCATCTATCCATAGACATGAGGTAGATGAGAGAATTTACAAATAAGAAAATACAAAATAAGAACTCAAAGATTCTAAATTAAATATTCACAATCAGCAAATCAAGGGGAAAGATCAAAATGATTTATTTTAGATTGTGTGATACGCGAAACTCAAAGTTTTCCTTATATGCACAAACACAATCTACTCTATAAAGTTTATCAGAGATAACCAAACTGGTAGAAAGAACAACACATCTCAAATGAATATATTTAAATACAAATATTTGAAATATATTGCATCTCCTCTCTGATAAAAGATAACAATTCACAAACTATCATTCTTATTCACACAGAAAGCCCAATCTAAAAATGAAAAAAATGTTTATAATTTTCCCTCTACCATTATTACAAAACTAAAAAAAGAATCCCTCTTCCTCTTTTTTTGTATCTACTGAAGATTTGTGGGTTTGGAAACCTTAGAAACATATTGGTTGAAGTTTTTTAAGGTGTGTAGAGGTGGAGGAAACAATTGGTGAAGGTAAATCCAAGTTTGGAGTCTTTGGTGGCATTGTGTGCATTTGGGAACACCATTTTGTAAAATATCAAAGGTCCTTCACGCTGCCCCTGTTTCCAACAATGTAAGAATAATAACAGCTATTTATTAAACTTTTATTTTTACCTTAATCTAGTTACTATAGAATAATAACAACGCATTCCAATCAATTGGTGATTATGTTACAATCATTAATGTATGAAAACACAGAAAACTATCAGTGATTATGTTACATTTATGATATTTAAAATGACTTTTTTTGCAAATAATCCATCTTTTCTCTACTATCTCTGACATTTTTTAATTGATGATAAAGAATGGTGGTTATGTATTGAAGCTTAACAAATGGAGAGCTTCTCAAGCTACTGATTTCTTTCATGGAGTTCCTAATAAATCTCAAGGTTCTCATTTAGGTGACCAATTGCCTAGAGGTCCACGAATATTGCCTGATAAAGTTTATTGCCAGGAGGTCCTAATCAATCTCGACTGATAAAGTTTATTGCTAATCAAGATTGTATCAAAAATTCAAACTAATTAGGTATTGAATTAAACTTGATAAACAAATGATAGAGTAGGAAAACTTTAAGCATGAACAAGATCATAAATCATATGACGATGACATATTGCAAATGATTAACTTATGCTTAAACAATGATAAATTTTATTGTTACTCAATATTCTATCAAAGTTTCGAACATATTAGGTATTGAATTTAATGTCATACATAAACATATCTAATTTAATGTCATACATGCACATATCTAATTTAATGTCATACATGAACATATCTTATTTAATGTCATACATGAACAAACATATAATATAAAATGATAACCAATAATGTCATGTACATTAACAAACACATAATATATTATGATAACCAATAATGTCACATATGAACAAACATATCATATATTAACCAATAATGTCATAAGTCGAATAATGTCATACATCAAATAAATGTCATACATCAAATATAAAATGTCATATACATCAAATGTGTATCGAATATGTCCATTGATGCCTATATATATATATATATATATATATATATATATATATATATATATATATGTCTAGATCAACTATATCTTTTCCTTCCCACGAGGGGAAGGAAACAAATCTCTCGATGTCTTCTGTTGTCGTGTCGAGGGAGATGGTGGAGATGATAGGGTCCTCCTGACATGCTCGCTCGTCCTCTTGTTGAGGCTCTTCTCCAACTCGAGCTGATACAAACAAAGTAGATATGAATCAGTATTTATTATATGTTGAAATCAAATATATGTACACACAAAATCAATTATTTTCTTATTGCCATCAAATAGTCACTCTGTACGTCCACCTCGAAGGCTCGTGGACGATCAGGCATGACGAGACCCTACAACAATTCAATAAATATAATCACTTATAAATAACATTAGAAATTTTGAGACTAACTATTATAAACAATAACTAAAACGGAGAAAATTCTTTCATACCTCAGTCAATGGCTGTGAGCTAGCCATATCTGCGGCCACTCCATGATCAACAGACTGTCGGAGATGAGGAGGTGTATCCAATGTCATGAGCTGCATGTCATACAATACACGTTACATGTAACATGAAACATGAAACAAATATAATCAAATGAATTAAATTAACATGAAACAACTGTACCTATACGAAGCTCCTACGATGTCTATGCTCTGAGTCCATACTAAAGGTTGAGGGTCCTGTGGAGAACTGATGCACATGCATAATTTTTTTTGTCAATCCTTAATATGATAACTTAATAAATATATGTATTAATTTAAATGATTAAATAGATACATACCTCTGGACTCGTGGAGGGGACAAAAAATGGGTCCGGAGCATCGCTGCTAGGCTCAGCAACACTCTGACCCTGAATTTTGAACAATGTCAATAGATGCTAATTAATTAATCATTCACTATACATATGAAATGTGATCAAATTAGTAAATTATAATTGTAATTTACCTGTGTGTCAATGTCAAATGTTTCATTCAAGAAATGATCAGTGACGAGCCCATCATCCGTAGCATCTCCAGCATGAGTGCCAAATGTGCATAGGGATTCGCATGAAGTGCACACGTGACCACGACGTACAGAAGGCTCCCCCTCAACTAATGGGCCCGTGGAATGGATGAGGGTCTTTGTCAAAGCATTAATGGTCCCTAGAGTGCTGGCCTCTACATGTTCCTTCACAACTGAAGGAATAGTCACATGGTCACGTTGTGGCTTGACCACAGGTGCCCTAACTACATTAGGGTCACGACGTACTCCCGGCCTCTCGAATGATGACCCCCCACCTCTACCCTGGGATTCTAATAGATCAAAATAATTGGGGATCTCCCCAAGGACAAACTCACAATACAATTTCTTCAAAAAATACATTGGGACCTCGTGATTGTTGCAAGGAGGGGCATCAAAAACCATCCACCATCTATCCCAAAAATGATTTCTCATAGCATCATGTATACACCAATGGATGGGGAACCATTTAGTACCCTCTCTAATAGTATTTTTCTCACCGGGTTTTCTAAATAATGCACATATTGAACCTTTTGGTATTTCTTTTTTTTTTAACATCTTCATATGACAATTTATTTTCATAAAATCTTTTTTGTTCTTCCCTCTTAACCCGCCAAACATCTAACTGACCAGTAGCTGAGGCTATCTGGGTCTTAATGGATTCGAGGGATGATGCCAATTGAGCCCTCATTGGATTGGTTTGTCCAGCTTGTTTCAACTGACCAATGAGTCCTTCTAATTCAATTTTTCCTATCTCAGTTTCATTTAATATATTTTCTTGTGTGCCTGGTGGAGGTCTTGGAATTGGTTCGGGTTGTGGAATTTGTTGTTCTTCAGGAGGGTTTTGTGGATTTTGGTTTTGAGGTTCTTCAGGTTCTTGAGGGTTTTGTGGATTTGCTGGTTGATTATGGACATTTCCTGATAAAGAATCAATTGAAATCCAAATGAATAAACAAATCTAAATAAAAATTGTAAAAACCCTATAAAACAATATGAAAAACATATAAAATAATGCAAAGTCAAGTTTAGATTACATACGACGTCGACGTCGGCGTGCTGGTGATCTTGGATTTTGTCGGCGAGGAGGGATATTGGCAAGGGATGTTGAAAATGAATTGTTTTCCAACTTGCGTGCATGCTCCCCTTATAAACAGTAAAAATCATTGTTAATATGATGGGCCGCGGGTGTGCAGCCCATCATTTATAAAAAAATTGCTTTTTAATAGCATGTACGCGCTATTGTGCATACATGCTATTGTGTATACGCACTATAGCACGTACACACTATGGTTTGGGTAACCCAAACCATAGTGCATACGCACAATAGCGCGTGTGTGCTATTGAAAAATGAAAAAAAAAAAGGCTTGTCACCTTTTTGGCACTACAACTTGGTGCATATGCCCAAAGTGCCTAAGTGCCATGTGGCAATGGGCCCTGGTGATATGGCGATGATGCAAAATCTGGACAAATAAGAAATGGACATGTGGTGACTAGTAAGCAAAGTAGATAGTGACAAGTGGCAAAGCTTTCTAACTTAGCATGGATTACAAGGTGTTGATGTGGCATAGTGTGCTAGTTGCAAAGGTGCATTCTCACAAGTAATAAAGAATATAACCGTTTCCACATAACCCATAATAAATCTAAAATAATCACGGAATTAAAATCCATATGCAAGAGAATAGAAAACATACCCACAAAATTGTGACACAAGATATACCCTGGGAAACCCTCATTGAGAGAAAAAACCCAACCTCCAAAAGCATCCATCACCATGTATTATTCAGAAAAAATACCATTTCCATACAACCATGGAAGCCTTCATGGCCATAGCCACAACCGAGCAAACTATGTGAACAAGCACGAATCCACACATCCCATGCCATGCTTTCAACCTTCACAAATGCTCCCTTGGCTAACCTGTCAAGCCTTGTCCCGCTCGACTCTTGCCTTTTGTCTTCTCCTTGTCACTCTCTCTCTACAACAACTACCCTTGTGGCTTCTTATATAGTAGCAAGTCCTACAAAACCACTAAGTGGTATTACATAAACCATGTGCTAAAACCATGTGCTACCTAACCCACTGACCCCACATTTAATATTGGGAATTTAATTCTTTTCCCCAATATTAAATAATTACATAAAATATTATCACAATGTTACAATACAACTCATCAAGAATATTCCATAGGAATCTTTACATGTTGCACGTCCATCTAGGCACAACATTACATAATAAAATAAAATAATAAAATAACAATATTATGCAATGTGTGCAACACCCATTATCTCAACAATCTCCCACTTGTTGTATACATTGCATAGGGTCAATCCGTAGCCACATAAATGAACAAGGGAACAATCCCTCCCAGCACATCCACCATCATGGATCAAAATACACCAAGTGTTTCATCCTGGTACCCGTGACAAAATCAAAGTATCCAGCATCTCAAACATGAATGATCTCACCTCCTATTATGCCACTCCCATTGGACATACATAGAAGCCATCCAAAGAGAAAACCACCCAACTTGTCGCATTAGAAGATCATAAAATCTTGTACCAAATAAAATTCCAAGCACAATAACCTGATCCAAAGGTAATCACATGTATCCATAGTTGCCAAAATATCCATAGCTGAAATACCACCCACAGCAAGTGCCAAACCCATCCAACTATCCATACCTCAAAGGTATAACAAGTGAATCTTATATCATCAACATATCCAATCTATAACCTGCAATCATAAGCCTCAATAGCAATACCTGCCACATATATACCAAGAAGCTCCCACTGCAAAAGATAATGTCAAATCTATAACCAATCCACTCACAACATCTCAAAGAAGTGAATCCATGTAGTATCAAGGACATCCACAATACATCAATTGATAACCTGCAAGAACAACTCTTATAACAAGTCTCCAATAGTCTCTCAAATTCTCCACAACCAACAGAGGAAAGAGAAAGAAATAACCATGTCATCTCTCACATGACATGCATGAGAACAAACCAGTGATCACAATCTCCAACCAACCTCAAATCCAATGTAGGAAAAATTGAACATCCAAGAAGATAACCAAGATCAGAGAAACCATGCAAATCATAACCTGTATCATGTCCTTCTACACACACCTCTAGATGTAAAATGTGCAAGTATGATATCCTCCATAAAACCCCAACAAGAAGCCTCAACAACACCCAAACCATACCATATAACTAATCATGGATGTAAGCCTCTCACAAGAAGATCAAACTCAATAAAATCATTCCTAAATCAAGGAATAACCATTCCTAATCTAAGGAAAATGCCCAATATAAAACCATCTCCCAAACTCAATCAGCATAACAACATATGCACATGGAGATAACCAATGCTAAACCATCTCTCAAATGAACCCTCCAGAACTAACTCATGTACCATAGCTCAAGATCCATATCCATGAAAGACAAACTTAAATATAATGCAACTGAGAGAAAACAATGGGCTATACCTCTCAAGTAGCAAACCACCGAGTAGACCAAGAGTGGGGAATGAGAATTCTCATCAACATACCCAAGTCTCCAACCAAGACTCATCTAAGAACAATCTCCTCTCAAGTCCATATCAGGTGACTGACCCTCAAACTTCCTGCTGAAACCATCAACTGTCCCAACAAATACTTCTCTGATCTAAGAGAAATCAGCGTCACCACCATCTCTAAGTATCCATGAGCACCTATAACCAATCAATCCATGCCAACTCCAAATGCAACATAGCAATATCATGAAGTATCCAGCTTATGATTAGTGTACTCAATACCAAGAAACTAAACCAAGATCAATGTCAAAGTTCCAACCATGGCCTTAGGAACATAAACATGACAACATGATCTTACCATCTCAACTAAAGAGATAACATGCTCCATATGAACATATCATAACATGTCACAACTCTAAATGCGTATCAAGAGTATACCATGACATAATAATGAAACCATCCTCACACCAACGATAACATGCCAAATAAAAGCATAAACCACACCTTTGCCAAGAACCTTGTGAGTCCTCAAGATGCAATCATCTCCACACACCATGAAGAAAACCATCTCCACATACCAGGAAGAACCATCTCCACATACCATGAAGATAACCAAGAACTCCATGAGTCCTCAAGATCTAACCATCTTCAAACATCATGAAGATAAAAAGTGCACCATGCAAATGTCAAAGATGCTTCTGCAGCAACAGGATCTAAGACAAACCTCCAACATCTGCAAACACTTAATAAATATATCAATGCCAAAAAAACTCCCACTCAACCATGGTACCAAGTCACCTATGGCATCATAAAATCCATCCTCTCCAAACCAAGAAGATATAAACCAAACCAGGAACTAATCCTGCACTGTCACCCCATCATTGTCACAAGCTCCCACTAAATTGTGTATCCAAGCTATCCATGACATATGATGAACAACCCATCCTCTAACCATGAGAATCAACCAAGGCATCAAACTATCAAAGAACTCAAAGTGCACATCATGAGCTCCTCAAAAGAAAACGAAATAACCATGATCCTCAACCAAAAAGATATACCACCATAACTATATCAGAAATCCAAGCTAATGAACATCAAGGATGTACCTGTATAACCAATCATGTCATGCCAAAATCCATGACACCATGATCACATCCATGAACCGAGCATCTAGCTCTCAAAGTGTCCAACCTGTCAGCATAGTCAACCACAATCCTCCACCATGACTGTACCTGGTAACAACATCTCATCCCTTCTACATGAAGAATAAAATTAGCAAATTAGGTGACTCAGGACATAGACAACCCAAATCCAAGCCACCAATCTGAATATGCATCAATAATGAAAGATCAATGGGCAAAGACAACCCATAACCAAGCTATAAATGCAACCTGTAAGTATAGACCGCTTACAACACTGCACAACTTGTAGACCCAACAAGTCATCACGCATATCCAAACCAAACACTAATAACCATATCATCATGAGACCAATATGAATATGAACTGAGTATATAATGACATCAAATCTTAAATCTCCAATGCTATAAACTCACAATGTTACCATAGTCAAAATATACTTATAAACTGTTCAGATCAATATATCAACAAATAAATCATGCCAAACCTACACCAAATCTGAACCAATTTATAGAGCTCTCCAAGAGCTTTCTGTTGACTACTCGAAGTCCAAAATCCGACTCTGTATGCCCAAGTTATGCCCTAATCCGTGCTCAAAATAAATAACATCTGACTTTAGGGCTCTGAAAACTTGACAAAATTTTAAAATCACAGAACCAAACCTACACCATCTTGTAGTACACTGAATTAGCTTTCCAACGCCTATAAGAAATCTGAAATCCGATATTCTAAGAGAAAGTTATGGCCATTTTACTAAGATAGTCTTTTTACCATTTTCAGTACGATTTTTTATTTTTTTATTTTTTCAGTGACGAAAATTCTGACGGGATTAAATTTGACGGCCATCATGGGCTGAAACCAAAAAACTCTTTCATTTCCTCTAAACATGGCCAAACTAGGGCATATTATATATCAAAATTTATGGAAATGTCGACCCGGATCCAATGGTGATGTCTATTTTTACCCAGGAGGTCATTTCTACATGCTACCCCCTAAAACCCTCATTTTAAATGAAACATCCGAAAAATCTTTTTGTCCAACAATTTTCCATGCCCAAATCTTTTAACATCCCATCATAACAGCAAATCCAAAACCCTCAAATCTGCAATAAATCATTCATATATCTTGCCCTTTCTTTTATCCTCTCATGCATTCCCATGGATTCAATCTAGGGTTACAATAATAAAACCATAGCTCTGATACCAATTGTAGTGCCCATTTGCCATTGCATCAAAAGCCATGACTATTAGTGAACATGGAACACCACATAATTAACCACCTGTGGGCAGGGGAGCGCGTCGCATCACCCAACAAGGTGCAGTTATCAGGTAATAAAAAAATGCCACATGATAGTGAAATCACAAGTGTGGATAAGGTGATGAAAATGCAATTGATGGGATGGTCTAAGGACCAAGAAGATGCTGCCACATGGCAGGCCAATCAAAAAGGGTTTGACCCTAAATGGAAGCTAGAAGGAGAAAATAAAATGTTTCTAAAATGTCATTTTAAAAATATTTTCTCAAAAATGGCTCATACAATTTTCTAATTTGATAAAGGATATAACTTAAAGTTAAAACTTTAGGAAATTTTAAATTTTTGGAATAAAATTTTAAATGGCCAAATGAAGACCAGATACCTTTAGTAGGGATATGTTTTTCAAAATGAGATTCAAGGAGTTTCTGGTTATATATTGCCAAAAATAGGAGAAGATGAAATTTCCATTTTTGGAGTTTTTTTTTGCACATGAAACCATGTGTTCAAGTTATAGGAGGTTTTATCCCAGATCACTAATGTGCAACTGCATTCAGGTATTGAATTTCAAAACTAATTTTTAGTAAGGTAGTGAGCTAAATGTGGGTAAAAAATAGTAAAAATGTAGTTGGGATCAATTTTGGTCACCTCCAAATCAGTTTAAACCCAGATTTTTACCAGCCTTTCATGATGCAACTTAGTTATTTTGGTGACACAAGGGTTTTCATTATTCCACAGAGATATTTCCAAGTTTGTTACAGGATAGTGATGAAAATTAAATTGGATCAAATGGATAGAGAGATGAAAGAGGCTTCACAACAATAGAGGATGGAATTTCAAGTGGACACATGTCATCTTCAAATTAGATATGAGAATTCATTCCTTGTTTATATCTTTCTTTCTCTCATCCATTGTGCTGATTCCAGTTTTGGGAGAAAAAGGACTCACTGTTGTGATACCATGTGTATTCCAATGTTGAGTGTTCTCAGATTTGTTAAACTAGGGTTCCAGTCTTGATGTATTCTCATCACTGTGGCACCATATTTTTTCATCATATTTTCTCTTGTATGATAGTAGTAGTGAAGATAATATAGAAAGTTTAGATCTATAAGCTATTAGAGTAATTATTTATTCTAACTTATTAACTGAATCACTTTGATTTAATTAATTAAGTTGCCTATTACTCTAGTTTTCTTAAGCTATCTTGTAGGTGCATATAATTAATATTTTATTAATTATATTGTGCAACCCTAGCTTTTTTAGGCTTTAGTTTCCCTTTTCGGGTTTCATGATTCCTTTATAGGGATTCACCTCTTTGTATTTTATTCATTCACTTATTGGATTATATGAGATATTGCTCTTTGCATGTCCATAAGATGGATTTGGCTTTTTGGCCTCCTTGATTTTTCCTTGCCTCTGTTCTTTGCTTCATCCATGTGACAGGTTTTTGTATGTAGGTGTTCTTGGGAGATTAGTTTTTCACCTAATCTAACATGGTATCAGAGCAAGCTTGCTGCTCATTGTTCGTGGTTTGTTGAAGCATTTTAGAAGTTGCATTTTTCAAGGGTTTCAGAAGCTTTTTATGTGGATTTAGGGGGGACCTTATTTTTTGGTCACTTTGGGCTCAAACAGACATCACCATTGCTCTCAGAGTGCCCAAAAACTCCAAAATCCATATAAAATTTATCCATTTTGGACATTGTTGGTCTGGGAGGCAAAAATTTTTTGTCCGATAGGACCGTATGGCCCCCTGCACGCAGTATGAGGCATCAAAAAATAAAAATAAAATTGCAACAAAATCTTTTTTCGGCTGTTTTAGCTGCCAGCGGTTAATTAACCGCAGTGAAGCCGCTAGCGGTCACCGCTGACGGCCACCACTAGTGATTATCGCTGGCAGTTCGCCAGCGGCCAGCAGAGGCTCTGTCGGTGGCCACCATCACAGCTCTGCCCCACGTTGGACCTCCACCCTCCCACCGCCCGGCCGCCGCTCCGCTGGCAGTGGAGATTTTTTTAAAAGATTTTTGTTTTTTTATTAAAAAAAATAATTTTTTGCATTTTCAGAGGCCCTGGAGGTTTTTTCTCCATAACTTGAGCATATGGACGTATTTTTTCTATCCAAAAAATGTGCCGAAAAGCTGGTTCTGAGATAGAGATGCTGGTATAGGTGTTTTTGGGTTTTGATGTAGTTTGGTTGCCTGTTTTGGCAGTCAAATCTAGATGTTCTATTCTGCACTCCGGGAGGTGTATCTTGACCTTCCGATCTCCATTTTTGGACTTCTTTATATCGTTGGAAAGCTCTTTCTATGCTCTTTCCAATGATTCTGGTTGTTGTTATAGATTCCATTCTAGGCATATCCTATTAAGTCTTTTTCATTTTAGCATTCTGGTAGATATCCTAATTGTTTCAGGTCCGGAGATTGATTTTGTTGCTTCAGTTGCTTCGTTTTGGGGTTTACCTTCTATTGTTTCAGCCTTATGTTTTTTTTAATCATTTTTTATATTCATTGTAAGCATCTTTTTGCAATGCACTGAGATAAAGTGCCACCCTTGCGTTTCGAGATCCTTTTCATCATTGTGATTCGTTGTACTCGCACTAGTTTATAAAGTGCCATGGGGGGGATAGTTTTTTGTCACGTATAGGCCCTCTTTCTCTAATTCCTCATGCAGTGTCGATGACACATGCCTTTATTGGTGTTTTGTACCTCACTCTTGATGTGTTTGGCTCCTGTGTTGTAGGAGATTCTTGACCCATCTTTTTAGCTGCCTGTCACCTCACCTGCCTTAAGAGGAGGTTATATTGTTGTTCTATGCTTCTTTGGTTGATGGTTCATGCCTTCTATTTCCATGGAGGTTCCTTTGGTTTATGGTTTGTGCCTTCTATTTCCATGGAGGTTCTACAGATCAGCATTTTGACAGAGTTTTGCGGTTCTTCATGATTCAATGATTCTCTTCTGATCTCTTTGTTCCTTCTTCTGGAACATTCTTTGCTATCTCTTTTTGGAGTAGGGTTTTTCCCATGTGTTTTTCTCTATTTCTCCTCTTTATAGAGATTTTTTTGTGATTGGGTACCTGATCTGGCCTTGTTGTCGGGACCCAATTCTCTTTCATAGCTGTGCTAGGTTAGCTTCCTCCCAAGCTTCGCTTAAGGGGGGGTGTTAGAGTAATTATTTGTTCTAACTTATTAATTAAATCACTTTGATTTAATTAATTAAGTTCCCTATTACTCTAGTTTTCTTAAGCTATCTTGTAGGTGCATATAATTAATATTTTATTAATTATATTGTGCAACCCTAGCATTTTTAGGGTTTAGTTTCCCTTTTCAAGTTTCGTGATTCCTTTATAAGGATTCACCTCTTTGTATTTTATTCATTCACTTATTGGATTATATGAGATATTGTTGTTTGCATGTCCATAAGATGGATCTGGCTTTTTGGCCTCCTTGATTTTTCCTTGCCTCTATTCTTTGCTTCATCCATGTGACAGGTTTATGCATGCAGGTGTTCTTGGGAGATTAGTTTTTCACCTAATCTAACATCTTTCTCTCATCCATTGTGCTGATTCCAGTTTTGGGAGAAAATGGATTCACTGTTGTGATCAATACCATGTGTGTTCCAATGTTGAGTGTTCTCAGATTTGTTAAACTAGGGTTCCAGTATTGATGTATTCTCATCACTGTGGCACCATATTTTTTCATCACATTTTCTCTTGTATGATAGTAGTAGTGAAGATAATATAGAAAGTTTAGATCTATAAGCTATTTTTATGTTTTGATTTTATATATTTGAATGTATTGTTTCAAAGAAATGAATACAAATGACCAAGAATTTCTTTAGTATCATTCTGATTCCCGTTTCCTATATTTGTAATCTGTAGTCTTATGTGGTCTAGGAACAAAAAACTAAGTCCCATTTGCATCTTTTTACGGTTGTGTGTCATATATGTTTTGTTGTCAGAACAAAGGGCCAAGTAAATGCTTGATTTGTTTGACAGTATTGCTAGTTATTTTGAGAAGGATACTTCATAAGAATGAGGTTTTTATGAACACCGATCTCTGATTTACAAAGTGATTAGATAGATCTGGTATCTTGATTTATGGAATATGTCATTGGTATCACAAATATACATGTGTTTGATTCATGGAATTGCCTAATGGATAAGGCATTGATTAGCTACATGATCATTTGTTCTTACTACTACATATTTAGAGTGTTTGCTAATATTCAACATCATTAATCAAATTTCTTTCCATTTCATTTTGAATGAACTGAAAAGGATGCCCTCACTTAGCTTGTGGATCTCATAGAGTTGCAATTTGCTACTGCACATCTTTTTTATTGCATAAGTGTAGGAGATTAAGGGTTTTTAATCTATTTTATTAGATTTAGGAATATGTTTTAACACTGGTACCATATCAATTGAATCTGAGGTCTATTAGCCTAGGTTTTGCAAAGCCTAAAGTAGTAGAAGTCTGGCATTATAGTTGGCCTAATGTCTAGAAGGATATGTTAAGGATGGGAAGTAGGTACTCCTAGATGTATCTTATTTTCACCGGGGTAATTTGAAACCATATTTTTTTCAAAACACCAACAAAATGGTGTCTCTACTAGGGAGTCGATGAAGAAATTCATTGTTAAAAGTAATGGAATCTCTAGTATAAATAGCATTTTTAGATTTTGTGTTTTAGACAAACCTCGAGAATTCAAAAAGATTGCAATACAACAAGAAGAATTTTCTACAATAGTGGGTTATGAGGTGTTTTACATTTCTCTGCTGAAGATTCATGTCTCCTAGTTGTGCCTTATTCTTGACATTAGTAGTTTAGAAAGGGTTACAATGATTGTTACATTGAGGACATTTAACAGTTTTGACAAGTTTCTATTAGAATTCAGAGTTAATGTCAAGTTCTTTTATTTTGTCAAGAGTGTAAAATTTCCAAGTTGTATAAAGTTTTCAAATACTTGTAGTAAATTCTAGACTAGCTTGTTGTGATCTACAAGCTTGGTAAATCTTTCCTCACTAAGTGAGTGGCAACTAAAAGTCATATCTCTATACCAGTGCATTGTGAATGTGAAGGTATTTTGAACTAAACAACAGTCGCAATGTAGATAGGAAGAATGGATCTCGAGTTCTTGACAATGGGTGAAAGAATTAGGTGAGATGCAGTGCAAAAGGTTACTAACTCTACATGAGATCTAAATCTACTACTATTTGTAGCATTGAAGTAGTTTGCAAGCATCAACATTAAAAGGTATTTTCCACTTTCATGTGATTTCATTTACATAAAAGTAAGCTTTACAAAAGTTTCTCCATCAAGTGGTATTTTCAGCGCTAAGTAGGAGATTGGTTTGGTACATTTCAACATACTTTGTGAGAGATAGATTCAGCAAAAGTGTTTTTTTATTTTGAAGTATGTTTGAAGTTTTCAATTGGTAGAAAATTTCAGATCTACTGCAAGTTACAAATTCTGAAAGTAATTATGGTGAATGAGTTTTAATTTTGTGAGAATTGTCAAATTTCTCATCACCTGGTATGCAGTCCATGGATAAAATTTCTAGATCTATTTTTTCCAAGAGATATATACCATTAGTTTTTGATGGCATTCATGGTTTTCCAAAACCTATTCCATATAATCTCAAAAATTATTTTCCTAAGTTTTATGGGAAACATGAATTTTGGGCCAGTTATCATGTTCAGTTGTTTAGTGACTTGGTTGGTGATTTTGAAATTACTCATGAAGACGTGCATATGAAGTTGTTTATTCAAACTTTAGAAGATGATGCTAGGGATTAGTTTTCCTTTCTATTGGCATATTATATTTCATCTTGGGATGAATTACTTTTAGCCTTCATGAAGCCTTTTAGCATCTCTAATTATTTTGATAAGTTTTTGAAGATACAAATTAGGAGCAATGAATTAGTTCTTGAATTTAATATTAGATTTGCAAAGGTTAAATGATATTCCTGAAAAGTGTAATCTGAATGATCAAGTGTGTTTAGTGGTTTATCTTGATGTATTTGAAATACAGATTAACTAGGAGTCATTTCTCTAGAAATGTTTGGCAAAAGGATGAGGTACAAAGGATAAATAAATTTCATAAAGAGTGTTTAATTTTAGATCAGAAAATAAGCACTACTACTATTGTAAATAATTTTTTTGAAAACTCAAAATTAAAGATGTGCAAATGAAGACTCTCTATTGCATAGATGAGATGATTCTTGTATTGTTGAAAATAGTGCATATGTTATAATTTTTCAGTAGCAAAAGATAAAGTTAGTTCACTTGATGAGCTATACATGCAAGATATAAATTTAGTCATTCATTCTCCTATTGGTGATTTTCATTATGTTGAAAATATAATTGATCATGAAGGTGAAATTTATTCATCTCAGTATGAGGATGAGGAAATTGAAAGTCATGTTTCAAGTGATGGAGGTAAAGTTGCTGATCTGACATATTATGAAGAAGCATCATGTGAAGACATTGATGAGAGTTGTTACTCGAGTCAAGAAGAGGACAATGATAGAACATGTTCATCTTCATATGAATCTGATGCAAATTGGAAAGAAGAAAGCAATGATGTAAGTAAGTAGTCTTGTGCTAGTAGAGGTATGAGTTCTTTTTCTAAATCTGAAATGAAGTTCCATTTCAAAGTTATACAAGTCAGCTTAAGGTTGAAATTTGTGAACAAGATTTGTCTACACAATATGAGGAAAAATAGATTATTTATAAGGTAAAATTACCTAATTGTGTAGATGAATGTCTTGAAGATATATGCAGTAGTAACCAATAGTATACAAATGATTCTGAGGTGAATGCATCAACACCTATTGATAAAATGAAAGATGATTGGTTTGCAAAATATTTGAATCATCTTCATGAAGACAATGCAAGTAATATTGATCTATATTCTACATGCTTCATTGATGGAGTGGATGGTGTATCTTTGTGTGATGATTCTAATTTTGCTTCTTCACATGCTAAAAGTATCCATGACAGTGATGTTAGAAATGATTTCAAAGTTCTCATGAATCTATTAAATGGTGAGGAGTTTAATGTTCAATAGATCACTTGTTATAATATCTACAAAGGAGCTTTGCATGGAGTTGTCAACCTACTTTTTGAAGAGCACATGGAATGCTCTAATTTAGTTGAGGAAAATTTTAATGATGATACATTATCCTACTGCTATAAGAGATTAGATTGTTCTTCTTCTAGATGTGATAGCGAAAATGATAATGATGTTGCATCTCATGATGTGGATAACAAGGTGTTTGACGAATTTGTTATTGAAAATTAGCATGCACCTTGTAATGCATTTCATGATGAATACTCTAATAGGATGGCTAATCCATTTGCTGATTTCAAAGGACTATTGGAGGATTATGGATTAGTTTCAAATTTTGACATTGATGATATTTTTGAATATAAGTCTAATTTCTCATTTGAGTACCATCGGGTTATAAATAAGGATCCATATTTTCAAGGTATGTGTGATCTTTTTCCCCAAGTTGAGTATGAAGCTTTCGTATTCAAGACTGATAGCATGCATGATTCATTTGATGAAGAGGATTTTCAGTCCAAGTCTGATATGTTTGAGCATGATAATCAAAACTTTCATAACGAGAAAATGGTTGAAAGTGAATCTATTTTTTATATGCGTTATGAAAGTGAAGGTGTAGACTTCGTTTTGCCAAGTGAGTTGTTTCATGATGCTAATCTGAATGGTGAAAATGATAGAAATGATATTTCCATATTACCTCATGAAATTTTAGATGAAAATCAATTATATGAATGAGGTAAAAGATTTTGTTAAAATTTGGTCACTTGGAGCCATCATTTGTATAGTTTAGAAGTTGTTGTTTTTGCTTTCAAAAAAGTTGTTCAAGAGAAGTTTAGCTGTCAAGTTTGTGGTCTACTTCTTCTAGAGATATGAATCCTTGCCATGCCCACAAGGGATGTGTATTACTAGACAGAGCCACTATTGGGACTCAAAATTGAAGCCTTGATTTTAAGTACCATTGAAAAAATCAAGCCCTTAAACGCTTTTTGATGCATGTATACAATGGTTGTCCATTCGAGGCCTAATATGTGTTTAATTTTTCTAACATCTTTCATTCAATAAATCTATGTTTTCCATAATAATAAATTTTCATTTTGAGTCATTCTAGGATGTCTTGTTTTGAGCATTGTCCAAATCTGCATTTTTGCCTAAGTGTCAAACAGCGACAGGAAGCCATGTTTGCAATTGAATCTCTTGCACCTAGTAATGCTTCATGATTTTCCACTTTGGGAGTATGAATTTTCCATACCAAAGAGCCTATGTTTTAGATTTTGAGTCATTTTGAATCTATTTGAGTAGTTTTTGAATCTCTCAAAGTCAGTCATTTATTGTTGTCATGCTGATGCAAATTATTCAAAATTCTGGAAGGCCCTGTTTGACTTGTCATAGTTTTGACCCAATTGACCAAAATGATCAAATTCATTTTTTATTGTGTTTTGGAGGTTAGAGACTTGTTACATTTCTATTTTGAGCTTATGACGAATCTGTTTGTTTAGTTTTCAAAAGTGATTCCAATGCAATTTTAAACTTTTTTACTGGTGTCACAAAGTGCAAAGTTGTCGGTACCCATGTTTGTGATGTTATTTATTGAAATTTGTGATAGGTGAGATTTAATGTATTGTACCACTATGTTCTCCTCTAAAAATACTTCAATTGCACCAATTTTCAAGACTTGACAAATCTATCTACACACTTTCCTAGGTCCTTTCCATTTGGAAAAAGCTACTTTTCTGGTAGTGTTTCAATCTACAATTTTTGAGTAGCCCAATTTTAATGCTTGCCATTTGTTTCCTATTATTCATCATGATCCCTAATCATAGTTTCATATTGTCTTCATGCCAGTGAACTAATACCCCACTTTTTGTGCCCTCAAATGTTAGTCTACCCAGTTTTCAAAAGCTAAATCCAAATGCATTTTGTGGTTTTTTGAAATGTTTTCTTGCAGGCAATTCTGAGAGGGAAACTTTGACAGTCAATATATTTTGACTGAGAATTCTTCATGAGAAAATATTTGATAGGGTAAGAGTGTGTGGAACAAAGAATCAGGGTGTCAGATCTTAGAGCCTAGTCAGGTGCCTAGATTAGATTTTAAGGCTAGTTAAAGGACCTCCTAGCACAAAGTTAACAGTTTGCTGATCAATGGTAAAATGATTTTTGATTGACTAATCAGTTTTCAAACTTGATTCTAATCAGTACAACATATTCAATGGATCACTTTGGTAGTTTAGTTGTTTGAAAATAATTTTTTTTTTAGCCGAACCCACTTTGGGACCTGACTAATTTCATCAGAGGCAATAAAGGTGGTGATGATATGATTGAGAAATGAGAGTAAACCACTTCTAACCAAGTAATGAAGGTATTTGTTTCAACATGTACATTACCTTCTCATTTGAAAATATATATGTGGGATTATACGAATAATCAATATTAGTAGGTTTTGAAAAAGAGATTTTCATCTACCATCATTTCCCCTTAAATTTAGTTATGTGATATTCAATGATATTTGCAAAATTTAAGAAGTGAAATGTCATTGTAAAGTTATGAAATGCCCTTCTAAATTTTGTTAGACTTTGTTTTTGAAGTGCTAAGGTTTATGCTTTCTTGGTTGTAATTGAGTTGATATGAAAAAAAAATAGAGGAAATGACATTTCAATGAAACAATATTACATTTGACAGTGTTTGGTTAATAAAAACCTTGACTTTTGTTGATACTCTTGTGAAGTCAGAGAGGAAATCTGAGGTAGGAAAAAAGAATTCCTACGGTGGGATTAAAATGAAAGCCCCAATATAGCACAAGTGGGGACAAATGATTTGAATGAGAATGAAATGGATTGAGGAAAATCATTTGGATCCCATCAACCCCTGTAAAAGATTGTCCATATTGACCTTAAGGAAAATCTATCATAGGTGGTTATGAATGGAAACAACATGAATACAATATGTGGATACCATTTGCCTCGTTTTCCCCATGTTATTGAAATTTCAAAATAGACATGAAAGATTAAAAGAAGCACTAACTTTGAACAAATTACATGACACAAGCACCTGGGAGAAGAGAAAAATTAAAGGAAAACTAGCCATTTAGAAGATAGTTGTTGTCTTGATGAAGAAATACATGCAATTACTCAAATACAAGCGGCCATCATATCCAAAGAGCCCTGAATTTTTTGAGTTTGTAGCTAAATTCTCATATATGCTGACTCCAAACCAACTACAAATTAATATGTGGTGGTGTGAGCTTTGGTAAAATAGAGGTTGCATTAAGAGATTTTTTTTTAGTAGTTTTGGCAGGACATAAAGCTATAGTCTTTAAGGCTAGATCCCCATGCAAATGAGGAAGTCATAGAGGAAGCAACATTTGAAGAGGTGCAAAATGAAGGACTGTGGTTTTGAGGTGCCCAGTGGCATGAAAAAGGAGTGATGTAAACACTACAATGAAGTAGTCCATTACTAGAAATATTTTAACACCACATTGTTTCAAATGGAGGTTAAAAAGGAAATAGGGGAGAACAATGATGTAAATAAAGGTATGTCATTATTGACCATCACTCAGGTGAATCCTTGGTCACTTTCTTTGATAAAGGAAGAAAGGGATATTATATCCATCGTGTGATCTGCTTCACATTTTTTAGTCTTGTGGGAAGCTTGAGTTTAAGGAGGAGATGAAAAAGAATCCCATTGACCTTGTCTTAAAGGAATTAAGATGACAAAAAGTCAAGTGGCAGAAAGAAGATGTTGGGAGCTACAAGCACAAATTGGTGGATAGATGGTGAGGAACCCCATAGTTGATGAGATAGAAAACCTCCACTCCATATATTCCTTCCCCACCTCCACCACCATTCTCCTCCCCACTATTCTCATTTTTTCTTTCGAACTATGCACAAGATTTCTTTTAGCATGAAAATGAAATTTAGAGTCTCCTATGATGCTCATGACTGCCATTAGAAGAAAATGTGGCAAGACATAGCTTGTTTTCTGACATGGAAGAGGATAGAAATAGCTATGAGGCTTTGGCTAGAGGTTCTCTGCAGTTCCCACACATGTCTTAGAAATTTCTTGCAATTGTGCATTGTTTAGTCAAGTCATTACTAAGTCTTGTATTTGTAAACTGGACATGACATGTAACAGAGCTCTAGCATGAAATAGGACCTAGCTTCCATCAACAAATAATCTAAGTAAATATCATGAACCCTTCTCGCACAGGCCTAGCCATGGAGATAAACGATGTGTAAATATTTTTTATCCTATGTTAGTCGTTGGGTAGGCTCCTTATGTGTTTAAATTTTTAAACACACCAATGTCTTAGTGTCTTAAAGACACTACCACTTTTTGAAGTAGCAAGTGCCCATGTGGGGGCTCACATGGGGCCCATGGCTAGCCATGGACAAAGACCAATATTTTGACCCAACATGATGACAAAATGGTGTCGATGTGGAATTTCCTACCAACCAAGTTGTGACACGTGGGTGCTCTAGATCTTGCCACCTGGAAAGATCTAGCAGTCAGTGGGTTCTCACATTTTTTAGTTGAGAGGAAGATAGGTAATGCATTAAAGCACCTAAGCACCGTGTAGTAGCGGGCCTTGGTGACTTGGCAATGATGTGAAATCTGGAGAAATAAGAAATGGACACATGGTGACTTGTGAATGAAGTAGAAAGTGACAAGTGGCAAGGGTTTCTAATTTAGCACAAATTATGAGGTACTGATGTGGCATAGTGTGCCACATGTCACAAAGGCACATTCTTGCATGTGACATGGTAGCAACTAACCATGCATTTGGGAAAGCCCCTAGCTGACATGTGGTAGTGGGGCCCCAATCAGTGATGATGTGGTGGGTCTAGCTCTTAGATAATTAGAAAATGCCATGTGGTGATGATGGGGCAAGTGTAGATAAGTTGATGAAATTGTAGTTGACTAGACAGGTGGATGAGCAATAAGATGCTACCACATGGCAACCTAGTCAAAGAGGGTTTGACCCGAAATGGAAGCTAGAAGGAGAAAATAAAATGTTTTTAAAATGTCATTTTAAAAATATTTTCTCAAAAATGGCTCGTACAATTTTTTAAATTGAGAAAGGATATAACCTAAAGTTAAAACTTTAGGAAATTTTAAATTTTTGGATAAAAATTTAAAATGGCCAACTGTAGACCAGACACTGTAAGTAGGGGTATGTTTTCCAAAATGAGATTCAGGGAGTTTTTGGTAAGCAAACATAGGCATATTATATATCACCAGAACTAAGAGAAGAAGAAATTTCCATTTTTGAAATTTTATTTTGCACAAGAAACCATCTGTTCAAGTTATAGGAGGTTTTATCCTACTTTACTAACTTGCAATAGCATTTAGGTATCGAAGTTCAAAACTTATTTCTAAAAGGGTAGTGAGTTGAATTTGGGTAAAATATAGTAAAAATGTAGTTGGGGTCAATTTTGATCACCATCAAATTAGTTTAAACCTAGATTTTTACTAGCAATTCATGATGAAGCTCAGTTATTTTAGTGATACAAGGGTTTTCATCATTCTATAGAGATATTTACAAGTTTGTTACAAGATAGTGATGAAAATTAAAGAAGATCAAATGGATAGAGAGATGAAAGAGGTTTCACGATAGTAGAGGGTGGAATTTCAAGTGGACACATGTCATCTTCACATCAGATCCAAGAGTTTGTTCCTTGTCTATATCTTTATTTCTCTCATCCATTGTGTTGATTCTAGTTTTGGGAGAAAATGGACTCACTACTATGATACCATGTGTGTTACGATCTTAAGTGTTCTTAGATTTGTGAAACTAGGGTTCCAGTCTTGATGTGTTCTCATCACTGTGACTTTTTTTTATAGCATATTTTCTCTTGTATGACAGTAGTAGTGAAGATAATATAGAAAGTTTAGATCTATTAGGTGTTTTTATGTTTTGATTTCATGCATTTGAATGTATTATTTCAAGGAAATGAACACAAATGAGCAAGAACTTCTTTAATTTCATTCTGATTCTTATCTCCTATGTCTGTAATCTATAGTCTTATGTGGTCTAGGAACAAAGAACTGAGAACCATTTGCATCCCTCTAACGTTGTATGTCATATATGTTTTTCTGTTGGAACAAAGGGTCAATTAAATTCTTGATGTGTTTGATAGGATTGCTGGTTATTTTGAGAAAGATACTTCATAAGAATGAGGTCTTTATGAACACCCATCTCTAATTCACAAAGTGACTAGATAGATCTAGTATCTTGATGTATGGAATATGTGTCTAGTACCACAGATGTGTGTGTTTGGTTCATCTAATTTCCCAATGGATAAGGCACTAATCAGCTACAGGATCATTTGTTCTTACTATTGCATATTTAGGGTTTTTGCTGATATTCAACATCATTAATCAAATATCTTTCCTTTTCATGTTGAATGAACTAAAAAAGATTCCCTCACTTAGCTTGTGGATCTCATAGAGTTGCAATTTTCTACTGCACATCTTTTTTATTTCATAAGTGTAGGAGATTAAGGGTTTTTAATCTACTTTGTTAGATTTAGGAATATGTTTTAGCACTGGTACCATATCAATTGAATATGAGGTCCACCTGCCTAGGTTTTGTAGAGCCTGAAGTAGAAGAAGGGTCTAGCCTTATAGTTGGCCCAGTGCCTAAGAGGACATGTTAAGGATGGGAAGTAGCTACCCCTAGATGTATTTTTTTTCACTGGGGTAATTTGAAACTATCTTTGTTTCAAAACATCAACACCAGGCACTTCCCTGCATTGTGAAGTTGCTTGACCATTAGACTATGAAGGGAAGTGCCTTTTCGAAACATGGTAGCAACCTAGTCAATGATGATGTGGTAGGGTTAGAGATCGATCGAATAAAATGGTGCCACATGGAGGTCATGTGGAAGGTGCCCAACAAGAAATGACATGGCACAATGACTATGTAAAAGGGTAAAAGTACAAAGGTGTGTCACATTTTAGAATGACTTATTAGAATGACTTTATTTGGGTATTTCTATCTAAAAATCAATTTTGTCCAAACATATGATCTAGATAAATTCATTTTAGCTATGTTATATATGGTCTCATAATTTTCCAATTAGAAATGTCTATTAAATGCATGTTTTATACTAGTTTGTATCCAATTACTAAAGAAATACAATTATTTCATAAAAGTGGTGTTTTAATAACTCTTACTATCTTTTATGATATTTTTAAAAAATAATATATGAACACTATTTTATAGAGCTCAGAATCAAGAATATTCTCATATAGAGTTTATAGTGTTTTAATTAGATATAGTATATTGTAATTAAAAAATTTCTGTAAGCATGTCTTTTAACACTCAAAAATATGTCAATTTTGAGAATGAAAAATATTAAATCATATAAAAATAATTAAAATTTTTTATAACTTTCTAGAGGAGATAGTTCTATTTTAGAATGTATAATTTTTCTCTTGGTTAAAATAGGTTTCTTCTAAAAAATGTGGTGGGAGATGAAAACTATTGATTTCAAGTGGGTTGAAATTTGAATCATTGTAAAAGAAAAAATATTGGTCTAAAGCTGATTTTTATTTTTGATTGTTCTAGCTATATATGTTATCTATAACATAGTCTAAGATTAAAGGGAAATACGTTTATTTCTATCTATTTTTTTGGTGGGAACTAGATCCCTAATTTTAAGCATTTTTCAATAGCTAAAAATTTATCTATAAAAATTATGAAAATATATCAATTCTTTTTCCAAATAATTATTAAAAATTATAATCCTAAACTTCATCCATTTCTACACATTTCATTAGTTTACTTTATTTTCAAATTCAAAATAATAATACCAATTTTATATCTTTGAAGATGAATAGTTATACTTTTGTTAGCCTTTTCCTTTACAAAAGGGTGACACAGGTTTGTGCTTTTACCCAAAAGGGTCCAATTGGAGACATCGATATGGTAGACCGATGGACTAATTAGAGAGTGCCACATGGAAACTAGTAGTAGGTGATGAGGTAGATGACTGACCAATCACAAGATGACATGTGTCAAGCCTAGTCAAAGTAGGTTCACTTAAATTTTAAAATAAGAGACCAAAATGAAAAAATGTGCATAAATATATATCTCTTAAAGGGTTGTTCTCCAATCACGTACAAAGGTCATTTAAATCTATTAATTTATCTTATAAAATTGTAACTTTAGAATATGATTAAAATTTTGCATAAAGTATTTGAAAGAGAATGTAGAGGCCAGAACTAGTCTACAAGCTTGTTTTTCAAACTAATAATCTCTAGTAAGAAAATATATGACTATCATTTCCCATTGAAACCCAAAGAGAATGAACTTTCCATTTTTGAAGTTTTTGTTCACATAGGAAGCAATTGGTTTGTGTTATTCAGGATATTGTACTAGATGCTCATTTTTTGACCACATTCAAGTATAGCAGTTTAGAGTTGGTTTTTTGCAAAATGATGAATTAGGTGAATGCCATAGATAGTAGGGATGTAGTTAGGGATGATTGTTTTAGTCTTACATAAATTTAGTGAATGAGTTAGCCACATTTTCATATGTATACCTAATGTTCTTTTTCAAGATAAAGTTTCTTGTCAGTTAGGAAGAGATATTTCAAGGTTTATTAAACATAATTATGAGATTTCTTTCTAATTTCGGTTGTAGACAGATGAGGGATTTTTTGCAATAGAAGGGAATCATGATTCAAATGGACACATGTCACTTTTAGATCAAATTTAGATTCTTTTTCCTTTCTTATATCTTTCTCTTTCTCTCTCATTGTGAGGGTTCCAATTTTTGATACTTTTCATGACTGTGATACCATGTTAGATCTAGTTTGTCTATGATACCAAAAGGTCGGTTCCTATTTTTAGACATTTTTCACTGATGTGATACCACAAAGATGGATCCAATTAGGTTATAATTTCTATGATGATTGTGATTCCACGATTTCTTCAATATTTCTCTTTGTTCTGACAAATTGTGTTGTAGTTTCTTGTAGGAAATTAGTTAACATAATCATTTGTTGTGTATATTTAGAGTTTTGGCATATACCATGATGTATTGATTTAAAGTAAAGTGATAGGAAAGCCTCATTGAAATTTTTAGTCTAAAATTTATCTCCATCTTCATGGGTTTATAATTTTTTGTTGATATATACATAAGCTGCATAGTGTCTAGTTGCAACTTGGCTTTGAAATTGTATGCTATTGTATGTTTTTCCATTGGGTCAAGGACCTTAGTAAATTGATTAATATTCATTGGAAGAATTGTAGAGATCATGGGAGAATCTTATAAGTATGAAATTAATTTTGATGATAGATGGTTGTTTACAAGGCGAATGCATAGATTAGATATCTGAATATATGAGTATATCTTGGGTATCCATGTGTATGTTTTGACTTAGCTTATGCCTAATTGATAAAGGACTGATCAGCTAGGAGATTACATGTCTTTTTGTTCATGCCTTGGGGTTGTGCTAATATTCAACATCATTAATCAAAATCTTTTCCCTTTCATGTTGAAGAGTGTTACTCTCACTTAACTTATCTAGTTCATATATCATGATTCTAGCTATTTCATGTCTATGTTGCATGCATAAGTGTTCGAAGATTAAGGGTATTATCTTCTTTGTTACATTCAAGTGTATGCTTTAATACTAGTACCATATAAATGAATCTGAGGTACACCCACCTAAGTTTTACAAAGCCTAAAGTAGAAGAAGGGTCTAGCCTTATAGTTGGCCCCAATGTATGAATAGGTATGTTGTAGGTGGGAAGTAGCTACCCTAGATGTATTTTGTTCTCATTGAGATTTTGGAAACATGACATGTTCAATCACCAATAAAATGTATATACTATTAGAGTAAAGCTTTAATTTAATTTAATTTATCATTTATGAAATTACCTTTACTCCCTTCTTAAGATTTCATTTTATGCACTTTGCATTTCCATTTATTAATTAATTAGTAATAATTAAATGCTATTTACCTCTTATGGTTTCCCTTTTAGGTTTTGATTTCCTTCCATAAGGATTGGTTCTTTGTAATTATCTATCATTCATTTTCATTCTGATAATACATTTTTCATATTCTCAAAGAAAACCTCTTGACTCTTCTTTGTTTTTTCTTCCTATGACAGGTTCTTGCATGTAAGTATTCTTCAGGATTTGTTGATTTGTATTTTTCAAATCCTTCATGGTGTCAAAGTTGGATCTATTATAGATATTCACCATTTGGAGAAAAAGAAGGAGGGTTTGATAGAGCATGCATGTATGCTTCAAGCTTTATGAATTTGTATTGCTCAAACCTTTTATATACTTGCATCCATGATAATTAACATGTATATGCAACCTAAAGAGTTGAGTACTATAATTTCAATGATGTCCTTTCATATCATTTACTTCATTTGGAAAATACCTATTTCTTTTCTTTTTCTCAATTTTTTCATATATTGCAATGTGGAAATATTCTATTATCTAGAATTTCATGTTAGTTTCTTCTTGGTCTTAACTATGAATCCATTAACATAGATCTCTATGGAGGGGATTAAATTCAAAAATTCTTGGTTAACACAACTTTATGAAAAAATGATAACACTCTCTTTCCGGTATGGGTTAAGAAAAAACATGCAAACTTCATATGATTATATATCTATTGGATGGGATTCCTTCATGGTCTTTATGAAGATAGTTGTTATGATTATTAGTATTATTATTGATGGTATAACCATCCCAAGAAATTCCAAGTGACAATATAGAATAGTTTAAAAGTCATTTAATGTCAAAGGAGAATATATTTAGTTATACAATGGGTTTAACCTTGACTATCCTCTAGAATAATGAAAGGATGTCGCATCATTCATCATGAAGTACATAACACTATATTTAGTAGGTTCAAATGCTCTAGTTCACTTATGTTTCCTATTTTAAATAATTTTCCACAATGTACCAAATTTAAATTTCCCTTTTAAAGTTTCTCTTGTCATTTCTAGTTAGTAGATATTACTAGGGTTAATGGTTGTTTTCACTTTCATTAGGGTCTCACTTATAGACTCTATAATTTCATTTTAGCTATCTCTATTGTTATGTAGCTAGAGGTGCCTCCCCACTTAGTCTAGTTACTAACCTGAGATTGCTTTCAATGAATCACTAAAAGAAAAAAAAAACATGTATAATGAAATGAGTATGATACAACATGAATCCCTTTTCTTATAGATACTTTAATTCCTTGACAATTATGTCTTAATCTACCCCTAAGAAACCACCCTTTAATAAATTAAAGCTAACCTAAAGCCCCATTTTCTTTTCCTTACACTCATCCCCAATATCCTATTCCATCTTCCATAGAAATCAATTCTTAAAAATTATCAAAAGATTTCTAAATAAATAACAAAATACCTATTAAAAATAACGATGGATAAATGAGATCATCAAATGTTTATTAGCTAAAATACTTAATGTACAGAATAAATTAAATAGGCCCAATGCTATAGTGAAAGAGAAAGCTTTTTCTAGTGAATAGTATAAAGCTACGCATGATAAGAAAATCATAGAAGCAATAAAAAAATATCACATGGGATCAATAGTTGGACACCGATTAAGGACAATATTCAATAGCTTTAAGATTTGGTTCCTACTGAGGAAAGAAAGAGATCTTATATTTTCTTCTTAGAATTTGAATAACTAGGAGGGCTTCAAAAGAAATTTGATTGTGGTGTTTGATTTCAATAGAGAAATGATTCACAAGAATTCCATATCTCTCCATATTCTTCAAGATGGATTAGAGCATGGAATCCTTAGAAATTGTAATTCTAGACAAACAGATCCAGACATAATTGAGAGAGCAATGCAAAGTGCTGGCTGCCAGCTGGGCTATGGAATTATCCCTAGCCTGTGGTTGCTATTTGTTCTTTTCTAATATTCTTTTGTGTTCCTTTTGGATTTCTAACTACTCGACAAATTTTGTGTGGGTTTTGGCTTTTGGAAATCTTCTACAGTCAATTTTGGACTAGGGTTTTTATTTTTGGCATGGTAGGGCCTAGGATTTCTTCTGACTTGGTGAGAATAGATGGTTCTTCTCCAACTGTGCATGCAATGAAATCTAAATTGTTTTATTTGAGGGGAGAGCTCCAAGTTGAAAAAATTTAATGGTTATTTTCCACATAGCCATGACTACCCTATTGTGGTTATTCCTCTAGTGGCTATAATGGAAGACATTGAATATTGGATGAAGCATGCTTTGATATGCCAATTTCTTAGAATTTAGATTTCCCTATCCGCTCTTGAGGCATGGATCTTCCACTCATGATAGATGGAAGGTGATATGGAGATTATACTGGCAAAGAGTAGCTACTTTTTCATTGTATTCTCTTGCATGTCTGATCATGATCATGTTTTTGAAGGAAGCCCTTATTTCTATAACCATGTGGGGTTATTTGTCAAACCCTAGCATTTAGGATTTAATTATGTTGAGGATCTTCCTTCAATAGTGCGAATTTTGGTTCACTTGCCTCGTCTTCCCCTAGAATTCTGGCATGAAGACATCCTCCAAAAAAATAATTCTTTGTTAGGAAAGCTGACTGCAACTGCACATCAATCCCTTAATAAAAAGGTTATTTCTTATGCTAGAATTTGTGTTGAAATTAATTTGAATAACCCATTACTAGATTCTTTGGAAATTTTTCTTGGGGCTTCTTCTTGGGTGCATACGTTAGATTATGAATCCCTCCCTTTTTTATGTCAAAATTTTCATGAGTGTAGTCATTTATAGTGGCAATGCCCCAATAACTTGACTTCCAAAAGAGTGGATGGTTCTACGGCCAGCAATGCTAGTGGTTTGGCAGATACTATAGGGAAATGACAACCTCAGATGGATAATACTACCAAGGGGAAGAAGCAGAAATATGCTACAAGAAAGGGAAAGGCTCAAATGTAGGATAAGAATGAATTTACCCCTACTCGCCCATGAGCTAAGGGGCATGGTCAAAAGAGGCCTTTAAAAGATAGAATATTTGATTTGGGTTTTAATCACTTTGAGGTGTTGGATAGTATGGCACTAGAGGAGGGTATTCCACCTACTATCTGTTCTCACCTAATTTTCCTAGATGAAGGACTTGTACCTAATTATGCTTGTGGGGCATCCCAAGTTGTGGTATATCAGAACTATGAGGTCCCTGAAGCTCTTGTGTTAGAGGCTTTGGTGACACTTGCAGTGTTGGAGGATAATCATGTTGTTCTGGCCAAGTTGGTTAAGGATGTGCTAGCATTAAGTATGGGTAAGGGGTCTCCTCTCCCCTTGGGGTTGACGCATAGACCCTTTAAGTGGGTTTCCTTTACTCCTCTAAGGAGTGAGTGCAAAACAGACCAAGAGAAGATTAAACTCATAAGAGATATATTGATATATTTTGGGTAAATGTAACCTTTGGTTGCTCATTTTCCTTAGTCTACTCAATGATTATTATTCTCTCATGGAATTTTAGGGGGTTGAATAGTATCCCTAGATAAAACGCTATTCAAAATTTGGTGGTTGATCATTCTCCTTTTTTTTTTGTATCCAAGAGACTAAGCTCTCTATGGAGTCTATGGTCCAACATGCCTCTAATATTTGGCCTCTTGGGAAATGCCAATATGTTGGGGCTATGGGTAGTGCTAGTGGTTTAGCTATGTTTTGGGATTTGTGGAAAATTTTTCCCCGTGGCTAGGTGTCTTCTCACTTAGCTCTCTCTATGGTGGCTTCTACTTTAGAATCAAGAGAGGTAATCATGGTTACTAATGTGTATGTACATGTTGATCTTGTGGGAAAGGAGGAACTTTGGAGGCATATTCAATATGTTTGAAATTGTCACCCTTACCATCCTTGCATGTTAGTAGGGGATTTCAATTTAGTTTTAAGTCTAGAGGAGAACCAAGGTAGTTTGGCTAGATTGGGGCCTTCTTCTGCTCTTCTTTGGCAACACATATCACTTTTACATCTCTCTAATGTTAAGTCTTCTAATGATCTCTATACTTGGAATAATCGAAGGATTGGGGTTGATGCTATCTTAGGATGTCTAGACAGATTTCTTGTTTCTTGTTTCTAGGTTAGTGGCACCCTTACTCTCTCTTCGGAAATCCTAGATTGGAGGGGTTTTGATCATTGGCCAATCAAATTTTTAGCTATTGGGTCTTCTATTCCAAAGCATCCTCCTTTTTAAGTTCTAGTTGATGTGGCTTCATGACTCCTCTTTTCATAATTTTGTTTTGTGTTGGTGGAAAGATGGTGCTCCTGGATATGGTACTACTATGTTCTCATTTTCTAAAGGCTTCAATATGTTAAAAGATAGCTTAGGATATGGAATAGACAATGTTTTGGGAACCTTCACTCTATGAAGAGGCTTTCTCAAGAAGATCTTGATGTCATGACAAGGGAGATTAGAGATCGAGGTTTCTTGAAGGATCTTGGAAGGGCTAAATCCCTTGCTTCTAGAGCTCTAGAAGAATGGGAACCTTGAGAGGATATTTTTTGGAAGCAAAAGACTAGAGTTGATTGGCTCTAGGAAGTGATCAGAACACTGCCTTTTTCCATAAAACAACGTAATCTTGCCAGAATTAGAGCAATATCTCTTCTTTGGTTAATTCTCAAGGTATCCAACTAACTTCCTTGCTAGCTTTGTTCTAGGAGGCTACTCAATACTTTTCTACCCTCTTCTCTAAGGACTCTCCTCCTAATGATAATGAAGAAAATATTATTTTGTCTTGTATCCTTCCCTTATCACTCAGGAAATGAATGATTGTCTCATGCGACCAATATCTTTGGAAGAGTTGGAGGAGATGGTCTTTAGCATGCCTAAAGGAAAGGCTCCTGGTCCTAATGGCTTTCCAGTTGAGTTCTTTTAGGAATTTTGGGACATCATTAAGCATGATTTATTGGAGGTGGTTAAGGAATCCTATTCTAGCAAGCAGATGCTTTGAGCATTGAATTCTACTTTCTTGACTCTTATTCCAAAGAGAGAGGGTGCTAATCAATTCAAGTTCTTAAGACCAATTGCCTTATGTATTGTGGTTTACAAAGTTATTACAAAGTTGATTGCTGAGAGAATTAAAAAGTGGCTTCCCATTATTATCTTAGAAGAACAAGGTAGTTTTGTTGCTAGAAGACAAATTTTGGATGGGGTGGTTATTGTTACTGAGGCTATTCACTCTATGAATACTTCAAGAGAGAGAGCAATGTTTGTTAAGCTAGATGTGGCTAAGGCCTATGATAGAGTTAAATGGAGTTTCCTAAGGAGTATTCTTCTTTCTTTTGGCTTTAGCTCCTACTAGGTGAGTTGGACTATGAGTTATGTTATTTTTGCCTCTTTTTCTATTCTTCTTAATGGTCAACCATCTCAACTATTTTGTGCCTCTAGAGGCCTCTACTAGGGTGACCCTCTCTCCCCATATCTATACATTATCATGGCTGATGACTTGGGAAGATTCATTAAGTATCAAGTGTCCCAATATTCAATTTAGGGGTGGTAGTTGGATAATGGTTTACCTTCTCTTTCCAATCTTAAATTTGTTGATGATTCTACTCTTGCAGGTCTTGCTAGGATCAAGGAAGCTGAAGCCTTTTGACATACTCTAGACATTTATTTGGCAGCTTCAAGCCAAAAGGTTAATGAGCACAAATCTTCCATTTACTTTTTTAACACTCCTAATTCTATTCAGTGCAGGATTTCTGGTATCCTATGGTATCAGATTGGGGCACTTCCCTTGACTTATGTTGGCATTCCTATTGTTGTTTTTAGGAAGCCACGTCTCTTCTGACAAAATTTGATTACCAAGCTTCAAGATAAGGTAAATTATTGGACTCATAGATTCCTTTCTACTACTCCTTAGGTTACTCTTCTTCAATCTATTATCCAAGCTCTTCCTAATTATAGAAGCATGGTTTAGGCTACTTTTGTTTACTTTCTCAAGGAGTTTTATGCCCTTTCTCTGCAATTCCTTTGGAGTGGTAATTTGTGTAGCACTAAATGGAGCTTGATTAGTTGGGAGACTATTTGTAGGAATAAAAAGGAGGGTGGTCTTGGTCTTTGATCAACTCTCTTGAGTAGTCAAGCATTGGCTACTAAGCTTTATTAGCGATAGTGCTTTGGCCAACATAACCTTTGGGCTCATATTATCACTCATAAATATTTTCATGGTGTTGATCCTTGCTTTGTTTTTGCACTTCCTCTTGAAGGTCGTGGCTCAATGGTCTGGCATACTCTAAGGATGGGTACAATGTTAGTCAAGAGAGGTTTGTTCTAGATATGTAACGAAGGTTCTAAGGCTTTGTTTTAGTTTGATGCTTGGGATGGATTCCCATACCTATTATCCATGTACCCTCATCTTCAGAATCTTTGTGATTCCTTTCATGCTGCTAGATGGGATAAAGTGGCTCATTACAAGACTCCTTAGCAATTGGGACCTATTGTTGGTTAAAAATGGAAGCACTCTTCTGATTAGCCTCCTAGAGGCATAAACATGGATCATCAATAGCTTTCTTAGATTTTGGCCTCTAGAGAGTGCTCCTCTTTGCTAGGTCAAGATGTTTTGGCTTGGGGACATACCTTGTGTAGTAAATATCATGTCTCTAATGGGTATCAGGAGATAACAAGATAATTATTTGGGGATGTTGAGGTCCCTTGGTGGAATCAAGTTTGGAATAAAGTTTCTTGGTCCAAGTGCAATTTTTTCATGTGGCTAGTGGCTCACAATGATGTCCTATATGAGATAATATTTGTAAATGCGGAATTTAGGGCCTCTCTTATTTTGTTTTATATGGTAATGGGGAGGAGTCTGTCTCCCATTTGTTCTTCCATTGCTCCTATTCTACTCAATTGTGGCATCTTTGGTGGAGTGCTTGGGGTTTCTCTTCTAGGCATGCTTCCTCTTTGCCTAAGTTTTGGGCTTGCTTGGGTAGTGCTCCCTCCAAGTCTTCTCCTCTCCATGCTACTTGGATTGTTGGCCCATAATTCATGCTTTGGCATATCTATTTGGAGAGGAATCATCGAATATTCCAAGATGTTTAGCTTGGTTTTATGCATCCTTGGTGGAAGATCTCACCTTCTCTTCAAGAAACTGTTTGAGTGAAGTGTGAGCTAGATGAGGATATGGATCCGATTGATCTTGCTATATGCAATCACCACAATTTTCATCTTCAAGATGGGGTTGTAGCTCAAAGTTTTCCTTTTGTTTCCAGGTAGCCTCAGCATCAAAGGAAAGGTTGGGTGAATTGGGATGGGCATTGGACTTCTTCTCCCTATGGAGTTCTGAAAATTAACACTAATGGTTCTTCCCGATGAAATCTAGGCCCTGCTAGTATTGGGGGAGTGGCTCATTGTAGTTATGGTGATGTTAAATTCTTTTCTCAGTACATATGGGTAATTACACTAACAATCTCATGGAGGCTCACACTATTTTATATGTTGTGAAACAATATTTCTTGCAAGGATGGAGTAAGATTATCTATGAGGTTGATTCCCAAGTGGTGGTGAACTTGCTTTCCTCACAGGAGCTTGAGGATGTTAGTTGGCAGCTGGCCACTATTGTTAATCAGATTATTCTCTTTTTAACCTCTTTTTAGTTCATTAGGTCTACTTATATTCCTCATGAATGGAACATAGCTACTAATTGTTTAGCCAAATGGGCTTCTAGTCATGCTCTGGGCTAGAATATTATGGATAGGGGGAAAGTACCCTTTGAGATGTTGCAAGAATTTGATGAACTTGTTGCTCAGGATTAAGCTCCTTGTTGAGCTCTCCTTGTTGTATTTCATTCCATCTTAATAAATTTTAACCCCTCTTTTTCAAAAAAAAAAGATGGATTAGAGCATAAGCAAGTTAAGAGGAAAATGATTTAGATATCCTTTACATTGGTGATACACATTCCTACTTGTTTTTGCAACATGACCACCGTAAATTTAGAGAAGGGTCCTTGCAGCATCTACTAAATAAGATAAAGTATGATTAGCAAGCCATTAAGACAACCTTTCTTTAGGTTATGATATTTGGGGAAATTTTGTTTTTGGGTTTTGTCCTCATATTGTTTTCAATTTGTTCTATTATTCTAATTAATTTTTTTTTCTAATTTTTTTTTTGAAAGGATGGTCCCATTTCTCTCATAAGACCCTTTATTTTCCACCATTATTCTTTATCTTTTACCTTTTTTGATTATGTATAAGGTTTAGGTCATTTCCTACTTGATCTAATAGAAAGGTGGACCTAGTAGATAGAGAATATAGTTTTCATTTTACCTTTTTCAAATTAATCCCTACGTTGGTGACCATGCAAGCAACTATATCCTATAGTTTCAAGTCATTTTCTCATTAAACTAATTTTTCTTTCTTTAATTACACCTTTTTGATTGGATAATAGATTTTTGTTGGTAGTTTATTTGATTTTTCATGTACAAGAAATAAAGAAAAATCTTGTCAAATAGTCCACATGTGCATTGACAGTTAATAAATAATTCAAATCATGGTGGCAAATTCTCCATCATAGAAGACTAATATAATGCCACTTCCTTAACAAATGTCAACCTACTATCTTCCATTAATCCTCTCCTATTATTTTTATCCATATGTCCCTTCAACAAAAATTTTTCTTCTCATTACCAGAAGAAAAAAAAACCCATCATTAATCCTTCATACTTCATTAAATATTAATGTGTGCTTGTTTTCCTGAAGAAGACTCTACAATCACATAGATCTAAATAGTTTAAGCCATGCTGAAGTTCTCAAACATCACCTAAAATTTTGAAACTATTATTACAGGTATGCTCTTTTAAAGTTATACCTCTCTGAATCATTACTTAGACAAATTCATGGAAGGTTTTCAAAAAAATCCAATTGTCCTTGAAGGGGCATTTTTTTGCTGAAAAATGTTATTAGATATAGTTGAAAATTGCATCAATTCCATGAAATTTTACATATCTACCATGGATCCATCTATGAATAGAGCTTCTTTCCACCATTGTTTGAGGAGCTTCAACCACATTAAATGTTTCTAAATTTGTCACTTGATTCACATGACTAACCACATGAAGATTGTAAGGTTGAAAAAGGCATATCTGAGCTATCCTATTTCATGGCTATCATGGGTGATGAGGATGTTCCACTACCCTAATTTCTTAAAACCCTAGAACTACATCACTTCAACATTGCCTCCTTGCAAAAGTTAGAGAACAAGATTTGGTTCAATATCGGGCAGGCTCTGCAATGCACCGAGAAATTCATGTGTCTGCAAGAATAGTAATGGTAGCAAAATCTTTGGAAATCTTTGATTTTCTTCATATATTCTCTCACAACATAGTTTAGGCATAGAATAGTTGACAGAGAGGATGTGTGATTGAAGCCGAGATGCTCAGATAGATTTTATGCACACAAAGTTCTCAACTTATAATTAATAAATAAATCTTCAATTAATATTTAAAATACAATGTTTGATTAATAAAGTGTCGAAGCCAATAAAGGAAACATAGCTCACATAGTTTTTGTGAGAGTTATAGGATCGAGACCCTACATCTCTAGATTTATTATTTATTTTTGCCTAGTTTGATGTTAATCTATTTTGTACAAAAATATTCTCTTCTACTAAACAACATACACCTTCCACACCAATGGTCTAGTCCGAAATAGTACCCTGGTATGGTATAGACCTGGGTTCGATTCTTGAATGGTGCAATAAAATCATTAGTTTATGTTTTGATGTTTCAAAATATTATTATTATTATTGCTAAGGGTCTGTTTGGCTGCAGGAATAGGAATAGCTATTCTAGAATTAAAAATGGGGGTACGTATTCCTATTCTCTGGTTTAGCCAAAATTTGATGGGGAATTTGTGGACCCAAAAATTTATCTTTTCTAAAATAGGAATATGTATTCTAATTCCACCTATTTTGGTGGAATTGCAAAACCTCATTTTTGGGCCAAAATTTGTATATGTATTCCTATTTTACTTCATATTCCAATTCCAATTTGGTGCATCCAAATGAAGAATTCAAAATTTTAGGAATTTACATATGCCTATTCCACTTGTTTTCCCATTGCCAATCTTAAATGCAATATGATGCGTTTGCTTTAGAATATCAAGCTTAGATTATAATCTATTGTCTGTTGTAATTATTTTCTTTTTATACATGTGTCCCTTTTCTCTTATATATCTTATTTTTAAAATAATATTACTTTCATCTACAATTATATAGCTATTGGATTCATTGATTGTATATTCATTATATTTTATTGGAAATTTCAATATTAGACTATTGAAGTTCTCAAGCATATCAATGTATGTTTAGGGTATTGAAAATCCCCTTGTCAATGTGATTATATTTAATTTTCATATTATACTTTGTTGCCAATTCACTTGTTAGTATTATTATATTTCATTTGAAATTTCCATACTATACTATTGAAAATTTTCAAGAATCTATATGTTTAGGTTACTTTTAATCTTCGTCCACTGAGAGAATTTGTACAAAACATTTTTAAAACCTCATAAAGCTGATTTCCTCTTAATTTTTCAACAACAACATTAGGCGGGACTCTAGCTCTATAGAGCTCTTGTTATTGTTATCAATTGAACAAGTACATTTTTAATGAAAGTTGTTTTTTTAAATGTCTTACATGGACTTGATAAGTACTATTTGATGTTTTAAATTTCTGTCAAATGTAATTTCTCTTTGGTTACATGGGCTTGAAAAAATTGGAATGGTGTACCATGGTCTAAACCATCTTGACAATGGAACTACATTCTATAACCATGTTCTAAATATTATAGATATTTTGGGTTAGGTGGTATACTTTCCTTCCATTTTCTACCTTTATTACTTTAAGTTTATATGTCAACTCAAGATCAAGTAACATAAGTGAGAAATCACTATTAATTTTACAAAATGTGAACTTAACAAATGGTAAGAACCAATTGTATCCTTAGTTTTTTAATGTAAAGATAAACTTATCATATTGATATTCCTAAAAATTATCAGGGAGGATACTATTCTTGCACATATTTAAAAAATAAATATACTACCTCTAAAGCATTTAATTCACTATACTTTTGACATCAATTCATTAAATATGAATAAAATTTTATAGTAAAAAAATTGTTTGATATTCTAGTTTATGCTTTCTTAAAAGACATTTTAATTTTTTATAGAATTGTAATTTAATAAATATTGTTTCATATCTTTATCTATAAAAATATATATACATTTCTCACTACTTTATTAAACTTAGTATAAATATTGTTTAATTTATAGATACATTTTATGTCATAGTATTTTTAAAAAAAAATTTACTAGCAAGACTTTATAAAATGTGTAATTAAATGGACTTGAACATAAAGTTGTCTTCATTTTTTTAAAGAGAAGTGGAATATGCCACAAATATTAGTAGGTGAGAGTGGATCTAAAGACTTTCTGTATTAGAAGTTTCCCAATTCACTACTAGATGACAAGCGGGCTCTCTTATATGTTACTCCATATTTGACAAAATGTCCAATCCTATACCCCAAGCTAGTGCAATAGATACTTTGCATACAAGTCCCATAAGGGAAACTAGCACACAACCCTTCTCCACTATAAAAGAGAGTCAAACCTGTAACCTCAAGGAAGTAAACCTGAAGGCATAAAACAATTCACCTACAAGTGGCAGCTAGATGTTACAATATGTTGGAGGCAATTTCTAGTCCTATACCCTAGGCCAATGGAGTAGGTAACTTGGTAGACAAATCCCATAAGGGAAACTGAACCACAATTGTTCTCCATTATGAAGGGGAGTTGAATCTATGACTTCAAGGAAGTAAACCTATAGGCACAAACTAACTGAGCTTCAAATGGCAACTTAAAATGTTACTCCATATTGGAGGAAAAGTCCAGTTCTATACCCCAAGTTAGCAGAGTGGGTACTTGACACACAAATCTCGTAAGGGAAGCTGGCCCACAACCCTTCTCTACTATGAAGGAGAGTCAAACCTGTAACCTTAAGGAAGTAAACCTTAATACACAAATCAACTCACGTACAAATGGTGGCTAAAATGTTACTCCATAATGGAGGCAAAGTCCAGTCCTATACCCCCAACCAGCAAAGCAGGTGCTTGGCACACAAGTCCTGTAAGGGAAACAAGCCCACAACCATTCTCCACTATGATGGAGAGTTGAGTCTATGACCTCAATGAAGCAAACCTCGAGATACAAACTTATGCACTTACAAATGACAACTTTTTACATTATCTTGTATTGAGGCAAAGTTCAATCCTGTAGCCTGAGCTAACGGAGCAGGTACTTAGAACACAAGTCTCATAAGGAAAACTGACCCACGACCCTTCTCCACTATGAAGTAATCTGAAAGAAATAAATCTGAATACACAAACCAACTCACCTATAGATGATGGCTTCAATCTATTCAGACGAAAAACAGACCCACCCCACTCAAAAGGAAAAATGTAAGTAATCGGTGACAAGTGCCCCTCGTACCGTTCAAGACGAGATAGGGTATAGGGGAGAGGAACCAATAGTCGTGATAGCTAACTTCGTCAACATGTAGCCGCTACATGGGATGTCGTAAGACCTTCATTTTTTTTTAAAATGTAAAATGGACATTGAACTACCTACAACTAAGGTTTGAAGGTGTGACTCATCATGCAACTCGTTAAAATAGTGCACCTAGTGAAATGTGTCTAAAAAATGACTTTTTGAACATTCGACCAAAGCTTAATCTAAAAATCTCTACTAATTGAATTTAAAATTATCATTTGTTGTTAATAGAATATTGTATAACTATATGAAATGTAACATATATGCAACTTAAATGGACCAAATAGTTATTATTAATCATAAATATTTGTTATATATAACTTTTATAAATAACATAAAAAGACACATACTTTTAACACAAAAAAATTATTTGTTGTTATAAAAATAACACATTATTATATAAAATACAACATATATCCAACACAAAGGGACCATTAGTTGAACACTAATTTTTTCTCACAATCTCACACATTTCATAAGAAAATACAAGGCATTTATTGGTATTCACCTTTTATATTTGTGATGATACATATTATTGATATGGTTTACTTTATGCATATACATTGCTACCCCAATAGTTGTACACATAAGAATAGTATGTTTACACTAAGATATCAATGTTTATTTAAGTGAGCATATTATGTTTTAAGTGACACACACATATTAGATAGCTATGATATTTTGTTTGAAACAAAAAGTTATTTATTTCACTCATTAATGAATTCATTTATTTATTTATTTTATAACATTTATAAGTTTTCATGTGTTCAAATATTGGTATATTTTTTATCAACATTTAGAATTTTTTATATTTACAAATAGATCAATTAATTACAATATATAGTAAAAATATGTTGGAAGATTGGACTCTATTTTCACAATAGGGTGATCGACTATTGAACCCCGCTCAACTATTGGATCCTCTCCCCTAAATATATGCGTTATACAAGACGTCGACGAAATATATGCACTGTACCATCTGCTGCCTGCGGTCCCCCACGAATCCACGAAAGCCACATTGTATTTATCCTAACCTAAAAAGGTGCCAATCTTCGATACTGAAATGGGAAATAGTTAGAAAATAATACAAAATAGCTTTCTCATGTTTGAATATGAAAGGAATGTGAAAATAAACGCAAGCATGTCCGGTCAAGCTAAAGCATCCGCCGGTAGACAGTAACGTACAAAAGTACATCATCGATGGCGTATCAAACCTGTGAAAATAAACGCAAGCATGTCCGGTCAAGCTAAAGCATCCGCCGGCAGACATAAACGTACAAAAGTAGATCATCGATGGCGTATCAAACCAAAGAAAACCTGATTTTCGATCTACAAGACCGATTTATAATGAAAAAATTGTCATTATAATTGAAATTATTGTTAGTGACGGACAATGAAGGCCAGAGAATCTATGATTTCTTCGTTGTAGTTGGGCGGTGTTAGATAACTTTACTCTCGTGTTTTGATACCCTGACAATGACGCCCGGGACCCGGATCTTACTACAGTAACAATATTAGGGTTAATGACGGCTATAAATACAATGAAGTCATATCATTCAAGCAGCGCAAAGGTGCATCTATCCAACAGAAGAGAAGAAAGATTTGCAGAGAACGCTTTGCAACATCACAATTGAAGTGAGGTGAGGTGATGTTAGAATAAGATGTTCCCATGGAATTTAAATCGAAAGGTGAACTGATATGTTTGGTTTTTGTTTTGCAGGAAAGATGAGGATGATTTTAGGCATAGTGTTTGGATTGCTGCTGAGCAGCATGGCCAATATTGCGGAATGTGGTAGGCTTGGTGATGTTGCAGGAATCCTGGCAACATGTAAACCTAGCGGTTATTTGAACGGCAACTCCCACGACTGCAATCGCGATCATGGTTCGGATTGCTGCCAGTCGGGGACGAGATACCCGCAGTTCAAATGTTCTCCCCCGGTGACAAGCAAAACTCGAGCCACGCTGACACTGAATGGGTTTGAGAAGGGCGAAGACGGAGGAGGGCCTTCTGAATGCGATGGGGACTACCACAGTGACAACTCTCTGGTCGTCGCTCTCTCCACTGGATGGTACGCCGGTGGCAGCCGCTGCCACGACTTCATACTTATCACGAATCCAGACAACGGACGAACGGCGCGGGCCATGGTGGTGGATGAGTGCGACTCAGTGTCTGGGTGTGATGACGATCACGACCACCAACCTCCTTGCAATAACAATGTCGTTGATGCCTCTCCTGGCGTATGGAAAGCCCTGGGAGTCAGCAATCCTGATGATGTTGGTGAGATGAGCATCACTTGGTCTGAGACTTAAACCTCTGTCGTTCCTTTGATTTCCTCTGCGTCTTCCCCATGTATACCGTGTCAAACATTATCGTGAAACCTTATTTCTCACTCCGTATTAGAGTACTCATATCAATTGCATGATGTAGTCTTCATTGTAATATTAATATATTAATGTTGACTTAATTGGATTCCGGTTCCGATTTCCTCATGTTGACGAATGCTATTTTTTTTTCGATTAAAAGGTAAAAGTAGATCTTGAGAGATTCAAAATTTTATAAATTCAATATGATAGATCTTACATTAAAGCTTCAATAAAGATCTCTAGGGGAGACCAACTGTTCATAGAAATCCAAGACAAAAATAAAAAACCCAACAAACTCTACAAAAACCAAAAACAGGAACAAAACAACAAGCAGCACAAGAAGAGCAGCAAAGGTCAGGCCGGCTCCTTTACAGTAGCTGCCATCTCGTCCTCAAGATCAGTCATTCCATGCACAACACACTTTAAATCCATAAGGTTCAAAGGATAATCATCAACCTTGTTCTTCTTCGTACTCGACCTTCTTGCGTCCCTGGCCAAGAAGCCTGCTTTGTAAAATTGTTAGCATCTAGATCCAATACAAACGTAGCTCCAACATCTAGATAAAATTTTCCAACAAGCTTGTTCTTGCAACTGATAGAGGCCAGTAGCTGCTACTAACCCCCTAAAGAAAGTCTCAATTTTATCCATTCTCACATCAACTACTCGATCTTTCTGTCCATTTTCTACACATGTCCAAGCTCCACCTTATTGTTATTCTCAAGTGGATTCCCCATAATTGGTTTAAATTTGGTGTTAACAAATGGTATTATTGGTTAACATTGGATCACATGATAAAAAAAAATTAAGTGCTGAAAATTGGTTTGATAATGATTAATAATTTAAAAAGTAAAAAATAAAAGGTTCAAAATATTCAAAATATAAAATATAGTTAACCTAGATATGACCCAAAAGCTAGCCATCAACAAAAAGTAGGAGAAAAGTAGGCCTCAAGAAAACCCATAGTCATTTATCACAAACTGGTTTATCTTTGCTATATCATCATTAATATCTTTGACCTTCGTAATAATACTATCTAAAGGAGTAGCATTTTTTATTGAGATTCCTTAGCTATGTCACAGGACACAAAGTGGTCTATTGACCTTCAAGTTCCCTCAAGGCATTGCATCTTTGTCCATCTTCCTCCAATTACCTATTGAAATTCAATGGACCACATCCACTTGTTCGTTGATTTTCTTGAGCCCTTGTTGATGCTCAATAAAGATGACTTGCTAAAATTGACTACTTCGTTTTTTACAAAAAGATTGAATCCCATTGAATTTATCTTCCAAATTCAAAAAAAAATTACATGATCCTTCTTCAAATCATTAATGTCTATTGCTAGATTATGGGTCTTAGAAAGATTATCATCATTTCTTTAGCATTAGTGGATTTTTCTCTAGTATCCCTCATCTCTGATAAGACCCACTTACATAGGTCCTTCTTGGTAGTGAGGAATTTTCTCAAGATTCTTTTACAAAGGCCTCATCTTTAAAAGTCAAGCCCTTTTCTGCAACAATCTCTTTCCCAACCTCAAGAGGGATTCCATTATGAATTTCCTTCTTAGTATTTATCTTTTCATATTTAGATAAAGTCCCCTTAATCAAAGATGGAGTAACCTCCTTTTTTTTTTTTGGGTGGGGGGGAGATGAAGGATGGGGTGGTGATTTAATATGGATAGCATGGGGCCCATTGGATCTAGAAACAATATAAGATTTACCATTATTGGTGGATGCTTTTCATTTTTTCTTTTCAAAGACTTCATCCGTCAAATTTGGCATAAACTCTTGGGCTAGAACATTGTCTAAATCATCATCATACAGAAATATTATCCTCTTCCCATGAAATAAAGAAGAGAGATATTTAATATAAAAAGGCCTTTCTCTTCCTTTTATAAATATTATAAACTTCATCTCGCTCAAAATCAATGTTAGCATGAGCAATACCATTTGAATAATAATGTATACTAATGTTGCTCTTTAATTCCACCCTTGACCTGGCTATATATATATATATATATATATATATATATATATATATATATATATAATCCCTCTCAGTGATCAAAATAATTTAACCCTCATATAAAATGTAAGGAAACTCAGGTGTGGAAATAGCTTCCTACACTAATCTCTTAAGAGAAGTATGGTGCAAATCCTATTAAAATATTTTATACTTATAGATTCAATATCATGTAAACAACAATATTTCAGCCAAGCAAGTATAAAGAAAATAGACAGAGAAAGAAACACATAACACAAAGATTTGCTGGTGGGGAAAAACCTTTCGATAAAAAAACCCCACCCCTCCAGAACCTATACAATGTATTATCTTCAACACAAGGTTACAATACACTCACAATGCAAGTTCAGCAAGGACAACAAAAGATTCCAGTAGCAACTCACAGTACCAACAATACACTTTTTCGCATCCACCTCTTCGCAACCCTAAAAATGCTTATAACATGTGCTTCACTTTTAGGGCTACTCCCAAAGGTAACCGTATTAGGGTTTTACCACAATTGGGGTAGAGCGTACAGTACTCAAATTTATCAGTTGCCACATATCTTCACCTATCATTGAATCTTCCTAACATAGCTCTTACATGTCATAGGAATCCGTCATAACCGTTTTAGCAATGATCTCCTTATACACAATTCAAGATTCTGACACATCAACATTATTTGCAAGAAATACATTTTACAAAACAAATAATAATAATAGGAATTATCCAAGGTTGAGAAAACTTATTCCTAACATAAAATAGGAGCCAATAGTCTCTTCTTGTGTGTTTTGAGAGTGTGGTTTAATGAGGAAGACAACTAACAATGGATAGAAATGAAATGATCATGAAAGAACAAATTTAGAATAGTGGAGCAATAACTTTAATAGACTTCAAAATCTCCATCGAGACTAGCATACCACATAATGACTTCATTGACATTTTTTCTCATAGTATCTATATGATAGCTACTCAAAAAACCCATTGGATTTTTTTTGTAGCCTTCTTTTACTCCCAAAGAAGGAAAATATGATCCATAGCTTCAACTATCACTTTCTTATCTTTATAAAATTTGGTACCATTGCTCTCAATATTTTAAACCTCCAAAATTAGTTTTTATAAGTAGTATTTTTCAACCCATACACTTTCATAATGATAGTTTTTAAACCCTCTACAAAGGCCTCTACAATAGATGCATTATCTTTATGCATTGAGTTGGGGCACCAATAGAATGTGGGATCCTAACCATCTACAATTTCTTCTGTTTGTCCTTAAAAATTGGTTTTATTAGTTTCCACCTTGTCTTGTAGCTGCAATTAGAGATCTTTACAAATTTGGAATAGGAAAAAATTCCCACCAAATCTGAACATATCATTTAGTATGTAGTATTTTTCAACCCACACACTCTCAAAGATATATTTTTTAAACCCTCACGCATCTTCTTTATGCATTCAGTTGGGCCACCAAGAGAATGTGGCATCCAAACCATCTAAAAGTTCTTCCATTTATCCTTAAACATTGGTTTGAATTAGTTTCTATGTTTTCCCATGATTGTAAATATAGAACTCTACAAAATTGAAATAGAAAAAAATGCCCACCAAATCTGAACATATTATAAATCTTGTAAAAATGGTGCAAGTATTACAACTTTTATTCACATGAAGGAGTATTATGAGTATAAGTTACTCCTCATATGACAACACAAAATCATCATTCCTAATGTGGCACCTCAATTACATTGGGATAAAATCAGCAAAATCCCAATTTAATATTAATTTTATGTCACTCCCAAGATGATGAGGAAATTGTCAACAATTTACCTTACGATATTCATGGGATATTCGTAATTATTAAATTTTCTCTATAATATTCTTATGATATTTTATTATATTTTCAATAATTTGACTAAGAATTCTCACACCTTGTAAGAAAGTAGGAATATTCTATGATTTTCTTCATAACAAGAATTTCATTAGACCTTTGTGTTTGGTGATTCTTATACTTGGGTAGATAGCTCTTTCCTCAATAACATATTTTGTATGGGAGCCTATAGGAAGTGCTCTATCAAAACCATTCTATCAAAAGAATATGAAATTGCTCCCTCAAAGCATGCATGTCTAGGATTATACTTTTATGTCCCATCCATGCTAACTTTAAACTACCCCCATTGTGTATTTCCATATAATATTGTGTCACTATATTATTTTCTTAAAGATAGGGATAAAAATACCCCACTCCAACCCCTAATATCTATAAATATCATACTTGATTGAAGGAGATGAGAGAGGTTCCAAATAATAAAACTAGATGCACACCACCTCAAAAAAAAAAATTAATATAAAAAATGATTTCATAAGAAATACCTCCAATTGAGTTGAATCTATCTCTAATGACATGATGATTTCTTCCTTTATAAAGACCCCAAGAAACATGACCTAGGATTACACTACAAAGAAGCATAAAGTAATTATGTGAAAAGGGGGAACTCTATTAAATCCAACGTGTAGAAGATGTAAGAAACATGTAGCTACTTGACTTGAGGGCCTATGAAGAAAAAGAAATTCATCTCTTGAAAACATACAAACCAAGAAAATATTTAAAACATTCTCAAGGAAAAGAAATTTCCATTTAGGAAATAGAACCCCCTCTAATTGAGATCCTCTAATGTAAGAATCATATGCTGGACAATCAACTAAAATATTATATTAACTTTGGGAAACAACTTGGAGTTCCACAATATGAGAATAAATGTCTAAGTGAAATGGGTTTGGAAAATATCTAAAATTATTTATAAATACATAAATGACCATCAAAAATAATATCACAAGCTTTACCAACACTTGTTTTACATGAGAGAATATGATTCTAATTTAAAAGAAGTTAAACAATATCTAAGGTAGGATTGATCATAGATAATTTTAGTCATCCATGGGTAACAATGTAATCCCTCATAAAATAACTAAAAGATCTCAAGAATGTATCCTTGAAACATTCAAGTTAATTAATGAGAGAAAGAGGAAAATCTCATAGCCACCAATGATTCCATAGCCAAATTTTTATTCCTTTAATGAGGGACCAATTCAATCCTTTATAAATAATATGTCAATTATGAGAAATATTTTTTTAAAGAATAAAGAACACTTTAATATTTTTATTATCCTACAAAACATCCATAGCATGATGATATTCACTAAGAAATTTTTCATAAATAACCTTAGACTAATTATTCTCACGAGTAAGGCTAGGCTACAACTACTTAGTAAGAAGAACTCTATTGAATGGATTATCTTTACTGATATAAAGGAAAACAAAATAAAATGGTAAGAAAAAATTAATCGCATGCTACAAAATGCAACTTATTCTTGGATTCCTTTCCTATCCATTAAAAATTCATTGTAAACCATTTCATTTGGCAAAAAAGATTTGGGATGTTAAAAATACTAATAGCATAGATCAATAGGTTTTGAAGAGAATCTTTGATGTAGTAAACATTGTGAACTTGGGAGAATAGAGACCCCTTCCAGCCAACTATTTTATCTTGATGTTGATGAACATTATTAAATAGTAAAATTGACATAGTTTGAAAATACAAATAAAAGAAGAGTTTAAACATAAATAAGACGGCACAAAACTTGATTTAGTTATTCATTATAAAGGCTACACACAATCACAATTAAGTAAAATGTGTTATACATTCAATAAAAAAAATTAGTTACATGCAATAAATGCTTGGGGATTGTTGCATTTCATAATAATAAAATATCCAACAAGAAATCAAAGAAAGACTACATATCCCTTACATTTCTATTTTTAACATTATTGTGTAATTAACTATAGAGAAGACTTAAGATGTACCAAACTCTAGTCAAGGATAGTATAAATTAGTCTTCCCCAAGATGTATCAAAATTAATGAAACTTAACCCATGTAACAATATTTTTAAAATTTTTTTTTTATGCTTGATGGCATCACTATTACAAAACAAACAACAATAGCTTATACCTCCTGAAATCAATTTAGAAATTTTCACATTATAAAATTAAAATTCAAATCAACTCTCTAGGAAGGAGGGGCCTTTGAAAGGTTGAAACAAGAAGTGGCTACTAAACCTATCCTATTTTTACTAGTTTTGGTAAGTTGTTCACATCAGAGTGTGATGCTAGTAGAATTGCAGTAGAGGGAGTATTGAGTCAAGGAGAAAGGCCCATTTCTTTCTTCAATGAGAAGCTTAATCAAGCCTAGAAGAAGTATTCTTATTATGAATTAGACCTATATGATTTAGTGCAGTCATTAAGAGATTACCTCTTACCTAAGGAATTTCTTGTGTTTACTAATAATTAGGCACTTAGCTAAATCAATACTCTAGAGAAGTTAAGCAATAGGAACTTAAATTTGATGGAATACTTACAATATTTCACATTTACTATCAAGCACAATAAATGACAACCAAAAAAGGTGGAAGATTCATTGAGTACTAGAATGGTGACAGTACAAGAGGTACAATTATAGAGCATTGGTATAGAAAGTTTCAAGGATCTCTACAAGGGTGATGAGGATTTCTCTAAGGCATATAGGGTATGTTTTGATTTCCAAAATTATTTTCATATTTAGTTCTTTGAATATACTCTACAAAGTGGCTTGTTTTTTAAGGGGAATTAGTTATGTGTCCCTCGCAGTTCAATGAGAGAGAACCTTATTCAAGAGAAGTATAATGATAGTCTTAGTGGTCACTTTGGTGTTAATAAAATACTGGAGTTGGTTAAGAGGTTATACTATTGGCCCAATTGGCCAAATGATTTTAGAAAGTATGTAGAGTAGTGTGTGGTGTGTGTGAAATTAAAAAATGGAATCTAGTAATTCAAGTTTGTACCAACCCCTACCTTTTCCTAACAGGCCATGCAATTGCATTATTGTGGTCTTTGTGGTAGGTCTTCCTAAGAATAAAATAGGGTTGGATAATATATATATGGTAGTAGATAGGTTCAACATGATGAGTCATTTCATTCCTTATAAAACTACTCATGATGCTAGATACTTTTATCATTTTTTTTTCAAAAAAATTGGAAGAATCTATGGGTTACCCCTAAGCATAGTGTCTAATAGAGATGTGAAGTTCATGAGTGAGTTTTGGAAGACTCTATGCAATAGTATAAGAACTAATCTATTATTTAACTCAGCTTAACATCCTCAAATTTATGGTCAAATTGAGGTGGTCAACAAAGTGTTAGGTAACCTACTAAGATGGCTAACCAAGGAGTATGGAAATAGTGTGAATAGGATGATAGGGAGAAGTCCTTTTGAAATAGTGTATGGTATGCACTGAAGAGGAGTGTATAAACTTAGAGATCTAAGAGTTATGGAGTATAGAAGTGTAGGTGAAGGACCATGAAAGAGATACAAGAGTAGGTGAAACACAACATAACAAAGGTTACTCAAAAGTAAAATACCAAGGTACAAATGTTAAGGAAGGACATATAGTTTGAAGTAGGAGAGTAAATAATGGTTCACTTACACATATATATAGGCTACAAAAGGGAGTGGAAGCAAAGTTACAGATGAAGAGTGTGTTAATGCAAGGTGTTACCAATGTATGGACATAATTCCTGCAAGGTAGAGCTTCCCACATATCTAAACATTTCACCAATGTTCAATATGGTTGATCTAGTCAAATATGAGGGGACATTATTAGAGGTAGGTTTGAATAGCAAGGAGGTACTAGAAGATATTAGTATTATGGTCTTACCTCTCAATGTGAAGCAACTAGTGGAGATGATCTTGGAATCCAAAGTAAAGAAATCTACAAGGCATAGGATCTAGATGGAGCACCTAATCTAGTGGAAAGGGAAACTAGAAGCTCAAGCTACATGGGTAGAGGAAGTAAATTTTATGAAGCTTGGTATTTACATGTCTCTAATTTCTCCTCATGTTCCTTGAAAGTTATGGAGAAGAGGAGAATGGTGTAGAAGTACCTAAGGATTTCCTAGGAAATATCAATTGTATATTTTTGTTGCTCAAGTATGAGGCATAGGGAATTTTGGATGTAGAAGATTAGGTCATGTTGACCATAGTTAGAGTACATTGTAGATTTTTTTTCATAGGTTTTTAGGGCCTTCATACCTGGTACAATTAGGGGCTAGGATATTGTAAAGACCTTTGATTGGCACAAGGCATGATAATGATGTCATCATGAGGTTGATACAGTGTAGGAAGAGTTAGGGTGAGGTTTTGGGTAAATTTTGAGGATATAGGAAGGTCATTTGACAAAATTGGTGAAAATCTAAAAAAATATGTAAAAGTTGCATTGTATAACTTTGGAACTTTCAAAAGTTGCATGAGGAGGAACATTTTGAAAAGCAATTGAAAATCATTGGATGTTGGATGGGTTGGAAGTCCATTATATAGAATGTGAGTTTTTGAAATCAATGTATTGAGAGCATTTTGTTAGAAAATTCCTTGTTTCTAATGAAAATAGTTAGTTAGGATTTAAAGATCCATACTATCACTTGTGTAACTTTTTGTGTTCACATTTTCTTAAATCTATGTTTTTGTAGATAGGGATTTTGAACTATTTAATTACATTTTGTGAAATTATTTTTGTTCTATATTGTCATTAGTTTTTTCCAGGCAATTCTTAAAGATGGAGATCTAACTCACTTTTCCACTGTTCAATCTATATGGCCTCTTGGTAATAGTGAGTAGAATCCATTTGCATAATGTGTACAAATGAAAGGGCACTAAAATATACAAAAACCATTTCTAATGTCTTTCCCTATGTAAGCCTATGGTGAGTCCAAATAAGGAAGGCCATATAGAAACAAACACATCTTCTATAGAAGGAAAGCTAGATTCTTAATTACTTTTAGACATGGGTGAAGGAAGTCTTAACATCATCCCATTAAGGAGAGAGATTCATACCAATCCAATAGCAATCCTAGAATAATCTTGGTTGTGGAGGTAGCCAGTTGAGCCTACAAAGCCCAATTTCACCTAATTTGGGTTAGGGAAATGGATGGAAGGGTATGACTTCAAGACCCCAAAAATATCTAAAGGGGTGGAAAATGAACCAAGAACCCTAAAAAAATTTGTAGGCTTCCTTTGGAAGGCATAGGAGAACATCCCTATTTTCTCACTAGACAAGACCTGATTGGGGTTACTGACCTATTACTCCTAATTGTGAAGACAAGAGGAAATCAGGTGGGAAGATAGATTTTATAGTACATATAACTCACTTAATTAGTTGAGTTGAATTATTTTTTGATACCTTAATGCCTTTGAAAGGTCTAGTTTAGGATTTTGAAGTTAAGAGCCTTTATATTGCTATAAGAGCTAGAGTAAATGATCGAGCAAAATATCAACTTTTACATGGATTGGAGAATATTTATTGATAGTTAGGTTGGATAAGGAAACCATGGGATCCTAAAGTTCTTAACATATTAAAGGTGGAAAGTGGGGTAAAAGGGACATCCTTAGGGTCTTGTAGAAGACCAAGAGCATGAATTAGTGAGTGATTCACTTGTTGGAATTACAAATGGGAAGAGTAAACTTTTACGGGTAAGGGGTGAATAAAGAGTTTAAACTTGGACCCATAAAACTTTCACCATTCATTCATTCATCATATGCTTTCAATATGTAAACTTAAATAATATGTAAAGCATATGCATCTAAATCATGTAATCAATCAAACACATAACACCAAATATGATTACCAAGAGACCTTCCAAGTGAGAAGGTAAAATTGGGGTGGGAATAACACCCAAAAATCTTCACTATGGCAGCAATAAAGTGTATCCAATGGAGGTTACAATGATTTGACCATGAATCATGGTCTACCCTATGAAAGGTCTACCTTGTTAAAGGCTTAGAAGGACTATTGGGTCTCACCTTGTTAGATGATTTCACCACCCTATTAGAAGTCTGCCTGGTTAGAGGACTTCAACTTAAAATTAAGTAAGCACCTTGTTAAAGGATTTCATATAGCCTATTAGGAATACTTTGTTAAATGATTTAACTAAAATCACCTATTAAAATGTCTCATCATAGATCTTGTGATTGGCACTTGCTTTCTTGATAATATATCACCTCTACACAATTTCTAATTGATCCTCCATGATTAGATGTCCTGGTGTTATATCCTTTTCTCTATCCTCTATTCTTCTTTAACTAATTCTATAACTCACTCTTATTTCTAAGTCACCTTGAATGCTCTACAAACTATCTTGTTTGCTTCTCCAATTTGATCAATCACCCATCCTTCATAAAGAGTTTAGGGCTTCATCTTCCTTAAGAAGACTTAGGTGGCTTAGGGTTAGGTATGAATCCACAGCTGATATTCATCCATATTGCTGCTTAAACCTTCCCATTTTTTTATTGGTTGCATGTGATTACATAGGGAATCCAAATATTGATTTTTCCTCACCTCTAAAAGATCATAATATATCCATAAGTCAACTCAAAAATAGTTTACATAGTCATTTGTGCCATTACAAACAAATATGTCAAAATTGTTTCACTTAGCATGTGAAGTCTCTGATGCTTGGCATGCACTATTTTATATATTGTGACTCAACACCTACATTACTCAGAATCCACTATTTACTTGGCTCTTGAATCACTTGGCATGGTCTATCTACTCAACATCTAAGTGACACAATACATGAGTGACTTGTCACTCATTTTAACTCGACATGGTCTAGTATTTACATGTTGTGCTTGACATGTATTACTAGTTTGGCATGAACTAAGTAAATGGCTTAAATGTATTGACACTAATTTGTTAAAACCAATTTTAGATCAAAAATCTCCACCTATCCTTAATTTCTTGAGTGTAACATATCCATGACTAGCTTATATACAAAACTTCAAAATTTCAAAATTCTACAATAACCTATATGCCTCAAAATTGATAACTCACCTGAGTTAATGTGTCCATTTTGTATCCAAAATATACATGCTCCCTTTAACTTCAATGTGTTGTATATGATACTATTTCATTTGATATGCTATGTCTTAGTTGATATCTTTATTTGTTTCCTTGCTTTCCTCTCCAAAACTAAATCTCCCCCATTCTTTATTTTCCTCTATTTCTATATCCTCTTTATTCTCCTTCTTTTATTGTTATATCTCCCCCTTTCTTTATTCTCCCCCTTTTAACACTTATTTCAAATGGGCTATAAACGTATAGTCTATTTTTCCAAAATAGATTTATGGAGATCCATTATGATTTTGAGGGCTACATCCCATTTGTAACATGCAACATCCAATGACTTGATTTAGATTGCAAGCTCAATAGCAAGGTACACTAAGCCATCTAAAGTAGAAAGACTGGGGTCTTTCTTAGTAGAGTCTCACCATAACCTTGCTCCTTGTGTAGTATCTTCATGTGAAAGGTAAGGGATGCTTGTATACATGTCAATTTATCTCTTATGCTATCCTCATCTACTGTTAGTATAGCTAGTTGAATTTGTGTCTAAAGAAATATTCTAAAATGCTTCTCACTTTGAGCTAGGTTCTTAGCTAGCTTAGTACCTGATATGTTGAGGCTTCTCTCCAAAATCAAAATATGACTTATTGTCTCTTGAGTAAAGAGTATAGGATCACATATATTTTTTTACAATGAGAATATATTCTCAAATACCTTCTTCACCTCCTCAACATTAGTTTCCAATACAACTTGAGTTAGTGCTATCTCACTAGATATTTTATCATTCACCTTTCCTTAAAACTTCTTCTCAAACCATTCTAAAAGTTTTGTAGTTGTAGCAAGGTCTTCATTACTAACCTTTTCCACTATATCTATTAGTTTTTCTATCAATGGCTTGGTCTCTTCAGGAGTTGGTAGATTGAATGCATCTAAAAAGATGTCTTTAATATCTTGGACTGCTTGCTTCTGCCTATGTTCTCTCCTAAGCATTTCTTGATACTTTTTCTTCTCTAAGGCTTGTTGCAAAATGCCTATTTGCTCCAATTTCATAGTGTCATAATCAAATTTTGGAATCATAATTTCTTAATCAAGGCGTATGTCTCCATTGTAAATTACCTTATCAACCTTTGATGAGCTAGAGCTTGGCACTAAGATTTGTAATGGAATGTCTTCTATGCTCGAGTTCTGAAGAACCTGTGTAGGAGTGTTAGATGTTGATAGAGTTACCAATGCTTGGATGACTTCTTGTTCCTTTACCTTAGGTGTTAACTCATGTTGTTGAGGCTTAACCTAATTTATTAATATGACTTAAATAGCACCTTGTTCCTATGCTTTAGGTACACATGAATCTATCTATCCTATTTTCTATTTTCCTACAATATCTTTCTCTTTTGCTTGCTTCTTCCCAATAGTATCAACTTTAACACTTCTTTCAACATTAGTAGGTGTATCTACTATTGTTCGAATTGAAGGTTGTACACAAGTAATTAAAGGGATGATAGAAGGCGGTTCTCATGGATTCATCCTTACCCTTTTGATCTTAGTTACTACCTTTTGCAATTCAATTACACTAACCAAAACTAGATTTTCACAGAGTTTAGCTTGGAGTGTAGATTAGTCTAGTATCTTCTTCAAGTCTTTTGCAGTAAGTGGATTTATGTTATGAGCTAAAGCATCAAAAACATCATTTATAGTTATATTCACAGTTTTTACACTTGTGTCATGAGGAGGACTGACACTTGACACTTGTGTGTCCTACAAACTATTCATCTTGTTGCTACTTAGTTGTTCCCTAGTCATCATCTTACTTTTCTATTTCTTCCCCAACTATATTATCTTTACCATAATTTTATTATCATCATCTTTATCATCCTATTTAGCCTCATCCTTATCATCTTGTTTACCCTCAGAAGGGTCAGTTTCTCCTTTTTTCATAGTGGTCAACCCATAGATAAGTTTCCATATTTGGGTTGATCTCTTGACCACAACTTCAATGTTATTTTGAAGAATTTTGAAGGCTCTATATTTAGGTGTTAACCTAATTGCATATCTCTTAAAAACCTTAGCAATCTGTCCCTTTTTCAGATTTGGCATTGCTTGAGCTAATTTTGTTTCCCTAATCTATTTTTCCAAATTCAAATAGTAATTCCATTTTTGCTCAACAATATCATATAAATTTTTTGGTATTGAGTTGGAAAATTATAGTGGAGTGTTATTAAACTTAGAAATCATGGCATATAATGCCTCTTCCACTTGATTTTTCTCTTATTTTCCAAGTACATCAAAATCAATATGTTTCAAACTAGATAAATCTACATTTCGTTTGATATTTTCACATAGATTTTGAAAATCAGATAGAGGATTGTGATTTACCACTTTAAATTGGTTATTTTCATCTGATTCTTTCCTTTCTTCATTAGAATCTAGTTTTGTGACATACTTTCTTATTTTCCTTTTGTAGCTCTTGGCCACCTTGCTCTATTTTCTTGTTCTTTTCCTTGGCCTTTTGAGTTGTAGCACATGTACTTGATCTAGTGGTAGAAGCAATGGGCTTAGCTAGGCTAGGTTTGACAATCTTCTTTTCCCTAGCCACTACCTATGCTTTAGCCTTCCTTTTCTTTGTCTTGATAGGAGTAGGTGCTTCCTTGAATTCTTCTCCCTTGACACCTTTAGTTTCCTCCTCTTGCTTATATTCTCCCATTCCTTGGGTTAGATCTAGAGGTACTTGAGTTTCTTCTTCCTCTTCATCCTCATCTTCTTCTTCTTTTTTTCCCTCATCTACACCTTCTCCAAATTTAGCTTTTAGTTTCTTCACTATCTTATCTTTCTTCTTAAGACTGATGTAGTTTTTAACTCCATGGTAATCTTTGACTTTCCAATCTCATAGTTGCCAAATATCTTTGCACTTTTATCTATTTATTTTTCTAGGAGTGTTGCGATGGCTGATAAGGCTTCATCAACATTAATATCATACCCAAGTGGTCTTAACCATCTTACCCTTGGTGTGGTAACTTGCACAAAAGTGTAATCAGCATCAACAAGAAAATATATGTCATTTTAGTGTTGTTCAATGAAAGAAATTGATATCCTCATTCTTTCCTTCATTGATTTTTTTAAATCTTCAAAGTAACTTGTCTTCAAGGTTTCAAAGTTTTCTCCCATCTACTCAATGAACTCATTGATTTGCACTGTAAATGATTTATTCATTTTCCAACCTATAGTACCAAAGCAGGGAAATGTATTCTATACATAAAAGAATATAAAAACTAGTATTTAACCAAACTTGCATTGTGCACTCTTTATTTTCCTAATAGCTCCAAGATTCTCCATTAGTTGGTGTAATTGTAGCTCTGCTAGATCATATGTATGATCTTTCTTTACAATCTTGTAACCAACATGCACAACTATATAGGGTACACTATTCAATATGATAGATTGATAGAATTTATGTGAGATTACCCTTACAAAAAATTTCAATAATGGATCAGCAATACTATCTATTTTCATACCTCTCTTATTCTATTTTGCTCTAGTGTTCTTCTCAATCACTTCCTTGGAGTCACTTCTGAATGTCTTTGGCCAATCTAGGGTTGGGTAGCTAGTAACCCTATGAACTATTCTTTTGGTAATCTTGATCAGTCCTCCTTCTAGCCACAAGGAACCATCATGAATTCTACTTAGGACAATTCATATCCACTTAGTTTTAAACACATTAAGAAAATCTAGGGCTCATGTTAAAAAAAAATTCTCAATGATTTTGTATTCCTATTTCAAAACACCATTCTCACACAATCTGTTTTATATATATATATATATATATATATATATATATATATATATATATATATATATATATATATATATATATATATATATATATATATATATCTTATATCCATGTCTCCTATACTTCCTATCTTGTAGTTGTAACACTTCCTGACATCTTGCACCATAATTACATTTGGCAAATCAATGACAACACACTAGAAGAATCTTGTTTATAGGTGATGTCAAGAATGAATTTAAATACGTTTTGATTAACTTCATTAATAACAATCTGAACATTCAAAACCTCCTTCCCTTCAACATTCTTTGAACTAGATGCTATTTTGTTAAACTAGGGTTTATAAAAAAGTAAAGTGCGTAACTCAGCTTGTGATAAATACCTTGCAAAATATGATAAACTAATGTGAGATCATGCTAAAATATTTGAAAATTCTTTGGATAGGTTTTTGAATCACCTTCTACTCTACTTGCTCTTACTTAAATTTGAAATGATGAACAGTGAGTAGAAATCAGTCATATACCCTTCAAGAACTTTGCATTTAATGCTTAGTGCTTACACAACTGTAAGCTCGACAATAACCACTTTTAGGATCACTCAGAATTCATTGATATTTCCATCACTTGGTAACTACTATGAGCTCAAAATCAACTAGATAGTTTGGTAGCTTGGTATCAACTATCATTCCACTCAACACACATAGGGAACATTTCATCTTTAGCAACAACATCGGAAGCTTAAAGATTTAACTTGAATTTTTAATAACATCTTGCATCTTTATTCATTGTAATGTAGTATTTTTAGTACTTTCTCATGGAATTGATGTATGATATAAAACTTTGAATATTAGTTTGACATACCTCTTGATTGTCTAGTTTGATGAGGTGTGATCCCCTAATCCATTGCTTGAAGTGATCCCTTCTCCATTTGATGTGGTACAATCATCCTTCTTTTTCCATGTCTTGTTCATCTCATCTCTGATGTGTTCAACATCTACCTTGCCTTTTCCTTTTTCAAATTCACAACTTGATGCCTTTGAACTAGTTGGGCAATGCTTACTAATCTAACTAGTCTTCAAATAGCTAAGACTTGTGATTTGAGTAAACTTCCTTTTTTAGTTACCACTAAAGTGTGACCTAATACAATTATCAAAACATGTCCATATTCTTGAAAATAATGATAGCTATATCTTGTATTATAATACCAATTATAAAATTTTTCATTGTTTGTTACTTTTGTTGGCTTGTTTGGTGACCACATGGATTTGGATCTGCATTTCAAAAGCTCTATGTCCATACTTCTTATAGTTGTAGCAATAACATTCAAATCTTTACATATGCATGGTCCTAGTTCTACATTCATGTGCCTAATGGCCTTACTTGTTGCACTTATGACAATGAGTGATGTTCTTAAGCTTTGACATTCTAATTGGTATTCCTGCTCCTACACATATTAGTAGTATGTCCTTCCTTAACACAATCATGACAAGTAGGTTTTGAGTTCTTACCTTTGATGTTTCTTTCTTTAGCAACTTTGGATGATTCTCCTTCTTCAGTGCTTGTGTGGCCTAGTCTTGATGCATCTTTTTTGGATCTAGGGGATCTCAATAATTTGTCAAAGCATTTTATGGCTTCATTTGGCTTGTTAAAACTTTTAGCAAATTCCTTTTTCTCTTTTTAGGTCACTTTACAATTGTTGATTCTATAATGCCAATGTAATTATCTAAATGTCCTTGACATTTAGTTCATAGTTGGCATTCATCATTTGTCTTAGAGTATCCAATTGCATGTTGGAAATCTTGGTTAGTTCTATTGACTTCTCTTCTAGTTTTTTTGCCAAAATTCTTTTTTCTTCTTCAATCATGGCTTTGTCTTCTATAGCTTTCTTCTTTTGTTTAGTAATGTCAAATAGAAGTATAGCTTGAGATTTCTGATTTCCTCAGCTTGGACTCTATTCTTTTCCATTAGATTTGCAATTGTTACATCAAATTCATTGGAGTCACTATTTGTAAATATCTGGGTAGTGTCTATCTTTTTGTATAGTGTGTCATTCTCTTCAATAGAAATCTCTTTCCTTCTCTTCAAGGATTTCTTTAGTTCCTATCTTGCCTCATTTAGTTGATGTAGTATTAGATGTATTTAAATCTCTAGGTTCTCAACAGTCATTCCCAACTTGTAGACTTCCATTTCAAGATCTTTCCTCAAAGCTGCAAAGCTTCTCTTTCAAAGAACTAGGCTCTGATACCAATTGTTGGAACTACAAGTGGGAAGAGTAAACTTCTAAGAGGGGGAGGGGTGAATCAAGAGTTAAAATTGGACCCACAAAACTTTCACCATTCATTCATCATATGCATTCAATATGTAAATTGAAATAACATGTAAAGCATATGCATCTAAATCATGCAATCAATCACACACATAACACTAGATATGATTACCTAGAAACCCTCCAAGTGAGATGGTAAGACTAGGGTGGGAATGACACCCACAAATCTTTGCTACTACAATAATAAAGTGTATCTAGTGAAGGTTACAATGGTTTGACCATGAATCATGGCCTACCCTATGAAAGGTCTACCTTGTTATAGACTTACAAAGATTGTTAGGTCTCACCTTGTTAGAGGATTTTAGAACCCTATTAGAAGTATGCCTGCTTAGAGGACTTCAACTTAAAATTAAATGATCACTATGTTAAAGGATAACATACATATTGTTAGGAATACACTATTAAAATATTTAACTAAAATCACCTTTTAAAATGTCTCAACATAGATCTTGTGATTGGCACTTGCTTGCTTGATAATAGATCACCTCTACACAATGTCTAATTGATCCATCATGATCAAATGACTCAATTTTGTATCATTTGCTCTATCCTCTATTCTTCTCTAACTGATTCTATAATTCACTCTTACTTCTAAGTCGACATGAATGCTTTGCAAAGTATCTTGTTTGCTTCTCCAATTCGATCACTCACCCATCCATTGTAAAGAGTTTAGGGCTTCATCCTCCTTAAGAAGACTTAGGTGGCTTAGGTTAGGTATGAATCTATGGATAAGATTAATTCATATTGTCACTTAATCCTTCCCATTCTTTGATTGGTTATATGTATTGCATAGGGAATCCAAACATAGATTCATCCTTATCTACAAAATATTGTAATCTATCCTTAAGTTGGCTCAAAAATGGTTTACATAATTGTTTGTGGCATTACAAACAAATACATCAAAAGTCTTTCACTTAGCATGTCAAGTATTTGATGCTTAACATGCACTATTCTATATACTATGACTCAACACCTGCATTACTTAGCATTAACTATTTACTTACCTCTTGAATCAATTGGTATGGTCTATCTACTTAGCATCTGAGTGACTTGGCACTCATTGCAACTTGGCATGGTCTAGTATTTACATATTCTTGGCATGTATTACTACTTTTACATGAACTAAGTAAATGGTTTAAGTGTGTTGATACTCACTCATTAAAACCAATCTAAGATCAACATCATCCATCCTCCCTATCATTGTGATGGTGGAAAGTGTGACTTTTTTACTCCTTCCCAGTCTATCTCTTAACAAACACTGTTTGGCGAAAGGTGGTGTGGTTAAGATCCAAGATGTGATCCTTGATTAAATGGTGAAAGAAATAGATCTCAACGTGGTTGGTTGATTTCTTCTCTAAAGGCCTTCTATTGAGATGCTAAGAAAGTGAGGTTGTTTGACCTGGTCTTTGGAAGGTAGCATCAAGATTAGTGTTATGGTTAATGGTATGTTTGTTTTCTCTTTTTATAGATTAATTTGATTCTCACAAATGGACCCTAGCAATCTACAAATAGAAACCTAAACTAAACCCACCTATTGGCCTTGTTGTTGAATCCCCTACTTTGATTCAACTGCTAGGTCTCCCATTGGATTTTTTGGAACTCTAAAGTTTTCAAATGGATTTTGGAATCTTTTGGATCACTCCTCTTATTTGATATAATTGTAGTGCACGAATTGATGCTTCTGTATGCCACTATTTGTGTGTGTTAAAGTCAAAAAAGGTTTTCCTTCCTCAAAATCCCTATATTCTAAGTTGGGAACCTTAATTCAAGCCTTAGAGTATAAGAATTTTGAAATGTACTATACCCAATAAAAAATATCTTGGCACTTGTGCATCTTGTACTCTTCCTCCTAGATTATGTCTTCCAAAGGTTACCCCTACTCTAATCCCCATTGTGGACCGTCCTCAAGTGACATGTCTAGGCTTGGAGGCTAGCTCATCATAGGTTTATGGGATGTCACTTTTGTCCACACCCTTTCTTTACCCTCTACAATAGAGGATTTTTGATCATGTAGCTACTTTATCTTGGGTTAATCTATTTTTTGGGGTTCTAGAATATCTTTCACTAGATAGAATCCCTACTCCTACTACTATGTGGCACTTGAGCATACCTAGGCTAACCTCTTCATGTCTAGTATTTTGGCTTGTTTTTACTCTAGCCAAGTCAAGAAGTTTAGTTTAGGTTGGTTTAAGACTTTAGAAGGTCATTTTATATGTGGGATAAGTGAGTTAATCATTAGGACTTAGGTCACACAAATAGCCAATTTAGTTGCTAATTAATTTTCTTAGTGTTAGAAGCTTAGTGTTGGATTAGAGTCTTAAATATTTTCTAAAACCATATATGTTGAGACAAATATTATTAGTGGCAATAAATTATGTTGATTCCTTGGAATATAGAGGTTAGAGATTCTAAAAAGAAGGATGGAGGGATAATGACAAAGATGCCAAATATTGTCAAGAAGTTGTCATGACAATATTTTCAATTAGTGCAAATATTGCATGCAAATTGGTTATCTTGGATTCCCTCAAATATAGAAGTGGTAAATTGACCAACATGCCTATAATTGTGGAGATTAAATCTAAAAAGGAGTAAAGAATTGAATCTAGAGAAGAAGTATGCATAGTAATAGTTTGGTTTGTGAAATATATAGCTTTAAAATAACATTTTAAACAATTTCTTGAGTTTTAGTAATAAAAGTACCTTGAAATGGATTGAAAGAATCAATTTAATGATTTTATAGTGTTCTTGGATTTTTTTGATATTTTATCTTTTAATAAGTGAGTTGATTGGAGTAGGTTTTGACGGCTGAATAAATTGTTTTTGGTTTAGAGAATCTACTAGTTTTGTTCAGACCAATCTGTATAGATATGGCTCCTCCATGAAATCTAACCATGAAAAACACCCAAGGGTAGATGGAAATATTAGGGGAGTCAGTAGTGTGTATAGGTTTATGATTAGGAGTCATGGAAGTATGAAAAACTATTTTTTACTACTAAGCCCTAGGCAAGTAGATAGTGTCTAGTTAGAGGCTTAGGATAGGAGAAAGTCAAGATTTCTTACAGGCTAAAGAAGTAGAATAAAAAAAAATTACAATACAAGTGTGTCTTAAACATATATTTTTATGATAGAAGGATCCAAGGGTTATCAATAAAATTAAGTGTGTTTTGAACAAGAAACCAATGTGTTCCTAAGAAATAAGACTTTTAGTCCTATTAGACCTAGATAATAGGAACCCTCTATACAGATAGCTAAGGGGTCTAATACCTACAAAGTATTTTAGAAAGTACAAAGGGTTAGTCTATTCTAGGATTAATTTTTTAGATTGTTTGGAAAGTTTTGGCAAGAAAGAGGAAATAGTCATTATCAAGGGCTAATTGGAACTAGGCCTAAATAGGCTTCTTATGTTGGAATTACAATAGGAAAGGTAAACTTATTGGGGGGAGAGTGTGAAACAATAGTTTAAACATGGACCAATAAAACTTTCCCCACACATCCATCACATGTATTCAATGAGTAAACTAAAATAAAATGTAAAGCATATACATATAAATCATGTAAGCATATAAGTATGCACACACATAACACTAGATATGATTAACTAGAAACCCGTTATAATGATTTGACCATAAAACATGATCTACCCTATTAAAGGCTTATCAAGACTATTAGGTCTCACCTTGTTAGAGGATTTCAACACCCTATTAGAATTGTGCCTTTCTAGAGAAGCCTTCAACTTAAAACTAAGTAAGCTCCCTATTAAAGGATTTCATAAAGCCTATTAGGACTACTTTTTAAAGAGATTTGACTGATTCACCTATTGAAATCTCTCAACATAGATCCTACAATTTGAACTTGCTTGCCTAATAGTAGATAACCTATAAACAATGTCTTCTTGATCCCTTTTTATTAGATATCTCAATGTTGTACCTTTTTCTCTATCCTCTATTCTTCTCTAATTGATTTTGCCATTCACTTTTTCTTCATAACTTCTAAGTCACCTTGAATGCTCTGCACGTGAACTATCTTCTTTGCTCCTTCAACTCTTACAAATTCATAATGAAGAGTTTAGGGTTTCATTCTCCTTAAGAAGACTTTGGTGGTTTAGGGTTAGGTATGAATCTACAGTTGAGATTCATCCATTTTGCCACTCAATCCTTTCCTATAACTGATTGGTTGCATGTAATTGCATAGGGAATCCAATTAGAGATTCATCCTTATCTCCAATATATTGATATATAATCTTAAATCAGCTCAAAAATAGTTTGCATAGTTGTTTGTGCCATTACAAATAAATATGTCAAAACTATCTTACTTGGTATATGATGTCTCTGATGCTTGCAATGTACTAATCTTTTTGTTGTGACTTGACACCTACATTAGTTGGCATCCACTATTTACTTAGCTCCTAAATCACTAAGCATGATCTATCTGCTCGACACTTGAGTGACTCAGCATATGAGTGACTTGACACTCACTGTGACTCGACACGACATGGTCTAATATTCACTTATTGTTCTTAGCATGTATTACTAGCTAGACATGAACTAAGTAAATGGATTAAGTGTAACACCCTACCAAGGGATCCAAAAGAATTAACCTAAATTTTTACTAAGTTTTCCAACATTTTTTTATTTTTAGTAAGAAATTATAACATGCACTTCAAACACATAGTAGCAGAAGCAATAACATACAATCAACTAACATATACATAATAGGTTACATTCCTTAAGGATCCCAAGACGATGAGTCACATTTAAATTTAATTAATTCTAAGTCTAACAACTGCCACATTCACATGAAAGAATAATAAAAAGTCCTATGTCCATTTAATATACATTTGTTCCAAATAGCTCTTGGAAAATTAATTCGAAATGCTCATTCATCCACTTTACATGTCACAGGGTATGAAAGGCTTAAAATAATATACATATGTAAAAATAGAAATACATCATCCCCTTCGGATCCATGACACAGATGTAATATAGTAAAATAAATGAAATCATCCACCATACATGATACATCCATACATCAAAAAGATATAATATCCATCATAAAACATAACCATCCATCATAATGATCCATGAACAGAATGAAGGTAAATGCAAAAAAAGAATGCTCCAACCATGGTGACTATGGATGGATCTCAATGGTAAGAGTGAAAAAGCGCTACCACTCGACCATGTGGAACCTAAATGGCCCACTCCCACTACACTAAGGAGACAGTCTCAAGTCTCAAACATGATATCAAATCACATAACACAATTACTCTCTAAGTCCAAGAAATCCTAAAAGTATACTAACTCAAAGGTTCCAACACATATATCAACATCTAGACCTAGAGGCACATAAAGACACGTACAAATCTACTATATAAGTAGGCAAGTGTCATCGTACGAATCACATTCGGAGTTACCCAAGCAATCCCTTAGGAATCTTGGGTCCCTAGTGATCCTTGCAGCCACTAGTGTCCTCTCATACTAATGAGGCATACTACGAAATGCAAGGTCATAACCAAGCATTCTCTCTACTCCAATCCTAGTCTATACTAGCATTTGAGGCATGGGTGAGAACATACAATTAATCTTGTTATGTTCATTTTACTCTCATTTAGTGTAAATGTTATCACTTGTTAAAACAACTTACAATGAGTTACCCTGGCAGCCACTTAGGGCCTTGACCCCAATTGCAAGCCACTTCCCAACACTACATATAGATTACCTACCCTAAGCTCATGAAATCACAAATCAAAGAATCATAGTAAAATTACCTTAGTCCTGTACAAGTGACTGGAAAGCATCATAAGTATAATCCATAATAATCACATCAGTTCTGCATGAGAAACTAAATAGCATCAAATGATAAATCACAATATCCATCGGTTCTCCAACGAGCAACCGAAAAGTATTCCACAATATCCATTGGTTCTCAATGAGAAACCAAAAAGCATCCCAAAATAATACTAATTGAAGACTCCAAAATGGTCAAGTCAAACATGTCACAACATGACATCATCAAGAACAAATCATCCAAAACATCTCAATACTCTCAAAACAACTAGAAGGAAAAATAATATAACTGATCGATGACTCAAAAATGGTTAAGTCAAATAACCTATAGCATAAAATCTAGCCATCCCACAAGGGCACTGAAAACAATAATCAACAATATAATCACACTCAACATGGAGCATACCATCACATACCATGGTTGGGTTTAAAAAGATCGAGATCAACATCAACATAACATCAGAACATATACGCCCGAGCCCCTGGTACCAACCTAGGAACACCCCAAGGCATAGACAGTACATAGAAAACATTATAGTCTCACAGTTGGGTTTGATTTACACAATAGGGTTAAAAGTAAAGTTTCAGTTTCATATACATTTCAAGTAATAAGTTTTCATAGTTAACCCTTACAATTAACCCATTTTCTATTTTTGAATTAAAATTACTACTACCCTAGTTTGATTTAAGTCAATTATTCCAAAATAACTTAAGGATAATTATTTTGATTTAAACTAATCTTTATTGATAATAAAATAATCATCAATTTCATTAAAAATCAAAATCATTAATAATTCAATAATTATATAATCCATTAATTAATTAATCTTAATTAAAATTATATTTAATTAAGTTAATTAATAATTATATAACTAATCTTAGTTATCAATGAATATCAACTATATATTTATATTAATATCTTTTTTTTCTTTTAAAATATTAATTAACAAAATTATTATTAATTAATAATTTATATTTAATTTTGTTAATATATTAAAAACAATTTATAAATTTATTTACTTTAATATTTAATATATATTAAATAATATTTAATACTCACTAAATAATATATAATAATTTAACACTAATTAATAAATAACTTAAATCGCATAACATAAATTTCAAAATCTTATTAAAACAAATAATATTAAATTGTTATATAACAATACTACTATGCCGCTGGCCTTTAAATAAAAAGGGATGTGCGGTCACCTCGCCATCCCCCAAATCGTTGTACTGTGCAAATTGTAGAATTTTGAGAGCCACACACAATATAAAGGTAAGTGGGTAAGTGTAATGTGAACCTTTTTTATTATATATATATATATATATATATATATATATATATATATATATATATATATATATATATATATATATATTTAAAAAACAACTTTAAAATATGTCTCCTCCAAGTATTATATATGTTATTTTTAAAAGGATTCTTGTTTAATAAATAAACAATCTAATTCCCATTATAATTAAATATTTTATTTTGTTATTTTTTTAAATTTTTATTTTATTTTATTTTATAAACTTTTATAAATATAACCTGGTGGAGAAAATATCATTAACCAAGCCAATTTCCAATCTAGAATATTATTTTCTTTCAAATGAATTTTTTCATCTAAAACGAGGGTTTCAAATTGATTTATTCTTCCAATTCTAATATACAGATGAAATACAATATAATATCATAAAGTTCATAACAAGAGAATGAAAGGAGAGAGTGAAAGGATCAAACATCAAAATCCAGACAATTTGGATTTACAATCCACAGGCACGAAGAAGACAGGAAAGAGAAGATTGTGTAATTAATCAGTAATCAAAACATAAGACCCTACTTGAACTTGATGCTAACATGTAACCAGTTGAAGATTGTGAGAGAATTCGCTTCTATCCAAAAATCCCTCTCTAAAACTTTCTCAGAAATTCCCTTCCAAAATTCACTTCTAATTTTTGCTTCCAAAAATTTGTGTCCAAATTCGTCTCCAAAATCTTCTCCCTCAATAATGAACCCCCTAATTGTGATAAAGAGTTCTCTCATTAAATTGGGGCACTAATCATGTGTTCACCCAGGAGAACTCCTTTCTCACAACCCTTAAATCAATATTAACTTTTATTTATCTTTCTTTATCTTTTCTTTTATCTTTTCATGCACATTAAGTGAATTATTAAATTACTTTATTTAATTTTCACTTGACTTCGATTTTTAATTAATTTATTACTTTAATCTCATGCACACTTTATGAAATTAAAATATCTTTATTAAGTCCACATGTTTTATATTTTCAATTAATTTCTTCTATTTTAAACTCATGCACGGATCATGTGATCTAAAATCTTTTATTAAATAATTATATTATCACTTTTTAAATTATTTTAGAAACTTAAATGATAAAATATTTATCAACTCAAGTAGTAATAATATTTAGCATTTATTTAAAAGTGAACTCTAAATATATTATTATTAAATTAACTAAATATTATCACGTTCTAAATTTATGCTTAAAACTTTTATCTCCAAAATTTAGTTCTTTTTATTTAATTAATTTCTCAATTATTTAAATACAATTAAATATTAAAGTGTCATAATAATTTATATTAAATTAAATCATTAATTAATCTTTTAATTAGACTTAATTAATAGAAAATACACCAAAGACTCATTAAACAACATATGAAAACTAATCATAGAAAAACACATACTAAATCAAACAAAAGGGTTATAATCACAAATTAACATCAATCAACAAATTCGAAGGGTACTTGACTCAGATACTTGTCCTAATTATCAGTTAGGACAAATGGCTTAAGGGTTTAGGATTTGGACTTAAGAATTTATCTCCCCTCTCTTACCATTGAGATAATGTGATAGGGTATGCTCATCCTGGTAATTTAGGGAAGTTGATACCTGGTACCTACAACCTGCATAAAATCCACACATGTACAACATAATATTCTAAGCTAAACAAGCAATGGTAGGAAGTGGTGCATCATGTTGATCTTGACTAGCAAGTGACTATGACTCCCTTCCTTAACCACATCAAAAATGCCATACATAAAGAAAGCAAACACGTAGACCATGCACATGCAGTATGGGGTAAGTATCCATAAGAAACACATATTATAATCCATCTAACTTAAACATCATCATGCATACATGAAATGTAGAGTACCAAGTAATCTCATCATATAATCAACTAAATTTGAAACAATATCTGAAAATCTGAAAGTAATGCTACTAAACATCAAGCATAAAACTGGCCTAAAAGAGTTTGGCAATGAAAGAAAAATGTGAACTAGGGGCAGGCACTACATTAAGTGTGTTGACATTCACTTGTTGAAACCAATCTAAGACCAACATCTTACAACTAAAACTTGAAGTCAGTAGGGAAAAGAATTGAAGATATTTCCAAATATATCTAAGAGGAAAATGGATTTTTTTCTTGAAGAGGAATGCCTCTACAATGAAGAGTGGAGATTGTGGGAAAGTAGCACTTAAAGATTTCTAGGTGAAGGTGAAGGATTGTACTATCTCAAGGTGTTGGTCTTTCAAGGTTGATCATAAGAGTTAATAACTCTTTGAGAAGAGTTGGAATTGGACTTAGTTAATCACCTAAATCAATTAGGACCTAAACAAGACTAGGTCCTAGAAGAGACAAGCGAGATCTCTTAGTAGCAGTGCAAGCCAACCTTGAAACACATACACCATATTAGTATTAGAGACAAGTTTTGATTAGGCTTGTGGTGGATGTTTCAATCTACTAAATCGGTAGGAGAAAATATACCAAGTCGAGAAATAGAAGACACAACCATGGTGACTAACATTGAGTTGGCCAAGAAGGTTGAGGAACAAGAAGAAGATAACAAGTTGCTAAGATTAGCTCAAATGGAGCAACTCTTGGGTGAAGTCCAAGATAAAGCTGATAGTATCAAAGAGAAGTAGATAGAGTTGGAGGAGGACATACCAACCCCTAATCCTATTCTTCCTAAAGAGTCATTCTTAATTTTATTAAAAGCATTGAGTGACAAAGATTTAGAAGGAGTACCACTAATTAGTGGACAAATGAATCAAGAATTAGTTGTGGACTAGATTGAGAACAATGAGGACCATTTTTAAAGTGATGGTATCTCTGAGGCACAAAAAGTTGTGGTGGTCAAGTCTAGATTAAGAGGTTCAACTCTTACTTGGTGGAAGTTTGTGAAAATTGAAATAGAAAAGGATGGAAAAGGTCCTATAGTTACATGGAAAGGCATGGTAACCAAGGTAAAGCAGACCTACGTTCTTGATGACTATGAAGTTCAGCTTCATAGGACAAGACAAAATCATAGAAAAAAATATTTGGATGTCCAAAAATATAATGAGGAGTTTCAAAAATTGTGTTTGAGGTCCAAGATAGTTGAAGAGGAAAGAATCAAGCATGCAAGGTACTTGAATGGCCTCAAATGGTCCATTCAAGAAGAAATAAGCCAAGTAAACTTCAAAACCATTAGCGAATACTACTAAATGGGCTTGAAGATATAAGAGAAAAGATAGAGCAAACAATAAACCTCTAAAGAAAAGCTTAGAGAAAGTATAGTAGAGGGAAAAGAGGTGGATATGGTAAAAGAAGATTGTATTCAAAGGCTCAAGGTGAGATAAAATTCAAAAAATAGCAAGAAGGGAGGTTAAGTAGAGGTGGTAGATGAAGAAACTCTAATCCTAGAGGAAGGAGTGGTGGACAAGGAGGAAAGGGTAGTTACTTTGCCAATATGAAGTGTTATCATTGCAATCAAATGGTGCACCTTGCCTATAGATGTCCAAAGAAAGGTGGTTCATCACAAGGGAGTGACAAAAGAACTAACCTAGTCCAAGTTGAGTCTAATAAAATAGTAAAGCATGCTAAGGTGCTATTGAATTCAGAAGAAGGATATAACCTCATGATAAGGATAAATTTGATTAAAAATGTTGTAAGAGAAGACCCAAGTCAAAGGAGGTCCTTTCTTAGAATAAAGAGAAAAATCATGAGAAAAGTGTGTAGAGTCATTAATGACTTAGGGTCTATTGACAATATTGTTGATCTTAGATTAGTTTTGACAGTTGAGTGTCAACACACTTAAGAAATTTTCTAAGCTGATACCGAGTTACAATATGTGCCAAGACATAAATTCAACAAGTGCCAAGTCATTCAAACAAGATAGAATATGAATGCTTTGTGTTTTTACAATCTAGTATTCCAACTACTCCTCTGGAGATGGCCATTGACTTCTATGACTTTGAAATTGCAAGTTGTTCAACAAAAATATTTATCTTGTACTACAATATTCCCAATGTTTATATATCTTGAATCAAGCTTATAGTTTGAACACTGGATGTTTACATGCAAAATCTTTGCGTGTAATGAGCTTAAAGAATATGGAGCCCATCCCAACATTCAAGGACTTTGGTGAAGACAGTTACTTCATTGTAGACAATCAAGGATATGAGTATATTGTACATAAATTGGCTAGGTGCTTTCTCAAGTCTAAACATGGAGAAATAATCAACAAGCATCTCAAACTCAACAAGGTTTCTTCTCTCTTCATTTCCTTGCTCTCAACTAGTTTTAGTGAATGTATTCATTTGTGCATTGACTCATAGATTGTATTGTAGGTAGTGTGTAAAATTGAGTACAATGATAGTGGTGTGAAAGTGTCGAAAGAGGATGGCTCAGTTTACACTGCAAAGAATACCAAGATTAAGATGCTTGAAGCTTTTCATAGAGAAGATATTATCTGAACAAACATACAATGCCAAGCAAGTTTCAAGTGTCAAGTGACTAATAGATGCCGAGGAAAGTTTGAGTGTCGAGAAAGACATAATTTAGTATATGCTAAGTATTAGTAATCAACAAGTGCCAAGTAAAAAAACATTAACATAAGAGTTTGTGCCTTTACAAACTAAGATGTAAACCATTTTTGAGCCAACATATGGATAGACCTTGAAGGATTAAAAGATAAGAGAAAATTCTATTAGGATTTCCTATGCAATCAACATGCAACCTATCAGAAAAATGGAAAGATTTGAGTAGGAAAGTTGGATGAATCTCAATCATAGATTCATACCTAACCCTAATCACAAAATCCTTTTAAGGAGGTCAAAACCCCATAATTCAGAGATAGATAGAATGTGTGAAAACAAAATGCATGCAAGGAGATAATCTTAGCAAAGTTTGAAGGAAGTGGAAGGGGTGAATTGATCAAGTTGAAGCTGACTTAGAAGAAGGATAGAACTACAGATCAATTAGAAGAAAAGAGTATCAGTATTACAAATAGCTTCATACTGGATTAGTGAGGATCAAATTGGATAGAACAAGGATTTGAAATTGGCAGTAGTAGATTGTAAGTAATTAGGCCAAACATTCTACTATACTTTGTAACAATTGTATTAGTAGAATGAAATCCTATGGAGATAGGTTGGTTTAACAGCCAGTGTATAAAGCCTTTAACAGGGTAATGTTCCAAGTGAATATTTTGTAAATCCTTTAGCCACGTACACTTTTGATGGAGTGTTAAAATCCTTTAATAGGGTAGGATCTAACAATCCTTGTAAGCTTTTAATAAGGCAAACCTTTCATAGGGTAGATCATGAGAATGGCCAAAAGATATGTAACCTCAATAGGTGAACTTTATTGCTGCAGTAGTGAAGAGATATGGGTGTCACCCCCACCCTAGTTTTACCTTCTCATTAGAGGACTTTCAGGTAATCATATCTAGTTTCAAGTGTTTATGTGGATGCATTTACTTTACATTTTATTTTCATATGCTTATAAATGCAATGTTTTAAAAATAAAAGTTTTATTGGTTAAAGTTTAGTACTTTTGATTCAGCCCCCTTCTCAGAAGTATATTTTCAACTTGTGAATCCCAAAAATTTGTATCAGAGCTAAGTTCTCATTAGGAGAAGCATTATAGCTTGGAAAAATGATCTTGAGATGGAAGTGTACAAGTTGGGAAAACTATTGAGAATCAAGAGATTGAGATACACCTCTTACTCCAACAATTAGATGAAGTGAGAAATTCCTTGAGGAGTTCACTAAAGAGAAGGAAAGAAATTTCCATAGCTAAGAATGACACTCAATACAAGGAGATTGATACCAAAAAGTTATTTGTAGATGGTAACTCATGTGAGTTTGATGTAACAATTGCAAATCTCATGGACAAGAACAAAGCACAAGCTAAAGAGATCATAAATCTCAAATTGGAGCAAGAATTACAAGAAATACTACTATGTGAAGTAACTAAACAAAAGAAGAAAGCCATTGAGGATAAGGTCATGATTAAAGATGACAAAAGAATGTTGTCAAATACATTGGAAGAAAAATCATCAGAGTTGTCTAGGATCTCAAACATGCAATTGGATACCTTGAGCCAAATGATGAATGCCCATCATGAGTTGAATTTCAAGGACATTGAAATAACTACATTGAAGTTGCAAAATGAGAAACTTTAGAATGACCCAAAAAGAGAGAATGAGTTTGTTGAAAGCTTCAACAAGCCAAATGAAGCCATCAAGTACTTTGAGCAACTACTAAAATACCCTAGATCTAGTAAAGACACATTAGGTTTGGGCTACACAAGCACTAAAGAAGGAGAGTCATCTAAGACTACTGAACAAAGGAATGAAAAAGGTAAGAACTCCAAACCCACTTGTCATCATTGTGGTAAGAAAGGACATATAGCTAATGTTTGTAGAAACAAGAATGGTAGTTAGAATGCTAAGCCAAAGAACATGATCCATTGTTACAAGTACAACAAACAAGTTCATCAGGCACGTGAATGTAGGACATGGACCATGCATGCACTAAGATTTGAAAGACACTACTACAATTGTCAGAAGTATGCACATAAAGCCTTTGAACGAAAATCCAAGAGAACGTGGTCATCAAACAAGGGAAAAAGCCATAAAAATTCCTATAATTTGGATTAGAACACAAGAAATAATTGTCACTACTATAAAGAGTATGGACACATTCCTGAAAATTGCATAAGAACACATTCCAATGGAAGCTACAGTAGATGGTTGAGCCAAACTACATGCTTTAGTTGCTTGAAGACTTGTCATATTTGCAAGCACTATCCAACAAGATCAAAGGCACCTAACTCAGACTTAAACAAGGGAAAAGGAAAGGAAAATGTTAAGCATATTAGAATAGAGATGAACAAGACATGGAAGAAGAAAGATGGATGTAGCACATCAAATGAAGGAATCACTTCACCTAAAGGGTCAAGTGGTCATACTTTATCAAACTAAGCAAGAAGGTATATGGGACTGATATTTGAATGCTTTATCATACATTAGTTCCTAGAATGAGTTAGCATTGAAAAGGATAGATCAGCATGAATAAGGATGTAAGTCTTCAATGTTCTCACATAGTTTCTGAGTAAGTTAAGTAGCCTTCAGATGCCAAGTGAAATCCTAGTGTATGTTGAGTTTTCTGCCAAAGTTAGTAGAAGCCGAGTGTGTAGTGGTTGCCAAGTAAAAGGAAATTCTTATTTAAACCAAGTAAGGAAAATTCCAATGTATGTTGAGTGTTGTAAAATCAATGGAGGCCGAGTAAAGTAGAATTGCATAAGGAGCCAAGTGGATAGCTGCATATGGACTAAGCATTAAATGCTTTGTAATAAAGGGTATAAGGTCAAGTTTTTTGATCATTTATCATCATTTTAAACAAAGAGCAAGAGCAAGAAGAGCACATAAATAATTTCCAAGTAGAGAGTGATGCTTTTGCAATGATTATGTTAATGATTTAGCATTGTTTCATCAATCTAAGGTATTTACTCAAGTGTCAAGCTATGTAGTTATGCAATTTTTATATCTTCAAACCCTAGTTTTCATAAATGGCATCTATCTCTAGAAATCCCAAGGACAAGGAACCATTTGAGGTTTAGCTGGTTAGCAATGAAGTTAAACAACCAACCTTAGGCCAATTCCTGAAGTGGCTTACAAAAATGACCCTACTAGCACTTTATCTATTATTCCACCTAAGCTTGTTATGGTACAAGATGTTAGAAAATATTATAATTGTAAAGTTAGAGCAATAGGTGACATGGAGATTGGGTAAGCCTATGAATTTTTTTTTGAGAATAGGGTATTAAAGGATGAATTTTAGACTATTGAGAGAAAGGGCTTAACTTGTGCCCTAGATTTATCTATAGTTTTCAAGACATAGTGGATAAGAATTGTGCTAAGTAGAATTCATGATGGATGCCTTTGGTTGGAGGTTGGAAATATTAAGTTGTCAAATAGAATCATACATAGGGTAACAAGTCACCCAATCCTAGAATGGCCAATGACCCTAAGGAGTGATTCAAAAGAAGTCATAGAGAAGAACTCTAGGGCAAAGTGGAATAAAAGGTGCATGACAATTGACACAATCAAAGATCCACTTGTGGAATTTTATGCTCTAGTTATATCCCATAAATTCTACCAGTCAAGCCAACTAAATAGTGTACCATGCATTGTAGTTGATGTGGGATACAAACTTGTCAAGAAGGATTATATATATGATCTAGCAAAACTGCAACTACAATAGATTATGGAGAATTTGGGATCAATAAGGAGATCCAAGAGTGCTTAGTGTAAATTTGGATCAATTTTGATATGCATATTTTTCTATGTTCATAATGAATTCCCCTCTTTTGTTTAAAATAAGTTAGAAGACAAATAGGTCTATAGCAGTACAAGTAAATGAGTACATAGAGTAGATGGGAACCAATTTTGAAACCTTAATGATAACTTATTTTGAAGCCTTTAAAAAGTCTATGAATCAAAGGCTTAGAATACTAGTTTCTCTAATGGATCAACACATTAATGACATTTTTTTCTTAGTTGACATTGATTATACATACATCCAAGTAGTAGTACCAAGGGTGAGATGGCTAAGGCCACTTGGATATGAAATTAACATTGATGAGGCATTAGCAGCAATCACAACATTGATTGTAGAAGACATTGATAAAAGTGCTAAACTTTTTGGAACTTTTGATGTTGTAAAGTCCATGGTAGAAATGGAGTTGAAAATTACTTCAGCCCTAAAGAAGAAGGAAAAATTGGTCAAAAATCTAAAGGCCAAATTTGGTGAAGGAATAGCGGAAGCAGAAGAAGAAGAAGATGAAGAACAAGAACAAGAATAGGGCCAAGGGACACTTACCTTGGCACAAGGCATGGATGAAAATGTTGAAGAGGAAGAAGGTGCCGAGGAGGAAGAGCAAGCCAAGGAAGCACCTACCAAGCCATAGCCAAAGAAAAGAAAAGCTCAAAAATAGCCTGGAGCTCAACCCAAACGAAAAAAGTTAGTCGAGCCAAGCCCAACTAAGCCTACTACAAGGGAAAGTATAAGAGCTAAAATAAAGGATGATATGGAGCAAGAGAAGAAGAATGCTACTGAGCTGCAAGGACCAAAAAAGAAGAAGCTAAGAAGAAAATATGTTGCTCACCCTGACTCAGATGAAGAGACAACAAAGTCAAAAGATACTAGCCAATTTAGAGTGGTAAGTCACACCACCAAGTCTGATTTAGAAAATATATGTGATAGTATTAGAGATAATGTAGACTTATCTAGCTTGAAAAGAATTAATTTTAATAAGTTGAGTAGAGAAGAACATAACATGGTTAAAGAATTAGTCTACACCATGATGCAAATTTTCAAGAACACTTCACTTGAACTTGAGAATACAATGCCCAAAGATTTGTATTCTATTGTTGAAAATGAATGGCATTATTGCCTTAATATGGAGGAAGAAATAAGAGAGTCAACATTGGCTTGAGTAATGCTTGAGCTCATAAAAGGGAAAATAACCAAGAAAAATAAGAAGCATGGGAGAAAATTTGTACCCAAATATAGAGCATTTAGTATTCTTTAGAATAAGATTGAAGATGTTGTGAAAAATTCCACTAAAATGTGGAAATTAATCTATGGACTAATGATTGTCAAAGAAGGAGAAGAAGATCCCTTTGAGGGAAGAAACAATGGAGAAGAGGATGACAATGAAAAGGAAGGTGAAGGTGAAAAGGAAAAGGTAGATGATATAGTGGAGAAGGAAACTCAAAAGGATGATATGGTAATTGTTGAAGAGTAGCAAACATAATAGAGTGTGAAAGACACACAATTGCCATGTCCAAAACCTCCACATGACACTTCTACACCTGCAGAAACAATGATAGTAAATGATGTTCCTAATAATTCTAATCCATTGATTATAGAGGATCTCAAGAAGATCCTTGACCAATTAACTTTACAAGCTCAATTATGTAGTAACCTAGTGTTGCTTAGTGTAGATGAGTTGCAAAAAGTAGCAGCTAAGTTCACTATGGATAGGATGGAAATACAAGAAACATCTTTTATCATCCCTACAGCTACAAGTGGACAACCTAGAGAGCAAGCTACATAAGATACATCTGCTAAGGTTGACTCCACAGTCAAAGTCACTACAACTACCAAGGTTCCAAAAAAAGACCAAACATGATAGATGGATACTTTTTGTCATGTCCCTTTTTCAAATAATTAAAAAAATAATAATCTTTGCTAAGCCAGGCAGGCCCAAGAAAGTGAAGTTTCGAAAAAAGGGGGTTAATCTTTGGAAACCGTTGGACTAATAAATGAAAATTATTATTAAAATATGTTTCATTAACCTCTCTTGGACATGAGTTACAGTAATTCCCTCTTTTAAGGGGTTTGGAGGCATTTTGGGCGGATTGGAGAACTTGATTTTTGCTCATTCTTTGTTATTCTTCAGAGGCTGCCAAACCTGTGGAGAAGGAGACCCAAGAACGAGAGTTTGTAGGTTTCCAGGGAGACCCAAGAACAGGAGTTTGTAGGTTTCTAGGAAGGCTAAGGATGGGATTTTGAAGCCATTCCATGTGCATGCTCATACAGAGTTTGCATTTGTGCTGAACAGTGTAGATTTGTGGGTTTTTAGGTGTGTTTTTTGCATGAGTTTGGTGTTTTCAGTTGAGCATTTCATATCAGTTTGGTCGCTGCTGTATTTCAGACTTTAAGATATTAAAATAGAGCTGAATATATGTATTGGGACATGATTAAACTTCTGAGATAGTTTATTAGTGTTGTGTGGTGTTTTCGGGCATTTTTGTGTTAATTTCGAGAGCCTGATGAGCATAGTTTTTGTCCCACATTTGAGAACTATTGTGTAAAGGTTATACGGATCTAGAAATGTCATTTTGTAGGCTGTTATGCTGCTGAAATTTCTGTAAAAATTTCCACTTTCATATTTATTAATAATTGGTGAAGCTGTGAAGCTTTTGGCACAATTTCTAGCATACCCGATTTGGGGTTTCTTGAGAAATTTGGAGGATCTTTGTGATATTAGTTGTTTGATCTTAAAGATCTGATTAAAGGTTGGAAATATCTTATAAAATTAGAAAAGGGACATTTCACTTTTGTTCCTACTACATAAGTACAAGGTGCACCATCATAGATAATATTCATTGATCAAGGAAAATCAGAGGAGGAGAAGGAGACCCCAAAGGAAAAGGAGCAACAAGAAATTCAAACTTTGGTTAATCTTCCAACCTCTGGGACTCCAAAAAAAATGTTTCAAAAGTCGAGCACTAAAGCAATACCACTTAAAATTTTAGCACCAAGCTCGAGCTCTACAAAGGTTGCAAGGGTGCTTCACTACAGAGACCCTACAATGGATGAAGAAATAGTCATTCCTAAGTATGACTATGCAACCATGAATATTGATTAGATCAATAAATTGCAAGAAGCACTAGAGAGGAAGAAGAAGCAAGAGATATTCAAAAATGAGTATAAACAAATTTGTTGGGAAATAGGATGGGCAAGATGGGTGGATTTAACAAATTTGTGGGAAACACACACCAAAATGAGGAGAATATTTAGTGTCACTAAAAGTGATGTGGAGGAACTCACCAATGTGCTCCTGAATCCCCATCTTTTCAATGCCAACACTAAGCATAGATGGATCTAGCATTATGCAGACAATGTTTCCTTCTTTCTTAGAGTGACTTATCTTACTCAAAATGAGCTTGAGGAAAAGGACACAAAGTGGAAACTCATCTAGAATCCTAAGCTACCCCCACCGTAAAAATAAAAAAAAATTATGGGTGGTGATTCATAATAATTTTTTAACTCTAGAAAACCTCTCTAAAATGGAATTATATGTAACCAAAATGTGCATCTTATGTGAAAATTAAGAGGAGTCCATAGACCATTTTTTCTTGTCCTACTCCTTCTCTAATGAGCCATAGATTCTTTTGTTCCTGTCCCTCTAAACTCTTTGGGTTATGCCTCAAAATAGAACCGACATGCTAGCTACTTAGAACTACTCTCCCTTTTCTAATCTGGTGTTGTACAACCTATGGAAACAAATCCTTCAAATGAAGCCCTCTAACTTGTTGAAAGAATGAAATAAAAAACCTTTACAGAGGAGAGTAAAATTTCTACTAAGATGTTTCATATTGTCAAGAGAGATGTTAAAGAGAATGTCAATTTTGCTACTTACCCTAAGTGCTTCACCCTCCCCTCCCTATGTAAAACTAGAATCAAACAATCTTGGATAATTAAATAAAACTTAACCAACTTGAATTAGTTGAATATAAGATGTAGGAGGGATACTAAATGGATCCCCCTAGATCATAATTGGTTGAATGCAATATGGATGGATGTTCTAAAGTTAATAATGGAATAGGAGGTTTGATAAAAAATGACAAAGGGAAATTTATCCATAGCTTTTCTAAGAATATAGGAATAAATAATAATAATAACGTAGAAGGTCAAGAAATGTGGTAGGGAATTAAGGCTCTATAAGAAATGGAAGCAAAAAAAATCATATTTTGAAACTAATTCAAAATGATTGTGGATATCCTTAAGAGAATTTCTAAGATTCATTGGAGGGTTCATAGCCTCATGGAAGACTATAAAAAAAGAGTTGATTCTCTTAGGGGAGCCATGATAAGACATAGCTTATGTGAAGGGAATGTTGCAACAGATTTTTTAGCTAATTGGGGTTTGGGTTGCCATGATAGAAAAGTGATTACGGAAGTTAACTATCCAAATCAACTGAAGGATATATTATTAATAGATAAAGTTGGAAAAGACTAAGATAAAGAGATTTCATGAGATTTTCTCAGATGGGATATCGAGTACAATAAGTAAAACAAATTATTCAAACCATGGTAAAGATTCTCACAAGAAAGATAACACTAAAAAGGAGTCCCAAATTCATCAAAAGAAAGCTAGCTTCAACTTAGGTAAATAAATCATGAAGATAAGATAGATTTACAAATTTAGAAAAAAAAATACAAATTATGTGGTGATGAAGTAAAACATGTTGAACAAAAGCATTTAGGTCATCATAAAGGCATGCCTCCTCAAGATGATTAATAAAAAGATATGAAAAATATCACATAATGGTAAAGAAAAGGGGGAGCAAAATTTTAAGAAACTTGGCTAAAGTTTTGTTAATTGCAAATGTGCCAATGTTTTTTGTGTAGACCAAAAAGTCTTTAATGAAAAGAATTCAATCTTTCTCTTAAGTAAGCCATTGCTAAAATATAATTACAACTATGATTTATTAAGGAAAATTTACTCAAAAGCCTTCATCTTTCTCAAATCTTTTTTTTTTTCATTGTGACAAATAAGAATTTGGGGATGGAAAATTTATAGAAGTATGAGGAATATTTAAGAGGGGACCTTGAAGAATAAATTAGTGTTATTTAGGAAGTTCTCGTGGACTTAGGAAAATCTAGGATAATGGGGTGACCTTCGTAGAAAGAAAAGCCTAAAGATGATAGGGAGTTGAAGCAAAATTAGGAAATATGGAAATACTTTGAAAATCCAGAACTAACTACCTATATTGAAGATGTGAAGGGTTTTAATATAAATCTTTCATCAAAGTTTACCTATTCCATACATAAAGGAATGATAACTATAGGAAGCATTATGTCAGAGCTAAAATGGATGCAATAGGTCTAAAATGTAAATGAAATTGGGTGTAAATAATAGGAAAATGGAAGTATAACAGCTTGATGAAAAACTTCTTCAATAGTGCAATGAGAAGATGGAAAGAGTGAATGCTAAAAATGGGCATGACAGACTTTCTCTCACCTCTCCTTTTATGATTATATGTCTTTTGGTTATGAAATATTTCCCTTATGAAGGTCATTTCAAGACATGCCATGCTTACCACTTGCCCTTTTTAAATTTCCTGTGTGATGGGGAAAAAATGAATGTTCCTTTCTTCTTGGTTTCTTATCTAAAGGGTAGCATAGAAAATGGAGACAACTTGCCTCTCCATCAAGGCTTAATATTTTATTTATTCCATCATTTTTTTACTACCATCATACTCTTAGTAGAAGTCTCCTTCGTAGGAAAGGGAAAGATTTGATATAGACTAGTTATTCTACTAATATTGGAGAACTTATCCTCTCTAGGCTATTTTGGGCCCTAACCATGGGAACCCAAAAATTTCCAAGAATTCCCTTGAGAAGTCAACACCTATCTCTATATTGTCCCTTGACAAAAAAATACTTTTGGAACCCCCACCTAAAAGTTAGAATTGTCCTTATACTAGCCAAGCCCCTAACCCTAAAAAGAACAAAACTAACAAAAAGATCACAAATGTTGATAATTAGGAATCAAATAAAGAAAGTAAGGAAAGGATCAAGGAGGGTAAGGTGGTCAAAATGAAGCCACATGATGAAATGAGGTTAAAAAGAATAAGAAAGAAGGAGAGAAATAAGTAGAAGGAGAATAAAAAGAGCACTTATGGTGGGGTGGAGGAACTAAAGTCCCTTCAAGGAAGATGAGGAAACTAAAAACGTTGACATGAAGGATGTGTGCTATGTTGAGGAAGAAGAGATTGGTTATGATCGGGTGGACCAAGATGTGGATATGATTGATTGGGAGAAAATTATTGAAGTTAAACTGAGGGAGTTACACAAATTCACAATACCTATGAGGTTCCTATTAAGGAGGAAAACTAGGAGGATAAATGAAATATATAAAAGGATAAGGAAAGAAACAAGGAAAATGAGAAAATTTTGGTTAAGGTCAAATAGCTTGAGGAAAACCATAATGGTAAATTGAAGGCTATTTGAAGGCCAAAATTTAATCCCTCAATAATTTGTACATGGACAATACCACAAACCTTGAGATGGGTGTCTTTTATGAAAATATCTATGGTATCTAGAGGGAGATGATGGATAAGATGGTTTTAGGGGTAGTTACATGGAAAAGCAGGAACCACAAGACTAAAGAGGTGGACCAACCTAGAAGGGAAAATGATAAGCTTCAAAAGACCAAGGACATCACTGATTGGCAAGGAGATTTCTCCCTACTACTTAAAGAGTGGAATGAAATTAAAAAATATTAGTGTTTTCTTGTACATTAGTTTAAGTATTACCTCTTGCAAAGGTGTTAAGACTTTTATTAGCGTTCCCTTTAATATGCTTTGGGCTGTTATATAGATTTTGTTTCTTTAAAAATGATGAGTTTTCTCATTGCTATAAACATATAGATCATAATTATTTTATATTATTATAATATTATTATTTGTAGATCATTAATCAATTCCTATAATTTTTTATATACATATCTATGATTTCTTGTTGTTCCTATGTTGTTTAGTGCATGCAATCTTCAATCAATATGTTGTTTCTCTTGTGATTGGTGTTGGCAAGGGTAGATATGATTTTTATATATATTTTTTGTGGAGTTTTTATGTACATTTATTCTAATCTTCTGGCTAGTTTCTTAATTGTAGTGGCCCTGTTGTATGCTTTTTTGTATTTTTAACTTTAGATTCAAGGCCCTCTCCCTACATTCTTCATCAAAAACATTAAAATTTATTGTATAGTAATCTACAATAAAAATAAATATTATTTTGTGTGTAATGTTTAACATGAAAGAAGATTGATAATACTATCTTTACTATTAATGCAATTTCTATTATCTTGCACCCTTTATAGGTTGTGCATCCATTACATACAAAAAATGTTGATTTCCTTCTAATTCCCTCATCTTGGTAGTGAATTACCAATTACATATTTTACTCTATTTGCAACACCGATCTTAGTAAATTGAATCCCTTGATAATACAATTTATTCTAAAATAGAATACATAAAATAAAATAGTGGCAAACATATGCTCAATAGACCATTAAAACATTATGAACAAAATTTGGACTAGAAAAATTTGTAAATTATTATTTTAAAAACAAAATCACCCTAAGACACAATCTTATGACTATAAATCCTAAAAACATGATGATTTTCCATAAGAGGTAGGTAGTCCTATGTTGTATTGGTGCATAAGAAAAAATCCACATCAATCATTTCCTCTAAACAATACTTCTACAAATAACTTTCAACTCTACTTGACCTCATCAAAATAATATTCATTTTATGGTACCATAAGCTTTCTAGCTGAACCACACTTCAACCATATTGAATGAAAGACTTTGTCAATTGATATTCTCTCCAAATCTATAACCTATTATATTAAACATATTGCTATGTGATGAAAATTTCTTAAAGTGCAAGTCAATCTAATGTATTGTAAGAAAATCTCTTTGTTAGGATTAACCTCTGATAAAATTAATAGTTACATCTAAATATAACCAATATTAGAAAATAATAAATCATATGGAAGAGAACACAAGACACATATATTTAATGTGGTTCATCTAATCCATGGGCTACATCAACCAACAAAAATTCCAATATTATTATTATCTAATGATTATAGTCTATAATCCCTTACTTCTCAACACTTATACAAAAGCTACAATATCACCATATCTTATAAATTCCCTAAACATAAAACTTTTTATATAAGCTTTTTCTACTTAAAAAATTAGGGCTAAAATAAGTCATCCAATAGAAAATTTACAATATAAGGTCATTTTTTGTTTTGGGAGCACTTCCCTTGAAAACCCTCATGGGGGAATTTCACCTCGACCCCACCCTATACCTAGGAAAGGAGTGCACCTAGGACATTTCCCTAGGACCTCGCAGGGGTGTTGCCCCTTGGCCCCATCTTGTCAATGCTACCTTCAAACCCTCATAGAAACAATCTTGGGGTAAACAACACTGAATAAACCTTCAAGTTTGATTAGGCCACATCACAAAACTCTTTTTTCCCCTAGATCACCAAAAATACTAGTTTGTTGGTTTCTAACATTATATTTGATTATGATTTTCATAAATTTCCACTTGAACAAAATACTATGAAAGGAACATGTGGGAGAGACATTTTTTCCAAGCCATTACAAGGTGAATTGTACAAAAGATTCATCTCTAAGAGATTTTAAACTAACATTTATGAAAGCCCCAATTTCTTTTACCTATTAAGAGAATAACACCATTTTATATTATAAATCTCTAGAATCTTCTTGGATCCCTTTATAAGGAGGTAGTTGAGAATTGTACATCATCATGGAGTGTATTTGAGTCATCTTAAATATTCTTAGAAGTTGAATATTGAAGGTAGTTTATATGCATTTTTTTAGGTGCAAGATCCTTCTTATTCTATAATTGTGATTTTGGTGGGAGTAACTCCTCACCGTAGTCTATTGTTAGAGATATTGCCTCTAATATTTTACTTTGTACTTTATTTTTAGATCTATATCATATGATACTATAATTGACAATATCTAGTTAGTGGTCACTCAATAGTGGTTCTATATAGTATTTATTGATATTTCATACTTGTATCTACACTCATCTTAATTATCTACAATTGGATTCTATATGAGTGAAGTCACTATTTTATTTACTATTTGCAATTAGTTAAATTAAATGATGGTGCAATATCTAGCATTAAAAGGCTAAAACATATCTTTCTCTTACTATTTATTTGTATAACGTGACAACTTTTAACATTTCTTATTTAATGAATATGCACCATTTGATTTGAATTGACAATAACAATTTTCATTAAACTTTTATTATGGATACTACAAAGACAGTTTTAGGAAAATAACTATTCATGATATATGTGTGTGTGTGTACAAATATGTATATCTATATATATATATGTACATATATGTATCTATCTATCTATATATATATATATATATATATATATATATATATGTATATATATATATATATATATACATATATATATATATATATATATATATACATACATATATATATATATACATATATATATATATACATATATATATATATATACATATATATACATATATATATATATATATATATATACATATATATATATATATATATATGTATATATATATATGTATGTATATATATATATGTATGTACATATATGTATATATATATATGTACATATATGTATATATGTAATATATATATATATGTATATAGGTACATATATATATATATTACATATATACATATATGTACATACATATATTTATATACACACACACACATATATACACATACATACATATATATACATACACATATATATATATATATACACATGCATAGATACATACATACTATTGTGGTCTCCACAACACACGCCCCATTCCTAGTGAGGAATGGGGACCCCCTACTTTTTATGACTCTCGGACTCACAATTCAAGTCCAAGAGAAGAAATTTTGTTTGAGAGTTGAGCTTGAAAATAACAAAAAATTCAAAAAATTTAAAATCACAAAAAAATTGAAAAATTGAAAATCACAATCTCACACGTGCGCATATCGAGGCACATGCGCATGCAAGGAAAGGAGGAAGGGAAGTTATAAAAAGCCCCTCCCCCCTTTTTTTTCTTTTGTTTTTTTCTTTATGTTGAAATAGTAGAGCTAAGAGAGGAAGGTATGAAACCTCCCCCCCCTCCATTCCCATGATCTCGAGCTTAAGCGCGCGCGTAGGAGAAGAAGCGCATGACACACTGCCGTCGTGCCCTTCTTGGTGCACTTGGCACTATTGCCGCATCGCTCTGGGCCACGTGTAGCTGCTACTCTGTGTGCCCTTTTGGACATGCGATGGCATGGCCATTGTGCATGCCTACGGGGCTACGTGCGACTGTCGCTCCGTGTGCCCTTTTGGACATGCGACGACGCGGTCGCTGAGCATGCCTACGGGGCCACGCACGGCCGCCGCTCTACACACCCTTAAGGATGTGTGGTGGTGCAACCACTGAGCATGCTTTCTAGGTCGTGACACCCTTCTGGATGAGCACACACAGTTTCCACCACACCCTTCTTGGTGTACGCACGGCATCACTGACTCGCTCCTCTCAGATGCACACGTGCGGCCACTACCCCAAACCTCATTTTAAATTTTTTTTTTATTTGTTTTTTTTTTTTTTTTTATATATGATCTAAAAACCTAAAAAAAATTTAAAAATAAAAAATAAAAAGAAATAATTAAAAAATAAAAAATCACAACAAATAAAATAAATTCTAGAATATCATTTTTTAATGTTTTATATGTATCTAGTGATTAATCGTTCTTTTTCTTTGTGACATATAGGTAATATAATCAAATGGTGTCCACATCTGGATTAACAACAAAGCTAGTTGTGTACAAGTTCTAAGGTGTAACCCCGAAGTCACGATTGCACAATGAATACTCTAAGATCAAAGACATAGAACTTGGACACACGGACTTGGGAGAATTTTTGAGGGTTTATAACAACCGAACTGAAAGATCTTCTTTGAGATCTGCCTTAATCTAGTCTAGATTGGTATATGGAACATCACATCCTAGGACCATTTAGTTAGGTAAATTGATTGTGACCTTATCTTGACATTTTGTTCCTGAGGAAAGGGTGGTAAAGAGTGTCACTGGGGAAGTGGTTTTAGATCTATGACTTGATAATATCAAGAGAGTTTTTCATTACCTAGAGCTGATCAGTTTATCAAGTTTTCATATGAAGCAGCTCAGAGGTGGCATAAGGATCATCACGAGGAGGCCATCAAAATCATATATTCCTCATACTTCATTGAGAAGCCATCTTGAGGAAAGAAAATTAATAAAGTAGAAATGGCTCAAGGATACATGAAGGATGACATTAGATATTCAATCATTCTCGTGAGCAGAGTTATGGGATTTCCTGCAACAGGTCATCTTGCTCTATTCATGGTTAACTTCATTGAAACCATCAAACATGCAAAGATGCCACTGGATTGGGCAACCACACTTAGTTAGAACGTGTGTGATCAGTTATAGACAGAAAAGGACAAGAAGAAGTTTTATATGACTTCCTATGTGGTATATCTACTTCCAGCAAGAGCCACCGACTATCCTGAGTTGTACAAAAAGGGTAGTATGCAGGACCCTAATGCATGGTCATATATAGTTTATCCTCAACTAGTTAAGAAGAAGCACTTGCTGCAAAGCAAAGAGTATAAGATTATGAATGATGCCTTTATCTTTTCCATCATTTGATTCATCGAAGGTGATTATGGAGAGAGATTTTCTGATGAGGCCAAGGCATAGATCATAGCTCTTGGTGCATATTTTATCCCATTCTAGACATTCACATACATTCGGGTTGGTGGTGCATCTATCCATCCAAAGAAACTCCCAAGGTACCCAAGTGACAAGTTGGTTCTAATGGAAATTTCTCAAAAGATTGAGTCAGCTTATGAGAGGATCAAGAAACAATGAAGACCTTGTTGGGATTGGACATTTGTAATAGGAGCATACTAGGTAAAGAGAAAGCAGGATATCTCAACTTTCGAGTGGGAATGGGAGAACTACCCTCTCAAAGAATATAACTCTCCCCGACCATTCTTCGACAATGTTGGTAAAGTGGAAAATCTAGCAAGAAAAGAGTTCTACCACGAGGACACCATTGAAGATCATTGGATGAATGCCACAAGTGACTATGATGTCCATATCAGTGACTATTGTAGAATGACTTTGTATTTAGCAGAGAAGGCTCTCCATTTGACCATCCTAGATGAGATAAGGCTACAAGATTCACAAGAGCTATTGGATCCCTTATTCCATACAGATAAGGTTGGTAAGAGGCCCATTCTGAATGCAAAAGTTGATAGGGAGGAAGGACATGATATTAATCATCGAGCAAGAGATGCCATCAGAATGACAAAGAGTTGGATCAAGAAACCATTTCAACTTGATCCAATTCCAAAAATAGTGATATTCCATGCACACGCTCACCTAGAAAGGGTAAAGGGGAGGAAGGTCACAGGTTCCTATCTTTGCATTCTAGTCTCCTATCAGGCCAAAAACAATCTACCAGCTTGATTGTCTAGTGGGATACTACCATCCTTCAAAGAAGAAGAAAGAAAAGAGGAAGAGAGCCTCTCCTTAGAGGATCCAGATATAGCATGTTGAAGAACAAGCCCCTTTGCAGCAATAGGAATCTACTTTCCAAGACCCCCAAGACCCTGGAATTTCTCATATCTAGGTTGACTTTCCATTGCCTCCTATTTTCTCAAGCCAACAAGAAGAAGGAGAGATTCCAGAGACATCCATTCATCCGATGCATGAATAAGAGGCAGAGTGTTCATAAAAGATTAGTGCCTAATCCATCTATTCCTGAAACCATTCCTGAGGAAGAATCAAATGAGGATGAGACAGAGTCAGATGGGGAGGAAGAACAAGTGCCTTTACAAGGGAGAACTCGACTTGCCAAAGCCACAGAATTTGAAAGAAAGAAGAATGTCACAAATACCCCCCCACCCACCCAAGCTAAAATGGTAGAGCTCTCTTCTTGAGAAGACGAATTACAATGATGGGTGAATGAGAAAACAGAGCTAGGTGATGATATTCTCTCCATTACAGATTTTGATTTCATGCCAATGGGTACAGAATTGGTTGGAGATAAGATTAGAGATACTCCGATAGGTGAATTTCAATAGCAAGATTGGATGCAAATGCCACCTGAGACACAAGGTCCTCATCCAACGCCCCCATCTTCACCTCAGGCTATGACGGTAGATAATCTTTCAGTGACACCTCCACCTTTGAGTTTAGAGGAACATGTTTAGAAAGAATCATCATTAGAAGGAGAACCAGAACCAAGGACTACTAATGAGCCACCAAAAGAGGCAGAGGTAATGGAGTGTATACAATAGCCTTCCAGAGAAGTTGAGGATCAAACTATGGGATCTACAAAAATTGAGACTATAGAAGAAGAACCCTCACAATAGGAGATTTTGAGTAAGAGAAACAAAGGGAAGGAGGTAGTTGAACACATCCCTTCATCATCTAGAGCCAAGGTTATAGAAAGACATATCCAAAGATGGTTCCGGAAGGAAATAATGAGAAGTGCTAAGCATCAATTCCTTGCTTCAGAGGATGATATTTGTGACATTGCAGAGATTTTGAACAAGCCTGATTCTCACTTATAGGATGCAACAACATTTGCATTCATTACCACCTCTCGGAACTAGGACTTATTTGCACAAGTAGCTCACCCTCCGAAAGGTATAGATGAAGAAGTTGTCAGCCTTCAGGACTATGAAGTGAAGGATATCATGTTAGGGAAGCCTACATGGGATACTGCTCGACAAATGATGACTATGGGAGTCAAAGAGGTTCTTAACCATATGGAACATGATGAGATTGAAATCAGAACACTTCAAAGGAAAGTTGAGATCTTGAAAGGATATCTAGTTGAAGTTATTGGTCCTCTTGATTCTGAATTCCCTGAGGAGACTTTGACTACCATTCTTAAAGAAGGGGAAGGTGTACTGCTCAGTCCATTCTTGAGAGCTTTTCAGGATTGGCGAGACAACCTTGAGGATAGGGGTGTCACTATAATTATAGGAATTCTAAAATTATTACATGCTACAAAAGACAATGTTGATAAGATCATATCAATTTTGAGATAGGACTTCAGTATTATGGGTGAGGTATAGGTTTGGAGCAAGGATTTTCAAATTCTACAGGCCATAAGAGGACAAAGGTATCACATTCTGATTGATGTATATCCTAGAGAAGAGCTAGACATGATAGATGATTGGATAGAAAAGATTACAAAGGGAAATAAAGTGATGGAAACATTGCATGATGAGATACATAGGCTCAAGGACCAAGCTCGAGAGAAAATTTTGGAAGCAAAAAAGTTATATAGTGATGCATGCTTGGATATTTTTGAAGATGAAGAATGAGAAAAGCTCTTACCAATTGAGGTAGTTGTAGAAAACTTTAGAAAAAATTTAGAGGAAGCATCCAGTGATGAAGACATCAGACAAGCCTTCAAGATAGAAGAAGCATTGTGAGAGTTGGATACCAAACTTGGAGATTTTGTAGAAACTCAAATTGAGGTGGACAACTACAGACAGAAGGTCAAAGATGGGTAAAAGCACAGATCTATGTCACCATTTGTGATATCAAAACCTATTTTGGTCAAATTTCATTTCTCAATCAAAACTCAATTTTATTCAAAAACTAAAAATACCCTTTTATAGATCTTAGATTCAATATCATCATTATATGAATTTTTTAGTGTTTTGATTAGTTATAATATGTTAGAATTTCAAAATATTATAAGTCGATATTTCAACATTTCAGAAGATGCTCATTTAAAAAAGGGAAAAAAATAGTAAATGATATAAAAAAAAACAAAAAAATTATATTTATCTCTATAGGAGAGAGTCCTCTTCATGAATATGTAATTTTTTCTCAAGAACATGTAGATTTGATTGGGAAGTTTCGATGGGAGGAAAAAATTGTTGGCTTCTGAAAAGGTCGAGCTTGAGTAGTTATAACAAAGAAAATATAGATCAAAAATAATTATTTCTTTTTTTGTGCACTAGATATACATGTCATCTATAAGATATTTTCAAATCAAAACAAAAAAAAGATGATTTGCAATTTTCTTTTTGACAGGAACTACACCCTATATTTTTTATAGTTAAAAAAGGGACTTCAAAATAAAAGAAATGAATAAATTCTTAATCAATTTTTTTAAAAAAAATGATAGGCATAAATTTCATCCAATTCTACACATTTCATTAGTTTACATCATTTTCAAATTCTAAACACAAATACCATTTTTTTTGTCATTAATGTTGAACTGTTGCATTCTGATATCACGTTTCTTCATAAAAGGTGACGCAAGTTTGTGCTTTTACCCAGATAAGTATGAGGCTCTGGATCTTCCTGATGCTGCTAAGATTACTAAAATTATAGAGAAATTCAAGGGCAAATATCCAAACATATATTTAGGATGAAGATGAACAAAACCTAGATGCCAGAATTTCAATTTTGACACTTAGAAATTTTTTGAGATTTTTGACTCAGTGGAGGTCCGCAGCTTCACAGGTCTGCAGGTCCGCAGATCCATAGGTCCATAGCTCCAAAATTCAAAGGTGTGCCGATAGTTAACTACCATTTCCAAAAAATATAACTTTCCATGCATTGGGAGCACATTCTGATGGCAAGTTTAACACTGACACACACCTAGTGAAGGGGCAACTTCTATTTTTGGCTCTTCATGTAAGTTTCTACTTCAACTGATGGCTTCCTCCTACTTTCTCTCTCATGCTTTCATTGTTTTTGATATGTAAAGGGCTCATGCATCCAATTAATGAATAAAATATGGATAGAGTCCCTCTAAGCACCAGTTAGATTACCAGTTTGTATATATTTAGTTCGTTTTAATGTTTTAAAAGCATTTTATTGCATCAAGATATGTCTCACTCTCAACACAATTGAGGATACAATTTCTTATAAATACCCCATTGTAAAATGTAACAATGGCCACCATTATTATGCAATAAAATTATGCTTTTGGTGCTAGCATTCGGAGTGTAGTTATTCTTGCCTGAATGTGTCATTGTTTTATGGATTTTATTCATGAGATTTTGATTGAGCCAAAGGTTTATTGCATTATTTCTGGTTGTGCGATATTTTAGTTTTTGTGTTTGCTACAAATATATGAATTATGTTGATGTAATGAGCTTGAGAAGAAATCACCCGATTGTGTCTACATAAATTTTTGTGTCGCATGAGCACACTTTTGGTGGCCTTGTGATTTGATGATTTGATGAAGAATGAAACATCATCCGATTTGTTAAAGATTCTCACAGACGATTGCATCACTAGATTCTAGGAAGTGTTGCTCCTATTTTCATTGGTTTCCTATCGATTTCTTTAAAGGTTTAACTCACCACATGTTGTGTTCTGCAACTTATGTCCGTTTAGGAATTTTACTTTCAAGTTATTTGATTTCATGTTATTTTCTTTTAGTTTCATTATTTTCTTTGCTAACCCTGCTATAAGAATAGGACCTCATAGTAGTTGCATTGTTAGAGTTGCATTCATTAAAAAATTAAAAAATACAAAAATATTGTTCTTTTGGTGTGATATTTTGAGACAGCGAATAGATTTTACTTGATTCCAAGGTAAAAGAGTTTTTGGAACCAACAAAGGCCTCCTCGTGAACATTCACATTTATCTTCTACTGAGAAGATTTTCGTACGTCGCAAGACAAATGCTAAACCTTAATGTGGATCCTTTAAAAGATTTGCTTTTCAAGAGAGGAATTACACTATGGATTCCTACCGTTGACCTCAGCAAAATGAATGCCAAATAGAAGTGGTGCTAGAAGGAGGGCCACACAAAAAAAATACTATTAGAAACAAGAAAGATTTGATTAAGTTTCAAAAATTTTGCACCCTTGCAATAATCTACGCTACGCAAAAAGTTCAGAAATCACTTCTAAAATTTTTAGAAATTCAAGTCTATAGGTCCATAGCTCCACCAGTTTGCAGATTCGTAGGTCCACAGCTCCGCAGGTCTACAGGTCCATAGGTCCGCAAGTCTGCAGGTTTGCAGATCTGTAGCTCCACATAACTTTGTGGTCCAAAAAATTCAAAAGAAGTGAGGAAGTGTACTTCTACAAAGGTGCACTTTTCCCATAATTGATACAAGCTAGAAGATATTGATCCTAGATCCCCATTCCAGTGAGCATTAAGATCTTCACCAAGTGCCCAAGAATTTTTAGAGCTTACTCATTTTGGTAAGCCATGTAGTGACAGAGGAATACCCCAAATTCAGCCACTTCCATTCAACATTTCATCATCTTCTTCTACTCCACCAACCATTCAACCACCAGGTGGACCTTCACATATTCCAACACTCCCATCACCATTCCAACTGCCTTTAGGTCCACAAAATCCTCCGATGGCCTTTTTTGCAAATGCAGTTGATTCACCTCTTAGCTTGAGAGGTGCCCTCCATGACCTCCCTAAGAATCCCAAGAAATTTTGTCCAAGGTTTATTTATGGAGAAACAAGAACTGCCAAAGATCATGTCAAGATTTTTAAGGAAATTTGCAACCAGAAGAAAATTGCCAATGAAGATGTGGTTCTTCGTTTATTCCCCTACTCTTTGGGGGAAATTTCCTTCAGTTGGTATGTGAACCTACCACCACAATGTATTCAAGACTGAGACACTTTCAAAAAATCATTTTTGGAACAATTCAAAACATTCATCAATCCAACAGTGATACATCAAAAATTCATATCAATAAAAAGGGACCCAGCTGAAATAGTTTCACGCTTCAATCATCATTTTCATATGGCCTACCGCAAGTTGGAAACACCATACACAATTCTGGTTGAAGCTACCATCCATGTTTATTTCAATACCATGGATCCTCTTACTACGATTTTTCTAAGAAGACTTCCTGCAACAAATATTGACACATTGGACAAAGTCTTTGCAGAAGCAATCATGCTCACAAAGCAAGCTAATCCTAATGGAGGGGGAATGATGCTTCCTATGCAAATAATTCCTACAATGTCAATGGTTCCCATAGGAATGCCCATTGTACCTAGTCAGCTCATACCTATGAACCCAGTTCCATTACAATAGGTACCCGCTCCACAAACTCAAGTGATAACATATCCAGGGTATGAGCCCCCGAAAATAGCCTTCTTTGAACAAAAGACAACGGTTCCTGTGGAATTAGATAACAATCTCCTTTCAAAATTTGGTCAGATGAAGAAAACTATATCACAAATGAACAATGAATTGACTCATCTTTGATTGTCTCAAGGACAAAGTAACAACTTCTAGAGAAACAATGTTGGCCCCTACAACAATAATTTTGGTCAAAATTACAATAGGAACTTCAACAATAATGGTAACAACAATGTAGGAAACAATGGGGGAGGAAACAACTTCAATCCTCCTGATCACAACAATGGCTTCCAAAGACAAAACCAACAATGGAACACTAGACCAAATAATGGAAGCATTCTTGTCAATAACAACAATATTTAGTATGTCAACATTAATCAGTATGATGATAGCCAAAATATGCCTAGCAACGATGGTGCATACTACAATGGTAATCAAGATGTGAATCAAAACCCACCAATGAATGATAATCCTCCTCCTATTCAATTCAATGCAATGCTATTAGAATCTTACGATTCTACATAGAAGATACAAGTGGAACAACAAGCAAATGAAGAATTCTCGTTCCCTTTTAGTCAAGAACCTGATCTTCAACATGATGAGATGTTTACCTTTTGAAATGATAATCGAAACACATATAATCTCAAAAATAAAAAGGATACCTTGACCGATGGAATTCCTCCTAGTTTGCAACCAACCCCACCTAATCATAGAGCAAGCAAAAATCCACCACCGATAAGGCCAGCCCAAGGAGGACCACAATATCAGAATCAAGTAAACATACCAACAATACTGAAGAACCATGCTTGGTCTAAAGAAAAATATAATGCGGTTGAAGACCTAAAGAAAACAAAAGCCAATATGTCCATGTTCGACATGTTGTAGAATTGCCCACAACAAAGAGAAGCACTCATGAAGACACTAGGTAATACAAAGGTTTCCCATAATATGAATAATGTCCCCCAAAAGATGATGTTGCAACAAGTAAATGCTACAGAAGCGATGCCTACTATGTTCAAGAACAAATTCGAGGTACCCCCATTTTTGTTGAGCATAAGGATATATGGAAAGAATCTTCACAATTGACTTATTGATTCAGGAGCTTCGTGTAATGTGATGCCATTATCAATAGCTCAAAGGCTAGGAGTTAATCATCAACCCTCTAATCGAGTGGTAATACAGTTGGATAAAAAAAAGGTAAAAGTCATTGGAGTATTTAAAGATGTGCGGATACAGCTAACAGTTGATCCTCAGATCCAAGTTATTGTTGACATACATGTGGTTGACATCCCAGAAACATATGGATTACTCTTGAGAAGAAAATGGAAAAAATGCCTTAGAGGATGGTTCTCTACAAATTTCACTCAATTATGATTACCATAGAAAGGTTTGAACAATCAAATCAAGATAGATGCCAAGCCCAAACTAAAAATAATGATCACAGATTACAACGCCCCAAATGAGGTAGCATTCTTACAATCTGATTTGGGTTCATACAAAGTAATGGCATTGAACATGGTTCCAAACAAGACATCTCAAGACCAAAATGAAGAACCTAAGGCATCAATACCTAAAAGTGAGACCGTGACACAATTCATAGAAAGTATGGTGACTAATCTACAATGTTTAGGAGAGGAAGTTGACCCTAGTATCCTCCTCCTTATAGGATTTTGCCGATTGCACAAAGTTAGTCATTCAGAGTTTGAATGTTCAAAATGCCAAGAAGTAGTAGTAAAAGTTTTGACACAAATAATGGGAAATAAAAGTACAAAGACCTCAAGTGATGAAATTATCCAAAGTCAAAATTCAGTGAATTCATCCAACCTTGTTAAGCAAGCTGAAGAGGAAAGTGAAGATTGAAATGTATCATACAGCGATACCTCTTCAAATGGTGGAGGTTTATCTTCTCCTCCTCCTGGGATGATTAAAGTTCAGAGAAGAAGATGATATACTAAAGGTAAATGATTGACCTCAGTAGTCATTCATCCTAAACCTAAAGTTGAAAAAATCACTAAGCTAATAGGGGAAATTCAGGAGAAGCAAGAAAAACACACTCTTCCTCTATCTATGTGGTATGAAGGAGGTTCATCGAGCCCTACACGAGAAAAGTTATAATAGATGCCCAAGAAATAGTGATTTAAGGCTCAAGTAAAAGAAAAGTTAAGGACGAATAAGCACAAAGTCAGAAAACCCAAGGAAAATGTAGTTTGGACACTCCGCTTTGATGGTTCCAGATGAAAATCAGGAGCTAGTGCAAGTATTGAACTAATCAACCCAAAAGGTAGATCTTACTATGCCACATATCGATTGCAGTTTAGATATACTAATAATGGTGCAGAATATGAAGCCTTGATTCGAGGACTTCTCTTTGCATTGGAAAAGGGAGTCACTACTCTTATAATCAAAGGGGATTCTCAACTAGTGATAAGAAAAGTAAAATCCATATACTCATGCAACGACAAAAGATTAATTGTATATAGGAAAAGGGTATGGGATATAATGGATGACTTTGAAGCTTTGAACATCAAATCCATTCCAAGAAGAAAGAATGTGGTAGCAGACGCCCTTGCTATTTCAGCCAGCACTTTACAACCAGTAGAAAGAACAAAGTTGAAAAGATTCTCACTTGAAGTAGTTGTTGTTCCTGCCATTCTCGACAATATCACAAACTTTCAGGTCTTCCAAGATGATCAACATATACTTGAGTTTATTATGTGCAGTTACCATTTCCAAGGACACGAGATTGATGATACACCTGAAGACAAGCTTGAAGATGATGAGCTTGAGGATGATGATGGAATCCTTAATTTGAAAACCAATAGCATTCCGAAAGGGATGGTTGAACTTGAATGCATCTTCGACCATGATGAATTAGCACTCAATAGAAGGGAAACTCAAGAGAAAGGAATCAAAGAATGTGACTCATACAATTTAGGTACTAATGAAGAACCAAAAATGGTGCAAATAGGAAAAGCATGCAATCAAAAGGAACGGGATGACATGCTCAATTTTCTCACTGAGTATAAAGATGTCATTGCTTGGAGCTATGAAGAATTAAAGACTTATGATCCTGAGATTATCACACATGATATTCCGTTGAAACCAGATGCTAAACCTTTTCGACAAAGACAACGATTGGTAAATTTGATAATCGAACCACTGATTATGAAAGAAGTCAAAAAACTACTAGATGCTAAGATCATATTCCCTATTCGTCATTCCACCTGGGTAGAAAATTTGGTCCCTGTACAGAAAAAGACCAGAGAGATTTGCCTTTCTGTTGACTTTTGTAACTTGAACTTGGCATCTCAGAAGGCTAACTACCCTCTACCCTCGTTAGATGAAGTGTTGCAAATCATTAATGGTTCAAAGATGATGTCATTTTTGGACGGTTACTTAGGATATAACTAGGTGATGCTCGATGAAGAAGATAGGCTAAAGACTGCTTTCAAAACCAAATGGGGAACACTTTCCTACAGAAGGATGCCTTTCGAGTTGATTAATGTGGGAGCTACACTTCAACAAGCAATGGATGAAGCTTTCAAAGGATTGATAAATAGGTGTATAGTCCTCTACATGGATGACTTGACTATCTTTTTGAAGGATCAAAGTACTGATATTGCTGATCTAAGGTAGGTATTCAATAGATGTTGCAGGTGTGACATATCACTCAATCCCAAGAAATATTCGTTCAGTGTTACTAAAGGAAAGCTCCTGGGACATGTCATTTCTGAAGTTGGAATTTCCATTGATCCAGATAGAGTTGAGTCTATTTTGAAGTTAGCGCCTCCACATAGCCAGAAGGAATTGAAATCTTTCTTTAGAAAGATAAAAATTTTACGTAAATTCATAAGTGGTTTCGCAGAGATAGTCCACCCCCTCAATGATTTACTCAAAAAAGGGGCTAAAATAGAATGGGTACTAGAGATAAAGAAATCCTTCCAAGATATCAAGGTTGCCATTTCCACAGCCTCAATTTTGGTAAGTCCAGATTATGGGTTACCCTTTAAGGTCTACTCCTTTGCTTTCGAAAATTCTTGTGCATGGATCTTGATGCAAAAAAGAGAGAAGGAGGATGAACAACCCATTTCTTTCATGAGTTGTCCTCTAATGAACACTGAGTTAAAATATTCAAATCTTGATAAATAGTCCTTTGCGTTAATCAAGGCAGTAAAGAAGTTCCATCACTACATACTCAGAAGTAAGGTGTATGCAATTGTACCTGACCTAGCAGTAAAGATGCTTTTGATGCAAAATGAACTTGGTGAAAGAAGAGGAAAGTGGATGGTAATACTTCAAGAATTTGATCTAGAGATTCAACCTATGCGATTAGTTAGAGGCCAACGATTATCCAAAATGATCACTAACAACCAAGAAGGAAATCAAAAGAAATTCAAATTTGATGATGAAATTGATGAAGATGATCAAAAGAAGATAGTTGTATCACAAGTTAATATCAATCAAGGTGTGGTGATAAATGTGTGGTACCAGGATATTCTCTATTATCTCCTACAAGATCAATGCCCCAAGTGGATGAACAGTTCACAACGTAGGGGACTGAAGATGAAATGTGAGTCTTACAAGTTACTTGGTAACAAGTTGTATAAAAGGAACTAAGAAAAGATTTATTTGAAATGCTTAGGACATGAAGAAGCTAAGGATGTCCTGGAAAATTTTCATGATAAGTATGGTATGGGGCACGATTCAGGAGAAGCAACAACTCACATGATTTTAAGATTAGGTTATTTTTGGCCCTCAATATTCAAGGATACTTTTGAACATGTACATTCCTGTCATACATGCCAAACTAGTGCTAACAAAGAGAGGCACCCAGCAATGCCATTACAATCGATATATGAGGTGCGCCCTTTCACAAAGTGGGGACTTAATTTCATTGGTCCAGTAAACCCACCATCATCAACTGGACACGCATTCATCCTTATAGCTATAGATTACTGCACATGATGGATGAAGGCTAAGACTTCTAGAAATTGCACTGCTAAGGTGGTGACAGACTTTTTGGAAGAACAGATTGTTACTAGATTTGGAATGTTGTTTGCTCTTGTATGTGACAATGGATCTGCATTTGCATCTGCATTTTTGACACAATGGACATTTGAAAACAAAGTCATCATCAAATTCTCTTCAAATTACTACCTGCAAGGAAATGGGGTAGCGGAGTCTACAAACAAAAATTTGATCACTGTAATAAAATGACTGCTAAAGGAGAACCCTAAGGATTGGCATACACAATTGAAATACAACTTGTGGATAGATCGGGTCAGATCGAAAAAGGCCTTGGATACTTCTCGCTATCTACTTGTTTATGGGCAAGAACTAGTATTCCCGCTCAACCTCAAGATTCTTGTTTTAAAATTCATGAGTGGGTATGTTGATGACACTGATAGAGTACAAATTTGATTTATGAATCTTCTAGAAATGGATGAGAAACGAACAACTACATTAGAACACATGGCTAAACATCAAGCTGTTGTTAAGATATAGTTTGACAAGAGGGCCACAATAAAATCCTTTAGGATTTCTGACCTAGTCCTACTTTGGGATAAGGTGAAAGAAAAGCCGAGAAGCCATACCAAGTTTCAACACTTGTGGATGGGCCCATATCAGATTGCAAAAATTCTCAGAAAAAACACATTTAGGCTAAGTTCCTTACAGGGGGATTTTCTACCTTTGACCGTAAATGGGCAATTTCTGAAACATTATTTTGAAGCATAAGAAAAAATAAATCAAAAAATAAATCAAAAAATAAATAAATAAATAAATAAAAATTTTGTGTTTCGTTTCCGCACGTAGATTAAATTTTCATTTTTGCAATGGTGTTTACTTCTACAAGTGTGTTTCCTTTTTTCTAAGTTGTGTGTTTTCTTTCAGTCGTGTGTTTTCTTTTAAAGTTAGGTCAATCCTAGGGGGTAAGGTGTACTTGAGAATTTTCTCGAGATTTCACTAACCACTCTTTGGTCCTGTTTTCAAGAGGAGGTATTTCTTTGTCAAAACATTTGGACAATTGTGTGTTTTATACCAACCAAGCAACATACATCTCTGATGGAATTCAAAGGACTTTTAGTCTAGAAATTAGAAGCCTAGACTAACAATCTCTCAACACTTTGCAAATTTAAAGATTTGATGGTGTTAGGTGTTGTTCAATTTCAATTCAAAGATGACGAGAAATGATCCAAATTCTGACTGGTTCAAACAAGAAGGGTCTCCTTGGAGGGCTGCTAAGATCATTGTTTGGTGTAAGAGTTTCTTAAAAAGTTCTAAAAGAGGAACGCGAGGGTTGTTCATAAGAGATCGAATCCAAGAAATGACACCAATGTTTTGGCTATACAATCTAAGCATAGTCAAGATACAGAAACTATAAAAAAGAAAAAGAAAAAAAAGGAGAGAGACGATGTTAAGTCAAAAGGATTCTACCGATCTTAAATGGCTAGAGGTGCATTACAAAACAAAGCCCCTTGCAGTGAAAAGTATTGTTTCATCAAAAGTAATGTTTTAAATGAAATGGAGCAATTATGTAAAAGACCTAAAATTAAAAGAACATGACATCCCACCAAGAGCCCTCGAACTAATTCTCTTATCTGCTCAAGCAATTGATTGACAAAGAGCCTTCATGAAAATTTTGAATGAATGAGTTGGGAGGGGTGGAAGATTGTTTTGCGTTGACAAAGGACTTTGATTGACTACAGCCTGACACATCAAAAGGAATGAATACACAATACACACACTGAGTTGGAAGGTTTTGAGTTTTGAGATTTTAACTAAGAAGACATCCAAAAGATGTTTGGGATGTTTGAAGCTTGGTTGGTGTTTGACACACATCGAAAGAATGTTTGCTGATGAAGAAATGCCTTGGTCATTTCTTCCTTTTTTCGGAGCTATTTGTTGTGGTCTCCACAACACACGCGCCATTCCTAGAGAGGAATGGGGACCCCCTACTTTTAATTTACTCTCAGACTCGCAATTCGAGTCTGAGAGAAGAAATTTTTTTTGAGAGTTGAGTTTGAAAATCACAAAAAAATCAAAAAATTGAAAAATTGATAATCACAAAAAAATTGAAAATCACAAACGAACAAAAAAATGAAAAAAAAAAAAATCAAAATCTTGCGCATGCCCATGCAAGGAAAGGAGGAAGGGAAGTTATAAAAACCCCCTCCCCCCTTTTTTTTCTTTTTTTTTTTTTTTTATGTTGAAATAGTAGAGCTGAGAAAGGAAGGTATGAAACTTCCACCCCTCCATTCCAATGATCTCGCGCTTGAACACGCATGCAGGAGAAGAAGAGGATGACGCACTACCACTATACCCTTCTTGACGTGTGCACGGCGCTATCACCACATCCCTCTGGGCCACAGCTGATAGCTGCTTTGCACACCCTTTTGCACGAGCAGTGACGCGATTGTTGCGCATGCCTACGGGGCAACGTGCGGCCACCACTCCATGCGCACTTTTGGATGTGAGATGGGGTGACCACTGAGCACACCTATGGGGCCATCCATGGCCGCTACTCCACGTGCCCTTAAGGATGCACGGTGGCACAACTGTTGCATATGCCTACGGGGCCACGCGCGGCCATCGCTCCGTACACCCTTAAGGATGCACAGCAGTGTGGCCTCTGTGTGAGCCTTCTGGGTTGCGCGTGTACCACTCCATTATGGTGCACTTCTTGATGCACGCGTGTAGTTTTTGCCACACCCTTCTTGGTGGGTGTGCAGCATCCGTTGCACCCTTCTTGGTGCGCACGCGCCACCACCACCGTGCTCCTCTCGGATGTGTGCGTGTGGCTGCCGCCCCAAACCTCATTTTAAATTTTTGTTTTATTTTTTATTTTTTATTTTTTATATATATATGATCTAAAAACCCAAAAAAATATATTAAAAACTAATAATAATAATATAAAATATCACAACAAATAAAATAAATTCTAGAATTTTTTTTTTAATGTTTTATATGTATCCAGTGATTAATCATTCTTTTTCTTTGTGATGTATAGGTAATATAATCAAATGGCATCCACATCTAGATCAACAACAAAGCCAATTGTGTACAAATTCCAAGGCATAACCCTGAAGTCATGATTGTATAATGAACACTCTGAGGTCAAAGACACAAAACTTGGATACACAGACTTGGGAGAATTTTTAGGGTTCATAACAACCCAACTGAAAGATCTTCTTTGAGATCCACCTTAATTCGGTCTAAATTGGTAAATGTAGCATCACATCCTAGGACCATTCAATCAGCTAAATTGATTATGACCTTATCTTGACATTTTGTTCCCAAGAAAAGGGTGGTAAAGAGCATCATTGGGTAAGTGGTTTTAGATCTACGACCTGATAATATCGAGAGAGTTTTTCACTTACCTAGAGCTAATCAGGCTTTCATATGAAGTAGCTAAGAGGTGGCATACAGATCATCACCAGGAGGCCATTGATATCATATATTCCTCATACTTCATTGAGAAGCCATCTTGGGGAAAGACAATTAGTAAAGTAGACATGGCTCAAGGATACATGAAGGATGACATTGGATGTTTAATCATTCTCTTGAGGAGAGTTATGGGATTGCTTAGAGTAGGTCATCTTGCTCCATTCATGGTTAACTTCATTGAAACCATCAAACATGCAAAGATGGCACTGGATTGGGCCACCACACTTAGTGAGAACATGTGTGATCAGTTATGAATAGTAAAGGACAAGAAGAAGTTTTATATGACTTCCTATGTGGTATATCTACTTCCAACAAGAGCCACTGACTATCCCAAGTTGTACAAAAAGGGCAGTATGAAGGACCCTAATGCATGGTTGTATATAGTTTATCCTTAGCTAGTTAAGAAGAAGCTCTCGCTGCAAAGAAAAGAGTACAGAATTGTGAATGATGCCTTTATCTTCACCATCATTCGATTCATTAAAGGCGATTATGGAAAGAGATTGTCTGATGAGGCCAAGGCACAGATCATAGCTCTCAATGCATATTTTATCCAATTCTGGAAATTCACATACATTTGGGTTGGTGGTATATCTATCCAACCAAAGAAGCTCCCGAGGTGCCCAAGTGACAAGTTGGTTCTAATGGAAATTTCTTGGCAGATTGAGTCAGCTTATGAGAGGATCAAGAAATAATGAAGACCTTGTTGGGATTGGCCATTTGTAATAGGAGCCTACCAAGTAAAGAGAAAGAAGGATATCCTAAATTTTGAGTGGGAATGGGAGAACTATCCTCTCGAAGAATATAACTCTCCCCAGCCATTATTTGACAATGTTGGTAAAGTGGAAAATCTTGTAGGAAAAGAGTTCTACCATGAGGATGCCATTGAAGATCATTGGATGAATTCCACAAATTACTATGATGTCTGTATCAAGGACTATTGTAGAATGACTTTGTATTTAGTAGAGAAGGCTCTCCATTTGACCATCCCAGATGAGATAAGACTACAAGATTCGCAGGAGCTATTGAATCCCTTATTCAATACAGATAAGGTTGGCGAGAGGCCCATTCTGAATGCAAAATTTGATAGGTAGGAAGGAGATGATATTAATCATCATGCAAGACATGTCATTAGAATCACAAAGAGTTGGATCACGAAACCCTTTCCACTTGATCCGATTCTAGACACAGTGATATTCCATGCACATGCTCACCCAGAAAGGGTAAAGGGGAGGAAGGTCACAGTTCCCATCTTTGCACTCCCGTCTCCTATCAGGCCAAAAATAGTCTATCAGCTTGACCATCTAGTGGGATACTACCAGCCTTTAGAGAAGAAGAAAGAAAAGAGGAAGAGAGCCTCTCCTTAGAGGATCTAGATAGAGCATGTTGAAGAACATGCCCCTTTGCAACAACATGAATCTACTTTCCAAGACCCTGAGACCTTGGAATTTCTCATATCCAAGTTGAGTTTCCATTTCCTCCTATTTTGTCAAGCCAATAAGAAGAAGGAGAGACTCCAGATACATCCATTCATCTGATGGATGAAGAACCCACTTCTCCTATGGTTCCACAGAAGAAAAGGAGGGTTAAGGTTACAATGAATAAGAGGTAGAGAGTTCGTAAAATATTAGTGCCTAATCCATCTATTCTTGAAACCATTCTCAAGGAAGAATTAGATGAGGATGAGACAGAGTTAGATAGGGAGGAAGAACAAGTGCCTTTGCAAGGGAGAACTTGACTTTCCAAAGCCACAGAATTCGAAAGAAAGAAGAATGTCAAAAACACCCCACCACCCACCCAATCTGAAACAGTAGAGTTCTCTTCTTCAAAAGATGAAGTACAATGAAGGGTGAATGAGCAAAGAGAGTTAGGTGATGATATTCTCTCCATTCTAGATTTTGATTTCATGTCAATTGGTACAAAATTGGTCAGAGATAAGATTAGAGACACTCCTACAAGTGAATTTCAGCAGCAAGATTGGACGCAGATGCCACCTGAGACACAAGGTCCTCATTCAACGCCCCCATCTTCACCTCAGGCTATGATGGTAGATAAGGTTTTAGTGACACCTCCACCTCCGAGTTTAGAGGAACATGTTCAAAAAGAATCATCATTAGAAGGAGAACCAGAACCAAGGACTACGAATGAGCCACCAAAAGAGGCACAGGTAATGGAATGTATACAATAGCCTTCCCAGGAAGTTGAGGATCAAACTATAGGATCTACAAAAATTGAGACTATAGAAGAAGAACCCTCACAATAGGAGACTCTGAGTAAGAGAGACAAAGGGAAGGAGGTAGTTGAACACATCCCTTCATCATCTAGAGCCAAAGTTACTGAAAGACACATCCCGAGATGGTTCTGGAAGGAAATAATGAGAAGTGCTAAGCATCAATTCCTTGCTTTAGAGGATGATATTTGTGACATTTTGAAAAGCTTGATTCTCCCTTATAGGATGCAACACCATTTTCATTCATTACCACCTCTCAAAACCAAGACTTACTTGCACAAGTGGCTCACCCTTCAAAAGGTACAGATGAAGAAGTTGTCAGCCTTCAGGACTATGAAGTGAAGAATATCATGTCAGGGAAGCCTACACGGGATACTGCTCGACAAATGATGACTATGTGAGTCAAAAAGGTTCTTAACCATATGGAACATAATGAGATTGAAATCAGAACAATTCAAAGGCAAGTTGAGATCTTGAAAGGATATCTAGCTGAAATTATTGGTCCTCTTGATTCTGAACACCCTGAGGAGACTTTTACTACCATTCTTAAAAAAGGGGAAGGTGTATGACTCAGTCCATTCTTGAGAGCTTGTCAGGATTGGCGAGACAACCTTGAGGATAGGGGTGTCACTATAATTATAGGAAGTCTAAAATTATTACATGCTACACAAGACTATGTTGATAAGATCATGGCAATTTTGAGATAGGACTTCAGTATTATGGGTGAGGTACAGGTTTGGAGAAAGGATTTTCAAATTCTACAAACCATAAGAGGACAAAGGTATCGCATTTTGATTGACGTATATATTGGAGAAGAGCTAGACATGATAGATGATTGGATAGAAAAGATTTAGAGGGAAATAAAGTGATGGAAAAATTTCATGATGAGATACATAGGCTCAAGGACCAAGCTCGACAGCGAATTTTGGAAGCAGAAAAGTTATATAGTGATGCATGGTTGGATATTTTTGAAGATGAAGAATGAGAAAAGCTCTTACAAGTTGAGGTAGTTGTAGAAAACTTTAGAAATAATTTAGAGGAAGCATCCAATGATGAAGACATCAGACAAGCCTTCAGGATAGAAGAAGCATTGTTATAGTTGGATACCAAACTTGGAGATTTTGTAGAAATTTGAATTGAGGTGGACAACTACAAATAGAAGGTCAAAGATAATTATGAGGCTTTGGATCTTCCTGATGCTACTAAGATTATTGAGATTATAGAGAAATTCCAGGGCAAATATCTAAACATATCTTTAGGATGAAGATGAACAAAACCCAGATGCCTGAATTTCAATTTTGACACTTAGAAATTTTTTGAGATTTTTAACTCAGTCAAGGTCCGCAGGTCCGTAGCTCCACAGGTCCACAGCTCCGCATTTTCATGTAGCTCTGCAATTCAAAGGTGTGCCGACTGTTAACTTCTAGTTCGAAAAATATCACTCTCCATGCATTGGGAGCACATTCTGATGGCAAGTTTAACACTGACACATGCCTAGTGAAGGGGCAACTTCTATTTTTGGTGTCTTCATGTAGTTGTACTTCGATTGATGGCTCCCTCCTACTTTCTCTCTCATGCTTTTATTATTTTTGACATGTAAAGGGCTCATGCATCCAATTAATGAATAAAATATGGATGGAGTCCCTCTAAGCACCAGTTAGATTACCAGTTTGTATATATTTAGTTTGTTTTAATGTTTTAAAAGCATTTTATTGCATCAAGATATCTCTCACTCTCAACACAAATTGAGGAGACAATTTCTTATAAATACCCCACTGTAAAATGTAACAAGGGCCACCATTATTATGCAATAAAATTATGCTTTTGGTGCTAGCATTCGGAGTGTAGTTATTCTTGCCTAAATGTGTCATTGTTTTATGGATTTTATTCATGAGATTTTTATTGAGCCTAAGGTTTATTGTGTTTTTCTGGTTGTGCGATCTTTTAGTTTTAGTGTTTCCTATAGATATATGAATTCTATTGACGTAACGAGCTTGAGAATAAATCACCCGATTATGTCTACATAACTTTTTGTCTCGCATGAGTGCACTTTTCGTGGCCTTGTGATTTGATGAAAAGTGAAACATCATCCGATTTGTTTAAGATTCTCACCAATTATTGCATCAGTGGATTCTAGGAAGTGTTGCTCCTATTTTCATTGGTTTCCTACTAATTTCTTTGAAGGTTTAACTCAAAGTGTGTTGTGTTCTGTAGCTTATGTCCGTTTAGGAATTTCACTTTCAAGTTATTTGATTTCATGTTATTTGCTTTCAGTTTCGTTATTTTATTTGCTAACCTCCCTATTAGAATAAGAACTCATAGTAGTTGCATTGTTAGAGTTGCATTCATTGAAAAATAGAAAAATAGAAAAATATTGTTCTTTTGGTGTGATATTTTGAGGTAGTGAACAGATTTTACTTGATTCCAAGGTAAAAGAGTTTTTTGAACCAGCAAAGGCCTCCTCGTGAACATTCACATTTATCTTCTACTGAGCAAATTTTGGTACGTCAGAAGATAAACACTGAACCTTGGAGTGGATCCTTTAAAAGATTTGCTTTTCAAGAGAGGAATTACACTATGGATTCCTGTCGTTGACCTCGTGCAAAATGAATGCCCAACACATACATAGATACATAAATATGTATGTATGTATGTCTATATGTATGTATATATGTATGCATCTATATATATATATATGATAAATTTTATTTAAATGTACAATTCCTTGATTATGTGTGAAAAAATAAAAAATATTAATATTATTTTCATTCGTCATCTTCAAGATGAATTTATTTTGATTTTCTTTAAAGAAATATCTATATATAGTAACTATTTTATTACATATATATATATATAGATATAGATATAGATATAGATATAGATATAGATATAGATATAGATATACATATACATATACATATACATATACATATACATGTGTGTGTGTGTGTGTGTGTGTGTGTGTGTGATGTAGGAGCATTTTGAGTGTAAGATCAATCTTGCATCACCTAAAAATATATATATATTTTTAAACTTTTCTATTTTAATAAGGACTAGTACATAGGGTGTTACTATTTCTAGGAACTTTCTAATATTTTTATTAAGGTGGTCATACAAGCTCAAAATGTTTTAATTAGCTACATGAAAGTTCATTTTATAATTATAAGCCTACCATAAAAATGTCATTTCTCTAGCTTAAGTATTAGAGAAGTTATTTATGGTGAATCCCTATGCAATACATGCATCCAATTAGAAAAAGGGAAGATTTAAGTAGCTAGATGGATGAATTATAATCATTGACTCATACATAACCCTAAGTCACCTAGGTCTTCTTAAGGAGGAAAAATCCTAAAACTTGATATGTGTGTGGAAGGAGAAAATAGAAGTTTGCATGCACAAATACAGCTTTTATGGTGACTAAGGAGTTATGAATTGAGATACATTGTAGAATTAGTTAGAGGAGAATAGAAGAAAATAATTAGAAGACAATAGATATACATCTAATAAAAAAGGATCAAGTACACATTAAGAAAGAGGTGATATGTCATCAACAAACATAGTGCTAATCAAAGGATCATTTTTGAGACATTCTAACAGGTGAAACCGTTAAATCCCTTAATAGAGCAGTCTTAAGATGTTTCTATAAATCATTTAACAAGGTTCTTACATCATTATAATTTTAAGTCTTTTAATCAGAAACACTTCTAATAGAGTGTAGAAATCCTTTAATAGGGTAAGACCTAGCAGTCTTTGTAAGCCTTTAACAGGGTAGAACTTTCATAGGGTAGATCATGTTTTATGATCACAACATTGTAACCTTCATTAGATAAACTTTATTAATGTAGTAGTGAAGATTTGTTGTGTCATCACCACCCTAGTTTTACCTTCTCCTTGGAATGTATTTAGGTAACCAAATATCTTCTGTCATATATGTGATTGAATGTTTTTACTTTCATGCTATAGTTGTATATGCTTGAATTGCTATTTCGATTTACTTATGGATTTATGAGATGGATGTGAGGTGAATGATTTTATGGTTAAAATTTTTAAGTTTTGATTCACCCCCTAATCCCCCTCTCAAAGTTTACTTTCCCTATTGTATTTCCTACAATTGGTATTAGAGAAAGAGTTTTCTAGAAGTAAAGCTTTTATGCTTTGAGGAGAGATGTTGAAAATGGAAGTCTACAAGTTGGGAAAGACTATTGAGAACAATAAGATTGAAATAAAAATTTCTCTACATTAGTTGAATGAAGTAAGAGATGAGTTAAAGTGGTCATTAAAAAAAAGGAAGGAAATAACTATTGAAGATAATGACACACATTACGAAGAGATTGAAACTATTGAATTGTTTCTAGATGGAAACACAAATGAGTTTGATGCAACATTTGCAAATCTGATAGAAAATAGAGGAACCCTAATCTCAAGATAGAACAAGAAGTCCAATTAGTATTGCTATGTGAAGTCACTAAATAGAAAAATAAAGTCATAGAAGATAAAGTGATGATTGAAGATGAGAAAAAAAATATGACCAATATACTATAAGAGAAAACATCATAGGTAAATAGGATTTCTACCATTCGATTAGAAACATTGAGTCAAATAATGATTGCAAATCATGAACTAAATGAAAAGGATATTGAGATGTCAACACTATAGTTGTAGAATGAACAACTGAGAAATAATCTAAAAAGAGAAAAAGAGTTTTTTGAAAGCTTCAACAAATGTAGTGAAGCTATCAAGTACTTTGAGCAATTAATGAGGTCCCCTATTTCCAAAAATGATACTACTGGATTAGGTTACACCAATAGTAAAGGAGAATCATCCAAAAGTGGTGAAGAAAGAAGTAAAAAAGGGAAGAACTCCAAACCTACTTGTCATAATTGTGGTAGGATAGGTCATACTACAAATGTTTGCTGGAGAAAGACTGAAAATAAGAATCCTAAGAAAAACTTCATGGGTCACTACCAAAAATGCAACAAATAAGGACATCAAGCACATGAATGTAGAACCAAGACTATAAGCACACAAAGATTTGAAGAATACTACTATAACTATCAGAAGTATGGACATAGAGCATATGAGTGCAAAATCTAAGCCTAAATGGTCATCAAACAAGAGGACAAAGGTAAAACACAATGGAAACTTTTATAATTGGGATATAATACTTGGTATAGTTGCCACTATTGTCAAGACTATGGACATGTTGCTAAAATTTTCATAGGAACACATTTCAGAAGTGAATACAAAAGATGATTGAGTCAAACCACATGTTTTAACCACTTGAAGACTAGTCACATAAGTAGGTATTGTCCAACAAGGTCAAAGGCACCTAGTAGTGAGTTCATAAGAGGAAAAGGAAAGGTAGATGTTGAGAATGTAAGATATGTGATGAGCAAGTCATTGAAGAGAAAGGATGATTGTAGCACATCAAGCTCAGATGAGGTCACTTCAACCAATGGGTCAGGTGATCACAACACTTCCAATTAAGCAGTCAAGAGGTATGTTGAGATTGATATTTAAAAGGCATACTATACATCAGTTCCAAGGATTTATTCCTAAAAATATTATATATGCATAATTAAGATGCAAAGTTTTTTTTACAACATAGAAGAAATCTTTAAGTTATGATAGTTTTCATGTTATTACTAGGTATGAAGAGTTGTACTTTAGTTGTCGAGTGAAATGTTAGCTAATGTTGAGCTATCATAAGTGATAGTGTTGGCAAATCTTTTAGTGATTGTCAAGTGTAAAGGAAACTTCATGGAAGCCGAGTGAGTTAAAATCTCTATTGAAGTCATTCTTATAGTTGTCTAAGCACTAAGTATTAAATGTGAGGTTTTAAGGTCTATATGATCAAATTTTGTTCATTTGACATCATTTAAATTTGAAGGGGTGCTTGAAGAATTAAAGGAAAATTTAAGAAATCATTCCAAGAATTTCAAAATAGGATTCAAAAGTAGCTTGACATCATCTCAGTAGATTTAAAAAGGTATTTATCATATGCTAAGCTACATAGTTTAAATTTTTGCAAACCCTAGGTTTACATAATGGCATCTAGTTCTTCAGCATCTAAGGTTAAAGAGGGGCAAGAAGTTTTGAATGTATAGTTGATAAGAAATGAGATTAAACAACCAAACTTTAGCATCATTCATGATATTTCTTACAAGAAAGATCCATCTAGTGCATTATCAATGATACCACCTCGATTTTTGATGATTAAAGTTGTGAGATGTTGCTACGCATGCAATGTGGGTAGCATAGGTGACATGGAGATTAGGGAAACCTATGGAAAATTATGTGAAAATAGAGCATTAAGAGATGAATTAAAAATTTTAGAATCAAAAGTGTTAGCCCGTGCCCTAGATTTCCCTAGCATTTTTAAAACCAAATCGATTAAGTTAGTTTTAAGTAAAGTTTGTGATAATTCTATATGGTTGGATAATGGATTGGTGAAAAGCACAAAGATTATTTTACACAAAGTGATAGGGTATCCAACCCTAGACCAACATAAAACTATGAGGAGTTAAGCTAAGGAAATTAATGAGAAGAATACATGAGCTATGTGGAATAAATGAGGTATGACAATTAACACTATCTCAGATCCCCTAATTTCTTTTGTAGTGAGGATTATAGCACACAAATTTTATCAATACAATAGGCTCAATAGTGTACCATGTATTTTTGTTGACATGGGTTATAAAATAGTTAAGAAGGATCATACCTATGGCCTTGCTGAGTTGCAGATGCAACAATTGTCAGAAAACTTGTGAGGAATGAGGAAGACCAAGAGTGCACAATGTAAATTTGGTTCAATTCTTGTATCTATGTTCTTTTATGTACATAATACATTCCCTACTTTTGGTAAAGTTTCATGGAAAATAAATAGATATATTACAGTGCAAATATGTTAATTTATTGAGCAACTAGGAGATAATTTTGAGTCTCTAATGACTAGCTACTTTGAAGATTTAAAGTAGTCAATGAAGAATAGACTGAGGATACTAGTTTCACTAGCTGAGAAACATTCAATGATTTTTTCTTTCTAGTTGACACTGATTTTACATATTGTAAAGCTGCAATTCCAAGGGCAAGGTAGTTGAGGCCACTAGGCTATGAGATCAATGTGGATGAGGCCTCTATAAAAATTGCAACATTACTTGAAGAAGATGTAGATTCTAAGGCTACTACCTTTATGAATTATGATGTGGCTACATATAAGATAACAATGGATTTGAAGACTACCATAGTCATTAAAAAACAAGAATAAACTTGTCAATAAACTCAAAGAGAAATTTGATGGAGTAGAAGAAAATGAAAAAGAAGAAGATGTTATTGTCCAAGAACCACTGGCCTTAACTCCAGGTCAAGGTGAAGAACAAGTAGAAGAGCTAGAAACTGAAGAAGGTGTCAAGGGAGAAGAAGCCAACAAAGCACCTGAGACAAAGAAGAGGAAAGAAAATACCCTAGTAGTTAGCAAACCAAGGAAGCTAGTAAAACCTAATCTTGTAGTTCAAGATACTCAAACCAGCACAAGAACTACTACTATGAAGGCCTAAGAAGTAGTAAAGAAAAACAAAGAGGGAAATATTAGCTATTGATGAAGTAAAGTTTGAGAATAGATCAAGGAGAAAATATATTTCTTCAATTGAATCTAATGATAACAACCAATTCAAAGTGGTAAGTCATAGTTCCTCCTTAGAACTAGATAATATGTGTGAAAATAAAAGGAATAATGTTGATTTATTTGGTCTCACACATATTGAGTTTGGTAAACTTGGAAAAGTTAAGATAAACCAAGTAGAGGAGTCTATATATGTCATGATGGAAACATTAAAGTAGACTATAATTGGTATTCCCAACTCATTACCAAAAGATCTATATGACAAAGTTTAGCAAAATGGAAATATAGTCTCAATACAAAAAGACAAATCATAGAGATTAAACTTTTCCAAGTGATTCCAAAATTGGATAGTGTAATGCCCCGCCAAGGGATCCAAAGAATTTTACTAAGTTTTCCAGACAATTTTTTTTTTTTTTTTTTTAAAAACATGAAAGATAAAACCATTCATAACATTTGCGGAAGCAATAGCAATAATTCAAATGAAAATAAACATAACATATATACATTATAGGCTACATTCTTTAAAGATCCCTTAACGTTGTATCACATCTAAATTAACTATTCATCTAACATCCCATCCTTATGAAATAACAATGATACATCCAATGTACTTAAGCAATATACAAGTGTCCTTTTGTAATTATATTTTAGTTTAGCTCAATCATCCACTGTACATATCACAAGGTATGAAAAGCTTAAAAGAATAAACATCCAAGTAAATAAAGTACATAATCATCATCTAATATTAATTCATGATGAAATAACATAAATGAAACCACATATCATACATGATACATCATCACAAAAGATATAAACATCCTTCACAAAAGATAACCATATATCACAAACATAAATAGCTAAGTGCACGGTTCCTCCCAACCATAAATAGCATAAATAGCATCATTAGACCATCATGGATCCTAGCCATCCCTCTGTGCGTAACATTCCAAAGTACCGAAGAGATCCTCGATATTAACATAGTAAGAATGTCACTCCTAAAATAGCCTACTAACATGCAAAGTAAAGCATAACAAATCATCAACTAACCTATGCAAAGTAAAGCAAATCATCAATATAAGAAACATACCAGTAAATACATCTATCATAAGGTATATTATCTATCATAATGCTCAAAAAACATAATGAAGAATAAATACCAACCAAGGATACTTCAGCCACGGTGTCTCGGACAGATCTCAAATGATAAGAGTGAAAATACACTACCACCCGACCGCGTGAAACCTAAGTGGTCCACTCCCACCGTGCTAAGGAGATAATCTCAAGTCCCAAACAGGATATCAATTCACGAAGCACAAATCTCTATAAGTCTAGGAATCCTAAAAGTATACTAACTCAAAGGTTCCATCACACAAAATCGACATCTAATTCCCAGAGGCACACAATGACATGTAGGAAACCTACTCTGCAAGCGAGAAAGTGTCATCGCAATTATTACATACAAGTTACCCTGGCAGTTAGCTAAACTCCATGGGTCCATACTGATCTCATGTGGCCACTAGTATCCTCTCATACTGACGAGGCATACTACGGAATGCACGGTCACAACCATCCATTCTCACTACTCCCAACCTAGCCTGTACAAGAACTCAAGGCATGGGTGAGAACATCATCACAATTATCTTTTTAGATTCATAAAATCCCCATTTAGTGTATAAATGTTATCACTTATTAACCAAACTTACAATGATTTACCCTAGCAGCCACTTAGGGCCCTGGCCCCCATTGCAAGCCACTTCTTGACACTACAAGTAGATTACCTACCCTAAGCTCATGGAATCATAAATCACCACAGTCCTGTACAAGCGACTATAAAGAAAATCAAAAAGATAATCCATAAAAAAGAATCATCAAATATCCATGATAAAAGAATCAAATATCCATAATAAGAATCATCAAATCATCAAGATAAGAATCATCAAATTTCCATGAGAATCTGAAAAAGCATCCATAGAAAATCATGACCACAACAGTTCTCTATTGGCAACTGAAGGCATCACTGATAATCATAAGTATCAATTGGTTTTCAATAACCAAAATATATCTCAAGATAAATGGTTCTCAACAAGCAACCAAGAATATCTCAAAATCATACTAATCGAAGACTCCAAAATGGTTGAGTCAAACATGTCACAACATGACATCATCAAGAAATAAAACCATATTTTAGTCCCATCATGGTGACTAGAAAATAATCCAAGGATAACTGATCGATGACTCAAAAATGATTAGCTCAAGTGTCTCATACACATACCTCTCAGCTTCACAGATGAAGACTGATGAACAATAACAATCAGTAAATACAAACATTTCATAAAGCATACGATCACATTACTATGATTAGGCTTATAAAGATCGAGAGCAAATAAGATAAATATGCCATCATATCTCATAACCCCCGAGCCTTTGGTAACATCCTTGGACTGGTCAACACTAGTCAACCCAAAACCCAAAACAAGAAGCATATAGAATACACGATGCAAACACATATTTTGATTTACTAAATTCACATAGTTGAATAATGTGTAGGGGTTTCCAGTTCTCTATTTGCAAGTATACTTCAAGTGTTTTAAGTTTCATCATTATTTGACCTACAAGTCAACCCAATTTTTCTCCGATAGCATTACCCTTCCATTAGTAAGAATTACATTCTAAGAATAACTTAGGGATAAATATTTGCTAAACTGATCATCATTGACCTTAATTAAATTGTCTTTCACATTTAACCATGATCCATATTCTAATTGATTAACCTTTCAACTTTTTTTAGAATCATTTTTCGTTATATTATAAGAGGACCAATTTTCATTCTTCAAATAAGAGATTATAACTTTATTAAAATGATCAATTACATCAAACAATTAATATAGGTACACCATCCATGACCTATTAACATCTAATAGTTTCCAATTCAATAATACTAAGTCTCACCATTCAAACATCTAAGGTCGTTATTCAAGTCATGAGAGTATGACTTATCAACTTTGATGTAAATACTTCACAACTTTGCTAGAGGAATCGATATTAGCATATCAATTAAAACACTATTACATAACTTAATTATTGATTAAATTCAGTTAACTTTAGTTAATTGATTTAATTAATAATTTCACAACTAGACCATCAACCCAATGAATATTTGGTTGACTAATAATTAAAAGTCAACCATACAAAAATGTTCATATTCATAGTTTAATAATAATAACTTGCTAATATTTAATGACAAACTATATTGAAAATCTTATTAATAATCTATAATGACCACATTCGTCATTCTTTCAACAATGTTTCCATTTTATTTTAATAATAACAAATTATAATAAATCCCCAATACCAAGTATTATTATCTGAAATAAGTTTTTCCTATGTACGATAATTCAATTAATTAATACTTCAAATTATTAACCAATTCAATTTGATTAGAATCTTTTACAGTACTTCAATCATTAACTAATCTCCTCTAGATTAACTCGAACTGAATTTGTTGATATCTATTTAAACTATTATTTATTAATAGTTTGCTAGTCATTACAAACATTAATAAATAATAAACTCTTCAAACTATACATACTCGATCTATAGAATTCTTTCGTAAACTCATTAGTTAATATTTGGCTAACACTCAACTCCATTAAGGTATTCAAATGTATTAACCAATAACATAATAATTCAGTCTTAATCTAATATCATTCAGAGTTTCTAAATTTAAATCAACATAATATAAATTATCATCTTACAATTATTTAATCAATATTAAAATCATCTATTAGACTCCATTTACTTAGATTGACTAATAATTAATTACACTTCTTCTACTATTAACTAATCTTAATTAAATTTGATTTAATTAGATTAGATAATAAACCATATAAAACTAATGCATCTTAATAAGATTCTAATAAGAGAAGATTTCAATAATATCTTAATTCATTCCATGCTTTGATATATTATGTTTGTGAAGTTTAAGCATAAAGAACTCTTGGTTATGGGAAATGGAGAAATATTTATCTTTGAATAAAATAGCCTCTATACAATGGTCATATCTCCCTAATGAACTGTTGGATTAGGCTAAAATTGAAATATGTTGGAGAGGACCAAGTTTCGCCAATTCTGACTGGAGCAATCGAATAAATTTGATCCTAATAGAAAGTTATGAATAACTGAGTTTGGGTCTATCCAAGGGGCAGCGACAAGACAATCTGTGATGAATTAAGAATTTCCTCTTAAAATGTAATTGTTCTCTAAATTTACCCATTCATCCATCTAATAGGTTTGTCTATACGCATCTGAAAATATAATTTGATAGAAAGATTACATCTAATCATATGAATTTTTAACTTAGAATTTCTATTTTAATTTCAAATCTTGTCTATCTAATTTGACAATATAAATTCGAACCCAAACCCGATTAAGATCTAATTATTTCTCCTTAATTGGATCTAGGATTTTTCTATTGTTTTCTTCTCATCCAAATAAAATATCTAGATTCCAATTTCAAATACAGAGAGTATTCAGACACATAAAATAGATATGATGAAGATAGGAAGAGAAAGAGTGCAAAGGGAATATGAGAATATCACGAGTGCACATAGACACTGATGCTAATTTGCCATGCCTCAGAAGTCCATAGAAAATCTCTTCCTTCTCCATCATTCACAATTCTTCCAAGAATCCAAGCCGATCGAATCCTCCAAGTGATTAGAAGAGCTAGAAGGAGCATAGAAGTAAGTAGAAAATATATGAGAATATGAATCTTCTCTCATGCATATAAGCTTTGAAGTTTCTATACTTTTTTTTAGCTTGTAGCTCGAGGCTTCCATTAAGCTTGTAGCTTCCATTAAGCTTTTCATTTAAGCTTCTATGAATGCCTGTATATCAAGAGCTCTCAAGAAACCTTTGGATTTCTTTTTGAAACTACTGAAAATGTGTCATCAACTAAGCATGAGTCTTTTCCAATTCTTTTTGATGAGTCATAGAGTTGTAGACACCTTGTGCTTAATTGATGCACTAACCCTCGTGTTGTTGACACATGTTAATTCCCGTGCAAGCTTGTAACTCTAATTTATTTTTTAAATAATCTCTATTTAAATTTTATAACTTTCATTTTAATTTTTATAACTTTTATTATTATTATTTTATTTATTACTTTATTATTATTTTATAATTATTATTAATTTTAATTTCTAGTTTTCTTTTATTTAATTCATTTTCTCCAATAATTCTCATTTAATTAATTACAATCAAAATATCAAAGATCATGATATTTTATTAATTTTTTCAAATAAATAATTTATTAATTAAATCTATTTATTAAGACTTAATTAATGGAAAATTCACCATTGATCTCCAAGATAAAATATGAAAACCCATCATAGAATAAATCATACACAATAAATCTAAAGGGTTAAAAATCATGAAATATATCATCCAACACATTCGGTGGGTATTCAACTCAGATACTTGTCCTAATTTTTTAATTGGGACAAATAGCTCAAAGGGTTTGGATTTGGACTTGAGAATTTATCTCCCCTCTCTTATCATTGAGATAATGTGATAGGGTATGCTTATCTTGGCAATTCAGAGAAGTCGATATCCGGTACCTGCAACCTGCATAAAAACCATGCATGTAAAAACACAATATATACTAAACTAAACAAACAATGGTAGGAAGTGGTGCATCATGTAGATTCTGACTAGCAGATGACTACGACTCCCTTTCTTAACCATATCAGACACGCCATACAAAAGAAAACACGCAAGGAAAAAACACACACCATACTCATGCAAGTATGGGGTAAGTATCCATAAGAAAGCACATATGATAATAAATCATCTTACTAATCATCATTAATAATTTAAAGCATTGTAATAATAATCATCAATAATTGTGAATACTAAAAATAATCATCATACATACATGAAATGTAGAGTCTAAGTAATCTCATCACATAATAAACTGAATCCATAGCACAATATCTGATAATCTCAAAAGAATGTTGTTAACCAACAACATAAAACTAGTTCTAAAAGAGTTCAGCAATGATAACAAAATGCGAGCTAGGGACATGCACTACATCCACCCACCTTAGGATTAGGCTTACTCCTGAAAGCCTACAAGAATGAGAAACTAAGATACTCACTATGCGGGTCCCATTGAACCCTTTCCCTTTGTAGGGAAACACGTTTCCACTGAGGATATTACAACACCCTTAGAGCAATATGATTCTGATTTAATGGTAAACCGAAAACTATATCGATCCAACATTCATTCTAAACAAGAGCAACTTAATGATTGTAAAGATAAACAGAAGTTTACTACCTTACAACATAGATGAAAGATACATGTTTTGCAGCTAGAATGAGTTTCAATTTTTAGTTTTTCCTTCATTTAGATTTTCAGTAAAATTTTTAGTTTTGAAAGCTAAGTGTTGAAATATAAAAAAAATATGCAAGTAACAGTTTTAATTTCTATTTCAGTTCACCTAGTTTCAAGTTTTCAGTTTGAAAAAGATACACATGATAGTTTTAAGTTTTTGTTTTATTTAACTAGTTAATAACTAGTAGCATTCCAATATACCCAGAGCTCCCAATGTTGAAACTCGGGCTCTGATACCAAATGTAATGCCCCGCCAAGGGATCCAAAGCATTTTTGTCAAACAATTTATTTTTATTTTTATTTTTAAACATGAAAGATAAAACCATTCATAACATTTGCAGAAGCAATAGCAATAATTCAAATAAAAATAAACATAACATAAATACATAAAAGGCTACATTCTTTAAAGATCCCTTAACGTTGTATCACATCTAAATTAACTATTCATCTAACATCTCATCCTTATGAAATAACAATGATACATCCAATGTACTTAAGCAATATACAAGTGTCCTTTTGTAATTATATGTTAGTTTAGCTCAATCATCCACTGTACATATCACAGGGTATGAAAAGCTTAAAAGAATAAACATCCAAGTAAATAAAGTACATCATCATCATCTAATATTAATCCATGATACAATAACATAAATGAAACCACATATCATACATGATACATCATCACAAAAGATATAAACATCCTTCACAAAAGATAACCATATATCACAAACATAAATAACTAAGTGCACGATTCCTCCCAACCGTAAATAGCATCATTAGACCATCGTGGATCCTAGCCATCCCTCCATGCATAACATTCCAAAGTACCGAAGAGATCATCGGTATTAACATAGTAGGAATGTCACTCCTAAAACATCTTACTAACATGCAAAGTAAAGCATAATAAATCATCAACTAACATATGTAAAGTAAAGAAAATCATCAATATAAGAAACATACCAGTAAATACATCCATCATAAGGTATATTATCTATCATAATGCTCCAAGAACATAATGAAGAATAAATACCAACCAAGGATACTCCAGCCACGGTGTCTCGGACGGATCTCAAATGATAAGAGTGAAAATACACTACCACCCGACCGCGTGGAACCTAAGTGGTCCACTCCCACCGTGCTGAGGAGATAATCTCAAGTCCCAAATAGGATATCAATTAACGAAGCACAAATCTTTATAAGTCTAGGAATACTAAAAGTATACTAACTCAAAGGTTCCATCACACAAAACTGACATCTAATTCTCAGATGCGCACAATGACATGTAGGAAACCTACTCTGTAAGCAAGAAAGTGTCATCGCAATTATCACGTATAAGTTACCCTGGTAGTTAGTTAAACTCCATGGGTCCATAGTGATCTCATGCAACCACTAGTATCCTCTCATATTGACGAGGCATACTACGGAATGCACGGTCGCAACCATGCGTTCTCACTACTCCCATCCTAGCCTATACAAGCACTCAAGGCATGGGCAAGAACATCAAAACAATTATCTCTTTAGATTCATTTAATCTCCATTTAGTGTGTAAATTTTATCACTTATTAACCAAACTTCCAATGAGTTACCTTGGCAGCCACTTAGGGCCCTGACCCCCATTGCAAGCCACTTCCCGACACTACAAGTAGATTACCTACCCTAAGCTCATGGAATCATAAATCACCACAGTCCTATACAAGCGACTATAAAGAAAATCTAAAAGATAATTCATAAAAAAGAATCATCAAATATCCATAATAAAATCATCAAATCATCAAGATAAGAATCATCAAATCTTCATGAGCATCTGAAAAAGCATCCATAGAAAATCATGACCACAACAGTTCTCTATTGGCAACTGAAGGCATCACTGATAATCATAAGTATCAATTGGTTCTCAATAACCAAAATATATCTCAAGATAAATGGTTCTCAACAAGCAACCAAGAATATCTCAAAATCATACTGATCGAAGACTCCAAAATGGTTGAGTCAAACATGTCACAACATGACATCATCAAGAAATAAATCCATATTTCAGTCTCATCATGGCGACTAGAAAATAATCCAAGGATAATTGATTGATGAATCAAAAATGATTAGCTCAAGTGTCTCATACACATACCTCTCAACTTCACACATGAAGACTGATGAACAATAATAATCAATAAATACAAACATTTCATAGAGCATACGATCACATTACCATGGTTGGGCGTATAAAGATCGAGACCAAATAAGATCAACACATCATCATATCTCATAACCCCCGAGCCTCTGGTAACATCTTAGGACTGGTCAACACCAGTCAACCCAAAACCAAAAATAAGAAGCATATAGAATACACGATGCAAACACATGTTTTGATTTACTAAATTCACATAGTTGAATAATGTGTAGGGGTTTCCAGTTCTCTGTTTGCAAGTATAATTCAAGTGTTTTAAGTTTCATCATTATTTGACCTACAAGTCAACCTAATTGTTCTCCGATAGCATTACCCTTCCATTATTAAGAATTACATTGTAAGAATAACTTAAGGATAAATATTCACTAAACTGATCATCATTGACCTTAATTAAATTGTCTTTTACATTTAACCATAATCTATATTCTAATTGATTAACCTTTCAACTTTTATTAGAATCATTTTTCGTTATATTATAAGAGGACCAATTATCATTCTTTGAATAAGATATTATAACTTTATTAAAATGATCAATTACATCAAACAATTAACATAGGTACACCATCCATGACCTATTAACATCTAATAGTTTCCAATTCAATAATACTAAGTCTCACCATTAAAACATCTAAGGTCGTTATTCAAGTCATGAGAGTACGACTTATCAACTTCGATGTAAATACTTCACAACTTTGCTAGAGGAATCGATATTAGCATATTAATTAAAACACTATTACATAACTTAATTATTGATTAAACCCAATTAACTTTAGTTAATTGATTTAACTAATAATTTTACAACCAGACCATCAACCCAATGAATATTTAGTTGACTAATAACTAAAAGTCAACCATACACAAATGTTCATATTCATAGTTCAATAATAATAACTTGCTAATATTTAATGACAAACTATATTGAAAATCTTATTAATAAATCTATAATGACCACATTCGTCATTCTTTCAACAATGTTCTCATTTTATTTTAATAATAAGTTATAATAAATCCCCAATACCAAGTATTATTATCTCAAATAAGTTTTTCCTATGTATGATAATTCAATTAATTAATACTCCAAATTATTAACCAATTCAATTTGATTAATATCTTTTACAGTACTTCAATCATTAACTAATCTCCTCCAGATTAACTCTAACCAAATTTGTTGATATCTATTTAAACCATTATTTATTAATAGTTTGCTAGTCCTTACAAACATTAATAAATAATAAACTCCTCAAACTATACATACTCGATCTATAGAATCCTTACATAAACTCATTAGTTAATATTTGGCTAACTCTCAACTCCATTAAGGTATTCAAACGTATTAACCAATAACATAATAATTCAGTCTTAATCTAATATCATTCAGAGTTTCTAAATTTAAATCAACATAATATAAATTATCATCTTACAATTATTTAATCAATATTAAAATCATCTATTAGACTCCATTTATTTAGATTGACTAATAATTAATTACACTTCTTCTACTATTAACTAATCTTAATTAAATTTGATTTAATTAGATTAGATAATAAACCATATAAAATTAATGCATATTAATAAGATTTTAATAAGGGCAGATTTCAATAATATCTTAATTCATCCCATGCTTTGATATATTATTTTTGTGAAGTTTAAGCATAAAGAACTTTTGTTTATGAGAAATGGAGAAATATCTGTCTTTGAATAAAATAGTCTTAGTACAACGGTCATATCTCCCTAATGAACCGTTGGATCGAGCTGAAATTGAAATATGTTGGAGAGGGCCAAGTTGCACCAATTCTGACTGGAGCGATCGAATAAATTCGATCCCGATAGAAAGCTATGAATAAATGGATTCGAGTCTATCCAAGGGGTAGTGACAGGACAATCTGTGATGAATTAAAAATTTCCTCTTAAAATGTAATTATTTTCTAAATTTACCCATTCATCCATCTAATAGGTTTGTCCATACGCATCTGAAAATATAATTTGATAGAAAAATTACATCTAATCATACGAATTTTTAACTTAGAATTTCTATTTTAATTTCAAATCTTGTCTATCTAATCTCACAATATAAATTCGAACCCAAACCCGATTAAGATCTAATTATTTCTCCTTAATTGGATCTAGGATTTTTCTATTATTTTCTTCTCATCCAAATAAAATATCTAGATTCCAATTTCAAATACAGAGAGTATTCAGACACATAAAACAGATATGATGAAGACAGGAAGAGAAAGAGTGCAAAGGAAATATGAGAATATCACGAGTGCACCTAGACACTGATGCTAATTTGCCATGCCTCAGAAGTCCATAGAAAATCCCTTCCTTCTCCATCATTCACAATTCTTTCAAGAATCCAAGCTGATCGAATCCTCCAAGTGATTAGAAGAGCTAGAAGGATTATAGAAGCAAGTAAAAAATATATGAGCATATGAATCTTCTCCCATGCATGTAAGCTTTGAAGCTTCTATATTTTTTTTTAGCTTGTAGCTCGAGGCTTCCATTAAGCTTGTAGCTTATATTAAGCTTTTCATTTAAGCTTCTATGAATGCCTGTATATCAAGAGCTCTCAAGAAACTTTTGGATTGCTTCTTGAAACCATTGAAAAGGTGTCACCAACTAAGCATGGTTCCTTTCCAATTCTTTTTGATGAGTCATAGAGTTGTAGACACCTTGTGCTTAATTGATGCACTAACCCCCATGTTGTTGACACATGTTAATTCCCATGAAAGCTTGTAACTCCAATTTACTTTTTAAATAATCTCTATTTAAATTTTATAACTTTCATTTTAATTTTTATAACTTTTATTATTACTATTTTATTTATTACTTTATTATTATTTTATAATTATTATTAATTTTAATTTCTAGTTTTCTTTTATTTAATTCCTTTTCTCTAATAATTCTCATTCAATTAATTATAATCAAAATATCAAAGATCGTGATATTTTATTAATTTTTTCAAATAAATAATTTATTAATTAAATCTATTTATTAAGACTTAATTAAGGGAAAATTCACCATTGACCTCCAAGATAAAATATGAAAACCCATCATAGAACAAATCATACAAAATAAATCTAAAGGGTTAAAAATCATGAAATATATCATCCGACACATTCGATGGGTATTCAACTCAGATACTTGTCCTAATTTTTCAATTAGGACAAATAGCTCAAAGGGTTGGGATTTGGACTTGAGAATTTATCTCCCCTCTCTTATCATTGAGATAATGTGATAGGGTATGCTCATCTTGGCAATTCAGGGAAGTCGATATCTGATACCTGCAACCTGCATAAAAACCATGCATGTACAAACACAATATATACTAAACTAAACAGACAATGGTAGGAAGTGGTGCATCGTGTAGATTCTGACTAGCAGATGACTACGAATCCCTTCCTTAACCACATCAAACACGCCATACAAAAGCAAACATGCAAAGAAAACACACACACCATACACATGCAAGTATGGGGTAAGTATCCATAAGAAAGCACATATGATAAAAAATCATCTTACTAATCATCATTAATAATTGAAAGCAATGTAATAATCATCATCAATAATTGTGAACACTAAAAATAATCATCATGCATACATGAAATATAGAGTCTAAGTAATCTCATCACATAATAAACTGAATCCATAGCACAATATCTGATAATCTCAAAAGAATGCTGCTAACCAACAACATAAAACTAGTTCTACAAGAGTTCAGCAACGAGAACTAGGGACAGGCACTACAGATAGGATAACAATGGAAAAGTAAATAAAGAAGCATGTAGGGAAATTTGCACCAAAATATAAAGTATTTAACATATTGTAGAATAATATTTAGGATGTTGTACAAAAGACCACTCAAATTTGGAAATCATTATATATGGTTTGATAACATCCAAAGCAATAGAGTAGACACCTATTGAGGTAGGTAAGGACAAAGATGGACAATAGCAAGTACCCGAGGTTACTATAGTTAAAACTAAGACAACTGCACATGAGAAAAGTGCTATGACACAAGAAGATACATAGGCCATAGTTACTGATGAGCAGTAGACAAAATAGAGTGCATTAGATACACTAATGCTGAGTACTAGTCATAAACATGATTTGAATAAAAATATTGATATTTTAATGATTAAAGATGTCTTTTATACTATCACTCCGAACATCAACCCCTTTACAGAGGAAGACTTGAATAATATACTAGTAGAATCGACTACCGAGGAAAAACTATGTGAACATCCTATACTGGTAAGTGTTGATGAGGTTGAGAAGGTAGATAAAGCATTTTTAGAGGAGGAAATTTATACTCAAGAACCATCTACAACCCCTCCTCAATTCTTGTTTATACAACCTACATTATCCCTGGTAGTGTATCAAAGGAAAGAGCCATCTATGACTCATATCAGCAAATTGGTACATAGTTTGTCAATACCAAAAGTTTTTATAGATGATGCACAAGATACAACACAAGTTACAATAGGTTAGGTATATACTCTTACACCTAAATCACAAGATCAATTTGTAACTAAGAAAGTAGAGCAAACCAAGGATAGGAATGAAGAAGTAGATATGTCTACAAAGCCTAAGTAGCAAATGGTAATACAAACATTGATGACTTTACCAAGAACTACTACTCCTCCTAGTCAAGCTCTTCATAGGCTAAATATAAAATCTATTCCCCTATAATCATCAAGGTTGAGTCCAAGAAAATCCAAGGTAAATGAAGCTACATCAATTGGTGATGTGAACTTGGATTTAGTGATTGAGTTTCCCTAGTTTGATTTTGCAATTGTCAATATTGAATAGATGTGCATACTATAGGATGCTCTTGCAAAGAAAATAAACAAAGAAGTTCTTAGACATGAGAATAGGGAGAAGGAAGCCTTTTTAGATATCAAGAAAATTTTTTCTTGATACATTTAGCCTACCAGCACAAGAAGAAACCAAGTGGATAACAGTGTAGTTAACTAGTCTAGTTGAGAAAGTAAATGATGCAAACTTTGATTCAAATGTGAAGTTACCTAAATGGTCTAAATGAAAGTTATAGAATAAGTTCAATGAAAAGATATCAAGTGATATTGCACTATTACACGTTGAGTTAGCAACCAAAATTGACTATGTAAAGAAGTTACTAGAGAATATTTTCTCTTTGTACATCAAATTGTGCAATCCAACACTCTTCACACAAGAAGTTAGGAGCCACATAATAAATTTGGAGAGTCATATGTAGTCAACTAACATAACTCTTCCAAGCTCTCTAGCCCAAAGTGAAAAAAAATTCAAGAATCTCATGAAGTCCCAGAGTCAGTTAGTAGTTTTACATGTAGATGAAGAAAACATTAAGATTAAACTTATCAACATCTAGTCTTTGTTGACTCCACATATGGAGATATTGCACAAGGAACTACCCTTTTATAAAAATACTCATGAATAAATATCTACATTTTTCTACTCATTAAGCCTTAGTACATCTTGCTATTGACCTGGCATCCAAATCAAATCTTTAGAGGTAGCTTGTGATAGTTGGGATGTTGTTTTGAATATTATACTTAAGATCCATAATTTCTTTTTGGATAAAGACACTATTAGTGTATAATCCTTTGACTTAAGTTTCAAAAAGGGGGAGACATAAGAAAAAGTGAGATATAAAATATGGGGAGACATATGAGATAATGGAGCAAATACTATTTTTGAGCGAATCAATGATAGAGATAGAGTATACAATTCAGCTTATGCACATCTACTAAGTAGCAAAAATGATTTTGTTTCAAATATAGAAAAACACAATTAACTTAGGTGGAGTTATTTAATTTTGAGGTATGAGGTATAAGTCATGTTTTAGAAATTTTTGAAAATTTGAATTTTTTTATGTAAGCCTAAAAGAGATATTGAATATCTGAGTTATGCTCATAAGTGAAGATTTTTAATGCATGACCAAGTGTCTTTGTCACTCATGTCAAAGAGGAAGATTGTTAATATTAGATTAGTTTTGAAAAATGAGTGTCTATAAACTTTATTCATTAATAATTTATTTACTTAGTTCATGTCAAACAAGTAATTCTTGTCAAGCATAACATGTCAGACAATGTGTGTTGAGTAACTACTAAGTTTCAAGTCAGTCAAGTGTCGAGAAATAGTATGTATTGAGTTCTTTACATTTCGAGTGATCAGTGAATGCTAAGTCATTTAGAGGTCAAGATACAACATTGAACTTATAGTTGATGCCAAGCATCAAGGACTACAAATGCCAAGTTATACAGTTTTGACATAGTTGTTTGTAATGGAAAAGAAATTTTATGTAACCTACTTTGAAGTTGATCTAAGGAATATATTTTTGTGATCTTAGATGATAAGAATGAATATTTATTGTGAATACCTATGCAATACATGCATCCAATCAAAAAAGGTGTAGGTGTAAATGGCTAAATGGATTGATTAAAATTGTTGATTCATACCTAGCCCTAAGTCACCTAGGTATTCTTAAGGAGGACAACCCCTAAAACTTGTTATGTGTGTGGAAGGAGAAAATAGAAGAAGTTTGCATGTGAAAATAGAGCTTTCATGGTCACTAAGGAGTTATGAATTGAGATAAATTGCAAAATTGGCTAGAGGAGAACAAAGAAAAGGAATTAGAAGACATCATAGATATATTTGATCAAAAAAGATCAAGTACACATCATGAAAGAAGTGATCTATCATCAAGCAACACAATGCTAATTGAAGGATCATTGCTAAGACATTCTAATAGGTGAATCAATTAAATCTCTTAATAGAGTAGTCTTAACAGGTTATTGTAAATCCTTTAATAATAGGTACTTACTTCATTGTAAGTTTAAGTCCTTTAATTAGGCACACTTCTAATAGGGTAAGACCTAACAATCTTTGTAAGCCTTTAATAGGGCTGACCTTTCATAGGTAGATCATGTTTCATGATCAAAATATTGTAACCTTCATTGGATACACTTTATTACTATAGTAGTGAAGATTTGTGGTGTCATTCCCACCCTAGTTTTACGTTCTCTTTGTATAGTTTTTGGGTAACCAAATATCTTGTGTCATATGTGTGATTGAATGTTTTGACTTTCATGCTATAGTTGTATATTATTGATATGGTATTCCAATTTACTTATGGAAATATGAGATGGATGTGAGGTGAATGATTTTATGGTTAAAAGTTTTAAGTGTTGATTCACTCTCTCCCCCCTCCCCCTCTTCAAGTTTACTTTTACTATTGTATTTCCAACATTTTGATTATCAAGCTTTGCAATATTTGAATAGTCAAAGAAAATTAAACTAAAGGCTTTTGATGTGGGTTGATTTTTTGTAGAGTTATACATGTGTTTTGAAATACAAGAGTGGGAATTTTAACAAAGTTCTTGATTCTCTTAGTAGAAGAAAAATATAATAGTTCAATATAGATATTGTTATACCACATTTCTTTATAATAGTTCAATATATATATATATAAAAGAAACATTAAGTTTCTTAAAATAAACAACCAATATCATTCTAATTCATACTCAACAAATTAGAGGCTTTGAAACCAAAATACAATCAAAAGAGATTCCAACTGTAACTGAATTCTATAATCTTGTGTAATCCATTAAATTTGATATTATCATTCAAAATTTTTTAAAAAAGTAGAGAATCATAAATAAGAAAATGAAGAATCAACCATTGAAACAGAAATTTTGATACTTCTTTACATTATTTGTTTCTCCCATACATGGTTTAATTTTCCCTTCATCGATTCTCCATACCATTCTCCTACCCTACCCTCTCCCCTTTTTGTATTTCTTGCATTGTATATAACTTTGTAAAAAAAAATTGAATAGACCTGATAACTAACTCACACAACTAATTTCTAACTCCCCTTACTTCAACCAACTCAACATGACTGATTACATCCATCTTGTAAAAACACTTATAAATAAACATTTACCATGCACATATTATCTCTAATATATGAAATATCTTGAATCTTGTGATGCCCCTGCATCATACTCCCAAGGATAGAAAAATTCAAGTCTCATTGAATTGTTGTGATCTTCTTCCGAGTTCTCCAATTATATGAAGGTAATGTTGTCACCATAAGAAAAACAAAACTGATGTTTCCTGCCATAACATGCTGATTCCAATCATCATGGTGAATACCTCCTTTGAATCCTATAACAAATATATTAGACATCGTCACATCACCTATATAAAAATTCAAACTCATCATATCAACTTGATCCATAATCTGAGCTTCTTCTTGTTTGTATATCTCTAGAGCATCACAGTGATCATCAAAAACTTCATCTGTTACATCTGTTAGTGTAGTTTTTTATTTTTCCTATTTTGCTAAGTTTTTCCTACACTTTTAATAATCTCTCTTAGGTTAATAAAGCATGTCTTATTAGGTTAATGGTTGTGACATGTCACCTTCCTACATGTGAGCATCTATTAGCTATCTTGGGAAGATACTTTGCTAGCTTTAGTCCGATAGATGGTTGCTCCTCATTGATTGGTGTTGTCACCTCCTCCCTCTTCCTAGCCTATATAAGCATGCTAACTGGCTTGTATTTGTATCTCTTTTTTTTGCATCCTCTTAATACTATTTTGCTTTCAGCATTTGCATTACTCTCTTGGAGACTAACTCTATGATGCTATTTTGATTTTGTATCATTTGCATTCATAGTTTAGATATTTACTCTTTGCATTAGTTTTTTGGGTTATTAATCTTTTCAGATTCTAACATGGTATCAGAGCTAGCTTGCTGCTCGCTATTCATGGTTTGTTGAAGCATTTCAGAAGCTGCATTTTTCAGAGCAGTGGGAGGCCGTACAGAAAACTTTTAAAAAATTTTTTTGGAGCACTTTGGGCTCAAACGGACGCTATCATTAGATCCGGAAGGCCATTTGCAGTCAAAATCCATATAAAATTTGTCCATTTTGAACATCGTTGGTCTGGGAGGCCTTTTTTTTGTCCGATAAGGCCGTACGCCCCTTGCACGTAGTACGAGGTGTCAAAAATTAAAAAAATTGCAAAAAAATTGATATTAATTGTAAGCATATTTTTGCAACGCACTGAGAATCATAAAAGTTTTGACAAAAACGGTTTTTCTCTAGGGTTTCAATCTCAAATCTGACAACCAACTTGCATATTTAGAGTTTTCAATCAGTTTTGGAGGTTCCAGCATGCCATTGATGGACTTAAGAAGCTGATCCAGCATTTTCATGTCATATTCTGGTTGCTAGGGTCATTTTTTTAATTTTTGGAGACATTTTTTACTATTAAAGGCGTCTGATTTACACTACAACAACATCTTTTGTACATCAGCAAGAAAAACGCTTTCTGGGTTTTGTTCGCAGCCCCCAAAAATCATCTGGGTATCTTTTAGATTTTGCATGCAAGCTATATATTTTGCAGAATTGACCATGCAAAACTACAACCATACCCCTCTCCATTGGCAGTCGCAGATTTGAACGCAGTTTTCAAATGTCTCATTCTTGCTCATACGGACTCTGATTTTGATGATTTTTATTATGAACTTGGCTATTTTTTTGTGCTCTATCCACTAGTGGAGTTATTTTTTGATTTTCATGCATGAATTCTTCAGAAATTGCAGATTCTAAGCCATGACTGTGCACAGTTCTCATTTTGGAAACTTCGAAGGATCATGACTTTCTCATACGACCTCGTATTGAGGCGATTCTTTTTTTGAAAGTGCATGATTTTTTGAGTAGATCGCAGTGGCGCTATTTGTTTCCTTGATTATTATGCCCAAGTTTCACTTTTAGCATATGCTCTTCATGAGGAGGCTCTATCAATTTTTCTTCCGTAACTTGAGCATACGGACATATTTTTTTGATCCAAAAAATGTGTCAAAAAGCTGGTTCTGAGACGAAGATGATGGTAAATTTTTTTTTAATTTTTGCTACAGTTTGGTTACCTATTTTGGTAGTCAAAGCTAGATGTTCTATTTTGCTTTCTGGGAGCCATATCTCGCTCATTCAGACTCTTTTCTGGGCTCGCCAAATATCATTGGAAAGCTGGTTCTATGAGTTATTCAGTTGTAGAGGTCTTTTATCCAGATTCTACTCCAAGTTCTTTCTCCTTCGAGTTTTGCACTTTTGCATTCTGGCGGATTACTTGGGTTTTACAGGTCCTGAAATCTCTTCTTCTATTCTTTTGTCTCACTCTTCTTTCTAACTTCTGAGAATTGTATGCTTCTATTCTATTGCATTACTTTTTTTGTAAATGCACTGAGATAAAGTGCCTGCTTTTGCATATCTGGGATCTTGTACACCTTGTGTTTGTTTGTACTCACACTCAATTATAAAGTGCCATGGGGGGTCATGATGTTTTGCCATTTTGTGCTCATCCACCTTTGTCAAGTTAATTTTTCTTCCACAACATTAGCCCATGCAGTGTGTCGGTGACACCGCCCTTTATCATGTGCTTATACTTCTATTGCACTGTTGGTGTTCCTGATTCTTCTTCTTGCAGATGTTTTTAGCATTGCATTTCAGTGTTCCTGTCACCCCTCTCCATGTTCAGCACTATGGGGGGGGGTTCACCTATTGCTCTTTTGCTTCCTTGGTTCAGTTGAGTGATCTATGTATTCAATTTTTGTTCCTATGTATTAGGCGGATGCAGTGGCTAGGCACCTATGCATTTCGGTGAGATGGTTCATCTACTATATAGACACTCATTCATTCCTACTTTTGGAGGTCACCTCTTCGATTGATCAGCTCTTCAGACTTTGTCTTCTCTACTTGGTCATGCACTATTTTAGTGGGGGTTCTAGTAGTTTCTTCTGACAGTGTTTGAAGCTTCATGCTTCAGAGATGCTTCATGCTCTTTTTTTTTCCTCTCTTTGGGACATTTCCTAGATTGGAGGCTTAGTTTCCTTCATCTAGTTCTTTTTCTTGTATTGGGTACCTAATCAGGCCTTGTTGTCGGGACCTATTTTCCTGCTTTCATAGCTTTGTTAGGTTAGCATCCACCTAAGCTTCACTTATGGGGGGGTGTTAGTATAATTTTTTATTTTTCCTATTTTGCTAAGTTTTTCCTACACTTTTAATAATCTCGCTTAGGTTAATAAAGCATGTCTTATTAGGTGAATGGTTGTGAGGTGTCACCTTCCTACATGTGAGCATCCATTAGCTATCTTGGGAAGATACTTTGCTATCTTTAGTCCGATAGATGGTTGCTCCTCATTGGTTGGTGTTGTCACCTCCTCCCTCTTCCTAGCCTATATAAGCATGCTACCTGGCTTGTATTTGTATCTCTTGTTTTTGCATCCTCTTAATGTTATTTTGCTTCCAGCATTTGCATTACTCTCTTAGAGACTAACTCTATGATGCTATTTTGATTTTGTATCATTTGCATTCATAGTTTAGATATTTACTCTTTGCACTAGTTTTCTGGGTTATTAATACTCAATTATATTTTATGTAATTTTTTAGTTACCAATTTATCAACTAATACATGTTTTAAGTATATAGGTGTTCATGTATATTCATTTCTATTTATTTATGTTCATATTAGTGTTCCCATATGTACGATAGAATATAAGAAAAATGTGCACTGCCATTATGATTATTTATCTATTGAGCCATTGTATGTCCCTTTTAATTGGGATACTTATTTTCATTTAAGAAAATGCAAATGACAGAGAAAGTATAAAATTATTGTTTTTAGATGAAAAGGATTTAGATTATATCTCATGTGAAGTGTGTGTTCTTATTTCTTATTAGTCTATTGATGCTACTAAGGGAAGAGGTAAATTAAGGGATTGATCTAATATTTTTTAGAATAGGGAAAGGGAAATTTCTTGACCAAGATCTATTTATTGTATGATAGAAGCAATTAGAACAAAAAAAGATAAGTTTCCAAGAGGAATTTTGATGCGAGAATGTGTTGCAGAGGTACCAAAGAATACAATGAGATATGGAATGATCATAGGATGTTGTAATTATGTATACATGTAATAAGGTCCTATGGATGATTGGAAAATGTATTCAGATAATTTGAACCCATTTCTAAGGATATTGTCACTGATAGGAACTTATGGTGTTAGAAGCAATGGTCTACCAAGATAACTAAGAGGGGGGGGGAGGGTGGGGGGTGTGTCAATCAGTTATCTAACAACTAAAAAATTTATCTTCTTTAAAAAAGCTTAACCATTCAACCAAAGTAGACAAAAACCATAATAAAATTAATAAAATGCACATATACGATTACACCTAATATGATGGACCCTGTTAGGAGTACATAGAGTCCCTGTTAGGAGACTTTGAATCCCTATTAGGAGATTCCAACACTATTAGGAGTTGTAGTACAATTTATGCAAGATGAACCCACTATACAGAGATGCAATTTTAACTACAAGAAGAGCTCACTGCTCAAATATGAAATTTACTATTATGTTCATCTTTTCTTAATTATATCAATGAAATCAATCACTCTTAGACATTGTAGAAAAATTCACAAACTTTGGAACCAAATATCAAACCTCAAATCACTCAACAAAATTTTGACAATGATGTTTCCTCCACTTCTGCTCTACTTTGCTCAACTTTATATTTCACTCTTACTGTTGCTTTTAAATATCTTCCACATCCATTCATATCCATATTCATCCATGTCATGATAAAGGAAAATTTCCATCCTTTATACCAAGTCCATAAAATAATTCCCTGAGTCAGTCATTAGACCTTCTCAATTAATTATTATAGGACCACATTAAGAACATGTTATACTTAGTGATAACATAAATCTTTCACCTTGTAACTTGAATAACTTCTGGTACATGCAATATTATGACTAGAGAACTTAGCCACATCATTTCCAACATGTCTTCTACATGTCCTCAACCTCAATTGTTAGAATAAAAAAACTACTAAAAGATATAACAAGTGTATCAAAACATGCCTCTATAAGCTCTATCTTAGAACAAACATCACCAAAACATACATAACATCTTCTAGAATTATCATTTCTTCTTCTAACATTAACTACATGTACTAGATACTCAAAAGTATCTCTCATAATGTTAGACAATTATCATACTCAACTAGCCATCCATACCAACTTGATCTTTCTATTCTTCTTCTGTTAGATACCACATAAAACTGTTATGTTGACATCAATGACAAACTCAGTCATGAATGTAACATATTATTATAGTAACAAATCTACAATACTCCCCCATAGGAATACCATTAGCATTCATAATTGTAACAATGACCCCCTTTGGCATTGATGGAAACATAGATTAAAAGCATCTATTCCAAGAATTCCAACAAAATACTATTCATCACCTATTCAAATCCTCTTCTTCAATCATTCCCCCCTATTTATGTACCTCAATGTTCTTTCTATCAAACTATCATTCCATGTTATGGTCATGCCAAACTTCTCCAACTATCATGTTGCTCATGATGTTGTTCCATGTTGTTTCTCATGCCGAAGATCTCCCCTATTGACATCAATGTCAAAGGTTTCAACAACTAATTTTATTGTATGATGGGTAAAAGCACAAACCTGTGTCACCCTTTTATAAAGGAAAAGGCTAACAAAACTATAACTATTCACCTTCAATGACATAAAATTGGTACTATTAATTAGAATTTGGAAATGAAGTAAACTAATGAAATTTGTAGAAATGGATGAATTTTAGGATTATAATTTTTAATAATTATTTAGAATAAGAATTGATACATTTTCCTAATTTTTATAGATAATGTTTTAGGTGCTGAAAAACATTGAAAATTAGGGGTCTAGTTTCCACCACAAAACTATCTAGAAATAAACTTATTTCCCTTTGATCTTAGAATATGTTATAGAAAACATATATATCTAGGACAATCAAAAATAAAAATTGGCTTTAGACCAATATTTTCTCTTTTGTACGGATTAAAATTCAACTTACTTGATATCGATAATTTTTATCTCCCACCACATTTTTCAAAACAAATCTATTATAACTAGGAGAAGAATTATACTTTCTAGACGAGCACTCTCTCCTTTAGTACGTTATATAATTTTTAGATTATTTTGATATGATTTAATATTTTGTTTCCTCAAAATTGACATCTTTTTTAGTGTTAAAATCCGTGGTTGTGGAGTTTTTTAATTATTATATACTATATCTAATTAAAACACTATAAACTATACATGAGAATATTCTTGACTCTAAACTCAATAAAATGGTGTTTATATATTACTAGAAAAATATCATAAAAGATAGTAAGATTTATCGAAATGCCGCTTTTTTGAAATAATTTTATTTCTTTAGTTATTAGATACAAACTAGTATAAAACATGCACTTAATAGACATTTTCAATTGGAAAAGTGTGAGACCATATATAACTTAGCTAGAATGAATTTATCTAGATCATAGGTTTAAAAAAATTTGAATTTTAGATAGAAGTACTCAAATTTTCATTCTAATAAGTTAGCATGAAAGGTGACACAACTTTATACTATTACCTGCATAAAACATTGATTCTTATTAGCTCAAGTGTCAAAAGACACTATTCAAAAACAACATCAGAACAAGAGTCTTAGATGAATCTATCCATCACAGATATTCCCCCATATAGGAAGCATCAACATTCAGTCTAAAAAATAATGATGCTCTATTACATTGGACTAATACTCTCTTGCATCTTCTACTCTGATATAGGAAGGGGCATAACCCCAAGCATACCTCACAAATACTCAAAAGTCTCTTTGGAAAGAGGCTTAGTGAATATATTTGCAATCTACACTTTAGTTCTCATATGCTCCAAATCTAATTTCCTTTTCTGTTACTTTCTCTTTCAACATGTGATGCTTAATTTAAATGTGCTTAGTATGCGAATGCAACACTACATTCTTAGACATATTTACTATGCTTGTGTTGTCACAGTGTATGACAATAGGTTTATTGATTTCTATCCTTATATCCTTTATTATATACATCTTCTAAACAACTTGATTACAATTATTTGCTTCTGCCACATATTATGTTTCCACTATACTTTGTGATGTACAATCCTACTTCTTGCTTAGCCAAGGAACCAATCTTCTTTCAAGAAAAAAGGCTCCACCATTGATGTTGTTACTATCTATTAGAAATATAAGAGGAGCAACTAAGAGGGGAGAGGTGAATTAGTTACTGCTAAAATAAATCCTAGATCCCTTGGATGTCAAATAAAATTCAGACTGATAAAATTGGTTACTATTGATACTCGATAAGCATTTAGAAATTACTTGAACTCAGTAAATGTAGAGTGTAAATTATTTTAGAAAATCTTAAGATGTTATTAGTAATTACTTGCAAGCATGAAAGAAATAACATGAATGCATGAGACACCAAGATTTAATGTGGAAATCCAATTTGAGAAAAACCACCAAATATAACAAGTTAATATTTTTTACTCTTCTAAAGTGAGCCCTATTAGGAGCCAACCCTGTTAAAGGTTACAAAACAGACTGTTAGGTGTGACCTTGTTAAAGGATTTAATCACCTTGTTAGGAGTGCCCTTGCAAAAAGTCTTTAAACAATTCAATGGAATTGTCACCTTGTTAGAGGATCTATAGATGGTTGTTAAACCAACTCTGTTAAGATATTTTAGTTCACTGCTACAATGGTTAGTGAGTAACAATGAAATGACTTGATTGTGATGCAACTAAATTTTTTGATTAAAGATCTCTATTTTGGTTCATACTTGATCCTTCTTGATCAAATAATACCTTTTTTCTCCACATGGATACCTGCTTAACCTTCAAATTCACTTCATCTTCTTATGTCTTTCAACTTATTGAACTTTTCTTCTCAGACTTCTAAATCACAACTTGATGTTTTAATTATACCTTCTAAATTGTCAAGTAATCTTAAATACAAATTAGAATAACTAATATTTATCACCATATTTGGCTAGAATCAATAGGTAAAATAATTAAGCTTTGCATGCCAAAATAAGAAAACCCTTTGGTAGTCAACCCAGCTCAGTAGAAACTAATTCTAAAGTGATTTCCTATGTTAACCAAAAAAAGCTCAATTAACACTATGAACTTAAAAGATCACTTTTTTAATTGAATGAAATCAATTAATATTGACTCTATTCAACTTTCCCTTTGTTAACTAAGTGAGCTTGGTTAACACTCCTTTCTACTTAACTTCCTTTAATGCCCAAGTGAGCTAGGTAGATATTGCCTTCTACACAAAGTAAACTTAAGAATGCTTAGTAGACTATGTAAACTATCTTCACTAACCAAGTGATCTTGACATGCACTAGTTATCAACTAATATGACATTTGTGTAACATCAAAGTCAGCACACAATTAATCAATTGTATCCAATAATCTCCCTCTTTGGCATTGATGGCAACACAATATGTCAAAGCACAATGAAATTTTGAGACCAAGACTCCTTTTGTTAGAAAGTTTCTCCCTCTTTGATATTTTCATAGAAAACTTCTCCTATAGTATTCTCCCTTTGTGAAGAATTACATAAATTCTCCCTCTACAAAATTTTAGAAAATTATGATAGTAAACTTCTCCCTCTTTGACAACACATGCCAAAGACAATTTTGATTAGTACCAGTGTACCTTGAGTATAGATTCATTTGTAATATGTCCTTTCCAATACTACATCAACTAATTGATCTTCAACTTGGTTCCTATTGATGTATCATTAAACTTTATTTAGTGAGCTTCAGATAGGAGAATTACCACTAGCTTACATCTTAGATACATATATGTGTCCTTAGGTAATGGCTTGGTGAATATATCTGCAATTTTTTATTTTGTATGCACATATTCAAATCTAATTTCTTTGTCTTGAACTAATTCTCTTACAAAATGATATTTCATAGTAGTGTGCTTTGTTTTGGAATGTGCATCACTAGATTCTTAGATATGTTGATTGCAGTGGTGTTATCACAATATATCACTATTGAATCTTTGATTTCAATCTTCGTTCCTTCCAACAATTTTTTGAAATAAAAAATGTTAGAGAAATTCACTACCGCTACTACATATTCTACTTCTGCTATAGATTGAGATGTGTAATTTTGCTTCTTGCTTGTCCAAGATACCAACTTTTTATCTAGAAAAAATGTTCCGCCACTAGTGCTTTTTCTATCATCAAGATTCCCTACCAAATCAGCATTATTAAATACTTTTAAGCCAAGGTTGCCTCCAAGTTTGTACCACAAACCATAGGCTTCAGTACCTTTCAAATATCTCAAGATTCTTTTTATTGCCATCATGTGGTTTTCTCTAGGTTTAGCTAAGTATCTTGTCACTATCCCAACTACTAAGGCAATATGAAGCCTTATATGTACCACATACTATACTTTCCCAATCATTGATTTATATCAAGTTTGATATACCTCTTTGGAATCATCATCTTTGGTAAGCTTAAGTCCAATACGCATGCGGGTTCCAACTAGTTTTGAATCTTCCACTCCAAATTTTTTGAGTATCTCTTTGATATACTTAGATTGACTAATATAGATACCATTTCTATTCTATTGTATCTACAATCCAACAATTTTTTTATTTCACCAAACATGGACATTTCAAATTCTTTATTCATTTGTCCTAAAAATGCTTTCCATAAGTCATCATTTCCTATGAATAGAGTATCATCCACAAGTATTTTTGCCAATAAAATCTTGTTATTTGGTCCTTCCTTGATGTACAAAGTATTGTTATCATTTGTTCTTTGAAAACCAATTTGTATCAAATAGTTATGATGTCTTTCATACCAGGCTCTAGGAGCTTGATTTAGACCATGTAGAGCTTTGTGTAATTTGTAGACCATGTCCCTTTTGTCTAGATCAACAAAACCTTTTGGTTGTTCAATATAGACTTCCTCATCAAGAATTTCATTCAAGAATGTAGACTTAAAATCCATTTGATATACTTTGAATCCTTTGTGAGCTACATAAGCCAATAAAGTCTTAACACCTTCTAGTCTTGCAACAGGGGCAAAATTTTCACCATAATCAATGCCTTCTTTTTGAGAATAGCCCTTACATACCAACCTTACTTTTTTTCTTAACACTTTTCCATCTTCATTCAGCTTATTTTTTAATACCAACTTTGTACCAATCACATTTTTATCTTTGAGCCTAGGTATAAGAGTCCAAGTTTTATTCTTTTCTATTTTTTCTATTTCACCCCTTCATAGCCCCAATCCAAATCTTATTTTGCAATGCATCTTTAACACTTCTAGGTTCAAATTCAGCAAGTAAACATGTACCTTTAGTTTTCTTCTTGTCATTGTTCCATCTAATTTGTCTCCAATGATTTGATGAGGTGCATGATGCCTTCTGACATATTTAGCCAATACATGCTCTTTGACTTTTGAATGAATTGTATTATCTTCATTTTGAAGTTCAACTTTAGACTCAAGTCCTTCTACACGTGGCTCAGGTTCTTTAGACTTGGTATGCACTAACTCGATAGCCTCTAAATGTGGCTTAGGTCCTTGTGACTCGGTTTGCACTTCTTGCAACTTGACAATTGATGGAGATATGGACAGATCAAGAGATGAAGTCTCTTTTTTGTCAAATGTATTTGGCAATGTATCAGGTTCATAGTAGAAAAATCTTTTGTAATATTCTAGCTCCTTTTTGCTTTCTTGTTTAGTCTTTTCTACAAACTCATCAATTCTCACATGGGCACTTTCTATGATTTTGTGAGCAGAAAAATTTAAATATTTGTATGCTTTACTTCTACAAGAATATCCTAGAAATATGCCTTCATCACCTTTTACATCAAATTTTCCTTTTCTAGATTCTTTCGAGATATAACATTTTCTACCAAATACTTTCAAGTAACTTAAATTGGGTTTGTAGTCATACCATAGTTTATAGGAAGTTTTTCTTGAGTCCTTCTTCAACTGAACTTGGTTCAAAGTATGAACTATAGTACTGATAGCAACATTCTTCTCAATCATTAGTGTCCTTGCACAATCCATCATGGATCTATTTCCTGTTTCATCTATTCCATTCTACTTAAGAGTACTAGGGGTTGATACTTGTCTTTTGATTCTTCTTTCAATGTAGAAAGTGTTGAGTTCATTTGAGATGAATTCACCACCTCTATCTAATCTTAAGAATTTTAATCTTTTCCAGTTTCTTTTTCTACTCTAGCTAGATACCATTTCAATTTCTCAAAAGCTTCTAATTTTTCATTGAGATACATAACATTCATCATTCTAGAATAGTCATCAACAAAAGAAATGAAAAAAATTTCTCCATTGTAAATTTTTATTCCAATGGGTCCATAGAAATCAATATGCACAATTTCCAAGACATCTTTTGACTGATAGTTTTTTCTTTTAAAACTAGTCTTTCTCGTTTTACCAATTTGACAATTCTTGCATAATCCAACACTAGGTTTCTTCAAACTAGGAAAATCTCTTACTCTTATGAGTTTGCTAACCTTGACCATATAATCAAAGTTTACATGAAATAGCCTTTTGTGTCATAACCAGCTTTCTTCTACTTGAGCAATCAAACATGAACAATCACCAAGATCAAGATAAAATAGGTTACCTTTTTTTTGGCTACCTAATCCAATTAGATTTCCTTGGTTATCTAGTAGTCTTGCCTTGCCATTCATGAATTCTACCTTGAATTCAATGTTTTTTAGTTGTGCCACACTCAGTGAATTATGTTTTATTCCTTCAACCCAATAGGCATTGTCACATAAAAGTTCATTGGTTAATGAGATTTGGCCTTTTCCTTTTATGCAACAAGGTTCATTATTTCTAAACCTTACACTACCTCCATCATAGTGTTCAAAATGTTCAAACTTAGTTTTGTCTCCAGTCATATGGTGAGAACATCCACTATTTATGATCCATGTGTCATTTTTTCTAACATAAGAGACAAGTGCCATTTTATCTCCTTCATCATCAAATTCCTCTTTTACAACAATATACACTATTTCATCTTTGCTATTATTAGAATATTTAGCCATAAAATAATTTTTCTTACCTTTTTCTTTGTAGAATTTGTGACCTTTGAATTTCTTCTTGCCTTTGTACTTGTGGATTTTCTTTTATTCCTTACTTTCTTTGTTTGGATACCTAGCAACAATACGACCAATTTCTTCATAAGAAAAAATTATATTAGAGGAATTTTACCTCTGTACTTTCCTCTACTCCTAGAATATTTCTTTGCAAGTAGAGTTTCAACAATTTCAAGATCACTTTCAAAACTTTCTTTAGTTTCTTTCTCACTTTCTGATTGATTATCTTTTAATTTCTTGTCTTTTTCTTTGAGTGAGAGTTTAGCTTCAAATGCAGATTCAATATTCTTGGAAGCAAGACGATAGTTGTTACAGTTGTCTAGTTCAAAAGATGTCAATTTTCCCACTAGGACATCCAAACCTATCTCATTATTTGGATGACATCTCTTTTCTTGAATAGTAGATACTCTAGTTTCATAGATGGGAAACAAATTTCTGAGTATTTTACTTACAATACTTTGTTCTTTTATTTCTCCTCTAGATGATCTAAATGCACTAACACTGGCCTTGATTCTTTCCACATATTTTGCAACATTTTCATCTTCTCTGATCCCCATTTGATCAAATTGTTCTCTAAGGCTTTCTGCTTTGTCTCTTCTTACATTTTCATCACCTCTATAGATTTATTTCAGTTTGTTCCACATATCAAAAGTAGTTTTACAATATTTGACCTCATCAAATTTTCCATAACTAAGAACAAATGCAATGTCAATCATCATGATGTTATGGTTCTTCTTCTCACCAATATCTTCAACTTATAATATTCTAGTGGGAGTTTTATATTCTTCATCAAGATATTTGCATCCTAAATCACTGATAGTGGCCAGATGAAGCCTCATATGTCCTTGCCATGCTACAATGTTGTCTTTGTTCAACTTTGGAATCCCTCTCTTGTATGACATCCTAATATTTAGCTTAGGTCCTTGAAACCTTCTCTAAAAGCACCAAAATCTCTGATACCAATTGTTGGAAATATAAGAAGAGTACCTAAGAGGGGAAGGGTGAATCAGTTACTTCTAAAATAAATCTTAGATCCCTTGAATGTCAAATAAAATTTAGACTAATAAAACTGATTACTACTAATACTCGGTAAGCATATAGAAATTATTGTAACTTAGTAAATGTATATTGTAACTTACTTTAGTAGATCTTAAGATGTTATCAATAATTACTTGCAAGCATGAAAGAAATAACATGAACACATGAGTCACCGGGATTTAATGTGGAAACCAAATTTGGGAAAAACCACCAAATGTAACTAATTATTTTTCACTCTTTTGAAGTGAACCCTGTTAGGAACCAACCCTATTAAAGGTTACAAAACACAATGTTAGGTGTGACCTTATTAAAGGATTTAATCACCCTATTAGGGGTGGCCTTGCAAAAGGTATTGAAATAATTCAATGGAATTGCCACCTTGTTAGAGGATTTACAAATGGTTTTTAAACCAACTCTATTAAGAGATTTTAGTTCACTACTACAATGGTTAGAGAGTAACAATGAAATAACCTAATTGTGATTCAACTAAAATTGCTAATTACATATTTCTATTCTGGTTCATACTTTTTTTTTCTTGATTGAATAACACTTTTCTACTCCATAAGGATACCTTCTTATACATAAAATTTGCTTCCTCTTATCTCTTTCAACTTATTCAACTTTTCATCTCACACTTTGAAATCATGACTTGACCTTTTACTTATACCTTCCAGATTATCAAGTTGGCTCAAATACAAATTAGAATAACCAATATTTATCACCATAGTCAGCTAGAATCAATAGGTAAAATAATTAAGCCTGACATGCCAAAATAAGAAAATTCTTTGGTAGCTGACCCAGCTCAGTAGAAACTGATTTTGAAGTGATTTCCTATGTTAATCAATAGAAGCTCAGTTAACACTACAAACTTACAAGATCCCTTTGGTAATTTAGTGAACTTAGTTAATACTGACTCTGTTCAACTTTCCCTTTGTTAACCGAGTCTGATCAGTTAACACTTCTTTCTTCTTAAATTCCTTCGACACCCAAGTGAGCTCGGTAGATACTACCTTCTACATAGAGTAAACTCAGGAACACTTGGTAGACTAGAAAAAATATCTTCACTAACCAAGTGAGCTCAGTGTGCACTAACTATCAACTAATATAAAATTTGTGTGACATCAAAGACAAAACATAATTAATCAATTGTATCCAATACTATTATCCATACTACCTATCTAATAAGGATCAGTAGAAGCACTTAGACTAAAATTATTATATCTGTCATACCGTAATTTGAACTCAGATGTTCCCTTCAAATATCTAAATATTCTTTTAACTACTACAATATGTGCTTCTCTTGGATCAGCTTGAAATCTTGCAATAATTCCAACTATATTTGCTATATCTGACCTTGTGTGAGACAAATATTGCAATCCTCCAATCATAGATCTATACATTTTTTGATCAATAGTAGGTGTCTCATCCTTTGTAGATAACTTGTGTCTAGTAACCATAGGTGCTCCAATGGGTTTGCATGTATCCAAACCAAACCCTTTTAGCAAATCTTTCAAGTACTTAGTCTGAGAAATATAGATTCATTTTTTATTCTATACAATCTACAATCCTAGAAAATATTGCATTTCTCATATCATACTCATCTCAAATTCTTTCTTCATCTCCTCAAAAAACTTCTCACTTTCTTCATCATTTCCTCCAAATATTATATCATCAAAAAATATTACCAAAATTAACAAAACCATCACCAATTTCTTTCCAATATAAATTACTATCTACCATACCTTTGCTAAATCAAAGCTTTCTCAAATGCTTGTCCAACCTTGCATACCAAGTTCTCAATGGTTGCTTCAATTTGCATACTATGGCCTTTTCCTCTATCAAAGGACATCTATTAGGCTACTCAATGTACACCTCTTCTTCAAGTTCTCCATTTAGAAATGTTGACTTGACATCCATCTAATATACTTTGAATTTCTTTTGTGCTGTATAGGCTAAGAATAATCTTATTGCTTCTATTCTAGCCACTAGAGCATAAGTCCTTTCATAGTTTATCCCTTCTTGTTGTGAATAACCTTTGTATACTAGTCTTGCTTTGTGTCAAGGATTACAACTTTGCCTTGCTCATTCATCTTGTTTCTGCATGCCCATTTAGTTCCTATCATGTTCTTCTCTATTGGTCTAGGGACCAATTCCCGTGTCTCATTCTTTACTATTTGATTCAATTCCTCTTTCATAGATTGCTTCCAATTGTCATCTTTACATGCTTCATCTGCATTCTTAGGTTCAACTTGAGATATCAAACATAGTTCTTCATTAATTTTTCTTCTTGTCTCACACCTTTATCTTTGCTTCCAATGATCTGCTCACATGGGTGATTGTTTATCATATGCTTTCTTGAAGTAGGAGTTTTTATCTCAATTCTTGGCTCTACCAAAGTTTCCAAGATTTGTTCTTGACTTGGCTATCCTTCATTCTACAAATTATTTTTAGTCTCAAGACATACCTTATCATTCCTTATCATAGTGAAAAAATCATCTTCTAAATTGTAATCAACTATTCTCTCTTATACAATATTGAATTTCTCATCAACTCTCACATTTGCACTTTTCATAATAGTCTTAGTTCTCTGATTATAATATCTATAAGCCTTTCTTTTAAATGAATAACCAAGAGACATACCTTCATCACTTCTAGCATCAAGCTTATCAATATCATCATCTCTTTTGATATAACACTTACTCCCAAAAATTTGAAAATACTTAACTGTAGGTGAGTGACCAAACCATAGTTCATAAGATGTCTTGTTTGTGTCTTTCCCAACTTGCACTTTTTTCATAGTGTAGACTGATGTATTCATAGCTTCTCTCCAAAATGTCTTGGATACATCATTCTTAGCTAACATAGCCCTTGTAGCTTTTGTAACTGACTTGTTCCTTATCTCTACAGTACCATTTTGTTCAAGGGTTCTTAGAGCTAATAACTATCTTTTCGTTCCATTTTCTTCATAAAATATGTTAAACTCATTTGAATTAAATTCTTCACCTCTATATAATCTTAAACATTTAATCTTCATACCAGATTCATTCTCAACTCTATTCTTGAATATCTTAAACTTATCAAATGCCTTAGATTTTTTTTTAAGAAATGCAACCCACATCATTCTAGAAAAGTCATCAACTAGAATCATAAAATACCTTTCACCATAGAATACTTTAGTCTTTATAGGACTACTAAGATTTTTGTGTACAATATCCAACTTCATTGTAGTAGTAACCTTCTTGTAGGGAAAATAAATTCTATGATGCTTTGCAACCACACATTCCTTACAAATTGTGTTAGTAGGCTTTACAATCTTAGGCAAATCTCTAACTACAAGCATATAACTAATCTTCATAGTATTGTCAAACTTTATATGAAAAAATATCTTATGCCATAACCAACTATCATCTACCTTTGTAGCCAAACATGTCATTTTAGTAGGATTTAACTAAAATACATTACTTCTAGATCTAGTTCCTGTTCTAATTAGCTTCTCATTTTTATCTCCAATCATGCATGTCTTACCTATGAACTATAACCAATAACCTTTGTCTACTAGTATTCCAACACTCAAAAGATTGTGCTTTAAACTATCAACAAAATATACATCCTCAATGTTAGTTTTACCATCAAGATTTATAGATCTAATACCTTTAACTCAGCATGTTGCATTGTTTCCAACTCTGATAATTGCTCTATCCTGACTTTTGAAGTCAATAAATGTCTTCATATCACAACTCATATGATGTGAACAACCGTTGTCAATTATCTAATTAGATTTGTTTTCAACCTATGACACGAAAGCTACTTTTTCTGGACTTTCCTATTTAATAGCCACGAGTCCAATTTCATCATCACTATTACTTAATTCTTGTCCATCAAAATCATTACCTTCATTTGCATACAAAAAATCTCTATCTTTTCTAGTCTTTTAATTTCCTTTATACTTTTTCTCTCTTTTAGGACACTTAGATGCATAATGACCATATTCATCACAAGTTCAAAATTTAAATATTTTCTTACCTCCTTTTCTCTTCTTACCAGAAGGGCTACTCATTCTTCATTATTTCTTGTACTCTTTAGATCTATTGTTGCTAGCAAAATGTCCTCTAGCACCTGTGCTCCTTGATAAATTAGGTTGAATATTTAAGGCACTGAAAGTTGTCTCTATTCTAGTCAATTCTCTAGATTGTCTAAATTCATTCTCAACTACTTCAAGTCTTTAAAGAAAGTTTTCTTTGTGAAATATTTGGTAAAATATATCAACAATTGTATCATTTTAACTTCTAACTTAAATGGTGGTGTTAGAGTCTTCAATATGTTCCATATAACCTCATCATCTTCTCTAGTTCCTCCTTGAGATCTAATACCTACAACAATTTCTAATATCCTACCTATATATGTTCTTATAGATTCATTTTCCATCATTTTAGCATCTTGAAATGCACAAATCCAACATTATAATCTCAACTTCTTAGAATGTTCATCACCTTCAAAACTAGTTTCTAAAGCTTTCCAAATAAAGTGTGAAGTAGCAAGTGATTTTACTGGATCATATTTAATTTTAGGAAGTGCAATAAATATTTATTTTCTAGCACTCATGCTGTACATTATAATATCTCTTTCTACCTTGGTACAAGTTCCAAAATTCTTTTTAGCAATGATTGTCTTCGCATATTTTGTCAAGATCCAATACCTTAGACCCATACAGAAAACATGTGTCTTCATTTTTCTTTCCAACTATCATAATTAGTTCTATCAAACTTCAAACTATCTTTTCTAAACATGCTGTCCATGGATTTCCCAAATTTGTTAAACTTTATTTTCAAGGACCTAATTCTCTAATACCAATTGTTAGAAGCAATAGTTTACCAAAATAACTGGGCAGGGGGGGTGGGGATAATCAGTTATCTGATGACTAAAACATTTTTCTTCTTTAAAAAAATTAAGCATTCAACCAAAGTAAAAAAAAAACTTAATAAAATGCACATAGACAATTACACCATATATGTTGACTAGGGAAACCCTTGATTAGATAGAAAACCCCAGCAGGAATGATGCCCACAAGATGATCTACTAATATAAATATTCCTTATTAGAGGATGGACCCTGTTTGGAGTATATTACAACATTTAGTACATAGAGTCCTTGTTAGGAGACTTTGAATCCATGCTAAGAGATTGCAACCCTGTTAGGAGTTGTAGTACAATGTATGCAAGATGAACCCGCTACCAAAACAATTTTAACTACAAGAAGAGATCACTACTCAAAAATGGAATTTACTATTATATTCTTCTTTCTTTCTTTTTATAAATGAAACCAATCATTTTCAGACCTTTTAGACTAGGTCACAAACCTCAGATCAAAATATCAAACCTCTAATCATTCAAAAAAACGTCAGCAATGAATTTTCTTTCACATCCACTCTGCTCTACTCAACTTAATTTTTTTCTCTTATTGTTTCTTACAAATAACTTCTACATCCATTCATATCCACATTCATCATGTCATGATAAAGGAAAATATCTTTCCTTTATACCGAGTTTATAAAACAATGCCCTAAGTAAGTCATTAGACCTTCTCAATTAATTATTATAGAACCACATTAAGAACATGTTATACTTAGTGGTAACATAAATCTTCCACCTTACAACTGGAATAACTTTTTGCACTCACAATATTATGACTAGCACACTGTGACGTCATTTCCAACATGTCCTAGATACAATTACTCAACCTCAATTCTGAAAATAACAACTCTTCTAGGAAATATAACAAGTTTACCAGAACATGCCTCTATAAACTCTATCTCAGTACAAACATCACCAAAACTTACATCAATCTTTCTAAACTGATCATTTCTTCTTATAATGTTAATTGAATATACTAGATACTCAGAAGTATCTATCACAACCTCAAATAGTTATAATACTCAACTAGTCATCCATACCAACTTGATCTTTATGTTGTTCTTTTGTTAGATACCATAGGAAACTACTATGTTGACATTAATGACAAACTTAGTCATGAATGTAACATATCATTATACTAACATATCTAGAATACTCCCCCATAGGAATATCAATAGCATTCAAGCTTGCAACATATGGGACTAGTGAGTTAAAGGTCAAAGGGTTTCTAGAAATATAAAAATTGGTAGAGTAGGGATAATAAGATGTTTTGAAACATGTTTTTTGACTTATTACGGTCTTTTGTAATGTATAGATTCAAAATGCACAAAAGTGAAAAACATTTTCAAAATTTCGTAAGGACATATATGTAGTTCAAAGTTGAATGTTTTCTATTATTGATGCATTTTGTGTTTAAATGCAATAAATATTATAGTTTTCAATTAGATCTATTGGTTTTGAATTGTGTATAATTTTTTGTATATTTTGGTCAGTTGTAATAATTATTCATTCATATATGAGTGGATTAGCTATGATTTTAGATTGGTTTGGTTATATTTTCCTAGTAGATAAAGATATCCATTTATTTCAAAATAATCTATCTACAAAGCATTTCCTACCTAGGGTTTTAAATTTAACATCACTTCCACCGTTGATAAGTTATACACTTTTTTGGGAAGTTGGGTATATCCATCTACAATAACATTATGAAGTACTTAAATAGAAAATTAAGTTTCTTGAGTAGTTATGATTGTTGATTAACCCAACATCCCTATGTAATTCATTACACTATCATAAAAATGGAGTTTTTTGAGGGTTTGCAGAGTGAGTGAGGAGAAATATAATGGTACAAATGGTATAGTAAAGTGATGGAATATATGATTGTGTGGTTTTTTTGAAAATATCAATCCATTCTATGATGTTGCTTATGGAAAAGTTTCCTAAGTTGTTCTTTAGGCCTAAGTGATTAGTCAAATTCTTTATCAATATTTGGAGAGATAAAGAGTGCATTTTGACATATTTTTTAGACTAGTTATAAGGGTATTCTAAAATATATTTGGTTTAGTGGAATTTTTCATGAAATCCTAAGTTGTTAATTCAAAATTGTAATAGGAGGGATATTAGGAAACTAGGTTCAATTGAGGCATTGTACTCTTGGCACTTTAATAAGATTTATTGGGTGCTTGGGTTGTGTCAAGAAGATATTATTATATTGACAAGGGTATTTTGGAGGATTCAAAGGTATTATTGGATTTGGGAGCAACAATAGTTTTTGCATCTATAGGTAAGCCTATATGGGAATACTGGTTGGATCTAGGATACTTGACATAAGAAATTATATCTGACATGTGAAGTTTTTTATCATCATCAAGATTGAGAAAGAGGGGACTTAGGATATTATATGATGTTTGATGGGATGTTCGAGTATTTTTTCCTAATTAGAGGGTTGTTCTGAGAAGGATTGTGTACAAGTGTTAATCATTTTTCTCATTAGGTTTACTCCATCAAAATGGACCTATTTGAAATATTCTATTTGGTAACCTCCACCTATAGTTGATGCTAAACTGATTATCAATGTTATAATTCTCACGCACAATCATATAGATATCCCTTTAGAGAAGAGTTGTTTCATTCATGATGCAATAATAAGAATAAAATTTTCAATTAGGTTAAAGATAGTAAGACTGTTGTTGTTATGCTAATTGTATCTAAGGTGATTATTGTGAGGGATAAGACTATATACTCCTTATGTATATTGTATGGATAAAAATATTACTCGTATTACTTATTTTGAGGAATTCCATGAAAGACACATTTAAACATCAGAAATGGACTAGTTAAAACTATTTAGGAAAAACTAAGGGTTGTTATAGAAGTTAGATACATGACCATGGAGAATATCTCTAAAAGACTCCAACATTTCAATTCCCAACTTGAGGCTATACAAGATATATTCAAATTTGAATTTGTCTTCCCCAATGATAACTTTCTGTGAACACTATTTTTATTCATGAAATAGATTTTTGTTCTTATTTTAGTTTACCTGCCAAGAATCATGGTAGGTACAGTGGTATAAGTCCTATTCACAATGTTATCCACAAGGTTTAAAACATCAATAAATATATATCCCATAAAGAATGAAAGGGTCCAATGTTATATATCTTTGTGGAGAGATGTCTTACTAGAATTTTTAGTTCATTCTAGTTTCCCAATTGAATTTTTTTCTTACCTTGACATCTACTTGACTTCTACAACCTTTTAGAAAAATAAGCTATCAAAAATATAATAATCTCTTTATTAGAAAAAAGTCTCACACTACAAATGGAGGCAAAATTTTATTTGATGTTTCAAGATTAACTATACTCCTTAAATTTTATAAATTAAGAGTGTAAACAAATGCATGAAGATTAATATTAGAAATAGGAGAGGGATAAACTGATAATGACCACAAGTGAAATGCTATATATAAAAAATACCATTAAGTCTCCATGGGTGGATGTTACAAATATCATAATGTTGTTGGATATAATTGATTAGTTGTGTATTGCCTTTGATGTTACACAAATTTTATATCATTATTAGTCAGTATATGCCAAGCTCACTTGGGTAATAAAGATAGTTTTTTGTCTCTATTGAGAATTCTTGTGATTGCCTAGTTTAGAAGGCAGTGTCTATCGAGTTTCCTCAAGCGTCAAAGGAAAGTATGTAGAAGATGAGTGTTAACCAAGCTTACTCAGTTAATCAAGGAAAGTTGGATGGCACAAGTGCTAACTAAGCTCACTCAGTTGCTAAAAGATTTTTATGAGTTTGTAGCATTAAACAAGCTTCTCTTGGTTAACAAAAGAAACCATTTTTGAGTTAGAGTTTACCGAGTTGGGTTTTCTAATAATGTAATGCCCTGCCAAAGGATCCAAAGAATTTTACTAAGTTTGCCAAACAAATTTTTTTTTAAACATGAAAGATAAAACCATTCATAAAATTTGTGGAAGCAATAGCAAAAATTCAAATGAAAATAAACTTAACATATATACATAACAGACTACATTCTTTAAAGATCCCTTAACATTGTATCACATCTAAATTAACTATTCATCTAACATCCCATCCTTATGAAATAAAAATGATACATCCAATGTACTTAAACAATAAACAAGTGTCCTTTTGTAATTATATTTTAGTTTAGCTCAATCATCCACTATACATATCATAGGGTATGAAAAGCTTAAAAGAATAAACATCCAAGTAAATAAAGTACATCATCATCATCTAATATTAATCCATGATGCAATAAGATAAATGAAACCACATATCATACATGATAAATCATCACAAAAGATATAAACATCCATCACAAAAGATAACCATATATCACAAACATAAATAACTAAGTGCATGGTTCCTACCAACCATAAATAGCATCATTAGAACATCGTGGATCCTAGCCATCCCTCCGTGCGCAACATTCCAAAGCATTGAAGAGATCATTGGTATTAACATAGTAGGAATGTCACTCCTAAAACATCCTACTAACATGCAAAGTAAAGCATAGGATACCATCATCTAACATATGCAAATCATCAATATAGGAAACATACCAGCAAATACATCCATCATAAGGTATATCATCTATCATAATGCTTCAAGAACATAATGAAGAATAAATACCAACCAAGGATACTCTAGCCACGGTGTCTCCGACGGATCTCAAATGATAAGAGTGAAAAATACACTACCACCCGACCACGTAGAACCTAAGTGGTCCACTCCCACCATGCTGAGGAGATAATCTCAAGTCCCAAATAGGCTTTCAATCCACAAAGCATAAATCTCTATAAGTATAGGAATCCTAAAAGTATACTAACTCAAAGGTTTCCATCACACACAAAATCAACATCTAATTTCCAGAGGCACACAATGACATGTAGGAAACCTACTCTGCAAGCAGAAAAGTGTCATCGCAATTATCACGTACAAGTTACCCTGGCAGTTAGCTAAACTCCACGGGTCAATACTGATCTCATGTGGCCACTAGTATCCTCTCATACTGATGAGGCATACTACGGAATGCACGGTTGCAACCATGCATTCTCACTACTCCCATCCTAGCCTGTACAAGCGCTCAAGGCATTGGTGAGAACCAAAACAATTATCGTTTTAGGTTCATTTAATCCCCATTTAGTGTGTAAATGTTATCACTTATTAACCAAACTTACAATGAGGTACCCTGGCAGCCACTTAGGGCTCCGACCCCCATTGCAAGCCACTTCCCGACACTACAAGTAGATTACCTACCCTAAGCTCATGGAATCATAAATCTCAAAATCATAAAAGATAATCCATAATAAAATCATCAAATATGGATAGAAGCATCAAATATCTATAATAAGAATCATCAAATCTCCAAGATAAGAATCATCAAATCTCCATGAGCATCTGAAAAAGCATCCATAGAAAATTATGACCACAATAGTTCTCTATTGGCAATTGAAGGCATCACTGATAATCATAAGTATCAATTGGTTCTCAATAACCAAAATATATCTCAAGATAAATCACAATATCCATTGGTTCTCAACAATCAACCAAGAATATCTCAAAAATCATACTAATCGAAGACTCCAAAATGGTTGAGTCAAACATGTCACAACATGACATCATCAAAAAATAAATCCACATTTTAGTCCCACCATGGCGACTAGAAAATAATCCAAGGATAACTGATCGATGACTCAAAAATGATTAGCTCAAGTGTCTCATACACATACCTCTCAGCTTCACACATGAAGACTGATGAACAATAACAATCAGTAAATACAAACATTTCATAGAGCATACGATCACATTACCATGGTTGGGCTTATAAAGATCGAGACCAAATAATATCAACATGCCATCATATCTCATAACCCCCAAGCCTCTGGTAACATCCTAGGACTGGTCAACACTAGTCAACCCAAAACCCAAAACAAGAAGCATATAGAATACACGATGAAAACACATGTTTTGGTTTACTAAATTCACATAGTTGAATAATGTGTAAGGGTTTTCAGTTTTTTATTTGCAAATATACTTCAAGTGTTTAAAGTTTCATCATTTGACCTACAAGTCAACCCAATTGTTCCCTAATAGCATTACCCTTCCATTATTAAGAATTACATTCTAAGAATAACTTAAGGATAAATATTCACTAAACTGATCATCATTGACCTTAATTAAATTGTTCTATATTTAACCATGATCCATATTCTAATTAATTAACTCTTCTTTTAATGTTACTTCAACTTTTCAAGATAATCAAGGATCATTATTCGTTCATATAAGAACCAATTATCAATCTTCAAATAAGAAGATTGCAACTTAATTAAAATGATCAATTAACATCGATTCACAATCTTTGACCTTTTATTATTCTAATAATTCTCAATTATATATTAATAAGTCTTCACCATTAAAATATCTAAAGTCATTATTCAAGTCATTAGATTAAGACCTATCAACTTGATATCAATACTTTTAAAATCTCATTAAAAGAATTATATCAATTAAATCTCTATTACATAACTTAATTATTAATTAAATCTAATTAACTCTCATTAATTGATTTAATTAATAATTGCATAACCATAGCAACGTTCCAATTAATATCAGTTGACTAATAACTAACTAGAATTCTGTAAGATAAAAGTCAACTATAATTCAATACTCAAATGTTCATATTAATAATTCAATAATAATAACTTGTCAATATTTATTAGCAAGCTATATTGAGAATAAATCTATAATGACCTCATTCGTCTTCTTTCAAAGAATACCAACATTCTCTTGACAAATTCGTATTATCATTAATCTTTTCAAATAAGACTCTATCGCACAACTTAATTATTAATATTATAGTTATAATATCAACTCAATGAATATCAATTGATTAAAAATCAATTATAATCCAACTCAAAATATTATTATCTTTTACCAAACTTCAATCAATAAATAATCTCCACTAGATTAACTCTAATCAAATTTGTTGATATCTATTTAAACCATTATTTATTAATAGTTTGCTAGTCCTTACAAACATTAATAAATAATAAACTCCTCAAAATATACATACTCGATCTATAGAATCCTTCCATAAACTCATTAGTTAATATTTGGTTAACTCTTAACTCCATTAAAGTATTCAAATGTATTAACAATAAAATAATAATTCAGTTTTAATCCAATATCATTTAGAATTTCTAAATTTAAATTATCATCTTACAATTATTTAATCAATATTAAAATCAACCATTAGACTCTATTTTCTAATTGTTCTAATAATATTTTGTCTATATAAAGATCCCTATCACAAGTCAATAAGACTCATTGTAGATTTTAACATGAATAATCTCCAAATTCTTAACATTATCATCTTCATTAAAACAACTCTAAAATTGTTTAATATATATTAAATAGTATTCAATATACATTATAAAATGTCCACTATATAAACTATATTAAAATCTCTTTTCTTTTAATTTTTTCTCATTTAAAAATCCATTTACTTAGATTGACTAATAATTAATCACACTTCTTCTACTATTAACTAATCTTAATTAAATTTGATTTAATTAGATTAGATAATAAATTATATAAAACTAATGCATTTTAATAAGATTCTAATAAAGAAAGATTTCAATAATATCTTTAATTCATTTCATGCTTTGATATATTATTTTTGTAAAGTTAAGCATAAAGAACTCTTGGTTATGAAAAATAGAGAAATATCTGTCTTTGAATAAAATAGTCCCAATACGACGGCCATATCTCCCTAATGAACCATTGGATTGGGCTGAAATTTAAATATGTTGAAGAGGGCCAAGTTGTGCCACTTTTGACTAGAGTGATCGAATAAATTCGATCTCAATAAAAAGTTATGAATGACTGAGTTCAGGTCTATCCAAAGGGCAGCGACAAGACAATTTGTGATGAATTAAGAATTTCCTCTTAAAATAATTTTTCTCTAAATTTAACCATAAAAGGGTTTGTTCATATGCATCTAAAAATATAATTGATAGAAAGATTACATCTAATCATTTTTAATTTTCACCATAAAATTTTTATTTTAATTCCAAATCTTGTCTTTCTAATTTAATATAAATTTGAACCCAACCCCGATTAAAATCTAATTTCTTTCTCATTTGAAACTAGGGTTTTTCTATTATTTTCTTCTCATCCAAATAAAATATCTAGATTCTAATTTCAAATAGCAGATTCAATCACAAAGAGTATTCAGACACATAAAACAGATATGATGAAGACAAGAAGAGAAAGAGTGCAAAGGGAATATGAGAATATCACGAGTGCACCTAGACACTGATGCTAATTTGCCATGCTTCAGAAGTCTTTAGAAAATCTCTTACTTCTCCATCATTCAAAATTCTTCCAAGAATCCAAGCCGATCGAATCCTCCAACTGATTAGAAGTGCTAGAAGGAGCATAGAAGCAAGTAGAAAATATATAAGCATACGAATCTTCTCCCATGCATGTAAGCTTTGAAGCTTCTTCTTTTTTAGCTTGTAGCTTGTGGCTTCCATTAAGCTTGTAGCTTCCATTAAACTTCTATGAATGCTTGAATATCAAGAGCTCTCAAGAAACCTTTGGATTGCTTCATGAAACTGCTAAAAAGTGTCACCAACTAAGCATGGGTCTTTTCCAATTCTTTTTGATGAGTCATAGAATTGTAGACACTTTGTGCTTAATTGATGCACTAACCTCCATGTTGTTGACACATGTTAATTCTCATGCAAGTTTGTAACTCCAATTTACTTTACTCTTTCTAATTTTATTTATTTATTTATTAAGTCTCATGCACTAACTTTAATATCTCCACTTTTCAATCTTAATATATTTATATTTTAATCATATGAGATTTAGAATCTTTTAATAATTTAAAATATATTTTCCACTTTTAAATTTCATTTTCCAAAACTTTATTGCTAAAATATTTATTAGCTTTAATAATAATATTATTTAGTTATTTATTTAAAAATGAGCTCCAAATATATTATTATTAAAATAAATATTGTCACATTCCAAATTTAATATTATAACTTTTATCTTCCAATTTAATTATTTTATTTTCAAATTTAATTTTTTTATTTAATTAAACCATTACTTAAATCTTTTGATTAGGCTTAATTAATAGAAAATACTTCAAAGACTCACAAAGGTAAAAATACGAAAAACCCATCATAGCCAAAATACATACAAAATCAAATCAAGGGTTTAAATCATGAATTATGTCATCCAACATATTCGAAGGGTACTCAACTCAGATACTGGTCCTAATTTTTCAATTAGAACAAAAGGCTTAAAGGGTTGAGATTTGGACTTGTGAATTTATCTCCCCTCTCTTATCATTGAGATAATGTGATAGGGTACGCTCATCTTGGCAATTCAGAGAAGTCGATACTCGGTACCTGCAACCTACATAAAAACTATATATATACAAAAACAATATATACTAAACTAAACAGACAATGGTAGGAAGTGGTGCATCGTGTAGATCCTGACTAGCAGGTGACTACGACTCCCTTCCTTAACCACATCAGACATGTCATACAAAAGCAAACACGCAAAGCAAACACGCACACCATACATATGCAAGTATGGGGTAAGTATCTATAAGAAAGCACATATGATAATAAATCATGTTACTAATCATTATTAATAATTGAAAGCAATGTAATAATCATCATCAATAATTGTGAATACTAAAATAATCATCATACATACATGAAATGTAGAGTCTAATTAATCTCATCACATAATAAACTGAATCCATAGCACAATATCTGATAATCTCAAAAGAATGCTGCTAACCAACAACATAAAACTAGTTCTAAAAGAGTTCAGCAATGATAACAAAATGTGAACCAGGGATAGGCACTACAAATAAAGAATTTTCTTTTTTGGTATATTAATCTTAATTGATTTATCTATTAATTCCAGCCAACTAAGGTGATGAATATTAATTATTATATGTTGTATTTGAGCTCACTTGATAAAGTGGAAGATATAAGTATAATGTCAAATTTGTGATTTTAGTGTGCAAGTGGATATGTAAGCATGAAGATGATATTGAAGATTTCATGATAAGAAGAGGAAGAGAATTTGAAGGATAAGAAGAATATCCTAGCAAAAAAGCTATATTTGATTGAGAAGGATCAAGTACAAGTCATAATAGAGATTTGTACTTAGCAATTTAATTGTATCCAAATTAGGTCATCTCATTGTTGCTCTCTAACCATTGTAGTAGTGATCTAAATCTCAAAACAGAGTTGGCTTAATAGCTATTTGCAAATCCTCTAACCAGGTAGCAGTTCTATTGAATTTCTAAAGATCTCTAACAAGGCCACTTCTAAAAAGGTAATTAAATCTTCTAATAGGTTCACACATAACAATGTGTTTTTTAACCTTTAATAAGGTTGACTCCTAACAATGCTCACTTCAGAAGAGTGAAAATAGTAACTAGTTGCAATTGATGATTTTTCCCAAATTGGCTTTCCACATTAAATCCTTGTGTCAAATGTGTTCATGCTATTCTCTTTTATGTTTTTGCAACTAAGTTAAAGTAATCATAATCACTAAAAAAATCTAAATTTTATATGCTAAGCATTTACAAAGTAGTTACTAGGCTACAACATTTGTTTGTGTGTGTACCAAGCTTCAACAGTATTCAAATTTAAGTTTGCATTTTTGTACTATCATCAAAGTGATCTGAGATTTATTTCACTAGTAAAATAATTCACCCCTCCTTTATCAATTACTCTTCTTATATTTCCAATAATTAGTATGAGAGCATTTGGTTCTTGTAGAGAAGGTTTCTAGGACCTAAGCTAAAGATTTGGATGTCTTACAAAAGAGAGATTCGCAAGGTAAAAAGAGACAATTTTGTAGCATGAAAAAGACTTATGAGGTTACACCTGGCTACCATTAGTGACTCAAGAAAAAAATATCTCGATAATAAATAAAACAATCTCACTGGAATATTATCAATTGAAGATATTGCTGAAAAGAAGAATCATAACATCATGATGAATGATATTGCATCTGCACTTAGTTATGTTGAATTTGATGAAGTCAAAGACTACAAGATAGCTTATGAGATGTGCATCAAAGTAAAATATATATATGGAGGAGATGAAAATGTAAGAAGAGCTAAGGCTTAAAGTCTTAGAGGTCATCTTGATCAGATGAAAATGAGAGAATATGAAAACATTGTAAAATATGTGGAAAGGATCCAGGAAATTGTAAGTGTAATCAAAGCATTTGGAGGAGACATTGAAGAGAAAAAAATTGTAAGAAAGGTACTTAGAAATCTTCTTCCTATTTATTTAATTAGAGTGTCTATTATTCAAAGAATGATATGTGATCCAAATAATAAAATATCTTTGGATGCTCTAGTTGGAAGATTGACAGCTTTTGAGATAGACAGCTTTAAAGCCAAACTCTCACTCAAAGAAAAGGGTAGGAAATAAAAATCCAATAAATCAAAAAGTGAAGATAACTTAGATAACTTTGAGATAGATAGCTTTAAAGCCAAACTCTCACTCAAAGAAAAGGGTAGGAAATAAAAATCCAATAAATCAAAAAGTGAAGAATAAGGAACACTGAAAGAAAGCTCAGACATTGATATTGAAGTTGTTGAAGCCCTACTTGCAAGGAAGTATTCCAAAGGTAGAGGAAAGTACAAAGGTAAAGTTCATCTGATTTTTTTTTCCTGTCAAGAAGTTGGTCACATTGCTACTAGGTGTCCAAATAAGGAAATCAAAGATGAAAATAAAATCAATAAGTACAAAGGCAAGAAGGATTCCAAAAACTACAAGAACTATAAGGAAAAAGGTAAGAAATCTTGTTTTATAGCTCAAGATTCTAATAATAGTGAAGATGAATAGTATATATTATTGTGAAAGATGAATCTAATGATGAAGGAGATAAGATGGCACTTATCTCTCATGTTAGAAAAAATTATATATAGATTATTGATAGTGGTTGCTCACATCATATGACTAGAGAGAAAAAAAAATTTGAGTACATGAAATATTATGATGGAGGTATTGTGAGATTTTGAAATAATGAAACTTGTAACATAAAATTTAAATAATGTATTTCATTGACTAAAGAACTTATATGTGACAATGCTTTCTGGGCTGAAGGATTAAAGCATAATCTACTAGGTGTGGTATAGTTAAATAAAATTAGATTCAAGGTAGAATTTATGAATGGACAGACCAAACTATTAGATGGAAAGGGAAATCTAGTTGGATCTGGCAAGCAAACAAAAGGTAATCTATTTTATCTTTATCTCATTGATTTTTCATGTTTTATTGCTCAAGTAGAGGAAATTTGGCTATGGTACAAAAGGCTATGTCATGTAAACTTTGATAACATGATTAAGATAAGAAAACATAAAAGGGTAAGAGGTATTCCTAGTTTGAAGAAACTTGACATGGGACTATGCAAGAATTGCCAAATTGGTAAGATGGGAAAGACTAGTTTCAAAAGAAAAACCTATCAGTCAAAAGAAGTCTTAGAAATTGTTCATACAAACTTATGTGGACCTATTGGAATAGAGAGTTATAGTGGAGAAAATTTTCTCATTCCTTTTGTTGATAAAAATTTTAGAATGATGACTATAATGTATCTAAAAGAAAAATCAGAAGCCTTTCAAAAATTCAAGTGGTATCTAGCAAGAGTTGAAAAGGAAATTGAAAAAAGGTTGAAATGCTTAATATTAGATAGAAGTGGTGAATTCATCTCAAATGAATTCAATAATTTTTGTGTTGAAAGAGGAATCAAAAGACAAGTATCATCTCTTGGTACACTAGAGCATAATGGTATGGCTGAAAGAATAAATAGATCTATCATTGATTGTGCAAGAACCCTAATGATTGAAAAGAATGTTGCTCTCAAATAATGGAAGGAAGCTATCAGTACTATACTTCATACCTTGAATAGAGTATAGTTGAAGAAAAATTCAAACAAAACTCTTTATAAACTATGGTATGGCTACAAACCTAATGTAAGCTACTTGAAAGTATTTTGCAGCAAATGTTATATCTTGAAAGAATCTAGAAAAGGAAAATTTAATGTAAAAGGTGATGAAGGCATATTTATAAGATTCTCCTATAGAAGTAAAGCATACAAATGTTTCAAATTGTCTACTCATAAAATTATAGAAAGTGTAGATGTTTGTAGAAGAGAGTGGAGAAGAAAGCAACAAGGTGCCAAAAGATTACAGAAGATTTGTTTACTATGAACCTAACACCATACTAAATCTATTTGAAAGAAAGGAAGCTTCATCTCCTAAGTCCCCAAAATCTCCAACAATTACTAAGTTGTAAATAGTGCAACTTGAGTTATATTCTAAAGGACCTAGATCACAATTAGAGACTATTGAGCTAGTTTAAACTGAGCCTGATGGATCTGAGTCACAAAAAAAAGGACCTGAGCTTGAAATTGAAAATCATGATGAAGATGATGTAAATCATTCAAATACTAAAGAGCCTATGTTAGCAAGATATTTCAAAAGGTATCATGCTCCTAATAAGATCATTGGAGACAAATTTGATGGAACAATGAGAAGAAGAAAATTAAAAGGTACATGTTTACTTGCTAAATTTGAAGCTAGAATTGTTAAAGATGCTCTGGAAAATAAAAGTTAGATTGAAGAAATGAATGAAGAGATGGAGAAAATAGAAAAGAACAAAACTTGGACTCTTGTTCCTAGACCCAAGGATAAAAATATAATTGGTACAAAGTGGGTATTTAGAATTAAGTTGAATGAAGATGAAAAAGTTTCAAGAAACAAAGAAAGGTTGGCATGCAAAGGTTATTCTCAAGAAGAAGGTATTGACTATGGTGAGACATTTTTTCCTGTAGGAAGACTAGAAGGTGTTAGAAATTTACTAGCATATGGAGCACATAGAAGATTTAAAGTATATCAAATGGATGCCAAATCTACATTCTTGAATGGAATTATTAATGAAGAAGTCTACATTAAACAACCAAAAGTTTTTTAAGATCCTAGAAAAAGAGACATATTTTTCAAGTTACACAAAGCATTATATGGTCTCAAGCAATCTCCCCAATCTTAGTATGAAAGACTTCATAATTACTTAGTATAGATTGGCTTTCAAAATATAAATTATTGTAAGAATTTGGCTTAGGCTAGAATTCACCCAAGAACTAAAGAACTCAACACAAGCACACAACAGACCAAAATAGAGAGAGGATGATCAAAATTATGATATTCATTCAATATGCCAACTCAGCTAACTTTAGAGTACACTAGGAGTGCCTATATATAAAGACCTTAGGAGAGCTTCTAGAATACATAGAAGTCAGCACCATGATAAGTCGTACAACTAAGAACATGTCCACTAGATATGGGTTATCCTCCATTAAACACAAAATAAGTGTGATGATTTGAGGATAAGCCTACAATGGTGTAGCACACAAATCAGTGGTGTAGATAACATGTGATAAATGAGGAGTGTGGATAACTATGTTGTCAACATGACAACTTAGTAAATGATGCAAACTCATGTGTTGTAGACACCATGTGCATAATTAGAGTTGCATACATCTATGAGAGTACAAAAATTCCTAAGTGCCTCACCTAAATAAATAATAAAATAATGCATTAACCAAAGTAAACTTAAGTAAGTGTAAATAGTAAAATAATTATTTACACCAACACCCCCCTTAAGTGCAACTTAGGGGAATGCCCTTAAGATTATGAAAACTAGGATGAAGATGCATAATGAGTCCCGACTACTAGGCCATTTTAGGTACCCATGTACATAATGATATGCAATCTCTCATAAAGTGGGGAAAGAGGGAAAACCTCATGGGAAAAACCCTCCCCCAAAAAGAGAGATAAATAGGGATGCATGGATGGATGGAATAATCAAGACCTCCCCATTACGACATACATCTAGTATATACATAAGAGAATGATGAGAACAGGAAGAGACATAGGATAGGCTCACCTACCCAAAGAAGAATGTCGAATAGTGACTACTCTGATGAAGAAGTTGATCCAAGACTACAAAATGGTGTTCCTCCCCTTAGGAAGAAACAATACCAAAGGTACAAATGAGACACTTTCACTATGCATGGAAAGAATCCCATGGATAAGTGATGTCTCTGAAACCTACTCTACTAGCTGAAGAACCTTTCCCAAAGAATTGTTTGCCTCTACAACTTATGAAGAACCCTGTTGCAGCTATTATTCATAAGTATCCATAGTCACTTCAACCTGTAAGGATTGATCATGTAAAGAATGAATAAGAGAGTTAGATGGAACCCTCGTGACAACTAAAGAAGGTGTTGTTGTATCAACAAGAAGAGATAGATCATGAATACTATCTCCCTAATCTGTCACTAAACCTATATCTAGAAGACTGAATGTACCCTACTATGTTGGACATATCACTGTGGCAATGTATGCATGTGGAATAAACTAATGAAGTGACCTCTCACTGTAACTATCGATAGAACTCCACATGTTTAAATCTATTGAAGCACTATCGCTAGTGCCACTATTAGTTTCCACACTTTATGATGTGAAGAGAGGAGTAGAGGACAAGCTTGGTGAACTTTCCTCAAATTAAACATCATTCTCCATAAAAATATAATGTGTCTCTATATCTAGAAGTCTATATGCCTTCGCACCATCTTCATAACCAATTAAAGTACAAGGCCAAAGTGTTTGTGCCTTGCATCCCTTGGAAGATATATTTTCCCATGCAGGACAACCAAAGACTCTAAAGTGTGTCACAATAGATTTTCTACCACACCATGCCTCAAAAGGAGTCTTTCCATCTAATGCTAGATGAGGAGATCGATTAAGAATGTGAGTGGAACTAAAGATTGCTTCAACTTCTAATGATGGATCTAGAGACTTGGCTTGTATCATGCAACTTTCCATAGACTTGAGAGTTTGGATCCTCAAAGTTGTGACATCTATCTTATGTGGATTGAATGTTGGAGGGGTCTGAAGATTAATACCCTTGAGTCTAAAAAAGTCCTTAAGTCTTCTATTCACATACATGCTTCCATTTTCCATTTGGAGAACTTTGATGGCCTTTCTGGATTTTGATTCTACATGAGTCTTGAAGTCTAGAAACATGTCCAACACTTCATTCTTTCTATGCAAAAAGTAGATCCAAGTGAACCTTGAATATTCATCAATGAAAGTCAAAATGTAATGACCCTGGCTAAATAAAAAAGGACCTACTAATACCATGTGAACTATCTGTAGAACACCTAGTGCTCTTGAAGACTTCCCTCTCTATAACATCCCCTCTAGATGCATATCCACTAGATCTATTGAATATTCACCCTTTGAAATGTTGATTTGAGGTAGAACTTTCATCATTTTTTTTGTGAAAATTTGTTGAAGATAGCAAAAGTCAAGATGACCATACCGCTCATGCCATAATTACATGTTTGAATTTGATTGAGATCACAAGGCCTTTGGATGAGACTTAGGCACAAAATGGAAGAAAGAGTACAACCTTTTCTTATGATTCATTTTCCCCACTATAACCAAGGAATCATCTTTAAGACTACGCACTTTTATTGAGTCAGGAAGGAAATCAACTCTATGTCCATCTTCGAGGTGAGTGATTTGGTAGATTGATAGGAGATTTGAACTTAGCTTTGTAACATAGAGAATATCTTGAAACTCTCCATTTTTCATCTCCACATTTTCTTTTCCTTCAACTTCCATTTTTCTATCATCTCCCATGAAGATATGTAGTACCTTGGACTGCTTCATTAAAGAAAAATCCTCCTTTGAAGAACCTATGTGATAAGAGGCACTAGAGTCAAATATCCATTCCTTTCAAGAGTTTCAATTTTCCATGAGTGCTTTCCCTTTTCCCTTTGAATTGAAAGAAGACCCTTTATCCTTATAAGCATTAGGCAATGGAACATTATGTCTCTTCATGATTTTGTTCAACTCATCAATCTTCTTAAGATAACACTCATGCTCTTCATGACCCGATTTCTTGCAAGCACACTTCTTCTTCTCCTTATTATTGTCCATGTTCTTGTTGAAATTTGAGGACTTTCCTTGTTGATTCGATTGTGGTGTTATCTTTTTTGCATCCTTAGATTTGCTCTTCCATTTCTTCTTACCCTTTCCTTTATTTGAAGACTATCCGGCTGAATTTTGAAAACCCTCATTGGCCACCAATGCTTTAAACTAAGGTGATTTGAGAATCTTCATTGATTTCAACTTCTTTTCTTCATCATCCAAAAGTTTAGCATATTCACCAAAAGTGACTTTCTTGTAGGCAGACTCTAAGGTAGTCTTTAAGGTGTTGAAAGAAGATACAAATGTAGAATACTTTGATGGTAGCTTGTTATGAATGAGATGGATCAGTCTATCATCTTTGATAGAGCTCCCACAATTAGTAAGATTTTTCCTTAGTTCATTCACCTTGATGAGTAAATATTGTATTTAGTCATATGACTTAGGATCTAAGGAAACAAGCTCATCTTCAATCTTGAAAACATCCTCTTCAAAAACTTTACCATAAAGTTTTTCGAGGGTATCCCAAGCCTCCTTCGATGTAGAACACTTATTGATTTGATACATAATCTTATCATCTACCCCAAAATATATATCACCTAGTGCTTTCCTATCCATTGCTACCCAAGCTAAAATATCACTTTCTAATACCTTATCACCTACTAGTTTAGGAAGAGTACCATCTACATATTGTGAAACTCCATTATGAATTAAGTGATACCACATTTTGATTGACCATGTAGCATATTTATGAGGAGTTAATTTAAGAAACTTAAAGTTTCCCATATTGTAGAAAATGAAAGAAAAGTGCAGAAAGGAGAGAACAAAACACCAAGAACACTCCCCCTTTTCACTAAATCAAGAAACCACCCCCCCAAAATAGATGCTTTGGGTACTTTATCAGTAGTGCGATTACAATGGGCCACTTACCAATTTTGGCCTTCATGGACTTCTAATTTTTCTTGTTACAACCTCTTGATAGATTAAAAATCTAGAACATTACAATGTGCTACAATTCTAAATCATTACAAAGCAAAGAAAGGCCCTATTGTTGAAAGTGACACTTTTTTCCACGCAACCTTATAATCTAATACCAGATCTAGAAAGTAGATGAAAAATAATGCACTTAAAAAAAATTAGAACTTGTTTTTGACTTTAGATGTGCCCATACAGAGCATTTGAAGTTGCAAAATATAAGATTATGTAGGTACTATCACCAAAAAATATAATTTCTAACAAATCCTTGCACCAAAACTAGAAAATAGCTGACCAATAAAAAATATAGAAAATTCTACCTAATTTCAAAAAAAATGCACTTGACTAGGAGTCTAAATGTCCAAGTTATGGCCTCCCGAAGTTGGACTGCAAAAACCAAAATTAATCTGGAGAGGGGTTGCACCAGCGAATGAAGGGATTAAATTTGACGGTCCTACAACCATCACAACAGTTCAATTTTTCCCTATAATGACATCTAGATAGGCATCAATTTTAAGCTTATGGATAGGATGATGTCAGCAAAAATGTGCCCACATGTGAGATCGCAGCTGACATGGAATTTATGTACTATACAGAATTGTATGAAAATTGCTGACATGGAATGCTAACTAGACCATTGTCATACTACTTAGTCAGCATTGTCTATATCAATTCAGGATGACTAGGTGGTGATTTTTCCTATGTAGGTGGTCTGTCACTATCTACAAGCTGTTGACTTAGCACTAACTTGGGGCACTGACAAGATGATGTCTTAGCAGAGTGATGTGTTCTGGGAAAACAAATGAAATAACACTACGTGAATTTTGTGTCCAAGGTTAAGCACCACGTGGTGTAGTTGGATTGGTGTTTCATTGTCCATGTGTCCACCTCGCTGGAGGGCAGAGGTTCACCACAATGATCACTGCAAATGTAAATTTTGTCATTGGGAAATGGAGGATGTCATTAGGGGAATTAAAATATGCTGTACCAGATATTGTGGGAAATAGTCCCATACTAATGTGGATGGGGACTCCACTATTCTTTAAAAGAACAATGTTATAACCTCGAAAGAAAAGGCAAGCTACAGGTATTCAGCCGGCCACTAGTTCAAGAATGTGCACTGGATTTCACCTATTTGTAGTGATGTTGTGTAGAATATGTAGTATGGAATGTGATGCTCACATTTGAATTTAAAATAATAACCCATACAGTAAATAACAAATACCTTGCAAATAAATAAATTTTGCCACACCAATATTACTGAGCTAAGCCGAGGTGTCACTACCCAGTTCAACCAAAAAAAAAAAAAAAATCTAGATTTAGGAATAAATTGTAGATAATAAATGTAGATCTAAATAATTAAATAATTAGATCAAATAAATGACCATACCCGAATTGCAAATTGAGGCCTTTGGGTTTTGATTTGCAAAAAAAAATTGCCTCATGATCAACTTTCACCTAGCATAGGCAAATTTATAGTCGATCTTCATCGAATCGATGCTCTAGCTACAATGGTGAGGTTAGATCTAGCTCTAGATGCTCCCAATTTCTATGGATTCTACATATTTGGGTCAATGTGTTGAAGCATGAATCCAGTCTCAAATGGCTACGTGATGAAAATCTCCTTCAGCTATGATACCATGTAAGAATTTGGCTTAGGCTAGAATTCACCCAAGAACTAAAGAACCCAACACAAGCACACAATAGACATAAATAGAGAGAGTATGATCAAAATGATGATATTCATTCAATATGCTAACTTAGCCAACTTGAGAGTACACTAGGAGTGCATGTATATAAAGGCCTCAAGAGAGCTTCTAGAATGCATAGAAGTTAGCATCATGATAAGTCATACAACCAGGCACATTTCCACCAGATATGAATTATCCTCCATTAAGCACAAAATTAAGTGTAGACAACATGTGCTAAATGAGGAGTGTAGATAACTGTGTTGTCAACATGAAATCTCAATGAATGATGCAAACTCTTGTGTTGTAGACACCATGTGCATAATTAGAGTTGCATACATTTATGAGAGCACACAAACTCTTAAGTGTCTCAGCTAAATAAGTAATAAAATAATGCAAAATAATTAAATAATTCATTAACCTAAGTAAACTTAAGTAAGTGTAAATAGTAAAATACTTATTTACACCAACAATGATAATAGTAGTCTGTATGTCAAGGAAGGACCAAACAAGAAGATTGTGTTGGTAGAAATATTTTTTGATGATACTCTATTTAAATGAAATAATGACTTATGCAAAGAATTTTTATAAAAAATGAGTAAAGAATTTGAGATTTCTATGGTTGGTGAGATAAAATTCTTTGTTGGACTATAGATACAATAGAACAAAAAAGCTATCTACATCACTCAATCTAAGTATATCAAGGAAATACTGAAGAAGTTTGTAATGGAAGATTCAAGACTAGTTGGAACCACTATGTCTACTAGACATAAGCTCTCCAAAATTGATGATTCCAAAAAAGTAGATCATACCACATATAGATCAATGATTGCAAATTGTAGTATGTAGTACACACAAGGCCTACTATTGCTCTAGCAGCTGGAATAATGTTCAAATTCTTATCAAATCCTAAGAGAAATCACATGATGGAAATCAAGAGAATCATGAGATATCTGAAAGGTACCAAAGACTATGGCTTATGGTATAAACTTGGAGGCAATTTGGACTTAAAAGTATTTACTCATGCTAATTGGGTAGGAAGTATTGATGATAAAAAAAGCACTAGTGGTGGAGCATTCTTTCTTGGTAAAAGACTAGTGTCTTGGACAAGCAAGAAGCAAAATTGTACATCTCTATCCACAACAAAGGAAAAATATGTGGCAATAGCAGTTAATTGTTCTAACTTTGTTTGGTTCAAAAAATTATTGGAAGGAATGAAGATAGAGATCAAGGATCCAATAGTCATAAACTATGATAACACTAGTGCAATCAATAGATCAAAGAATCTAGTGATGCATACCAAAACAAAGCACATTGCAATAAAATATCACTTCTTAAGAGAATTGGTATAAGAAAAAGAAGTTAGATTGGAATATGTCAATACAAAGGAATAGATTGTAGACATATTCACCAAGCCATTACCTTAGGATGCATTTTTGTATCTAAGAGGTAAGATGGGGGTTATTCCCCTATCTAAAATTTATTAAATAAAGATTAGTGATACATCAACTAGAACCTATTGAAGATCAATCAATTGGTGCAGAATTAGCAAGGGCATATTGAAAATCAATCAATACTTAAGGTACATTGATATTAATAGAATTGTTATCTTTGATATGTGTTGTCAAAGAGGGAGAAGTTTACTATCATATCATATCTCTGAGAATTTTTTTTTAATTGAAACCAAAATAAAGTAAGGAATCAAAAAGGGAGAAGTTTTCAAAAGAGGGAGAATTTTTCTATAAGAGGGAGAAAATTATGAATGAGCTTGGTAGAATTTGTTGTAGACAAAAGAAGAATCTAGTAAAAGGAAGAGCTCATAGTGACAGAGGGATTTCTCAAGTCTAAACGCAAAATTTCATTATACTATGACATGTTGTGTTGCCATCAATGCCAAAGAGGGAGATTATTGGATACAATTGATTAATTTTGTATTGTCTTTGATGTTACACAAATTCCATATCATTATCAATCAATATATGCTAAGCTCACTCAGACAATAAAGATAGTTTTCTATATCTACCAAGCATTCTTGTGATTGCCTAGTTTAGAAGACAATGTCTACTGAGTTCACTTGGGCATTGAAGGAAAGTATGCAGAAGATAAGTGTTAACCAAGCTCACTCAATTGTCAAAGGATTTTTGTGAGTTTGTAGTGTTAACCAAGCTTTTGTTGGTTAATAAAGGAAATCATTTCTGAGTTAGCTTCTTCCAAAATCGGTTGGCTAACAAAGGATTTTCTTATTTTGGCATATTAAGCTTAATTAATTTATCTATTAGTTCTAGCCAACTGAGGTGATGAATATTAATTATTTTAAGTTGTATTTGAGCTGACTTGACACAGTGGAATATATAAGTATAAGGTCAAGTTTTTTATTTCCGTTTGCAAGTGAATATGAAAACATGAAGCTACTATTAAAGATTTAATGATGAGAAGAGGGAATGAATTTGAAGGATAAGTAGAATATCCTTGTAGAGAAAAAAAACTATATTCGATCAAGAAGGATCAAGTACAAGCTAGAATAGAGATCTGTAATTAGGAATTTAGTTGCATTCAAATTAGGTCATCTCATTGTTACTCTCTAGACATTGTAGTAGTGACCTAAATCTCCTAACAAAGTTGGCTTTACAAGTATTTGCAAATCCTCTAAGAAGGTGATAGTTCTATTGAATTGTCTAAAGACCTCTAACAAGGCCACTCCTAAAAAGGTGATTAAATCCTCTAATAGGGTCACACCTAAAGGTGTGTTTTGTAACCTTTAATGGGGTTGTCTCCTAATAGGGCTCAATTTAGAAGAGTGAAAATAGTAACTACTTGCAATTGGTGGTTTTTCCTAAATTGGATTTCTAAATTAAATCCTGGTGTTAAATGTGTTCAAGTTATTTTCTTTTATGTGTTTAAAACTAAGTTAAAGTAATGGTAATCATTGACAACATTAAAATTTTATATGCAAATCATTTACCAAGTACTTACCAAGTTACAACATTTTTTTTTTGTGTTTACCAAGCTTCAATAGTATTCAGATTTTAGTTTGCATTTAGATTTTATTATAGTAGTAGCTAATTCACCCCTCCCTTCTTAGTTACTCCTCTTATATTTCCAAAAAATGTTGCATGATACCCTCAATTATTTCTAATATAATCAGTTTGTTACCAATTTTTCAACTTAACCATTTGAGGTATAATAAATGAATATAATTACTTTTTATTTATTATCATCCTTGTGAAACTACATCCTAAAAATATCTATTTTCTTTATTGCACATGAGCTTCTTCACTATTTCTATTTTTGAGTACACCAAAACTATTTCTATTCAAAATAACCTCACTGCCAAATATTAGATAGAATATAAGAAAAATGTATGCCTTCATTATGATTATTTATCTACTGATTCATTGAATGTCCCTACTGATTAGGATACTTATTTTCTTATAGGAAAATTCAAATGCAAGAGGAAGGCTACCCTGAGTCATTTTAAAATTGTTGTTTTGGATGAAAAGGATTTAGATTATATCTTATATGAAGTGTGTGTTCTAGAATCTTATTTTTCTAATGATATTTCTAAGAGAAAAGATAAACTATTGTATAAGAGAAAACATAGAAACCCTACAATATTTTTCTAAAAGAATATGTTGTAGGGGAAACATGTGATACAATTAGATATGGAAGGATCATAGGATGCCATAATTATATAAATTTAATAAGGTTTTATGGATCATTGAGAAATGTATTCATATTATTTTGACTCATTTGTAAAGATATTGTCACTCATAGGAACTTATGGGCCTAGCTGGTGAAATTTGGTCAAAGGGTTTATAAGAGTATAGAAATAAGTAAAGTAGGGATAATTAAAAGTTATGAACTATGTTTAGTAAATTTTTAGTGTTTTTAGTAATGTGTAGAGTCAAGATAAATAAAAGTACAAAGCATTGTCAAAAATTTATATGTGAACATAGACAAGTTTTATACCACTTTTGTAGAAGGTAGACAATTCTGCTCAAATAGTCATTTCTGGTTCAAATAGTAGTTGGGGGAGTTGGAGTAGTTGCATTAAGGACATATAAGTAGTTCAATATTGAATGATCTCTATTGGTGATGTTTTTGTATTTAAATTTAATAAGCATTCCAGTTTTCAAATAGATCTATTTATTTTGAATTGTGTATAATTTTTTGTAGATTTTAGTCAATCGTTATGATTATTAATTCATACAAAATTTTATTAGATCTTTGATTTATATTATTTTGGTTGTATTTTTTGTAGTAGATAAATATGTCCTTCATTTCAATAAAATCTATCTAAAAACACTTACCTATGTAGAGTTTTGAATTTTACATCACTTCCACCCTTGATAAATTATGAACTTCATTGAGAAGTTAGGTATATGAATGTATAATACAATTATGAGTTTGTTACAAAGATAATCTTGTTCTATGAGGAGTTATGAGTGGTTATTAATCCAACATCCCTATCTAATTTGTTACACTATCATTACAGTGAACTTTTTGAGGGGTTGTAGAGTGAGTTAGGAGTAATATAATGGTAGAGATGGTAGATAAAAAGTGATGGAATAGATTATTCAATACATTTTTTGCAAAGATAAATCCATTGTGAGGTGATATCTCTTGAAAAGAGTCCTAAGTTGCACTTAAGGCCTTAATGATTAGTCAAATTCTATGTCACTATTTGGAGAGATAAATAGCCCATATTTACATATGTTTTAAAGTGTCTAGAAGGGTATTCTAAAATATTTTTTATTTACTGGATTGTTTCAGGAATTTCTACCCTATGATTTAAAAACCGTAAAAGGAGGGATAGTAAGAAACTAGGTCTAATTAAGGCATTGTATCCTTGGCACTTGAATAAGAGCTACTGGGTACTTGGGTTGTATTAGGAAGATGCTATTATATTGAGATAGGGATTTTGGAGGAGATCAATGTATTCTCTTAAATTTTTTAGAAAGAATACTCTTTGCACAAATTGATAAACCTATATGGGAATTCTAGTCAAATCTAGAATACTTAATACAAGAACTTGTATCTAACATGTGTATTTGTTAATCATGATCAAGGTTAACAAAAAGGATACTTAGGATATTGTATGAGGTACCAAGAGATGTTAGGGTTTATTTTCTTAATGAGAGGCTTGTTGTGAGGAGGATGTGTATGAGTGTTGATGTTTTCTCTCATCATGTTCTCTACATTGACATGGACCTATTTAAAATTCCTTATTTGGTAACCTCCACCTATATTTGATCATAAAATGGTTATCAATGTTATAAATTTCACATAAAATGTTCTAGATATCCATTTAAAGAAGATTTATTCCATACATGATGCACCAATATGAATAAAAGTTTCAAAGAGGTTACAAATAATAAGAGTGTTGTAGTAATGTGGATTATATCTTAGATGATTATTGTGAGGGTTAAGACTATACATACTCCTTATGTACATAGTATGGAAAAAACTATCACTAGTATTATGGATTTGGAGGAATTCCCTAATGAACACTTCCAAACATTGGAAAATTCAGATGAAAAGGTTTAGGAAAAACTAAGGATTGTTTTGGAAGTTAGTTACATGACTAGAAGCTTCAATTAATTCTTTTTTATCAATTTAGTTCTATTCTTAAATTGAAATTGCCTTGACTTCTAAAACCCTTTAGTAGTTTAAGCCATCAAAAATTTAATAATCTCTTGATTTTTAAAAAATTCTCCTAGTAGAAATGGAAGCCAAATTTTTGTTTGCATTGCAAGACTAACTATAGTGCCTAAATTTTCTAATTTTAGAGTGTAGATAAATCCATGAGGATTTATTTTAGCAATGGAAGAGGGATAACATGAAAATGACCAAAAGTGAAATAGTATGAAAAAACTACCATTAAGTCTCGATGGGTGGATGTTACAAACATTAGAATATGGTATGTTAGACTCAATTATATATCTTATGTAATTTGATTTGTTACCAATTTGTCAACTTATCAATTTTAGGTATAATAAGTGACTATATAGTCATTTCTATTTATTATGATCCATATGAAACTTCATGCTAAAAATATCTTTTTTCTTTGTCATACATAAGACTTTTATTATTCCCATTTTAGACTACACCAAAACCATTTTTATTCAAAATAACCTTACTCCAAAATCTAGGATAGAATATCAAAAGAATTTGCATTCTCATTATGATTATTTATGTATTGAGGCATTTTATGTTCCTTTTAATTGGGATACTTATTTTTAGTTAGGAATATGCAAATGATAGAGAAAATATAATTTGTTTTTTTGGATGAAAAGGATTTAGACTATATCTCATATGTAGTTTGTGTTCCTATTTCTTATTGCTCTATTGATGGTACTAAGGGAAAAGGTAAATTAACATATGGTTCTAATATTTTTTAGAATAGGGAAAGGGAAATTTTGGTATTAGGATTTCTTTATTGTATGATAGAAGGAATTACTACAGAAAAGAGAAACATAAGAGGAATTTTGATGTCTGAATGTGTTGTAAAGGAATCAAAGAATACAATAAGATATGGAAGGATGACATGGTATTCTAATTATATATACACATAATAAGGTCCTATGGACCATTAGGAAATATATTCAATTGATTTGGACCCATTTCTAAGGATAGTGTCATTGATAGGCACTTATGGGCCTACTAAATGAAATTTGGTCAAAAGGTTTCTAGGAGTATAAAAATGGCTATAGTAGGGATAATAAGATGTTTTGAAACATGTTTGGTAAATTTTTAGGGTACTTTGTAATTTGTAGAGTCAAGATGCACAAAATTACAAAACATTATCAAAATGTTTTTGAAGTATTTAATAGCAACAAAAAAGATGGGGAGCTGACTCTAGAATACAAATAAGGTTGAGAATTAGCTAGAGGTTACCTCCTAGAAGTCTATCCTATAACAACTTTAAAATTCAAAATCCATAAAAATTTAGAAGCCAAATTTTCATTAACCATTGTCCTTAAACTACTATGCATAAGAAAATGAATAATAAACCAACAACATTTTAAAACATTGTTGTTATTGGTCCACTTAATTGTTATAGTCCAAAAAACCCCATGGGGTGTAAAGCTTAGAGATATAATCACAAAAGCATAAATATAACATAATAGAACCCAATCTAGATGCCCTCTTCCTTCTTCTAGTTGTTGGAGTTGATGAAAGCCAACTCCGAAGATGCCCAAGATCACCTGCATGCGAAAACTTGTCAAAGAGAAGCCAAGGAGAGGAAGAGCATGGAGAAAGGGAAAAACCCTAAATGGACATGAGAGACCACAAGTATGCAAACACAATGAAAATGTATTTACAATGAGAAGTGATATTCCAATGAAAATACAATGAGGAAGCCCAAATATAAAGAGCTCCAAGAATCTTCTAGAACAAGCTAGAAGATGCTAGGAGATAAATGTGACAACTAAGCATACATCCACATAAGGTGGAAAGTCCTCAAACAATGTGAGAGGATAAGTATGACTTAGGAGAGAACAAACTCTCGTATTGTCAACAACTTATAACTAAATCCTAGACTACATGCATGAAATACAAAATATTCAATAAATGCATTTACCTAAGTAAACTTAAGTAAATAGAATAAATAATTAATTATTTACTCTAACATCCCCCCTTAAGTGCAACTTAGGAAAATGCCTTAAGCTCACAAAACTAAGATGAAATACAGAATGGGTTCCAGCAATGAGGCCATTTTAGGTACCCATGAACAATGCAACAAAATGCAACTTTTGAAAATGGGGAAAGAGAGAAAACCACGTGGGAAAAACCCTCCCCCAAAAAGAGGTAACCTAGTGAAGAACTGAAGAAGTCTCCAACTAGGGAAAATGTCCCCTAAAATAGGAACAAAGAGTGATCATGAAGAGCATCACAGAAGCATGAAGAAGTCATAAAATCTGCCAAACTGTTGATCTAAAGAACCTCCATGGAAGAAGAAGGCATGAACGGAGCATGTCTATATGGTAGATGATCCATCTCACCGAAATGCATAGGTAGCCAGCCACTGCAATTGCCTTGTACATAGGATCAACCACTGAATAGATAGTTCACACTATCGAACCATCAAACCATGGATGCATTAGAACAATAGCATCACTCCCCCTTAATGTAGATGGGGTGTAATGACAGGCAACTGAGAAGGTGGGCCAAAGTCTCCTGTAGATAAACCAAGAACAACAAGAGAGGAAAAGAGGTACAAACACCTATAAAGACATGGTCAAAATGACTTTGCATGGGCTAATGTCATGGAAGGGACACTCACTTGACAAAGGGAGAAGGCCTAAAATAGCAAACAACTATCCCCCCCATGACACTTTATGAAAATAGTGCATGTACAACTGACTCAAAACAACATTCATGACCCCCAGAATGCAAAAGTGGCACTTTATCTTAGTGCAATACATGCAAGTGCTTCAAAATGATAGTTATAATGATCAAAACTGAAAACAAGCTCCAACAAAACAAAGTACAACTCAAAACAAAGGAAACCATGCTAGGAAAATGATCCTCAAGCCTAAAACACTCAAAATATCCACCATATAGAAAAAATGCCAAAAGTATGATAGAAAGAGCATGGGCCAAAATCTAAGAAAAAGGACTACATTTGTGAAAAGTACATAGAACAAGCTTTCTAGAAGTATAAAGTTTTCAAAAAAAGGGCATGGGATGCAAAAGATATTCTTGCTAGAGTCAAAAAAAGAACTTCGGACTTTGACTGAAAAATAGGCAATAAAAAAACATCAAAACCTAAAGATACATGCACCAAAGTCTTTGTCTCTGAACCAGCTTTTCAAAAATATAAAGAGCTCTAGGAATCTTCTAGAACAAGCTAGAAGATGCTAGGAGATAAGTATGACAACTAAGCATACATCCACATAAGGTGGCATACATCCACATAAGGTGGAAAGTCCTCGAACAATGTGAGAGGATAAGTATGACTTAAAAGAGAACAAACTCTCATATTGTCAACAACTTATAACTAACTCCTAGACTACATGCATTAAATACAAAATATTAAATAAATGCATTTACCTAAGTAAGCTTAAGTAAATAGAATAAATAAATAATTATTTACTCTAACACTAGTTACCATTCTTCTTATCCTCAGAGACTTCCCACACTGCATCTGAGTCTAACTTAATAATGCTAACTTTGACCTCAAAGTTAATTTTGACCTCAGTGGCATAACATTTCTTGTGCTTCTTAAGAGTAGAGCTAGGGCTACGGTCCATAGAGGTTTGAGGATGATAGAAGCCAAAGGGTTAAGAAAGTGGGGGATTTTGAGCTAGGTGTTGGATATAAAGTTTTTTCATTAGGCCCTAGTGGATAAGGTAGAAGGGTTTCCGCTCCTCATGTTTCATTCTAGCCTTAAAGATATTATCCTCCAACAAATGCAGTAACAAAAATGTAAAGGAGATAAGGTCAAGATTTTTGAAATGATTTAAGATAGGAAAATGATAATAATATAGTACTTGATAGTGGTACTCCAAGGTAATGTACTTGATGATCACATAGAAAATGGTATCCCAAAGCTTAGGAAGGGAAGCTTGTGTAAACTCACCATACAATCTCATTGGTTCCTCCTTGGATTTGAAGAATTTATGAAAACTCTCCTCCTCATTAACCTTAGTTTCCATCCAAAATTTCTTTCCATTTGGCAGAAAATCCCCAAGCCTCACAATGTTTTTTTCAGAAATCTCAAAATTCATGCCATTAACCATAACTTTTCTATCCTTCCAAGTTTGATAGAATTGCATCAAGATGACCTTGTTGTGTTTAACCATGCCCTCCATATAAGATAAAATGTCCTCCTCCTACAATTATACTATCATCACTTCACTACTCTTGATACACTCCTCCACACCCACCAGTCCAATATGGGCACTAGTGCCCATATCATTGCCTAGGTCCACAACCAACTCATCTAATGACATAGCCTTGCACCAAGTTTTGGAGTTGCAAAATATAAAATTCCAAGCCATAATGGAGAAAATGAAAACACATTGCATGCTCATAATTATTACACAATGTTTCCCAAAGACCCAAAAATATGCCAAAATATTGCATGTGTGCAGATCATTTTGGTCCACAAATGGCTGTCTCCAGCTGTACCAATTATGGGAATTAACCAACCTATCTTTATGATAATTAGAAAATTGATCTTTAAATCTCACTAAATCCCCCCTCTGCATCCTTTTACTACTATAATCGATGTCCATGGTAGTCAGAACATAACTTTTAATCAACACCCAAACATGCCAAAAAAACCCTTTACTGAGTGCCACATTCCCATGATCACATATAGAAAAGGAGATCTGCCACCTAGTTTGATATTTCATGTGTCATTATTGATGGTATACTCCCTTTTTCATTATCATTTGAGTTGATGATGGCAATAAACTAGCATCATCCCATTCCACTAATTGCATGACATTGTGGATAACTTTGGTGAGGTCATCCGCCATGATGTTTCCTTCTCGATATATATGTGCCATGTAGATATCTTGATAATATTCCATCATCCTTTGTATTTCATCAATAATGATTTTAATCAAAAAATTGGATTTTCACTCTCCCTTAGTAGCTTTAATGATTAGCATATAGTCCCCCTCTATGACTAGCCTAGTGACTCCCTGAGCTCTCACCATTCTCAGACCCTAGAGAAGAGCAATCGCCTTGGCTTTATTATTAGAACCTTCATCACAGTTACATGAATAAGCAGCCACCAAATTTTTTGTGTTGTTTTGAAGGATACCCACTATAGTGGTGTTTCCTATTGTGGATGACCCATCAAAATTTAACTTTATTGAGGACTCCATGGGGGAGGGGGGGAGTTCCAAACCATCTACTTTCTTTCCTGGATTTTGGAATTGTCAAATTGTGCCACCATTGGCCCCACATCTCAAGCCAATGTCAAATTCCTATCAATTTCACTCAAGGGATGGGGAGTTGGGGGTGTAGGCGGGGGGGGGGGGGGGTGCTAGATTCCAATGCCAAATCTCATCACATTTGTTTAGGAGCCTAATAACTTGTTGAGCCACCCCCAAGCTAGCTGTGGCTTCCTCCCTAAAAATCTAATTTTTCCTCTCCTTCCATATTTTCCATGAGACATAAGGTGGGAGAATTTACCAAAGGTTTCTTAGATAAGGGTGGGTATCTTGGCCCTCCCAGTGTAAAAATTGCTTCAACTCATTATTCATACACTAACTGACTCCCCATAAAGTAAGAACCTACCTCTAGACAACTGTTGTTATATGCCAACATAGACAACTTTTTAACAACTTTTGTAGAAGGTTGACAACTATGTCCAAATAGTCACTTATGGTTAAAATAGTAGTTGGGAGAGTTGGCGGAGTAGAATTAAGGAAATATAAGTAGTTCAATGTTGAATGATTTCGAATGTTGTTGTATTTTTTATTTAAATGCAATAAACATTCTAGATTTTAGTTAGATCTCTTGGTTTGGAATTGCATATAATTTTTTGTACATTTTGGTCAATTGTAATAATTATGGATTCATATAATAGTGGTTTAGCTATTATTTTGTATTGGTTTAGTTTTATTTTTCTTAGTAGATATAGATATCCATTCATTTCCAAAAACTCTATCTACAAAGTCTTGTCTTCCTAGAATTTTGAATGTTCCATCACTTCCACCATTGATAAATTATGCTATTTTTGGATATTTATGTATATCTTAGTACAATAGGATTATGAAGTACTTATATATAAAAATTAAGATTCTCGAAGAGTTACAAGTATTGGATAACCCAGCATCCTTATGTGATTCATTGTACACTATCATAACAATGGAGTTTTTTGAGGGGTTGGACAGTGAGATAGGAACATTATAATGGTAGAGATGGTATATTATAGTGATGAAATAGGTGATTTATTAGTTTATTTCAAAAGATCAATCAATTGTGAGGTGTTTCTTTTGGAAAAGTTTCTTAATTTGTGCTTTAGGCCTAAGTTATCAGTCAAATTCTTTGTCACTATTTGGAGAAATAAAGATCCCATCTTGACATATTTTTTAAATTTTTCTACAAGGGTATTATAAAATATATTTTTTAGTGGATTTTTTTCATGAAATACTAAGTTGTGAGTTCAAAACTGTAATAGGAGGGATTGTAGGAAACTAGGTCTAATTGAGGCATTGTATCCTTGGCACTTTGATAACATACATTGGGTGCTTGGGATGTGTCAATAATATGTTATTATATTGATATAGGTATTTTTGAGTATTCTAATATAATCTTGGAGTTCAGAGAAAGAATACTCTTTGCACCTATAGGTAAGCCTATATCGGAATAATGGTCAGATCTAGGATACTTGAAGAGTTCTATCTGACATGTGAAGTCGTTTATCATTAGCAAGGTCAAAAAAGAGGGGACTTAGGATATTTTATGATGACCCAAGAGATGTTAGGGTGTATTTTCTCAATTAGAGGGTTGTTGTGAAAAGGATTGGTGTATGGGTGTTAATCATTTCTCTCTTTGGAATTTTTGCATCAACATAAACCTATTGAAAATATTTTGTTTGGAAACCTACACCTATAATTAATCCTAAAGTGGTTATAATTATTATAATTTTCATATAAAATTATATAGATATCCCTTTACAAATGATTTGTTCCATTCATGATGCAATAATAGGAATAAAAGTGTCAATGAAGTTTAAGATAGTAAGATTGTTGTGTTATATTGTCTATATCAGAGATAATTATTTTGATGGATAAGACTATATATACACCTTATGTATATAGTATGGATAAAAGTATCACTAGATTATGTATTCTAAGTAATTCTATCAAAAGCACATTGAAACATCAGAAAAGTTAGTTGAAAAAGTTTAGGAAAAACTAAGGGTTGTTATGGAAGTTAGTTACCTAACCATGGAGAATAGCTCTAAAAGACTCCAAAATTTGAATTCTTGTCAAAAAGAACCTAGAAAAATGGACACAAAGAATAAATATCTCATTAATGTTTGTTCTAAAATGTCAAGTTAATTATGTCAATATATTTGAGTCAACATGTAAGGCTATGTTAAGCATTGGAATCAATTTGTAATACATTGTCAAAGTTATCTAGTATGGTCAAATTATGTAAATAAACCCATAGAAGGGTAAAATGTCATCAAATTTCATGTATAGTCTATTTTCATATTCTAGTATGGAATTTTTAAAGTTAAAAGGTCATTTATGAGAAAATGTATAAGTTTTTCAAATTTTATCATAAAATTTTTGCAAATATGTAAATTTAATGTAAACAGGAAGGTCAACAGTCATAGGAGGTATTGAATGGTTAGAGAAATTGAAAATGCATTAAAATATCATGTAATGGTCATGATTTATAGATTGGAATGGTTGTAAATCTTTTCAAGAGGAATATAAATGAAAGGAGTTTTGTTTTACAACTTTTATGTTGTTTTTCTATCTAATTTTTGAGAAACCCTACTATTGTTTCTATTGGTAGAAATTCATATGAAAAGATACAGACTTTGAACTCATATTTTTAGATATTTATTTTAGTTAGCTTTCATTTGATTTTGGTTTGGTCAAATTTCATTATTTTTTATTTAAAAAAATTAGGTTTTATAGGAAACCTAAAACCCAAAAGTTCTTACATAACAAAGGGCTACAAATTAATAAAACAAGCCTAACAATAGAATGAAAGCCAATAGAAATACTAGAAGAAGAAAAAAAGCAAAAAGCCAAAAGGAGAAAGACCTATAGAGACTATAGAAACCAAGGATGAAACTTGAAAATTCTTCACTTACTCGCCCACCTTCCTTTCAAGGTCCTGGATAGTCTTTGCCACTTCATAAGCTCTTTGATTCTCCTTTACCATGAGCTCTTAGTTTTTCTCATAGGTCTAATCCAAGTGGCTTTGGAATCTATCCATTATAGTGTCCTCTTCCATCCTATCTTAAACATTGTCCTTCTCATCCTTCTCCATGACAAAACCTCAACTCTTAGCTTACCACCAAGACTAACAATTTTTTCATTTAGAAAATTCAAAATAATGAGCATTTGATTAGCCTTGTTATGGTTGAAATTCTCTAGATTTTGCATCCTTTTTTCAACCAACCTTATTCTATCCCCTCAGTCTATCGAGATTCCTTGCCCATTCCTCTTCCCCTAGCTTTCCATCTATCCCATTCTATCTTTTACTTCCTCCAACTCATGAAAAAGCCATTTAATACATCGAAAGTTATTGATCATGTTGTTTTTTACATTATTGAAAAAATTCATTCCCACCTCCCTTGCATTTTCTATGATGGACACTAGTGTCAGTTCTCTTAGTTCCTCCAATTAAATCTTGCCCTCTTTTTCTTCAAGGATTTGAGGGTTCATAACTTCTCTCACAATCCCCATTTTTGAGATTTTGGCATTGAAGTTTCTCTAAGCCATATGCCTATTTTTTATAACAACCTCATTACTTCCCTCCTCTATTTTATCCTTTTCCTACTCCTATGGGAGAATGGGAAGGGGAGGGGGCATAGAGATCTTCAAACCCATATCATTTTTCCCCTCCAAAGGCATTTCCTTCTCTTTATTCCTCTTCTGCTTCTTTTTGGAGTTATCAGTTGGCTCCTCTCTAATCTCTTCATCTTCCCCCTCTTTCTTGTCCTCAGTATCCATATCTTCTCCTTCCTCATTATACTCTTCTTCCCCCTAACTAGCTATTCTGGGCACATGACCCCTAGGGTTTTTTCTATAGGGAACTTTACTTGGAGTAGGAGCATCCTTGTCTCTTCCAATAGTTTTCTTCCCTGACGAATGATATTCTTCCTGATGGCAATCTGATTGAAAAGCTCATTGTTAAAGATCAAAGAGGAAGATTGTTGTAAAAAATGTTTTCAATCATTGTTTTGTCATTGATGTCAAACCTGCTATTTGTAGGGATGATATTTTCCTATAATATCCAAGTACTATCACTTAGTTGATTGACAAAGAGGATTTGATCAACAAGATGTAACAAGAGCACCTAAGGGAAAAGTTGAGTTATGATGTTGTAATGAAGTGTAAGGATTAGTTAAGACATTAGTTAAATGATGTATTGATGATATAATCAAAGTTACAGAGGTTGGTCACACTTAGAAACTTTAGAGGAAGAAGTTGTAACAAGGTTGGATGCAAAGCTCAAACTAAGATCTTTAGTGGGTGCTAAGCAAGTTAGTTGAAGCCAAGAAAATTCTCAGTAGGAGTAGAGTAGCAGGAAATTCTAGTCTATGCCAAGTGAAGATCAGGTGCCAAGCATCAAAAAATTCTTGGTTGGTGTGGAGTGATCTTCACGTGCTGAGCATCAATAAAAACATAGTTTATGCTGAGTAACACAGTATGTGCTGAGCACTAGTATTTCAATAGTGCCAAGCTACTACATTATTTCAAATGATGAAGATTCGTGTAATCTGAGTTAAGATAGTGGTTACATTGAATTTTGTGAACGAGTTGGAAGATAAGGATGATGAGTTAGTGGGATAGAATCCTATGTAAATCATTTTTGGGGAAATTCTAAAGGATTATTCAAGAAGTTTCTAGAGGAAATAGAATATGGATTACATGCAATGAATTCTACCTAATCCATGTCAATTGAAATTAAAGAATGGAAGAATCAAGCAGGAAAAAGTACTCCAAGACTTCTAATTAAGGATTGATAGACCAAGAAGCAGAGAGCTACTAATATTTTTGTTGCTGAAGAGCCAAATCTATGAAGTAGTTAGAAGGGTGTCAAGGGGGAGACATCTAGGAGAAGGAAGAGCACAGAGGCTCTACTTCTATGAGTGGTCATGGAGAGATGATTGCATAGGTTCATTGAGTATGGAGACTCAAGAGGATTAAGTTTGAAATGATGGAAAGCTATCAAAGTTGCAAAGATTAAAGGCCAGGCAAGGGTATGAGCTGAGAAGTGATTTGAAATTTGCGAGATAAGTTGTATGTTGTAGTCAGGTAAAGATTTTCTAATACTCTCTAGCAATTGTATTAAATCTGAAAATCCTATGAAATTAGGTTGGCCTAACAACCATTTGTAAATCCTTTAATAGGGTGACATTCCAAGTGAATGTTCTAAAGTCCTTTAACAAAGCCCACTTCTAACAAGGTGGTTAAATCCTCTAACAAGGTCACATTTTATAGTGTGTTGTAAATCTTTAATAGGGTAGGCCTTTCATCGGGCATCACTTCAAAAGAGTGAGGATTGAGTAGCATGTTACTGGTGGTTTTTCCCAAATTGGTTTTTCATATAAATCACTATGTTATGTGTTGATTTCTTATTTGTTATACTTGCATATTGATTTATAGTAACTTTCTCATTAGAAAAGTTAAAAGCTTGGATGAATGAATGGTTGAATTAGCTCACTATACTTAGTGAAAAGTTTGAATAGGACATTTGGACCTTGAATAACTGATTCACACCCCCCCCCTCCTCTCCAATTATTTTAAAGCATTTCTAACAATTGTTATCAAAGTCATTTGCTGATTTAGTTTCAATGTACTAGAAGTAGGAAGATCAAGATGCGTAAAAGAGAATTTCCTAAGCTCAACAAAGAAAAATTTTCTGCATGATAGAGTCTGATGAAATTCCACCTTGGATTAATAGGTGACTATGCACAAACCTCAATTAGAACATAACATGTAACTCCAGCAAGACCTCTAACTGCAGATGATTTGAACAAAAAGGAGCACAATCAAGCAATGTTGGAAATTGTGTCTATAGTTAACTATGAAAAATATGATGACATCAAAGACTATGACACTGCATTCAAGATATGGAAAACCTTATTAGAAATCTATGGAACAGATTAGAATGTCTAGAGAGAAAAAAGAGAAAACATAAGAGGAAAGTTTGATGACATGAAAATGGAGGAAGGTGAAAATGCTGCTAAGTATGCTGCAAAAATGAAAGAAGTGGTAAGTGCAATAAGGAGTTTAGGTAGTCAATTGGAAGAAGAAATAGCCATCAACAAATACTTAAGAACTTCTCTCCCTATTTATTCTATTAAAGTTTCAGCCATCCAAGAGCTAAGGTGTGTACAAGGAAACACATTAACCTTTGAAGGAATAGTGAGAAGATTTACTGCATTTGAGCTATCCAATTTTGATAACTACACACCCAAGAACCTTGAATCTGCTTTCAAGGCCAAGATGAAAATGAAAGACACTAAGGAGGAAACATCAAGCAAAAAGAGAAGAAAGGGAAAACATGCATCCAGTGATAGAAACACAGATGAGGAAGATGTGGAACAATTAGAAGCACTACTTGCTAGGAGATTCCATAGAGGCAAAGGTAAATTCAAAGGCAAGCTCCCTACCATATGTTTCATTTGCATTGAAGTAGATCATATTGTAGCAAGATGTACACAAAAGATGAGCTACAAAGAAGGAAACAAGTACAGGAACAAGAGAGAAGATGATATCAAAGATTAGAAAGAGAAAGCCAAGAGATGCTACATTGTTAGAGAAGATTACGATGAGAATGATGATGAAGTAGTCTATGTGTCCATGAAGGATGAATCAGATAAAGATGAAGATGAAGCAACAACATTAGTTACCTATGTGAACAAGAATGACAAGTGGATCATAGATAGTGGATGCTCACATCACATGACATGAGATAAAAGTAAGTTCATTACCTTTAATCAATATGGTGGAAATAGTGTTAGATTTGTTAATGATGCCCAATGTCAAATCAATGGAAATTTTTCTATTAAACTCATATAGAAAATTTCACATGACAATGCATACTATGTTGAAGGATATAACTACAACTTGTTGAGTGTTTCACAGGTAGGCAATGTAGGTTGCAAAGTTGAATTTGGAAACAAAACTGCCAAGATCTATGAGAAAAATGGAAATCTGATAGGGAAGGGTGAAAAAACTAGGAGTAATCTATTTTACCTAGATATGGAAGATGCAACATGTCTTGTTGTTAGACTTGATGATGTGTGGTTGTGGCATAAAAGGTTGTGTCATGTTAACTTTGATAATCTGATTAGCATCAGCAAGAAAAAGAAAGTCAAAGGGTTTCCTAAGTTGAAGAAACCTGAAAACACAATGTGCAAACAATGTCAACTAGGGAAAATGACCAAGTCTAGCTTCAAAAGAAAAACATACACTTCCAGTGAAGTAATAGAGTTGGTCCATATAGACTTATGTGGTCCAATAGAAGTACAAAGCTACCTAGGAGATAGATACATAATGCTATTTATAGATGACTATTCCAGGATGATGAGTACTATGTTTTTGAAGAAAACAAATTGATGCATTTCAAATGTTTAAGTGGTATTTGGCTAGAGTTGAGAAGGAAACAAGAAAGAGCTTGAAATGCCTAAGGTCAAATAGAGGAGGTGAGTTCACATCAAAAGAATTTAAAATATTTTGTAATGACAAAGGTATCAAAAGGCAAACATCAACACCAAGAACTCCACCACATAATGGTATTGCTAAAAGGAGGAATAGGTCAGTAATTGACTATGCTAGAACGTTGATGATGGAGAAAAATATTGCACTAAAGTATTGGAGAGAAGCTATAAGTACTATAGTCTACACACTAAATAGAGTTTAAGTCAAGAAAGGCACAAATGCAACACTATTTGAATTATGGTATAGTCACTCACCTAATGTTAAATATTTCAAAGTTTTTGGATGTAAATGCTATATTCTAAAGGATACTAGAAATGGAAAGTTTGATGCTAAAAGTGATGAAGGCATATTCCTTGGATACTCTACTAGAAGTAAAGCATACAAGTGTTTGGACACTAACACTAACAAGATTGTGGAGAGTGAAAATGTAAACTTTGATGAGCATGCAAAAGTCCAAATTGATGAGTCCAAGAAATCAGAGGTTTATAGATCCTTTGTATAATTCTATGCAGGAATGACTGTTGAAGATAATGTTGCAAATCAAGTTGGGAATCAGCAAAAAACTTTAATATCTACTGAGTCTTAGCCTATGAATGTCGAGCTACATTTAGAAGCTGAGCTAGAGAATGTAGAAAATACTCATTCTAACTTTGAGAATAGTACACATGAAAGGAATGATGAAGTGACTAATAAAGAAGAACAAAATGACTTTGAAGCTGAAGGATCGAAGATGGAAAGAAGGATAGAACCAAGATTAGCCAAGTATGTGAGAAGACATCACCCTATAGATCAAATCATTGGTGACAAGGATGCCAGACCAATAACAAGAAATAGACTAAGGAATGAATCATGTATGTTGAGCAAGGTTGAACCTAAAATAGTGAAAGATGCACTACAAGATGATAACTGGTATAAAGCCATGGAAGAGGAAATAGATCAAATTAAGAAGAATAAAACATGGTCTCTAGTTCTTAGACCAACTGATAAGAATGTGATTGGAACCAAATGGGTGTTTAGAAACAAACTTGATGAGAATGGAGAGATAACAAGAAATAAAGCTAGACTAGTTTGCAAAGGCTATGCACAAGAAGATGATAAGATTATGGGGAAACATTTTCCCCTATTGCAAGAATGGAAGGGGTAAGAACATTACTTGCATATGCTGCATATAAAAGTTTCAAAGTGTACCAAATGGATGTGAAGTTTTCTTTTCTGAATGGTATAATAGAAGAGGAAGTCTACATAGAACAACCAGAGGGATTTGTAGATAAGAAGAACAAGGACATGGTTTGCAAACTGCAAAAAGAACTTTATGGATTGAAGCAAGCACCTAGAGCATGGTATGAGAGGTTGCACAAATATCTTATGAAGATAGGATTTGAGAGAATAGATGACAACATCAACTTTTACATCAAAGCTAAATAAGGTAAAGACATTTTGATATCCAAAATATTTGTTGATGATATAATATTTGGTGCAAAAGATGTTTTATGCAAAGATTTTGCTAATCAAATGAAGCATGAATTTGAGATGTCAATATTTGGAGAAATCAAATTCTTTGTTGGATTACAAGTACATCAATTGAAGCATGACATATTTGTGACCCTTTCTAAATACATCAAGGAGGTACTCAAAACATTTGGGTCAAAAGAATCAAAACTAGTTAGCATATCAATGGCAACAGGCCATAAGCTATCCAAGAATGATGAATCTGCTGAAGTAAATTAGACATTATATAGGTCAGTGATTGGAAAGTTGTAATATGTTGTACACAGTAGACCAGACATTGCATTAGTTATTGGAATAGAGGCAAGGTTTTCTGCAAATACAAGAGAAAATCACTTAATGGCAGTGAAAAGAATACTGAGATACCTGAAAGGAACTGATGATTTTGGTTTGTGCTACAAGAGGAATGAGAAGTTTGAATTGAAAGCCTACACTAATGCAAATTGGGGAGGTAACCTTGATGATAGAAAAAGTGCCAATGGAGGAGCACTTTTCTTAGGAAAAAGGTTGATTACATAGACCAGAAAAAAGAAAAGCTATACCTCACAGTCCACTGCTAAAGTTGAATATGTGGAAGCTGCTATAAATTGCACCAATATTGTATGGTTCAAACATTTGCTGCAAGGTATGAAGGAAGAAGTAGCTAAGCCTGTGATACTTTATTGTGATAATACAAGTGCTATTAATATATCAAAGAATCTAGAAATGCATGCTAAAACTAAGCATATTGCAATTAAGTATCACTATGTAAGAAAGTTGGTGGAAGACAAACAAGTGAAGATGGAATATGTTAGCTCAAAGGAACAAAATGTTGACATCTTCACGAAAGCACTACCTAAAGATGCTTTTGAGTATCTTAGAGGTAAGATCGGGGTGATACCCCTAGCCAAGGCTACTTGAAGAAAAAGCAAGTATGCCCTGCATCAAATAAGCTGAATGTTGAAGATTTTACAAATTGATGCAGAAGATGTTTACTTTGGGATTTATGCCTAAAGTAGTAGAAGTGCTAAAGTTCCAAATCAGTCACAAGAAAGGTGATAGAGGAAGAAATTGGATGAACCTAGAAAAGCTCCACTTGTATATTAAGATGTTAATATGTCATTGCCATTGTTGTTAAAGAGGGAGAAGATGTTTCAAAATTATTAACAATTATAAAAGATAAGGAATTAGAAGACAGAGGGAGAAATTGACATAAATAATTAGAGGTTGATTAGAAGAACAGTAGAAGATGAGCAATACAGAGGGAGAATGATGAAGGATACAACAACAGAGAGGGAGAAGTAGAAATGAAGCAATCAAAAAAGTAGAAGGATGATGTGAAGCTACAATTTACTTTTTGGCATTTGAATTACTGTTCTAACCTAGTTAGCCTATGGGTGAATAGTGTAGTCTAATGGTTGATCAATTTTGTTTGCCATCAATGTCAAAGAGGGAGATTGATGGAAATTTGATTGAAAAGCTCATTGTTAAAGATCAAAGAGGAAGATTGTTCTAAAAGAATGTTTTCAATCATTGTTTTTTCATTGATGTCAAACCTACTATTTGTAGGGATGATATTTCCTTATAAGATCCAAGTACTATCACTTAGTTGATTGATGAAGAGGATTTGATCAACAAGATGTACCAAGAGCACCTAAGGGAAAGGTTGAGTTATGATGTTGTAATGAAGTACAAGGATCAGTTAAGATATTGGTTAAATGATGTGTTGATGACATACTTAAAGTTATAAAGGTTGATCACACTTAGAAACATTAGAATAATAAGATGTAACAAGGTTGGATGCAAAGCTCAAACTAAGATCTTTAGTAAGTGTTGAGCAAGTTAGTTGAAGCCAAGAAAATTCTCAGTAGGGGTCAAACAACAAAAAGTTCTAGTATGTGTAGAGTGAAGATTAGGTGCTGAGTAGTAAAAAATTATTAGTTGATGTTGATTGATCTTCAACTAGTAAGCATCAAGAAAAACATAGTATGTGTCAAGCACCAATATCTCAGTAGTGCTGAGTTGCTACATTATTTCAAATGACGAAGATTCACCTAATCTGAGCCAACATAGTGGTTACATTAAATTTTGTGAATGATTTGGAAGATAAGGATGATGAGTTGGTGGCACAGAATCCTATGTAAATCATTTTTGGTTGAATTCTAAAGGATTATTCAAGAAGTTTCTAGAGGAAATAGAATATAGATTAGATGTGATGAATCCTACCTAATCCATGTGAATTGAAATTAAAGAATGGAAGAATCGAGTAGGAAAAGGTACTCCAAGACTTTTATTTAAGGAGTCATAGACCAAGAGGTAGAGAGTTTTTGATAGTGTTGTTGCTAAAGAGCCAAATCTACGAAGTCGTTAGAATGGTGTCAAGGGAGAGACATCTAGGAGAAGGATGAGTATAGAGGCCTTGCTTCTATGAGTGGTCATAGAGAGATGATTGCATTGGTTCATTGAGTATGGAGACTCAAGAGGACTAAGCTTGAAAGGAGGGCAAGTTGTCAACATTGCAAAGATTGAAGGCCAGGCAAGGGTATAAGTTGAGAAGTGATCTAAAATTTACAAGATAAGTTGTATGTTGTAGTCAGGTCAACATTTTCTAATACTCTCTAGCAATTATATTAGATCTAAAAATCCTATGGACTTAGGTTGGTCTAATAGCCATTTGTAAATCCTTTAATAGGGTGACATTCCAAGTGAATGTTCTAAAGTCCTGTAACTAGGCCCACTTCTAATAGGGTGGTTAAATCCTCTAACAAGGTCACATTTGGTAGGGTGTTGTAAGCCTTTAACAAGGTAGGCATTTTACAGGGCATCACTTTAGAAGAGTGAGAATTGAGTAGCATGTTACTGGTGGTTTTTCTCAAATTGGGTTTTCATGTAAATCATTGTGTTATGTGTTGATTTCTTATGTTTTATACTTGCATATTGATTTACAGTAACTTGCTGATTAGAAAATTTAAAAGCTTGGATGAATGAATGGTTGAATTAGCTCACTATACTTAGTGAAAAGTTTGAATTGGACATTTGGACCTTGAATAACTGATTCACCCCCCAATGCCCCCCCCCCCCCCCCCCCCCACCCCCACCCTTTTAGTTATTCTAAAGCATTTCTAACACTTCCTCCTCCTCCAAGCTTAAGCTCTAGATTTCCTCTATGTCTGAGGAGAAATTGGAGCTTCTCATTTCCTCCGAAGCAACCATAGCATGAGCCAATGATTTGTTCCTAGATTGAGCTTTAAAATATTAATAGAGAAAAAGAAGTAAACCCTCATTCAGGGTAGGGTCAACACTAGGTTTTTTCTTATACCCCAAAATATTCTTGTTCATGGAAGAATACAGGTAAAAAGGAAAAGAAATCTTAGCCCCATAACAGAAATGATTGACCAAAAAAAAATGATGGTTTCTAACCCTATCAAACTTTGTGTCTAGAGAAATAAAATCAATGATGGCCCTTAGCACATACCTCTAGAACTTCTTAATTCAGTCCATCTCATAATAAGTCTCACTCTTCACCAGCCCCTTCTTCTCATCTGCATTCTTGGAAAAATCCTTTACCACATTTGTAGATTTTTTTTGTCTCTGTAGAACTTTAAACCCTCATCACGTATTTTAGTGACATGCACAATAATCTCTACATTTATGTGATGCATCATCCCATCAATATTAGCCCTACCATCCTTCCAATACTCTACCATGAGATTGTGAATCTCTGAGTGATATCCATGAAGCTTAGTGATGTAGTTTTCAATACCACCCTTTTCAAATTTCTCCCAAACCTTGGTTCTTTATTTCCATTGAATTGCCTCTCCGACTAGTTTTCTTTTTCTCTATTATCCCACCGTACCAATAAACTATGTGATATCCTTTCACATAAACACAATCCTCTCCACTCCTTCCTCTATCCTCTATTTGTTCTATCAAAAATTTCCTCTTCTTTCAATTGTAGTGAAGTGGTAAAGAAAATAAGAAACCCATAAAGTGTGGAAATTAGACATTGAATGCATCATCCACCAACTCCTCCCATATTTTCCATAAATGCATTCGATTTTACATAGATACTCATTAGTTCTCATAATTAACTAAGGATTTCACCCATATCTCCCTAGGTCCTCTCTTGATCAATTAGGCCTTTTAGAACTGATGGAATATTCCCTTTGATTTTTCATATCATCACCATTTCTTTCTTGACTACATTGTTGGCAAACCAATCAGTCACCAAGTTAGACTCCCTATACTTGTGGCTGACATGAACACTCTGAAATTTTCCAAGTGTTATATGGATTTCTTCCACTATGTTTGCATTGGTCCAGGAGAGTTGGAAAAATCCTTTTATGCATCTGATGATATTGTATGAGTGCCCCTCTAGACAAAAGATTTTAACTCCTACTTCTAGAGCCGGTTTAGCAGTGTGGAGGGCGGCACTGACTTCCACATAGTTTTTTGTCTAGATCCCCAAGGGATAGAAAAGAGTAGCAACACTCACACCATGAATATTTCTAATGATTTTCCTGCATCTTGAAGGACCAAGGTTACCTTTAGCCACTCCATCAAAATTGGCTTTATGCCAACCTTCGGGAGGGAGTTTCCACTTCACCTCTTGTATTTTCATTCTCCTTTCCTTCTCCCTTCCCTTACTCTTGCCTCCTTCATCAAGATCTCCACCCTTCTAAAAAAAAATCTCTCATAGTTTTGTTGATTTTATTCATAACCACATAAGAAGGAGCCTTCCTATCTCTAAAAATTTGATTATTTCTCTCCTTCCAAACTCCATAGTAGAAATGGGGCAAAGTCCATAAGTTAATACTATGCTATTTTGTACCTTTGTAAATGTTATCCCACTAACAAAAGAAGCCCAAAATATTTCTTGACTTACAGCAACTTACCCCATAGTTCTTGATGAGATATTCCTAGACCTCCATAGAATAAGGATAGTAGATGAAAATGTGATTAACTGTCTCCAAGTGATGTTTGCAAAGAATACATCTGTTAGGAATATACTGACCTCTTTTTGCAAAATTATCTAGAGTGGAAATTTTATCTTGAAGCATCAACCAAAAAAAGATGTTTATTTTAGGGGTAAGGCTAGGCAATTAGGCCTTAGCCCAAAAAGATTTCTCCTTCAAGCTCCAAAGGGAGTTGTACCCTGAGGCCAGAATGTATGATCTACTAGGATTACCCTCTCATATTAATTCATCCTTATTATTATTCAAGATCAAATAATTCAACATCACCATTATCGGCTTAAGTTCATTCAAAATCAAAGACATATCTCCTCATCCTTGGTCCATTATATAGTCTCTTACTTTCATTCTGAATAATCTTATACAGTTATTGGCCTAATTATCATATATAGGGTTATTAATGAGAGGACCCTAAATCAACCAATTATCATGTCAAAACAAGATGTTCTCTCCATTTCCTACTTTCCATTTGGCCTGAGAGTTTGTTAGGGTCCTGGCCTTTAAGATCCCATTCCAAATTATTGAACCATTCAGGATGTTAGAGCCATTGAGAAAATACCTTAGAGACAGCCTCCTAATATACTTCTACACCAAAATTTCCCTCCATTCCCCAATACTATTAAATATGTTCCAAACCCGGTTTGCTACTAGTGCATTATTGAGATGCCTAAGTTTTTTGATTCCCAAACTTCCATAGCACTTAGGAAGACATGCATTATCCTAGCCCACTAGAGGGTATCCTTTATGTTCCTCTATACTGGACCACAAAAAATTTCTCTAGATCTTTTCCATTTTGTCAACATGTTATACCAGGATCCCAAAGAGACTCAAAGCATATGTTCGAAGATTTTGAAGAGTGGACTTCACTAGAAGGCATTTTCCAACTTGGTTGAGGGTGGTACATTTCCATCCTATTAGATTCTTAATAAACTCATCAATAATCCCATTGCAGAAATAGTTTGATGGATTAATCCCTAGTGGAAGTCCAAATTTGCAACCTAAGAATAGGTTTGATGGATAGCTTCAAGGTAGGTTTCCCATTGCACACCCAAGAATACCAGTAATCTTTCTTTGTCTATCAATAGGGGTGTTGATGAAGAAAATTGAGCTTTTTGCCCAATTAATTAGCTGGCATGTTCCCCCGATATACAAATCCAATAATCTCTTCCTCAATTTAGCCTTCTAAATTGATGCTTCTCCTCCCATAATAATATCATCCATAAATTTTTGGTGAGTAAAAGAAACATGCCCTAATGAAGGTTGCATTCCTCTCAAGATCCCTTTATGTCTTTTTCTCTAAATCAATCTCTGTCAACTCTCAACTATGATAATAAAAAGGATGGGAAATAGGGGATCTCCCTACCTTAAGCCTTGTGAAAGTTTGAAGAAGTCAGATGGAGCTCCATTAATCATGATAGCTAGAGAAGAGGTATAAACAAGTTGGGAGATGAGTTTTCAAACCTAAAGATCAAAGCCAAAAGCCTAGAGATTTGATCCAAGGAAATTCCAATCCACCTAGTCATGGGCTTTGGACAAATCCAACTTGAGGAGAAGGCCCTCCCTCTTCCTAGCCTCCAGCAAATGAATGATTTCATGAACCATCATAATAGAATCCAAGTTTTGTCTTCCAGGCACAAAGCCCATCTCTTATGAGGAAATGATCAAAGGAAGAACTTTGAGGATTCTAGTCGTCAAAACTAGAAAAATGATCTTATAGAATGAACTATAGAGACTAATGGGCCTAAATTGTTCCATAGAATCCACCCTAGGGATTTTGGGAATAAGAACCAAAAAGGTAGACTTGAGCTCTTTTATAAGATTCTTGGCCCCAAAAATTTCCAGCATCGCCTTTACAACATCAACCTTAACCACCTCCCAATAAACTTGAAAGAAGAAAGTAGGAAAATAGAGAGAGAAAAAAGAACTTGTTTTACTCCCTACTAATTAGGTATCACCCGCAACATAGAATTATGGTGATGTTGTATCAAAAGGGGAAGAGCAGAAACAATATCCTTCTGGTCCTCCATAGATAACATAGGATCTCAGGAAAGAAGGGAAGAGAAAAAATTAACAACCTTAGCTGAAATATCACTATCATTAGTCAAAATAGATTGGTCCTTCTTGATACCCATGATCTTATAATTTTCTCTATGGTTAAGATTTGAAAGGTAGAAAAACCTGGCATTTTGAACACCCTCTTTAAGTCAGTTAATTATGGATCTTTATTTCCAGAAGTTCTCTTCTCTACTAATAATATTATCAAGATTAGAGAGAATTGACATTTCTATGTTCCTATTATGATCATTATATCCTTCCTATTGTATTATATCCTAAATAGTAAAAAGCTAATCAAACTTTTCCTTTTTGGCTTGGCAAATATGACCAAAATCCTTCTTGTTCCAAACTTTGATATTACATTTTACATTTATCAATTTCTTGGCAACCCTACGCATTGTAGTCCCTTCCACCTCACTGTTCCACCAAGAGGAGATCTTAGATAAAAAGTCTAGATGGGATATCCACATCTTTTCAAAATGAAAAGGAAATTTTTTCTTGGCCATAAGAGGATCTATCAAAAGGGAAATAGGGGAATAATCAAACCCAACTCTAGGAGAAGGGAGAGCTTGCAAGAGAAGAGTTCAACCAATCTGGTTAAATGATAGCTATATTAAGGTGGACCTAGATAAAATCACTTCCTATTTTCCTATTGGACCAAGTGAAAACCCCACCAAAAAGATCAACGTCTAGGAGAGCCAAACTATTTATGAAGTTTGAGAGATCCAACTTTCTATCCAAGTTTTGGGCCAAACCCCCAAATTTTCCTCATCAAAAAGGGGAGTATTAAAATCTCCCATTATTATACCTTTTTTAAGGTTGCAATTCTAAATAATAGAACAAATCTTGGTGCAATAATGCTTTCTCTCCCACTTAGAATTAGGGGCATACAGATTTAAAAGAAACCAAGAATCTTTGCTATTAATATGAAGAACTTTACATAACAGTGAATTACCATCATTATAAATAGTGGTGACTAGGAATTCTTATTATTATAGATAGTAAGAAACCCTCTAGATGCTCCCTTAGAATTAGTGGCCTCTCCATCCATGCTATTACTAAAGGAAATCTTACCCACCAAATCCTTCTTCAGTTTAGTTTCTTGGATCAACATAAAATTAGGTCTATGATCTCTAATTATTTTCCTTACTACCTCTTGTTTATGGGCTCCATTTAGCCCCATTATATTCTAGGATATTATCTTCATTTCCTTTTAACAGAGCACTCCTTGATGGTTCTTTGGCTCCCATCAGCTAAATTCCTTCTAGCCTCCTCTTAAATGGTCTCACTTAAAATCTTTATGCCTGGGGTCTTTGGTTTAACCACCACATCTACTTTAACTCAACTCTTAGTCACTACCGGTGACACTGGGGAAGGGTCCCAAGATTTTTTCTTCTTAACCTTGGTCCAAATCCCCTTATTTTTGTCTAAGAAGATCTCAAGCCATTCCTCCATTCTTGAAATCTATCTAGGGGAAGAATTTCTTACCAAATCCAAAATCTTGGTTCCCCAATTAATGGATGTTGAATGATCCTCTAGATGTGAGGTATCCTAAGACACTCAAGTTTTCGTTGCAATATCCTCTTTATCTCTTGATCTTTTCTCCTCCCCTATCCCCACTAGGGAGGAAGATTAAAAAATTATTTGAAGGGAAGGACCATAATGACCCTTTTCCCTTTCAAAGGGTGGGTTGACATTCTCCTTATTAAGCCCCTTTTTTCCACTAGTTGGTTGTCCCTCAATCACTTTGATCTGGGAGTCATCCAGATCTAAGCCCTTTGCATCTTTTATGGGGATCTCCACCACTTTTATCTAAGGATCAGTCAGATCTAAAACATTCCTATCTTTATCTACTTCTTTGATTAGGGAACCATCCTAGTTAGAAGCCTTAACTTCTTTTATAGGGATTCCCACTATCACCTTCTAATTCTCAGGGTAACTAGTCTCAGGACCCTTTATGTTCTTCTATTTCCAAACCATTTTCTTTTCCTTTGAAGATTTGGAAGAATTTTTTTTCCTCTTCTTTTCCTCTTTATCCTTAGGGCATTGATTGGCCTTATGGCCTTATTTCAAACAATGGAAGCAGGAAAAAGGCACACTCTCATAGTCCAACTTTTGAACATGTATTCCAAGTTTAGAATGGAAGCTCACTACCTTTAGCATATCCACCCCCTCCCCAACTCCAATATAGATACAAGAATAGGTTAATATTATTCTAGAAGCTATTATTATTTCTATAAAAGGAATTAATTTTATCTCTTCAGTTGTGGAAATTATGATCATCACTTCTAAAGTGGAAAATTGTGTCCTAGTTTGCTGATTAGGATATAAGTCTGCAAAATGTGTAATATTACCGTGATAAGTTATGAAGCTGTGATTGTGTGATTTGTGAGTCTTTGTAAACTTCCATCAAATTGATATCAGATCCAAGAAGGTCTAGGAAAAGGGAATTATGTGGGGTTGGTGTTTGTATTTTCAAGTTGGAGAGAGAACCTAGATGCCAAGAAAATAGGTAGTGGAAAAGAGAGGAAAACTTAGGTGAGGAAAGAAAAGATGGGGCAAGAAGATATAATCTTTCTTGAGGGTTTAATATTTTTTAGGAAGTATTTGCAAGGTAATGATTCACAAAAGAAAAATAAAGATGAAGAGAAAAAGAAGAAGAAGAAGAAGAAAAGAAGAGGAAAAATGAAGAGAGAAGGAAGAGAAAAGAAGAACAAATGAAGGAGATAAAGGAAGAAATAATGAACTTGATGGTAAAGTTAAAGAATATGGAAGAGAAAACTATTGTCACTTAGGTTTGCACCCTTGTCGAAGGCCTATGCGCGAGGACAACCTAGTGAAGCATTGAAACAACCTCCAAGCTGTGGGACTTGAACTACGAGGTTGAGTCTCTGGAGAAGGCTGGCTTCCTCTTACTGTCAAGGTGCACCTATCTATTCTCAGAAGGGAAAGGGAGAAAGAGAGCATTAAAGCAAATCTACCTAGTCTAATCTAAGGCGGTGATGCACCAAAACAGAGTGTTTAGACTCATTCCTGCCCATATATACACTACAAAACCAGGGTAACATACAAAAGTCATACACATCCAGACTTATATCGATCAATAATCACATACAGATCAGAGGACCAACTGAAAGACACCAGGAAAAGGGGATTTCACTTGTAAATTATCCAATAGGCCAAAGATAGACACAATATGCAGATCACTGATCTCAACAATACACCAATGGAAGGCAAAATGATGCTCATAGACACTGATGGCTGAAAGAGATGATACAGGGTATTACATGGCTCAGAGGCAAAGGGATTTTACACTGCAAGTCTGCAAGCAGTAGCAGAGAAAATTAGGAAGAGTCAACTCCAAGAATAGGTCACAAAATTGCCTTTATAGCTCAGGCATAACTGAAGATTTTTGCATTACATTCACTTCTCACCTACTGGCATTAACTCCATACTGAAAATCCAATCGAAGGTCTGATTGAATCCTGACTTGCATACCAAGAAATCTCATATCCTTCTGAGAAGGAGCCCGGAGGAGATAGAATGGCGCCACAACATTCCTTGACAGGGTAGATGAGCCGACTGAATGGGTGGAGTGTCCTTATATCTTGCATTTATTCCTGGCAGGTCAAAAATGATCACGAAGATCAGATCGCAAGATAATGTCGATCATCTCTGCTTCCTGGTTCATGAATCGACCTAGCCTATAGTCGACCAGGCTTCTTATATGTCGAATAAGCTACGCGAGCCAATCGTATCTCTTTGTTTTGCCACTTGGAGAGTCCCTCCACGGTTGACCGCCTTCATCGAACTGACCGCGCCACCCTTACCATCTAACCGCTGGCCATTAACTAACTGCCATGTCGAAAACCGGACCCGCGAGGACACGTGCCCTCCATGTGCTAACTCGCCATTGTAAAATCCGCGCAGTTCCTCTATAGCGAGATAGCGCCAACCCTGGATCTCTGCAGATCTGATGGTGGAGAACCCACCCCTTAATGCACTGGTCGTATCAATAAATTTGGCCCCTCGACATATCTGTGCTCTGACTCGGCACACATGGTTGTTTCTGATTCGCCGTGGACCCTCTTTCCTGCGACTGGGCCCATCCGAATCGGTGCCACCTCAGTGATGTATTTGGCGAGACCTGACCCCACCGACACATGTCAATTGGGCGCGATGTCGCCATAGTAAAAATCTTGCAGCTTCACTAAGGCGACATGGCACCTACCATTGATCTTTTCTCATCTAACAATCACAGATCTAACTTCTCGCGACCTTCCTTTTCTCGTGATTTGTCGAGCCCGCGGGCACGTGGCATCTGTCCGTTGGTTTGTCAGTCATCCAACCCTAACTGCTTCTAGCGGCATGAAATGCAACCCCGCCAGGACACGTGGCGCGCAGACGCTATGTCACTGATGCTAAAGTCTGAGCAGTTCCCGATGGCGAGATAGCGCCAGCCGTAGATCTATCTCCATCTGACGATCATGAAGACTCGTCGTGCTCTGTGTTGTCTTTACCCCGAGCCCATCATATCTGGTGACACCTAATCATCTGCACTGCACCTGAATGACATGTGGTAAATGGGCGCTATGTCGCCATGATAAAAAACTCGCAGCTTCACCATGGCGAGATGGCGCCTGCCACCGATCTCTTCTAATCTGGCGGTCACAGAACTTGACCTCCCGTAACCCTCCATTTCTATTGATTGATCGGGCCCGCTAATACATGGCATCCTCCTGTTGGTTCGTCGATCATTCAATCCTCGACTGCATGAAATTGGTCCCACCAGGACATGCGGCGCACGGGCGCTATGTCGCCATGATAAAAAATCCTGCAGCTTTGCCATAATGCGATGGTGCCTACCGTCGATCGGCCCTGATCTGTCGGGGAGATCCTAAATCTGGCTGTGCTAACTGTGCTGTCAAAAATTCTGGCCTGGTTACACGTGGTGGTTCCTTACTGGCCCAGCGAAACACCACCAGGAAAACTTGCGACTTGGCCTCACAGGGGTGACCACGTGTCGACCAGGCGCCGTATCGCTATGGGAAAATTGAGGTTAAATTCCCATAGCGCCCAACCGATGACATGTCCCTATCCGCACGTGGTCCCTTCTGATTCGCTGCCGTGGCACCGGGCTCTGCCAACTGGGCAGATGAGGTACATAATGGGGCCCAATGTTTTGCCTGAAGTTCTCGCTGTTTATCTTCTCCGGCCTGCCAACCTTTACCCGACCGTCGCAACATTTTTTCGGCAACGTGACCTGCCCGCTGATGTGAGCATCTTCGGAGGGTGCTATGTCACCATGGAGATTTTTTGGTCGACGTGCGATAGCACCATAGCGCCTGCGGTGCCGAAAAACTTTCCCAACCCGCCCTCCGTTGTAGCCCACTCACTGGGTTCACCAGACACATGTCAATTAGGCGCGATGTCGCTGATATAATCCTCGTGCAATTCTGCCATAGAGAGATAGCACCCTTCGCTGATCCCAGTTGATCTGATGGCCAGAAACTCGCAGGTCGTAAGAATATATTATAAGGTTTAAAACATTGGTAATTCTAATATCTCCACAGGTATTTGAATATGGGCATATCAAAGGTGGGAAGGGCAATATAAAATGCGAATTTTGGCAGGAAGTGGAAATACAACAAAAACTCAAGCCTTTAAAGAGATTATTTTAACTCAAGAGGAAGAGATAAATTATGAACCTATTGTCCAAATTGTTAAAGAAAATGAAATTTTTTTTTTACTCGTTGTGGAACCTACACAAGAAAATACTAGTGTTGATAATATGGTTGTTGTTGAAGACCACAAGGATGTTACCATTGCTGATGAATCTTGTGATGAGATTTGTATTGAAAAATAATAAATCAAGGTTGTGGATGAACAAAGATTAGAGAGTGATAAAATGTGTGTTGAAAGTATAGATAATTGTGAAGAGTTCCCAAGAAGACTTGAGAGAAAAGATGCAATATTTATTATTGAATTAGACACTAATCCGATTCATTTTATCCAAACATCAAAAAAATTAGTTGAAAATGTTTAGGAAAAACTAAGGGTTGTTATAGATGTTAGTTGCATTACCATTGAGAATATCTCTAAAAGACTCTAGCATTTAAATTTCCAACTTCAGGCTATACAAGATATTTTCAAATATGAATTTGGCTTCCCCAATGATCATTTTATAAGAACATTAGTTTTGTTCATGAAATAGCTTTTTGTTCCTATTTCAGTTCACCTACCAAGCATCATGGTAGTGGCCATGGTATGAGTCCCATTGACAACATTATCCACAAGGTTTACACCATCAATAAATATATTTCCCATAAAGAATGAAAGGGTCCAATTTTATATATCATTGTGGGAAGATATCTTACTAGAAGCTTTGATTCATCATAGTTTCCCAATTGAATTTTGTTCTTACCTTGAAATCTACTTTACTTCTACAATTTTTTAGCATAATAAGCCATCAAAAATTTAAAGATATATTTATTTAACAAAAATCCCAATTCAAATGGAGGCCAAATTTTGTTTGGCATCATGAGATTAACTATACTGTATAAAAATTATAATAATTAAGACTGAATACAAATCCATCAAGATTTATTTTAGAAACGGGAGAAGGATAAAATGAAAATTACCACTAGTAGAATGCTATAAAAAATATTATCATGAAGTCTCCATTGGCGGGTGTTACGAAAATCATAATGTGGTATGTTACACTCAATTGTTTCCTATGTAATTTTATTATTACCAGTTTGTACACTTAACCATTTCAGGTATAATAAATGAATATATATCCATTTTTATTTATTATCATCCCTATGAACTAAATCCTAAAAGTATCTCTTTTCTTTATCATACATGAGGTTCTTAACTGTTCTCATTTTGGAGTACACCAAAACCATATCTATTCAAAATAACCTTACTCCCAAATCTTGGATAGAATATAAGAAAAATTTACGCCCTCATTATAATTATTTATCAACTAATTCATTGAATGTCACTGCTAATTAGGATACTTATTTTCGTATAGAAAAATGCAAATGCTAAAGAACAGATACCAAAGGGCATTTTAAAATTATTTTTTGGATGAAAAGAATTTAGATTATATCTCATATGAAGTGTGTGTTTAAATTTTTTTCTCTATTGATGTTTGTAAGGAAAAAGATAAATTAAGGGACCATTATAATCTTTTTCAAAATAAGGAAAGGGGAATTTCTTGAATAGGAACTATTTATTGTATGATCTGGAAGGAATTAATAAAAAAAATCAAAACCCTAGAAGAGTTTTTATATAAGAATGTGTTGCAAGGGCACCATAGAATGCAATAGGATATGGAAGGATCATAGGATGTTGTAATTATGTATACATAAATAAGATTGTATGGATCACTAAGAAATATATTTAGATGATTTGGACCCATTTGTAATATGGTTTCATTGATAAGAATGTATGTGTCTACTCAACGAAATTTGGTGAAAGGGTTTCCAAGAGTATAAAATTGATTAAAGTAGTGATAATTAGATATTTTGAACCATTTTAAATATCTTTTAGCGTTCTTTTATAAGGTGTAGAATCAAGATGCACAAAAGTATAAAATATTGCCAAAACTTTATATGCCAACATTGATAAATTGTATGCCACTTTTGTAGAAGGTTGACAACTTTGTTCAAATAGTATTTGGAGTAATTGGAGAATTTTAAATAGGGACATGTAAGTAGTTTGGGATTGAATGACCTCTATTGTTGAATTTTTTTTTTTTTTTAAATAGAATAAACATTCTAGTTTTTAGTTAAATCTATTGGTTTTGAATTGTGTATAATATTTTGTAGATTTTGGTCAATTGTTATGATTATGGATTCATAGAGAAGTAGATTAGCTATCATTTAAGGTGGTTAATTATATTTTCCATAGTAGATAAAGATATTGATTCATTTCTATAAAATCTATCTATAAACCCTTCCATACACCTAGAGTTTTGAATTTTACATCACTTACACCCTTAATAAATTATGACCTTTTTTGGGAAGTTAGGTATATCCATGTAAAATATTCAATTATGAATTACTCAGAAAGAGAGTGAAGTTATATGAGGAGTTATGAGTGTTGATTAACCCAACATCCCTATCATATTTGTTACACTATCATAACAGTGGACATTTTTTAGTAGTTGGAGAGTGTGTTAAGAACAATATAATGGTTAAGATGGTAGATTATAGTGATGGAATATCTTAAATTGTTGGTTTACAAATATAAGTTCATTGTGAGGTGTTTCTTCTTGAACAGTGTCCTAAGTTGCATTTTAGTCCTGAGTGATTAGTCAAATTCTTTGTCACTATTTTGAGAGATAAAGAACCCATCTTGACATATGTTTCAAAGTTCCTAGAAGGGTATTCTAAAATATATTTTTTGTAGGGTATTATTTTCAAAAATCCTATTTTGTGAGTTAAAAGTTGTAAAGGAGGGATAGTAGGAAACTAGGTATAATTGAGGCATTGTATCATTGGCACTTGGATAAGATCTATTGAGTACTTGGGTTTTGTGAGGATGATTTTAATATAGTGAGATAGGGATTTTGGAGGATTTTAATGTATTATGTTGAAGCTAGAAGAAAGAATATTCTTTGTACAAATCAGTAAGCATATATGGGCATACTAGTCAGGTCTAGGATACTTAATGTAAGAAGGTTTATCTATAATGTGAAGTTGTTAATCATCATCAAGGTTAACAAAAGATGTGATTAGGGATATTGTATGAGGTACGAAGAGATATTTGGGTGTATTTTACTAATTAGATTCCTTTTGCTAGGAGGATTGGTGCATGAGTGTTAATCATTTCTCTCATCAAGCTCTCTACATTGACATAGACCTATTTAAAATCCCCTACTTGGTAAACTCCACCTATATTTAATCCTAAACTATTTATCAATGTTATAATTTTAATAGGAAATTTTATCAATCTATCCCTTTAAAGAAGAGTTATTCCATACATGATGCAATAATCTGAACATAAGTTTCAAGGAGGTTAAAGTTAGTAGGAGTGTCAGGTATATGTGAATGATATCCAAGATGATTATAGTGTGGGTTAACACTATACATACTCTTTATGTACATAGCATGGAGAAACCTATCACTAGAACTATGAATATGAAGGAATTCCATGAAAAATACATCCAAATATTGGAAAAGTTAGTTGAAAAGGTTTAGGAAAATCTAAAAGTTATTTTGGAAGTTAGATACATGACCATGGAGGGTAGCTCTAAAAGACTCCAGCATTTGAATTCCAAGCTTGAGGCTATAAAAAATATTTGAAAAATTGTATTTGGCTTCCCAAATAATAGTCTTATAAGAACATTATTTTTTTGATGTAATAGATTTTCATTTTATTTTAGTTCTCTAACCAAGCATCATGATAGGGAAACTGGTATGATTCCCAGATACAACACCATCCACAAGCTTCATAGCATCAATAAAGAATAATGATATCTCTTACTAGAATCTTCAATTCATTTTAGTTTGCCAATTGAATTTTTTTCTAATGGTGAAATCTACTTGACTTACAAAACCCCTTAGTAGATTAAGTGATCAAAAATTTAATAATCTCTTTAAAAAAAAAAAAAAACTCCTAATATAAATAAAGGCCGAATTTTCTTTGGCATTGCAAGATTAACAACACTCCCTTAATTTTCAAATTTTAGAGTGCATATAAATCCTTGAGGATTTAATTTATAAATGAGAGAGGGATAAAGTGAAAATGACCACAAGTGAAATGGTGTGAGAAAGCTGCCATTAAGTCTCCATGGGTGGATGTTAGAAACATCATAATCTAGTATGTTAAACTTGATTATATTTTATTTAATATTTTTGTTACCAATTTTTCAACTTGTCCATTTTAGGTATAATAAGTGAATATATATTCATTTCTATTTATTATGATCCATGTGAAACTTCATGCTGAAAATATCTCTTTTTCTTTGTCATGGATAAGGGTTTTGTTGTTCCAAATTTGAAGTACACCAAAACCATTTTTATTCAATATAACCTTACTCCCAAATCTAGGATAGAATATAAGAAAAATAGGCACCATTAGTAAGATTATTTCTCTATTGAGCCATTGTATGTCACTCTTAATTGGGATACTTATTTTCACTTAGGGAAATGCAAGTGACTGAGAAAGTATAGAATTGTCATTTTTGGAAAGGATTTGGATTATATCTCATATGAAGACTGTGTTCTTGTTTCTTATTGCTTTATTGATGTTGCTAAGGGAAAATTTAAATTAATGGATTGTTCTAATATTTTTTAGAATACTAAAATGGAAATTTCTTGACTAGAATCTATTTATTGTATGATATATGGAATTACTTCAAAAAGGAGAAACCTAGAAGGAATTTTTAGATGCAAATGTTTTATAGAGGTGCTAAAGAATACAATGAGATATAGAATGATCATATGATGTTTTAAAAGTGTTTATATGTAATTATGTCATGTGGACCATTGCGAAATGAATTCAAATTATTTGGACCCATTTCAAAGGCTATTGTCACTAATAGGTACCTATGGGCCTACTCAGTGAAATTTGGTCAAAGGGTTTCTAGGAGTATAGAAATTGGTAGAGTAGGGACAATAAGATGTTTGGAATCATTTTTTGTAATTTTTTAGGGTTTTTGGTAATGTCTAGAATCAAGATGCACAAAAGTAAAAAACATTGTAAAAATGTTGTATGCAAACATAGACAACTTGTGTACCACTTTTTAAGAAGATTGACAACTCTACCCAACTAGTCACTTATGGTTGAAATATTAGTTAGGGGAATTGGAGTAATTGAATTAAGGACATATAAGTAGTTTGGGGTTGAACGATTTATATTTTTGTGTTTAAATGCAATAAACATTCTAGTTTTTAATTAGATCTATTGGTTTTGAATTGTGTGTAATTTTTTTGTAGATTTTGGTTAGTTGTAATAATTATAGATTCATATAACAATGGATCAGCTATCATTTTATATTTTATTGGGGATATTTTTTCCTAGTAGATAAAGATATATGTATTCAATTCTAGAAAAAATTATCTACAAATCCATGCCTACATAGGGTTTTCAATTTTACATCACTTTGACCCTTGATAAATTGTGGCCTTTGTTGGGAATTTACGTATATCCATGTACAATAGGATTATGAAGTACTTATATAGAGTATCAAATTCCTTGAGGAGTTCCAAGTGTTATTTAACCCAACATCCCTATGGGATTCATTACACTATCATAGCAATGGAGTATTTTGAAGGGTTGGAGGGTGAGTTAAGAATAATATAATGGAAGAGATGGTATATTAGAGTGATGGAATAGATGATTTAGTGGTTGGTTTGAAAATATCAATCCATTGTGAGGTGTTTCTTTTGGAAAAGTTGTATACGTTGCACTTTAGGCCTAAGTGATCAATCAAATTCATTGTCATTGTTTGAAGAGATAAAGAGCCCATCTTGACACATATCTTAAAGTGTCTAGAAGGGTATTTCAAAATAATATTTATTTAGTTAGTTTTTTAATGAAATCCTAAATTGTGAGTTCAAATCTTTAATAGGAGGGATAGTAGGAAACTAGGTCTAATTCAGACATTATATGCTTGGCACTTGGATAAGATCTATTAGGTACTTGGGTTGTGTCAAGAAGATGTCATTACATTAAGATAGGGATTTTGGAGAATTATAATGTATTCTTGGAGTTGGGGGAAGGAATATTCTTTTCACCTATAGGTAATCCTATATGGACATACTAGTCAGAACTAGGATACTTGATGTAAAAAGTTGTATCTGACATGTGAACTTGTTTACCATCATCAAAGTTAACAGAGTGGGGAATTTGGATATTGTATGATGTCCCAAGAGATTTTAGGATTTTTTGCATCAACATGGACCTATTTGTAATATACTATTTGTTAACCTCCATCTATTGTTGATCCTAAAGTGGTTGTTAATATTATCATTTTCATAAACAATTGCATAGATATCCCTTTAGAGAAGAGTTTTTTCATTCATAATGTAAAAATAGGAATAAAATTTTTGAGGTTAAAGATGGTAAGATTGTTGTTTTTATGTTGATTGTAAATCTAAGATGATTATTGTAAGGTATAAGACTATATATACTCCTTATTTATATATTATGGATAAACGTATCACTAGTATTATGTGTTTTAAAGAATTCCATGAAAAACACATATAAATATCAAAAAAGTCAGTTGAAAAAGTTTAGGAAGAACTAAGGGTTGTTGTGGAAGTTAGTTACATGACCATGGAGAATAGCTCTGAAAGATTGCAGCATTTGAATTCCCAACTTGAGGCTATACAAGACATTTTGAAATATGAATTTGGCTTCCCCAATGATAGTTTTCTAAGAATATTTTTTTTGTTCATGAAATATCTTTTTTGTTCTTATTTCAATTCACCTACCAAACATCATTCTAGGGACATGGATATGAGTCCCATTGACAATATCATCCACAAGGTTCACAATATCAATAAAGATATCTCCCAAAAAGAATAAAAGGGTCCAATGTTATATATCTTTGTGGGAAGATGTCTTACTCGAAGTTTCAATTCATTCCAGTTTGTCAATTGAATGTTGTTCTTATGTTGAAATCTATTTGACTTCTACATCCCTTTAGCAGAATAAGCCATTAACAATTTAATAATCTCTTTATTTCCTTAAACAAACTCCCAATACAAATAGAGGCCAAATTTTGTTTGGCATTGTGAGAGTAACTATACTCTCTAATGACATTATTGAGAAAATAGAAATGCTGTTGAATAATAAGGTGAGAATCTTTTTCATATAATTTCTTGTCTATATGTTATTGCCATCAACTCTTTTATAGATTATCGAATATTCCTTCCCATCTCACTCTTTGAACGCCCTTAAATGCTTGATCCTACCTCCTCGTAGAAATGACAAGCCATTTTGAAAGTCTTCGGAGATGCGTACGTCCCAAGAGTTTGATTTTGAGCGGATCAAATTGGAAAAACCTCTTTGTTCTATCCCTTCCAACCATATGTGCTTTCTTCTTCACAAGATTTTCCCACCCCAACACTTGATTTACTCTTAAAAAAACTACGATGTCAATTTTCCCCTACTCCATCACTAGAAATAACTGCTTAATATGTGAAATCTACTCTACTGAAGCTCCAGCTTAGCTTTGAGGATTGACATCCTCAAACGATATATTATTTTACATGCGTATTTTTTTTTTTGTGTACCTTTCGTATGAAAATAAAATAATTGATTGCATGATAACTACATCGCGACGGGTAACTATAATAACACAAAGTGTGAACATAAGGTTGAACGAAAAGCTGTCTTTGTTTTTTTTATTTGTAGTTGTTATTATTTTATTAATTTTGTATTTACATAAAAAACAATCCAAGAGAAAAACATGGTAGTTAATAGCTGGCAGGAATGTGTGGTCGCCAACAAGCTGTGGATGGTAACATTGGCTATATGCTTTACCATTTCTGCTTGCGATCTTGTTAGGATAAACCAGAGAGAGAAATAAAAACTACATGCAAATATAACCAATAACAGAAAAAATAATAGAACACATAGAAATGAACACAAGGCACCAAGATTTAACGTGGTTCACCTAATCCCTGGGCTACGTCCACCAAACAGCAAGTTTGATCTTATTACAATCCAGTTATTACAACCTGATTACAATCCGTAATCCCTTATAGCTCAATATCGCCGCAAGAACCAATTTCGCATCACAACATAATGAAAAATACCCAACCCTAAGCCCTTTTATACAACTATTAAACCACTTTAGGGTTATAACATGTTGGCCATATGTTGGCCATAATATGTCGGCTACCATGTCGGCCACGGCCCAAAAAAAAATTTCGGACCGATGCTTTGAACCCCACTATTTATGAAGTATGTACAGTACTTTCCTGATCAGTCACCACAATCTAACAAAAGCGACCACTACAATAATCTGAAATCATAAAATATAAAATGTACAGATGAAGTGAAAAATAAAAATCCATACTACAATAATATAGTAGCAAAGAACACAAACCAAACAATCAATATTAAAATGAGCTCTTTAAATGTTGATTATTATTGGTTAGTCAAGGCATAATGCTTGAAATTTGGCAATCAACCTATAATTGAGATAAAAGAGAATGCCAATAGTAAAAGCTATATGAATATAGCTTAAAAACCTCAAATTGTGGATCATAACTTATCAATACAAAAAGCTTATTTACATATGTTTCTCTACAAATTTAATACCAAATAACATGTGAAACCCCATTAAAAATAATGTGATTATAAAAAAAAGCCTATTTGGTATTAAGTTTATAGTTAAAAAAAAATAACAAATCACGATATAAAAAAACTGCATTGTTTCCTTCTCCTTTGATATGCAACTAAGTTTGTTCGAGTATTAAGACAAAATTATAAATAAAGTTGGAATTTTTTTACTAAAATTAGTGAATTATGTGGTCAATTTTTTGCAGTCCAAGCATAATGGTTGACTCAATTAAGGAAAATCAGTCCAATGTTCTCATTTCTCACATTATTTATTATTTAATTAAAGTTGACAACACATTTAAATAGATGATTTTGTTTATTCCATGGCTGTCATCACCCAAAGAATATTTAAATGAGAGTTGTGTCTAACAAACCATCGAGTAAGAGAGGATCTATTGGTCAATCATATATTTTCTTCCCTGGCAAAGCAGTGAGATGAAGAAAATTATGGCAACAATTTTTTTTCCTGGCATTCAACACTCTTGGATTGTCACAACAATCTAGTGGTAAGTCTGATAGAAATAAGCCTATCAACTTAATTATAAATTTACATGTGGTTCTATATAATGATTATGTACTCTATCTAAAAAAAATTGAAACTCATGCTACATGCATATTAATATTTGCTCCAAAAATAAACTCAAATATTTTCCCAAAAAAATATCTAAAATATGACTGATACTAATATTATTCTCAAGATCTCATCTTGTTTAACATATTATTATATGAAAATTTATTGAAAATTTGAAATAAATATTTATATGCTCTATATAGATGCCAAAATAGTTAATTATCAAGAACTACACACCAATATGCAAAACACCTTATGAGTTTTTAGAGGATTTATAGGATAAGGTAAAGAGAAACAAATTATGGAGATTATTTTATGGTTTGGAGATCAAGGTTTTAAGACCTATCAGAGCCCCACTTTTAAAAAGAATTATGCAAATGACACTAAGATGAGATTGAAAAACCCTTTTATCAATTCATCATAGCACTAATGTAAGAAGGTGATATGGGACACTCAAAGATGGAAGAAATCCTTATACAACAATCTAAAATACCCAAAGTAATCTCAATAAATCCTGATCTCAAAGAAAAGGAATTTGAGTGGTTCCAATCAACTCAAAAGTTATGGATTTTGCAATTAGTGCTTATAGAATTCCCTAGGTAAATAAATACTAGAAGCTACAAGACCAAGCACTAGAATTATACTAACAAAAGGGTAGAATTGGACTCATGTATAATACAAGGATCCATAAACCCAACGAGAGGTATGAAGAAACCAATAAACTAAATTTTCCAAATAGTAACCCTCACAAACAAAAATATTGCATTTTCATTTAGAAATGATGAAACCCAGATGGGAATTCTATACAAAATTGAGTAGCTTAGAGGTATGGGGTGGGTTCAATTAGCTAATTGAGGATGTGAAGGACTAGTGGGAAAATGGATTTCTTAAATTGTTGAGTATCACTATCTCAGAACATAATATTCTATTAATTGAATAAAAAATTAAAACGATTAAGGATGAAGTCATGCATTGTAAAATTATAGTATATTTCTAGAGTACTATTTTATTTGATTAAATGGTCTCAAAATTACAACCCTAAGAAATTTAAACCTTCAACAATGCCAAGATGAGTTGATCTAGTTACTTTACCAATTAAATACCACTTACCTCATATCTTAGATTCTATTGGCTATTCACTAGGTGAGTATATCAGTTATGAAACCACAAAAGGAGACGATCAGAAGATAGAAACTAAGTTTTAATAGTCTTGGGTTATCATATATCAATATGAAATCCTTTAGAATTCAAAATAGAAGTAGGTAGTTGGACTAGGAAAGATAAATTCTAGAAAGGAAATATTTTAGCAAATAAGATTTATCTTAAAATGAAGATGGATGAAGTTGATATTAAAACTAATTTTGAATCTAGCAATAACTTTAAGAAATCCCCTCCCCAAAAAATTATAAAATAGTGATGAATCCATCATTTTTTCCAAAGGAAAATATTATTTTCCCTTGGAAAAATTTTCTTTTAACATACAAGAATTAATTTAATTAGTTATTTTCTTTCCAAATGGGATGAATTTCATAAAATACAGTTCATAAATTCATTTTTTTCAGTGAAATACATAATTTATAAATTGATTTTTTCCTCTTGAATGGAAGAATATATAAATTATGAGGTGATGTTTTCCCATTTGATCCAAAAAATACATAAAGTACGAGGTGATTTTTCCCCTTTGCTCAAAAGGGTACATAATTAATGAGGCAATTTGGTTGCTTTAAATGCAAAAAAATTAAATTTTTGGTGAATGTTGTACACCTTGTCTTCAAAGCATGTGAAACATGACAATTAATTTCCTTTGGCATTAAATATATTCTTTATAAAACCAAGTTGCCAACGAAAATTAGAATGTGTACTCAGAGTGAAATGCTATCTCTAGATTAACAAGTTTAGCTGGAAAAGTTGATGAACATGGGGCTTTCTATTCAAGATCATCTAGCAGGACAAACACCAAACCCAGTAGTGCATCCATGGTAGGTTGGGTCTGAATAAGATCAATATGACATTATTAGTAGCATGAAGAATACTGCATGGGATCTCTACATAAATTATCCCAAGTATAGGAGTGATCAACATGAACTAGAGGAAGAGGTAGAAAGGTAGTAGTTTGAAAAGGTAATTCATGATTTGTGATGAAAGAAGAGGCTCAATCCACATGCATCAAACATAGAACACATTGCTAGTTTTTTGGAAATGTTTTGAGCTATGCAGAAAGCACTTCATTAATTTTCCTGTTTTCAAAATCATTTTGTAAAAAAAAAGGGAAAATTATTCAAATTAATTATTAGTTACCAAAGAGTCTGAAGCTTGTACGCACCCCTTCATTTTCTACAAGAAGGGGTACCAAGACTCTTTGGGAGGTATTTAAAAAATACACAACATTCAATAAGAATACTTATAAGTTTTTGTACTCTATAGAACGTTCATAGAATTTTTTTTTTCATTGGTTCTTATAAGGCTATGTAACAAGTTCAATTTTTCACCTCGATTGTACTCAAATTTTCCAAATCAATATAAATACAAACTATTTTATGCCTCAATGGATGATTTCTAATCAACATATTTGTTTCCTACTAGAGTTTTTCTCAAAAGGCCCTCCTTGTTTGGGAAAAAGTGCGTAATAAAACATGGTATGTAATGACTGCCAAATGGTAATTTGTAATAAATACAAAACAATGGGCTTATACTGAATAATGGTGTACCATTTGATGATTATATATCAATGATGGAATTTTCATTTTTTGTCAAATGCCTAGAATGAAACCTCGATCTAATTTTAATTTCCATAATGGTGAAAAGTTTCCACTATCCTAACCACCACCAGTACTTGGCACTTGCACTATTCATTGTCAGCTACATTCCCTCTATCATCTACTTTGCATGGTTCACTCTTGCTTTAGTAGTAAAGAAATATTACAAACTATAATGCTACATATATGGGAAAGATTTTCTAGTAATAAAATTTAACTTAAGGGTAAGTGTAGGATCATGGTCAATCAAACTATACCCTTATGTGGTAATGAAAAATTAGAAAATTCGAAAAATGTCAACTTGATGTGCAATTTTCAACTTGTTATGAAATTTCTATCAAAAAGTTTAGTGAAAAGAATTTGAAGGAAATTGAATTTGGTTTTTAAACTACTAGGCAATATCTTAAAAAAAAATCTAAAAAATTATCAATTGGTTAAAATTTTAATTTTAATGCAATAGTACAAAACATTTAGGACAAAAATAAGAAGTATATGTATGTTTGACCACCTTAATAAAAATAAAATGATAATATTTTTAATTAATATTATAGAATGAAAATAGGTACTTTGTCAACATGGATATTTCTTCCTAATTTCTAGTGTCTCTCATTGATATCGAAGGACAAAAGGAGGACATGCTCATGTTGTTGAGGCAAAATTCAAAGAAGTGTATCTATGTCATGACATTGATGTCATCATGCATGAAGAATAAGGGGTTTACATCCCTTGGGCTTGTCAATTATGTAAGCTTTTACAAATAATGACAAGTGTTTCATAGGCAAGGGATTTGATGACTGCATTACTACAAAACTGCCAAAACTATCACAAATTGAGGGAAGTTGATGAATATTTGACATTATTTTAGAGAAAGCTCACCAAAATGATTGATAAAACAAAAGAAATGAAGGATCTTGATTTGTTAAATCAATTTGCAATTGAATATTTAACACAATTAATTGGAAGGGAAGCTTACCTAAAAGGGTTGGAGGATGCAATAAGGTCTTAAGTAGTCAAGTTTCTAAGGGACACAATCCCTCAAGGCATTGCAGATTGCATCAAACAATTGGCAAATTTGACAGCACTATTGGATATTTTCTTGCATTCAAATATATCTTCCAAATATATAATTCTAAAAAAGTTGGCAGAATCATCTCATAGTTGATCGATCATAGTATCTGAAAGTAAATTTAATCATTGATTTAGTTTTGTAGTGTTATACAATATACTTTATTACTATTTGTAATGGTTAGATAGGAATTTCAAGTTTGTACTTTGTTTCTTGAATAGGATAAATGTAGCAAAATACAAATAGTAACATGTTAAATATACCTCTCAAATGAAAAATATACTATGATAAAAAATTTGATGTGACTCTTCCCATTAGGAAAATGAACTTGAAGTTGTTATTGCTCCCTTCTTACTATAAAAGGGAATTTAGGGTCATTTCTATTAATAAGGTTTATAAGTTATGGCTATGTAAAATGAACTCCTTGAAATGTATCAATTATCATATGAACTCTTCATGCATTGTACCAGAACAAGTTAACATTATATGATAACAAAAAAATTATGTTGGACTCTTCACATGAGGCAAACATAAATACTAAATTAGTGACTATTGACTTGTCATTTCATTTATACTACCAGCATTACTATTTAGGATTCACTTGCCAAATAGAAATTACATTCATGTGTTTTATGTGCACCACTATAAGAATTGTCTCATATGAATTGCTATATTTTCAAAAAATTAATGAAAATCTCAAACAATAAAATTGACAATGAATATTAATTATAAATGAAGATTTGTATTCAATATCATCAAGTTATAAAGTTGCAATCACAATGCTTAATAATCATGCACATTTGATATGCATGATTAGTAAGAAAAAAAGTGCAATAATAAGTTTGATTAATAATAAATACATATGGTTTGCTTCTATTAAGTGTTAAATTAGATCATGTTACCACATCCTCTCATCCTTGACATCTTCAAGTTCAAAAGCTTTGGATTCCTCGCCATCAACTAACTCATTGTTTTCTTCATTGGTCCCTATGTTATCTTCACTTTGAGTGTACATCTGAAGCTCTTCAAGAGCACTACCATTCCATCCCCTTGCACTACAACTACTGGCACCACTACATCAGTTAGTGCCAGTGGCATTATTATTATCACTACCAATTCCACTTTGGTTAAAAATACTTCCCATCCCTCTTCTTTGACATTTCACCCTCCATATTTTGACTGCCCCATTGTAAGGAAAAGAGTGGACATCATACCTTGTATTGTACATATTCAAGAAAGTATCCAAATTCTTATCTAATTTGTTTCTTTTATTTAACTTTATGAACTACAAAGCATTGAAAACTTTCGCATTTTCCACCTAACCCAATATCATCCTGAGACATAATTCAATAATCTTGAAATGTTCTGAAATTGAATCTCTCAACATTTTGCTCTGGCGTAGATAGTCCCAAAGCCTTGTTACTAGTCTCTATTCATGGAGGTTCTCCATAGAAATATATTGTTCCCTCACTGTGTGGTAAAAATGACCTAATTTACCTATCAAGAGATATTTTTCTAGAGTTCCATTTATAGTCATTCCATTCATTACTTCATTTTTGTAAATGTTCTTTATTTGAGTTAGTAGCCTATCTTGAAAATTACTTAGAGAGTCAAGAATCCAATATTGAGGAAACACAATAGTGATAGATTGAAGTAGTTCTCTACAAGTAATCTCATTCTAATTTTTGCGGAAAGATCAAAGGCAATTATTTTTGTAGAAGAAATTATAGACCCAATGATCTTGGTGAAATCTTTCTTTGTAATACCTCTTGCTTGCCTATCGGGCTTCCTTGCTAATTACTCCTTGTTTGTGATGCAGGTAAAATGGGAATAGGCTAGGGTCAAAGGCACACCCAACTAGATCCAAAACAACAAATATAACCAACTTGAGAGAGAGAAAGAAAATTCCTTCATTCATACATGCATTCAAAGCTCTTATTACATGCTCAGCTATAAGGCCTTTTGGTTATGGCCAAATAAATCTAATTATGATATTTGATGATCTAACTTCACATTCTACTTCCTACTCACTCTAAGTTCTACCTCCTCCCAGACATAGACAACTCAACAAATGAAATCTCTATGAAATATTGGCACTCAGCATCCACACGATCACTTGACAACCAAATGAACTCAAAAAACAAAGATCACTCAACAACCAAAGATCACTCAACAACCACATGAAATTGACAACCAAAGATCACTTGGCAACCACAAAAACTTAACAACCAAGGTGACTCGACAAGCAAAGAACACTTGACAACAACTATGTACTCAGCATCAACTAGGAAGCTCAACATCCACTAAATGCTTAGAATCCATTAGGAAATTGACAAATGAAGGGTAACTTGATAGCAACTAGTAGAAAAAACAAAAATGTAGGATTACAAGGCAACTCGGGATGCTCCTGCATTAGATAACTAGGGTTGTAAAAAATGATTCTCCTGAATCATGCAAGTGTCACAACCAAAGCTGAATCCAACTTAGATTGAAAAATCCATGTAGCATCTTCAATTGGTCTATTCTTCCATTTCACCAAATACTCATAGCAATAATTTTCCTCTTGTGTTGTTACCAATTGTTTGATTCAATATCTATTCAACTTCTTCAATCTACTTCTTAGGATAATCATCTGATACAATATTTCATCATCTAAATCATGATACTTATATAAATTAGCAACATTAAATATAGGGGATATATCCATGTCAGCAGGTAACTCAAATTCATAATCATTACCACTATCAAACTTCTTCATCTTTAGCTTACTATATGTTCCAATAGGAAATCTTTCTTTCTTCAAATGAACCATGACGTCATCACCAATTTTGAAATCATAATGTCTTCTAGACTTATCAAGATTCTCTTTATACTTTTGATTACTTTTTTTCATCCTCAACTTCACTTCTTTATGCAAATATTCCATAAAATCAGTAAATTCTTCTCCTACAATGCTAATCTTTTCTTCATTGGCAACACCCCTTAAATCTGATACTCCTCCATGTTGCATTTTAGTAACAATATGAAAAGGTGTCTTTCCTATACTCTTATTCATAGAATTATTATATGCAAACTCAGCTTGTGCCAACACTACTTCCCAATTACTTGGCTTATCTCCCACTAAATATCTCAGTAAATTATCCAAGCTCCTATTCACAACCTCTGTCTATCCATCTATCTATGGATGGAATGTAGAACTAAACTTGAACTCAGTACCCATCTTTTGCCACAAAGTCCTCCAAAAATAACCAAAAAACTTATTGTCTTTGACAGAAATACTACTTCTTGGTAATCCATGCAATCTCATTATCCCTTTGAAGAAAATTTTAGCAATATGCTCAACATCTAATGTCTTCTTACATGGTATGAAATGAGCCATCTTAGAAACTCTATCCACAACAAAAAATATAGAATCATACCCCTTCACTTTTTTAGGCAATCCAAGAATAAAATCCATACTAATGTCACTCCAAGGTTTCTCAGGAACAACAATAGGTGCATACAAAACATTATTTTGACTTACTCCTTTTGCAACTTGACAAACTCCACAACTCTTTACAAATTTTTGAACATCCTTATACATTTGTGGCCAATAATAGTTATCCTTCAACAAACTTAATGTCCTATCAATTCCAAAATGTGTAGCTTATCCATCACTATGCTTTTCCTTAATCAAATTAACTCTCATAGAACTTCTAGGGATACACAAATGAATTCCTTTAAACAACATACCTTCTTGAATTAAATATTCATCATGTTTACTTATGTGATTTGTTAAACTTGGTGCTCTACACTCTCTCCATGCCTCAAAAAAATCAGGGTCAGTATCATACAACTCTTTCATTTCATCAAAACCAAGAACTTCAACCTTCACTTTAGTCAATAAGGAATGTATTCTGATTAATACATCAAGAACTCTATTAGTAAATCCACTATTATGTTTGATAACAAATGTAAAATTTTGCAAGTACTCAACGCACTTCATACATCTCTGATTCAATTTATATTGACTTCTCAAGTACTATAAAGCTTTATGATCAGTATACAACAAAAATTCCGTAGGAATCAAATGATGTCTCCACTTCTTCAATGCTTGAACAATAGCATAAAACTCTTAATCATACACAATACTTTCTTTTGTCATCATTCAAATTTTCACTAAAGAAGCCAACATGTTTACCCTCTTGACTCAATATAACTCCTATTGCACTACCACTTGCGTCACATTCAACTTGGAATTCCTTATTAAAATTAGACATTGCCAATATAGGTAATTCAACAACCTTTTGTTTCAAAGTTTCAAAACTCTTATCAGCTCCATGTGTGCACTTGAATTCCTTTTTATCTCCTCTCATTGTTTCAGTCATAGCATTGCAAACATGACTAAAATTCCTTATAAATTTCTTATAAAAATTAGCCAATCCATGAAATGATCTTACCTCACCCACATTCTCAGGTGTAGGCCATTCAAAAATTGCTTTAATCTTCTTAGGATCCATCTTTAAACCATCAACTAAACTAATAAATTCCAAATATACAATCTCTTCTTGCATAAAAGAACACTTTTTCAGATTAATCATCAACTTCTCTTCTTTCAATCTCTGCATTACTTGTCTAGTATACTTAAGATGCTCTTCCTTAGTCTTACTAAATATCATGATATTATCCAAATAAAAAGTCACAAACTTACCCAAGAATCTTTTAGAACTTAATTCATCAACCTCATTAAAGTACTAGATGCATTAGTGAAACCAAAAGATATAAACAACTAGTTATACAAACCATCTTTTGTCTTAAAAGTAGTCTTCCACTCATCACCTTCTCTGATTCTAATCTGATGATAACCACTCTCCAAATCAATCTTCTTAAAATACTTTTCTCCACTCAAACAATCCATTATGTCATCCATCCTCGACATAGGAAACCTATATTTCACTATAATCTTGTTAATAACTCTAGAATTAGTACACATTCTCCATTGTCCATTCCATACAACATATACAACACATGGACTCAAGCTTGCTTTGATCAAACCTTTCTCCAATAACTCATGCACTTGTCTACTCAACTCTTTATTCTCTATGGGTGTTAATCTATATGGTGCTTTGTTTGACAAACTAGCTCTAGGAATCAGATCCACGCAATGACTTATACTTCTTGCTAGAGGCAAACCATTAGGTATATCCTCTACAACAATTTCTTTATACTCATTTAGTAATTCTATAATATCTTCTAGTACTTGGTCACCACTATCAGTTATCACTTGGTTACTACTGATTAGCACTTGGTTAACACTATTTTTTGGCACTTTCTTACTATTGACACAACTAAATTTTATAGGAATGATAGCAAGAAAAATGTGGCTCCTTTTTATTTCCTTTTCAAATTGTTTCCATTAACCATGAAAATTCACACAATAGTACAATTAACCTCATCTGGACCTTCAATCAAATGTAGCAATATTTGTTTCTTCCCATTCATCCAAAGTGTATATTGATTCAATCTTCCATCATGTATAACATAGCTATCATATTGCCAAGGTCTACCCTATAGAATATGACAACAATCCATAGGCATAATATCACACAAAACTTCATCAAAATAATGTCCAATCTTGAACTTCATAAGGTATTGCTCATCTTTGATCCATGAAACAAGATAGGGTTTAGGATGCTTCAACCTCTGTAATTGCAACTTTGTAACCAATTCTTCTAATGTCAAATTTTTAGAACTTCCACTATCAATGATTACCTTGCAACATTTTCTAGCCATCTTACATCTAGTTTTAAAAAGACTTCTCATCAAAATAGGTTCCTCATCACAACCCTTATTACATAAGGTCCTTCTCACCATTAGATTTTCTCCAACCTTAGGTCAACTTGGTGAGCCATCATCATCTCTTTGAATTACATCATTTCTATTACCTTGTCCACTTTTAGAGGATCTACATTCAAAATATCTATGTCCCTCTTTAGCACATCTAGAACAATTACCATGAAATCCACCTCTAAAGTAAGAATTACCTCTTCCTTAGTAAGGACTAGTACCTGCATGGTATGAACTACCTCATTTCTACTTAGAATTTCCTTTTTCATCATTCTTCCATTCAAATTTCCCTTTGTCTTGCATAGAATTGTTAGATCTACCACCTTCTCCATAAGATCTACCTCTACCTCTTTGACTTGGTTCATGCTTCTTTGTCAAAATCTCCCCATCTTTCAAGGCATATTGGTATGCTTCTTCCATAGTTTCCAATCTCACAAAACTTAATTCATCTTGAATTCCAGATCTCAATCCATTTATGTACCTTGAAATTTTCCCAACATCATCATTCACATGTCTAGATGTGATGTCCAATGTATAGAATTCCTTAGTACACTCCTTCACAATCATGTCTTTTTGTCTCAGATTTTGTATCTCTATTAATAGGCTAACTTGGTAATCAGTAGGAAGGAATTTATTCTTTACCTTGTTCACCATCTACACCCAAGTCTTGATCTTCTCCTTTCCTCTCCTTTGTCTATTAGTTTGAAAATTCTCCCACCATAGTGAGGCATGTCCTTTCAACATTGTAACTAAAATCTTCACCTTCCTATTATCAGGAGTTTTTTCATACTCAATAAATTCTCTAGTTCAGAGATCCAACAACATTGGTATCCAATTTTTCATCATAGGGAACAACTTCTATAGTAGGCTTTGAATGTGCCCTAGACAATACTCTCAACAACCTTGCTTCATCTTTATCTTTTTTTAGAATCTAGATTAGGGTTTGGTACTACTACTTAATCATCACTCACATCCTCAAGATGTGCTCCTCTCCTCTAGTTAGTTTCCATAGCATCTAATCTAGCTATACAATTTGTCTCAATGTATCAAATATTACATTATCAGCATTTCCTCTACCTCGAACGATCTTCGCAAATCAGATTCCTACAAGATCATAACCCTGTATGAGTTATAGGTCAAATACATAGATCTACAATCCTACAACCAAATATGAAATATGGTTCTACATTATCCAATCTCTTGGTGCAAATTTCCTCATAGTTTGGTGATCTGCTTGCATACTCAGGAACAACTGTGCTCTGATACCAGCTAACATAGGGAAAATGGGAATAGGCTAAGGTCGAAGGAATACCCAACTCTCAAAAAAAAGAAGATATAACCAACTCAAAAGATAGAGGAAGAAAATTTCTTCATTCATACATGCATTCAAAGCTCTTATTACATGCCCAACTATAAGGCCTTATGGGTTATGGCTAGATAAATCTAATTACAATTTTTGATGAGCCAACTTCACATTTTGCTTCCTACTTACTCCAAGTTCTACCTCCTCCCTAAACTCAATCCTAGACCTCCTTAAGTACTTGTGCAGCCATAGGTTAGCCTATCACATAATTGAATCTTACATTAAATTCATGCATAGCCACAAGTTGGCTCACATCAAATATTAATAACCCATGACAAAATTAAATGCATGTAAGGTTGACCCAAACTAGAACTAGACACAAACAACTTACAAAATGAAGGCTCCATGAAATACTGACACCTAAACTCGACAACCATATTGCAACACCTATATTTGACATTTTGAACCAAGTTGGAGGCATTTCCAGATTATTTTAAGAAACTAACACTCCTCGAGTATCTTAGTTTAGATTTTTGTGAACTTGCCATCAAGTTAGAGTCAAATGTTCTTGAAAACATGACAAAGAAAAACATGACAAAGCTTAGGTAATTGAATCTTGAGGGACGTACAAAATTGAAAGAGTTGCACCTCCCATAATTAGTTTCCTTAAGAGATCTCCATCTAAAAAGGACCAGTGTGAAGGAGTTGCCAGCTAACATTTTTCATTTGACCAACTTAACGAAGTTAGAGATATAGAGTGAGTTCCTGATAACATTGTCAAATTTTGTCATGAGTTTGTCCCCCTTAACTAGGCTTAGAATCAAAGGCTGTGAGAAGTTGAAATCTTTACTAGATTCACTAGAGCATTTTTATCTCTTAAGAGATTTAACTATAATACATACAAGAGTGAAGTATTTACCAAAAACACTAATCCGTCTTCAAAGTATAACAATAAGCTACACTTCCAATTAGTGAATTGAGTTTTGGGTCATGGGGCATGCTTAAGAGCATAGCTCTATGCCATACAAAAGTGTCTAATATTTCAATTGGTGGAGATAGTTTTCCTGCTCTTCAGACCCTTGACCTCCATTAGAATAATGATTTGAGGGAGCTAGAAACTTTGCCAAAAAAATTGAAGACCTTAAATGTTAGATATTGTAAGGTTTTGAATGACATCAAACGTGTCCATGTCTTTAATGAACTTAAGAGTCTAGAGATATATGACTATAAGATATTGCACGAGCTTCCATGTTTTGCAAAATTGGTGTCTTTAGAAAATTCATGATTGGAAGGTGTAAGAAATGATAATGTTGAGCAAGGAACGAGAAACAATCCAAGTAAGTTAAGTGTGAAACAATGTTACCATAAGATAAGCAACTCCAAGAGCATACACCAAGATGGTTCAAAAATGGAGACAAGGATTTATAAGGGGAAAGCAAAGAAAACCCCTTGTGAGTTATTATGAATGAAGGCAAATGCCTAAAGAAGAGAGAGAGAGTGTGTTGGAGCAAAGGTAGCTCAATACAATAACATCAAGTGCTTAGAGTGGTGTGTAGTTGTGTAGAAGGAAGGAGGAGCATCTCTTATATAGAGATGAGAGAGGAGTTGCATTTGTAACTCCTATTTCTATGAATGCCACATTCATAATAGGTGTGTGCAAAGTGTCACAATCCTCTTAAGGAGGATAAAGTAAATAAAGAAATAAACAAGAGTTGTCCTTACATGTGGAATAAAGGACAAACAATGACATGTCCTCCACATGTGTACAAGTGGACAAACTAGATGTAGGGACCCTTGGAATATCCAAATTAAAATATATCCAAGGAAAGATTAACCTTTCTAACAGAAGGTAGTAGCAAGGTCAAGAAAATAGAAGGGGCCTAGAAAAGCTAAGATCATTGTGAGATCTGATCATAGAAAATCTAGCTAAGCTTCCAAGTTTCATAGAATATACTTCTCTCAAAAGACTTGTATTTGATAACTACAACAAATTGGAAGAGATTGAAATTTAGGATATTTGAAATCATTGGAGGAGCTTCGAATAAGTCATTGTCTAGAGTTGAAGGCACTTCAAGGTCTTCAAGGAATCACTTCTTTAAAAATAATTCTATTAAAAATGTGCTCCAAATTGAAGAAGATGGAAGGTTTAGGAGACATGAGATCATTGAAGAAGCTTACTATAAGTGACTTCTTAGAATTGGAATCACTTTCAAATATTTTAGAAAGTACATCTCTTGAAGAATTTGAATTGGAAAACTACTACAAATTGGAGAAAATAGAAGGTCTAGAACAATTGAGGAGGTTGAGAAAGTTGAACGCACATACCCACTAGAATGCAATAGATATAGTCAGCTTAGAGCACTCTAAGAAATTGCAGTCACTGGATGTTGTAGAAAATGACATATCAGCCATGGAACCATTCATTAGTAACCTACAGGTATTTCAAAATAGTTTAATTATAATTATTTATAGTTTTTCATTCTCATGAATCATTTTAATTTTGGGTTAGCTCTACTTTCTGCAAACAATGTATAGACATGGCCAAGGATAGTAATGATATGCAGTAGGCCAGTGTGTTATGTGGGGTTGCTGAAAAAATTCTTTCAAAATATGTCAAATGTCTCTATTCTTGATTAGGCTAGTGCGGTAGAAGCTAACCCTAGGGATAGAAAGCACTTAGAATTGAGCCTGCCAGAGAGTTTGGCCATTTCTAATGCCATTCTGAAATATTTTATTATAGATTATGATCATCCTAACTTACACCTCTCTATATAATTTGAATCATTCTACCATGATTTTTATTCTGAATTGGGCAAAGGTAAATGGGTATGGATGGATGTCTCCAACCAATCGTGGTGATGGGTTTGGTACTACTACTTCATCATCACTTACATCCTTAAGATGTGCTCCTCTCCTCTGGTCTATTTCCATAGCATCTAATCTAGCTGTAATTTGTCTCAATGTATCCAATATTAGATTACCAGCATTTCCTCTACCTCGAACCATCTTCACAAATCAAAATCCTACAAGATCATAAACCTCTACAAGTTATAGGTCAAATACAGAAATCTACAACCCTACAACCAAATCTAAAATATTGTTCTACATGATCCAATGTCTTGGTACAATCTACCTCACAGTTTGGTGATCTACTTGCATACTCAGGAACAACTATGCTTTGATATCACTAGACATAGGGAAAATGGGAATAGGCTAGGGTCAAAGGAACACCCAACTGTCCAAAACAATAGATATAACCAACTTAGAAGATGGAGGAATAAAATGAGTTCATTCGTACATGTATTCAAAGCTCTTATTACATTCCCAATTGTAAGGCCTTATGGATTATGGCCAAATAAATATAATTACATTGTTTGATGATCCAACTTTGTATTCTACTTCCTACTTACTCTAAGTTCTACCTCTTCCCTAAACTCAATCCGAGAGCTCCTTAAATACTTGTGTAGCCATAGGTTAGCCTATCACATAATTAAATCCTACATTAAATGCATGCATAGCCACAAGTCAGCTCACATCAAATATTAATTACCCATGACAAAATTAAATGTGTGCAAGGTCAGCCCAAACTAGAACCAAACACAAACAACTCAGAAAATGAAGGCTCTAGGAAATACTAACACCTAAACTTGACAACCACATTGCAACACATAAATTTGATATGCTACATCAATTGACAACCACATAAACTTGGTAACCAAAGACCGCTCAGCAACCACACAAACTTAGTAACCAAAGATCACTCAACAACCACACAAACTTGGAAACCAAGGTGGCTTGGCAACCAAAGAATACTCAGTAGCAACTATGAACTCGACATCAGCTAGGAAGCTTAGGATCTACTAAATGCTTGACACCCATTGGGAACTTGAAAAATTAAGGGCAACTCAGTAGCAAATGGCAGAAAGAACAAGAGTGTAGGATTACAAGGCAACCCAGGATGTTGTTACATCAATTTGTCTACTACCTACCATTGTTATGTATTGGTATGTCAATTCCATGTGAACTAGTACAGAACTCCCTACCTATATTGATAAGTAGATAGTTATCAAGACTATCCAAGTCTATGATTTTATGCCACTTATCAAATTTTATATCAAATAATGTTCTATCAAATTGATAGAGGTTAGTGAGGGTCAAGCATGTCCTTTTATGTATGCTAGAATTTTATGCAATAAAAATAGCCCTTTGTTGGCCCATTTTCATTATATCCCTCATCTCCTCTAGCATGGGTAGAAGAGCTACTAAAGTAAAGAGTGTCTCTACATCTGTTAACTTTGAATAAAGGACTAGATATTTTAGGTACATCTTATATTATTATCCTTAAGAAACTTGAACTTTGAAGATTCAGTCCATCAACAAACACTTTTTATTTCCCTAAATCATTTAGGAATTTGAAAAAAATATTGGTAGACCTCCTTGATTAAAATTTTAACTTTCTTTACTTAAGCATTTGAACTCACAACTCCAAAAGCTCGATTCATTCTATGGGAAATATAGTGAATGCCAATAATATAGAGTTTAGAATAACTTTTTGTCTTTCAACAAAGAATATTAATATTAAATCACATTATTGAAGCACCATTAGCTCGAACACACACCAAATTTTTGGAAATTGTTATATTATCCAGACCTCCATATTTAATTACATTGTTCTTGAACAATTCATATATTTTTTCTGCATTTTCACTTTGCTCCATTTTAGATATAGATAGTAGTAGAGGTTGGCAAAAAATATTGTGTACAATATAAACATGCATACATATCAAGGAAGTATTATCAATTGATTTAACTTCATCTAATAATGTTACAATAAAAGTTGACTCTTTTATTTTTTCCTTTACGTCTTCCTTTTTAATCTTAGCAAGATAGCCTGCCCATTCCCATCCATTGTTCAATGACTAGTGACTATTGGAATAGTTAAAAGCTTTCAAAAAGTTTAACAAAATACTCATTAATGGGTACACTGTCATAAGACTCCCTCTTTTGAAAATATAAAAGATAACATTTAACTAAACAAATTTTCCCATTTGTTCAGTTTCAAGTAATCTTCCAAGATAAGATTCAATAGAACCTTTAACTTCAATAGGCTTCATCTATATTTTCTCTTAGTAATTATATATTTTATAATTATTAACATGTTGGCATTTATCTCCCATTTTCCAAAGCACAACTATTTTTTCAACTCCAGATCTATTTATTTTCTTTTGTAAACTTTACCAATACGCTTTTCTATGGTTTTGAGTTTTAACTATAACCTCTTTTCCTTTTTATTTATCATGGTACAAATCTTGCATCTATATTCTACTGTAGGTTTACCGTCCATCAGATTAGCCACTAGTTTTATGAATGCATACTTTGTGGCCCAATCTAATTGGAAATTCGTTGACAATTCCCACCTATGATCTTTTTTGGAATTGACTTTTCTTTTCCCCTTCTATGTAGTATTATTATATAAATGACATCTCCAACTCCAACTCCATGTCCATTATACCATTGTGTATACTCTATTTATCTTCATGTACTTATAAAATGTCTTCGAGTTCACCATTATCTAAAATATTAGGGTTACCAACTTCTTCAATATGCCTTGCAAGCTATGAATCTTGTAACTATGGTTGATGTTTTTATGATGTGCCTTCTTCAATAAACCATGACGTTTTTATGATGTGCCTTTTTGCATGTCTCTCTTGGCTTTCCTCACATTTAGAGGTCCTACACTTCTTTCTATTTGACATCTTCAACCAAATAAAGGTTGTCGAAAAAATATTGAACTTATTGAAGTGGAAGGAAGGACACAAACTACAATATACACTAGTAACTACAACTAATACTAAATAATTTGATTCTTTAGCTTGATGAAATCAAAAATATTTATAAAATCATGTTTGAAATCTCTCGGTTAGTGCCTACTATATTACTAATTTGTCCTGACTCCCCACTCAAGAAGAATGAACTAAAAATTGTAGATTTTTGATTAATTAGTAGCACTTACCTCTAATGCAACTCTCTTGAGACTTCTTCACTATTAATTAAATTTAAGAGATCAAAATCGAACAAATTGTATAAATTGAAGTTGGTTTGAATGTATTTATAATACTACTAAGCTCCATGGACCTTTCTTTGGTGAATTCACTAGGAATCATATATGGATACTACAAATATTTACAAAATTCAATGGGAATCTTATGTAGATACTAAAAATATTTGGTGAACCCCATGTAATCATGACACAGCTTATGTAAATTTTGGGGTGACTATGGTACGTCCAATAATTTTCTATCATTAAAAGAGGAGGAAAAATGGTGGGGATTTAAAATATTCATTTTGAAAAATGGCAACTAAAATTGCTTTGTCCTCCAAAATTTATTTATAATACCAAGGGAAATCTAATTGTGTCCAATAAGACATGCTTGAAAATTGTGGAAAAATGTTTAGACTTATGGTATTTCCAATAATTTGCTATGATTAAAAGAGGAGGAAAAATAGTTAAGATTAAAAATATGCATACTAACAAATGACAACCAAATTTTCTTCCTGTTCTAAAATTTATTTATAATACCACGGGGAAACGAATTGTGTCCAATAACACATGCTTGAAATTCATGGTGAAATTTTTAGAAATAAGCTTGTCCTAAAGATAAAATCCATTTGCAACTGCATCGGGGTGCATCCTTATAATGTATAAACAAATTGGAGATCAGCTAGGGTGGTGGATAGAATAAGCAAAAAAATCTAGTGATATGGCTAATGGCGCATGTAGTTTTCATTCATGAAATCCATGTCTGCCAACTAGTGAAATTTGTTGAATATTAATGAATACCCTACTTAAATCAATCCCCTTCCTATGAGTATTAATAAGAATGAATAAAGAAATAGAATGACTTCAACTAAATAATCACTTGAAGAAAAAATAAAAATATATTTATAAGAATCTCCTAAGTAAAATTTATGATATCATTTAGGACAAGGTTTCCTAATGTTCCTTGAAGACATCCCCAACCACGTAAACTACAAGTCCCCAAATTTCAAGCTCAATGCTCCTAGATATAGAATTATTAACTAGCCCAAGATGTTTATGCACCCAAATAATTTATTTGTAATAATTATTAAAAATAACTTTTACTTAATAATTTATTAAAAATGACTAAATAAATAAAATAGGCATATAATAGTAGATAGAAATTAATTTTTTTAAACAAACAATAAAATATTTTACATTTTTATTTAGATATTTGCATAAAGTATTATTATATTTTGTAAATAAGAGGGTATGTGTAGGATCATTGTCAACCAAGTTATGCCATTAAGTACTAATGAAAAATTAGTAAATCATGGTTATGTCGACTTGACATGCAATTTTATACTTGTTATGAACTTTAAGTCAAAAGGTTGTGAGAAAATAATCCATAGGAAATTGAATTTGGTTTTAGAACTGTCATAGCTTATTTGAAGAAAGAAAAAATTGATTGGTCAATTTTTTTAATTTTAATGCAATATTACAAAAAATTTAGGATAAAAATAAGTTGTATGTCTGACCACCTTAATTAAAATGAAATGATAATATTTTTTAATATGATTACATATATAAGTAGACTCATGCCCGGATGTGATACATATTTTTGTGTACTTGTATACTAAATAAATAATTAATTATGAATTTCCTACTATAGTATTTTTAGAATAAAAAACTCTCGTGTCTGACCACCTTAACTAATTCAAAACTTTACAAAATTTATTTTTCTTTTATTTTCCTTATAATAGAAGAGGTATATAATGTGATGCATCTTTTGGATTTAAAAAATGATTTACCATTTGAAATTTATATGTATTTTTAAATTAGTGTGTCAATAAGCACTTTATTTGTAACTCCATTAGAAAATGAATAATAATTACTAAACTTGTAATTTGATAGACATTAAATTTATGGAAAGATAAGAACATTCTTAAGAGATCCTTTTCATTTCATCAAATTTGGATGAAAATAAAGTCATCAGATAGATGTTTGGAGTAAAAACACACACAAGAACAAGCCAAAAACATGTTTTTAGGATAGTTTCAAATTGACCATGTAGGATTGGTATCCAAAGAAATACTAGGCCTTATAAAGGTATCAATATTTTGGTTTGATATCAGGATGGGTGAGAAAAAATTTAGAATAGATTTTAGTAGGCAAAAGTGTACATACAATAGAATGGTAGATTGTTAGCATCCTAATAATTAATCTTGGTTTCTCCATAAATTAAAAAGTTGGCTAAATTTGAGAGACCCTAGACAAGATTTATTAGGAAAATCTTATTTTGATGATTCTATTGTTGACTAATTTTTATTTACATAATAGCTAAATCTAGTTAAAATCTATAAATTTAAGGAAACTCATAAACCAATTTGATGCCTAACTACAATATTAAACAAAACTTCATATAAACCTACAATCAATTAAGCATATATAAAAATTATTCCATGCCCCTAAACCAAAATGGATATTTAGCCATATAAACCCCTAACTAGAAAATCTAAACTACATCCCAAACATTATAAATAATCATAATTCCTAAGTTGAATTATAATACTAAAGTAAATTTAACTATCATCCTAACATGATAACTATATTCAAAATGAGCATATTTCATAAACAAATATCAACCTTACAAACATCACTAAGCTACATAAAATTGTTATTCTCACCCTACTTAAATTTGGAACTAGCTTGAAGCCAAAGCCCAATGCTATTTTATTATGAATTGAAACCTTCAACCAAATGTAATCATAACCATAGCATTAATACAACCTTAATTAAATACTAAAGCAAATTGAACACTAATGCTAAAATAAACCAAATTTATACCTCAAACTTAGATGGAGTGAAAGATAATACTAAACCAACTTCAATCATAATTGTAGCAATAAACTAAATTCATTACTCTAAAACTCAATTTAATACCAAGTTGAGCACCAATGACGAACCAAATTATACCCCAAAATTGAGCCTATCCCAATTCAAACTATTTAGCTAAACTGAATAATATCAAAATGGTTAATTAGAATAAACCCTAAAGTACACAAATAGGTATCAAACTCTTAAAGTAAACTAAATTTATCTCAAATCTTGTACAAAGTCCTTATTAACTATAACACTAAACCTAACATAGCCACAACCATAAAAATTGGATCACTATAACACAAACCAACTTCAACACTTACTATACCATTAAACTAAATTTAAACATTACCTTAAACTTGAATATCAATTAATAAGAAATAACCTATGTCAAATTCAGCACTAATTGAAAAATTATACCAAGTTGAACACTATTTGTAATGCAACTTATACCATAATACTAAGATTGCACCAAATTGAACTCTTAATCTAAAGCGACGTTTGCATGAAATTCGTTATAGTTGAGCACTAAGTGCAAAATTATACCAAGTTGAACACTAATTATAATGCAACTTATACCATAATACTAAGACTAATCCAAACCAAACTCTTAAACTAAAGTAATGTTTACATGAAATTGAACTCTTATTTGATGCAAAAGTATGATGGACAATCAAATCCAGAATATGCATCTCTCTAAATTACTTATAGTTCATATGGGTGTGATGAATCTCCACTACCTAAACCCCTCAACGTAGTGACCCCTCTTGTGGCTTCTATGCCTACCCTCCTTTTTATTCTGCTAATGGTACCTTTTTTTGATCTATAGACATGGGATCAATTAAGTAAACTAAATAAATAGCTTTATGATGGTGAAACTACTCATTTCTCTCTCTCTCTCTCTCTCTCTCTCTCTCTCTCTCTCTCTCTCTCTCTCTCTCTATATATATATACACACACACACACACACACACATATATGTATACATATATACATATAGATATACATATATATATATATACATACATATATGTATACATATATATGTGTATACATACATACATACATACATTTATGTATATGTACATATATACATATATATATATATATATATATATATGTATATGTATATATATGTACATATGTACATATGTACATATATGTATGTATATATGTATAATTATACATATACATACATATGTATATGTATATGTATATGTATATGTGTGTGTATGTATATTTATATATATGTATACATATAGATACATACATACATACATATATATATTTATTGATGGATTATATGTTTAGTATAGTTTTTTCATTTTTATCTTTTTTAAGTATGGTTATGAAATTTGGAAAAGATAAAGACGCAAACTACAAATCATGAGACTAGAAGCAGGCTAGAAGTAAGCTTTATCAATCGAAGTGCTAAAATCTCAATCTCCAACTCGTTCTAAACCAAATTTGGAGAATGTACTTGGCACGGAGGGCAGAGATGGAGATTGTAGCTATGCCACCAATTCTTTCATGTTAAATAAAACACACTTTAATTCCCGTGGAATATTGAATAATGGTCTTCTTTTAATGTCACAAAATATTGCAGTTTAAATGTGTGCCTAGTTACTATACTCTCTAATTATTATACTATACTAAATCTGGCATTGGAAGTTTTGTGGTCCAAATTTTGATACTTTATTACTCGACAATTGGTTTACATCACATATGCCAGAAGGGAAGCCAGTAAAGTCATGTTTGTTGAGAAGTTCGATGTTAGCCATAAAATTAGGGCATTCATTGTTTACTATTGGCCACTTATGGAATGGAGAAATAAAAGATCCAGTGGAATATGCAAATATTTTTTTTTTTGGCGGGGGAAATAAATGCATCTCAACGTGTAAAATGGTTTCCTCCTCAACATTTCCCAGGAAACTGATCCCATATCATATTAATGTTTTCTTATACATTTCTGTGTACCAATCGCTGGTTGCCAGCGTAAGACATATTTCCGGTAAGGGCTTTGTTGAATGATATTATAGCTTCCACGAACACTTGTGTCCTTACCTTGATGAGATCTGTTTCCTGGGTGTCATTATCAGGCTTTCAGCGTACACGTAGATCCTTTAGTTCTAGTGTCCAATAAGAACGATGAAAACATAGATTCTTTAGCCTTCACTTTCACTCTCTTTCACCCCTTCTTTAAATAATTCCAATTAAGACGGCGACTTAAACATTTTAATATAGTACTTTCAGAATTGAAAATTTTTTATTTCTTATTTCTTATTTCTTTGCGTTGATGCACCCTAAATTATCAAATTTTGTACGCTACTGTCTGCTCACTTATACTTTAGCTTAATCAGGTATGATTGGATTTATGTTTCTCATTCCTTTCATTTCAACAATTCCAATCAAATATCAAGATCATCAACTTACCAGCTAGTATACACACAGTATGACTCTCATGCATCTCGTGGGGGATTTGTTGGGTGATGTGACGCGCTCCCCTGCCCACAGGTGGTTAATTATGTGGTGTTCCATGTTCACTAATAGTCATGGCTTTTGGTGCAACGGCAAATGGGCCCTACAATTGGTATCGGAGCTTGGTTTTGACTTGGTCATGGGTTCAAATCTCCCCGGTGCCTTCCCGACCCGCATAAGCACCTAGTATGCGTGTCGAGGGGGAGATTGTTGGGTGATGCGATGCGCTCTCCTGCCTACAGGTGGTTAATTATGTGGTGTTCCATGTTCACTAACAGTCATGGCTTTTGGGGCAACGGCAAATGGGCCCTACAGCTTTCTCCCATGTGGAAGTTGGAAAAAATTGAATGAGGAAGGAGTATTGCTTGTTATTATGTTTCATAATGTGTAGTTATGATTTTCTTGTTTCCACTTTGTTTTATGATTCAAAGATTATTATATGATTTAAATTAGTTTTGAAGGTGAATTTTAAATTTTCAGACCTACATTTTTCTTATGAGCATCTTAGTATACATTCTATTTGTAGTTTTATGAACAATTTTTTTGTGATATAAGTTGATTAAAAGGTTTCTAATGGTGACTTGCTTGTATAATTGAAAATGAAAAAGAAATAAATGCAAATTCCTTCCAACCTTTTGTATATATGCTTTCAAAATTAAAATAAATTATAAGACATTTCTCAATTAAATTGATTGTTAATATAATTCATGAACTATGAAACTAGTTAATTCCTTGTGTTTGTGTATGATGTAGTTTCTATCTTATTATACCTTTGATTCTTCTATACAATAAGAAATATAGCTTTATCTTTCTCTTTTTTCCTTACTTATAAAGTCTGTATAAATAAATGATTCATACCTTACTGACAATTTCCAACAAAAAAATTGTAGTTTTACTCCTATCACACAAAAAAAAAATGTAAAGACTATTAGAATGATTGTTATCATTATTTTCATTTTTATTAGGAGAATGTGTAACAAAAAATTCAAAGAAGAGGGAAATTTAATATAATAGAAATGAGGTGTTTGTAGGGATCACAAGCCCTTCAATGGATGTAGTGTGATCTAAATTCTTGTTAATAAAAAATTTAATAAATTTGTTCAAGTTTTCTCTTGCACTAATAGTTTAATATTGGTTGATTAAATTTTTTAATTAATCAATATTTTGCTAGCTTTTTTGGAATATTTCAATATTAAATAGATTAGCAAAGTCAATACAAATTATATTATGGCTATAAACATAGAATAAATTAGAAAATATAATGTACCTCTATATAACATTTGAAAAAATATTAAGACATAAGAAAACTACTATAAGATCATTATATATAGTTTATATTGACAAATGATATACATAATACAATTTTTAAAAATAAATATTCAATAATTTTATACAGAGCTTAAAGATAATGATAGTTTGTTTGTGCTTATATAATATATGAATGAATAAAACCAAAAAATAAATGAACTTCTTTCTTACACTAGTTCTTTTTATCTACTTTCATTACATGAGTTTTGAACTTTATAACATGTACATCTTGATGTAATCTATTTTTTTAAGGTTCAGCCTCCTTTTCTACACTCTCCAATGTAACTAAATTGGTTCTTTTTGTTTTTGACCCCCTTATATTTAATATAAAAATAATTAACTAATTTTAAAATTATATAAATTTTTAATTGTTTAGTTAATACTTTTAACAAATATCATAATACTTGTGTTTTGATCTAGTGAATAAAGGACAACCTTGTCAAAATAAATGCATAAATTAAAATTAAAATGTAAAACATTAAATTCTTAAAATTATAATAGTAATTTTTTAAAATTAAATATAAAATATATGTATTATTAATAATTGAAACTAAAAGTTAATAGATATATTATTATACATAAAGTCAATATCTATACAACATTAAAAGTAAATTTTCTTTTAAATAACTTTAAACTAAATTGTGGATGAGAAAAGTAAATTTTTTCTTTTTTTAAGTTTATCAATTTTTAATCTATATTATGTTTCATACCATCCTTTTTAGAAATTATTACTACTATTAAACTACACTTTATACAACATAATGTTTACTAGGAACTATAATTGTGCAATTACAAATGATGCTTTAGAAATAGGACGAGCAAAAAAAATGAACATCATGATTCTATTAACTATTTGTTTATGTCAGAATGAATCATAGTGCATGGAGATTTTTATAAGCATCAAGTGACGAAACTAATGCAACCAAATATTTGAATATTAATAATGATGGATTTTGGAAGGGTTGTGAAGTTTGACTTTAGACCTAATCATTGTGTTTAGTTTTATATTTTCAAATTATATTTGGTCAAAAAAATATGTTTGTGCCTATATTATAATTATTGTATTTTATGAGACTGCAATAATTTATTCAACAATTATGGAAATGGAGAACTCAGAACGTCCATTAAACTATGCATATATTTACAAGGATCTAAAGTAGCACCAAAATGAAAGAACCTATGCATCCATTTACAAGGATCAAAAGTAGTACCAAAATAGAAATTTAAAGGAAGAAAGACAATTAGACTTGATTATCTGCTAAAAGTTTCATCATCATTGTAGTGGCATATGATTATGTGTACTTTATGAATTTGGATCTTATGAAAATATGAATGTTGATTAAAATGTCCTTATTTTGTTTTCAACGATTTTAGTAATCTTCTTCACATTTCTATAAGAATTGTAATAATCGTAGAATATTTTGATCAATTTTGAAGTTTATATGAAACATCATTATAATAATTTAAATTTGATTTTATTATAATATTCAACACAACGACACCATTAAAAATATATAAAACTATGGGCTGAACCTTGCACCTATAAAAGGTTCAAGTGCTAGTAGTATCAATATTGACAACATTATGGTCATAATCTTGGTAATGGGGCGAGCAGTAAAGGTTTCATCAATAACAAGGGAGAAGAGGGAGAAGTCAGGCTTGGGACCAGGTAATGGTCATCTGGCCAACGTCGTCAGGGTTGTGGACTCCGAGGGCCTTCCAGACGCTCGGGGAGGCATCGACGATGTTGTTGATGCAAGAGGGTCAGAAGTCGTTGTCCTCGTCGCAGCCAGACACGGAGTCGCACTCGTCCACCACCATGGCCCGCGTAGTTCGTCCACCGTATACCATCCAGTAGAGAGAGCGACCACCAGAGAGTTGTCATCGTGGTAGTCCTCGTCGCAGTCACAAGGCCCTCCTCCGTCTTCGCCCTTAGCGAAACCATTCAGTGTGAGCGTGGCTAGAGTTTTGCTTGTCACCGGGGGAGAACATTTGAACTGAGGGTATCTCTTCCCCGACTCGCAGCAATCCGAACCGTGCTCCCGATTGCACTACTACACGGCAGAGCTATTTAGGACGATAAATAAAGACAAACTTTTATTTTCGTCTAAAACATATTTCATATTTTAAATCATATTTTTTAAATTTTAATTGTTTTTGAATAAAGACAAAAACGCGTTTGAGTTTAATAAATTTATCATTATTATAATCTTCAACTCTTGAGCGCACTAAACTGTAGGTGTCGACGCTGGAACTCATCGTCTGCTACATCTCTAACGGCAAGGACTGAGGCTAGACGATCGCCTGATTTTATCACAGAGGCGGAAACGGGTCATCATGCAAGGCCGTGATCTTGTTATATGTAGGAGGATGCCATTTTTTATTTTCTATGCCCTAGTTGTATTCTTCCATGGTTCTGCGCTTGATTCACGACCAGGCAGAGGGGGCACAGAGTTAATCATATAAGGCAGAGTGAGGGGCACAGGGGTAACCAGGCCTTCCTTTTATGTAATGCGCCGGTGAATCAGACAGGTATAATATTTCCTTACGGACCTGTAAATCTCATGTGTTTTCATTTTGTAATGTTACATTTGCACATGTATTAAATTTATTATCAGGGTGAAACCCCTTTTTTTCATTTTACAGTAGGTAAGTCAGAACAGTGGAGCTATTCACCGTGGGAAATCATGATATTGTGGAAAGAAACAGAGTGTCGAGCAGTATACTCTGTGGGAACCGACTGTGGTCTATCTAAAGGTCAAACGCTGGCGATCACCTGTTCAGGAAGCTACATCTTTTCTTGGCACAGACATTTGAAAATCAGCGAGACATCTGCAATTGCTGGAAGATGGGTAATAGTAACCCTAGATTGGAAAAGGGCAAATAAACATCTATATCTAAAACAGGTCAGAACCGTAACCATTAAACTCTCGTTGAGACTTGATATCAATTTTTTCATTTGTAAGATGTCGGTAGCTGTTGACAGAGACTTTCCTTTGATTGAATCAAGAATTGGATGTTGGGTTTTTTGAAATACTACCTTAAGTGTTTTCTTCCTTCTGTATTTGGAGAACTGTGATCTGTTAAGATCTATACATAGTTCTTTAAATTTGTTTTGTACCCAACTTGACGACATATAATCATATAGAGAATTCATATTACTTAGTGTGGAACAAGGAGGCCCATTATAGAGTTCCAATTGTTTCTTTCCTTTGCCTTTGATTTGTATATATTTATATGTGTTATGAGAGTAGAAAACTAATGTGATTCTTGGTGAACTAGATTTGTGTCAAATTGCTCCACTTTAGTTACACACGTCTTATAAATAGGAATATATCTACATCAAGAAGGTTGTCCTCCTTGATCAAAGCATCAGCGTTTTGCATTTTTGGTACTCTGTTTTTGGTCTTCTGAATTATTTTTCTGTCTCCATTTGTGGTTCTAATATGGCTGAATAGCAGAAGAATGTATGAAAGCCAGAAATACTGCAGTGTAAAGTTGTGAACATAATTCTATAAGCATTGATTGTCTCATTTTCAAGGGACATCCTATTTATATGATTAGCTCTGTACAGGATGCTCATGTTGGCTCCTCTCATGCCAAATCACATGTTTAGTAATTCACAAGATTTTTTTTGAAGTTAAACAACTTCTATATGCCTTATTTGCCCGAGATTATCGTGATTACCTTACAATAAGTGCTATGTTTTGTAATTTATACCAAAACGTTGCTTCTTCCATGCAAGCCGTGTCACCTGTTTTCTGGATTATTGATATGGGTAGGGTGTGGAATGATTAAGGCTTGATCATTGGGTAACTGTTTATTTATCATCTCTAAGTTTTTTAATATATCCTACTTTTGAATTCTTTTTTGATGGGATATCACTTAAATATGGAATAGTGGGGTTGGGAGGGAGGCATGGGAAGATACCCGAGGAAAGCAATTGGACATAGCTCATGCTTTCGAAGGATTGTGAGTAGATGTAAAAACTGGGGTCTAGGCTAGTTCCCTTAGAATAGTAAGGTGTTTCAATGAAGTGGGTGAGGGTAAGGCTTCCTAATTTGGATCGATGGATGGCTGTATAGACAGGGCTCAATAGCATAAATTCCATACTGTGAGAGGGAGGCACATTGCTCGACTATTTCATATGCAACCCCCTATTATTCTATGGCAAGAAGGATATGCTACCCCTAAAAATTCTATGCAACCGCTAAAATATAGGAAATGCCACTTGAAGGTGTCGGAGAGAAAGATAACAGTCATATTCACTATGTACCCAACTCCAAGCATGCACTGTTTGTTGTATGGCAGTGCTACATTGGAAGGGTAGCCATTCACAAGAGTTGGGGATGTAAACTATGTAATAAGATATTCATGGAAATTCTTTCACAAAAAAGAGAAAAATATCTCTAGGAGGGATGTCCACAAGTACTTAATCCTGTCAAGGTGCTTGTGGACGTCCATCAAGTACTTGGTACTCTCAAGGAGCTAGAGGATGGCTGTGTCTTTCCCAGAAAAAGAAGGTAACTATTTGTAATAATAAATATTATTATTTTCTTTCTATGGCCCAGTCCATGAAGCTTTTCCAGATTTTTTTTCTAACCAAACAAAATTCCTATGTTTTGATATTTCTTTGTGTTTGGGGGTTGTGTCCCTTCTGTTGGTGATACTATTACCAGTAACATGAATTGTTTGGAAGGGGAGGGAGAGCGGTGGGGTTGACGGGGAACATACACTACTACAGAGTGGATGTACTTACGACAGTTGTTGGAGACAATATTTTATTTTTGTCTTTAACACATGTTTTTATTTAATGAATTTTTTTTAATTTTTTAAACGTGTTCCGTAAAGACAAAAGGAAAAGGGCACTATAGTTATGAGTATCAATAATAGCTTTCAAATAATAGCGGTGTCATTTCGCATTTTCCTCAGCTCACGGCGCCCAAACTCGACCTCTTCTCCTATGACAAATTCATGGAACTGTTGCTTCTTCTGGAATCAGCGGCAAGCACTGTGGGATCATCGATGCAGGGAATTAAGGGTCATCATACAGCTGGTAGTTGTTCAGATTTTTGATGTGAGCACGGATCAATACAATTTTTTCCTATGCCCTAGCCACGTTCACGACCGTTCTCAATGCAGGGGTCCTTCATGAAGTGGGTTTTCCTTGTAATCCTCTGACCGCGCACTTAACTGGTGGTTGCTGCCAGAGGAACTCATTGTCTGCAATTTTTTAATTTTAAATTAGCGGCAAGGTCCAAGGCAAGAATAGTGGCTGAATTTAGCGGCAAGGACTGAGACATAATCGATAGTGCGGCGGAGAGGATATTAATCATGCAGAGCCTTGATCTGGCTATATGTAGGAGCATTTCAGCTATAATTTTATATGCCCTAGCTATATTCTTACATGGGTGTACAGGTGATTCATGACCAGGAAGAGTGAGGGGCAAAGGCAGGGTAGGATCTAAAGTTGGGTATAGTCAAGGACTATGCCCTAGAAATCTAGATCTACACATCAAAGAGGTAATAAATTTTCTTACCCATCTGTAGATCTCATGGTTTTTTTTTTAATGTTGGTATTCTGTAAATGTTATTATGTTTTATCACTTGTTGCGTTCACTATATGGGTGAAGTAAGAAAAAAAAACCCTTTTATTTTCATTTTTAATATTTGAAACCCTTTAGCTTGTTTCCTTAGTTGATTACACTAGTTTTCCTTTAACACCGAAGTTGAAGAACTGTTATGTTATGTCTTTGCTTGGCTGCTCTGGCAGTAGTAAGATTTTTTTTATAGCTTCCTTATACGCACATTTGAGTGTGATCATCTTATTTGCTTCTAGTTTATTCTGAGACTCTTCAAATATTGAGGCACAATTGTAGATGCAGATTTCTAGAGTTCTGTTTAGCGGGTTTAAAAGAACCACTGTGCACCAGTTGAAATTTTTTGCATGCCCACAATAGTTTCTCCCCGACCATTGAATAACTCGTAAGCTCATTTGTCTTGAATGATTGGGTGTTACTTTTAGATGAAAATGTGTCCTTAGCAATTGCCATGCCATGTAAGACTTCTGATCCTCCCACTTCTCCATTTATCATAGCTGTCAGCTTCCCCAACTCTGGAAGGATGGAACCAGTCAAATTATTGTGGGAGATATCTAAAACATGGAGACTTGAAAGATTGCCTAATGTATGTGGAATCCATCCATGGAATTTGTTTGACCTCATAACAAGTATCATCAACTTGGAAAGCTTTCCTAACCAAAGAGACATGAACCCGAACAAGAAATTCCTGGCCACATCTAAAATCTGCAACTTCCAATAGTTTTGAATAGTAGATGGCAAGTTTCCCTCAAGCATGTTATCACTGAGATGAAGCTTTTCAGGTTGGCTCAAACTTCCCATATGTGATGGAATCTCTCCACTCAAATTATTGTTTGGCAGATTCAATCTTTTGAAAGTTGAGCAGTTGGTTATGCTTGATGGTATTTTTCCTTTTAAGTTATTTTCTAATAGATCCAAATCCTTAAGATTTTGCAAAAGAGCAAAGGAATTAGGGATACCACCTCCTAAATCATTTTGAGAGTATGATAAGAACTCCAGCATGGGAAGAAGCGAGCCAATCTCAGCTAGGATGATACCAGTGAATCTATTCGGGGATAGGTCCAACAGTTCCAAATCTGATGCATGCACAGAAGGAATGGGAAGATAACCCATCAACATATTATTATGCAAGTCTATCCCTATATAGTAGCTTTTATGAAAGCTGGAGGGAAGTTCACCTTGCAAGATATTGTTTGACACAAAGAACTCACAAATATTGAAGGTCCCCAAGCCAATGTAGAGTGTTTCCATAAAGACGGTTGTTGGAGAGATCCAAAAACCACAAACTCAATTGTTTTGAAAGGAATGTAGGAATGGGACCCCAATATTACAAGAACCCAATTTCAATCTCTTAAACTGCATTGGAGGTATCCATGTTGGTCAGCATGAACAGTCAATTTATTGTTCAAAAGAGGTAACTCAACAAGCCTCTTAGCATTATCAAATAAATGGAGAAAAAAGTGGCCTTCTAAACTATTGTTAGAGAGATTTATTCTATAAATCTGAGTCAGATGTCCAAGAGAAGTGGGTATGGTACCATTAAGCTGATTGTTATCTAGATAGAGCTCTTCCAAAGAGTGAATCATTTGTAACTCAGAAGGCACATTGTCAACATATTAGTAATAATACACCCTACTCTATTGTCAACATTGTCTAATATTGGACCTTACCTCAATGGACCCCATGGTTTTGACCAACTGGCCATGTCAGTCCAAAGATCCGCATTAAGCCATTGTATAGACTCAAACCCTAGACACTTCAGTTCCCCCATATAAAACACCTTTCAAAAAAACCAACAGGATGAACTTGGGACAAACCTGTGCATACCCGCGTAGATCCATGGCGAACCAAGGTAGATGGGCATGGAAAAAAAGTTTTTCTTTTTGGAAGTCATGAACCCTCTTTGCTGTTTCTGAATACCGTTTTGGTGGAATTCATGAGCACACCATTTAAATAAGATTTTATATATAAGTAGTTAGCAGACCTAGATCTACTTGAGCATCTTGAGAAAAAGCTCCATTGCTTTACAATGGAGCCTTATATTGTCATTATTTTCAGCTAACAATGAATTCTGTAGGAGACTACACCTTATCCACATTGATCATAGAATGTTTTAATAGTGCCAAAGAAATCAGAATAGTTTCTGATATAATTTTACCATCTCGTTGCTTCTTCCTTTACAAGAGGCATTAATTTTAACTATTTAATTTTTGATAAAGTTTACCCTGCTTAAGAACTATGAAGTATAGATGGTCAGATAATTAGTAAAAACTATACATGTGTTTAATATATCTATTTGAAAAATGCTAGAAGATATCAATCTAGGCTTTCTCTAATATTTTAGATAACTTATCAGAGTTTTCCCATTTATGATGTATAAATAACCATTCTACTTAACCCTTTTCTAATACCCTTGTTCAAGCATTATATATGATATTAACTCTGCTTCTCTTGTTAAATGGCCCAATATTTGAAGTAAATGATGCTACAATGGTACGAACATTAGCTATGATTACATGTTTGTTGTGTGTTGGTAGTTTACATGATAGTATGTGACATTCTAATCTTATTTCACACTTCTAGACAAATAAATATATAATTTTTAGATTTTTTTTTGTACGGACCTATATATTGTTTTTTGTACAAACCTACATCACACTTCAAAATTTAGCTATACCAGTGAATTGGTTCCTTGAACCCAAATCTGAACCTGAACCAGCAACTTAGGTTTTAGACAAGATGCTTGGACATTTTGCAATCTGAATTTGTAAGTGTTGACTTTAAAGTTCCAATTGGTAGTATTGCAGTTGCACTCTTGACCAAGTCACCATCATGACTGTAGTCTTTACTGTCTTTGTATTTCCATAAGTTATTTGTTCTATACTTGTTTCTGTGTCTGAATCCAGTATATTGTTCAATGTTTGTTTTTTCATACGTTTTCTCTATCTAATATGGTCCTGCAAAACGTCAATAACACATGAACTGGGGGAAGAATTCTTTATTTTTTTTCTGAAAATGCTACTTCATTTGGCTATCTTGGAGGAAATTTTTCACTCTGGTAATTATGCCCTAATGACAAATGACATTGCATTATCACATAATAATGAAAACTTCAAAATTTGGAAGTATTCAAAGTTAATTACATCTTCAAATCGATCTAAATTATATATGTGTCATTTTAATTTGTTTCGCTCGCTTATTAATGAGGGTTTTATTTCCGATGGATCGGCTTGTAAAAGAATTATGACTTTTTTTCTTAAATTTGTGTGATTAATGGATCTTTGGACATGCTTGGAGTTTGAAAATGATGGTTTGCTGATTTTTTAATTTTAATCTAGAAAAAAATGGGTGGCTGGAATGTTCTCACATGTTAGAAGGTGTTGCATATAGGTGGTTTCGGACGTGTCTGGTGGTGGAAATCGCATAGCTTTGGACTAGCTGAATTTTTTTTTGTTGAGGTAAGACAGTTGTTGTAGCTGCATAAAATATGTAATGAGGTTTTAAGGGAAAGTTGTAATGAAGCATATGAAGAATATGATTAATTGACAGGTGACCTTTTCGAAGAGGAGGCAAGGGATACTGAAAAAGGCAAAGGAGCTTTTCGTAGTCTGCATTGCTAAGGTTCCAGACGTCATTATCTTAGCCAAAGGGAAAGTGTTCGAGTATGGCAACGTCAGGTATGATTTTTTATATAATTTCTTCTTTGCTTCAATGTGTTGTTATTTTGAATGATTTTAATGGTTTGTATTTCTTTTTGGAGAGTGATTGTTTAGTATAAATAGCTACAAAATGGTGGCATTCTTTGAAAATATGAAAAAAATAGTTTACATATGTGGAGAATTTGAAGGGATTTACGGTGTTTGAACAAGAAGCCGTGGAAACTTTGATTTATTAATGGCTGAATAAGTGTCTTTCTATTTTTAAATTAAATGTCTTTGTAAAGAGTGTTGTAAATCTTAGGGAATGGATGATTCTTTTAAGTAGAAATGCAGTATTTCGAAGGTTGTGCACTTTAAATATGTGAGACAACAGGAAAATGCTTTTTAGAAATTTATCAGGATTTACAGTAGTTGCTGGCATGAGTTTTTGATAGTCTTGATTCTGTTATATAGTATACTTTACAATATTTAATACTACCCTCTTCTTTTGGTTTAAATGATTGAGCCTTGTTTTTATTGTAACATATTATTCAAGTTGTGCCTTTTCAGTTTCCTATCGTAACCTGGCCCTAATACTACATTAATTTCCACGAATCAGCTTAAAGATTCAAATCCATAACCATCTGTCTTCTTTGAGGTTTTGGGCATGGCACTATTCTTCCAAATTATTTAATTGCTAAAAATAATGTCATTGAAATGAGAGTATACCTAAACAAAGGCCCAGTTGTTAGCAAACTGGAAAATGTATTCCATTAATATCAGGTAACAGTGAGCACAGGAGAAGAAAAATTCATCTTCTCCTTCAACCAGATTCATTTCCCGTCCCTGCAATACAAAAAATAGACTTATCACCCACCACAAAAGCTAAATTAATTTTGATTCTTTGTATAGGATAATTTTTGGAAATAAGATGTTCATGTTTGATTACGAGGACTTGAAGAACTTCTAGAAAAGGTACTAAGATTGATGCCAAATTGATGCTTCCCAAAGATGTTGGTAGGGCTCTCTGGAAAGAGAAATGAATGTTTTGCTGCATTCCCCTCAGATAAAACAATGCCAAAACCCTTGCGGTTGTGATGTGCACTATATTTCTGAGTACCTCCATCACCCATCCCAAACACAGTATGAACGCCATTATGCTCAAGGCTGTATATTTCTGGCTGCCCAATATCCAGAAACAGATCCATATGAATACAATAAAAATGACCCAATAAGAGGGGCATATCAGCTCCGGGTATTTCTTAGTTTGGGAAAGAGCCTTGGGGAGCAACTTTGATATATATTATATCCTGCAAGTGACATTGGGAAACAATTTATACATGAGAGGGTTTTGAAATATGCATGTCTGCTGTCTTACAATGAATATCCTGATTCCAGACAGGATATGTAGAATGCATTAAACTTCTAATCATTGCACATCTCATTAGTCATGCAGGAGAGGTAAACTAGAGTCACAATCACAACAATCAAGCACGGTATTGTAGTTGAGGATTAGAAAATCATTTTATATAATGTGATTCCTACAGACCATTTTGTTGGATTTGGATTACAATTTGTTTCATTACTAAATTGTTTTCTTGTGGTTGTGGAAATCTATTCTTTATAAAATAATCCTTTTGCAAAGAAAATTTCTTATTTTCTCTGGAAGAAACTCTTTTCTTATTTACAAGTGTAGATCTAAGTTACAAATTTTCATCATCCTATATAAAGTTATTACTCTGATATTGCCAGTTCAATATGTAAAAATGGTGAAATGAAATTCATTGGGTCAATAGATAATAAAAATGTTCACCTGTCATAGATAGTTGATTGGTTGAAGGTAAATTGTTTCTTTGCAATCTTGTTTTCCAATGTTGTATTTCAATGTATTTCAGTTTTGTATTCTTATGTTTCTCATCAGTGAAGATGCTTTCTTATTATTTGATCACATGCGTTTCTATTTGCCGTGGTTCACTTCATACATTGGCTTACTATAAATTGAATTTTTTTTCATCTTGCAGGCAAGAGGAGTGTTTAAGGCTGTTTGAATAAAACCAGCTCACACAAGGTATTTATCAAATCAAAATAAACTTCTCTTATGAATACAAGATCTAATGACTATGATATGAGGAGAGTGTATGTGTGCATGAGTTTGGACACACGAATGATGACTCCATTTCTTCATTCTAATGATTAGAATGATCGTAAACTCTATCAAGTTTTTTATTTTTCCTATTGAGTGTCATAGTCTTCCTAATCCAATTTTATTGTTGTAGCTTGCTATTTCGAAATATTCGTGGTGTCCACACAAAATGGTAGACCAGGTATTTATGTTGTTTTTGTACTCTTGATATCATTTTATTTAAATGAAATAGTAAATAGAATTTAATATTTATCTCATAGAGTAATATTTCATATCATCATTAATATGATTAAAATACTAAACTAGTTAGTTTTAGTTTTATTTAGAGTAATTTGCACTATTTATGAAATGTCTTTGTGACTGTGATGAAACCCTTGAAATTAGAAAATACCTTAAAAAATCTTACCATACAATGATTCTATGCGTAATAAGTTAGAAAAATACATTAATCTTACCTTTGGGATATTGAACCAACATAATCATAAGGTTTGAGGAGAGATTTTTGAAGAGAACTATGTTTTTTAGATGGTGCTTAGGTACAGTTGTGTGATGAGACGGTGGAGATGGTGCTTACCTATGGTCACATCCTTTTTTTGCTATAGAACTGTGTTAAACAACAATACAAATCATTCTAACATATTATCTCGAGTTAGCTAAAGACATAAAAATATACAAATTAGGTTTTCCAATTTTTGATTTTCTCAAGTTGCAATCATGAGCTCTTGAAGAATATATACTATGCAAGTTAAAAACTTAGCACACTTATTGTTGATAGTACATGGTGGACTCAGGAAAATAGGACATCGTCATCATCTGAATATTCAGATGAACGAGCACCAAGACCTGCTCCAGGTACAAATGCATACTTCAATGAAATGATATATTGCACTTGCAAAAGGTGTGAAAATAAGAAACTAAAGAAGCGACGACTTGTTGGTATCCATAGAATGAAATATGGAGTTTATATAGAAGAGGTACATTGTAATAACATATCTTATAATAAAAATTCATATGCATATTGTTTAATACTCTATTTCTGATCATTTCATTTGATTTTTTTATTTATGAAAAGCCACTTACAACTCTGAACATCATTGAAGAACCAATGAATGATACTGATGATAGCCAATCCCAAGATGAAGAGCAAGATGCATTTATGGATGAAAGCACTTCACAAATAAATGAGGCTGGAGTTAATGAATTTATCCAAGACTTCTACACATCTTCTGAAGAAGTTATTGATTCACCCATAGCTCAGTTGGCAAGGATGCCTCTATTTCTAAATGCAGACACTTCTATACTAGCGACACTTATGTTATTGTTGAACTTGAAGGTTGCACATGGATTGACAAATACATGCTTTACTGACATATTAAGGTAGGATATATATTGCTATAAATTAGTTCTCTTTGGTGTCTTCATTTATTTAAATATTTTGCATACTTATTAAAAAAATAAAATCATCATGTAGGCTTTTGGCAAACAAAATACTTCCAAAGGACAATAAGTTGCCTCATTCTCATAGAGAAGTATCTTCAATGATGAAAGACATTGGAATGGAGTACAATACATATGACGCATGTCCAAATGACCATATATTGTACTATGGAAAGAATGCAAATTTGAAGCAATGTCCAGTGTGTCAAACAAGTAGGTATCGCCAAGATCAAGTGTCCAAGAAGGTTCCACATAAAGTATTACGGCATATTCCACTAAAGCCAAGGTTTGAGAGAATGTTCAAATGCAAGGAATTGGCAAAATATATGAATTATCATGCAGATGGGAGAAGTCAAGATGGTGTCATGCGTATGGCCGCAGATAGCAAATATTGGACAGAGATTGAGGAAAAATGGCCACATTTAAGAAATGAGCCAAGGAATGCAAGGATCTCTCTAGCAATGGATGGTGTCAATCCTTTTGGAGATCTTAGAAAAACATATTCTGTATGGCCAGTTTTAATTATTAACAACAATCTTCCCCCATGGATGGCAATGAAAAAGGAGCATGCAATGTTAACTCTTATCATACCAGGTATTAGAACATATAAATTCAATGCTTTCTTGAAGATTTTATACAAATACTTCATTTTTCTTGAAACCAAATAATTTTGTTCTTTTATTTAGGGAAGTATCAAGTAAAGGATATGGATGTATACATGGAGCCCCTCATTGATGAGCTTCGCGAACTATGGAATGGTGTAAATATGTATGATGTATCAAGATCAATCAATGATAGAAACTTCCTCTTTCATGCAATATTGATCTGGACAATACATGATGCCCCTGGGCTCTCTATTTGTTGTGGTAATATACGAAAAATTTCATTTTGTAATTATTATTTTTGTTGTGCCATTCACTAACTCTAATTTCCATTCTTATTTTAGGACTACAAACAAAGGGGAAACATGGTTGTCCAACATGTGGGCCAAAAACCTTACACAGGCAGTCAAAAGATCTCAATAAAACTATGTATGATGAGTATAGACATTTCTTACCACAAAATCATTGCTATCGAGTGCGTGAGAAAAACAAGTTTAATGGACAAGAAGTGGAAACAAGAAAGCCAAGAAGAATGAACCCTGCTAGGTGGAAAGCAATGTATGACAAAAAGGAAGGGGCGAGATTTCCACTAGGAATGAAAAGGCTCTCAATTTTCTACAAATTAGAATATTATGAGAACTTGCCAATAGCCCATCTATTTGATACTATGCACATTGGAAAAAATGTGGCAGAATGCTTATGGAAACATCTAAATGGAACCAATCATGAAGCACAAATTAAGTTGCGGAAGGACTTGCAAGTTGCCAATATCATGCCGAACATGTGGTTACATGGAGATAACTCATATGTTGATGCTCCATGGACTCTTACGTCAAGCGAGAAAGATAACATCATTGAAACAATGAAAGTGATTAGATTTCCTTCTGGATTTGGTGCATCATTAAAAAACTTATTTACAAGAGATGGATCAGATTTATCAGGCCTAAAAACACACGATTGGCATAATTGGATAAAGGTAACTTTGTAGTATGTTACAAATATTTCAAACCTAGTTAGAAATTTGCATATCCAAGTAATAATATTAGGTCATGTATATTTTAAAATGGTTATTCATCAATGGTTGTGCAGTATGTGTTGCCCACAACAATACCAAGCAGTTTTGATCATGATGTCACATTAACAATATACAAATTGTTGAAATATTTGAGGTATTTTGAATTAATAATGCATAACAATATATTAATCTTATCATTTTAAGTGCATCATTACTTTTGCCTATGTACGAGCTAATCCTTTCGGTTTTGAAGATATCAAAAATCTTTATCTAATAATTGCAAATGTTTGTAGGTGGGTTTCATCTAAAGAGATACATCAGGATGACTTGAAGTACTGGAAAAGGAATATTTCACTTTTGATGTGTGATATTCAAATGTGCTTCCCTACTAGTTTTTTTAATTCTCAAGAGCACTACCTTGTACACCTAGTAGAAGAGATTGAGTTGTGTGGTCCTATTCATATTCAGACAATGTGGCTAGTGGAGAGATATATGAAAGTTTTAAAAAAATTTGTTAGGCAAAAGGCTCGACCAGAAGGATCCATGGTTGAGGGGTATGTGGTTTTCCAAGCAATGGTTCATTTGAGTGAGTACTTGCCTCAATTGCACCTTGAAGCTCCACAAGTATGGAATTATAACCAACCTCTATCATTTGAAGGAGAAAAATTAGAGGGGCAGGGGACATCAAAGCGGATAAAAGGTATGCAATAATTTTATGTTAAATTTAACAATGAAATAATTTAAATAATTATTAACTTATTGATCAATTTTGTTTTTCGTTGTAGATGCTAAGGAGTGGGAGGCATTACATTTGTATATTGCGTACAATTCTGACTTTATGTTGGAATGGATGGAGAAGTATGCTGAACAAAAGAAATTAGAGGATGAAAAGGCATGAGCCAACATATATAATAAACATGGTCAAAACACTTCTCGAGGGCTACCTGCAAGCCATAAAAGAAGATGGACAGATAGATGCTCATGGAATTGGCTAAAGACCAATATTGAACATGAGGCAACAAAAAAGAAGAATAGAGTGACACCACAACAATTAAACTTTGTTAAAGGATCAATGAATGGGGAGGTGATTCATATATATTAGCATATTGGATATGTTTATTGTGTTTTATTTTATTTTTTGTATAATTGAATCTAATTAGTTCTTATTTTAATGATTTTAGGTAAAATATTACAAAGCAATGTGGAATCTTGGTCATCATTTTCGCATTAGAAAAGTTGATGAAAAGAGACAAACCTATGATTGTGGTGTTTCAGCATCATTTGAGGTGGAATGTCGTTCACATGCAAATGATAGAGAACCAATCACAAGCACGCTTCAGTACTATGGAGTGTTGGAGGATATTATAGAGCTTGATTTTAGGTCTTTCACGAAAGTTGTTTTTCGTGTTGAATGGTACAGGCTAATCAAAATGGGTGAAGATAAAACAATCTTTTTGCACGATAATGGATTCTATATGATCAATACTTCTAGGTTTGAAGCCACTTCTGAACCTTATGTGTTTCCAAATCAATGTGACCAAATATTTCTCATTCCAAATTTAGAACAACTTGGTTGGTCATTTGTTATTGATTATGATCCAAGAGGGCGAAGAGTAACATTTTTTGAAGGAGACGACCATGGCTTACTTGAAGATGTAGAAGTCCCACTTGAAGACATAGATGACGACGATGGTGACGATGAAATTTTTATTGTCAATGATACATATGACCATGATGAAGATCTTGCTGATTTTAATGAAGTGCTTGAAACACATGAGGAACCACAACGACAACAAGTCCATGAAGATGATGACTTCATTGATTTTCATTTACCTATAGTTGAAGGTGATGAAGATCATGAAAGCAATAGTATTAATTTATTTTTGGATTTAAGGCCTACTAATGATGGGTTATTTATGCCATCAGATGAGGACATTGCATCTGAGGATGATATGGTTTGATAACCATGCTCACTTTAAGATTATTGTAGGTAATAAGTACATTAATAGACACTTGTATATGAGTATTGAGTTTATTTTAAAATAGTTTTATGTTTGGTGGAGGCACATGATATAACATGCTGGAAATTGTCAATTGAATATTTGGGAAACTTTACACAATCAAAATCTAGGAACTTTATGCAATCACCACCTACTCAAGATAAATGTAATATAAAAAACTCAAAAAAATGCATGTTGACCACTGCTTATGTTGATGATTAATGAAATTTGTATATGTTATTGTTAATGGGGCACTAAATTTGAATTTTTTACTAATATTGTTTGCATATGTTCTCTAAAAAATATGTTCTTATTTTTATTATATTGTCATTGTGTACATCTTCAAGAATGTGGCCCAAAGTGCTACAAATTCTTCTGTGGGGGATCCATTGATTTTAAATGCTTTAGTTGAAATGTTAAAAAATGGACAAGGGCAACAGATAACGATGATGGTGCAGGAGGTAAGCTTGAAAATTATTGTTTATAATATCAATTATCAAATGTTACCTTTTATATAATGTTATTTTATATCTATGGAATGCAGGCCATTTCAAAAGTCATTCCAACCCCTATTACATCAGTTAGTACATCTACTACTATAACACTGATAAAATATGATCAAGATTATTATGCATTTAATAACCTTATTTCAGTTTATCTAGTTACTATTTTTTGTGCTTTTTTATACACAAGAAATTTGGAAGTAACTCAATTAAGCATGTATTTTGCTGGTATGCAGGATTCAACTATGCCCACCAATACATCTATTGCTATGCCAAAGGTAGGATGACATGATTTTTTTGAGTAAGCTTGATTAAAATATTTAACTTATTATACCATCAAAATATTTATATTTGTACTTGCAGAATATTTCAAGGACAACTCCAAAAAGCATGCAATCTACTAGTGTATAGGCTCATGGTATACCCTCTATGTGTAGAACAAAAACACCTATGACACGAGTTGGATCAAGTGCAAAACCTCATAGCAAACCATCTACATCTAAAACAAATGTTCCTAACGAACCTGTTGAATCAGAAATGACTGGCCCTATTAGGAGCACATCAAATGTGGGTTCTTTAAGAATTCTTCCACCTACATTGGAACAAGTTTAGTTAAGGAGTAATAAAGACTCACAATTCCATCTTTAAAATAATGTTATTTTATATCTACGGAATGCAAGTCATTTCGAATGTCATTCCGACCTCTATTACATTAGTTACTACATCTAGTACTATATTAGTGGTAAAATCTGATCAAGATTATTATGCATTTATTATCTGCATTTTAGTTTCTCTACCTACTATTTTTTGTGTTTTTTTATACACAAGACATTTGGAAAGTAACTCAATTGACCATGTATTCTGCTGGTATGCAGGATCCAACTATGCCCACCAATACATCTTTTGGTATACCAAAGGTAGGATCTGATGACATTTTTGAGCAAGCTTACTTACATTAATTTCATCTTATTATACCATCAAAATATGTATATTTGTACTTGCAGAATATTTTAGGGACAACTCCAACAAGCATGCATTGTACTAGTGTAGAGGCTCATGGTATACCGTCTATGTCTACAACAAAAACACCTATGACAAGAGTGGGATCAAGTGAAAAACCTCATACCAGACCATCTACATCAAACACTAATGTTCCTAATGGACCTGTTGAGTTGCGAATGAATGCCCCTATTAGGAGCACACCAAATGTGGGTTCTATAAGAATTCTTCCACCTACATTGGAACAAATTTCCTTAAGGAGTAATAGAGACTCACAATCAAGAATGTTAAGGATGTTACCAGATACTCCTGAAAATATTGGAATCAGACAAGAAATGATTAAACAAATTCAGCTATGTGATAGGGCATTACTGGAGACTGCAGGGACTACCTCAGATGAACAGGTAAAATTTCAAAGAGATATAATAAATTCTTGTTCGTGTGAAGTTCATATATTTTTTTAGAAATATAGATTTCAATTGTTGTTACTTTTAAATTTTCAGATATTGAAAGGATTGGTTTATTCTTAGATTTGATTTATCACTGTTAACTTGGTAGTGTAAGAGATATATTTCAAATGGAATTTGTTCTTTCTTTTGTTTGCTACTGATATCAATGAACTGAAATAATATTTTTTCCCCATCAATGACTTCTCCCACCAACATCATGTTAGTATAGAAATATATAGGAAAATAAATAGTCACTTGTTGATTAAATTAGTGCTGCTGTATTCAGTGATCAATACTTGCTATATAATTATTGAACGAGTGAAGGAGAATTGTTGCCGGATTGAAGATTTGATATATATATATATATATATATATATATATTAGATCAGTAATATCACTTCATATATTTATTAGCTATTATTGTAATTTTCTTTCTTTACTTCTGCACTTGAGAGTATAAGTTTGTATGCTCCAAATATATGTTGTTGCATATGGGTGTTTCGTATTTATATTATTTTACTGGTAGATAGACATGCCTTCTAGAACTTTATGTATTATATATATTTTTCAGATGTAAATAGCAAATCTGAAATTTTCTACAGCTCTTCGTGTAGCAGCAATATTTATTATATATGTGTGTGTATCAATGTTGACATACATGATATAATAGAGTAACAAGTATTCCTTTTTTGGCACATGATTATTTGTAAATTAATTCATATCCTTAGTATAGTCTATTTGTTAGCATTGTCTTTTCTTTGATTGCTCATTTATGGATGATATCTTTGCACTTGTTCTGGATTTGACAATAGTTTAATATTTTGGTTGGGGTTTAACTGATTTCAAATTTTAATTATAAATACAGGAAGTAAATGAGCAAGTGACTGATGTGCCTATAAGGGGATTTGTCTCAACCCCCAAGACTACAAAAGTATCATTAGTAACTACAAAAGGATTGCAAGAACTAACAATATTGCTCACCTCTGAAGGAAATGTGCTGAAGGATGAAACAAGCCTAAAATACTTTCACTTTATATATCGTCGTGTGGAAAATTTATTTGGAGATACCATCCAAATGGATTGGAGGAATCAACCTATAGATAAAAAGGAAGAACTCTTTAATGATGTCATTACAACATTTGGCGATCCTGGTTTTAATAAAGATGTTATTCTAGATATAGCATGTAAGTACATACACTCAAAAAGAGATAATTTAAGGCTAAAATTGGTCAAAAACTTGAAGTATCCGCGTCCAGCTTGGATCACAAATCAAGTGACATGGGATGAACTTGTGAAAGATGCCAAGTTTAAGAGGAAGGTCGACGAGAATCCAAACTACAAGGCATCTATACAAGGAAGTAAAAGACGCCTTCGTGATACAAGCAATGCAACCAAAGCTCGAGTGTCAAGGATCGGTTCTCATAAATTAGGATCTGGTGGATATAATAGCATTCGTGCTAGCATGGTAAGTGAATATTTAATCTATTATATTCACTATCTTAGTAATAATTGTTTAAGTTAATTCGATTGTGTTAGTCATTGTACCTTATAAGTTTATTTCTCTTTGTTAATATAGGTTCACCATTTTGAAAAGGAAGCAGTAGAGAAGGACTTGAAGTATGCTTTGCTACATGGTTCACAAGGCCTTCGCCAATATATGATTGATCGAGGGGACAAATTAATCAATAGTGAAAAATTTGATGTATGTAATTTATATATTTTATGACATGGATTAAATTAATGGGATAAATTATGTTTTAATACTTAACTTGTTTTGTGTATAGGAAGCTGAAAATTCAAACTCGTCAACTGAAGCATCTAGTAGTGAGCATGAAGATAAGATGCATTCACACGATGCAATAAATGTTCCTGAAACTCAAAAGTCAACCATCATTGAATCTGAACAAATGGGAGAGAAGAATAATGATGAAAATGTTCAATGCAATGAGCAATCTGAAACGACAATCCGTCTAGTGCCTCGTAGAAAGAGAACAAAAAGGAAATAGATGCATACAAATATTTCGTAGAAGATAACATAAAAATAGATTAAATTTAATACAACTTTGCCTTTTACTTATAAAAATAATGCATGCATTATTTCTAGGCTTTGTTTCTACTACTGTTATTTGTGCACGTTGTGCTACATTCTATTCTTGGAGTTGCAAAAAACTTTAATAAATATGTTACACTAATGAAGTAGCAGTAATTTGTGGTGTTTGAGAACATTCAGTTGGTAATAGTCTTTGAACTCTTTGCATATAACATATCTAATTTGATTGTTGTAAACACATTTTTTCATTAAATTGTTGAGGTTAACAGAAATTAGAAGAGATCAAGGTAATATTGCTATTCTTTTCTATTATTGTTTTGGGTTATTATGTAGTGTTGGGTACAACTTGCAGTTTTTAGTATGGGAGGTAATTTGAAAATAGTTGTTGTAATTTTATTTGGGTTTGACACATTTTTATTTTTGTTATAGATCATTTGGTTAAGCTCTCAAATGAGTTTGTGTTGACTGTACATTCATAGGAAACATCAAATTCTACATATACGAGGCAGTAGATTCTATCCATTATCTACCTCTCTAGTGAAAAAACTTCCATACTTCTAAATTTTAGAGAACATATTGGAGACACTCATACAAGGCTGAGAACTGCAGAGACTAACCAAGATATAAGTTGTGTGACTGGGTTGCAATAAATATGTAAGCAATTTTTGGAAAAGTTCAAACAGGTAAGCCATTACGCATTCTAATTAGGGCATTCAATAAACATATTCTATTTTTGTAATTACAAGTGGGTCTCTAACCCTTTACCTTATCATTGTTTGATCTCAAATGGATGAATTCTGACTTGTATTTACTGCAGGTTTCCCTAGGAGATGATGGGTAAAATGCAAATGGGTTGTGTGAATTAGGCAGCACATTCAAATTGATAGAGACTGCAACAAATCATTTTAGGTAGTTATTTTAGATTCCTCAACTATGATATATATGAGTTATAAATGTAATATTGAACTATTCTTATTTAATACAGTTATTTGAAGAGATGAGGTGGACCACGTGTGTTGGACTTGGATATGAAGTCCACAATGACTGGTGGTGTGCAAGATATCAATGGAGAAGATGTTGTAACTCAAAACCACATCATTACTCGTTGGAGTACATTACTATTGTCAGGCAATTTCATAATCACATTTCTTACTGCTAACATTATATTATTTTAGAGATCGATGATATATAGTTTTACTGATTCTGAATTTGATTGTCTTCACTTGACAAGAGATCATTACTTACTGTTTGTAGGTAACTTCATCATTAATTTTCTTTCTGCTAACATAATCTTAACTTAGAGATGGCATCATTTTACTAGATATGTATATTACTAATTCTGAATTTGATTGTCTAGATTTAGTTACATCTATCAGTTCCCTACAATATATAATATATTAATGTAATGTTAACTTGATGTGTGTATTTATCGTTGATATGGACAAAATATTAACATGAAAGCGTTTATCAAACAATCAATGGGCATGACCAACCTAATTATGGTATCTTTAGCATTGCCAGTAACTGGATTATCATAATTTACAGACTATTAATTGGGATCAGCTTTTCAATATATATATATATATATTTTTTCGTAAAAGGTCCATACACCCGTACTATTATTAGATAGAAGAAAACATTACAACAGTAGGAATGTTTCCAAGCACAGTCAAAACAACATAAAGTACAATGTCATAATGAGACTGTCATTTAGATCATCAAGAGGACAAAGAAGACTGGGATGCTTGCTTACACATGGCGAACCCTGTATTGTCATATCAGCATTTGTTTAGATCTCGCTCTTTCAACACAACCTCTGAGCCATTCTGAAGGTAAATGATTAGAAAACCCAAGGGAGGAATCAAATCTCTAAGTAGAAAATCTGCAGCTACAAAACTCGACTAGATAAGACTCTGCTCTGTACTCACATTAAAATGGGTACGATAGTTGTGATCCAACAGACACATTGGGTGTTGAAGTTACTAAACCTTTTGAAAAGCGGAGACCATATGAGAAGCAGGGGAAGGTTGTGATTTCAACATACAGCTGCACTCTACCTTCGAAAGAGTACCCTCTATGGTAAATGTAGGTTGCACTACTCCCTCAGGTACTGCTTGAACCTCCATGGGAAAATAATTTTCTTTCCCAGAAACAAAAGTGGGAATCTCCAAATCTGCCCCAACCTTGGCAAGTCCTTTGACTGACCTACTCTCGTCAGAGGGTGAAGAACTCATAACAGAATCCTTGACCTAAAAATGAAGCCCCTTGCATGATGTAAGTTGAAAACTCAAATCTGGGTGCAACAGTTGAAACTGGACTTCTAGGGGATTTTGAAGCTGCAAATCCTCCTCTGCCCCCCTCAGATGGTAATTTATAACATTCATAACCTCCTGTTGGTTATTGATAACGTTCAAATTCTCCTGATGGTTATTGATAACATTCATGTCCTGAGAATCACCATTACCCAATTTGACATGATGTAAAAGACCCTCAGGATCAATATCCCTGGAATTTGTAGTGATAAGTTGACAAGACTTGTTCTGATCATCGTGGGAACAAGGGACTTTTTGTGGGGGTTTATTTCTTGAACACTTTTGTGCAAGAGAAGATGGATCAGGACAAAATCAATACCCTCTGCTGGAACCCCACACTCAAAAACCAAATGTCCCAGTTTCATTTGTCTGTCATTGACCATGTTAGGAGGATGAATAAAAAAACATTCAGCCAAATCTCTCATCATTGATTTGAGAATGATTACAGCAGGCCATTCAGCCAAATCTCTCATTATTGGGATCATGATGCATTGTTTCACAATTTGATATATGGTGATGTTTAAATTAGAGTACAACAATTAAAGTTTAAAAGAGACGTACAAGGGAAGACATACTGAGATTCTAGATTAATTTGGAATCTGGGTATTGGCTGCTGTATTTGGAGTCACTATAGAGTTGTCATGTGTAATGGCTTGAGAACAAGCCATTTTTTGGGGAGTACTGCTGCAGTACAACTTACCATCCATCAGTTAGAATCTTCCACTTTAAGCATTGTATGGCTATGATGCAACTTCTTTTGTAGAACAGATCTCATTGATAGTAGAGTACCTAGTGCTCAAGATTTGACTCACCAAATGAAAAATATTCAGGAATCCAATTAAGAGAACTTCCAACAAGCCCAAAGTGGGTAGAACTTGTATGCAGATGGACATCAGACAGAGAAAGCATTTAAGAGGACAATTTGGTGCTTCTAAAGTTGCAGCTTTTAGACAATTATCTATGCAGGGAAGTGCGAAAGAGAGGCTTACACCATATTCCTATTGCACTTACCAAGTGATTAAAAAAGTGGTACAAGTTGCTTATGAACTAGAATTACCTCCTGACAACAGCAATCACTATATTTTCCATGTTTCACACTTAAAAAAAGCTCTTTCACAATAGATCAACCTATCCAACGAACTCCCTTCACTAGTTTCTGAAGGAAAATTGATACTTGAATCCGTTTTGGATGTAAGGGTAAAGAGAAAGCATAGTAAAGCTATTCCTAAATACTTAATCAAGTGTAAGGGACTACCACTAGAAGATGCAATCTAGGAAGGAGTTGAAATCTTCAAACACCCTAACCTGAAATTGACTGAGTTCAACCAATTAGGGGATGGGAGGATTTTGATGAACCCATAAAGTTGAGGCCACCTAATCTGGATGACAGTACTATCTTCCAACTATAAAATTTTGTTTCCTTACAGAAAAATCATGAAAATATCATATTGGTGCCAGTCATGTGGTCTTATATTGTATAGGAAGACAATAATCAGATTTGTTTAAACTTCTTGAAGAAGCCCAGTTTTTTTTTCCTCTAGTGACACTGTGAATGCATGAAGCGTTCATGTATCAAATTCAAGTTTATCAACCAATGACCACCCATTCCCTACATATACATGCCACATTTGATTTATCTTGGCACACAATTTATATAACATGGGTTGTGAAACTTTTAGACATATCTTTAATTACCCACTTCACACATAATCTCCCATCCTTGTTCCCGATTGATATCATACATTCTCTATCAAAATTTCTTCCTTTCAATCTCATATTATATGATCATGTCTTATCTTTGAATTTGGAATATGATAGAGAGGTGGTTAGAGTAGCTTAAATCATTGAATGAGATGCTCTGAGATATCCCATTCACCACCTTCAATAGAAATATACCCAACTTCTGTATATAATTTTTATTCATTTGTAGAGCATGCGTTGTGACCTTAATGTTGGAGAAAAAACAAAGGACATCAGGCTACTAGAATTGTTCCTCACGAGTATTATTATCTTTGATGCCTCCATATCATAGGATTTGTCATTGGTACATTCTTTATTCTGTCATTAATTAAACTTCATAGCATCTTTTCATCGTCACTGCATATCATTACTTTGATGATTGCTCACAAGTCACAATAGATGGGCCTCTGTATTAAATCTTTAAACAAACTATTACTTACCATTAATTTCTATTTATGTTTTTCTGATATTGTATATATTTTCAACCAGTGTTCCTTAGTTTTTATTCAAATCTTTCAAATCACTGTTCCACATGATGCCTGATAATAATATACCTATTATCTTTTGAAGCCTCTTATTTTCATGTACTTACACAGAAAAAATTAGTCACAAACTCCATGTCCACTCACAGTAGAGTATGAGGGCAGAGTATGAGGTAAAGCATATAAACTTTCCTATTTCTGAGTTTCCAGTTTCATTCTCTGATATGCATGTAGATTAAATTACTCCCTCAATCTTGAGATACAACTGACTAGGATGTGATCGTGAAGTTATTGGTATCTATGTAATACATTAAGTACACAATCATATTTTTTTTATATAAATTCATCAATATGCTTTGCCGTCTTACTGTTGACATCAATGATGAAGATCAACAATATCATGAATGCCCTTGAAATCCTTAATACTTCATCAAGTCTCCAATATTATCTCTCAAATAGAGGCAAAAAATTTGGGCTCCATCACCCTTGAGGGCCATTACAATTTCCCAATTGAAATCCTGGTCATCTCTTCCAAATTGGCCATAGGCAGAAATCTTTTGGAACCTCTGATCTCTTCCCCTCTTCAAATCGAAGTTGATTGCAATCACGTCAGGCCTGAAATCAATGGTCTCCTCAAGTACGATGAGGATTTCCTTGTTATGGATCTTTCCAGTTCTCTGTGTGTCCACAAATATAGTCTGTGACACCACAATGCCATATAAAACTTGCATGATGCATCGTCTTGCAAGCCCAGTGGCCACAAAAATTTTGCCAGCCTGTCTGATTATATATGCTCCACTAAAATCCACCTTGGTTAGATCATTTCCCAAGAATGCCCCTCCTCCATGAGCTCCCCAACCTCCATATCTATCACTGAATGGGGTTCTATCAGAAACTTTCCTGATGGATTCAAGTGGAAGATAGTGTTCTCATCCAGGTACTTATCTGGGATCATTGGTTTAATGACATGCTCCTTGAGATCTGCCACAATCTAGTCATTGGTGACAGTTTTGTCATGCTGAGTGGAGATAAGAACGGTGTGCTCAACATTCAAGAACCATGACACCTCCTTTCTTTATGTACTCCATGGTGACCTGGGTCTTACCATCATGCGTCAACCAAGGGTAAGTACCGTACTGTTTGACCTCTGTCAGCTTGGCACTCAACTTGGTGGCCAAGATATGAGCGAGAGGCATGATCTTGGGCATTTGATCAGTTGCATAGCCAAACATGTGACCCTAGTCACAAGCTCCACTTTCCTTGGGCCTCTTGGTAAGATGTTTGTGCACACCCTGGGTAATATCAGGGCTCTCAGGGCTCTACTACTTAATGTTCATTTGCACCTTGCAGTTATCAGCATCCAGATCAACATCGTGGACAGTTGGTGTGTACTGAGCCCATATCTAGGTTTCTCACTATGTTTTTAACTTTGATTCTGATTAGGTAACTGCCCATCGATCTGAACTGTACATCTTGAACTTAGTGTAAATCACCATAATAATCCATCTTTGCTATGATTAGTACGATCATCTACATATGGAGCAATACTGTTGATAATGCTCAGATATGAAGGTTAGTTAAAATTAAGAATGGAGCACAATAAATTATTCAAAATAACACCAGATGCACAAAATATTCAGTTAAGTTCAAGGAGACCAATAAGAGAAACAGAGTCTTTTTAATCATTATATATGATTAAATATGGAAACATGCATATATTAAAGTTGTCTGTTTTAAATATGCCTGTCTGTTGTCTTACAAACAACATCTAGAATCCACACATGATATGCACAATCCTATTAAACTTCTAATCATTGCACATCTCATAAGTCATGTAGGAGGTAAACTGACATGGTTTAAGTATGCTAATTACATAATAAAGTAAACATTTTGGATTTATTTTCTGAAATCTTAGATATGATCAGGAGTGCCTTTGAAGATTATGAAAATGCAAGAATTCCACGAGCCTCTGTTTTTGATGAAAAATCTCCCTCCATCGGTGTTAAATCAACTAATGCATTCTACAATTGTTTGTATTTTGTTGTTCTACAAGGCTAAATATTATAAGTGACTACAATCTGATGAGTTTCTTTTATAGTTATTTTTTCAGGTCTAATGGAATGCATAAGCAACCATCAAAGTTAGGCAACTATTGCTTGCAAGGTAAGTAAAACACAATGTATATTCATCCCACTCATTGACATACTACTGGCTATGAATATTAGTGCATTTTTTTATTATGGAATGGCAGGTAGTGTGCATCCACATACTTTAAATTGGATGGGTATGTTATAATAAAAGTTGGAGCATTTGTTGTGAAGATGAACAATTTAAAGCTACAGGATTTGCCCTTCATTTTACCTACATAAGGATAGTATGGAATAAGAATAATAACCATGGGGCACATTACCACAACTGCCAGAAGAGAAAGATATTCTTCATTGCCAGGTCAGTTCTATTGCATTTCATTCATTTTGCTTATGTCTATGTGATTCATACATAAATATGGTGCACCATTTGGTATTTGAAACAATAATTTTCAATATCCAAATTAAGTTGAGTGTTGAAGTATATGGTGTTAAAATTTCTGCTCAAATGGATGGGAATATTTTCCCCTCTAATCAAATTTCATTAAGTTAGGAAACATTTGAGATTGCACCATGGCTTTAATCATAGCTTTTTACTCTGTTGTATATCTACTTTGTTTGTTGTTATCAATTAAACTATACACATTGCACATTAATGTCTATCTTCCAACATCTAAATGTGATGAATGTTTTAATGATATCATTAGGTCTCCAGTTGCATCCTGTATTTGGGAAAAGATGTTTTATACTACCTCCAAAGACAGACTTAGAAGGGAGCTTGATGGTGTTCACTATGACTTGCAGGCCATAGACCTCACTGAGATGGACATTCATGTCATTAGGGACCGTGCCAATTAGATTGCAGTAAAAGTGCAGGAATTTTCAGATCTCATGAGCTTATAAAAAGAGTGACATACCACTCCAGAAATCTAAAGAAGAAATCTCCTTATCATTTTCTTCATAAAAATGTGTATTTACAGCAAGGATCTTTTGTACTACACCATTAAACTTGTTGGTCGTGTAATATGAAGGTGTTTGGGTTAGTTTAGGCACTTCACTATGAGGCTATAGAGTTAAGGGAAGTCATTGCGGTGGATATTTAATATCCATGATGTACTTTATTGGTTGTGGTGGAGCAACTCCACATCATTTTGTAAGAAAAGCATTGGAAATAAATAAATTAATACGAATTTTTCTTGTGAATTAAGTTTGTTATGGTACATTGTTGACTATCTTGTAAGAACTATTGAAAATAATTATAGTTAATATTTCTATTATTAAACAATAGATGTAGAGATTGTAAGAAAAAAATATTTTTAATAGATTCGTTTAATAATGTCTCTTAGAGACAATAGTCGGATGTAAATATGTATTGTCCCTTTGGAGACAATAGTTGGGATTGAAGTAAATTGTCTCTATAGAGACGAAATTACTTTTCATTCATATTGTCTTATAGAGACAATACTTTACGACAATTTTTAAGACACTCGGTTAAAGACAAGATGTGAGACGATACATAACTTTTGTATTGTCTCAGATAGAGACAATTGATTAAGGAATTGTCGTAACAAATGTCTTTATACCCCCTCCATGTTGTAGTGTTGCGATCGTGGGAGTTTCCATTCAAATATCCGCCGGATTACACGACGCCAGAACATCCCCGAGCCGTGCAGATCAGCAGCAGCATTACGCCAAGCGCTATCATCATCGTCATCACCATCTCCCCTGCAAAGCCAAACACAAACATACATGTATATAGTCAGCTCTGATTTCTCGTTGAATTCCCTGTCGCCGTCTAATAAAAAACATTAACTCGCCTCTGCTCTAAGTTTGCCAAACTTATACTCACTTCTATTCTCTTCCGCTGTGCGCTGTTTCAATGATTCGGCTTCATTGTATTTATAGCCGCTACTACCACTGGTGATTTTTGCCTTGGTGACATCCCTTCCCTAGCCGTCGTGATCAGGCTTGGAACGTACACGCGAGACCCTCTACTCCTACTACCCAACTGAGATGGCTACTTTTCCATTTTAATATAGTCATTCCAGATTTGAAAATCCTCTTCCTTGCTTTCATACGCCCTAAATTATCACTCTCATATGCTAAGACCCGCCAACTAATACTCAAGTTTAATCGGACATGCTTGCATTTATCTTTCCCATTCCTTTCATTTCCAAATCTAAACAAACTGATGTTCAGTATTCTCTTCTAACTATTCCCCCGAGGATATTTACAATGCAGCTTTCATGCATCTCGCATACACTATAGGCAAGCTGTCATGCTTTCTACTTTCCGTCGCTCAATGTAATTACAATGTACTAATTTGTAAGAGTAACAATGTCTGATTAAATTATTATCATATTTAGAGTTCTTTTTGTTATTAATTTTTAAGGCCTGTTTTAATGTAGATTTTCCTTATATAAACGTAAGTTTTTAAGTGGCATATTCATACACTTAGCTCCATTGGTAATCTTATTTTAGAGTTACTTTTCTTAGGGCTAACTTCTAAATATTTTTTCTAATTCCTACATTCTTAACTTGTCAATTCTATCTAGAATAGTTCCTAGTAGGAATCTTGCAAAAAGCTAGTATGTTTGAAGCTGAAGAAAGAGATGACATTCATAGTAAAAATACATAGCACTCTCTTTAGGCTAAAATAAATAAAATGGACATTCTAATTGATGTATATGATTGAAATCATAGAACCTACTATATCTCAACCTAGCACCAATTGTAGAGACTAAAATTTAAAGGAATAAAATTGAAGTTCCCATTGAAAGAACTTGCCATAATACTAGGGAAACACAACCATAAACATCAAGACCAACCTTGAATTATTTAATGAACAAATATGTAGCATAGATAAGTACAGAATAGAATCAGACAATGAGAAATGAAATATAAAGAGAACATCTGATATATAGATTGATATAATAAAATATTGTAATAAATACATGTAAGATACATTGAGATCATGATATGAAATAAATAAATGAATAGATAAACTAATTTCTTCATATCACTCAATATTATGATAGTGAAAAACAAATTCAATACATGGAATATACATATGACTTGTGTAAGGGTGTTTTTATTACTCAACCTTTATATTAATTTTGTTACATTTTTCTAAAGCTTATTACAGATGTTGTACTCCTAATCTCTATAGATGGCATGAGTTTATAACTATTAGTTACACATGTATGTGCACACACACGCGCAGGTGTTTGTGTGTGTGTGTGTGTGTGTGTGTGTGTGTGTGTGTGTGTGTGTGTGTGCGTGCGTGCATGCAGACACCCCATAGACTTAAGTATTTATGCACATGTGCACATAAATACACACAAATGAACCCACGTGTATTAAAAAACCCACCCACACTACATGAGCACACAAATATGCAAAAATAAATGTGTGTACATGCATACACACACAAACACTCGTTGTCAAAGAAATAACAAATCTAGGTGGAATTTTTATACGAGTAGGTAATGTTAGTAGGGTAATAAAAATTTTAAGTTGTGTAATATTGAACAATATGTGCCAACTCTCAAGGAACTCAAAATCTATCTTTTAAAAAATGAAATGGGAATTTTGAAAATATGTGAATGTTAGGATAATCTAGTTTGATTTATTGCAGATGAAAATTTGATCTATTTAAGTTTATGTTAAAAAAACTCATAAAGAAAGGTAATGCAAATTTGGCATAAGGATATTAATATAGTGTTCCAGATGAAAATTGGAAAATGATAAAATTATGGAGAAATAATATAGACACTTCAAGAGAATGGAAGTTTGGTTAAAATTGAGATTAGTGGCCCCAACAAGCATGTTTCTATGAAAACTAGATATGATACTATAGAGTGAGAAAAGTAACAAGGCATGAAAAGGCCCCAAATAGATAAATTCATTCCAATTCAATGGAAGACAACTTCTAGAAAGGGTGCATTAGACTTTAAATTAACATGGAATATTTATAAGTTTGTTGTTACAATTTCATAGTAACAAAAATATTTCTACCCTGCAACAATCTCCCACAACCCATAGATAAAATTGGACATACAAAAAATATAACCAAATTAGGTAAGAGCTTTATAAAATTCCTATCAAGTTAAAGGAATATTTAATTACTAATTGATGTGTATCTAGATGAATTGGTTAATAAATCATAAGGAAATTGATAAAATAGACAGAGTAAAAGAGGAAAATATATGAAATGGGAATATGAAACAAAGGTGTTTTAGTAGTATGTAGATCCAACCATGAACCCTTACCTTGAGTCTAATAGGTTTGCAGGTTATGTCAGGATGACATATACAATTTTTGCCTCCCACACACATACATGTTCATGCACATGTGTGGACACCCACCAGCGTGTGTGCGCGCGCGCGCGCACACACACACACACACACACACACACACACACACACACATCTACTGACCCAAAAACATACATACATGTGTGTGTGCACACACACATAGGATAGGTACACACATTTATGGGCATGCACATACACACAGAAATACTCATTGTGAGAGAATCAACAAATCTAGGGGGATTATTGCGAAAATTATTTTTATAGGAGATATCATGATTAGAATAATAATAGCTTTTTGTATTTTCTAATAGTGAACAATATGTGCCAACTCTCAATGGGCTTAGAATCTAGATTTAAAAAAATTGAAATTCTAGTTTTGAAGATATGTGAGTGTTAGGCTAGCTTGTTTGATCTATTATATATCTAAAACAATTTGATTTATGTAAGTTTATATTAAAAAAACTCATAATGAAAGGTGAGATGAATAGAGAAACATTAATTTTAATGATAATAGATTTGTATTTGAGATGAAAAATGAAAAATGAAAAAATCATGAGAACATAGACACTTGAAAAGAATGGAGTTTGGGTCAAAATTTGAGATTAGCAAGCCCCAACAAGCATGTTTCTAAGAACAATAGAGGTGACACTAAAGAGAATGAGAAAAGTAACAATAAAGGGCATGGAGAGGAACCAAAGAGATAAATTCATGCCTAATCAATGGACAACAACTTATAGAGACTTTTATACGAGTTAGATTAATATGGAATATATAGAAGGTTTTTGTTATGATTCCATAGTAAGACATTTATTTCTACCCTACAACAATCTTTCACAAACCGTAGAGAAATTAGACATATTTACAAATATAATTAAATTAGGTGGGAGGTTTATAGAAGTCCTAACAAGTTCAAGGAAGATTTTACTACTAAGTGATATGTATTTGTATAATCCTTTTTATTAAATGATTAGGAATTTGATAAAATAGAAATATTAATGGAGGCCAAAACATGAAATTGAAGTCCACAACCGGGGTGTTTTAGCAATAGGTAGAGTCAAGAGGAACATGTGCCTTGATTTTAATAGGTTCCTAGGTTTTGCCAAGTGGACATGTGCAATTTTGTTTTAAAGCCTTATACGATTTCAATGTCCCATATTTTGCATCTTATGATAATTAAAATCCCTCTCGAGTACCTTACCTCAAGGAAATGAAATATCCTTCAAACAACACTTGAAACCTAATTTATACTTCCACAAAGGTAACCAAAATTATCAAATAATATTCACTTCTATTTTATTGATATGTCTTGGGAGAAAAATAATTCTTAGTGCTTCATAAGATGTAGAATGAGGGTTGATCCCATTGACTAGGAGATAGGAAAATCATTTACTTAACACCCGACCTTATCAATTTAGCCTTGGTAGAGTTTGTATTATCTAGGTCATGCCTAAGAAATAAATGATCTTCTTAGGAAGGAGATCAAACATATCACAAGGGTTTCTGATGAGAGAAATTTATTTCCTAAATTATAACATTATTTATCCTTGTCATGTGCCTTAATTTCCATTTCTTTATGCCACTTCTACACCATTTCCCTATTTTATGTTGCATGTATTTCAATATGTTTTGAATACATCTAAGTTAATTTTCTTGGCTTCTAAAGGAGAGAATTTCTTATATAATGGAGTGTCATCTTCAAAATAAGTGTGATTGAGAGATATATTTTTCATGAAAATTTGTATATCCTACCAAATACGTAACCCATTTATATGCTATATAAGACTATTGAGAGACTCTTTGATGACAATAAAGAGGGATGGAGATATTGGATCTCATTTTTCACACCCAAATTTTTTTGAAATATTAATTACAATGTTCCATTAATAATCATTAATATATATATAACTAAAAGGCATAATTTAATCCATTTGGACCATTTTTATGAGAACCCAAAGCTTCACAATTCTTCGAGAGGAAGTTCTCATTCAATTTGTCATATGATCTCATCATATCCAATTTGGCATTGCAATATGCATGTTGATGTTTGTCAATTGGATGAAGCACCTTAATGAAAGCCAAAGTACCATGCACCATTTCTCTACCTAATATAATCCTCCATTAGTCTAGTGATATAGATTTTTCTTATTTAATGTTAAGGTCTCATCTATATATATATATATAGCCTTAATTAGAGATATTTTAAATATTATTGTTGGAAATCTAATTGAAAAAGCTCATTGTTGAAGATCAAAGAGGGAGATTGTTGTAAAGAAGGAAGATTCTTGTAAAAGAATGTTTTCAATTATTGTTTTTTCATTGATGTCAAACATGCTACTTGTAGGGATAATATTTGCTTATAAGATCCAAGCACTATCACTTAGTTGATTGATGAAGAGGATTTGATCAACAAGATGTAACAAGAGCACCTAAGGGAAAGGTTGATTTATGATGTTGTAATGAACTACAAGGATCAGTTAAGACAATGGTTAAGTAATTTATTGATGACATACTCAAAGATACAGAGGTTGGTCACACTTAGAATTATTGGAGGGAAAAGTTGTAACAAGGTTGACTACAAACCTTAAACTAAGATCATTAGCGAGTGCCAAGAAAGTTAGTTGAAGCCAAGCAAATTTTTAATAGAAGGTGAGTAATAGACAATTCTAGTGTGTGCCAAGTGATCTTCATGTGTTGAGGGAAGATCAAGTGCTGAGCATCAAAAAAATTTCAGTTGGTGCCGAGTGATCTTCAAGTGCAGAGCATCAGGAAAAACACAGTTGATGTCGAGTAACACAGTATGTGTTGAGCACCATTATTTCAATAGTGTCGAGCTGCTGCATTATTTCAAAAGATAAAGACTCACCAAATCTAAGCTGACATAGTGGTTACATTTAATTTTGTGAATGAGTTGGAAGATAAGGATGATGAGTTGGTGGCATAGAATCCTATGTAAACCATTTTTGGGAAAATTCTAAAGAAATATTCAAGAAGTTTCTAGAGGAAATAGAATATGGGTTAGATGCAATGAATCCTACCTAATACATGAGAATTGAAATTGAAAAATGGAAGAATTGGGCAGGAAAAGGTACTCCAAGACTTTTATTTAAAAATTCATAGACCAAGAAGCAAAGAGCTACTGATATTGTTGCTTGAAGAGCCAAATCTGCAAAGTCCTTAGAAGAGTGTCAAGGAGGAGACATCTAGGAGAAGGAAGAGCACAGAGGCTCTTCTTTTATGAGTGGTCATGAAGAGATGATTGCACTAGTACATTGAGCATGGAGACTCAGGAGGACTAAGCTTGAAAGAAGGACAAGCTGTCAAGAGTTTCAAAGATTGAAGGCTAGGCAAGGGTATGAGCTAAGAAGTGATCTAAGATCTGTAAGATAAGTTGTAAGTTGTAGTCAGGTCAAGATTTTCTAATATTCAATAGCAACTGTATTAGATCTAAAAATCCTATGCACTTAGGTTGGCCTAATAGCTATTTGTAAATCCTTTAACAGGGTGGCATTCCAAGTGATTGTTCTAAAGTCCTCTAACCAAGCCCACTTCTAAAAAGATGGTTAAATCATCTAACAAGATCACATTTAATAGTGTGTTGTAAGCCTTTAACAGGGTGGGCCTTTCATAGGGCATCACCTCAAAAGAGTGAGAATTGAGTAGCATGTTACTGGTGGTTTTTCTCAAATTGGATTTCCACATAAATCACTATGTCATGTGTTGATTTCTTATGTGTTATGCTTGTATGTTGATTTACAGTAACTTGTTGATTAGGTAAGTTAAAGCTTGGATTATTAAATGATTGAATGGGTTCACTACACTTAGTGAAAAGTTTGAACAGTCCATTTGGACCTTTAATAACTAATTCACCCCCCCACCTCTCAGTTATTCTAAAGAAATTCTAGCAATTGGTATCAAAGCCTTCTACTAATTTAGTTTCAAGGCACTAGAAGTAGAAAGATCAAGATGTCCAAAAGAGAAGTTCCCAAGCTCAACAAAGACAACTTTACTACATGGCATAGTCTGATGAAATTGCACCTTGGATCAATAGGTGAATATGCAAAAATCTCAATTTGAATAGAAAATGTAACTCCAATAGGACCTCTTACTACAGATGATTTGAATAAAAAGAAGGAGCATAACCAAGCAATGTTGGACATTGCCTTTGCACTCAAGTATGCGGAATATGATGATATCAGAGACTATGACATTGCATTCAAGATATGGAAAACCTTATCAAAAATCTATGAAGGAGATCAAAATGTCTAGAGAGAAAAGAGAGAAAGTCTAAGAGAAAAGTTTGATGACATGAAGATGGAAGAAGGTGAAAATGTTGCTCAGTATGCTGCAAGAATGAAAGAAGTGGTGAGTGCAATAAGAAGTCTAGGTGGACAATTGGAAGAAGAAATTGCCATCATAAAATACTTAAGAACTTTTCTCGCTATCTATGCTATAAGAGTTTGAGCCATCCAAGAGCTGGGGTGTGTGCAAGGGAACACACTAACCATTGAAGGAATATTTGGAAGACTTGCTACATTTAAGCTATCCAATTTTGACAACTACAGACTTGAGAATCTTGAATCTACTTTCAAGGACAAGATGACAATAAAAGATACTGAGGAGGACACATCAAGCAAGAAAAGAAGAAAAGGAAAACATGCATCCAGTGATAGCATCATATATGAGGAAGATGTGGAATAGTTAGAAGCACTACTAGCTGGGAGATTCAATAGAGGTAAAGGAAAATTCAAAGTTAATCTCCCTATCATATGTTTCAACTGTAATGAAGTAGGTCATATAGCTACAAGATGACCATAGAGGAAGAACTACAAAGAAGGAAAAAAGTACATGAACAAAAGAGAAGATGATAGTAAAGAGAAAGGCAAGAGATGCTACATTGTTGAAGAAGACTCTGATGAGAATGATGATGAAGTAGTCTATGTAGCCATGAAGGATGAATCAGAAAAAGATGAAGATGAAGCAACAACATTGGTTACCTGTGTGAACAAGAATGGCAAGCGGATCATAGATAGTGGATGCTCACATCACATGATAGGAGATAAAAGTAAGTTCATTACCTTTACTCAATATGATGGAAGTAGTGTTAGATTTGGTAATGATGCCCCATGTCAAATCAAAAGAAAAGTCTCTATTAAACTTACAGAGAAATGCCCCATGTCAAAATATTACCTGTGTGAACAAGAATGATAAGCGGATCATAGATAGTGGATGCTCACATAACATGATAGGAGATAAAAGTAAGTTCATTACCTTTACTCAATATGATGGAAATAGTGTTAGATTTGGTAATCATGCCCCATGTCAAATCAAAAGAAAAGTCTCTATTAAATTTACAGAGAAATGCCCCATGTCAAAATATTTGGTTGTAAATGCTATATTCTAAAAGATACTAGAAATGGTAAGTTTGATGCAAAAAGTGATAAAGGCATATTTCTTGGATACTCCATTAGAAGTAAGGCATATAAGTGTTTGAATGCTAACACTAAAAAAGTTGTGGAGAGTGCAAATGTAAATTTTGATGAGCATGCAAAAGTTCAGGTTGATGAGTCAAAACAAATAGAGGATTAAAGATCACTTGTATACTTCTATGAAGGAATGATAGTTGAAGACAATGATGCAAATCAAGTTGGGAATCAGCAACAAACTTCAGTATCCGCCGAGTCTCAGCCTATGAATGTTGAGTTGCATTCAGAAGCCGATCTACAGAATGTAGAAAATGCACATTCTAATTCTGAAAATAGTATGTAAGAAAGGAATGATGAAATGCCAGATGAAGAAGAATGAAATGACCGTGAATCTGAAGGATCAAACATGGAAAGAAGGACTAAACCTAAATTAGCCAAGTATGTAAGAAGACATCACCCTACAAAACAAATCATTGGTGACAAGGATGCAAGACCAATGACAAGGAATAGGCTCAGGAATGAATCATGTCTGCTAAGTAAGGTTGAACCTAAAATAGTAAAAGATGAACTACAAGATGATGACTAGTATAAAGCCTTGGAAGAAGAGATAGATCAGATTGAGAAAAATAAAACATGGTCTCTAGTTCCTAGACCAGCTGATAAGAATGTGATTGGTACAAAATGCATGTTCAGAAAAAAAAACTTGATGAGAATGGTGAGATAACAAGAAACAAAGCCAGACTAGTTTGTAAAGGCTATGCACAAGAAGAAGGATTGGATTATGGAGAGATATTTTCCCCTGTTACAAGAATGGAAGCAGTAAGAACATTACTTGCATATGCTACATATAAAGGTTTCAAAGTCTACCAAATGGATGTGAAGTCTACTTTTCCAAATGGTATACTGGAAGAGAAAGTTTACATAGAACAACCAGAGGGATTTGTAGATGAAAAGAACAAGGACATGGTCTACAAGCTACACAAAGCATGGATATAATATTTGGAGAAAAATACGTTTTATATGACAAAAACAACTTGTACATAAAAGTTGAAGAAGGTAAAGACACTTTGATATCAAAAATTTTTGTTGATGATATAATATTTGGAGGAAAAGATGTTTTATGTAAAGATTTTGCTAATCAAATGAAGTATGAATTTTAGATGTCAATGTTTGGAGAAATCAAATTCTTTGTCAGATTAAAAGTACATCAATTGAAGCATGGAATATTTGTGACCCAATCCAAATACATCAAGGAAGTACTCAAAAAATTTGGGCTAGAAGACTCAAAACCAGTTAGCACAGCAATGCCAATGGGCCATAAGTTATCCAAGAATGATGAGTTTGCTAAACTAAATCAGACATTGTATAGGTGAATGATTGGAAAGCTACAATATGTTGTACATAGTAGACCATACATTGCATTAGTTGTTGGAATAGTAGCAAGATTTTCTACAAATCGAAGAGAAAATCACTTAATGGCAGTGAAGAGAATACTAAGATACCTAAAAGGAACTCATGACTTTGGTTTATACTACAAGAGAAATGAGAAGTTTCAACTAAAAATGTACACTGATGTAGATTGGTTAGGTAACATTGATGATATAAAAAGCACCAGTGGAGTTGCACTTTTCTTAGGAAAAGGGTTGATTACTTGGACCAGCAAAAAGCAAAGCTACACCTCATAGTCTACTGTTGAAGCTGAATATGTGGTTGCTGCTATAAACTGCACCAATGTTGTATGGATCAAACATTTGCTGCAAGGTATGAAGGAAGAGTTAATTGAGCCTGTGATACTTTATTGTGATAATACAAGTGTTATCAATATATCAAAGAATCGAGTAATGCATGCTATAACTAAGCATATTGTAATCAAGTATCACTATGTAAGAGAGCTAGTGGAAGACAAACAAGTGAAGATGGAATATGTTAGCTCAAAACAATAGATTGTTGATATCTTCACAAAAGTATTACCAAAAGATGCTTTTGACTATCTTAAAGGTAAGTTAGGGGTGATACCCCTAGCTAAGGCTACTTGAACCAAAAAGCAAGTATGTCCTGCATCAAATAAGCTGAATGTTGAAGATTTTATACATTGATGCAGAGGATTTTTACTTTGGGATCCATGCTTAAAGTAGTAGAAGTGCTAAAATTTTAAATCAGTCACAAGCAAGGTGACAAAGGGAGACATTGAATAAATTTGTAAAAGCTACACTTGCATATTAAAGATGCTAATATGCCTTTGGCATTATTGTCAAAGAGGGAGAAGTAGGCAACTAATCAACAACTATTGCAGATAAAGAATCAGAAAAGAGGGAAAAGATGTTTAAAACTAATCAAATAAGATAGAAGGACAAGTTGTAAGATGTTGATTAGAATAGAAAAAGTTGAGCAATATTGAGGGAGAAAGACAAAGAACAAGGATACAATAGAAAAGAGGGAGAAGCTAAAATGAAGCAATCAAAATAGTACAAGGAGATGTAAATAGTACAAGGAGATGCGATGTTACAATTTACTTTTTCGCATTTGACTCACTATTCTAACCTAGCTGGCATTTGGTTGAATAGTTTAGTACGATGGTTGATCAGTTTGGTTTGCCATTAATGACAAAGAGGGAGATTATTGGAAATCTAATTCAAAAAGCTCATTGTTGAAGATCAAAGAGGGAGATTGTTGCAAAGAAGGAAGATTGTTGTAAAAGAATGTTTTCAATCATTGTTTTGTCATTGATGTCAAATCAGCTATTTGTAGGGATGATATTTTCTTATAAGATCCAAGTAATATCACTTAGTTGATTGATGAAGAGGATTTGATCAACAAGATGTAACAAGAGCACCTACGGAAAAGGTTGAGTTATGATGTTGTAATGATCTGCAAGGATTAATTAAGAAAATGGTTAAGTAATGTGTTGATGACATACTCAAAGATATAGAGGTTGGTCACACTTAGAATTATTGAAAGAAGAAGTTGTAACAAGGTTGACTGCAAAGCTTAAACTAAGATCACTAGTGGGTGCCGAGCAAGTTAGTTGAAGCTAAGCAAATTTTTAGTAGAAGCTAAGTAATAGACAATTCTAGTGTGTGCTGAGTGATTTTGATGTGTCGAGTGAAGATCAGGTGCTGAGCATTAGAAAAATTTTAGTTGGTGTTGAGTGATCTTTAGGTGCCGAGCATCAAGAAAAACATAGTTGATGTCGAGTAACATAGTATGTGCTGAGCACCAGTATTTCAATAGTGCCAAGTTGCTACATTATTTCAAAAGATGAAGATTCACCAAATCTAAGCCAACATAGTGGTTACATTGAATTTTATGAATGGGTTGGAAAATAAGGATGATGAGTTGGTGGCACAAAATCCTATGTAAACCATGTTTGGGAAAATTCTAAAGGATTATTCAAGAAGCTTCTAGAGGAAATAGAATATGAGTTAGAAGCAATGAATCCTACCTAATCCATGCGAATTGAAATTGAAAAATGGATGAATCGAGCAGGAAAAGGTACTCCAAGATTTCTATTTAAGAAGTCATAGACCAAGAAGTAAAGAGTTGCTGATACTGTTGTTGTTGAAGAGCCAAATTTGTGAAGTAGTTAGAAGGGTGTCAAGGAGGAGACATGTAGGAGAAGGAAGAGCGTAGAGGCACTGCTTCTATGCGTGGTCATGAAGAGATGATTGCACTAGTACATTGAGCATGGAGACTCAAGAGGACTAAGCTTGAAAGAAGAACAAGCTATCAAGAGTTGCAAAGATTGGAAGCCAGGCAAGGGTATGAGCTGAGAAGTGATATGAGATCTTTAAGATAAGTTGTATGTTGTAGTCAGGTCAAGATTTTCTAATACTCTCTAGCAATTGTATTAGATCTAAAAATCCTACGGACTTAGGTTGGCCTAACATCCATTTGTAAATCCTTTAATAGGGTGGCATTCCAAGTGAATGTTCTAAAGTCCTCTAACTAGGTCCACTTCTAACAGGGTGGTTAAATCCTCTGACAAGGTCACATTTAACAGTTTGTTGTAAGCCTTTAACAAGGCAGGCCTTTCACAAGGCATCACTTCAGAAGAGTGAGAATTGAGAAGCATGTTACTGGTGGTTTTTCCCAAATTAAACTGGTGGTTTTTCCCAAAACACTGTGTCACATGTCGATTTCTTATGTGTCATGCTTGCATGTTGATTTACAGTAACTTGCTTATTAGACAAGTTAAAGCTTGGATGAATGAATGGTTGAATGGGTTCACTACACTTAGTGAAATGTTTGAATAGGACATTTGGACCTTGAATAACTTATTCACAGCCCCCTGCACCCCTCACCCCAGTTATTCTAAAGCAATTCTAACAATTATTGCATAGAAAAATAGGGAAAAAAAAGATTTTTTTTGGATCTCTTACCTTAAGAATGCTTCAACATTAGTAACACTAAAAATCTTGAGATTTAGGATTTTACAATGTTATGAATCCTCTTAAGGCTCCAATTTTTTACACATAAATACTAATTGATTTTGTACTTTTCTTAAATGTACTCTCAAATTTATTTTTTGAGGATTTGACTTCATAAAATAGGAATATATGTATGCAATAGAAACATAAATCTAACACATAATTAGAGTGAGATTGTTAAGGGCATTCATTCCCCCAACATTTAATGAAATCAGCCTCATTGTAGTCGAGAATGAAATCATGCTCTCTTAACAATTTTAGTAATGGATAGAATTTGACTTTTTTTTAAAAAACTAACATTGAATTTTTTCCTTTCTTATTAGTAAATATAGCATGTCAATAGGGATGATATAAATAATCATACAAGCATGATAATAAGTGGATTTTGAAGAAATAAATTAGATATCCAAATATTTTAGGATTCTATGTGTGGTATTGAAGATTAATTCTACTAGTTGTAATTGAAAGGAGCATATTGTATAATTTTTAACTTTTCTAGAGAGAAATTCAAGTACAAATGGGTTAGCTAAGATAATAATGACATTTGAAAATATTTGGAATTTAGAAGCAAAATCTAGTCTAATTGACTTTAAGGTTGCTTCACACATAGGTCAACCAAGTGTATAATGTATAACAAATATCTTCATATATATTGGATCCATAATTTAAGCATATGTATGAGATTAGTTGTAGTTCTTTAAATGAAAAAAAACAACATTTTATAATTTGTAACTTTCTACATGAGATAATTTTTTTATTTCTAAATACAAAAATTCATCACATATTCCATAGGAAGAGCTAGAGTTTGAATTAAAATTTCTAAATATATATTGAATTTGTTAATTGTAGTTATGCATAAAACTATAATTTTCTCATATATTTTTATTCATCATCCATAATTCCAAATAACTCTAGATAAATAGGTAAGATCAATTAAATTGGTTTTCCATGACCATTTAATCATTTGACACTTGATCATGTGATAAAAATTATTTGATTGAATAAAATAATTTATCTACCTTTATAAAAATTTATTCATTTTTTCCTATTTCCTTTACTTTGGTATATTTTATTTTTCTTGCTTCTAATTTTCTTCAATATATTATTATGAATTACTGTGTATTGTAGGAATTAAGAAAGAAAGTTCAGTGCATAGATCTCCCTTGTGGGTAGAAATATGTAGTGATATTACTGCATAGTCTAGGCCACAAATTTGGTTCTGATCCTAATGCTTCTAAATACTATATATAGTTACAATTCAAAATTAAGAACACACATTGACATATAATAGATTTTGCTGGGTTTTTTTGACAAAAAACAAAAAATTATATCAAAAAGGAAAAGGCCACCTAGATCTCAAAGAATAATTAGAAGTCTGAAATGGAAAGTGTTAAAGTAGATTTTTGTCAAAATTAAGGACCATGAACATAGAATACAATTAGGAAATTTACCTAGTATATGGATATTAACTAAATAATAACTGATGCACCAAGGAGAATATTGATGTAAATAAATGATGAATATATAGTATTATATTGAATTTTCATCCCCAAGTGTTCTTAGAATTTTACATCAATTTAGATTACTTATATACTTTAGAATAATAAATAATGAACATAGTTAATACGAAGTTGCTTCTTGTAAGATAGTTATGAGACAACTAATAGATTTTTAAGCCAATGATATGCATTATTTTAAGCATCATATCAAGTTTATTCCAGTTTATATGTCCTTTTGCAATTATTTCGGCATCAAGTTGTGATTGCCTATTTTTGCTATGGAAGCGACAAAGTCCTATTCTCTATAGAAAGGAAAATCTAATATAGAGAATGATTTCTTGTTGAAAACCTTGCTTCTATTGACTTCGATAGAAGATAAATGCATTCATATCATGTTGCTTGATTGCAACCTATGAACTGATGTTAGTTTGGGGAATGGTTATCAAGCCAATACAAACAATACAAATGTTGAGGCAGTATAGACAAACATACTTTCTAACATATTTATTATTATTAAGGGGAACATGCTCTTCAGTTGAAATATTAGAGTGGCTTGACATTATTTCAGTAAAATTAAATTAATGGAGCATTATGAAAATATTGCATAGCTATTTGAAATCAATATCAGATACATGTAGAAAAGGCCCAGACAGGGTAACCAAAAGTTAGAATTGGGAAGAGAAATCTAGTAAAACCAATTTTGAAGTGTAATTGCTATGAAGCATTCGATCATTACGAACAGTGGATATGATGTGGAGCAAAAATTAAGGTTTCGTCAATAATAGAGGGAGAAGTTAGGCTTGGGATTTTGAGGGCCTTCCAGACGCCTGAGGAGGTGTCAACGATGTTGTTGTTGCAAGGGGGTTGGAAGTCATGGTCCTCGTTGCACTCATCCACAACCATGGCCATCGTTACCAGGCTTGCAATGTACATGCGAGACCGTCTACTCCTACTGCCCGATTGAGATGGCTACTTTTTCATTTTAATATAGTCTTTCTAGATTTTAACTTATTGCCCAGTGAAAAAGAATGAAATCAGGCATACTTTTAACTTACGTTTGGCCTTCAAATTTATCGCTCTCTCCCTTGAGTAATTCCAAATAAGATGGAATTTTTTTCATTTTAATATAGTCTTTATAGATTTGAAAATCCTCTTCCTTTCTTTAATACGCCCTAAATTATCAACTCTCATACGCTTCTTACTGCTGACAGATACTTTTGCTTGCAGTTATCTTTCCCATTCCTCACAATACCCAAGTGAGAAATATGTCTTGTGTTCTTGTCTAACAATTCACTCGAGGATAACTGCAATGTGGCTTTCATGAATGTCGTGGGCAGTATAGGCTATTGTCCTTTATGGATACACATCTCAATATGCTTAAGGTCTGTTTGGTTAATGGAATAGGAATAGAAAAATTGGAATACGATTTTTATTTTCTGTTTGGTTGATGGAATAGGAATAGAAAAAATTGAAATATGATTTTTATATTCTCATTTTGCCTTTAAAATGAGCATATACCCATTCCAAAAAATAGTTGTTATTGGAATAGCCATTCCTATTCCCAATATTACATGCCTATTCTACATTCCTCTTTCCATGGCCAAACCGGTGCTTACACACTAATCATTTATTCTTTTTATCTCAAATTTATATGTGAGTACTAAATGAAATATAAAAATTATTAATGAATATACGGACAAAGGCATTGACCAAGAGACATATGGTCATCATATGAAAAGGAATTGTGTATCTACACTTTATAGTTAATGTGTCATTTTATATTATTAGCACTTTGCACTAATAAAGTCTAATGTTGTGTAATACATTCAGAGTGGCATATGTTGTATGGTATTTAAGAGATATATCTCTATAAAATTAGTACATTAAATAATATTAATAAAATTTAAATATAACATTAGGCTAATAAAAAAATTTAATTTAATTTAATTTTTTGTTTAAAAAATATTATATAATATTTCTTTTAATTGGAGAGAGAGAGGGAGAGGGAGGGAGGGAGGGAGAGAGAGAGAGAGAGAGAGAGAGAGAGCATTCTCCCAACTAACAAAGAGACATGGTACTCTTGTTTAAAAACATCCTTTTGGATTCAAATATCACATCTATGTATGAAAGTTTGATGAAAATAAGAATTTTTTTTCAAAAAGTATATATGACCATAAATTGAAAAGGGAAATTGTTTTATTTTTATTATTCATGTATAATCAGTCTGAGTTCAACCATGTAAATTTATGCAAATATGTCGAATAATTGAACAAAAGGAATTCTATTAACATAATTTAGATGAAAGACTTAATCTAAATTTTAATCCTTTTGTGTGTAAAATAGTTTCATCAAAGATTTGCATTTACATTTTGTCCATTATTGTCAATAACCATTTTCTCTATTTATTTGAGACTAATGATTAACACATTCTTCAGTCAATGTTTCACTATTTTCAATAGCTCTGTAATGTTCTTTCCCACTTTAGATATTGATATTCAAGTTATTTGTCATAGCCATGTCACTTGATCTGCATGCTCACCTCTTTAAAGATAATTAAATTGGGGTCAAGTTTAATGTTTCACTCTTTGGATGAGGAACTTAAGAGTATGAAGAGGGAAGTGGCTAATCACTATTTGGGACTATAGTCTATAGATGTAGCATTTTTCTAATTGCATAGTACCAATCTATATAAAATTTTTGACAAGTTGAAAAACCACACCAAGATGTTATTTTTTCTACCTACTATTTTGATTTATGCCATGTCTTTCACTAGAAGCTTGATCATTTTTAGCTAGTAACAAAAATTTCAGATTGTTATAGTATTTTCAAAGATTGTTGGTTCGAGGAAGGGTAGTTCCTTATTTGTTCCAAATGATATTACAAAGTATGCATCAACTTTTATTTTCAACATGAACATTTTTTGCTGCTCACTCTATAGATTTTCTCAAAAGTTTTGGTTGGCAAAAAAGATGAAATGAACTAAACAATGTAAAGTGTTGGCCCATAACTTTAACATTTTTCTTTGCTTCCTCATAATTTGAAATTACAACCATTAACCTACAATCTCTTCACAAAAGCTATAGTTGGGCAATTGAGCTAGGATGTCGACAAGGAGGAATAGAGTGTTGATCCTAACCATTTACTTATCATAGAGTTGAGATTTTGTTTTTTAATTTTAATTTTAGTTTTAAATAAAATAAAATTGAAGTAATAACTTTAAAATAGCACAACTTATGTCATGTAGCTCCTATTTGAAGAATTCAAAACATTGGATGTATCTGGGCACACAGTGAAGACTTTATACTCACAACACTGCCCAAATTTGATAAATTATTAATTATTTTAATGTTTAAGGTTAGATGTTACTTTACCTAATTTGACTAAATTTTTTAAAATTTCATCAGGGAACAATGACTAAGATATTGTTCTAATTTTTCACCAGATGCTTCTGGTTTTTTTATTCCTTATTATGACTAGGAGGAGGGCACTAGTAAGAAGGTTTCCATGTAATAGATGAAAGTTCTTTTCATAGATGAATGTGAAGATTTATTGCACAATAACATTAAAATTTAGCATTATAGTTTCCAACATGAGATACTATGGGTTTGATATTTGTATGTTTTAATTTACATTGCAGACTTAATATTTTTTATTAGCATATGTAGACACATTTACATAATTTTAGCTTTTCGGTATAGGGTTGATCTAATTCAATTTGATATATAATTAGTAAAATCAATCTAGTTTGATATAAATGCCAAAGATGATCTATACCAACCTCTATGTGGTCATCAATTTTATTATACTACTCATTTTCAAAAAGTTTATATAATAAAAGTTTAATTAATAATCATTTTTAACATAAGTTCTATTATCCTTTGAATTTCTTTGAGTTTCAAATCTATAAATGGTTTCATATCAAAGCTGAGTATTTGGTTTCAAACAAGTGCCTCTACTAAGCATATAGTAACAATTCTGCATATCATTCTGAGGTTACAAATAATATACATGTTCAATTTTATTTATTATGACCATCACTTTTATTTTTTGGCTAATTACATAAGTTTGGAAAAATTAAAAAGAGGGGTTAAATGCTAGCTTCATGTTAATTAAAGAATGTTGAATTTTTTTATTTTATTTTAATGGAGATTCAGCTTTTTCACCTAGTCTCTTTGGTTAAGAACCAAGGACTGAGGGGTATCCATTCTGCCAAATTCACCTAGGGCACAATCTTGGCATCATCCCTTTTAGATGTTAGGGCCTTGCGCTCAGCATGACTTGATCCTTGGTGGGCTCTTTGTGAGCCTTTCAACTTCACCAATACACCAAGTGCCCTTTGATAAAATGTTGAATTTTGAGTTATTCAAAGAAAGTAAAAACTTAAGTCACTTGAAGTGGCTAACTTGTGGCTAGAAATGTATTCACAATGCATGAAAGATGTAATTTTTATCAACATGTTGTGAGTTGAATTAATGATGTAAGTAATTAAGGATATGATCAAAAGAAGATATCATCTATTTTGGAGCATCATTTTTAACTCATTATTTGCTACATTCATCTTTGGAATTTCTCAAACAAGGGTACAAAATAGTTTCGATGAGAAGTTTGCAATACTTGTGTTGGAATATTTGAGCTCAAGATGAATAACATCTCACATGCAATAATTATAATGGTAGTTGGTAAAAAAGATTCTTTAAAAAAATTGAAGAGTTAATTCTTGGCAGTAATGTTAGGCATTTTTTATAATCTTTGTTATTGTTTAGCCATGTCTTATTTTTTATTAACTTATATAATATTTTTAATTTAATTTTTAGTGTCAAGTTTATGTTAGCCTTAATATTTAATATTATTATTTCTATATTTATAATATAGAAACTAGGGCTGCGTGTGGCTATAGTATCTGCCTATATTTGGATAGGAGAAAAGAATTTGGAGATTGGTTTTGGCAAGTGGATGACCGGACAATATCTAGAGACCGATCAACTAAGTTTAAATACATATAAGATATTTGTGGCCAACAAAAAATCTATAGTAGTGTTTTTTATACAACTTTGAGTGACAATGATGCAACTTATCTTTCATCAAGCTATCACAAGTTGTATTATGTTTTGATTTCCATCTATTGTTGCTTGTTCCACACTATGAAAGTGATGCCAAAATACCAATAGGACTGGGTGGATTCCTAAGACCAACACCTCCTCATGGATATTGAAAGGTATTGGGGATGAATGGTATGGTTGTATGGGAATAGTGACGGCATGTTGCAACACTAGCAGTTGGAATGATCACTCTTAATTGGGAAAGTACCATAGGATTGGAATGGTTTAAGAAACATAAACAAATGAGCTTTCTATGTAAATAATAATAGCAAGTCAATATGAAAAGCAAACAAAATGGAGCAAAGATAGGCATATAGAAAAATAAATCCAAAACTCCAAATCAAAACTAATGTCTCCTTAGATGAATATTTGAAGGTACAAAGATCTAAGCATTGACAAACCAAGAGTTCCATAAATGTTTACGTGAAAGAGCCATTAGATCTATGAACATTAAGTTTTTTAAAGACAGGACACTCATAAGTCCAATTGAGTTAAAACTAGGTGCAAGTAAATTGTCAAGAATAGTTCTTAAATTTGTGAAGCTAAGATTGTCTCTCCTCGCTAGCAGTGATGGATAGAATGTTTACCTAGCCTTCAAAATAAACACTAAAATTCTGCTACAAAAACAACCTTCAAAAATCTAGAAAACTTAATCAATAAGATGAAAACTATGGTTGGAATTAAAAAGTTCATGACCTTGTTGGTAGATTCATAAGCATCAAAAGCCAAGATGTTTCTGTAGCACACAATTCCACTCAAGCTGCTTCCACTCTTTCTTTTATGTCATTCAATATTGTAAATGCCATTGCTCACAGCTGTGATACATTTGGCGAAGTCACCCACTCATTTGAAGTCCCATTCAGCAGCACTGAACCATTGCATTCCTATCAAATTCATACCCAGAAGAGTTGATTAACACATGAAATACCTAAAAAATACATGTAACTAGGGTATTTATCAAATGACTGCTCTTGCATGAAGAAGATGTGGAAATGTAGCCTGAGCAAGCCAGCCGCCTGTGTAATGTCTTGATTGAAATAGAATTCAATACATTCTCTCAACATTATTGAGATCGATGAATAAAAATTATACTCCATCTTTATATGACTTGATCATATGTTGACTTGAGAGTAAATAAAATTAATCATTGAAAACTCTAGCCTCCTGCCAGTCATATATTTATTTTATCAGATACAAGTAGAAACAAACCAGCTAGCATAACCAAAAGTTGGAATTGAGAAGCAAAATCTAGTAAAACCAACTTTGAAATGCAATTCCAATGAAGCATTCGATCAATATGGACAGTGGATATGGAGCGAGAAGTAAAGGTTTCATCAATAACAGATGAGAGTGTGCATCAAGTCAGGCTTGGGACCAGGTGATGTTCATCTGGCCAACGTCGTCGGGGATGTGGACTCCGAGGGCCTTCTAGATGCCACGGGAGGCATCGACAATGCTGTTGTTGCAAGGGGATTGGAAGCCGTGGTCCTCGTCACACCCAGACACGGAGTCGCACTCATCCACCACCATAGCCCTCGCAGTTTGTCCGTTGTCTGGATTGGTGATAACTATGAAGTCGTGGCACCGGCTACCACCGGCGTACCATCCAGTAGAGAGAGCGACGACAAGAGAGTTGTCATCGTGGTAGTCCCCGTCGCACTCAGAAGGCCCTCCTCCGTCTTCGCCCTTGGCGAAACCATTCAGTGTCAGCGTAGCGGGAGTGCTGTCCGTCACCGGAGGCGAGCACTTCTATTGCGGGTATCTCCTCCCTGACTTGCAGCAATCCGAACTATGCTCCTGATTGCACTCGTGGGAGTTGACGGATGACACGACGTCAGGATTCCCGCAACATCCCCGAGCCTCGCACATTCCGCTATGGATATGGCCGTACAGCTCAACAGCGGCATTAACCCAAGCGCTATCATCATCCGCATCATCATTTTCCCTGCAAAACCAAAGACAGGAAAATGTATATAATCAGCTCAGATTTCTCCTTGAATTCCCTGTCACCGTCTATTTATTTCTTTAACTCACCTCACTTCTAAGTTCTCTGCCAATTGCCCTAATTCTCTTCTATTCTCTCGGATATCTTCAGCTGTGCGCTGCTGTTGCTGTTGCTGTTGGAAACACATACGGCTTCCCTCTATTCATCGCCGCCGCCACCACTGGTGATTTTTGCCTTGGTGACATCCCTTTCCTGGCCGAGATTATCAGGCTTGCAACGTACACGCGAGACCCTCTACTACTACCCAACTGAGATGGCTACGTTTCCATTTTAATATAGTCTTTCCAGATTTGAGAATCCGCTTCTTTGCATTGATACGACCTAAATTATCTACTCTCATACGCTACGACACGCCAACTAATACTCAAGTTTAACCGGACATGCTTGCAATTATCTTTCCCATTCCTTTCATTTCCAAATCTGAACTAACTGATGTTCGGTATTCTCTTCTAACTATTCCCCCGAGGATATCTACAATGCAGCTTTCATGCGTCTCGCATACAGTATAGGCGGGTTTTCATGCTTTCTACTTTCCATCTCTCAATGTAATTACAATGTAATAATTTATAAGTTTAACAATGTCTGATTAAATTATTATCATATTTAGAGTTCTTTTTGTTATTAATTTTTAAAGCCTATTTTAATGTAGTTTTTCCTTATATAAATGTAAGTTTTTAAATGGCACATTCATACACTTAGTTATGCTGGTAATCTTATTGTAATTACAATGTAATAATTTATAAGTTTAACAATGTCTGATTAAATTATTATCATATTTAGAGTTCTTTTTGTTATTAATTTTTAAAGCCTATTTTAATGTAGTTTTTCCTTATATAAATGTAAGTTTTTAAATGGCACATTCATACACTTAGTTATGCTGGTAATCTTATTTTAGAGTTTCTTTTCTCATGGCTAATTTCTAAGATTTTTATCTAGAATAGTTCGCAGTAAGGATCTTGCAAAAACAAAGCTAGTATGTTTGAAGCTGAAGAAAGAGATGACATTCATAGTAAAAATACATAGCACTGTCTTTAGGCTAAAACACATAAAATGGACATCCTAATTGATGTGTATGATTGAAATCATAGAACCTACTATATCTCAACATAGCACCAATCATAGAGACTAAAATTTAAATGAATAAAATTGAAGTTCCCATAGAAAGAACTTTCCATAATACTAGGGAAACACAACCATAAACATCAAGATCAACCTTGAATTATTTAATGAACAAATATGTACCATAGATAAGTAGAGAATACAATCAGACAATGAGGAATGAAATTTAAAGAGAACATGTGATATATAGAGTGATATAGTGAGATATTGTAATAAATACACGTAAAATACATTGAGATCATTATATGAAATAAATAAATGAATAGATAAACTAATTGCTTCATATCACTCAGTATTATGATTGTTAAAACAAATTCAATGCATGGAATATACATATTACTTGTGTAAGGGTGTTTTCATTACTTAACCTTTATATGAATTTTATTACATTTCTCTAAAGCTTATCACAAATGTTATTCTATATAGATGGAATGAGTTTATAACTACTAGTTATACATGTATGTGCACTCTCTCTCTCTTTCTCTCTCTCTCTCTCTCTCTCTCTCTCTCTCTCTCTCTCTCTCTCTCTCTCTCTCTCTCTCTCTCTCTCTCTCTCTATCTGTGTGTGTGTGTGTGCACGAATGAAATCAAGCATACTTTTAACTTACCCTTGGCCTTCAATTTTGTTGCTCTCTCCCTTGAGTAATTCCGACTAGGATAGCAACTTTTTCATTTTAATATAGTCTTTATAGATTTGAAAATCCTCTTGCTTGGTTTCATATGCTACTTACTATCGACGGATACTTTGGCTCATAGTTATCTTTTCCACTCCTCACAATGCCCAAGTGAGAAAGATGTCTCGTGTTCTTGTCTATCAATTAACTTGAGGATAACTACAATGTGGCTTTCATGAATCCCATAGGCAGTATAGGCTATTGTCCTTTTTGGCTACATATCTCAATACACTTATGCACTAAACATTTATTCTTCTTATCTCAATTTTATACCTAAGTATCGAATGAAATATAACAATTATTAATGAATATACAGACAAAGGCACTAACCAAGAGACATATGGTCATCATAAGAAAAGGATTCAATATATAATTTCTTGTCAGGTCTAGAATCAGTGAGATATAGAATCATTGGTCTCCATGATTCTATATCTCACTGATTCTAGAATTGACAAGCAATTAAATTAACCTAGGTATCATATCTTTGTGCCATAATGTTCTCATCAACATTCTAAATACTAGAGTATAATTTCTCAATATATTGCTTTGTTTGTGTTACTTCTCAGTTTTTTTTCTATTGTAACTTCATAGTCTCAAGTTCATATTTCACTTTGGAAAGATTGGATATCATATTTGTATTCTCAAATATCAAATTTTTTTGGCTTGTCTTCTCATCTTGAACCATCATGCTGATCTTCGAATTTGTAATTTCAAGTTCATGTTACCAATTTCATTCTCCTTCTTAAGCCTTGAAACTACTTTACTATCCTTGATTTGATGACGTGACTCTTTATTTTTTCATCTAGATGATTAAATTTTCACTTTCAAATTATGAATGAAATCTTGTGCCCCTTTAAGTTTGATAATTATTATTTTTTTTCCTCTAAAACACTATCAAGTTCTGCAAGATATCCCTCACAATTCTTTTGCAATTCAACCATATTCATAGAGATTTAGAATATGAGACTTAATTATATATGGTGTATCAGTACTAATTCATCCATTTTTTCCATTTCATGATTGTAGGCTCAATTTTTTCTTGGGATGTTTTGATCTACCAAAGTAGTAATATGTCAGTAAACAAAGTATCAATATAACACTTAATCTAAGTGAGTTTGTGAGGGGAATCCATGCACCTAATATTTTATAAAATCAACCTCATTGTAGTGAAGTAGACAAGCACGATCTCATCATTTCTTATGTCTATAAATTTATTCAATAGAGCTTGAATATCTTATATTAACACCTAAATTGGTTTTCTAGATCTTCTATAGACTCCATGACCTCTATTCAATGAACAAGGATACTCCTTGTATTATTTTTTCCTCCCAAGTCCTTTATTTCTCTAATTAAGGGTTTATTTTTCAATACGTGATCTATTTCAAGAACTTCATCCTCCATTGTAACCTCTTTCTCCTTGTATTTTATCTCTTTCAAAATGACCTTTACTGTTACTCTTTCTATCTTATTTTCAACCTCACCAAACTTCATTTTTAACTCAAAGATTTTCTTATAGGAGTCTATTCTCTTCATCTTGATCATATACTATCTTTTCCAATTCAATATTGGTCTCCATGATTCTATATCTCATTGCTTCTAGAATTGACAAGGAATTAACTTAACCCAAACCTTTTAGGCTCTAATATAAATTATATAGTGAGGCTATATCACTAAGGTTTCTAATATTTCTCTTCTTCACTTCTAGGACACTCTAGGGATTGTATCCAAGTACCAGAGCCTATTATACTAGGAGATTTGAGCATATTTATATCTCCTCTCTCAGAGCTTCTCTATAAGCTCAAGAATAATTCCTTGTTGTTTAAGCTCACTAGGATAAGCTTAGGAATCAACTTACTAGATTCCTTCAACATTTACCTTGTAGGAGGCTAGGGCTTGTAAATTAAATAATTCAAACATAGAACATTACATTTAGCTTCATTTCGTAACCGTTTTCTTAAAAATTGCTTGATCTTTCTATTAAGGTCAACTAAAACATTTAGGTTAGGAATTAGGCCTTTGTTTGAGGTTAGAAATTCATTTGGTTCATGACCATGAATACAAAAAATGGTCCTTTCTTTATACCATTTCCATTATCTCAAGGCCAACTCCAATACTAATCTTTTCTCATATTTTGAAATTATGGTTGTAGTCTATATAAACCTAAATTTTGTAACAACTTCCTCATTGAAAATGGTAGAAACTCTAGCTATGTTTAGCTCTTAATTTAGAATGGTTTTAAATGGCACTTAGTATGGACATCACTTTTTAAAGGTTGGTTGGTTGAATAAGTTTGGAAAAAATAAAAAGAAATGTTAAATCCCACCTCTATGTTAATTAAAAGATGTTGAATTTTGAGTTATTCAAATAAAGTAAAAACTTAAGTCACTTGAATTTTGAGTTATCCCAAGCATTGTAATCGTCATCATCATCATCTCCCCTACAAAAAAGAAGAAGAGAAAATGTATATAATCAGCTCACATTTTCTTTTGAATTCCTATCTCCATCTATTTTATTTTTTGACTCATCTTAGCTCTGTGTTCTATTCCAATTGCCCCAATACTCTTTTATTCTCTTAGATATCTTTAGTTCTATGTTGTTGTTATCCTTGTTGGAAATACATACAACTTCCCTCTATTTATGGCCGTCACCACCACTCATCATTTTTTCCTTAGTGACATCACTTTTACAAGAGACTATGGCAATATGGAAACTTTTCCCTATAAACAATGAAACTTTGGCAACTTGACTCCACAAATTTGCCAAAAGATATTTGGATATTACCTTGAGCTTCTATTGAGCCATTATTGCATTCTAGGACTGATTTAAAGGTCAATAAAAAAAAATGGTAGGGAATTTGACAAGTACCAATGTGCTTCTACACCATTATTCTCAAAAGTAGAATTCATCATGGGACTGTGGGGGAAATCAAGTTGAGGTCTATGTTCTTGTTCTCAAAATGAAGCTTTGGTTATACACATTTCATGTCATATATTTAGTCAAAACACGCATAGCAAACATCATAATTTTGTTTGGATCTCTTACCTTAGGTATGCTTCAATGTTAATAACGCTAAAACTATTGAGATTTAGGATTTTATAACATTCCTAATGCTCTTAACACTATGAATTTTTACAAATGGATAATACTCAATTTTGTACTTCTCTTGAATGTAGACTCAAATTTACCTTGTGAGATTTTGACTTCATAAATTAGCTATATATCTACAATAGAAACATAGATCTAGCACATAATTAGAGTGAGTGTATTGGGGACATTCATGCCCTAAACATTTCATGAAATCAATTTTATTTTAGTCGAGAATGATATCACACTCTCTTCAAAAATTTATTAATGGAGAGAACTACATTCAATATAGATTGTATCCCAACATAATTGGCTTTTTTCATTTGAAGTAACTTTGACTTCTTCCCTTATTTATTGGTAAATATAGCATTTGAAGTAAATCTTGGTTGGGCCTCCCGAGAGAAAATATTGGAAGAATTTGATGACTCCACACAGGCTTTGAAGGATAGGCTGAAGAAAGTAGAAGAAGGGTATGAAAAGAAGTAAAGAGAAATTCGAGCCTTATGTCAATACATCAATAACTTGCCTCATCTAGTAAGAGAGGAAGGTCCATCATTTGTCCCTCCAAAAGGTGTTTCCAATGAAGTGGTAGGTGATATTGACAGAATCAAGTAGATTGCTCAGGGTGCAAAGATTTGGATCGAAGGAATTCAAGAGGCAGCCTTCAAACATGTAGAAGAATTAGTACAAGTGCACAATAGGGCATTGGCTGCAATCTCTAGGATCTAGTGCATGGAGGAATCATGGGTGGATGAGCATATTTACCAAGAAGAGGTGATTGCCAACATTCAAAATCTAATGGAGACCCTCAAAGCAAGAATTGATTGATGGTCGAGTTATCAGCAAGGGGGATGTCTATGATTTTATTTGATGGTACAGTGCAGTGATCATGGCTAATGAAATGTTTGAGAGCTTTACCAGGGAATCTAGTTGATGGAAGAAGATTGTTGATAACATCAAGCAAGGAATATCAAATGCAGTTGCATCCTTGTTATCAAAGAGATTGGTGGAAGAAGAAATGACAACTGATAATCTGAAAGTCAAGTTAGAGGAATTCTTTCAACTAAATGTATATGGAAGAGATGATTTTGAGAACTTCTCCATCTTCTCAAATACAATGCACACTACTAAGGACTTACTACCAGATTGGGATGAAAGTTTGGGAAAAGTAGAAAGAGCAATTGCAGTTCTAGAATTCAAGCAAGAATCTACACCAAGCATTAGTACAGAGGAGTTGGAAATAGTGTTAGATCGATTTTGATCCTTCAAGAAACAAATCAAGGATAGATGCATTAAATGCATAGTGGGTGTGCTTAGGGATCATTTATTACACCCCACTCCTTCCTAAATGAGCATGCATAGTGGGCATTTATTACCCACTACAGTAGTGGATTCCTTGTGGCATTAATGTAGATGCCTTTCCTTTGCCCTAACCCTAATTAGGGTTGATGTGGAACAATCTTGGCCATCAGTTATTGTGATCATCCGAGCCACCCGTTGTAATCGAGGACCTATATAAAGACCTCATTTCTCATTTGTAAAGGGAAATTTTTATGAGATTGTTGCTATGAGTTACTGAGATAATAAAGTTTTCATTGGAGTTTGGTGAATACTTGACATGTCTTAGTGCTTGCTTGTTCTCCTAAATTTCTTCAATTATATTAAGTTTAGCATAGTCAATGTGTGGTGATTACAATGAAGAATATGATGGTGTATTGATGAGTTCCTTTGGTTCATACTTTTGATGTTTTAGTGATTCTAACTTGTTGTCTAAAGTTACCCTGAACCCCTTCCATGCATATGCTCAACTTCTATCATTCATATACATTTTTCTTTATGATGGTGTATATAGTGATATGAAAATCTTTGGCATAACCCTTGAAGATTGTACCAGTTCACGCTTAGTTGTAGTATAACTTGGAGAAGCAGAATTTGGTAAATTGAGGAATTTGTCCACTAGAATACTATTTTTTGTTATCACTACCCTTAGGATTAGAATAGAATTCCTGAACTCCATCTTATTTAATTTCAACATATTTTGTGAAAACTCCAAAAAAGTACTTCATTGCAAAACCTTAAGATAGCTCCCACATCTAGTATGGCTTGAAATGAATCTAAATACACATGTAAGGCCCCTTGTGATCATCATAAAATCACATCAACCACCGATCTTATCCACAGTCAAGACCTGGCACTAAAGGAACCTTGAAGTCATTGTATGATCTTCTAGCAATCTTAGCATACACACGACTTTATTCAAGAGAGGATAAGATATTTTGGTATTTTTTTCTACTATTTGGTGAGTCATAAAACACACATCAATAGGTATCAGAGCCAATGGTTAATGATCCAAGAGTCTAAAGAGCTATGACTGAAATATTATGATGGAAAAGTGTAGAGGGTTGCTAATGGTTTGTAAAGAAGACTGTTGCTGCGAGAAGGCTGCCCATTACATAGTTGAATAGAAGATTGGTGAATATTAATTTGTTAAGTGCTATACGGAAGTTGTCTTAGGAAGATTGTTGATAAGTAATCAAAAGTATTGTTGTTGTGAGAAGCTTGGAGTTTGTGTGTTTTGGAGAGTGTGCCTCAGATTATTTACTACAGCTAGAGAGTTGTGCATTGTTGCTGATTTGAATAAAGATCAAAAAAGTGTTAAAGAGTCTAGAGAGCAAGAAGAATATGAAGGAGTGTTGATTTGAAGTGTTGGTTTCCATTGATCATTAGTGGCTTGTGGAGTACCTCTATGCAAGCGGGAGTGCCAAAGTGTATATACATATTTCTTGTGAAAAAAAAAAGAAAAAAATGTGTGAGAGTATTTGATTGAGTTGTTGTGAAGAAAGATGAACAACATTTGAATGGTAGCTCATTGATGGTGCAATGTGGTCTTAGAATAGTGCTTTGTGAAAAGAATAAATCAAGAGACTATTATGAGACAAAGAGAAGCAATGAAAAGAAGGAAGATAAAGTTGAAGGTGAAAGCTAATTTTTTTTTTTATTAATAGTATTTTATTATGTGCTTTTGTTTGAAATATGTGTGGAGTATTAGAAATCAGTTGTAGGAGTTAGCGTTCATTAAGAAATGAGATGGCATGCTAGAGTTTTTTGTCATGGTGAAAAGGTCTCTGTGTGTGTTGATTGGATAAAAATGTTGGAAATTGGAAGTGAGAATTTGTTTGTCTAATTTTCAAGGATATGATGTTCTTGATAGTGATCATGTAATAGAAGTTTTTTGCATTGATATCCCCCAATCAAGTGATGGAGACTTAATGAGAATTTTTTGTTGATGGGCTATATTAATGTGAGGGGTGCATTATTGGTTGTATCTAACACCCTAAAGTTTGGTTAATGCATTGATGAAACATATACCAAAAAAGAATTTCTATTAAACTAGCAAGTATAGTGTTTGGGCACCCATGTATTTTGGTAGATAGATTTCTTTTTATATGGACTCAATAATTAGTTTGATGTAGGTACAAAAGAGAAAGGTCTAGAGTGATGATAGTTTTCTCATAGTGATGATTTCTAGTCATTAGAACTAGTGAGTGCTTGGTTTGTGGTAATCTAAAATCACTTGACTGCTTGAAGTTTGTGGTGATCTTAAAACCACTTGTGTGATGTTTGAGAAGTTTGTGGTGAACTTAAAACCACTTTTATATTGCATCGGTTATGGGCAAATCTATACAAAAACTAGAGTGATTATGATGAGGGAAACAAGAAGAGTGAAAGCATTTGATAATTTATTGTAAATGGGTACCTAACATGGCTTAAGGCCAGGACCCATCGTCTCTAGATTACGGAGTGATTTATAAGAAATGAAAAATATGATAATTAATTTATGGGCAGATGTTAGAATAAATTAATTATTTCCCAAATAGTTAGCATTTTCAAGAATGTTCAGTCGTCGATGGTCAGCACAAACCACTCATTTTCCATGTGTAGCTAACCATTCAACCATCCATTTCAACTGTCCATTATAAATTTCATAGCTAACTTCTTCCTACGGTCTACTAAACATTAATGATGTATTTCTATATAAATTAATAGATTGGGTTTGTGATCACCAGAGCCCATTTTGGGTTTCTCCATGGCTTCTCCTCTCTATTGCTTGCTCTCTTGTTTTCTCTATTCTATTTTTTATCACAACCGAGATGGCTACATTTCCATTTTAATATAGTAATTCCAAATTTGGAAATCCTCTTCCTTTCTTTCATATGCCCTAAATTATCACTCTCATATGCTAAGACACACCAACTAATACTCAAGCTTAATTGGACATGCGTGTATTTATCTTTCCCATTCCTTTCATTTTCAAATCTAAACTAACTGATGTTATGTATTCTCTTCTAACTATTCCCCCAAGGATATTTACAATGCAGCTTTCATGCATCTTGCATATATTATAGGTAGGTTGTATTGCTTTCTACTTTCTGTCTCTCAATGTAATTCAAATCTACTAATTTATAAGTTTAACAATGTCTAGTTAAATTATTATCGTATTTAGAGTTTTTTTTGTTATTAATTTTTAAAGCTTGTTTTAATGTGGTTTTTCCTTATATAAATGTAAGTTTTTGAGTGGCATATTCATACCCTTAGCTCTATTGGTAATCTTATTTTAGAGTTTCTTTTCTCATGGTTAACTTCTAAATATTTTTTCTAATTCCTACATTCTTAATTTGTCAATTCTATCTAGAATAGTTCGCAGTAGGAATCTTACAAAAGGCTAGTATGCTTAAAGCTAAAGAAAGAGATGACATTCATAGTAAAAAATAGCACTCTCTTTAGGCTAAAACACATAAAATGGACATCCTAATTGATGTAGATGATTGAAATCATATAACCTACTATATCTCAACCTAGCACCAATCGTAGAGGCTAAAATTTAAACGAATAAAATTGAAGAACCCATTGAAAGAACTTGACATAATACTAGGGAAAAACAACCATAAACATCAAGACCAACCTTGAATTATTTAATGAACATATACATACCATAGATAAGTAGAGGATACAATTAGACAATGAGAAATGAAATGTAAAGAGAATATGTGATATATAAATTGATATAATGAAATACTGTTATAAATACATGTAAAATACATTGAGATCATGATATGAAATAAATAAATGAATAGATAAAATAATTTCTTCATATCACTCAATATTATGATAGTTAAAAAAAATTCAATGCATGAAATATACATATGACTTGTGTAAGGGTGTTTTTATTACTCAACCTTTATATGAATTTTATTACATTTATCTAAAGCTTATCACAACTATTTTACCCCTAATCCTTATAGATGGCATGATTTTATAAATATTAGTTGTGCATGTATGTGCATAGACACTCTCACAAGCGTGTGTGTGTGTTTGCAACCCATAGACTTACACATTTATGCACATGTGCACATAGATACACACAAATGAACCCACATGTATTAAAAAACCCACCCACACTACATGTGCACATAGATATACAAAAATAAATGTGTATACATGCATGCACACAAATACTTGTTGTCAAAGAAATAACAAATCTAGGTGGAATTTTTATATTAGTAGGTAATGTTGTTAGGGCAATAAATTTTTTAAGTTGTGTAATATTGAAAAATATGTGCCAACTCTCAAGGGTCTCAAAATCTATCTTTTAAAAAATGAAATGGGATTTTTGAAAATATGTGAGTGTTAGGATAGTCTAATTTGATTTATTGCAAATGAAAAATTGATCTATTTAGGTTTATGTTAAAAAATTTTATAAAGAAAGGTAATGCAAATTTGGCATAAGGGTATTAATATAGTATTTGAGATAAAAACTAGAAAATGAAAAAATTATGGAGAAAGAATATAGACACTTCAAGAGAATGAAAGTTGGGTTAAAATTGAGATAAGTGGCCCCAATAAACATGTTTCTAAGAAAACTAGAGGTGATACTATTGAGAATGAGAAACGTAACAAGGCATTAAAGACCCCAAACTGATAAATTTATTCCAATTCAATGTAAGACAACTTCTAGAAAGGGTGCATTAGATTTTAAATTAATGTGAAATATTTATAAGTTTGTTGTTACAATTTCATAGAAACAAAAATAGTTCTACCCTACAACAATCTTCCACAATCCATAGATAAAATTGGACATACAAAAAATATACCCAAATTAGGTAAGAGGTTTATAGAATTCCTACCAAGTTAAAGGAATATTTAGTTACTGATTGATGTGTATCTAGATGAATTGGTTAATAAATTGTAAGGAAATTTATAAAATAGATAAAGTAAAAGAGGAAAATATATGAAATGGGAATATGAAACAAAGGTGTTTTAGTAGTAGGTAGAGCCAAGAATGAACTCTTACCTTGAGTCTAATAGGTTCCTAGGTTATGCCAAGATGACATATACAATTTTTTCCTCCCACACACACACACATTTACTGACCCAAAAACATACATACATGTGTGTGCACACACACACATAGGTACACACATTTATGGGCATCCACATACACACATAAACACTCATTGTGAGAGAAACAATAAATCTAGGGGGATTATTGCAGCAATTATTTTTATAGGAGATATCATGATTAGAATAATAATAACCTTTTGTATTGTCTAATAGTGAATAATATGTGCCAACTCTCAATGGGCTTAGAATGTAGATTTAAAAAAATGAAATTCTCATTTTGAAGATATGTGTGTTAGGCTAGCTTGTTTGATCTACTATAGATTTAAAACAATTTGATTTATGTAAGTTTATATTAAAAAAATTGATTTATGTAAGTTTATATTAAAAAAACTCATAATGAAAGGTGAGATGAATAGAGAAACATTAATTTTAATGATAATAGATTTGTAGTTGAGATGAAAAATGGAAAATGAAAAAAAATATGGAGAGAGAACATAGGCACTTCAAAAGAATGGAGGTTGGGTCAAGAATTGAGATTGGAAAGCCCCAACAAGCATGGTTCTAAGAAAAATAGAGGTGACAGTAAAGAGAACAAGAAAAGTAACAAGAAAGGGCATGGAGAGGCACCAAAGAGATAAATTCATTCCTAATCAATGGATGACAACTTATAGAGGCTTTGCATAAGAATTTAGATTAATATGGAAGATATAGAAGGTTTTTGTTATGATTCCATACTAAGACAAATATTTCTACCCTACAACAATCTTTCACAAACCATAGAGAAATTAGACATATTTACAAATATAATTAAATTAGGTGGGAAGTTTATAGAAGTCCTAACAAGTTCAAGGAAGATTTTACTACTAAGTGATGTGTATTTGGATAATATTTTATAATAAAATTGTAAGGAATTTGATAAAATAAAAATATTAATGGAGGTCAAAATATGAAATGGAAGTCTACAACCAAGGTGTTTTAACAATAGGTAGAGTCAAGAGTAACATGTGCCTTGATTTTAATAGGTTCCTAGGTTATGCCAAGTGGACATGTGCAATTTTTTTTTTCAAAGCCTTATACGATATCAATCTCTCATATTTTGCATCTTATGATAATTAAAAACCATCTTTAGTACCTTACCTCAAGGAAATGAAATGCCCTTCAAACAACACTTGAAATCTAATTTATACTTCCACAAAGGTAACCAAAACTATCAAATAATATTCATATCTATTTTCTTGATATGTCTTGGGAGAAAAATAATTCTTAGTACTTAATAAGATGAAGAATGAGGGTTGATCCCATTGACTAGGAGATAGGAAAATCATTTACTTAACACCCAACCTTATCAATTTATCCTTGGTAGAATTTGTATTATCTAGGCCATGCCTAAGAAGTAAATGATCTTCTTAGGAAGGAGATCAAACATGTCACAAGGGTTTCTGATGAGAGACATTTATTTGCTAAATTAGAACATTATTTATCCCTATCATATGCCTTAATCTCCATTTCTTTATTCCACTTCTATACCATTTTCCTATTTTTTGTTGCATGTATCTCAATATGTTTTGAATACATCTAAGTTAATTTTCTTGGCTTCTAGAGGAGAAGATTTCTTATATAATGGAGTGTCATCTTCAAAATAAGTGTGATTGAGAGATATATTTTCCATGAAAATTAGTATACCCTACCAAATATGTAACCCATTTATATGCTATATAAGATTATTGAGAGACTCTTTGATGACAATAAAGAGGGATGGAGATATTGGATCTCATTTTTCACACCCAACATTTTTTGAAGTATTAATTACAATGTTCCATTAATAATAATTAAAAATGTATACCTTAAAGGCATAATTTAATCCATTTGGACCATTTTTATGAGAAACCAAAACTTCACAATTCTTTGAGAGGAAGTTCTCATTCAATTTGTCATATTATCTCTTCATATCCAATTTGGCATTGAAATATGCATGTTGGTGTTTCTCAATTGGGTGAAGTACCTCATTGAAAGCCAAAGTACCATGCACTGTTTCTCTACCTAATATAATCCTCCATTAGTCTAGCAATATAGATTTTTTGTATTAATTGTTAAGGTCTCATATATATAGCCTTAATTAGAGATATTTTAAATATTATTGCATCAAAAAATAGTGGAAGAAAATGATTGTATTTTGGATCTCTTACCTGAGGGATGCTTCAACATTAGTAACACTAAAAATCTTGAGATGTAGGATTTTGCAATGTTATGAATCTTCTTAAAGCTCCAATTTTTTACACATAAATACTGCTCGATTTTGTAGTTTTCTTAAATGCAGACTCAAATTTATTTTGTGAGGATTTGATTTCCTAAAGTAGGAATATGTATGCAATAGAAACATAAATCTAACACATAATCAGAGCGAGTATGTTTAGGGCATTCATTCCCCCAACATTTAATGAAATCATGCTCTCTTAAAAAAATTAGTAATGGATAGATTTTTTTCTTTTTTCTTTTGAACTAACGTTAACTTCTTTCCTTTCTTATTAGTAAATATAGCATGTTAATTTTGATGATATAAATAATCATACAAGCATGATAATAAGTGGATTTTGATTAAATAAATCAGATATCCGAATATCTTAGGATTCTATATGTGGTATTGAAGATTAATTCTAGTAGTTGTAATTGAAAGGAGCATATTGTATAATTTTTAACTTTTCTAGAGAGAAATTCAAGTACAGATGGGTTAGCTAAGATAATAATGACATTTGAAAATATTTGGAATTTAGAAGCGAAATCTAGTCTAATCGACTTTAAGGTTGCTTTGCACATAGGTCAACCAAGTGGATAATGTATAACAAATATCTTCATAAATATTGGATCCATAATTTAAGCATATGTATGAGATTTGTTGTAGTTCTTTAAATGACAAAAAACAATAATTTTTAATTTGTAACTTTCTACATGAGATAATTGTTTTATTTCTAAATACAAAAATTCATCACATATTGTATAGGAAGAACTATAGTTGAATTAGAATTTCTAAAAATATATTGAATTTGTTAACTGCAGTTATGCATAAAACTATAATTTTCTCATATATTTTTATTCAACATCCATAATGCTAAATGACTCTAGATAAATAGGTAGGATAAATCAAATTGGTTTTCCATGACCATTTAATCATTTGACACTTGATCATGTGATAAAAATTATTTGATTGAATAAAATAATTTATCTACCTTTATAAAAATTTATTCATTTTTTTCTGTTTCGTTTACTTTGGTATATTTAATTTTTCTTGCTTATAATTTTCTTCAATATATTATTATGAATTACTGTATATTGTAGGAGTTTTAAAAAAAAGTTTAGTCCATAGATCTCCCTTGTGGATAGAAATATGTAGTAATATTAGTGCATAGTCTAGGCCACAGGTTTGGTTGTGATACTAATGCTTCTAAATAGTATATATGGTTACAATTCAAAATTAAGAACACACATTGGCATATAATAGATTTTGCTGTGTTTTTTTGACAAAAAAAAAAAAAAAAAATTATGTGAAAAAGAAAAAGGTCATCTAGATCTCAAAGAATAGTTAGAAGTCTGAAATGGAAAGTGTTAAAGTAGATTTTTGTCAAAATTAAGGACCATGAACATAGAATACAATTAGGAAATTTACCTGGTGTATAGATATTAACTAAATAATAATTGATGCACCAAGGAGAATATTGATGTACATAAATGATGAATATATAGTATTATAGTGAATTTTCATCCTCGAGTATTCTTAGACTTTTACATCAATTTAGATTATTTACATACTTTAGATTAATAAATAATGAACATAGTTAATAGGAAGTTACTTGTTGTAAGATAGTTATGAGACAACTAATAGATTTATAAAGCCAATAATATGCATTATTGTAAGCATCACATCAAGTTTATTCTAGTTTATATGTCCTTTTGCTCTTATTTTGGCATCAAAGTGATGAAATCTTCCTTGGTAAGTTTATTTATCTGTATGGGGTAAACAAATAAGCGTATGTAATCTATCAAGTTGTGATTGCCTATTTTGGTTATGAAGGTGACAAAGGCATATTCTCTATAGAAAGGCAAATCTAATATAGAGAATGATTTCTTGTTGAAAACCTTGCTTATATTGATTTCGATAGAAGAGAAATGTATTCATATCATGTTGCTTGATTGCAACCTATGAACTGATGTTAGTTTGGGGAATGGTTATCAAGCCAATACAAACAATACAAATGCTGGGGCAGTATAGACAAACATACTTTCTAACATATTTATTATTATTAAGGGGAACATGCTCTTCAGTTGAAATATTAGAGTGGCTTGACACTAATTCAGTAAAAGTTAAATTAACGGAGCATTCTACAAATATTGCATATCTATTTGAAATCAATATCAGATACAAGTAGAAAAAGCCTCGCCAGGGTAACCAAAAGTTAGAATTGGAAGCAAAATCTAGTAAAACCAATTTTGAAGTGCAATTGCAATGAAGTATTCGATCATTACAAACAGTGGATATGATGGGGAGTGAAAATTAAGGTTTCATCAATAACAGAGGGAGAAGTCAGGCTTGGGACTCTGAGGGCCTTCCAGACGCCCAGGGAGGCATCGACGATGTTGTTGTTGCAAGGGGGTTGGAAGTCATGGTCCTTGTCGCACTCATCCACAACCATGGCCATCATTATCAGGCTTGAAACGTACACGCGAGACCGTCTACTCCTATTGCCCAACTGAGATGGCTACTTTTTCATTTTAATATAGTCTTTCTAGATTTTAACTTATTGCCCAGTGAAAATGAATGAAATTAGGCATACATTTAACTTACCCTTGGCCTTCAATTTTATTGCTCTCTCCCTTGAGTAGTTCCAAATAAGATGGAAACTTTTTCATTTTGATATAGTCTTTATAGATTTGAAAATACTCTTCCTTTCTTTCATACGCCCTAAATTATCAACTCTCATATGCTACTTACTGCCGACAGATACTTTTGCTTGCAATTATCTTTCCCATTCCTCACAATGCCCAAGTGAGAAAGATGTCTTATGTTCTTTTGTAACAATTCACTCAACGATAACTACAATGTGGGTTTCATGAATGTCACAGGCAGTATAGGCTATTGTCCTTTATAGCTATATATTTCAATATGCTTAGGGCCTGTTTGGTTCATGGAATAGAAATAGAAAAATTGGAATATGATTTTTATTTTTTGTTTGGTTGATGGAATAGGAATAGAAAAATTTGGAATATAATTTTTATATTCCCATTCTTCCTCTAAAATGAGCTTATACCCATTCCAAGAAATAGTTGTTATTGGAATAGCCATTCCTATTCCCAATATTACATGCCTATTCTCCATTCCTATGTCCACGGCCAAATGGGCCCTTACATACTAATCATTTATTCTTCTTATCTCGAATTTATATGTGAGTAGTGAATGAAATATGAAAATTATTAATGAATATACAGATAGAGGCATTGACCAAGAGACATATGGTCAGCATATGAAAAGGAATTGTGTATTCTACACTTTATAGGTAACGTGCCATTTTATATTATTAGCACTTTGCACTAATAAAGTGTAATGTGGTGAAATACATTCATAGTAGCACATGTTGTATGGTATTTAAGAGATATATCTCTATAAAATTAGTACATTAAATAATATTAATAAAATTTAAATATAACATTAGGCTAATAATTTTTTTTTAAATGATTTTTTTTTTTTTTCTAAATATTATATAATATTTCTTTTAATCATTCAATTGTTTATGATTTAAAATATAAGCTAATATATACATTACATTATTACAAATAAACCAGTATGCACACTAAAACTCCAAATACCCATGTTTATTCTAAAAATAGGGTAAAATGATAATTTAAAAAAAAAATTGATTAATATCACATAATTTTTTAGAATCCTTGCAATCTTCGATGGTAAAGCCTCTTTTGGAACATTTTTACAAAAGCTTTTTTTACTAATCTAGTAACTTTGTGTGTGTGTGTGTGTGTGTGTGTGTGTGTGAGAGAGAGAGAGAGAGAGAGAGAGAGAGAGAGAGATGGCACTCTTGTTTAAAAAAGCCCTTTCGGATTCAAATATCACATCTATGTATGAAATTTTGATGAAAATAAGAAATATTTTTCAAAAAGTATAAACGATTATAAATTGAATGGGGAAATTTTTTATTTATTTTTATTACTCATGTATAATCAGTCTAAGTTCAACCATGTAAATTTATGCAAAAAATGTTGAATAATTGAACAAAAGGAATTGTATTAATATAATTTAGCTGAAAGACTTAAACTAAATTTTGATCCTTTTGTGAGTAAAATATTTTCATCAAAGATTTGCACTTACATTTTGTCCATTATCGTCAGTAATCATTTTCTCTACTTATTTATTTATTTGAGACTAATGATTAACACATTCTTCAATCAATTTTTCATTATTTTCAATAGCTCTATAATGTTCTTTCCCACTCTAGATATCGATATTCAAGCTATTTGTTATAGCCATGTCACTTGATGTGCCTGCTCACCTCTTTAAAGATAATTAAATTAGGGCCAAGTTTAATGTTTCACTCTTTTGATGAGGAACTTAAGAGTATGAAGAGGGAAGTGGCTAACCACTATTTGGGACTATAGTCTATAGATCTAACAATTTTCTAATTGCATAGTACCAATCTATATAAATTTTTTGAAAAGTTGAAAAACCACACCAAAATGCTATTTTTTCTACCTACTATTTTGATTTATGCCATGTCTTTCACTGGAAGCTTGATCATTTTTAGCTAGTAACAAAAATTTGAGATTGTTATAGTATTTTCTAAGATTTTTGGATCAAGGAAGGGTGGTTGCTTATTTGTTCCAAATGATATTACAAAGTATGCCTCAACTTCTATTTTCAACATGAACATTTTGAGCTACTCACTCTACAGATTTAGTTATTTTGTGCAATCATGTATTTAAACATTTTCAACATATAAATTTAGTTATTCTTATTAGTAAATAATGTAAAATGTCACAACTCTTAATTGATTATCTTAACATTTATGTTATGTTAGCCAAGGTTAATATTGTTCTTCAACCATTCATATAAGAGCACTGGTACAGCTTGATGCCTTGTTCTAGTCTTTGTTTTTTTTTTTTTCATTTTTTTTTCTTTTTCTTTTTGAAGTGTTTTCTCCAACTCCTTTCTTAGTTTATTACTGAGTTTATAAAAGTATATAAAATTATTTGCATTATGGTGGTTAAAACATGTTGAATTATTAAAACATGTCTACTATTTTTCTTTTGTGTTTATAGCTTAAATGTTATTGTAATTTGCCCAATAGTGGAACATCTAAATCTATTATAATCTACAAGCATGCTTTCTCAAGTCTTTCTACAAGTGTACTTATTAAATACTTTCATAGAGATCAATCAATGTGGAACATATGAACGCAAAATTATGATTGTAGATTCCAATGTTCATTGTAAGAGAATCATCCTCAATAATACCAAAATTTGGTAAGTTATAGAACATGAAGAAATGAAACCATTTTTTTCATTAATAAGTGTATAATCTTTTATTTAAGCTACAAGCTAAGAAGACTCAATTCTATATTTATATATTTATGTAAAAAAGAATTTAAAACAAAAAAAAGAATTATATATTTTTATATTTCAAAATTTAAAAAAGGAATTAAATTATTAGTAAAATACAATCTTATCAAACAAATAATTATTTAAATATTTACACTGAAAGTTCTATCAAATAATTTAAATCTTCCAATGATTCCACATACTATATGGGTTCACAACATAGCATTTCTAGTTATAATAGCTGATTATGCTTCAATGGATGTAAAGACCCTATTGAAAGTCTCCATTTAGACACATGCAGGAAGGACACTTGCCTTTACATTTGTCAATTGCATTTGCTTGAAAGCTTTTAAAGCAATCCTCAAGAGAATGGTATTTGTTTATCAAAGACACTTTGTTAACATGTTTATAATTATTATTGTTAAGGGGAACATGTTGTTCAGTTGAAATATTAGAGCAGTTTGACACTAATTCAGTAAAAGCTAGATAAATAGAGCATCCTTAAAATATTGCATATCTATTTGAAATAAATATTAGATACAAGTACAAAAAGCCCAGCTAGCATAACCAAAAGTTAGATTTGCGAAGAAAAATCTAGTAAAACCAACTTTGAAGTGTGATTGCAATGAAACATTCAATCAATATGAATAATGGATATGGAGCTAGAAAAAAAGGTTTCATCAATAATAGATGAGCATGCGTCAAGTTAGGCTTGGGACCAGGTGACGGTCATCTGGCCAATGTCATTGGGGTTGTGGATTCCGAGGGCCTTCCAGATGTCAAGGGAGGCATACGTAGTTTTAAATTATGACCCTTGGCCTTCACTTTAATTGCTCTCTCCCTTGCGTAATTCCAACTAAGATGGCAACTTTTTCATTTTAATATAGTCTTTCCATATTTGAAAACCCTATTCCTTGCTATTCATACGCCCCAAATTATCAACTCTCATACACTACATACAGCCAACGGATACTTTTCCTTGCACTTATCTTTCCCATTCCTATCAATTCCCAAGTGAGAAAGATGTCTTGTGTTCTTGCCTAACAATTCACTCTGGGATAACTACAATGTGCCTTTCATGAATCTCGCCAGCAGTATAGGCTATTGTCCTTTCTGGCTATATATCTCAATACACTTACAGTCTAATCATTTATTATTCTTATCTCAAGTTTTTTCTTATACAAATACAAGCTTTTAAGTGGCATTTTTATCCACTCTTAATTCAATTGGTAATTCTATTTTAGTTTTATTTTTCTTTTACCATTAATTAATGAGAATTGCTTATATCTCTACATCCTTCACTTGTCAATTTGATGTAGAACAGTTCATTTTAGTGGTGTGGCAAAGATAAAGCTAGAATGTCTCAAGGACAAGAAATAGATGATATTGGCCATGCAAATAGATAGCACTCTATGTAGGCTGAAACATGTTAAAAGGGAAGTCTAATGTTTGTATATTGATTGAAACCAAAGAACATAAACCATACACCAATCATAGAGACTAAAAGTTTAGAGAATAACAAGATATTGCAATAAATATATGAAAAATAAATTTAGACAATTATATGAAAGGAATATGACAATTAATAAATTAATGACTAAGTATTACTCCATATTATGATAATCTTTATAATTGCACAAGTTTAACACACACATGCATGCACACAAGAAAAAGACTAGTTCTCACTCTAAATGAAATAATAGAATAGATCTAGTAGGATTTTTATGGGTGTAATTTTTATAGGAGAAATTATAGTTGAAAGGGTAATAAATTTGGTTTTATCTAATAGTGGACAATATGTCGCAATTCTTTAGAGTCTAGTAATCTATCTTTTGAAAAATGTGATTGGAGTTTTGAAAATATTTTAGATTTGGGGTAGTTAGGTTTAATCTATTAAAGATATTAAAAATAATGGTTGATATAAGTTTATGTAGAAAACTCAAAAAAAATGTTATGGATATAGGACAATATAAATTATGAAGGATATTAAAATGGTAGTTAAGATGAAAAGTGATGGGCCCAATTTTTCAAAAGAATTGATGTCTTATTTGTGACTCCCACATTCATATCAAAGTGTGAATTTGTTTCAAACATGAATTTTTAATTAATTGTCAAACAATGTATGCTCCAATTTGTTCATGTGAAAAGGAATTTGATACCATTACAAAGGTTTCATAGCTTTATCTATTACCATCATCTTTTAGTCAATCAAACCACTTATTACTAAAAAGTTGGCCACAGTTTAAGAATTCCTCAATATTTTCTCTAATTGTGTTTGTCCTACTTTTTCACAAGTAATTGCCTTGTTAGAACCACAGAAAACCTATTCAAATTAAAATAATATGACAAAGTTTTTATTAGTAGTTTACTTCTTGGCACTAATTATTTTCTAAGACCCTACACTTTCACTTGTTTATCATCTCTCTATTAGCATATATGTTCTTTCTTAATAGCTCATGCTTTTGGCTCTACAATTATGAAATTATTGACGGAATAGTTTTTTACATCTTCTCTATGTATTTCTCTTAAGTTTGAAATATGTTCAACAAGTCATTTATATTTTCTAGTAGATAGTTGCCAAATTAATGAAAATGATGGTAATTGTGTTGGAGTTTTTGATTTTGAAATTTGATCTTAGATAAGTATTAGGGCACAAATCTAACCCATAGCCTTTTCTCAAAAGTTTTGGTTGGCAAAAAAGATGAAATGAACTAAACAATGTAAAGTGTTGGCCCATAACTTTAACATTTGTCTTTGCTTCCTCATAATTTGAAATTATGACCATTAACCTACAACCTCTTCACAAAAGTTATGGTTGGGAAATTAAGCTAGGATGTTGACAAGGAGGAATAAAGCATTGACCCTAACCATAAACTTATTGCAGAGTTGAGATTTTTTTTAAAAAAAATTTAATTTAGTTTTAAATAATATAAAATTGATGTAATAACTTTAAAATAGCACAACTTATGTCATGTAGCTCCTATTTCAAGAATTCAAAACATTGGATGCATTTGGGCACATAGTGAAGACTTTGTACTCACAACACTACCCCAATTTGATAAATTATTAATTATTTTAATGTTCAATGTTAGATGTCACTTTACCTAATTTGATTAAATTTTTTAAAATTTCGTCAGGGAACAATGACTAAGATATTGTTCTATTTTTTTATGAAATGTTTGTGGTTTTTTATTTCTTATTATGACTAGGAGGAGGGCACTAGTAAGAAGGTTGCCATGTAATAGATGAAAGTTTTTTTAATAGATGAATGTGAAGATTTATTGCACAATAACATTAAAATTTAGCATTATAGTTTTCAACATGAGATACTATGGGTTTGATATTTGTATTATTTTTGTTTACATTACAAATTTAGTATTTTTTATTAGGATATGTAGACACATTTACATAACTTTAGCTTTTCAGTATAGGGTTGACTGATTCAATTTGATATACAATTAATGAAATCAATCTGGTTTGATATAAATGCCAAAGAGGATCTACGCCAACCTCTATGTGGTCATTAATTTTATTATACTATTCATTTTCACAAAGTTTATATAATAAAAGTTTAATTAATAATCATTTTTAACATAAGTTCTATTTTCCTTTAAATTTCTTTGACTTTCAAATCTATAAATGTATTCATATCAAAGCTGAGTATTTGGTTTCAAACAAGTGTCTCGACTAAGTATATAGTAACAATTTTGCATATCATTCTAAGGGTACAAATAATATACATGTTCAATGTTATTTATTATGGGCATCGCTTTAAATTTTTTGGCTAATTAAATAACTTTGGAAAAATTAAAAAGAGGGGTTAAATCCCAGCTTCATGTTAAATAAAGAATGTTGGGTTTTTTATTTTATTTATGGAGATTCAAATTTTTTGCCTAGTCTCTTTGGTTAAGAACCAAAGACTGAGGGGTATCCATTCTGCCAAATTCACATGGGGCACAATCCTAGCCTCATCCCTTTTAGATGCTAGGGCCTTGCACTTAGCATTACTTGATCCCTGGTGGACTCTTTGTGAGCCTTTCAACTTCACCAATAGACCAAGCACCCTTTGACAAAATGTTGAATTTTGAATTATTCAAAGAAAGTAAAAACTTAAGTCACTAGAAGTGGCTAACTTGTGGTTAGAAATGTATTCACAATGCATGAAAGATGTATTTTTTATCAGCATGTTGTGAGTTGAATTAATGACATATGTAATTGAGGATATGATCAAAAGAAGATATCATCTATTTTGGAGCATCATTTTTAACTCATTATTTGCTACATTCATCTTTGGAATCCCTCCAACAAGGGTACAAAATATTTTCAATGAGAAGTTTGCAATACTTGTGTTGGAATATTTGAGCTCAAGGTGAAGAACATTTCACATGTAATAATTATAATGGTAGTTGGTCACAAAGATTCTTTAAAAAAATTGAAGAGTTAATTCCTGGCAGTAATGTTAGGCATTTTTTTATAACCTTTGTTATCATTTAACCATGTCTTATCTTTTATTAACTTTTATTAAAAATTTAATTTGATTTTTAGTGTCAAGTTTATGTTAGCCTTAATCTTTAATATTATTATTTCTATATCTATATTATAGAAACTAGGGCTGCATGTGGCTATAGTACCTACCTTTATTTGGATAGGAGGAAAGAATTTGGAGATTGGCCTTGGCAAGTTGACGACTAAACAATATCTAGAGACTGATCAACTAAGTTTAAATATATATAAGATATCTTTGGCCAATAGAAAATATATAGTAGTGTTTCTAATACAACTTTGAGTGACAATGATGCAACTTATCTTTCATCAAGCTATCACAAATTGTATTATATTTTCATTTCCATCTATTGTTGCTTGTTCCACACTATGAAAGTGATGCCGAAATACCAATAGGATTGGGTGGATTCCTAAGACCAACACCTCCTCATGGATATTTAAAGGTATTGGGGATGAATGGTGTGGTAGTATAGGAATGGTGATAGCATCTTGCAGCACTAGTAGCTGGAATGATCACTCTTAATTGGGAAAGTACCACCGGATTGGAATGGTTTAAGAAACATAAACAAATGAAACTTTCTATGTAAATAATAATAGCATTTCAATATGAAAAGCAAACAAAATGGAGTGAAGACAAGCATATAGAAAAATAAATCCAAAACTCCAAATCAAAACTGATCACAATTCCACTACAAGTTGCTTCCACTCTTTCTTTTATGTCATTCAATATTATAAATGCCATTGCTCGCAGCTGTGATACATTTGGCGAACTCACCCAGTCATTTCAATTTCCATTTAGCAGCACTGAAACATTGCATCCCTATCAAATTCATACCCAAAAGAGTTGATTAACACATGAAATAACTTAAAAATACATATAACTAGGGTATTTATCAAATGAGTGTTCGTGCATGAAGAAGACATGGAAATGTACCCTGAGCAAGCCAGCCGCCTGTGTAATGTCTTGATTGAAATAGAATTCAATACATTCTCTCAACATTATTGAGATAGATGAATAAAAATTATACTCCATCGTCATATGAATTGATCATATGTTGACTTGAGAGTAAATAAAATTAATCATTGTTGGGCAAGTTTCTTAGCATGCCAAATGTGCAAGTGGATCGAGTACTATATATCGATCTATTGCTAAAGCTACAATAACCAAACTTGCTTCTGCTGAATTTCTCATTGCTGGTGCAGATGCCAAGTCTAATGCTATTATCACTTAATAAACTATTGCTTATGTACTAATGTTGGTCTTTCTACAAGTAATGCTAGAACAAAAGAATCACTTGCTTAGTAAATTATTGAAACTCCAACATAATAAACATACATTCATGCATAGTTCCATGCTCTATGACTCACAAACCCCCATTTATCATTATGCATTCATGCATAGCTCCATTTGTAGATGGTACACCTTGCTACACTCTATTGGTAGAGAATGAATTTGCTCACAATTTTGTGTGAAGAAAAAAACAAAGACTACCCACAAAATGGCAAGGAGCCAATGAGTATGATACAAAATTGTTCAAATGTATCCCAAAAAAGCAGCATGAAAATAAATATAGCATGTTTGCAAAGTGTAGGTAGGAAAATAGGCCACCGAAATTACTTCCAAATAGGCATATGCAAGATGTAAAAGATTAATGTAACATGTGGAAGGATGGTAAAGACACCTAGACTGTGCAATACTTATAATTATATGTAGTAGAATGTTTATAAAATGTCAATTGTCATATTTTTTTAGCAATCATGAGTTTTCTCTAATTTTTTCATCTAAAAAGAAAAGGATCACTAAGACAAAACCCTATTGTAAATGAAAAAAAAAAAACAAAAAATAAGTTTAATAGAAAAAATAGCCTAAACCATAGGATAAATAGTTGGTGTTGTAATTCCAAAGAACTGAATTAATATGAAGAAACATGTGAAAACTTTAGCCTCCTGCCAGTCATATATTTATTTTGAAATAAATATCAGATACAAGTAGAAACAATCCAGCTAGCATAACCAAAAGTTGGAATTGAGAAGCAAAATCTAGTAAAACCAACTTTGAAATGCAATTCCAATGAAGTATTCGATCAATATGGACAGTGTATATGGACCGAGGAGTAAAGGTTTCATCAATAACAGACGAGAGTGTGCATCAAGTCAAGCTTGGGACTAGGTGATGTTTATCTGGCCAACGTCGTCGGGGTTGTGGACTCCGAGGGCCTTCCAGACGCCAGGGGAGGCATCGACGATGTTGTTGTTGCAAGGGAGTTGGAAGTCGTGATCCTCGTCACACCCAGACATGGAGTCGCACTCGTCCATCACCATGGCCCTCGAAGTTCGTCCATTGTCTGGATTGGTGATAACTATGAAGTCGTGGCGCCGGCTACTACCGGCGTACCATCCAGTAGAGAGAGCGACGACAAGAGAGTTGTCATTGTGGTAGTCCCCATCGCACTCAGAAGGCCCTCCTCCGTCTTCTCCCTTGGCGAAACCATTCAGTGTCAGCTTGGCGGGAGTGCTGTCCGTCACCGGGTGCGAGCACTTCTATTGCGGGTATCTCCTCCCTGACTTGCAGCAATCAAAACTGTGCTCTCGATTGCACTCGTGGGAGTTGCCAGATTACACGATGTCAGGATTCCCACAACATCCCCGAGCCTCGTACATTCCGCTATGGATATGGCCGTGCAGCTCAACAGAAGCATTAATCCAAGCGCTATCATCGTCCTCGTCATCATTTCCCCAGCATAACCAAAGACAAGAAAATGTATATAATCAGCTCAGATTTCTCTTTGAATTCCCTGTCACCATCTATTTATTTCTTTAACTCAACTTACTTCTGAGTTCTCTGCCAATTGCCCTAATTCTCTTCTATTCTCTCGGATATCTTCAGCTGTGCGCTGCTATTGCTGTTGCTGTTGGAATCACATATGGCTTCCCTCTATTTATCGCCGCCACCACCACTAGCGATTTTTGCATTGGTGACATCCCTTTCCTGGCCGTGATTATCAGGGTTGCAACGTACACGCAAGACCCTCTACTCCTACTGTCCAATTGAGATGGCTACGTTTCTAATTTAATATAGTCTTTCCAGATTTGAGAATCCACTTCTTGGCATTGATACGACCTAAATTATCTACTCTCATACGCTACAACCCGCCAACTAATACTCAAGTTTAACCGGACATGCTTGCATATATCTTTCCTATTCCTTTCATTTCCAAATCTGAATTCTGTATTCTCTTTTAACTATTCCCCCTAGGATATCTACAATGCAGCTTTCATGCATCTCGCATACAGTATAGGCAGGCTGTCATGCTTTCTACTTTCCGTCTCTCAATGTAATTACAATCTACTAATTTATAAGTTTAACAATGTCTGATTAAATTATTATCATATTTAGAGTTCTTTTTGTTATTAATTTTTAAAGCCTGTTTTAATGTAGTTTTTCCTTATATAAACGTAAGTTTTTAAATGGCACATTCATACACTTAGTTCTGTTGGCAATCTTATTTTAGAGTTTCTTTTCTCACGGCTAACTTCTAAGAATTTTTTCTAATTTCTACATTCTTAACTTGTCAATTCTATCTAGAATAGTGCGCAGTAAGGATCTTGCAAAAACAAAGCTAGTATGTTTGAAACTGAAGAAAGAGATGACATTCATAGTAAAAATACATAGTACTGTCTTTAGGCTAAAACACATAAAATGAACATCCTAATTGATGTGTATGATTGAAATCATAGAACCTACTATATGTCAACATAGCACCAATCATAGAGACTAAAATTTAAAAGAATAATATTGAAGTTCCCATAGAAAGAACTTGCCATAATACTAGGGAAACACAACCATAAACATCAAGACCAACCTTGAATTATTTAATGAACAACTATGTACCATAGATAAGTAGAGAATACAATCAGACAATGAGGAATGAAATATAAAGAGAATATGTGATATATAGAGTGATATAGTGAGATATTGTAATAAATACATGTAAAATACATTGAGATCATTATATGAAATAAATAAATGAATAGATAAACTAAATGCTTCATATCACTCAATATTATAATTTTAAAAACAAATTCAATACATGGGATATACATATTACTTGTGTAAGGGTGTTTTCATTACTCAACCTTTATATTAATTTTATTACATTTCTCCAAAGCTTATCGTAGATGTTGTACTCCTAATCTATATAGATGGCATTTATATTAATTTTATTAGATTTCTCTAAAGCTTATCATAGATGTTGTACTCCTAATCTATATAGATGGCATGAGTTTCTAACTATTAGGTATAGATGTATGTGCACCCACTCTCTCTCTGTGTATGAATAAAATCAAGCATACTTTTAACTTACCCTTGGCCTTCAATTTTTTTGCTCTCTCCCTTCAATAATTCTGACTAGGATAGCAAATTTTTCATTTTAATATAGTCTTTACAAATTTGAAAATCCTCTTCCTTGCTTTCATATGCTACTTACTATCGATGGATACTTTTGCTCACAGTTATCTTTCCCACTCCTCACAATGCCCAAGTGAGAAAGATGTCGCGTATTTTTGTCTAACAATTCACTCAAGGATAACTACAATGTGGCTTTCATGAATCTTGCAGGCAGTATAGGCTATTGTACTTTTTGGCTACATATGTCATACACTTATGCACTAATCATTTATTCTTCTTCTCTCGATTTTATACATGAGTATTGAATGAAATATAAAAATTATTAATGAATATAGAGATAGAGGCACTAACCAAGAGAGATATGGTCATCGTAAGAAAAAGATTCAATATATAATTGCTTGTCAGTTCTAGAATCAGTGAGATATAGAATCATTGGTCTCCACGATTCTATATCTCACTGATTCTAGAACTGACAAGCAATTAACTTAACCCAAGTATCATATCTTTGTGCCATAATGTTCTCATCAACATTCTAAGTGCTAGAGTATAATTTCTCAATATATTGCTTTGTTTGTGTTACTTCTCAATTTTTTTAATATTGTAACTTCATAGTCTCAAGTTCATATGTCACTTTGGAAAGTTTGGATTTCATAGCTGCATTCTTAAATATCAACCCAAGTATCATATCTTTGTGCCATAATGTTCTCATCAACATTCTAAGTGCTAGAGTATAATTTCTCAATATATTGCTTTGTTTGCGTTTCTTCTCAAATTTTTTAATATTGTAACTTCATAGTCTCAAGTTCATATGTCACTTTGGAAAGTTTGGATTTCATAGCTGCATTCTTAAATATCAAATTTGGCTAGCTTGTCTTCTCATCTTGAACCATCATGCTAATCTTTGAATTTGTAATTTCAAGTTCATGTTACCAATTTTATTCTTCTTCTTTAGGCTTGAAACTACTTTACTATCCTTGATCTGAGCACATTACTCTTTATTTTTTCATCTAGATGATTAAATTTTCACTTTCAAATTTTGAATGAAATCTTGTGCACCTTTAAGTTTGACAATTAGGTTGTTTTTTCCTCTGAAACACTATCAAGTTCCTCGAGATATCCCTGAAAATTCTTTCGCAATTCAACCATATCCATAGAGATTTAGAATATGATACTTAATGATATATGGTTTATCAATATCAATTCATCCATTTTTCCCATTTCTTGATTGTAGGCTCAATTTTTTCTTGTGATGTTTTGATTTACTAAAGTAGGAATATGTCAGTAATCACAGTATCAGTATAGCACTTAATCTAAGTGAGTTTGTGAGGGGAATCCATTCACGTAATATTGTATAAAATCAACCTCATTGTAGTGAAGTAGACAAGCACAATCTCACCATTTCTTATGTCTGTAAATTTATTCAACAGAGCTTGAATATCTTATGTTCACACTTAAACTAGTTTTCTAGATCCTCTATAGAATCCATGACCTCTATTCAATGAACAAGTATACTCCTTCTTGTATTATTTTTTCCTCCCAAGACCTTTATTTCTCTAATTAAGGGTTCTTTTTGTAATACATGATCTATTTCAAGAACTTCATCCTCCATTGTAATCTCTTTTTCCTTGTTTTTATCTCTTTCAAAATGACCTTTAGTGTTACTCTTTCTATCTTATTTTCAACCTCACCAAACTTCATTTTTAACTCATAAAGATTTTCTTTCAGGAGTCTATTATCTTCCTCTTGATCATATACCATCTTTTCCAGTTCAATATTGGTCTCCATGATTCTATATCTCACTAATTCTAGAGCTGACAAGCAATTAACTTAACCCAAATCTTTTAGGCTCTAATAGAAATTTGATAGGGAGGCTATATCACTAAGATTTCTAATATTTCTCTTCATCACTTCTAGGACACTCTAGGGATTGTATCCAAGTACCAAACCCTATTATATTAGGATATTTGAGCAAATTTATATATCCTCTCTCAGAGCTTCTCTATAAGCTCAAGCATAATTCCTTGTTGTTTAAGCTCACTAGGATAAGCTTATGCTTCAACTTACTAGATTCCTACAAAATTTACGTTGTAGGAGGCTAGGGATTCTAAATCAAAAAATTCAAATGTAGAACATTACATTTAGCTTCATTTCATAATATTTTTCTTACAAATTGCTTGATCTTTCTATTAAGGTCAGCAAGAACTTTTAGGTCAGGAATTAGGCCTTTGTTTGAGGTTTCTAGACTCTAGTTTAAAAGAAAGAAAAATAACCCCATGAAAAAAATCCTAACCACATACCCTTTTGGATGTTCAATAATATTTTTGAGGTCTTAGGTATGTGTCTAACTACATGGTATGCAAACTCTAATATGGGTGATATATAAAGAAAATGTGGTCAAGGCCAATCTTTCAGTTCAAAACTTCATCAAATGACATCAACAAGACTTCCTCTCCTTCTTAGGGATTCATTTGGTTCATGACCATGAATACAAATATGGTCCTTTCTTTATACTATTGTCATTATCTCGAGGCCAACTCCAATACTAATCTTTTCTCGTATTTTTAAATTGTAGTTGTAGTCTATATAAACCTAAATTTTGTAACAATTTCCTCATTGGAAATCGTAGAAACTCTAGCTCGATGTAGCTCTTAATTTAGAATGGTTTTAAATGGCACTTAGTATGGAAATCACTTTTAAAAGTTTGGTTGATTGAATAAGTTTGGAAAAAATAAAAAGAAGGGTTAAATCCCATCTCTATGTTAATTGAAAGATGTTGAATTTTTAGTTATTCAAAGAAAGTAAAAACTTAAGTCACTTGAATTTTGAGTTATCCCAAGTGTTGTAATCATCATCATCATCATCTCCCCTACAAAGAGAATACAAGAAAATGTATATAATCAGCTCACATTTTCTTTTGAATTCCCTATCTTTATCTATTTTATTTTTTGACTCACCTCAACTCTAAGTTCTCTTCCAATTGCCCTAATTCTCTTTTATTCCCTTGGATATCTTTAGTTCTATGTTTTTTTTATCGTTGTTGGAAACACATATAACTTCCCTCTATTTATAGCCGTCACCACCACTCATCATTTTTGCCTTGGTAACATCACTTTTGCAAGAAACTAGGGTAATATGGATACTTTTCCCTATAAATAATGAAACTTTGACAACTTGACTCCATAAATTTTCCAAAAGATATTTGGATATTACCTTGAGCTTCTATTGAGCCCCTATTACATTCTAGGACTGATTTAAGGGTCAATCAAAAAAAAATGGTAGGGACTTTGACAAGTACTAATGTGCTTCTACACCATTATCCTCAAAAGTAGAATTCATCATGGGACTATGGGGGAAATCAAGCTGAGGTCTATGTTCTTCTTCTTGAAATGAGTCTTCGGTTATACACATTTCATGTCATACATTTAGTTAAAACATGCATAACAACCATCATAATTTTGTTTGGATCTCTTACCTTAGGGATGCTTCAATGTTAGTAACACTAAAACTATTGATATTTAAGATTTTATAGCATTAATGATCCTCTTAATGCTAGGAATTTTTACAAATGGATAATACTCAATTTTGTGCTTTTCTTGAATGTAGACTCAAATTTACCTGGTGATGTTTTGACTTCATAAATTAGGTATATATCTACAATAGAAACATAGATCTAGCACATAAGTAGAGTGAGTGTATTGGGGTCATTCATGCCCTCAACATTTCATGAAATCAATTTCATTGCAGTCAAGAATGATATTACACTCTCTTCAAAAATTTATTAATGGAGAGAATTACATTCAATGCAAATTGTAACCCATCCTAATTGTGTCTTTTCATTTGAAGTAATTTTGACTTCTTCCCTTATTTATTGGTAAATATAAAATGTTAATTATGATGAAATCAATAATCATCCAAGCATGATAATAAGTTGACTATGATGAAATAAATTAGATATAGATGTTTTAGCATTCTCAATGTGGTATTGTAGATGAATTCTAGTAGTTGTAATTGAAAGGAGGAGATTGTATAATTTTTTATTTTGATAGAAAGAAACTAAAGTACTAATGGACTAAGTAACATAATCATGACATTTAAAAATATTTAAAATTTAGAAGCAAAATCTAGGCTAATCCACTTTAAGGCCACTTCACATATAGGTCAACCAAGTGGATAATGTAGAATAGATATCCTTGAATATATATTGGATCTATAATTTACCCATGTGTACAAGATTAGTTGTTGTTCAAACTACAATTGGAGATCCTTAAATGAGACAAAACAATATTCTTTAATTTGTAACTTTCTACATGTGATAATCATTTGATTTCTAAAAATGAACATTTGTCTCATATTCTAGATGAAGAGCTAGTATTAAATTAGGAATCCTAAATATAGATTGAATTTGTTAATTGTAGGTGTGGATCTTATATTTTTGTCTGGAATCCATTATGCCAAATAACTCTAGATAAATGGGTAGGATGAATTGAATTTTTTTTCCATGATCATTCAATCATTTGACACTTGATCATGTGATAAATAATGTTTGATTAAATAAATTAATTTATCTATATGTAGAAAAAATTGTGCATTTTATTCTATTTCCCTTATTTTGATATTTGATTTTTTCTTGCTTCTAATTTTCTCCATATATTATTATGAATCACTGTGTATTGTAGAAGTAAAAGAACAAAGTTCAGCCCATAGATCTCCCTTGTGGATATCCATATGTAGTAATATTAGTGCACAGTCTAGAACATGATTTGGTTGTGATACTAATGCTTCTTTATTAGCTATGGTTACAATTCAAAATCAATAGCATAGATATTCATATAATGGATTTTTTTGTGTTTTTTAGACAAAGTAAATAAATAAAAAAGGAAAAGGCCACCTAGCTATCAAAGAATAATTAGAACTCTGAAATATGAAGTGTTATAGTAGATTCTTGTCAAAATTAAGGACCGTGAACATAGAATACAATTAGGGAATTCAGCTAGCACATGGATAGTAACTAAATAATAAATGATGTAGTTGGGAGAATATTGATGTACACAACCGATGAATATATAATATTATAGTGAATTTTCATCCCCCACAAAAGGTAGTGTTGTTGGAGTTTTACATTCGTTTAGATTAGTTATATAGTTTAGATTAATAAATTTAATGAATATAGTTAATGGGAAGTTGCTTTCTATAAGAAAGTTATGAGGAAACAAATGGATTTATAAAGGCAATGATATGCATTATTTTAAGCATCACATCAAGTCTATTCGAGTTTAAATGTTCTTTTGCTCTCATTTTGGCATCAGAACGATGAGATCTTGCTTGGTAAGTTTATCTATTTATCTGTAAAACATGAACAAATGAGCATATGCAATCTATCTAGCTGTAATTCCTTATTTTAGACTATGAAAGGGACAAAGTCCTTTTCTATATAGAAAGGCAATCTAATGTAGAAAATGGTTTCTTGTTGAAAACCTTGCTTCTATTGGCATACTGAAAATATTACATATATATTTCTAACAAATATAAGATACACTTAGAAACAACGAAGGTAGCATAACTAAAAGTTAGAAGTGGAAAATAAAATCTAGTAAAAACAACTTTGAAGTGTGATTGCAATGAAGCATTTGATCAATATGAAGAGTGGATATGATATGGCGGGAGAAGTAAGGTTTCATCAATAACAGATGAGAGTGTGTGTCAAGGCAGGCTTGGGACTGTTAATTATTGTTAGTTGGACAACTGTTATTTCTGACCCAGAAATAGTAGTAGTATTTATGGGTAGCTTGGACAGCTATTCATCCTTATCTATGTATAGTAGCATTAGTTATGGGTAGTTTCGACAACTATTTTTCCACTTGCCGAGAATTAGTAAATGGTTGTTGCAAGGATAATTATTTACTGATTTTAGTGATTCCCTTTTGGACACCTTGCAACCAATTCTATTATTGGTTGTCAACTTGTCTTAATCTCAGCCGTTGGTTTGATTTAATCTCGGTCGTTGGTTTCCCAACAGTAGTAGTATAAAAAGAGGTTATTGGGTCATTTGGAGAGACAAGTTTTTGGAGAAGCAATTTGCAGTAATAGAAAATTGTCTTGCAGTGTTAGCAAGGGCGCAGTGTTAGTGTGGGGATAGAAGTGGGAAATATCAACGGGAGAAATTAGGAGGTTGTCGGAGTTCTGCTAGTGAGAGGCAAGGAATTTTGTATCTCTTGATTTGCTAAAGTTTACTATAGTTCCTCATCTGTAGAACTGGTTTTCCCTTAGGGGCTTTTCCAAGGACAATTTGTCCGAAAATATTGTGTTCATTATGTTGTGCATTTCTTTTCGTATTTTATAAGTGAAGTTGCAGTTGTGTTATTTTTTGGTATTAGCTGAGAATTTGTTTTTTAGCAGTTTAATAATCGTTTATGATAGGAGATTAATAATCAGTGACTGCAATAGTTAAATTTTTCACATGGTATCAGAGCATTGTTAAGGGTAGAAGAGTTTTTCCCTAGGAAAGAAATTTTGATCTCTTTAGATTTATTATTGCTTTAAACCCTTGAGATGGCTTCAGCTAGTTTGAGAGATCAGGATAGATTGGATGGTGCCTCAAATTTTGGTGTCTAGAAGGCCAAAATTTCTTTATTGTTGGAAGAGAATGGTATCAAGGATTATGCTACCAGTGTTGTACTTGTACCAATAGATGCAACACAGCTTGCAGCATATAGGAAGGATGATGCCAAAGCGAGGAGGATTATCCTTGATGGTGTCAAGGATCATATTGTTCCACATATCTCAGAGCTAGATATAACATAGAAAATGTGGGATGACATTCTGAATCTATACCAGAATGCTACCACCAACAGGAATTTGATTCTCAGAGGGAAGCTAAAGAATACCTGAATGAATCAATGAGAAGACATCACAAGTTAGCTCACTAGGCTCAGACTTGTCAAGGATGAGTTAGCAGCTGTTGAAGATAGCCCTAGTGATGATGAGCTAGTTAGAATAGCCCTAAATGGGTTTACTAAACAATGGAGTGTCTTTGTTCAAGTTGTTAGTGGACGAGATACTTTACCAAGTTGGGATTGACTATGGACTGATTTCACTCAAGAGGAGTTTAGACTAAGTCTTGTCAATGGGGCCAACAAGAGTCAGAAAAATGAGGTGGAACAAGAGAACGTTGCCCTGGCGGGTAAAGGGAAAGCCAAGAAGGGATCTAGCAAAGGATAAAATTCACAAAGTTAAAAGAAGAAGAAGGACCTTTCTAAGGTCAAGTGCTTTGGATGTCACGAGTTTGGCCACTATGTCAGTGATTCCCCAGAGAGGAAGAAGGGTAAGAAGCAGGTGGCAGCTTCAGCAAGTGCAAAAGAACTCTCCAGTAGAATGGAAGATGAGTTTGTACTCATAGCTTGTATGGTTAGCTCAACCTCACAGTGTGTTTGGTATATAGATAGTGGTGTGTCATTTCATATGACAGGAGTTAGAGAGTACTTCTCCAATTACAAGGAGGAGGACACCAACATCCAAATTTCTATGGGAAACTTGTCCAAACTCAACCCTGTTGGGAAAGGGACTGTTCAGTTTCAGTGGGAGAATGGAAAGATAATTCCACTTCATGATGTGTTATATGTGCCAGACCTAGGTATGAATTTGATTTCTGTATCTGTTCTTTAGGATAGGGGGTATAATGTACTCTTTAGAGGGACACATGTGTTGATTAAGCACAAGGATTGAAAATCACCCATAACTATTGGAGTTAGGAGTGGTCGCCTTTATAGGATTTTCATTCCAGGGACTAAAAGAATTATTGTCAGACGAGATGTCAAGTTCATGGAGGACAAGGCATTTAAGAGATCGAGAGAGTTACGAGCAGATGATCAGAGTGAGAAGCCAACAGAAGCCCCAAGACCAAATCAAGGGCAGCAAAGCTCAAGTACAGTTGCCAGTACGAGTGTAGAATTAGTTAGTGAAGATTCATAGAGTATGGAGCAAGAAGTGCAATAGGAAATGCATCTAGAAGACTTAGAGGTTGACATTTCATCCTCTACAGTTGGCAGTAGGAACCATGCGGTTCCAGATACACAAAGGGATACTCAGGAGTTTGTGGGAGCTCCTAGGAAGAGTACTAGACAACGAAGACAACTAGCCAAGTTCAATGACTATGTGGCATTAGTTAGTCAATTGGTAGATAGTGAGCCTTCTAGCTATCAAGAAGTTGCAGAACATCAGGTATGGCGAGATGCTATGGTTGAGAAATATTCTTCAATAATGCAGAATGATGTGTGGGAGGTAGTACCTAGACCAACAGATAGGGCTGTAGTTGGATCACGCTGGATCTATAAGATAAAGCACGGTGCAAATGGTAGCATCGAGAAATACAAGGCGAGGTTTTTGGCAAAGGTGTTCTCTCAGAAGGAGGGAATAGACTATGAGGAGACATTTGCTCTTGTTACCAGGTATACTTCTATACGAGCTGTAATCTCACTTGCAGCATAGATGGGATGGTAAATCCATCAAATGGATGTCAAGACAACATTCCTTAATAGTGAGTTGAAAGAGGAGGTATACATAGAAAAACCAGAAGGCTTTTTAGCACACAGCAAAGAGACCCATGTGTGCAGATTGAAGAAAACATTGTATGGACTCAAGTAGGCTCCTAGAGCGTGGTATGAGCACATTGATACATACTTGCAGAAAATGGGCTTTGTGAAGAGTGAAGTAGATGCTAACCTCTACTACTTGATGGTTAGGGGTGAGATTCTCATTCTTGTTCTTTATGTGGATGACCTATTTCTTACAGGTTCACTAGGGCTCATAGTGGATTGCAAGAGGAACATTACAGAAGAGTTCGAGATGAAGGATTTAGGACTTATGCACTACTTTCTAGGCATGGAAGTGTGGTAGACAAATGGGGAGATTTTCCTTGGTGAAGGGAAATATTGCATTGAAATCTTGAAGAAATTTAGGATGGAGGATTGCAAAGCCATGTCTACACCCATGATCACGAATTGGAGGAAGGTAGATACAACTAAGGAGAAAGATGTAGATCCCACTTTATATAGACCGTTGATTGGTTTGCTTATGTATTTGGTCAACACTAGACCATATATAGCATTTGTAGTAAACTCTCTTAGTCAGTTCATGGTTGAACCAAAGAGAATGCATTGGATAGCGGCTAAGCATGTTCTACGTTACTTGCGTGGTACAGTCGAGTATGGGATCATAGATGTTTGGCATGAAGGTATCAGGTTGATAGGCTATACTGACGCAGATTGGGCAGAAAGTGCAATAGGAAAAAGGAGCACTTTAGGGTGTTGTTTCAATTTGGGATTAGGAGTTGTATCTTGGTTCAGCAGGAAGCAAAAGTCTGTGGCTCTAAGTTCAGCAGAAGGAGAATACATAACAGCTAGCATGGCAACATGTGAAGCTATATGGCTTCGAAAGTTGTTAGTGTAGACACCTAAATTTGATTACACTGCTTTGGTAATCCTATTTAGTTATCTCTAAAGGCATCATTAATTAAATTCCTATTTAATTAATCATTTGCCATCCCCTAGCTGATTAATTTAATTAATCATCTATAGTCCTATTTGATAAATCAAATAACCTATTATTTATCAATTAAATCCTCTTCTTCTATCTAATTCCAAAATCCCCATTTATTAAATAAATATATTTGATAAATAAAACCCTCAAAGCTAATATCCCCTAACTTATCCATAAACCCTCTTTTTAGCCTAATCCACCCCATCGACCCATACTAACCAAGCTTAGCCACTAACTCACCCACCCTCATGAATGCCATCCACTTGCAAATCTCTAACATCCCTAATCTAATCCTAAACCCAAGCCTAATCCACCCCCTAATGTTGTCACATTCCCTAAGCAAGCTTAAGACTTTCCTAAGCCAAGGAAAGTCAACAATCTCAACTTCCTCCAAAATATCCCAACCACCCAAAAATGAATGCCCTTACAAAAGCCATAAAGACTCTTACAAGCTCTTACAAGCCATAATGAAGGGTCTTTATGAATATATTATCCCTTGAGCCTCCTTTGTTGACTCATCCATCCCTTTTCCTCCATCCACTCACCCTGTGACATGTGTCACTCTCTGATTGATGCTAAACAAGCACAATCCATATGCTCCCCTTTGAGTGCATCCTAGCCCTCCTTAAGCTTTCATCTTGCCTTCCATCTTAGCCCTCCATCCCTCAAGCCCTTAGCTTATAAATTGAATCTCCTCCCAAGCCATTTCATCACAACCTTTGAGCTAAAGTTATAATGCTAGTTTTGAGAAGCAAAAGCTTTAACCATACCCTTATAATGCCAAATTGAGAGCTCACAAAGCTACCAATTTGCTATTTTCATCTCCATTGAAGCTATTTTGACAACCTTGAGCATACATCCCACATCCACATAATAGACTCATATTCTCATGGCTCATATTCTCATTTGAGGGTTTCACTTTGTCTCTCTTAAATGTTATGGTTTTTATGCTAGTTAATGCTTTTGTTCTCTTAATAGATTAGTATTACTTGCTAACATATTTCTCATATACATTTTGGCACACCTGATGGGACCCCACTATGGGTTATTTAATTATCTATTTCTATCTATATATTGTTTTTTGCTAATAATCTAATATTTCTTGTTGTTTGAGTGTGTTGTAGGATTTAATCTTGTTCTTGCAGGTTAAAGGAAGCATTAGGAAGAAAAACAAAGCTTCAAAAATCAAATTCCAATTTTTTTTTGAAGAAAATCTGTGTGTTTTAAACCCAATTTTGCGCAGTGTTGTCTCCGCAGATCAACATCTTCGACTGGACGACTGTCGTCTTCGAATCCTGAATTTTCGTCTTCGAAGTGCATTCTATCATCTGCATAGATTAGCGTCTCTGAGTTTCAGCGTCTCTGCCTGGCTTTTATCATTGTCTCCGCCTCTAACCATCATTTCCACCTGGTCGATTTCCTTATTCAAAACACAAACTGTCGCCTCCACTGCCGTAATCCATCAATTGTCATCTCTGACACCGCTAGCTGCCTTCTTCATTAGACTGTCATCTATGAGTTTCGACGTCTACGAGTTTCAACGTCTTTGCAGATTGGCATTTTCGTAGATCAGCGTCTCCAAATTTTGGCATCTCTGCCTGTTGAACTGTCCTCTCTACCTGTTTATGTTGCATTTCTGTTTTAAAATCTTTATTTCTACACTTTGTAGTTTTTTTTAAAAAAAAGAGTATAAATCAGAATTTGACTTTTAGTGGTTCCATAAGATTTAGACCTTTCTAAGCATTTTTACGTGTAGAAAAAACAGCAAAAAAAGTTAAAATTTTTTTTCCCATAGTTAAGCTTTTATTTTGAAAGATTTTGGGTTACTAATCAATTTTCTGTTTTTGTCTTATTGCAGGTTGGAGCAACAAACTTAATCATGTTTTTTAGGTTATTCATGGAATGAACTGGAATGGTTAAACACATTTTCCATTGAATGAATGTTGCTCAAAACACTCTCTTGAATGCCATGGATTAAAATCAAATTTTTCTTGAATGCATGATTAAAACAACAAATCCAATCTTGAATGCCAAGGATCAATTAACCATTGCAATATCAAACACTTCATTTGGAGCTTTTAAAATTGAAGAAAACAAATCTCTTTTCCACATGCAATTTAGGCAAAGTTTGATTTTTGGACATTTAAGAAACTTTGTTAAGTTAAATACAAATTTGCAAAAATCAATTTGAGTAGTTGCTTGGACTCACCTCTTTTCTAATCAGCCATCAATTCAACCATTGGTTGCAATCTTAGCGCCATTTATGGGGATTGGTCTACTTGAAAAAGGTGTTAAATGTTCCACAATCTAACTCACTCACTTGGTCTTTGAATGTTTGCTTTAACTTTATCAAAATTCTTAAATGACCAAAACTCTAGATTAAATCAATCACACTTGAAGTTTGGGCACTAAAATTGAACAACTATTGACGTGGAGGGCCTCTGGGCACGTGTTTGACAATCGAGTTTCAAACATCTTTGTTTTGGGCTTAAAACAAAATCACACCAACTCTTGAATGCTTTAAAGGAAATTAATCAAATACTTGACGTGGAGGGCCTCCGGGCGCGCGGGTTTACTTTTTTGTTGACCCTAACTCTTCTTCTTGTATTCATTCTTCACTCAATTTTTCTTTGTTGGCACATTTCAAAGTTGGAATTGAACATTGTCTCTTAAACATGAGTGCTTGCAAAGTCTAGATCAACACACATAAGAGTTAGTTGGAAAAGGAACAAGCGTGTTTTTTAGCCCAAGTTCATCCAAGTCTTCTCTCCCCTTGTCATTTTTCGAGGCCATCTTGGGTGCATAAGATTAGGATCCCAAACCTTGTTTCTCTTTTTAGGAGGCCTACTTGAGGATTTCATCAGCCCTTGGGATGACCTCAACTCTAGCATTTTGGCGGAGTATAGAGATCAAGAGGTGAATCCAAAGACACCTCTCTTGGAATCAAGATTTTATCACTCGAGCTAAACCTCGAGGAACTTTATACCCTTGAGAAGTGAAAGAGGAGAAGTGGGTTACCGCTCCTCTCGGCTGTGTGACATCTTTTTGGTTTCATCTACGGATTTGGGCCTCACGTACCTTGGGTATATTGAGGACTCCCTAGCTAAACCAACTATTAGCCTTGTAGACAACCATCTAGAGTGTTAATTTGTTTGAAGTGACTGATTGAAACATTTGTAAAACATACACACTCCTCAGCGCAAGTATCACATTCTGAGAATCAAAAACTTCTATCTGGATGTTCCTATCTATTGCTTGCTTTTTTATTTGTTGAATGAATGTTTTCCAAACTTGGTCAATCCTAGCTTAGGGAACACTTAGGGTAGTCACTACCTATTCCAAAAGTTGAACAAGTTGAAGCAAAATAACTAAGGTCTCTCAAAGCCAAGTAGATTCAGGAATTGATGTCAGAGCAACCCAAACCTAAACAGAATTTTCACAAAGTCAAACTCAAGCCACCTTAGGCATACCAAGAACTTTCAACCAAGAGAAAAGAACTAACACCAAGCCCTCGAATTTTCAAACTCCACAAAGCAGAGGACAAAGCTGCTAACGAAACCCTTCAAGATGCCTGGTTAGATTGCACCATCCAATTTAACCAACATCCAAGAGTTAACAATGCTTATGCCTTACCAACTAGGCATGATTTCTATGATTAGACCCCCTTGTTTCTCCACATCTTCTTGCATAACCTTCACTTTTGCATTAGAGTCATCTTTGTAGGTAAGCTAGCCATCCTTAGTCATTCCCTTAAGCATTTTAGCTCATTCATCTCATTTAGAGTCAAACCATCTAGCCAGCAATCCAAAATCTTCACAACCAAGCTTTCAAAATTGTTGTCACTTTTACCAAAAGTTTTCCATTCCTAACATCTTCCAAATCCATCAATCTCACCAAGGTTATCCCTTTGACAGAGCTTTGTCTACGGTAATCTAGCTTTGTCACTTGTCATCCCTCATCACCTTGAGCTAAAGGTTGGGATCCACAAGTGGTCAATCTTGTGTTCTTCCTAAAGGATCATCAGTCTATCCTTAAGTTGACACAATCACCACCAAGCTTGCACATAGGAAAGTAGACCTTTCGTGCTTTGCCAACATATCTTTGAAGTTAGCATCCCTAACCCAATCCTCCTTAGGTTTTTTCATATAGCTTTACCTCAACCTAGGAAATCATTTGCATAGAAAAACCTTCCTCTTTTGCATCCATTAGCATTGTTGCATCTCATCCCTAGGAAACATTTTGCATTTTCATGCCACCCATCACACGCTTAGGCAAGAAGAAGAAGGAAACAATGGAGCCCTATCATTTGGATGACACAGTGTCACTCCCCTTGAGCAGTCAACCAACCTTTAGCCCAGACAACACCATACCATCACCTACTGACATTGAAGCTTTCATGAACCAACCAGGAAATGCAGTATTAGTGAATGCCATTATAGAAAAAAACAAGGAAACAATCATGGCTAACTTTCGAAGGGACAACATTGGAGCCTTCGACTTTGGAGGACCTCCTCCCCTATCAAAGCCATCTCACCCATTTTTTGTACAAATCCCACCACCCATAGGCTCTTATGATTCAAATTATCCTCAATATATGCCAAAAGAAGAGCCTCAACCCACCCCATATGATCCAATAGACCCAAATATACCAGCCTCCACTCAAGTTGAAATCTCCCTTCCACAAGCCAATCCAGCCACCACCACTCTAGCATTGGTCCATACCACTCCATCCCAAACCCCTTTTGCCCAAAACACCTCACCATTCACTCCCTTCACTATTGCTGTTGTTTCTCTCCAACCCAGCCTTCCAAATCCACCCATCTCCCAAATCAGTGCTAGCATCTTTGGCCAACCTCAACAATATACAAAAGGGATGCCACCCATGGGGCCATGTAATCAACCCTTCATCACCCCCAGCTTGTTTACCTCAGCTCAGAACACAATTCCATCATTTCCACTAGGTCCTTGGATCTTAGTGCCATTAGCCACAAATCCACAAGCTACTACCCTCACTCCACAAAGCTATCAAACCCCACTAGCTACTACCAATGTTCTGCCCAACTCTCAAGTGACCCAAGCTCTTGCCACCACTCTACCAAGCTTTCAAATCCAACCACCAAGCTATCAAACCCCATCAATTCCATTTCCTAGCTTTCAATTCCCACTACCTCCACCACCAATTAATCCATTACCTCCTATTACCAACTATTTCTCTATGCCACTTCTAGGAGGAAATCCACCACCACCAACTACCAATTACTTGGCCTCTTTTTCCATGCAGACACCTTCCCAAATGGGGGCACAACCCACATATATTGGTCAAACTCCTCAAATCCACAGCCAAGTTCCACAAGTTCCTCGATCCTTTCCCCAAGCTTCACAACCATCTTATACCTTACCTCTACAAAGCAATCCATTTATCCCATAGCTAGCCTACATCCCTCAATCCCAACCTCAAATCCAATATCAGTAGCAAGCCTCGCAACACATACAACAATATTTGCCACCTCCACCTCAACAACCCATCATCCACCATTCAGTTGCCCAAGCTATGTACAATCCCTACCAGCCCATACCTCAAAGCCATCCATATTCCATTGCCCCATCTACCACATACCTACCTTAGGGAACTCCTACATTGGGGGCACCCCAGCCATCACCCATTAATTTAGAATGGGAAGCCATGAAAACAGCTTTGAAGAACATCCAAGAGGGAAATGATCCAAAAACCTTCAAGTTTGAGAATGTGTGTCCTTACCCATTTGATAGAGCCATTACCATGACACCATTTCCCAAGCATTTTGAGGCACCCAAATTTGACAAATTTAGAGGAAAAGGAGACCCTGTCACACATATCAAAGAATTTTATATGCATTGCCAAGAAGTGGCATACGATGATGTCTTCCTTTTGTGCCTCTTTCCCAAAAGCTTGGCTAGACCAGCTCTAGAATGGCTTTACAGAATCCCCTATGGCACAATTAAAAATTTTGCTGAATTGTTTGAGGCATTTGTAGCCCAATATGCCCATCTTGCTGAAATAGAGCTATTAGTAGTTGAACTTGTCCACACTAAGCAAAAAGGTGGAGAAAGCCTTCTCAAATATCTGCAAAGATGGAAAACCCTTACCACCTGCATATCTTGTACCTTGCCAGAGCGCTATTTGGTGAAAATGTTTATTAATAATGCCCATCCTAGCTTGGCTCACCACATGACCATGAACTGTTTGCAAACCTACAAAGATATCAAAGAGAAAGGAATGATCCTTGAGCAAGGACTCATTAAAGATGGTGTGGTCAAGATTTATAAGGAAGCCAACCAAAATCAATCACATTCCAATGACAAGTCTAGGTATTGGAACAAAAACAAGCACGTTGCAACAGATGGCATCACTGATACCAAACATGTGAATATTGTTGGTCCTTCTCACAACCAGTCCAACCCACCATATCAACCAAAAAATTAGCAAGCCATCAACTACCAATAGTAGAATAACCATAGCTATCAAAACCACAATCCAAGACCAAACTTTCAAGGGTCTAGCAATCAAGCTAATGCCATCAATGTAGCTGCAGGACAAAAGCCCAGATTTCAACTTGTACCTAGAAATTATACACCCCTTGGTGAGCCATTGGATGTCATTTTTGAGAAATTAGTCAAGGAAAACCTCATCAAATTTCCTCCTACCCAGAAAATCGACCCAAACCAATCCAAAGCTGCATGGTACAAAGACAATGAGTATTGCAAATTTCATAGGGTAAAAGGTCACACCACCCTCAGATGCATGAAACTAAAAGATTATGTGCAAGACCTCATTGATCGGAAAGAAATCACCGTTGGTGCCCAAACCTCTCCCAATGTAGGCTTACAGATCTATCAAAATGCTTTTCCTCCACACAACAACCAAAATCCTAGAAAAGCACCTATCCAAGCCAACAACAACAACACCAACAACCGCCAGCCAAACCAATAGCATGGGAAGAAAAATGACCACACTTGATCCTATATAGACTATGGTAGCCTTATAGGTTGTATATCTGAGAAAGAGCCTTCTGTCAATGTTATCAATATCCAAGGACCAAACAATGAGTGTGTAGTCACCACTCAAAGACGCGAGTTAACATCGCAAGCCCACCCATTCCACCAGCACCATCAGCTCCATCAAAAAGTTAGTACAATATCTTGGAACACCTTGGGAATATGCTAGCCCAAATCTCCATTTTAGACCTTCTTCGCACTAGTCCTGTGTACAAGAACATCCTTGATAATGCTCTCATAGAATCTCATGTCCCTTCAGATATCAATGCTATTGATTTTCGTAATCTCGTTGGACACCTATCCTCCTCATGCGCCCTATCATTCAAACCCACTGACATACCTATGGTCAAGCCGGATCACCCACTTCCACTTTGCATAGCCATCATGGTATCCAATTTTGCTGTGAAAAGAGTAATGATAGATAATGGATCAGCCTTGAATATTTGCACCCTAAAATTCATAAAACAAGCTGGGTATACTGAGGCAGATATCATCAGTGAGGTTATCACCATCAAAGCTTATGACAACTTGGAAAGAACCATAGAAGGAACTATTTTGCTGCCAATCAAGGTTGGGCCAATCATCCAAGAGACACTCTGCCATGTTATTGATCTAAACCTACCATTTAACATCCTCCTTGGTCGCCCATGGATTCATGCCATGAAAGCCATTCCATCCACTTACCATCAGTGCATCAAATTTCTGCATGAAGGCACTGAGGTAACCATCCATGCCGTTCCAGAACCCTTTTCTTACTACAATGCAGTTGAAGCCTCATATACAAATCATTTCCTTGGAATTGATATCAGTACAACCATCGCTAGCTCATCCCACACTTGTAATGACCCAGAAACCATCCTCACATCTACCTTATCTACCGTGAAGATCAATAACAAAGGCTGTGGAGAGTATAGTCTATTAGATGCATTTGCTATCAAGGCACTCCCACTTGATCCACATGCCCATGGATGACCGACATATCACAAAGCTAAGGAGATTTCACCTCCTCGATACAAACAGTTTGGCCCATCAACCTTTGTATCCTCAAAAATCCCTCTTCATGAGGAGCTCACTCTGTATATCAACAATTGGTTACATAAGGATGCACCTCAAAGAAATCAAGCACGCCTTGATCACTTTAGCCAGAAGTATCCCCAAGAAAATAAGCTCATCACTGAAAAATGGAACTATCAAGGTGGTGGTCTAGGACCAGAAGAAAGAGGCATGCAGTGCCCCATCGATGCACACAAGTGGGAATCAAAGTCAGGTATTGGCTTTGGCATACCCACAACTGAGGGCACCAATACGGATGATCATGCTTTTTCGAACATTCATCGTGACCTTGTCAAAATTGAAGACATTCCTGAGGAAGTTGAAAAGAGAGCCTATGATGATATCCTAGACCAAATCTCCTTCGAAGACTCTGTTCTCCAAGAACTATCCATCCACCTCTTTGACCTACCACTCGCCCATCCACAACTCATAGATTGGGACCAACCAAGCATCATACACATTGATGAGTTCACATAAGAGGAAGCGCTTTTGAGATTCATGGGAGCTGAAACACCTCACAAGAAAACAAAGCCAGATTCTGCCTATATCTATAAGCTAGACCCCAAGGGGTATTTTGGAGAAAATCCCCAACCTAGTTCCGATACACCCAAAATTGGAACTAAGGTGAATCTAAGACTAGCTAAGGCAGCAAAGAGAAACCCTCAGCAAGGAAATCAAGAGCCACAAGCAGAACATGAGGAATTAGCATTACCTCCTCAAGATAATTGACCAGAGATATCTTTTATTCTAATTGAAGATACTAGAGAAGTCAACATCGGTTCTTCAGAGATCCCTAAGCTTGTTCACATTGCTACATCCCTATCACAAGACCAAGCTGACCTCCTCTTTGAGGTCTTAAGAGAGAATATTGGTCAATTTGCATGGTCATATCAAGACATGCCAGGGCTTGATCCAAAGCTTGTAATTCATCATCTTGCAATTGATCCAAAGATCAAGCCCGTCAGATAAAAGCTTAGAAAAATGCACCCCAAGGTGGCATTATTGGTCAAAGCTGAATTAGAAAGAATGTTAGTTGCTAAGGTTATCCGACCTATCGACTAATCAAAGTGGATCTCTAACATGGTCCTCGTCACTAAACCTTCCGGTGACATAAGAATCTGCACCAATTTCAGAGATCTTAAGAAAGCTTTTCCAAAAGATGATTTTCCCTTGCCCAACATAGATATGATCATAGATCTTACAGCTGGACATGAAATTATGTCCCTCATGGATGGATTTTCTGGGTATAATCAGATCAAGATTGTAGAAGTTGATTAGCATAAGACAACATTCACTACCCCTTGGGGAACCTTTTGTTACAACATGATGCCTTTTGGCCTAAAGAATGTTGGGGCTACCTATCAAAGAGCTATGACAACCATTTTTCATGATCTCATCCATATCATTTTGGAGGATTATGTCGATGATATCTTGGTCAAGTCTCATACCTTCATGGATCATCTTGCTGACCTGGAGAAGGTCTTTGATAGGTTAGCCCAATATCATCTCATGCTTAATCCCAAGAAGTGTGTCTTTGGGGTCACATCTGGCAAGCTTCTAAGCTTCATAGTTTCTAAACAAGGTATAGAGATTGACCCCAAGAAGGTCAAGGCTATCTTAGACATGCCTCCTCCCCAAACACTGCAATAGCTTCGTTCTCTTCAGGGAAAGCTTCAATCCATCTGGAGCTTCATCTCCCAGCTTGTAGATAAGTGTACACCATTTTCACATTTACTAAAGAAGGATAAGAACTTCAAGTGGGATCCTTTATGTCAGAGCAACTTCGACCATCTCAAGCAGTATCTCACCAATCCAACTATCTTGGTTCCACCAGTTCTTGGTCGTCCCTTGATCTTGTACATATCAGCAATGCCTATTGCTCTAGGGGTACTTCTAGCATAGCTTGATGACTATAGCAGAGAAAGAGCCATCTACTACATCAATAGAACCCTAGTTGGTTATGAAATCAATTATACTCCTATGGAAAAAGCTTGTTTGGCAGTTGTTTTCTCAACTCAAAAGATTCGCCATTACATGCTAAGTCATACCATCCAACTAGTCTCCAATATTGACCCTCTCAAGTATATGCTCTCCAGAACAACACTTATAGGCCATTTGGACAAATGAGTTATTCTCCTTAGCGAATTTGACATCCAGTATGTGGATAGAAAGGCAATCAAAGGGCAAGCTATAGTAAATCACCTAGCTGAGCACCTCTCATAGATGCATATCCTTTGATCACAGAATTTTTGGATGAGCATATCTACCTAATTGAAGAATAGCCCCCATGGAAGCTTTATTTTGATGGTTTATAGACATCTCATGGATTAGGGGCAGGAATATTGTTGGTTACACCTCAAGGGGATTACATTCCAAAAGCCTTCAAGCTACAATTCCCTAGCACCAACGATATAGCTGAGTATGAAGCTCTTGTAGCGGGATTAAAGATAGTTGTAGAATGGAATATCACTGAGTTACAAATCTTTGGCGATTCTCAACTCATCATCAAGTGAGTCCTAAATGAATATTAAACCAAAGATGAAAAGCTATTACCCTACAAAGAGCTAGTTTATCAGCTAACCCAACATTTTACAAAGCTTCAGTTTACACAAGTGCCTCAAATATAGAACAAAGCAGCAGATGTTATGGCTACTATAGGCTTACTCTTGGAAATTCTCCAAGCAGCTACATAGTATGAGTTTTTAGTCGAGCATCTCCTCTGACCTGCCTATGTGAATGATGAATCAAATTGTGTTTGTATCTTGGTTGGTCCCCAACCCCCTTGGTACCATGAGATTATCGCTTACCTTAACAATGGTATCATATCCCCTCACCTCACACGTAGCCAATGCAAAAACCTCATCCAAAAATCATCCCACTATGTTATCATAGCCAATACCCTATATCGTCAGGGTTATCACGATACTCTCTCTCGATGTTTAGACCAAAATGAGGTTGCGATGGTGTTAAAAGAAGTACACTCTGAACTTTGTGGTGCTCACATGAGTGGTATTGTCCTAGTGCGAAAAATCCTTAGAGAAGGTCACTATTGGCCTACCATTGAAGAAGACTCCTGTGACTTTGTCAGAAAGTGTCTCCCATGTCAGCAGCATGCAAATCTCGTGCATGCTCCAGCACAAGATCTACAGCCTATTGCACCACCTTGGCCTTTCGCTTGTTAGGGCCTCAATCTAGTTGGAACTATCACACCCCTCTAATCTGATGGACATAAATGGATAATAATAGCTACAGACTATTTCACTAAATGGGTGGAAGCAATCCCCCTAGTCTCAGCTATAGGAGTTCAGGTCTCCAAGTTCATCTTGTACCACATTGTTTGCCGCTTCAGCATCCCATCCACCATCGTCACCGGCCACGGAGGTAACTTTGAAAATCTCAACACGGAAGAATTATGCACTTCCCTTCGCATCCATCACTGCTTTTCTAGCTCATATTTTCCACAAGGTAACGACCAGGCAGAGGTAACTAACAAAACCCTCCTCAAAATCCTAAAGAAAGTTGTCAATGATTTCGACCGTAATTGGCACCTACAAATAAATCCAGCCCTATGGGCCAATCAAACCTCCTTTCGTACATCCACAGGCACAACTCCATACTCCCTAGTTTATGGTGCTGAAGCAGTACTACCTATAGAGGTTAAACTTCCCTCCTTGCGCATATCTTTGCAAGGGAAAATATCAGATGAAGAATATAGAGTAGCTCGGCTCACCCAACTAGATCTCTTAGACGAGAAGCAACAACAAGCCTATGATCATCTCACAGTCTATCAAACTCATCTCAAAAGGAATTTCAACAAGAAGGTGCTCCCATGACACTTTCAGCTACGTGACATGGTCCTCAAAGAAAACATGAAAGTCCAAGAAGATCGAGAAAAGAAAGGCAAGTTTGAACCTACATGGCTTGGTCCTTATGTTGTCATTGCCTCCTTTGGCTCCAAAGCCTATCAGCTATCTACACCAAAAGGAGAACTCTTGAATGATCCTACTAACACCATTCATCTCAAGAAGTTCTATGCTTAAAAATCCTTGGTATACCCAACTTTTGAAAAATACAAAAAAATAAAATAGTAAAGAGAAATAAGCGTCCAATGGTGAAAACTTGGCAATTCAAGCACCTTGGATAGGTACCTTGGTGAAAACTTGGTAATTCAGGTGCCTTGTGTACTAAGACTAATCCATTATCTATTACTATCCTATCCTTCATCCATTCACCCACCATCCTATAACACACCTACTTGTTCCTTTGGTGTTCCAACCAAATATCCAAAATCTGATGGAGCTTGTAAATACCTCCTGTACATCTTGTAAATCTTGTACCAGAGCTTGTAAATCTTGTCCCCAAACTTGTAAATGTTAGAATTCTTTAGAATAACTGAGAGGGGGGGTAAATCCGTTATTCAAGGTCCAAATGCCCTATTAATACCTTTCTACTACTTTTAATGAATCCATACCCTTTTTATCTGTTCAAACTTAAATCAATCATATTAGAAAATTACTGTAAATCAACATGCAATCATAAAACATTCAAGATCAACACATGACACAATGATTTACGTGGAAACCCAATTTGGGAAAAACCACCAGTAACATGCTACTTGATTCTCACTCTTCTGAAGTGATGCCCTATTAAAAGCCTACCCTGTTAAAGGCTTACAACACACTGTTAAATGTGACCTTGTTAGAGGATTTCACCAAACTGTTAGGAATGGGCCTAGTTAAAGGTCTTTAGAACATTCACTTGGAATGTCACCCTATTAAAGGATTTTTCTAATGGCTGTTAAACCAACCTAACTCCATAGGATTTAGAATTATAGTTACAATTGCTAGAAAGTAAAAATAATGGTCTTTTGATCTGATATAATTTACAACATACTTTGCAAATTTTAGATCACACTTTCAGTTCAATCCTTATGCTTGGCTTTAATCTCTTTAGTTCTGATTGCTTGTCTTCCTCTCAAGATTCATCTCCTTGAGTCCTCTAACTCATTCTGCGAATGCAATCATCTTTGTGGTCGTCTATACAAATAGAATTTCTGTGCTATCTTCTCCTAGGCACATTCTTTAGCATTTCAAGCTTTTATACTTGACCACTGTCTCTCTTTCCTTCTATCCCCTCTCGCTCTCCTTTTTTTATTAACTTATGTCTTCTTATATAGAAGTCTAATTTTCCTTTACCGTTCAATTCTCCCTCTTCAATTTTAGGGATTCAAAATTGATTAGGTAGGATACAATGTATCTACCCCATAACTCATTTTCTTCTTGAAACTTCGCTAGTTGTATCTTAAAACAATTCTACATGGTGTTCTGTGCCACCAACTCATCATTCTTATCTTCCTTTTAATTCACAGATTTCTAGATAACAACCTTGTCGGCTTAGATCTGGCGAATCTTCGATTTCCTAAATAATGCAACACCTCGGCATTATTGAGTTACTGGTGCTTGGCACCTCTGTGTTACTCGGCACCTATACCGGCTCAGCACTTGAACTTGCTCATCACTTGAACTTACTCGGCACTTGAACTTACTCGGCACTTGAACTTGCTCGGCAGTTGAACTTACTTGACACTTGAACTTGCTCGGCACTTGAACTTACTCAGCACTTGATTCTACTCGGCACCACTTGACATCTGAAGTTTACTCAGCATTAACTAGAACTTGCTCGGCTCTTACTAGCTTGCTTGGCTCCTTCTCTCTAATGAACTTAGTTTGAGCTTTACAAAAGACTTAGTTAAAACCTTAAATCTTTGATATGTTTCAGTGTGCCCATTCTTTGTAGTATGTCATCAAATACATTCTTTCATCAATGGGTTAACTGATCCTTTTACTTCATTACAACATCATAACTTCAACCTTTCTCTAGGTATTTTAGTTAGATCTTATTAATTGCCTCCATCTTGACAATCAACTAATTGATAGTATTTGGATCACTAAAGCAATTGTCATCCCTACAAGTAGCAAGTTTGACATCAATGAAAAAACAATGATTGAGGACATTCTTTACTAGTTCCATATTTTATTCCAGCAATCTCCCTCAACTTTTCTTATAATTATTTCAATCATTTCCAACAATCTCCCTCTTTAGCATTGATGGCAAACCAAACTGATCAAGTAATCAATTCAGTTACCACCAAGATTGTATATGTTGTCTTGCTGTATTTCACTACTGATCTCATATATCTCCCTCTTTCTTTGCATTGATCAGTTTCCCTACATATTTCTCTATCTTTGACATAAATGCAAAAGATGTAGCATTTTTATCATGAAAAATATAAGCTTTGTCTTCTTGTTGTTTTTCTTCCTCTGTCACCATGCTTGTGACTGATTTGGAGTTTCTGTGCCTGTTATCATCCTTTGCATCAATTTATTAATATTTCAATGATTTATTCCTGTTGATGCAAGGTAGCTTCCTTGTTGCTTTAAACTGCTTGGGTTAGGGGTATGACCCCCAATTTGCCTCTAAGATATTCATAGGCATCCTTGGGCAATGGTTTGGTGAAGATATCTGCAATTTGTTCCTTTGTGTGAATTTATTCCAACTTTACTTTTTTGTCTTCTACCAATTCTCTGACATAATGATACTTGATTGTGATATGCTTGGTTTTTGCATGCATCACTGGATTTTCGGATATGTTTATAGCACTTGTATTGTCACAATACACTATCACCAGTTTTGTTACTTCTTCTTTCATTCCATTCAATAGATGTGTGAGCCATACAATGTTTGTACAATTGACTGCAGGTGCCACATATTCTAATTCTGCAGTGGATTGGGATATACATGTTTGTTTCTTGCTAGTCCAGGTAACCAGCCTTTTGCCTAGAAATAATGCACCTCCACTTGTGCTTTTTCTGTCATCAATGTTTCCTCCCCAGTCTGCATCTATATATGCATTAAGTTCAAATTTTTCATTCTTTTTGTAGTATAGACCAAAGTCATTAGTCCTTTTGAGATATCTCATCTTTTTTATACTACTATGAGATGATTTTCTTTAGGATTAGCAGAAAACCTAGCCACTATTCCAACCGCTAATACTATGTCTGGTCTACTATGCACAACATATTGTAATTTTTCAATCATGGATCTATACATTGTTTGATTGACTTCAGTTGACTCATCATTTTTGGACAGCTTATTTCCTATGGCCATTGGTGTGCTTACTGGTTTGGATTCCTCCAATCCAAATGTTTTAAGAATTTCTTTGATGTACTTTGATTGTGTAACAAATATTCCATGTTTAAGTTGGTGTACTTGCAATCCAACAAAAAATATGATTTCTCCAAACATATACATTTCAAATTCATGTTTCAATTTTTCAGCAAAGCCTTTGCAAAGTACTTCCTTACCACCAAATACTATGTCATCCACAAAAATTTTAGATATAATAATGTCTTTACCTTCTTCAGCTTTGATGTACATGTTGTTGTTATCATCAATTCTTTCAAATCCAATTTGCACTAGATACTTGTGAAGTCTCTCATACCATAAATCTAGGTGCTTGTTTCAAACCATAGAGTGCTTTATGTAGCTTACACACCATATCCCTGTTGTTCTCATCAACAAATCCTTCTAGTTGTTCAATGTAGACTTCTTCTTCTAATATACCATTTAAGAAGGCATATTTTACATCCATCTGATAGACTTTGAAATCTTTGTAGGTAGCATATGCAAGTATAGTTCTTACTCCTTCCATTCTAGCAACAAGAGCGAATGTTTCTCCATAATCTATTCCTTCTTCTTGAGCATAACCCTTGCATACTAATCTGGCTTTATTTTTGGTAATCTCCCCATTCTCATCTATTTTGTTTTTGAATACCCATTGGTACCAATCAAATTCTTGTCAGTTGGTCTGGGAACCAAACTCTAGGGTTTGCTTTTCCTTATTTGATTAATCTCTTCTTCCATAGCTTTATACCAGTCATCATCCTGTAATGCACCATATACTGTCTTGGGTTCAGATTTACTGATCAGACATGTTTCATGTCTAAGTCTACTCCTTGTCATTGGTCTTGCATCTTTATCACCAATTATCTATTCAACAGGGTGATGTCTTTTTACATATTTGGATAATCTTGGCTCTGTCCTTGTTTCCAAGTTTGATCTTTCGGATTCAGGATCACTATGCACTTCATTGTCAGGTTGTTCTTCATTATGTGTATTGTCTTCAGAATTAGATTGTGCATTTTCTTCATTTTGTAACTCAACTTCTAAATGCAACTCGGCATTCACTGGTTGTGAATCGGCTGAAACTGACACTTGTTGTTGATTTTTCATTTGATTGTCATCATCCTCATCAGCAGTCATTCCTTCATAAGAATATACAAAGGTTCTGTATTCTTCCATTTTCTTTGGTTCTTCAGTTTGGACTTCTGTGTGCTCATCAAAATTTACATTTGCACTTTCCACAATTTTGTTAGTGTTAACACTCAAACACTTATATGCCTTACTTCTAGTGGAGTAACCAAGAAATATACCTTCATCACTTTTTGCATCAAATTTTCCATTTCTAGTATCCTTCAGGATAAAAAAATTTGCAACCAAATACTTTGAAATGTTTTACATTGGGTGAGTAACCATACCATAATTCAAAAGGTGTTGTATTTGTACCTTTCTTGACTTGTACTCGGTTCAGTGTACGAATAGCTACACTTATAGCTTCTCTCCAGTATTTTAGAGAAACATTATTTTCCATCATTAATTTTTTGGCACAGTTAATCACAGATTTCTTTCTTCTCTTAGCAATTCCATTCTGTGGGGGAGTTCTAGGAGTTGACGTTTGTCTTTTGATTCCATTGTCATTACAAAATATCTCAAATTCATTTGATGTAAATTCACCACCTCTTTCTGATCTTAGGCATTTCAGGCTTTTTCTAGTTTCCTTTTCAACTTTGGCCACATACCATTTAAACATTTGAAAAGCATCAGATTTTTGTTTTAAAAACATGACAATCATCATCCTAGAATAGTCATCAACAAATAGCATTATGTATTTATCTCCTCTATAGCTTTGTATTTCCATTGGGCCACATAAGTCAGTGTGAACTAACTCAAGTATCTCTTTAGATGTATAGTTCTTGCTTTTGAAACTTGACTTTGTCATCTTTCCTAGCTGGCATTGTTTGCACATGAAATTATCAGGTTTTTTCAGTTTTGGTAGACCTCTGACTTTTTTCATTTTACTGATGTTGACTAGATTATCAAAATTGACATGACATAATCTTCTATGCCATAACCATTCATTGTCAAATTTTGCAAATACACAAGAAGCATCATCCATATCAAGGTAAAACAAATTACTCTTTGTTTGATCTCCTTTTCCTATTAGTTTACCATCAGTATCATAGATTTTTGCAGTTTTGTTTCCAAATTCCACTTTGCAACCTCTGTTGCCTAACTGTAAGACACTCAGTAAATTGTAGTTTAATCCTTCAACATAGTATGCTTTATCACATGAAATCTGTTCTGTAAGCTTAATGAAACCTTTTCCTTTGATTTGACATGGAGCATCATTACCAAATCTAACACTATTTCCATCATACTGAGTAAAGTTGACAAACTTACTTTTGTCTCCTGTCATGTGATGTGAGCATCCACTATCTATGATCCATCTGTCATTCTTGTTTATACATGTCACCAATGCTGTGGCTTCTTCTTCATCAGATTGGTCCTTCATGGCTACATAAACAACTTCATCATCATTGTCATCAGAATTTTCTTCAACAATATAACACTTCTTACCTTTTTCTTTGTAATCTCTCTTGTCATCATCTCTTATGTTCTTGTATTTATTGCTTTCCTTGGAATCCTTTTTCTGTGGACATCTTGCAACAATATGACCCACTTCATTGCAATTGAAACAGATGATAGGCATCTTACCTTTGAATTTTCCTTTGCCCCTGTGAAATCTTCTAGCGAGCAATGCTTCCAATTGTTCCACATCTTCTTCATCAGTGCTACTGTCACTAGATACATACTTCATTTTTCTTCCCTTCTTTGATTTTACCTATTCAGCATCTTTCAGTGATAACTTTTCCTTAAAAGCAGATTCAACATTTTCAGGTTTGTAGTTGTCAAAGTTAGTTAACTCAAATGCTGTGAGTCTACCTATTATACCTTCAAATCTTAGATTATTTCCTGATATACATCTTAGTTCTTGTATTGCTGATACTCTAATAGCATAGATAGGGAGCAAGGTTCTTAAGAACTTACTATTAATAGTATCCTCATCCAGTTGACCATTAAGGCATCTTATTGCACTTACCACTTCCTTTATTCTTGCACCATACTGAGAAGCATTCTCATTTTCCTCCATTTTCATGTCGTCAAACTTTCCTCTAAGACTTTCTCTTTTTTCTCTTTGTACATTCTGATCTCCTCCATAGATGTCTGATAGTGCTTTCCACATTTTGAATGCAATGTCACATCCTTTGATATCATCAAATTCAGCATAGCTGAGTGCAGATGCAATTTCTAGCATTGTCTGATTGTGTTCTTGTTTGTTTTTCATGTCTTATGCAGTAGGAGCACCTGTTGGATCTACATGTTCAGTGACAATTGAATTTTTGGCATAATCTCCTATGGATCCAAGATGTAGCTTCATCAAACTTTGCCATGCAACAAAGTTATCTTTGTTGAGCTTGGGAACTTCTCTTTTTGGCATTTTGATCTTTTCTGCTAGTAGTCCTTTTAAACTGAATCAGCAGTCAGGCTCTGATACCAATTGTTAGAATTCTTTAGAATAACTGAGAGGGGGGGTGAATCAGTTATTCAAGGTACAAATTCCCTATTAATACCTTTCTACTACTTTTAATGAATCCATACCCTTTTTATCTATTCAAACTTAAATCAATCATATTAGCAAATTACTGTAAATCAACATGCAATGATAAAACATTCAAGATCAACACATGACACAATGATTTACGTGGAAACCCAATTTGGGAAAAACCACCAGTAACATGCTACTTGATTCTCACTCTTCTGAAGTGATACCCTGTTAAAAGCCTACCCTGTTAAAGGCTTACAACACACTGTTAAATGTGACCTTGTTAGAGGATTTCACCAAACTATTAGGAATGGGCCTGGTTAAAGGTCTTTAGAACATTCACTTGGAATGTCACCTTGTTAAAGTATTTTTCTAATGGCTGTTAAACCAACCTAAGTCAATAGGATTTAGACTTATAGTTACAATTGCTAGAAAGTAACAATAATGGTCTTTTGATCTGATATAACTTACAACATACTTTGCAGATTTTAGATCACACCTTCAGTTCAATCCTTATGCTTGGCTTTAATCTCTTTAGTTCTGACTGCTTATCTTCCTCTCAAGCTTTGTCTCCTTGAGTCCTCTAACTCATTCTGCCAATGCAATCATCTTTGTGGTCGTCTATACAAATAGAATTTCTGTGCTATCTTCTCCTACGCACATTCTTCAGCATTTCATGCTTTTATGCTTGACCACTATCTCTCTTTCCTTCTATCCCCTCTCGCTCTCCTTTTTTTATTAACTTATGTCTTCTTATATAGAAGTCTGATTTTCCTTTACCATTCAATTCTCCCTCTTCAATTTTAGGGTTTCAAAATTGATTAGGTAGGATACAATGTATCTACCCCATATCTTGTTTTCTTCTTGAAACTTCGCCAGTTGTGTCTTAAAAATGTTCTACATGGTGTTCTGTGCCACCAACTCATCATTCTTATCTTCCTTTTAATTCAAAAATTTCTAGATAACAACCTTGTCAGCTTAGATCTGGGGAATCTTCGATTTCCTAAATAATGCAGCAACTTGGCATTATTGAGTTACTGGTGCTCGGCACTTCTGTGCTACTTCAACTTACTCAGTACTTGAACTTACTCGACACTTGAACTTGCTCAGCACTTCAACTTCCTCGACACTTGAACTTACTCGACACCACTCGGCATCTGAAGTTTACTTGACATTAACTAGAACTTGCTCAGCTCTTACTAGCTTGCCCGACTCCTTCTCTCTAATGAACTTAGTTTGAGCTTTACAAAAGACTTAGTTAAAACCTTAAATCTTTGATATGTTTCAGTGTGCTCATTCTTTGTAGTATTTCATCAAATAAATTCTTTCATCAATGGCTTAGCTGATCTTTGTACTTCATTCCAACATTATAACTTCAACCTTTCTCTAGGTATTTTAGTTACATCTTATTAATTGCCTCCACCTTGAAAATCAACTACTTGATAGTATTTGGATCACTAAAGCAATTGTCATCCTTGCAAGTAGCAAGTTTGACATCAATGACAAAACAATGATTGAGGACATTCTTTACTAGTTCCATATTTTATTCCAGCAATCTCCCTCAACTTTTCTTATAATTATTTCAATCATTTCCAATAGTAAATCTTGTATCCCTCCTTGTATCATAGCTTGTATATCCAAATCTTGTCCAAAGCTTGTACCATATTCTAGCTTGTAAATAATTTTGTATCCTAGCTTGTATCCTATCACATGCACACAAAGAATCTTATTTTCCTTAAGCTTTTCATAAACCATCTACCTATTCGCCTATCAACTATTGCAAACATCCCACCCTTCATAAACATTTCCATTTCACAAAACCCAAACATGAACACAACCTTGTACATTTGTATCTATCAAGCTTTCGTGTCAGTTCCTCCTTGATTAGCATCTTCCACACATTGTACAACCCTTGGTTGGCTATTCCAATGCATCCTTTAGCTAGATCTCCTGTCACCAACGTGTTATCCTTCTTAGTTCAGCTTGTCAGACACATCACTCATCCAGATCTATTAGCTTAGGTGCTCTCTGATAGATCCTTGCAGGATATAGCTTTCTTCATGTCTGATCTTGGTCCGTTAGTACCTCATCCTACCTATCTCGTTGGAAAATGGTTCTCTTTTGGATTTTCACTTTCTTTTGATTTGGAATCTTCCCTTTTGGGTCTTGCAGTATCTTTTCCAAACAATGTTTTTGTTCCCTCCTCAAAGTTTCCATGATCTTCCATATCATGGTATACTACGAATGGGGCAATCTAAGCGTAAGGTCTTGATCATGTCTTTTGCTTGTTTTCTTTTCTGCTTGTGGGTTACCTAGTGTCATTTTCACACTGCTTCCTCTGGGATTCATGTGTGAACCTGGGGCAATCCTTACATGTTTTTTTTGAGTAAGTCCGTCAGTCTTCTAGACGGTTGGTGAAAAGGCCTTGACATGTTCTTGGTAATATTGGCAATTAACCAATAGTCCTATAGCAAAACTAGTGCTCAACTACATGGTAGTACTTCTCTTTGAAAGTATCCCCCCGCTCAAAAAGCTTCAATGGAATCCCTTCATCTCCATTATCCCCCATCCATCTCCAGCATCCATCTCTCCTATCCTAGCTTGTGCAACTGTATCTCTCAGAATCAACCATCACTCTTAGCTTTAGGGATCCACAATCCTAGTCTTAGGGGTCCACCAATCCAATCAATCCACCAAGCCTCATCTTTCGAGATCCATAATCCTAGTCCTAGGGATCTCCAAAACCCATCTTCCGCCAATCTGACTCTTTGAAATCTTGTTGCATCAGCTTTTGCCATCCCATCATCCATCTCCCTATCCTAGATTCCTTTTATAGTGCTTCGCTCCTTCATTCTGCCCCCAATCCTGAATGTCTTAAGCTTGCTTCCTCTTATGCCTCTAATTCTCCTTCATCATTCTCCCGTAGTGAGAGTTTGAGCTAATTCAACTCCTCCTCTTTGCCAATCTGTGTCTCTGCTCATCTCGATTTCTTGTACTTTTCAAGAAGCCGTTTAGCCTCATTTCTCTCTCTACCACCTTCTTGAGGGGGCACCATCTAAGTCTAGTCTCTCCTCTTCTTATCCGAGACTGGGGCAACCTTGTTGCTAAAAAATCTTTGTCATGTCATCTTCACTCGAACTTCTTTGAAATAATGTTGTCTCAACACTATGTCAAGGAGGGGCAAAATGTAGACACCTAAATTTGATTACACCACTTTGGTTATCCTATTTAGTTGTCTCTAAAGGCATCATTAATTAAATTCTTATTTAATTAATCCTTTGTCATCCCCTAGCTGATTAATTTAATTAATCATCTATAACTTCCTAATTGATAAATCAAATAACCTATTATTTATCAATTAAATCCTATTCTTCTATCTAATTCCAAAATTCCCATTTATTAAATAAATCTATTTGATAAATAAAACCCTCAAAGCTAATAACCCCTGACTTATCCCTAAACCCTCTTTTTAGCCTAATCCACCCCATCCACCCATACTAACCAAGCTTAGCCACTAACTCACCCACCCTCATGAATGCCATCCACTTGTAAATCTCTAACATCCCTAATCTAATCCTAAAACCAAGCATAATCCACCCCCTAATGTTGTCACATTCCCTAAGCAAGCTTAAGACTTTCCTAAGTCAAGAAAAGTCAACAATCTCAACTCCCTTCAAAATATCCCAACCACCCAACAATGAATGCTCTTACAAAAGCCATAAAGACTCTTACAAGCTCTTACAAGCCATAATGAAGGGTCTTTATGAAGATATTATCCCTTGAGCCTTCTTTGTTGACTCATCCATCCCCTTTCCTCCATCCACTCACCCTTTGACATGTGTCACTCCCTGATTGGTGCTAAACAAGCACAATCCATGTGCTCCCCTTTGAGTGCATCCTAGCCCTCCATCCCTCAAGCCCTTAGCCTATAAATTGAATCTCCTCCCAAGCCATTTCATCACAACCTTTGAGCTAAAGTTATAATGCTAGTTTTGAGAAGCAAAAGCCTTAACCATACCCTTATAATGCCAAATTGAGAGCTCACAAAGCTATCAATTTTCCATTTTCATCTCCATTGAAGCTATTTTGAGAACCTTAAGCATACATCCCACATCCACATAATAGACTCATCTCTAAATCAAGTGACCATTCTCATTGGAAGAGCCATTCCATGGCTCATATTCTCATTTGAGGGTTTCACTTTGTCTCTCTTATATGTTATGGTTTTTATGCTAGTTAATGCTTTTGTTCTCTTAATAGATTAGTATTACTTGCTAACATATTTCTCATATACAGTTAGTAGCCTTGTTTGGTTAGAAGGTTGAGACTACTGTGATACATTGTGACAATCAGAGTTGCATCAAGTTGTCTGAGAATTCAGTGTTTCATGATAGGTCTAAACATATAGATATCAGATATCACTTCATCAAAGATTGTGTACAAAGGGGAGTTGTTCAGCTACAGTACATACCTATAGAGGAGCAGGTAGAAGACATTCTAACTAAGGTATTGGGGAAGGCAAAATTTATCTTCTTCAGAGATAAGTTAGGTTTCTTGCAGAAAAACTTCCTCGCTAAGAGGGAGTTTTAATTATTGTTAGTTGGAAAGCTATTATTTCTGACCCAGAAATAGTAGTAGTATTTATGGGTATCTTGGATAGTTGTTCGTCCTTATCTTTGTATAGAAGCATTAGTTATGGGTAGTTTGGATAGCTGTTTGTCCACTTGTCGAGAATTAGTAAATGGTTGTTGCAAGGATAATTATTTACTAATTTTAGTGATTCCCTTTATGACACCTTGCAACCAATTCTATTATTGGCTGTCGAGTTGTTTTAATCTCAGTCGTTGGTTTGATTTAATCTTGGTCATTGGTTTACCAATAGGAATAGTATAAAAAGGGGTCATTGGGTAATTTGGAGAGACAAGTTTTTGGAGAAGCAATTTGCAGTGATAGAAAATTGTCTTGCAGTGTTAGCAAGGGCACAGTGTTAGCATGGGGATAGCAGTGGGGAATATTAGCTGGAGAAATTAGGAGGTTGTCAGAGTTCTGCCAGTGAGAGGCAAAGAATTTTATATCTCTTGATTAACGATGTTTTTGTTGCAAGGGGGTTGGAAGTCGTGGTCCTCGTCGAACCCAAACACCGATTCACACTCGTCCACCACAATGGCAAGCGTAGTTTGTCTGTTGTCTAGATTGGTGATGATTACGAAGTCATGGTAGTGGTTGCCATCGGCTTATCATCCAGTGGAGAGAGTGACCACGAGAGAGTTGTCATCGTGGTTGTCCCCGTCGCACTCAAAAGGCCCTCCTCCATCTTCTCCCTTGGCGAAACCATTCAATGTCAACGTGGTGAGAGTTCTATTTGTCATTGATGGTGAGAACTTGTATAGCAGGTATCTCCTCCTTGACTTGCAGCAATCCAAACCATGCTCCCGATTGCATTCATGGGAGTTGCCATTCAAATATCCCATCGAATTACATGACGTCAGGATTCTGAGCCTCGAACATTGAGCTACGGAAATGGCCATGCTACTCACCAGTAGCATGAATCCAAGTGCTATCATCATCCTCATCATCATCTCCCCTGCAAAACCAAACATAAGAATATATATATATATATATATATATATATATATATATGATCAGCTCAGATCTCTACTTCAATTCGACGCGACCATCTAATCAAAAACATCTACTTGCCTCTGCTCTAAGTTTGTGAAACTTATTTCTATTCTCTTCAGCTGTGCGCTATTTGAATGATTCGGCTTTATTGTATTTATAGCGGCTACCACCACTGGTGATTTTTGCGTTGGTGACATCCCTTTCCTGGCCATCTTTATCAGGCTTGCAACGTACACTCAAGACCCTCTAGTCCTACTGCCCAACTAAGACAACTACTTTTCCATTTTAATATAGTCTTTCTAGATTTGAGAATTTGCTTCTTTGCATTGATACAACCTAAATTATCTACTCTCATATTCTATGACCTGCGTATATACATTAATATGTTAGCAAGAAACACTAATCTATTTAAAGAAACAAAGCATTAACTAACAAGATCGATATAACATATATGAGAGACTAAAGAGGAACCTCGAATTAAGAATGTGAGCCAAATGAATGGACTCTCTCAATAGAAATTAGCTCTTTGCTTGGTAGAGGAGTCTAAGTAAAAGATTGGTATGTATGCTCAAAGGGCTTCAAGTTTACTTCAATGGTGCGGATGGGTAATGACAATTTGGTAGCTTTGTGAACTCTCAATTTGGCATTATAAGGGTATGGTTAAGGGCTTTTTTCCTCAAACTAGCATTATAAATTTAACTCAAGAATTGTGATGAAATGGCTTGGGAGGGGATTCAATTTATAGGAAAAGGGCTTGAGGGTTTGAGGGCTAAGATGTAAGAATGGGAAAAATCTCATGGAGGGCTCAGACTGCATGAGAGGAGAGCACATGGATTGTGCTTCCTTATAGCCAATCAAGGAGTGACACATGTCACAAGGTGAAAGAATGGAAGAAAGGGCAAGGATGAGTCAACAAAAGAGGCTCAAGGGATAATATTTTCATAAAGACCCTTCATAATGGCTTGTAAGAGCAATGAATGGGTTTGTAAGAGTCTTTATGGCCTTGTAAGAGCATTCATGGCTAGGTAGTTGGGATATTTTGGAGGGAGTTGAGATTGTTGACTTTGCTTGGCTTAGGAAAGTCTTAAGCTTGCTTAGGGAATGTGACAAAGTTAGGGGGGGATTAGAGGTGATTTAGGATTAGATTAGGGATGTTAGAGATGGGCAAGTGGATGGCATTTATGAGGGTGGGTGAGTTAGTAGCTAAGCTTGGTTAGTATGGGTGGATGGGGTGGATTAGGCTAAAATGAAGGTTTAGAGATAGACTTAGGATGAGGATAAAGACTTTCTAGAAGAGTCTAAAATTTCCTAGGATGAGGATAAAAGGTGTTTTAGGAAATAGATAAAGTTTTATTTATTTCATGGGTTTGGGTTGAGGAGATATTCACTAAAACATTTTTAATAAACATGAGGATTAATATTTAACCTTAATTAAATATTTTTAGTTGGGATCAAGGGTAGGAAATGATGGGATTAACCTTTAATTGAAATTAAAGAAGGATTAAAAGATTTTGGAAGAGGTTAGCGGTCTTAAGGAAATTGGTCAAATTTTTGATTTTAAAAAAAAAAATTTATTTATTTTGAGATTTTTGGTCAATTTATTAATTAAATAATTAATAAATAAGGAAATAATGTTTAAATAAGATTTAAACATTTTGAGGAGGGATTTCTTAATTAAATATTTTAAATTAAGATAAAGGGATTTAATGGCATAAAAATTAATTAATTAATTAATTAATGATGATGTCATCAGGGACTTTTTCAGAAAATAGAAATACTTTGTTTTCTAAAGAATTTTTAGGTGTCTACATTTTGCCCCTCTTTGATGTCATGCTGCAAGTGGCATGGCATCAAAGATAAGAAAATAAGATGCCCAAGGCTAGAGCGGAAGAGGAGAGAATGGACTGCGAGATGCCCCCTCAAGAAGGTGGCCAGGAGAGAAAGTGAGGCTCGACGATTTCTTAAAAAATACAAGAATCTGGGATGAGTAAGGAGACTTAGATTGGCAAAGGGGCTGAATTAGCTCAGACTCTCACTATGGGAGAATGATAAAGGAGAATCAGATGCACAAGAGGAAGCAAGTTTGAGACTTTAGGGAAGGTGGGGGATGAAGGATCAGAGCGCTATAAAAAAGAATCTAGGATAGGGAGAAGGAAGAGGGGATTATAAATCTGATGCAACAGGATTTCAAAGAGTCAAATTGGTGGAAGATGGGTTTCGAAGATCCTTAGGACTAGAATTGTGGATCTTGAAAGATGAGGCTTGGTGGATTGATTGGATGGGTGGATCCCTAAGACTAGGATTGTGGATCCCTAAAGCTGAGAGTGATGATTGATTCTGAGAGATATGGTTGCACAAGCTAGGGTAGGAGAGATGGATGCTGGATATGGATGGGGGATAATGGAGATGAAGGGAATCCATTGAAGCTTCTTGAGCTGGGGGATACTTCAAAGAGAAGTACAACCATATAGTTGAGCACTAGATTTGCTATAGGACTGTTGGTTAATTGCCAAGGTTACTAAGAGCATCAAGGCCTTTTCGCCAACTGTCTAAAGGACTGACAAACTAACTCAAAACAAACACGCAAGGATTTCCCCAGCATCACACATGATTTTCAAAGGAAGCAGCGTGGAACTGACACTAGGTAACCCACAAGCAGAAAAGTAAAACAAACAAAAGACCTTATCCAAATCTTACGCTCAGATTGCCCCATTCGCAGTATACCATGATATGGAAGATCGTGGCAACCTTGAGGAGGGAACAAAAAGATTGCTTGGAAAAGATACTTCAAGACCCAAAGGGAAGATTCCATATCAAAAGAAAGTGAAAATCTAAAAGAGAACCATTTGCCAATGAGATGGGTAAGATGAGGTACTAATGGACCAAGATTAGACATGAGGAAAGCTATATCCTACAAGGATCCATCGGAGAGCACCTAAGCTGATGGATCTGGATGAGTGATGCATCTGGCAAGCTGAACTAAGAGGATAATGCTTTGGTGACAGGAGATCTAGCGAAAGGATGCATTGGAATAGCTAGCCAAGGGTTATGCAATTTGATCAAGGATGTACTAACATGAAAGCTAGATAGATACAATGGTACTAAGCTAAAGAGGATGTACAAGCTGACAGACCAAGATATGTTACAAAAGTACAAGGTTGTTTATGTTTTGATTTTTGTGAGATGGAAATGTTTTAGAGTGTGTTGGATGGATAGTTGGAGTTGATAGGAAGATAGGTAGATGGTTTGCAAAAAGATTAAGTGAAAATGGGATTCTTTGTGTTCATGTGATAGGATACAAGCAAGGATACAAGCTTTGGCATATAATATAGGTTGGAATATGGTACAAGCTGTGGACAAGATTTGGATATACAAGCTATGATACAAGGGATGATACAAGATTTACAAGCTGAGGTACAAGATTTACAAGCTATACAGGAGGTATTTACAAGCTTCATTAGATTTTGGATATTTGGTTGGAACACCAAGGGAACAAGCAGGTGTTTTATGGGATGGTGGGTGATTGGATGAGGGATAGGATAGTGATAGATAATAGATTAGTCTTAGTACACAAGGTGCCTGAATTACTAGGTTTTTGCCAAGGTACCTATTCAAGGTGCTTGAATTGTCAAGTTTTCACCATTGGACGCTTATTTGTCTTTACTATTTTTTTGTATTTTTCAAAAGCTAGGTATACCAAGGATCTTCAAGAATAGAACTTCTTGAGATGAATGATGTTAGTAGGATCACTTAAGAGTTCTCCTTCCAGTGTAGATAGCTGATAGGCTCTGGAGCCAAAGGATGCAGTGACAACATAAGGACCAAGCTAGGTAGGTTCAAACTTGTCTTTCTTTTCTCGATCAACTTGGACTTTCATATTTTCTTTGAGGACCATGTCACTCGACTGAAAGTGTCATGGAAGCACCTTCTTGTTGAAATTCTTTTTGAGACGAGTTTGATAGACTATGAGATGAGCATAGGCTTGTTGTCACTTCTTGTCTTAGAGATCTAGTTGGGTGAATCTGGCTACTCTGTATTATTCATTTGATATTTGCCCTTGCAAAGATATGCACAAGGAGGGAAATTCAACCTCTATGGGTAGTACTGCTTTGGCACCATAAACTAGGGAGTATGGAGTTGTGCCTGTGGATGTACGAAAGGAGTTCCAATAGGCTCATAGGGCTAGATTTATTTGTAGGTGCCAATTGCGACCAGAATCATTGACAACTTTCTTTAGGATTTTGAGGAGGGTTTTGTTAGTTGCCTCTGCCTAGCCGTTACCTTGTGAGAAATACAGGCTAGAAAAGTGGTGATGGAGGTGGAGGGAAGTGCATAATTCTTCTATGTTGATATTTTCAAAGTTACCTCTATGGTCGGTGAAGATGGTGGATGGGATGCCAAAGCGGAAAACAATGTGGTGCAAGATCAACATGGAGACATGAACTCCTATAGCTGAGACTAGAGGGACTGCTTCCACCCACTTAGTGAAATAGTCTGTACCTGTTATTATCCATTTATGCCCATCAGATGAGAGAGGTGTGATAGTTCCAACTAGATCAAGGCCCCAACAAGTGAAAGGCCGAGGTGGTGCAATAGGCTGTAGATCTTGTGCTGGAGCGTGCACAAGATTTGTGTGCTGCTGACATGGGAGACACTTTCTAACAAAGTCATAGGAGTCTTCTTCAATGGTAGGCCAATAGTAGCCTTCTCTAAGGATTTTTTGTGCTAGGACAATACCACTCGTGTGGGCACCGCAATGTCTGGAGTGTACTTCTTTTAATGCCATCATGGCCTCATTTTCATCTAAACATCGAGAGAGAGTATCGTGATAACCCCAACGATATAGGGTATTGGCTATGATAACATAGCGGGATGATTTTCGGATGAGGTTCTAGCATTGGGTACATGTGAGGTGAGGGGATATGATACCATCATTAAGGTAAGCATGGATTTCATGGTACCAAGGGGATTGGGGACCAACCAAGATGCAAACACAACTTGAATCATCATTCGCCTAGGCAGGTGTGAGGAGCTACTCAACTAAAAACTCATACTGTGTAGCCACTTGGGGAATTTCCAAGAGCGAGCCAATAGTAGCCATAGCGTCTACTACCTTTTTTTGCATTTGAGGCACTTGTGTAAACTAAAGCTTTGTAAAATGTTGGGTTAGCTGATCAACTAGCTCTTTGTAGGGTAATAGATTTTCATCTTTGGTTTGATATTCATTTCGGGCTTGCTTGATGATGAGCTAAGAATCGCCAAAGATTTGTAACTTAGTGATGTTCCATTCTACGGCTATCTTTAATCCTGCTATGAGAGCCTCATATTCAGCTATATTGTTAGTGCTGGAGAATTGTAGCTTAAAGGCTTTTGGAATGTAATCTCCTTGAGGTGTGACCAACAATATTCCTACCCCTGATCTATGAGATTTGTATGAGCCATCAAAATAAAGTTTCCATGGGGGCTATTCTTCAATTAGATAGATATGTTCATTTGAAAATTTTTTGATCAAAGGATATGCATCTATTAGGGGTGCATCAACTAGGTGATCTGCTATAGCTTGCCCTTTGATTGTCTTTTTTTCCACATACTGGATGTCAAATTCACGAAGGAGCATAACTCATTTGGCCAAACGGCCTGTAAGTGCTATTCTAGAGAGCATATACTTGAGAGGGTCTATCTTGGAGACTAGTTGGATGGTATGACTTAGCATGTAGTGGCAAAGCTTTTGAGTTGAGAAGACAACTGCCAAACAAGCTTTTTCCATAGGAGTATGATTGAGTTCATAGCCAACTAGGGTTCTACTGATGTAGTAGATGGCTCTTTCTTTGCCGCAGTCATCAAGCTATGCTAGAAGTGCCCCTAGAGCAGTAGGCATTATTGATATGTACAAGATCAAGGGACAATTAGGAACTGGTGGAACCAAGATAGGGGGATTAGCAAGATACTGCTTGAGCTGATCGAAGTTGCGTTGACATAAAGGATCCCACTTGAAGTTTTCATCCTTTTTCAGTAAATGTGCAAATGGCGTACACTTATCTGCAAGCTGGGAGATGAAGTGCCGAACGGATTGAAGCTTTCCCTGAAGAGTGCAAAGCTGTCGTAGTTTCTGGGGAGGAGGAATGTCTAAGATAGCCTTGACCTTCTTGGGGTCGATCTCTATACCTCGTTTAGAAACTATAAAGCCTAGAAGCTTGCTAGGTGTGACCCCAAAGACACACTTCTTGGGATTCAGCATGAGATGATATTTGGCTAACCTATCAAAGACTTTCTCCAGGTCAGCAAGATGATCCATGAAGGTATGAGATTCGACCAAGATATAATCCACATAAACCTCCAAAATGCCATGAATGAGATCATGAAAAATGGTTGTCATAGCTTTTTGATAGGTAGACCCAGCATTCTTTAGGCCAAAAGGCATCATGTTGTAACAAAAGGTTCCCTAAGGGGTAGTGAATGCTATCTTATGTTGATTTTCTTCTGCAATGTTTATTTGATTGTACCCGAAAAATCCATCTATGAGGGACAAAATTTCATGTCCAACTGTAAGATCTACAATTATATCTATGTTAGGCAAGGGGAAATCATCTTTTGGACAAGCTTTGTTAAGATCTCTAAAATCAGTGTAGATTCTGATGTCACCAAAAGGTTTAGTGATGGGGACTGTATATGAGCAATGTTAGTATGCTAAAAGAAACCAAATTTAAATAAAGCTTCTACAAACTAAACAAAATTCATAAACTTCAAGATAGACTAAGATGAACTCTCAATTGAGAATATGAGCTATTAATGGGCTCTCTCAATAAGAAGCTCTCTTGTTGAGTGGCTTTGTCTAAATAGATAGGATGTATGCTCAAGCTTATGCTTCAAAAAGGGCTTCAAATGGAGTTGGAATTTGGGTGTGAGTGTATGGTTTTGATGTAAAATGGCTTCTTAAAATGGCATTATGACTTTACTTCATGGATTGTGTTAAAATGGCTTTGGAGAGGATTCCTTAAATAGGCCAAGGGCTTGAGGGATCAAGGGCTAGGATGCAAGGATGGGAAAAAGCTTATGGAAGGCTCAAATTGCATGAGAGGAGAGCACATGGATTGTGCTTCCTTATAGCCAATCAGGGAGTGACACATGTCATAGGGTGAGAGGATGGAGGAAAGGAGAAGGATGAGTCAACAAAGGAGGCTCAAGGGATAAAATCTTCATAAAGACCCTCATAATGGCTTGTAAGAGCAATAAAAGGGCTTGGAAGAGTCATTTATGGCCTAGTGGGCTTCATAAAGTTTTATGGTTGAGATATTTTGAGGGAGATGAGAGAAATTTTGACTTGGGCTTGATTAGGAGGGTTTTAAGATTGCTTAGGCTTGTACAAATGATTAGAGGATGGATTAGGATGTTTAGGATTAGCTTAGGGATAGGCAAGTGGATGGCATTTAATGAGGGTGGGTGAAGGAGGAGATATTTCTTAACTTTGGCTTGGGTTAGTAAGTTTTAACCCATGTTTAGGGAATGTGACAAGGTTAGGAGGGGATTAGGATTAGGTTTAAAGAAATCTTCTAGAAGAGTCTAGACTTTGGATGAGGATAAAGACTTTCTAGAATAGTCTAGAATTTCCTAGGATGAGGATGAAGACTTTCTAGAAGAGTCTAGAACTTCTTAGGATGAGGATAAATTAGATTTTTAAGAAATAAATAAAGTTTTATTTATTTCAAGGGTTTGGGTTGAGGAGATATTTATTAGAACTTTTTTAATAAACATGAGGATTAATATTTAATCTTAATTAAATATTTTGAGTTGGGATTAGGGGTAAGAAATGATGGGATTAGCCTTTAATCAAAATTAAAGAAGGATTAGAAGATTTTGGAAGAGGTTAATGGTCTTAAGGAAATTGGCCAAGTTTTGGGCAAAAAATAATTTTTTTATTTATTTTGGGTTTTTTGGTCAATTTATTAATTAAATAATTAATAAATAAGGAAATAATGTTTAAATAAGATTTAAAATTTTTTGGGAGGGATTCCTTAATTAAATATTTTTAATTAAGATAAAGGGATTTAATGGCATAAAAATAAATAAATTAATTAAATAATTAATTAATTAATTAATGATGATGTCATCAGGGACTTTTTTTCAGAAAATAAAAATATTATTTTCTAAAGGATTTTTAGGTGTCTACAGGGACCATGTTAGATCCACTCTGAGTAGTTGATAGGCTGGATAACCTTAGCAACTAGCATTCTTTCTAATTCAGCTTTGACCAGTAATGCTACTTGGGGGTGCATTTTTCTAAGCTTTTGTCTGACGTGCTTGATCTTCTGATCGACTGCAAGATGATGAACTACAAGCTTTGGATCAAGTCTTGGCATGTCCTTATATGACCATGCAAATTAGCCAATGTTCTCTCGTAAGACCTCAAAGAGGAGATTAGCTTGGTCTTGCGATAGGGATGCAACAATGTGAACAAGTTTGGGGATCTCTGAAGAACCGATGTTGACTTCTCTAGTATCCTCAATTAGAATAGAAGACACCTCTAGTCAATTATCTAGAGGAGACAATGCTAAATCCTCATGTTCTACTTGTGGCTCTAGATTTTCTTGCTGAGGGGTTCTCTTTGCTACCTTGGCTAGTCTCAGATTCACCTTAGTTCCAATTTTGGGTGTATCGAAACTAGGTTGGGGATTTTCTCCAAAATACCCCTTGGGATCTAGCTTATAGATATAGGCAGAATCTGGCTTTGTTTGCTTGTGAAGAGTTTTAGCTCCCATGAATCTCAGAAGTGCTTCCTCTAATGTGAACTCATCAATGTGTATGATGCTTGGTTGGTCCCAATCTATAAGTTGTGGATGGGCAAGTGGTATGTCAATGAAATGGTTGGATAGTTCTTGTAGAACAGAGTCTCGAAGGAAGATTTGGTCTGGGATATCATCATAGGCTCTCTTTTCAACTTCCTCAGGAATGTCTTCAATTTCGACAAGGTCGCAGTGAATGTTCAAAAAAGTGTGACCATCCGTATTGGTGCCCCTAGTTGTGGGTATGCCAAAGCCAAGACCTAACATCATTTCCCACTTGTGTGCTTCGATGGGGCACTGCATGCCACTTTCTTTTCATCCTAGACCACCACCTTGATAGTTCCATTTGTTAGTGATGAGCTTATGTTCTTGGGAATACTTCTGGCTAAAGTGATCAAGGCGTGCTTGATTTCTTGGAGGTGCATCCTTAAGTAACCAATTGTTGATATCTGGAGTGAGCTCCTCATGAAGAGGGATTTTTGAGGATACAAAGGTTGTTGGGCCAAACTATTTGTATCAAGGAGGTGGAATCTCCTTAGCTTTGTGATATGTCATTCATCCATGGGCGTGTGGATCAAGTGGGAGTGCCCCGAAAGCAAATGCATCTAATAGACTATACTCTCCATAGCCTTTTTTATTGATCTTCATGGTAGACAGGGTGGAGGCGAGGATGGTTTATGGGTCATTACAAGTGTGGGATGAGCTGGCGATGGCTGTGCTAATATCAATTCCAGGGTAATGGTTTGCATATGAAGCTTCAACTGCATTACAATAAGAAAAGGGTTTTGGATCGGCATGGATGGTTACCTCAGTGCCCTAATGCAAAAATTTGACGCACTAATGTTAAGTGGATGGAATGGCTTTCATGGCATGAATCCATGGGCGATCGAGGAGGATGTTGAATGGTAGGTTTAGATCAATAACATGGTAGAGTGTTTCTTGGATGACTGGGCCAACCTTGATTGGCAGCAAAATAGTTCCTTCTGTGGTTCTTTCCAAGTTTTCATAAGCTTTGATGGTGATAACCTCACTGATGATATCTGCCTCAGTATACCTAGCTTGTTTTATGAATTTTAGGGTACAAATATTCAAGGCTGATCCATTATCTATCATTACCCTTTTTATGGCAAAATTGGATACCACGATGGCTATGCGAAGCAGAAGGGTGTGATCTGGCTTGACCACGGGTATATCAGTGGGTTTGAATGATAGGGCACATGAGGATGAAAGGTGTCCAACAAGATTATGAAAATTAGTAGCGTTGATATCTGAAGGGACATGAAATTCTATGAGAGCACTATCAAGGATATTCTTGTACATAGGACTAGTGCAAAGGAGGTCTAAAAGGGAGATTTGGGCTGGCATGTTCCCAAGGTGTTCCAAGATATTGTATTGGCTTTTGGATGGAGCTGATGATACTGCTGGGGTTGATAGTGTTGATGGGACTGATGGGGCTACGATGTTCAATCATGCTCTTCGAGTGGCGACTACACACTCATTATTTGGGCCTTGGATATTGATAACATTGACAGAAGGCTCTTTTTCAAATACACAACCGATAAGGCTACCATAGTCTATGTAGGATGAAGTGTGGTCATTGTTCTTCCCATGCTATTGGTTTGGCTGGTGGTTGTTGGTATTGTTGTTGTTGGTTTGGATAGGTGCTTTTCTAGGATTTTGGTTTTTGTGAGGAGGAAAAGCATTTTGATAGATCTGTAAGCTTGCATTAGGAGAGGTTTGGGCACCAACAGTGATTTCTTTCCGATCAATGAGGTCCTGGACATAATATTTTAGTTTCATGCATCTGAGGGTGGTGTGACCTTTTACCTTATGAAATTTGCTGTATTCATTGTCTTTTTACCATGCAACTTTGGATTGGCCTGGGTCAATTTGCTGGGTAGGAGGAAATTTGATGAGGTTTTCCTTAGTCAATTTCTCAAAAATGACATCCAATGGCTCACCAAGGGGTGTATAATTTCTAGGTGCAGGTTGGAACTTGGGCTTTGGTCATGTAGCTACATTGATGGAATTAGTTTGATTGCTAGACCCTTGAAAGTTGGGTCTTGGATTGTGGCTTTGATAGCTTTGGTGATTCTACTGTTGGTAGTTGATAGCATGTTGATTGTTTGGTTGATTCGGTGGGTTGAAATGATTTTGGGAAGGACCAACAATATTCACATGTCTCGTATCGGTGACCCCATTTGTTGCAACGTGCTTGTTTTTGTTCCAATACCTAGAATTGTCATTGGAATGTGATTGATTTTGGTTGGCCTCTTTGTAAATCTTGACTACACCATCTTTAATGAGTCCTTGCTCAAGGATCATTCCTTTTTCTTTGATATCTTTGTAGGTCTGCAAACAGTTCATGGTCATGTGGTGAGCTAAGCTGGGATGGGCATTATCAATAAACATTTTCACCAAATGGCATTCTGGCAAGGTGCAAGATATGCAAGTGGTAAGGGTTTTCCATCTTTGCAGATATTCGAGAAGGCTTTCTCTACCTTTTTGCTTAGTGTGGACAAGACCAACTACTGATAGCTCTGTTTCAACAAGATGGGCATATTGGGCTACAAATGCCTTAGACAATTCAACAAAGTTTTTAATTGTACCATATGGGATTCTATAAAACCATTCAAGAGATGGTTCGGCCAAGCTTTTGGGAAAGAGACGCAAGAGGAAGACGTCACTGTATGCCACCTCTTGGCAGTGCATGTAAAATTCTTTGATATGTGTGATAGGGTCTCCATTTCCTCTGAATTTTTCAAACTTGGGTATCTCAAAGTGTTTGGGAAATGGTGTCATGGTAATGGCTCTATCAAATGGGTAAGGACACACATTCTCAAACTGGAAGGGTTTCAGATCATTTCCCTCCTGGATATTCTTCAAAGCTGTCTTCATGGCTTCCCACTCTAAATTAATGGGTGATGGCTGGGGTGCTGCCAATGTAGGGGTGCCCTGAGGTAGGTATTTGCTAGATGGGGTAATGGAATATGGATGGCTTTGAGGTATGGGCTGGTAGGGATTATACATGGCTTGGGCAACTGAATGGTGGATGTTGGGTTGCTGAGGTGGAGGTGGCACATATTGTTGTAGGTGTTGCGAGGCTTGCTGCTGGTATGGGATTTGAGGTTGGGATTGAGGAACATAAGCTGGCTGTGGCATAAATGGATTTCTTTGTGGAGGTAAGGTATAAGATGGTTGTGAAAATTGGGGAAAGGATCAGGGAGCTTGTGGAACTTGACTTTGGATTTGAGTAGTTTGACCAATATATGTGGGTTGTGCCCCCATTTGTAACGGTATCTGCATGGAAAAAGAGGCCAAGTAATTGGTGGTTAGTGGTGGTGGATTTCCTCCTGGAAGTGGCATATAAAAATAGTTAGTAATAAGAGGTAATGGATTAGTTGGTGGTGGAGGTGGTGGGAATTGAAAGCTTGGAAATGGAACTGATGGGTTTTGATAGCTTGGTGGATGGATTTGAAAGCTTAGTAGTGTGGTGGTAGGAGCTTGGGTTACTTGAGAGCTTGGAAGAACATTGGGAGTAGCTTGTGGGGGTTTGATAGCTTTGTGGAGTGAGGGTAGAAGCTTGTGGATTTCTGGCTGATGGCGCTGAGCTCCAAGGACCTAGTGGAAATGATGGAATTGTGCTCTGAGCTGAGGTAAACAAACTAGGGGTGATGAAAGGTTGATTACTTGGCCCCATGGGTGGCATCCCGGTTGTATATTGCTTAGGTTGGCCAAAGATACTAGCACTGATTTGGGAGATGGGTGGATTTGGAAGGCTAGGTTGGAGAGTAGCAACAGCAATAGTGAAGGGACTGAATGATGAGGTGTTTTGGGCAAAGGGGGTTTGGGATGGAGTGGTATGGACCAATGGTAGAGTGGTGGTGGCTGGATTGGTTTGCGAAAGGGAGATTTTAACTTCAGTGGAGGCTAGTACATTTGGGTCTGTTGGATCATATGGGGTGGGTTGAGGCTCTTCTTTTGGCACATATTGAGGATAATTTGAATCATAAGAGCCTATGGGTGGTGGGAGTTGTCCAAACAACGGGTGAGATGAATCTAATAAGGGAGGAGGTCTTCCAAATTCAAAAGCTCCTATGTTGTCCCCTCGAAAGTTAGCCATGATTGTTCCTTTATTCTTGTCTATAATGGCGTTCACCAATACTGCATTTTCTGGTTGGTTCATGAAAGCTTCAACGTTAGTAGGTGATGGTGTAGTGTTCTCTGGGTTGAGGGATGGTTGAGTGCTCAAGGGGAGCGATTTTGTTTGATCCAAATGATAGGGATCCATTGTTTCCTTCTTCTTGGCTAAGCAAGTGATGAGTGCCATCAAAATGCAGAATGTTCCTAGGGATGAGATGCAACAATGCTAATGGATCCAAAGGGGGAAGGATTTTCTATGCAAATGATTTCCTAGGTTGAGGCAAAGCTATATGACAAACCTAAGGAGGATTGGGTTGGGGATTCTAACTTCAAAGATATGTTGCCAAAGCATGAAAGGTCTGCTTTCCTATGTGCAAGCTTGGTGGTGATTGTGTCAACTTTAAGGATAGAGTGATGATCCTTTAGGAAAAACATGAGATTGACCACTTGTGGAGCCCAACCTTTAGCTCAAGGTGATGAGGGATAACAAGTGACAAAGCTAGATTACCCTAGACAAAGCTCTGTCAGAGGGATAACCTCGATGAGGCTGGTGGATTTGCAAGATGGTAGAAATAGTAGAATCTTAGCAAGGTGACAACAATTTTGAAGGCTTGGATGTGAGATTTAGGCTTTTGGGATGATAGCTAGGTTTGAGGGGATTGGTTTGGTTTTAAGGCAAAGATCTAAATGAGATGGATGAGCTAAAATGCTTAATGGGATAACCTAGAATGGCTGGCTTACCTACAAGGATGACTCTAAAGAAAAAGGGAAGCTTATGCAAGAATATGTTGAGAAACAAGGGGGTGTAATCATAGAAATCATGCCTAGTTGGTAAGACATTCAGAGGGTTAACTCCTGGATGCTTGCTAAATCTGATAGTGTGATCTAACCAGGTGTCTACACTACCAACTAATACTCAAGTTTAACTGGACATGCTTTCATTTATCTTTCCCATTCCTTTCATTTCCAAATATAAACGAACTGATGTTTTGTATTCGCTTCTAACTATACCCCCGAGGATATCCACAATGCAGCTTTCATGCATCTCACATACAGTATAGGCAGGCTGTCATGCTTTCCACTTTTCATTTGTCAATGTAATTACAATGTACTAATTTACAAGTTTAACAATGTCTGATTAAATTATTATCATATTTAGAGTTCTTTTTTTAATTAATTTTTAAAGCCTATTTTAATGTAGTTTTTCCTTATATAAAGGCAAGTCTTTAAGTGGCATATTTATAAACTTAGTTTTGTTGGTAATCTTATTTTAGAGTTTCTTTTCTCATGGCTAACTTCTAAGAATTTTTTTTAAGTCTTACATTCTAATTAACTTGTCAATTCTATCTAGAATACTTCACAGTAAGGATCTTGCAAGGATAAAGCTAGTATGTTTGAAGCTGAAGAAAGAGATGACATTCATAGTAAAAATACATAGCACTCTCTTTAGGCTAAAACACATAAAATGAACATCCTGATTGATGTATATGATTGAAATCATAGAACATCTTATATCTCAACATAGCACCAATCATAGAGACTAAAATTTAAAGGAAAAAAATTGAAGTTCCCATAGAAAGAACTTGCCATAATACAAGTGAAATACAACTATAAACATTAAGACCAACCTTGAATTATTTAATGAAAAAATATGTATTATACATAAGTAGAGAATACAATTAGACAATGAGGAATGAAATGTAAAGAGAATATGTGATATATAGATTGATATAGTGAGATATTGTAATAAATACATGTAAAATACATTGAGATCATTATATGAAATAAATAAATGAATAGATAAACTAATTGCTTCATATCACTCAATATAATGATAGTTAAAAAAAATTCAATGCAATGAATATACATATTACTTGGGTAAGGGTGTTTTCATTACTCAACCTTTATATGAATTTTATTACATTTTTCTAAAGCTTATCATAGATGTTGTACTCCTAATCTTTATAGATGCCATGAGTTTATAACTATTATTTGCACATGTATGTGCGCGTGCTCTCTCTCTCTCTCTCACACACACACACACACACACACACACACACACACACACACACACATGTGTGTGTGTGTGTGTGTGTACGCGCGCACCCCACAAATGTACACATTTATGCACATGTCCAAATAGATACACACAAATGAACTCACATGTATTAACACACCCACCCACACTACATGAGCACACAGATATGAAAAAAAAAATCTGTATACACACATATACACACAAGCACTTGTTGTTAGAGAAATAACAAATCTTGGTGGAATTTTTGTACAAGTAGGTAATGATAGTAGGGTAGTAAAAATTTTAAGTTGTGTAACATTGAAAAATATGTGCCAAATCTCAAGGGTCTCAAAATCTATCTTTTAAAAAATGAAATGGGATTTTTGAAAATATGTGAGTGTTAGGATAGTCTAGTTTGATTTATTGTAGATGAAAAATTGATCTATTTAAGTTTATGTTAGAAAAAACTCATAAAGAAAGGTTATACAAATTTGGCATTAGGATATTAATATAGTATTTGAGATGAAAAATGGAAAATGAAAAATTTATGGAGAAAGTTGGGTTAAAATTGAGATTACTGGCCCCAACAAACATGTTTCTAAGAAAACTAGAGGTAATACTATAGAGAATGAGAAAAGTAACAAGAAAAGGCCCCAAAATAGATAAATTCAGTCCAACTCAATGGAAGACAACTTGTAGAGAGGGTACATTAGACTTTAAATTAATGTGGAATATCTATAAGTTTTTTGTTACAATTTCATAGTAACAAAAATATTTCTTCCCTACAACAATCTCCCAGAACCCATAGATAAATTTGGAGATACAAAAAAATATAACCAAATTAGGTAAGACGTTTATAAAATTCCTATCAAGTTAGAGGAATATTTAATTACTGATTGATGTGTATCGAAATGAATTGGTTAATAAATTGTAAGTAAATTGATAAAATAGGCAAAATAAAAGAGGAAAAAATATGAAATGGGAGTATGAAACAAATTTTTTTAGCAATAGGTAGAGCCAAGCACAAACTCCTACCTTCAATCTAATAGGTTCCTAGATTATGCTAGGAAGACATATACTATTTTTGCCTCCCACACACACGGATTTGTGGGCATGCACATACACACATAAACACTGATTGTAAGAGAAACAACAAATCTAGGGGGATTTTTGCAGCAATTATTTATATAGTAGATATCATGATTAGAATAATAATAACCTTTTGCATTGTCTAATAGTGCACAATATGTGCCAACACTCAATGGTCTTAGTATCTAGATTTAAAAAAATGAAATGCTGGTTTTGAAGATATGTGAGTGTTAGGCTAGCTTGTTTGATCTATTATAGATTTTTTTGAAATTGATTTATATAAGTTTATATTAAAAAGGGTCATAATAAAAGGTAAGGTGAATAAAGAAACATTAATTTTAATGATAATAGATTTGTAGTCAAGATGAAAAATAGAAAATGAAAAAATTATGGAGAGAGAACATAGTTACTTCAAAAGAATGGGGTTAGTTCAAAAATCGAGATTAGCAAACCACAATAAGCATGTTTCTAAGAACAATAGAGGTGACACTAAAGATAATGAAGAAAGTAACAAGAAAGGGCATGGAGAGGCACCAAAAAGATAAATCCATGCCTAATCAATGGACAAAAATTTATAGAGACTTTGCATAAGAATTTAGATTAATATGGAAGATATAGAAGGTTTTTGTTACGATTCTATAGTAAGACAAATATTTCTACCCTACAAAAATCTTTCACAAACCATAGAGAAAATTAGACATATTTACAAATATAATTGAATTAGGTGAGAGGTTTATATAAGTCCTAACAAGTTCGACGAAGATTTTACTACTAAGTGATGTGTATTTGGATAATTTTTTCTAATAAAATTGTAAAGAATTTGATAAAATAGATAATTTAATCGAGGCCAAAATATGAAATGGAAGTCTAGAACTGAGGTGTTTTAGCAATAGGTAGAGCCAAGAGGAACATGTGCCTTGGGTTTAATAGGTTCCTAGGTTATGCCAAGTGGACATGTGCAATGTTTTTTTTCAAAGCCTTATATGATATCAATCTCTCATATTTTGCATCTTATGATAATTAAAATCCCTCTCTAGTACCTTACCTCAAGGAAATGAAATGCCCTTCAAACAAGACTATAAACATAATTTATACTTCCACAAAGGTAACCAAAATTATCAAATAATTTTCATATCTATATTCTTGATATGTCATGGAAGAATTATTATCCTTGGTACTTCATAAGATGTAGAACAAGGGTTGATCCCATTGATGAGTACTTAACACCCAACCTTATCAATTTATCCTTGGTAGAGTTTTTATTATCTAGGTCATGCCTAAGAAGTAAATGATCTTTTCAGGATGGAGATCAAACATATCACAAGGGTTTTTGATGAGAGACATTTATTTCCTAAATTATAACATTATTTATCCCTGTCATATGCCTTAATTTTCATTTCTTTACTCCGCTTCTATAACATTTTCCTATTTTATGTTGGATATATTTCAATATGTTTTGAATACATCTAAGTTAATTTTCTTGGCTTCTAGAGGAGAGGATTTCTTGTATAATGCAGTATCAACTTCAAAATAAGTGTGGTTGAAAGACATATTTTTCATGAAAAATTGTATACCCTACCAAATATGTAACCCATTTATATACTATATAAGACTATTGAGAGACTCTTTGATAATGATAAAGAGGGATTGAGATATTGGATCTCATTTTTGACACCCAAAATTTTTTCAAATTACAATGTTACATTAATAATCATTAAAAATATATAGCTCAAAGGCATAATTTAATCCATTTGGACCATTTTTATGAAAGAAATAAATGAATAGATAAACTAATTATTTTGTATCATGCAACATTATGATAGTTAAAAAAAAATCAATGCATGGAATATACATATTACTTATGTAAGGGTGTTCTCACTACTCAACCCTTATATGAATTTTATTACATTTTTCTAAAGCTTTTCATAGATGTTGTACTCCTAATCTTTATAGATGGCACGAGTTTATAACTATTAGTTACACATGTATGTACATGTGTGTGTGTGTGTGTGTGTGTGTGTGTGTGTGTGTGTGTGTGTGTGTGTGTGTGTGTGTGTGTGTGTGTGTGTGTGTGTGTGTGTGTGTGTGTGTGTGTGCGCGTGTGTGCACGCGTGCGCGTGCGCGTGCGTGCGTGCATGTGTGTGTGTGCATGTGTACTTGTGCACCCCACAAACTTACACATTTATGCACATGTGCACATAGATATACACAAATGAACCCACATGTATGAACACGCAGACCCACAATACATGATCACACATATGTAAAAAAACATATGTGTGCACATGCATATGTTAGTGGGGTAATAAAATTTGTAAGTCGTCTAATATTGAACAATATGTACCGACTCTCAAGGGTCTCAGAGTCTATCTTTTAAAAAATGAAATGGGATTTTTGAAAATATACAAGTATTAGGATAGTCTAGTTTGATTTGTTGTAGATAAAAAATTGATCTATTTAAGTTTATATTAAAAAAACTCATAAAATTATGGAGAAAGAATATAGAAACTTCAGGAGAATGCAAGTTGGTTTAAAATTGAGTTTAGTGGCCCTAACAAGCATGTTTCTAAGAAAACTAGAGGTGATACTATAGAGAATGAGAAAAGTAACAAGAAAAGGCTAAAAATGCCACAAAAAAGATAAATTCATTCCAAGTTAATCGAAGTCAACTTGTAGAGAGAATGCATTAGACTTTAAATTAATGTGGAATATCTATAAGTTTGTTTTTACAATTTCATAGTAACAAAAATATTTCTACCCTAGAACCATCTCCCACAACATGTAGATAAAATTGGACATACTAAAAAATATAACAATATTAGGTAAGAGGTTTGTAGAATTCCTATAAAGTTAAAGGAAGATCTAATTACTGATTGATGCGTATCTAGATGAATTGGTTAATAAATTGTAAGGAAATTGATAAAATAGGCAAAGTAAAGAGAAAAAAATATGAAATGGGAGTGTGAAACAGAGGTGTTTTAGCAGTAGGTAGAGCCAAGCACAAACTCTTACCTTGAGTCTAATAGGTTCCTAGGTTATGCTAGGAGAACATAAACAATTTTTGCCTCCCACACACATACATGTGCACATGTGTGCACACACACACACACACACACACACACACACACACACACACACACACACACACACACACACACACACAAAACACACACACATGTGCACATGTGCATGTGCGCACACACACACAAGCACATACAAGCACACACATTTATCGACATACACATACACATAAAAACATTCATTGTAAGAGGAACAAAAAATCTAGGGGTTTTTTGTGGGAATTATTGTTATAAGAGATATCATGATTAGAATAATAATAACTTTTTACATTGTCTAATTGTGAACAATATGTCCCAATTCTCAATGGGCTTAGAATCTAGATTTAAAAATATGAATTGCTAGTTTTGAAGATATGTGAGTGTTAGCTTAGCTTGTTTGATCTATTATAGATATTTTTAAAATGATTTATGTAAGTTTATATTAAAAAAAACTCATAATGAAAGGTAAGGTTAATAGAGAAACGTTAATTTTAATGATAATACATTTGTATTCTAGATGAAAAATGGAAAAAATAAAATTATGGAGAGATGTAGTCATATATGCACAATGGTTAGGAATGGAAAAATGTTATTCAATTGATAAATGTCTTATGTTTTGATTCAATTATGAATATAGAATTGATTGAGAATCTATATGTGCATATGTTTTATATATCTTAGACTACTGATATGAGGTTTGAGTGTGCAGGAAATATCCATGGTAAAATGGAGAACCAAGACTATACTTTTGTATTAATTGAGATTGCCAAGGTTAGATCTAATGAAGAGATCATAACCTCATTTTTAAGTATATTACTTTTTGAACATAATGTGAATGGATGTCTTAGATTAGATTCCTTTTTTGTGAAAATTGATTTTCCACTTGTGATGTTAAATGTATATTTATAGTGCCAGTTGACACTTGTGTTGTTATGTGTTTTAATGGCAAGTCAGGTTGAGTCATTGGCAAAAGACACCCAACCTTATTCTTAACCAGTAAGAAATGTTTAATTTTTCATCCCCTTGCATAAAATATCTTATGAAGTTTTTAATTAAATTAAATTTCGAATTTCAAGTTTAGGGTGACTTTAGAGGGCTTTGTTTGAGTCTTAGAGTCTTCTTTTAGTGAAATTAAGTTACCTACATGTTAGTACTATATGTTAGGGCATTAATTTTGGCTTTATTGGAGTTAAAATCTCTTTTCTAACACTCATAAAATTCCATTTCATAAGTATTGCGAAAATGGAAGAAGTCTTATCCAAAATTCCTACCTTATCTCTAGTGAGTTAATGATTCCAACCAAATAGGGAAACTTACGTGGAGCTAAAGTATGTGTTCTCTTTTATGATGGAGAAAAATTAGGAATGTTCTTATTTTAGAGGGAAATTAGAAAATAGAGTGGGCATTCACCCACTCTCTAATTTTAGAGATTTTTGGTTTTGGAGTTTGATTGGAAGGAAGGATATAGGGCTCTTCTCAAATTGGGTCATTTACCATAGCTTGGAGAAAGGTTGGAGCTTTTGCCAAGTTTTGGAAATTATGTGTTGTACTAGTTTTCTAAATATAAGATGTGTAAATTTGTGTACAGATGCATATGTGTGTTGTTCATTGTTCTTATTGTATTGCTAGGTGTGGATGAATTTCTTTCGCCTTATTTTTATTTGATTTTGAGAGTATGATGTTATAGGTGTGGGAGGACATCACTCACCCTTGAGAGGGAAGAAATGGCCTTTAGGTGAAGGGGTTAGTTGGGCCTATACCCTGAGTGCAAAGTCTCTTCCTTGGAAGGAAGAGGGATAAGCATGTAGTATGGGCTGCATGTGCCAATACTTTGCTATGCACTTTTGGGGTAATAAGGGGAGAAAATTTTGTGAGAGTTGGTATCTAATTTGTATGCCATGTGAAGGTAGATTTGGTTTTCTATATTTGGCTTCTCCTCGGGGTTTTAGGCACACCTTCACCCATTCTATTGTTTCCTCTGGTAACCTACTGTGTAAGATCAAAAGGGTGTTATATGTTGTATCTTGTATTGTTGATTTATATGTGTGTGTCTAATTGTTACCTGGTTGGTCTTGGTTCTCCAAGCTCATTGGGTGGTCTCTTAGAGACCTAGGCTGGGAGGTGAGATCTCCTTGGTTTATAGGGTTGTTTTGTATAGGTTTTCTTAATGGATATGTGTTGAAGAAAAGCTTGGAAGATTTTCACTTTGTGTTGAAGTTTTGAAGATAATTTATTATGAAAATTTGTAGAAGTTGTGTATTGTACAAGATCAGAAGTAGATCTTCATCTAATTTGTAAATTGATGTCAGGATCCAAATGTGATTGTAATATTTGAAAGGGCTTTTCAATACTATGAATATATTTTAGTTTTAATATTTCATAAATTATTTCGAGGTTATAAAAAAGAATTTTATTATTGTGTCTATGTGCGTGTCTTGTTCAAGAAAAGAAAATTTGGCATGATAAGAGAGAAAATAGAAACTTCAAGAGAATGGAGGTTAGGATAAAAATTGAGATTAGCAAGCCCAACAAGAATGTTTCTAAGAAAAATAGAGGTGACACTAATGAGAATGAAAAATGTAACAAGAAAAGGCATGGACATGCACCAAGGAGATAAATACATGCCTAATAAATGGACAACGACTTATAGAGAATTTTCATAAGAAATTAGATTAATATGGAATATCTAGAAGGTTTTTTCTACGATTCCATAGTAAGACAAATATTTCTACCCTACAACAATCTTTCACAAACTATAGAAAAAATTAGACATAGTTACAAGTATAATTAAATTAGGTAAGAGGTTTATAGAAGTCCTAAAAAGTTCAAGGAAGATTTTACTACTAAGTGATGTGTATTTGGATAATTTTTTAAATAAAATTATAAGGAATTTGATAAAATAGACATATTAATGGAGGCCAAAATATGAAATGGAAGTTTAGAATTGAGGTGTTTTAGCAATAGGTATAGCCAAGAGGAACATGTTCCTTGAGTTTAATAGGTTCCAAGGTTATGCCAAGTGGACATTTGCAATTTTTTTTCAAAGCCTTATATGATATTAATCTCTCATATTTTGCCTCATATGATAATTAAAATCCCTCTCTATTACCATACCTCAAGGAAATGAAATGCCCTTCAAAAAACACTTAAAACCTAATTTATACTTTCACAATGGTAACCAATATTATCAAATAATATTCATATCTATTTTCTTGATATGTCTTGGGAGAATTGTTATCCTTGGTACTTCATAAGATGTAGAACAAGGGCTGATCCCATTGACTAGGTGATAGGAAAATCATGTACTTAACACCGAACCTTATCAATTTATCCTTGGTAGAATATGTATTAGCTAAATCATGACTAAGAAGTAAATGATCTTCTTGGGAAAGAGATCAAACATATCACAAGAGTTTTTGATGAGAGACATTTGTTTCCTAAATAATAAATTATTTATCCCTATCATATGCCTTAATTTCCATTATTTTATTCCACTTCTATACCATTTTCCTATTTTATGTTGCATGTATTTCAATACATTTTGAATACATCTAAGTTCATTTTCTTGGCTTCTAGAGGAGAGGATTTATTATATAATGGAGTGTTGTCTTCAAAACAAGTGTGATTGAAAGATCTATTTTTCATGTAGACTTGTATACCCTACCAATTATGTAACCCATTTATATGCTATATAAGACTATTGAGAGATTCTTTGACTATGATGAACAGGGATGGAGATATTGGATCTTATTTTTTATTAAGAGGGATGGAGATATTAGATCTCATTTTTGATACCCAACATTTTTAAAAATATGAATTACAATTTTGTATTAATAATCATTACAAATATATACGTAAAAGGCATAATTTAATTCATTTGGACCATTCTTACGAGAACCTAGAACTTCATAATTCTTCTAGAAGAAGTTCTCGTTCACTTTGTCATATGATCTCATCATATCCAATTTGGTATTGAAATATGCATGTTAGTGTTTATCAGTTGAGTGAAGCACCTCTCAGAAAGCTAAAGTACCATGCACTATTTATCTACCTAATACAATCCTCCCTTATTCTGGTGATATATATTTTTTGTATTAATCGTTAAGATCTTATATATATAGCCTTAAGCAAAGATATTGTAAATATTGTTGCATAGCAAAAGAGGAAAAAAAATGATTATTTTTTTGGATCTCTTACCTTAGGGATGCTTCAACATTAGTAACACTAAAAATCTTAAGATTTAGGATTTTACAATGTTATGAATCCTCTTGAGGCTCCCATTTTTTTCTCATAAATGCTGCTCAATTTTGTACTTTTATTAAATGTAGCCTCAAATTTAATTTGTGAGGTTTTGACTTCCTAAAGTAGGAATATGTTTGCAATAGAAACATAAATCTAACACATAATCAGAGTGAGTTTGTTTAGTGCATTCATGCCCCCAACATTTCATGAAATCAACGTCATTGCTGTCGAGAATGAAATCATGCTCTCTTAAAAAAATTAGTAATGGATAGAATTTCATTCAATGATTATATCCCAACATCTTTATCTCCTTTTCTTCGAACTAACATTGACTTCTTCCCTTTCTTATTAGTAATTATAGAATGTTAATTATGATGATATGAATAGTCATCCAAGGATGATAATAAGTTGATTTTGATGAAATAAATAGATATGGATATTTTAGGATTCTAAGTGTGGTATTGAAGATTAATTCTAGTAGTTGTAATTGAAAGGAGCAGACTATGTATTTTTAAACTTTTTTAGAGAGAAATTCAAGTATTGACTGGTTAGCTAACATAATCATGACATTTGAAAATATTTATAATTTAGAAGCAAAATCTAGTCTAACCAACTTTAAGGTTGCTTCACATATAGGTCAACCAAGTGGATAATGTATAACAAATATCCTCATATATATTGGATCCATAATTTAAGCATATGTATGAGATTAGTTGTAGTTCAACCTACAGTTGTAGTTCTTTAAATGAGACAAAATAATATTATTTAATTTGTAACTTTCTACATGAGAGAATTGTTTTATTTCTAGATATGAACATTCATCACATATCTCATAGTAAGAGCTAGAGTTGAATTAGGATTTATAAATATAGATTGAATTTTTTAATTGTGGTTATCCATAAAACTATAATTTTCTCTTATATTTTTGTTCAGCATCCATGATGCCAGATAAATCTAGATAAATAGGCAGGATAAATTGAATTGGTTTTCCATGATCATTTAATCATTTGACACTTGATCATGTGATAAGAATTATTTGATTGAATAAAATAATTTATCCACATTTATTAAAAAATTATGCATTTTATCCTATTTCCTTTACTTTGATATATTTTTTTTTTCTTTCTTCTAATTTTCTTCTGCATATTATTATGAATTATTGTGTATTGTGGTAGTTAAACAAGAATGTTCAGTCCATGGATCTCCCTTTTGGGTAGCAATATGTAGTAATATTAGTGCACAATCTAGGCCACTGATTTGGTTGTGATACTAATGCTTCTACATATAATTTATGGTTACAATTCGAAGTTAAGAACATACATTGACATATAATAGATTTTCCTATGTTTTTTGATGAAAAAAAAAAATCAAAAAGGAAAAGGCCATGTAGGTCTCAAAGAATAATTAGAATTCTGAAATGGGAAGTGTTAAAGTAGATTTTTGTCAAAATTAAGGACCATGAACATAGAATACAATTAGGGTAATGAATATATATAGTATTATAGTGAATTTTCATTCCCAAGTGTTCTTAGAATTTTACATCAATTTAGATTACTTATATACTTTAGATTAATAAATAATAAATATAATTAATGGGAAGTTGCTTCTTGTAATATAGTTATGAGACAACAAATAGATTTATAAAGCCAATGATATGCATTATTTTAAACATCACATCAAGTTTATTTTAGCTTATGTGTTATTTTGCTCCCATTTTGGCATCAAAGTGATGAGGTCTTGCTTGCTAAGTTTATTTATCTGTATAGGGTATCAAGTTGTGATTGCCTATATTGACTATGAAGGTGACACCATGTCTGTTGTTATCAGGTTTGCAACGTACAGACGAGACCCTCTACTCCTATTGCCCAACCAAGATGGCTACTTTTCCATTTTAATATAGTCTTTCTAGATTTTAACTTACTGCCCAGTTAAAATGAATGAAATCAGGCATACCTTTAACTTACCCTTGGCCTTCAATTTTATTGCTCCCTTCCTTGAGTAATTCGAACTAAGATGGCAACTGTCTCATTTTAATATATTCTTTACAGATTTGAAAATCCTCTTTCTTGCTTTCATACGCCCTAAATTATCAACTCTCATATGCTACTTACTGCTGACGGATGCTTTTGCTTGCGGTTATCTTTCCCATTCCTTTCAATGCCCAAGTGAAAAAGAGGTCTCGTGTTCTTGTCTAACAATTCACTCGAGGATAACTACAATGTGGCTTTCATGAATCTTGCAGGCAGTATAGGCTATTGTCCTTTCTGGCTACATATCTCAATACACTTACACACTGATCATTTATTCTTCTTATCTCGATTTTATACGTGAGTACCAAATGAAATATATTAATGAATATACGGACAAAGGCACAGATCAAGAGACATATGGTCATGGTATGAAAAGGAATTGTGTAATCTACATGTGTCGTTTTATATTATTAGCACTTGCACTAATAAAGTGCGATGTCGTACGTAGCATATGTTGTATTTGTATTTAAGAGGTATGTCTGTAGAAAATTAGTGCATTAAATAATATTAATATAATTTAAATATAAAATTAGACTAATAATTTTTTTTAAATGATTTAAAAATATATATATATATATTATCTAATATTGCTTTTAATCATTCAGTTGTTTATGATTTAAAATATAAGCTAATGTATACATTACATTATTACAAATTAACTAGTATGCACACTAAAATTTCAAATACCCCTATTTATTGTAAAAATAAGGTAAAATGATAAAAATGTTTGATTAAGATCACATTTGTTTTAGAATCCTTACAATCTTCAATGGCAAAGCCTCTTTTGGAACATTTCTACAAAATTGTTTTTTACTAATCTAGTAATATATTTTTAAAATCTTATAATACTTGTACACTTTGAGAGATTGTGTGTGTGTGTGTGTGTGTGTGTGTGTGTGTGTGTGTGTGTGTGAGAGAGAGAGAGAGAGAGAGAGAGAGAGAGCAAGCATTCTCTCAACTACAAAGAGGCATGGTAGTCTTGTTTAAAAAAGTCCTTTTGGATTCAAATATCGTATCTATATATGAAAGTTGGATAAAAATAAGAAATATTTTTCAAAATGTATATATGATTATAAATTGAAAGGGAAATTTTTTTATTTTTTATTATTCATGTATAATCAGTCTGAGTTCAACCATGTAAATTTATTCAAAAATTTCGAATAATTGAACAAAAGGAATTGTATTAATACAATTTAGATGAAAGACTTCAACTAAATTTTAATCCTTTCATGCGTTAAATATTATCATCAAAGATTTGCATTTACATTTTGTCCATAATCGTTAATAATTATTTTCTCAGTTTATTTATTTATTTGAGAATAATGATTAACACATTCTTCAGTCAATGTTTCATTATTTTCAATAGCTCTGTAATGTTCTTTCCCACTTTGGATATTGATATTCAAGGTATTTTTCATAGCCTTATCACTTGATTTTCCTGCTCACCTCTTTAAAGATAATAAAATTGGGGTCAAGTTTAATGTTTCACTCTTTTGATGAGGAACTTAAGAGTATGAAGAGGGAAGTGGCTAACCACTATTTGGGACTATAGTCTATAGATATAACATTTTTCTAATTGCATAGTACCGATCTATATAAAATTGTTGACAAGTTGAAAAATCACACCAAAATGTTATTTTTTCTACCTACTATTTTGATTTATGCCATGTCTTTCACTGGAAGCTTGATCATTTCTAGCTAGTAACAAAATTTTTGGATTGTCCTAGTATTTTCTAAGATTGTTTAGTCAAGGAAGGACAATTCCTTATTTATTCCAAATGTTATTACAGATTATGCCTCGACTTCTATTTTCAACATGAACATTTTTAGTTGGTCATTCTACAGATTTAGTTATTTTGTGCAATCATGTATTTAAACGTTTTCAATGTTACTGCATAGATTTAGTTATTCTTATTAGTAAATAATGTAAAATGTTACAACTCTTAATTGTTATCTTATCATTATGTTATGTTAGTCAAGGATAATACTGGTATTCAACCATTCATATCATAGCATTGGTACAAATTGCTGACTTGTTCTAGTCTTTTTTTTTTTTTTTTGAAGTAGTTTTTCTAACTCCTTGCTTAGTTTATTACCAAGTTTATAAAAGTATATAAAATTATTTGCATTATGGTGGTTAAAACATGTCTACTATTTTTCTTTTATGTTTATAGCTTAAATGTTATTGTACTTTGTCCAATAGTGGAACATCTAAATCTATTATAATCTACAAGTGTACTTATTCAATATTTTCATAGAGATCAATCAATATGGAACACATGAATGCAAAATTATGATTGTAGATTCCAATGTTCATTGTAAGAGAACCATCCTCAATAACACCAAAATTTGGAAAGTTATAGAACATGAAGAAATGAAACCATTTTTATCATTAAAAGGTGTATAATCTTTTATAGAAGCTACAAGCTAAGATGACTCAATTTTATATTTATATATTTATATAAAAAAGAATTAAAAAGGAAAAAAGGAATTCTTTATTTATATATTTCAAAATGAAAAAAAAAGAATTAAATTATTAGTAAAATACAATCTTAACAAACAAATAATTATTTAAATATTTGCACTGGAAGTTCTATGAAATAATTTAAAATTTCTCACTGATTCCACATACTATATGGGTGCACAACATAGCATTTCTAGTTATAATATCTCATTATGTTTCGATGGATATAGAGACCCTGTTGGAAGTCCCCATTTAGACACATGAAGGAAGGACACTTGTCTTTACATTTGTCAATTACATTTGCTTGAAAGTTTCTAAAACAATCCGGAGGAAAATGGTATTTGTTTGTCAAAGACACTTTGTTAACATGTTTATAATAATTATTATTAAGGGAAACATGTTGTTCAGTTGAAATATTAGAGCGATTTGACAACAATTTACTAAAAGCTAGATAAAAAGAGCATCCTCAAAATATTGAATATCTATTTGAAATAAATATCAGATACAAGTAGAAAAAGCCCAGCCAGCGTAACTAAAAGTTAGATTTCGGAAGCAAAATCTAGTAAAACCAACTTTGAAGTGTGATTGCAATGAAGCATTCGATCAATGTGAACAAAGGATATGGAGTGAGAAAATAAGGTTTCATCAATAACAGATGAGGACGTGCGTCAAGTTAGGCTTGGGACCAGGTGACGGTCACCTGGCCAATGTTGTCGGGGCTATGGATTCTGAGGGCCTTATAGACGTCGGGGAGGCGTACATACTTTCAACTTATGACCCTTGGCCTTCACTTTTATTGCTCTCTCGCTTGCATAATTCCAACTAAGATGGCAACTTTTTCACTTTAATATAGTCTTTCCAGATTTGAAAACCCTATACCTTACACTACTTACTGCCAACGTATACTTTTTCTTGCACTTATCTTTTCCATTCCTGTCAATGCTCAAGTGAGAAAGATGTGTTGTGTTCTTGTCTAACATTTCACTTTGGGATAACTACAATGTGTCTTTCATGAATGTCGCAGGCAGTATAGGCTATTGTCCTTTCTGGCTACATATCTCAATACGCTTACAGTCTAATCATTTATTATTCTTATCTCAAGTTTTTTCTTATATAAATACAAGCTTTTAAGTGGCATTTTTTTCCACTCTTTAATTCTGTTGGTAATTCTATTTTAGATATTTTTTCCTTTTACCATTAATTAATGAGAATTGGTTATATGTTTACATCCTTCACTTGTCAATTCAATCTAGAATAGTTCATTTTAGTGGTGTGCCAAGGATAAAGCTAGAATGTCTCAAGGACATGAAATAGATGATATTGGCCATACAAATAGATAGCACTCTGTGTAGGCGGAAGCATGTTAAAAGGGAAGCCTAATATGCATATATTGATTGAAACAAAATAATTATGCTGAAAGGCGTTCTATACAATCATAGCAAAAATATCCAACACGAGAATATGCCAAAAAAGATTCTCCGTCAATAAAAAAGAATTGGGAGCAGTTACAAACTTTTAAATTAAATATTAAAAAAGATTTCTCAAAATAATAGCTGGCTGAAATAATAGGCTCGAAGGGTATGTGATCTTCGGGGATTGCTGCAATGGGTGTTTGTGTGAGGTCAACGAGCTAGGGCAGCCGAGCCCTAGCTTCGTTCTGTGTTTTCTGTGTGTGCGCTAGAGGGGGGAGGTGTTTCAGGCAGCATGGGGGAAGGCATCTGGTCTGTAACGCCATTTGCGCGGGCAATGGGGAAGGTGGTTCGTACAGTGCCTGGTTCATGGTCCCCTGCGGTGATCACTCCAGGCCGGTGGAAGAATGATGAGGGGTGAGCCATCAGGGGTTTCACTTGACATCATTTTGCACGATGCGGAGGACATGCATCCGCCAAATCAAGGGGCGAGGGTGTTTGATAATGCCCTTTTTTCTCAGAGCTTAGGAGTTAGAGCATCAAATCCGTCTAGCAGTTCTCAGATCACAAAGATAAATGGGTGCCTAGAGCGATGCAAAGAAAGACCCAAATTGGTAATCCGTTACGAGATGATTGCTGAGGATGTGGAATACTATTCAAAGCATTCATTGTACTATAAATTTTTGGGTTTAAGAGTGTCTCTTCAATTTCTAGAAAACTAGGCTCAAAGAATCTGGGAGCCAAAGGGTGAAATGGAAGTCACGTTGCTTGCAAACAACTTCTTCATGGTTACATTCACCTGCATGGTAGATCGGAATAGGGTTATTGAGGGCGGGCCCTATTTTTACAACCAGGTTGGGCTATTTGTTAAGCCATGGCATGTAGGATTTAACCCCTTTGAGGAGCTTTCGAATCGGGTCCCAGTGTGGGTTCGGCTACCTAGATTTCTAATAGAGTGTTGTCAGGAGGATGTTTTCCATATGCTCGCTTCGATTTTGGGGAAACCGGTAGGGTCCTCAACCCAAACCCTTGGTAAGAGGGTTATGACTTTTGCTCGAATCTGTGTGGAGCTTGATTTGAGTAGACCACTGCCAGATGAAGTTGAAATGTGCGCAGGGCCACATTCTTGGGTGCAGCAACTTGATTATGAGACCCTTCCCTTTCGGTGTTGACTTTTTCATGAATATGGCCACCTACTGCGTAGGTGCCTAAAGGCCAAGTTGTTTGATCAGCAGCCTCGTCCCCCTCCTTGTCACAATCTGGGGGATGATAAAGAGAAGAAGCCAAATTCAGGAGAGGAAAAGGATGTTGAGGGCTTTGTATAGGTCAAGGCTCGCAATCGTAATAGAGGTCAAAAGAGGACTTTGATAGAGAGACAAGAGGATGATCCCTTTAATAGATTTGAAGTCCTAGATGAACTGGGGCAGAAAGAAGTTATTCCAGGATTTAGTAGCATGGCTCAAATGGTTGTGGAGCCTGATCAGGAGATTGTCTCTTTTGACACTCCTCCTGCTCCACAGGTTGAACCTGCTATGCCTATGGTCACTGACGGGTAGGCAGGGGCTCAGGTGACTCTGGCGTTGAATGCTGATAGGGGTCAGGAAGCAGGGGATGCTACCCTTCCTGCATGCTGTGTTGTTTAGGATATGGATAAGCGTGGCAAGTCTTCTCCTCACTTGGGTATTCTTCAAAAGGATGGCAAGAAGGGGGTTTCTGAGAAAAGTGGTAAAAGTGGGTGTAAGAAGGACGTGGAGAAGATTAAGATGATTGGGGAGAATTTGGTGGAGTCAGGAGCTGTTAAGGCCTTGGATTCTCATTTCTTGGCTCCCCAGAAATGATCATTATTTCATGGAATGCAAGGGGCTTGAATAGCGGCCCTAGACAAAAAGTTGTTCAAGAATTGGTTAGAATTCATTCTCCTGATGTTCTTTTTCTTCAAAAAACCAAAGTTTCTGTTGAGAGTATGATGAGTATAGCTCCTAAATTATGAAAGAATGGTCAATGTCAGTGCATTGGAGCTCAGGGATCTTTGGGGGGGGGTAGCTTGCCTTTGGAACCCATGTAAGATCCAGCCTATGTGGTGGATATCCTTTAGATCATCTGTTTCCCTGGTCTCTCTGTGCTACGAGTCGGGAGAGTTTGTTCTTCTCTCCAACTCTGTTGAGCTCCAAGGTAAGATCCTTACATGGAATAATATTCATTTTGTTCATGGATTATTTCCTTATTTGCCATGGGTCATTGCTGGAGACTTTAATGCTATTTTAGATCTCTGTGAAAAATGGGGGGGGTATTGCAAGACTTGAGCCCTCCTCTATGCTTCTTTGGGATAACATTTCAGCACTCAATCTCATAGATATCAAGCCTAGTAATGGCTAGTTCACCTGGAATAATAGAAGAATAGGAGAAAATTGCATTGCTGAATGACTAGATCATTTCATGGTATCCTATTTTTGGGTGGGTGGATTGTGGTCATCCAGGTCTAAGATATTAGACTGGAGAGGATCAGATCACTAGCCCATTAAGTTAGTTATCTCCTCCAACCGGTTGCCTCAGAAGCCACCTTTTAAATTCTAGCTTATGTGGTTAAGGGACCTAGATCTATATGGGTATGTAGCTAAGTGGTGGAAGGATGGTAGACCTGCCTTTGGTACAACAATGTATATTTTTGCTAAACTCCTACAATATGTTAAATATCAGCTTAAAATATGGAACATGTATTGCTTTGGTAATATTTTCCAAGGAAAATATGTGGCCCAGGCCTAGTTGAATGATATTACTAGGTTGTTAAGGGAAGATGGGGTGTCAAAATATTTGTTGTGGGAGGAAGCTAGGGCTCTGAAAACTTTGGAGGAGTGGAAACTGAGAAAGGAAATCTATTGGAAACAAAAAGCTCGAATTGAATGGCTTCAAGAGGGTGATAAGAATATTGCTTTCTTCTTCAATTCAGTTAAGGCCAAACAACATGGTAACTCCATATCAACCTTGGTGAATGTTAGGGGGGAGACGCTCTCCTCTTCTCAGGATATTTTTAGCAAAGCTATACAGTATTTTGAGTCTTTATTTAGGGAGGTTTCATAGGGGGAATCGGTTAAAGAGGCCCAGATCCTTTCTTGTATTCCTTCTTTAGTCTCTTTGGAAATGAAAGAGCATCTTATGAGTGCCATCTCTTTGGAGGAATTAGAGGGGACTGTTTTCCAGATGAAAAAAGGAAAAGCTCCAGGTCCAGACGGCTTTTCGATTGAGTTCTTCCAAAAATTTTGGGATATTATCAAGATAGATTTACTAGCGGTTGTTCAAGAATCCCAGAGGAACAAGCAGATGCTTTGGGCTTTGAATTCTACTTTCCTTGCTCTCATCCCCAAGGGGGAAGGGGCTGATCAGATTAGTCAATTTTGCCCTATCTCTCTTTGCAATGTTATTTATAAAATCATATCTAAGTTGATAGCTAACAGGTTAAAAAAGTGGCTTCCAATGTTAATTTTTGAAGAACAGAGCGGCTTTGTGATGGGGCGCCAGATCCTGGATGGGGTGGTTGTGGTGACCGAGACTATTCATTCTATGGCCAATTCTAAAGACAAGGCTATGTTCATTAAGTTCGATATGGCTAAGGCATATGACAGAGTCCACTGATCTTTTCTCCAAAGGGTTTTGGGTACCTTTGGTTTTGAGGAGGAATGGATCTGATGGGTTATGAGTTGTGTGAATTCAACTTCTTTCTCAGTCTTGATTAATGGGGAACACTCTAATCTCTTTGGTGCTTCTCGGGGATTAAGGCAAGGTGATTTGTTTCTTCTTTTGGCAGAAGGTCTGGGTCGGTTGATCAAAAATAATGTTGAAGGGGGCTTTATTTAGGGTTGGCAATGGGGAGGATGTCTTCTTGTGCAATCTCACCTATAGTTTGTGGATCATATGGCTTTGATGGGCATGGCTACCATTCGGGAGGCTTCTAATATACGCAAAGTGTTGGATGTTTATCTTGCAGCTTCAGGTTAGATGATTAATGAGGAAAAATCTTCCATTTTTTCTTTAATACTCCACTTTCAATTCAAAGGAGAATCGCTCATATTCTCAGATTCCAAATTGGAAGTCTTTCGGTGTTCTACCTCGGCATTCCTATCTCTAGTGGTAGGCAGTCTAAGGAATCATGGCAGGTCATTCTTGACAAGTTCTAGGCCAAAGTTACTCATTGGACCCATTGTTGGCTATCCTTTGCCGGTCAGGTCCAACTGATCCAATCTGTGGTTCAAGCTCTTCCTCTTTATAGGAGTATGGTTTAGGTGGCGCCATTGAGCTTTGTTATGGAATTGGACTCCTTAGCAAGACAATTTTTATGGGCTGGTAATCTATCTTCAACCAAGTGGAGTCTTGTCAAATGGGAGGTTGTCTGTAGCCCAAAATGGTTTGGTGGTCTTGGTTTACGTCAATCAGTGCTAACTGGTACTGCTTTGGCTGCTAAATTGTATTCATGTTGGTTTATGGAAAAGAAATAGGGTTGGGCTAGAATTTTGTCTCTGAAGTACCTTCCAGGGATCCCCCATAATGATATCCCTCAGTATGGCTTGTGCAAGAAAGGCTCTATGATTTGTAGTACTCTCAAGAAAGGAGTGGCGCTCATTAAGGGTGGCTTACATTGGATCTGCAAAAGTGGCTCAGAGGCTCAGTTCTGGCATGATGCTTGGGATGGGTATCCTCCCCTGGTTGTTCAGTGTCCTCATTTGTGCATGTTGGCCCAGAGTTTCTGTGCTGCTGGATGGTCAAGAGTGTGCGACTTTAAATATTTTTCCCCTCAGGGTCAGCTAGTGGAGGCAAGGTGGAAGAATTCAGAGGAATGACCTATTTTTGGTTTGAAAGCGAAGAAGGATAAGCTCCAGTTCATTATTCTGGGGTGAAACTATAATGCCCTTAGGGGTGATGATGTGTTGGCCTGGTCCCCTAATCCCAAGGGTGTTTATACTGTTTCCTCTGGTTATCAGGAGTTTCTCTCCCACCAGCTGGTGGGAGGGGAGGTTCAATGGTGGAAGAAAGTTTGGAGTCAGTTTTCTTGGCCAAAATGTAACTACTTTATTTGGACCTTGGTTTGGAACAGGTGCCTGACTTGGGACAATATTCAGAAGAGGGGTTTTTTTAGCCCGTCGAGATGTATCCATTGTAGTAGTGAGGAAGAAGACTCTGTGCATTTATTTTTCCATTGCTCTTTCACTCTATAGTTATGGCATTTTTGGTGGGATGTTTAGAAATGCCCGTGCATTCATGCCTCTTCTCTGATGAATTTTTGGTTGAGACTAGGGAGGCCCTCGTCCTTGGCTCCCTTCTTGCAGGATGTTTGGTATACTGGACCTACCTTTTTGCTATGGCAAGTCTAGCTGGAATGAAATTGGAGAATATTTCAAGGAGAAGCTTTGGGTATTTAGCAGGTTTAGATTATAATTTTGGGAATGATTCAGGACACATTCTTAGCTAAAAGTGAGGTGGTGATGCCTCTTGAGAGGGATGATGCTATAATGGTTGACAGGTTTGGAATTCAAGGAATTTCTCCAGACTCTGCCTATGTTAGGTGAGGCAGAAGGGCAAAACATAAAGTCCAAAGAATAGGGAAATGGATGACCCCTCCGGCTAGCATTTTAAAAGTTAATACTGATGGTTCGTTTAGGGGAAATCCAGGGCCTACTGGTATAGGTGGGATTGGTAGGGACTATTCTGGAAGGGTGGTTTTTATATTCTCAGTCAATAGAGGGATGCAAATTATTAATAGAATGGAAGGGTTGGCTATTCTTTATGCTTTGTAGAGGGCATATGCTTTTGGGTGGCGCAAGGTGATTTTTGAATCTGAATCTTAGGTTCTTGTGAATCTTCTACTTGAGAGGAAGTGTTCGGATGTTAGCTAGGAGTTGTCTTTGATAGTGCAACAGATTTTACAGGTTAGTTCTATGATGGATTAAGTGTCTTATACCCATATTCCAAGAGAGTGGAATAGGGCAGCTGATAGTTTGGCAAAGTGGGCATCTGGAAATATAGATGGTTGGCGGATTGATGAGTGGGAGTAGCTGCCAAGTGAGTTACGTCATGACTTGGAGAGAACATTGACATAGGATGTAAGTGGAATCAGGGAGAGTTGATTTTGCCTCTATGTTTTTTTCATGGTTTCTAGTGTTTTATGGGGTTTAGGCCCTGTTTAGTTTTGTACTGCTTTGCTCCCTTCTTCAATAAAGGTTTTACCCCTCTTTTTCTAATTAAATAATAATAATAATAATAATAGGCTCAAAATAATAGGGCCTAAAAAGGTAGGGCTTGAAAAAGTAGGACTCGAAAAAATAGGGACCAAAAAATAGAGCCTGAAAAAATAGGGGAAAAATAATTTCAATATGATTTTATTTTTTGTTAAATATAATTTTCCATGCACATTCATGCTTTTTTTTTTGTGGGAAGTGGGGGAATTTGAAAAAAGTTCATGGAATGTGAAGAGACATCTGTTGGGGGATATGAGGAGCCTCTTAGAAGTTATAAAACCAAGGCTCCTCATTTCATTTTCCTTTTATGTTTTTGTAGGAAGGAAGAGGTGGAGGTTATTGGAGGATTAGATTGGAGTTTTTGAATAGGAGTAGATTGAAGTTTTGGAGTAACTTTTTTGCAAATGAGATTTCTATTTTTTATTTACATTTTTATTTATATTTAGATGTAGATGTAAATTGAAAATCAAAATTAGTTATAATATTCTACTTTGATTTAGATTTCAATTTCAATTAATTTCATTTAAATTTATAATTTATTCATAACTATTTGGGCTTGCATTTAATAGTTTAGTCTTGCATGTTTGATTTAGATTTAGATCTGTATTCAAAATCTATTTTATTTATATATTTTATAATACTTTTCATTTACATATTTAAAAGTGCATGTTTCAAATTAGATTTATATTTGCATGTTTCATATTAGTTTTATATTTGCAGAGTTCAAAAGAGTTTTCGTTTGCAAGTTTCAGATTTGAATGTTTCATAATAGTTTTAGATTTGCATGTTTCTAAATATTTATATTTTCATGTTTCAAAGTATAATTTTATCATTAATTTGGATGAGAATGCCACCATACCAATACAATTTGTATTTTATTAAAGTTAATGATTTATTTAAAGTAGATGAATCATATATTTAGTATATATTTTATCATTATTGAATTATAAAATAAAATAAAATTCTTAAAATAATAGCTGGCCAAAATAATATTAAGCCAAATGGATGCCAAAATAATAGAGCCTGAAAAGAGGGGCCAAAAAAGAGGACCCAATAAATAGGACCCGAAAAAATAAGGCCAAAAAAATAGGGTTGAAATAACTTAATTAAAATTTTAAATATAAAACATTTTCTTTTGTTAAATATAATTTTGCGTACACATTCATGCTTATTTTTTGTGTGTGGGGGGGGGGGGGGGGGGGGGGGGGGGGTGGGGTGGGGTGGAATTTGAAACAAATTTGTGGAATCTCAAAAGACATCTATTGGGCGAGATGAGGGTTCTCTCATAAATTATAAAACAAATGCTCCTTATTTCATTTTCATTTTGTGTTTTTACAGAGAGGAAGAGATGGAGATTATTGGAGCAAATTAGAGTTTTTGAAGAGGAGTAGATTAAAGTTTCATATAGTTTAGCCTTGTATGTTTGATTTAGATTTAGGATTCAAAAAGTATTTGATTTAGATATTTGATAATACATTTCTTTTGTAGATTTTTAATGTGCATGTTTCAATTTAGTTTTACATTAGTTTTAGATTTGCATATTTCAAAATACTTTTGGTTTACATGTTTTAGATTTGTATGTTTCATAATAGTTTTATATTTACAAGTTTCAAAATATTTATATTTTTAATGTTTCATAATTAAATTTAATCATTGATGTGGACAACAAGGTCACCTTATCAATAAAATTTGTATTTTATTAAAGTTAATGACTAATTTAAAATAAACGTATCATATATTTAGTTTATATATTTTCATTAGTTAATTAGATTATATATGTGTTTTATTTAAATATTTTTCATAGTATATATAGAGTTTTATTAATATTTATGTGTGTAATGTTTGAAAAGTAGAAGACAATGCCACCATATTTCAAACATTACAATCTAACTATTTCATTTGAAATAGTTTTGATTTTTATTTATGTTATTTTGAACATTATTCATTTGAAAGAATTTATGTTAACTATTAATACTTTTTCATTCTGATTATTTTCATATGTTGATTTTTGTTTATAAGTTTGCAGGTTACTATTTGAGTTGGTGATACCTTGAATAGAGAATCAAACATTTTTGGATACTAGAGCCTGACTACTTCAATGATCTCAAATGATTTCTTCGAGATCGAGTTTGAAAAATGTCTACAAATAATTAAAGAGGCATGCACAACTATAATTAAAGTTGTAGAGAAGCAATATTTCCAATTGACTATGTTGAGGAAATGGAAGAAATGCATATGGAAGATGCATGAAAATTTTGTGTGACACATCTACAAAAGTGGATGGGTTTCCCTCAATGATGAAAGAAGTATTTCACAATCATTGTTCAAATAAAGGTCGCAAAAGAATCCTAATCATTGAAGAATGTGACATGTATTTACACCATCATAGATCTATATTTTGTATATAGTTCATTCTTTTCTCCGATTTCAAATTTTTACTTCTAATTAGTCGTATTGGCAATTTTATTTCCCCATTGTTTAATGTAACTTTCATGGAGAAGAAAACAAAACAAAATTAATTTTTTTTTGTATAAAAAATTTATTCAATGGATGTGGCTACTAAATATGTTAATTAAGAAAGAAAATCATAATTCTAAATAGATTCCTTAATGATAGGGAGATTTATTGATCACAATTCTTAATCCTTGCAATAAAAATTGTATTAGCATTATTAAAAATTCAACAATATATAATGTTCTCACATCATCATGGAGAAATAGTTTTCATAAAATTGACTCATATATATTCTTTCACACTTTTAAAATCATCTAAATTGTTGTGTTGGGACTTATAATTTCCCTTTCATGAATTATTTTTTTCCACTATTTGAGTCATTTGTATAACATATATCCCAAATTTGACCATAGTTGTACTCTAGATATTCTAACACTATACCTCAACCTCATACTTCCCTTAACCATGTCTCTTATTTTAGTGTAACATTTAACCACTTATTAACCCTAACCATAACACCGAGTGTCATATAAATGAAATTGTAAATCTTGGATCCTTACATTAACTCTTACTCTATATATGATTGTACTAATCATTTAGTAAATTATATACCTTAGCCTAACCCTATATGTACAAGTAACTAGAAATAATATTATATTTTTTATAATTGAGAATATGTATATACACACACCCAAATAGAGAGAGAGAGAGAGAGAGAGAGAGAGAGAGAGAGAGAGAGAGAGATTAGGGGTGTATCTAGAGAGCATAAAGGGAGAGAGAGATTAGGAGGAGTATCTAGGAAGTAGGGTGAGAGAGACAAGTGGGTGTATCTAGAGATTAAAGAGATAGATTAGGGGGCATATCTAGAGACTAGAGAGAGAGAGGATATATTTAGATAGTGGGGGGAGATATCAATGGGTGTAGTTAGAGAGAGAGAGAGGGAGAGAGAGGGGAGAGAGAGTAGCCGAGGGGGGGGGGGGGGGATTACATTATTAAAAAGGTTAATAACTTGTATCATAATAGGACTAATCATGGGCACTATAATAGAACTAACCCACATTAAAATTTAACCTATCAATTATCCTAACACTAAGGTAAAGTGTAATAATAGCACTAACATCAATTATAACATGATTAGTAACCCAAAAATTATCTTAACCACAATAATAACACAAACCCTAACCCTAACTCTAACTAGATAATTCTAATTTTAACCCTAACCCTAACCCTAACTCTATCTCTAACTTTAATTCTCCCCCTAACCCTAACCCTTTACAATCCTAAATCTAATGCTAATTCTAACCCTAACCCTAATTTAGCCCTAACCCTAAGTATTACTATAAATCTAATCCTAACTCTAATTCTAACTCTAACACTAATTCTAACCCTAAATCTAACCCTAATTTTAAGCCATATTCTAACTCTAACCCTAACTCTAACTCCATCTGTGACCCTAACCCTACCCCTACCCCTAATTCTAACCCTAACTCTAACTCTAACTCTAACCCTAACTATAACTATAACTCTAACTCTAATTGTAACCCTAACACTAACCCTAACTCAAACCCCAACTCTAACCTTAATACTACCCATAATCCTAATCCTAACACTATATATAATGCTAATCCTAACCCTAACACTATATGTAACTCTAACTCTAATCCTAACTATAATTCTAATCATAAACCCAATCCTAATTCTAACCCTAACTCAAACTCTAAACCTAAATCTAACCCTAACTCTAGCCCTAACCCCAACTCTATCTCCAACTTTAACTCTAACTTGATCCCTAACTCTAACTCTAATTCTAATCCTAAACCTAACCCTAACTCTAACCCTAGCCTCAATTCTAACCCTAACACTAACACTAAAACTAACACTAATTATAACCCTAACCCTAATGTTAACCCTAACTCTAACCATAACCCTTATGCTAACCATAATTCTAGCCCTAATTCTAACGGTACCTCTAACTCTAACTCTTGTTCTAATTCTAATTCTAACTCTAACTCTAGCTCAAATCGTACCTCTAAATCTAACCCTAACCCTAACCCTAATTCTAACCCTAAGTTTATTTGTAACCCTAATTCTAGCCAAAACCCTAATTCTTACCCTTATCCTAACTCTAACTAAATTTGTAACCCTTATTCTAACCCTAACCCTAATTCTAACTCTAACTCTAATTGTAACTCTAATTCTACCCCTAATTCTAACTCTAACTCTAATTGTAACTCTAACTCTACCCCTAATCCTAACCTTAACCTATATAACCCTAACTCTAACCCTAATTCTAACCCTAACCCCAATTCTAGCTCTAACCCTAACATAATTCTAACCCTAACTATAACTCTGATCCTAACTCTAACCCTAACTATAACTCTAACTCTAATTCTTACACTAATCCTAACCCTAACCCTAACTCTAACTCTAATGCTAATTCTAATCCTTACCCTAATTCTAACCTTGATTCTTACCCTAACTCTAACTCTAACTCTAACTCTAACTCTAACCCTAACTCCAACTTTAACTTTATCTCTAATTATAACCCTACCCCTAATTCTAACCCTAACTCTAATTTTGACTCTTTTTGTAACCCTAGCCCCAATATTAACCCTAACCCTAACTTTGACTATAAACCTACCTCTAATCCTAACCCTAACACTATATATAACTCTAACTCTAACCCTAACCCTAATTCTAATCCTAATCCCAGCCCTAGCTCTTACCCTAAACCTAAATCTAATCAGGTAACTTTAACCCTAACCCTAATCTAACGACAACTCTATCTGTAACTTTAACTCTAACTCTAACTTGAACCCTAACTCTAACTCTAATTCTAATGATAACCCTAACCGTAACCCTAATTCTATCCCTAATTCCAACCTTCACTCTAAGTCTAATTCTAACTCTAACTCTTATACTAACACTAACACTAACACTACCTCTAATTTTAACTCTAACTCTAATTGTAACCCTAACCCTGATGCTAACCCTAACGCTAATGTTAACCCTAACCATAACCCTAATACTAACCCTAACTCTAACCCTAACTCTAACACTAATTTTAATCCTAACCCTAATTCTAACCATAAATATAACCCTGACTCTAACTCTAACTCTAACTCCAACCCTTATTCTCAGTCTAATTCTAACTCTGTCTCTAACCCTAACCCTAACTCTTATTCTAACCCTAACACTAATCCTAACTATATTTGTAACCCTAATTCTAACCCTCACCCTAATTCTTACCCTTACCCTAACCCTAAATCTAACTCTAATCCAAACTATATTTGTAACCCTAATTCTAACCCTAACCCTAATCCCAACTCAAACTCTAATTTTAAACCTAACCCTAACCCTAACCCTAACTCTAACCCTGACTGTTACTCTAACTCTGACCCTAACTCTATCTCTAATTGTAAACCTAACCCTAACAAAAAACCTAACTCTAATTCAAACCCTATCCCTTAACCTAATTTTCATCCTAATGGTAATCCTAACTCTGACTCTAACCCTAACCCTAACCTTAACACTAACCTTAACACTAACCCTAACCTTAATTCTAACCTTAACCCTAACCTTAACTCTAACCCTAACCCTAACCTTAACACTAACCTTAACCATAAACATTAATTTTTCCTTAACTCTAACCCTAAATCTAACTCTACCATAATTGGACTCTAACCATAACCCTAACCCTAACTTTAATCCTGGCTCAAAACTTAACCCTAATCGTAACTCTAGAACCTTAACCCTTACTCAAGCCCTAACCCTAACCCTAACCCTAACCCTGGCCCTACTATAACCCTAACCCTAACCATAACCATAAGTCTAACCCTAACCCTAACCATGAGCATAACTCTAACCCTAAACTTAACCATAAACATAACTCTATCCCTAACTCTAACCCTAAATCTAATTGTACCATAGTTAGACTCTAACCCTAACCCTAACTTTAATCTAACTAAAACCCTAACCCTAATCCTAAATCTAACCTTAACCCTAACTCAAACCCTAACCCTATCCCTACAATAACCCTAACTCAAGCCCTATAATAACCCTAATTGTAACCATAACCATAACCATAACCATAACTCTAACCCTAAACTTAAGCATGAGCATAACTCTAACCCTTAACTCTAACCCTAAATCTAACTCTACCATAATTAGACTCTAACCCTAACCCTGACCCTAACTTTAATCCTGACTCAAACCCTAACCTTGATTCTAACCTTAACCGTGACTCAAACCCTAACCCTGGCCTTACTATAACACTAACCCTAACCATAACCATAACTCTAACCCTAACCTTAACCATGACCATAACTCCAACCCTAACCTTAACCATAAACATAACTATAATCCAAACCTTAACCATAACTCTAACAATAACCATAACCACAACTCTAACCCTAACCTTAACCATAAACATAACTCTAATCCGAACCTTAACCATAACTCTAACAATAACCATTACCATAACTCTAACCCTAACCTTAACCATAACTCAAACCCTAACACCAACTCCAGCCCTAACGCTAATGCTAACCCTAACCCTTACTCTATCCCTAAGGTTAACATTAACTATAATGGTAACTTTGTCCCTAACCATATATCTATGTTTGACTATAACATTCTACATTACAATATGCCAAAAATAAAATTACTTTTTTTTAATCTAAATTAAACTCCATAAATGAAATTAAAATAAAATAAAATTGAAGCATAATTTTATAGTAACTTTATAAAATTAATTAACCATTTTATAACTGCCACTAGCTTATATATATATATATATATATATATATATATATATATATATATATATATATATATATATATTATAGCCGAGAGTAATCGTTCTTGAGACACCTATTTAAAATAAAAATAAGCGCCTTGAGAATGATTACTCTCGGCATTATATATATATATATATATATATAAGCTAGTATAAATATTATACCAATTGTAGAGACTAAAAGTTTAGAGAATAACAAGATATTGCAATAAATATATGAAAATTAAATTTAGACAATTATATGAAATGAATACAACAATTAATAAAGTAATGACAAAGTATTACTCATTATTATGAACGAGTTTAACACACATAGGCATGCACACAAGAAAAATACTAGTACTCACTCTAAATGAAATAATAGAATAGATCTAGTAGAATTTTTATGGGTGTAATTTATATAGGAGAAATTATAGTTGAAAGGGTAATAAATTTGATTTTCTTAAGAGTCTAGTAATATATCTTCTAAAAAATGTAATTGGAGTTTTGAAAATATTTCAGATTTGGGGTAGTTAGGTTTAATCTACTATAGATAGAAAAAATAATGGTTGATATAAGTTCATGTAAAAAACTCATAAGAAATGTTATGGATATAGGACACTATAAATTATGAAGGATATTAAAATAGTAGTTAAGATGAAAAATGGTAAATGAAAAATTTATGGATAGAGAATATAGACGCTTCAAAGGAATGGAGGTTAGGTAAAGATTAAAATAAGAGGGTGTAAAGAATCAGTTCTAGTTCTAGACTAACTGTGCCACATCATTGGAAAATGTAGAAAGTAACCAATAACATAAAAGTGGAAAAAGTTAAACTATTTGCTACAAAAGATAAATAATACATCGCTAAAATGATCATCATCAATTCTTTTACATACCAACCATGTCATGACATTCATCAATATAGATTTGCTGATCCAATTTTCAGCATTTCGTTAGTTGCATATAAATTTTAAAAGTGCTGATTAAATATACAACAGTGCAATAGTTACAATGTGATTAACAATTCGTTGATCAAACATACAACAGTTGTATTACAAATTGAGCATCAACTTTTCAGCTGTTCATAACAGAGTTACAATGTTGTAAAATAAGTACATCTCAAATGACGAGCTGGACAATCAAACTGAGCTGGACAATCAAACTGAGATGACTTTCCAATGTGTTCTCTAGTGAATCCAGTCTCCAAAAGTTGTAGGACATCTCCCACCTACTTCCTGACATGGAAGTGTGGCCCAGACATTTTAACCTCGCCAACCACAGAGTAAAGTGTTCCCCCGGGATTCTTCCTGACACGAAGAATTCTCCGACCCTAGCACGAGAAGCCTAGCTTCCCAGAACAAGATGGATTGGATGTATCTAGTGTGACCGTGTAACATTTATACATTGCAACCATGTGCCTAGTAGTCTAAATACGAAATGTAGCTGGAAAATAAAATAACTACACATCTACAAATATGTAGTAAAAGAAAAACCAAATAGGCATAACCATGAACAACATGTAACCATTCTACAATACTGCCAGATAGGGAAATTAAACATGAAGATATCCATCTATCTATTGTGTAATAGCTACATTACACCCGACATGAAAGGATATGAACTTTTAACGTTACTAACAAGTGTTCAAATGATTCAAATTTATAGCTCAAAATCAGCATATCACAATACTACTGAAATGAATTATTGAAAATACACTTCAGATTTCTGTGTTTATAGTTCAGCCCAACTAAGCAAAAGTTCATATTTATTCATCCATACTTCAGATTCAGCCAGTGTTTAATTGTTGAATCTGTATATTCAGAAAATATCCAATATGGTTGCCATAAGCTTTCTATATATATATCTGTGTTACATGGCTTGACATTCTGGTAACAGACAAGGAGACAACCAAGATCTCATTTTTGGAAGAGTTTTGCTGATTTCAAGTTTAACCATCGTTGTCCATTTGCCATTTATTTTCTCTAACTTTATGATTCAGGAAAACTTTAAAGCTGGAGTTAAGGTAAATGCTGATATCATAATTGTTTAACACATGTATTTAAAGAAAAGTTTGGAATGTCTTTGGAATACGTTTTTCAAGCATCTATCTCAGAGATTAAAGAAAGAATTAAAACAAAACTTCAATCCATAGATGGTATAGCAAATTATACACTCTCTTACACTTTAATGAGCTGCCATTCGAATTATAATAGAATGAAATAACAGTTTGAAACACCATAGCAATGTAATTCCTTCAAACTATTAAGAAGCTTTCTTGTAATAAGACTCACTAATAAGGAAAGCTCAACCGAATGGAAAAGTAAAGAAGTGATAAAACAATAACTAAGGAACTTTTAATCTGATTGGATGCATAAGGCGTTGCTCATAGACCCAACAAGGGAAACCAGTTCTTGGTGTCATAATAATATGCGACTGTTATTAAACCGGATACATTGGATAATATGTTCTGTATGATATTTGTTTATCACAATTGCTTCTTAGGTTTCATAATCAAAATTTTATTCAAGGAAACTAATAAAAAAACTAACTGATAACGTTTTGGTTTTTAAATCATAATATCTAAATTCCATCATTTCTCACAGGCATATTTTAGAAATACCCAACAGGGAAAAACTTTTTAATGATCATGGTATTTTCAAGACAGCAATATTGTTTAAAGATACATCAACAATGTACAGTAATAACGTTTATGAACACAACAAAAACGTATAAGGAACAGCAATAATGTTTTTAAGACATAGCATACGTATAGGGCAGTAATATCGTTTTAAGAACACAACAAAAACATAGTAATAACGTTCAGCACCAACAGTATCAACATACTGTACAGGGTAACAGCAACACGGTGACATCAATCATTTCTTTCAATATGTGTGGCATCAACGTTTTTAGGAGGAAATCCAGCAATACGTGTTAAGGTACAGCATTATCATAGTTATATATTTTCCAGTAATTATTCAGTATCTCCGGCAAGCTTGAAAACAGAGCACACATCATACCACTTGCTTAAGAAAAGGGGTTTCCAAGACTTTCTCATTCAATGAGATCTACGACAAAGAAACATTCAAACATATACCCAAACCCAAATTAAAGAAGGATTTTCGTTTTTCACAATATTTGTAGAAAAGAAGTGAAAAGTTCCAGCAAGACATTCAGTATGTAGTGCTTATTAAGCAACTTATTCCCGAGAAAAGCAACACGAAACGTAGAGAGAGGCAGAACGTTTAACAAAAAGGAACCTAGAAATGTATGCCTCCTGTTGACATGGCTGCTCCTAGAGTACTTCTTTCCTAAGTGCCGCCCCAGCTAAAATGACTCTCAAGTGCTATCGACGACCTTCCTTGCTGTGCTGTTCTCCCTTTTGCTCCGCTGTGTGTTTATTTTTATTTCCCAAAACCCTATTTTTTTAACACCACTCTCCAACCATGCGGATGAAACTGACCTAACTGTCTCCTTCAGCTCTCATGCTAAAAACAAGGAATAACTCGTGTGTTTTTCCATGATGCCAGCTAGGTTAAAAAAGTCTAATATATGCTATTTTTTTTTTTAACAAAATGTTTTTTAAAGAACACTCTCCTTTTTTAACAATTGGTTCCAAAAATAAATAAAAACACATGAATAGTTACAATTGTTAGAAAAATAGTAATAAAGAATACTCGTATGAGATCCTATATATGCTATCCATAATATACTAAATTAACATTAAATAAAACTTTTCTGTCAATAAATTATATTTGCTCCTTTCAAAATCTCTTATTTAAATCAAATTAACATAGTAATATAGCATAAAATAAACAAGCATATGAATCCTAAGTGATGTGTGTGTGGTTGCATGGTCATCTGACACATCCCCTTCCAAGAGGCTAACCTTCTCTACATCGACCACATTTTCATCGTAACAATCCTTGCATCCACTCAAACACTTGCAACCATAACAAGGAGTCAGTATCGATCGTTATTAACAACTTAATTATATCATCATTAAGAATAACATTAACTGAATTAGAACTATAAGCATGACATCATGATTACATCAAATAACATCATCATCGAATGTAACATCTCATATGTATCCATCGTAATAAATCATTTCAATTTAGAAATCTAAAACATTAATTTTCATTTATCTTTTAATTAAGTCTAAATTTTGACCAAGTCGACATAAGTAAGAAAAGAAGGGGTTCTAGGGTGAGACGTGGTGTAATGCCCTGCCAAGGGATCCAAAGAATTAACCTAGAATTTCACTAAGTTTAGTAACATTTTTTTTATGAAAGTAAATACCACATATAACTAATGCACAACAACGGAAGCAATAGTAATGTCCATTTGAAAATTAAACATAACATACATATCAGATTACATCCTTTAAGATCCCTTAACGTTGAATTACATACATGAATCCATTTAGTACAACATCCACATGAAATAATAATGATAAGTCCAATGTTTATACATTACATTTCAAATACTCAATCATCCACTGTACATGTCATAGGGTATGACAAGCTCAAAAGAATATACATACATAGAATAACGTACATCATCCTATTTTGATCCATGATACAACAAAGTAGAGATAATCACATGGTACACATGATACAACATCATAGAAAACATATATATCCATCATAAACATCAAACATAATAAACTAAGTGCATGATTTCTCCCAACCGTTAATAGCATCATTAGACCATCGTGGATCCTAGCCATCCCTCCGTGCGTAACATTCCAAATCACCAAAGAGATCATCGGTATTACATAGTAGGAATGTCACTCCTAATATATACAACATCATATGTAGAAAGTAATCTAACATAAGATAACATCATCTAACATATGCTAATCATCAATGAAAAAGGATACATATCCACCATCATGAAGAACCCATCAGCCACGATGTCTCAATGAATCTCAAAATGATAACAGTGGAAAATACACTACCACCCGACAACGTGGTACCTAAGTGGTCCACTCCCACCGTGCTAAGGAGATAATCTCAAGTTCCAAACAGGCTATCAAAATCACATAGCACATATCTCTATAAGTCCAGGAATCCTAAAAGTATACTAACTCAAAGGTTCCAAACACAAATTCTGACATCTAATCCCAGAGGCACACAATGACATGTAAGAAACTACTATGCAAGCGAGAAAGTGTCATCACAATTATCACGTATAAGTTACCCTGGCAGTTAGCTAAACTCCACAGGTCCATACTAATTTCATGCGGCCACTAGTATCCTCTCATACTGATGAGGCATACTATGGAATGCAAGGTTGCAACCATGCGTCTCACTACTCCCATCCTAGCTTGTACAAGCACTCAAGGCATGGGCGAGAACAAAACACTTATCTTTTTAGGTTCATTCAATTAGTATTAGGTATGAATGTTATCACTTATAAATCCAACTTACAATGAGTTACCCTAGCAGCCTCTTAGGGCCCCGGCCCCCATTGCAAGCCACTTCCCATCACTACATGCAGATATCCTACCATAATGCTCATGGAATCATAAATCTCAAAATCACAAGAGATAATCCATAAAATCATCAAATATGCATAAAAGCATCAAATCTCCATGAGCTAACATCCATAGAAAATCATGATCACAACAGCTCTTTATTGGCAACTGAAGCATCATTGATAATCAAAAGTATCCAATGGTTCTCAATAACCAAAATATATATCTCAATCATACTGGTCAAAGACTCCAAAAATGGTTGAGTCAAACATGTCACATCATGACATCATCAAGAATAAATCCACATCACAGTCCCATCACGGCGACTAGAAAATAATCAAGGTTAACCGATCGATGACCAAAAATAATGGTTAAGTCAAGTGTCTCATATATAAGAATCGAAACTTATAACAATCAAAAATTACAAAGAATACATAGAGCATTCCATCACATAACCATGGTTGGGTTTATAAAGATCGAGATTAAAACATCATCATGACATCACAATCACATAACTCCCAAGCATCTGGTAGACATCCTATATTGGTCAACACTAGTCAACCAAAAACCCAAAACAATAGCATAAAGAATACACAATGCAAACACATGTTTTGGTTTTACAAAGTTTACAACTTGAATTTAAATGTAGAGATCTCAGTTTAAGTTTCCAAGTTTGAAGAATGAATGGAGGAACACATATATTGTTTTTTTTGGATAAAAGTTTTCCTTAATAGAACTAAAAATCCATTTTCCAATTTATAATATTTATTTGATACATCCCCCACCAACTATCAATTCTTTATTTAATAATTTAAAACAATTAAATTATTGAATAGTTGAAAGTTATTAAAGAGTCACCTTTATGAAAATAAACCTTCAATATAAATCATTTATCAAATAATATTAAATTTATTAATAACATATTTACATATTAAATATATACATATATATATATTTAAATATATATATACTTACATACATATGTAAATAAATAAATAGTTATTACGTTTCATAAAATCGATTTAACAATGAGAATCGATTTCGTATAACATTTGTTTATAAACGTTTTAACATAAACGTTTTTTTTTGCAACATAACATTTTTTCATAACATTATCATTAATTAATTCTCCCCCCAACTCTTGCTGTGGTACGCAGTACCTGCGGTCGCAGGCACTGCACCGACAGCGGGTACGTAGTACCCCTGTCGCTACAGACCTGCGACGGCAGGCCTCTGCCTTCCGCAGGCATCGGGTACGAATCGTGCCCACGAAATTTTAATATATACATTTTTTTAACATTGTTTCCACGTGATATGAATCATGATGTGATTTATTAAGTTTCCCCATTGCGATTTATCAATCGTTAAATTAGGTGCATTATATATATATATATACATATGTATATTCAAATTTTATAATAGATTCATAATAAATGTATACATATGCATATATATAAATATTTATATATGTATATGTATGTAGATTTGAATATATAGGCATGTATTTTTTTTTATCCACAAAGATTATATCTACAATTCAGGAATTTCAAAATATTTGCATTATAGATTCACTCAATTCATTTTCTAATGGATTTGGCTATAAATTAAACCCTAGCTTCATGATCTTTCAGATTTATGCATATAAAATTCTCCAATAAATTAATCTACTCATATTGAGAATGCATATAAATATGAAGCTTCTTAGAAGACATATGGAAGACACGAAGAAGACAGGGAATGCGCGATGCGACAATAGCATAAATAAAATCACAAGAATCTATCCGAATTCTGATGCTAAATCGCTCTTCCTCAGAGAATCCGCAGAGCAAGCTCCTCCCTTCTTCAGAATTCTCGAGTCCTCCAATGCTCCAATTGCACTCCCAATGCTATGTCTAAGCTTCTATGAATGCCTGAATATAAAGAACTTTCAAGAAACATCTAGAATGCTTCTAGAAACAGCTAGAAGGTGTCACCAACTAAGCATGGGTCCTTTCCAACCTTCAAGATGAGCTATAGGGTTGTAGACACCATGTGCTTAATTGATGCACTAACCCCCGTGTTGTTGACACATGAGAAATAGAGAAGTGCGTTAATTCCCATGCAAGCTTATAACTCCAATTTACTTTTTATATAATTTTTATTTAAATATTTATAACTTTTATTTTAATTTTTATAACTTTTATTATTACTATTTATTTATTATTTTATTATTATTTTTTAATTATTATTTTATTATTATTAATTTTAATTTTTAATTTTCTTTTATTTAATTCATTTTTCCTCAATAATTCACATTTAATTAATTACAATCAAAATATCAAATAATTAATTTATTAATTAAATCTATTTATTAAGACTTTAATTAATAGAAAATTCACCATAGACCTCCAAGATAAAATATGAAATCCCATCATAGAGTAAATTGCTCAAAATCAGTCTAAAAGGTTAAAAATCACGAATCATGTCATCCGACACATTCAGTGGGTAAAATATCCAGATACTTGTCCTACCTCACTAGGACAATTGGTTTCAAGGTTTGGGATTTGGACTTGAGAATTTATCTCCCTTCTCTTATCATTGAGATAGGATAATAGGGTGTGCTCATCCTGGCAATTCAGGGAATTTGATACACGGTACCCGCAACCTACAGAAAAGCCATGCATGTACATATAATATATATAATGCTAAGCTAAATAGACAATGGCAGGAAGTGGTGCATCGTGTAGATCCCGACTAAGCAGGTGACTATGACTCTCTTCCTTAACCACATCAAAAATGCCATATAATAAGAAAACACGCACACCATACACATGCAAGTATGGGGTAAGTATCCATAATAAAACACATAAGTTAATAAACCATCCATCTAACCATCAATAGTAATTGAAAACAGTATAATGATCATCATGTAATCCATCAACATAAAACTAGTCTATCATAGTCTGATAATAACAACAATGTCTAGAAAAGATGTGAACAAGGGTAGGCACTACATCCACCCCCCCTTGGGTTAGGCTTACTCCTAGAAACCTACAAACAAGTAGGGGTATAACTCCCTCAATCTAGCTACATCCTCCCAAGTAGCTGAAGAATCATCAGTAGGGTTCCATTGGACCGTTACCTGCTTGATGGTTTGACCCCTGAGGGTCAACTCTCGCTGCTCCAGAATATGAACCGACTCCAAAGCCAACTGCCTGTCCTCTACCTGCAATGCATTCTAATCAAGAACATGTACAATATCAGGAATATACTGTCGAAGCACTGAAACATGGAAAACATCATGAATGCGAGCTGGGTTGGGTGGTAGAGCAAGGTGGTAAGCAATCGGGCCAATCCTCTCTAGAATCTCGAATGGTCCCACAAAGCGAGGTGCTAGCTTAGAAGCCTTCCCGTATCGGATTGGACTCTTTCGCTGTTGCACTCTCAAGAAAACCTTATCTCCCACAGCAAACTGCTTATCAATCCTATGAGCATCCTCATACTTCTTCTACCTATCCTATGTTGTAGTCAAGCGCTCATGGATACGCACTACCTATTGCTCCATATCATGAAGCATCTCAGGACCCAATAGGATGCGATCCTCAAAATTGTCCCAACTCAATGGTGTATGACAAGGATGTCCATATAATGCCTGAAATGGTGTCATGCCAATAGAACTGTGATACCCGTTGTTGTAAGCAAACTCCACTAAGTAGAGATAATCCTCCCAATGTGTCTACCTATCCATCACATACATTCGTAACATATCCTCCAAAACCTGATTCACCCTTTCTATCTGACCATCAGTCTCTGGATGATATGTCGAACTGAAGTTTAACTGTACTCCAAGCTCATGCTGCAATGATGTCCAGAATGCAGATGTGAATATAGGATCCCTGTTAGAAATGATCTTTCTAAGAATACCATGTAATCTCACAATATCACACATAAAGACATTAGCTACAGAAGCTGTTGTGTAGGAAGACCTAATCGGTGAAAAATGCACCACCTTAGTCAATTGATCAATGGTGACCATGATAGCATCATGATGTCGAACTATCATAGGTAATCCCACAATGAAATCCATGGAGATGATATCCCACTTTCAAGAAGGAATGAGATTAGGCTGCAAAAGTTCAGCTGGGTGCTGACGTTCTGCCTTAACTCTCTGACACTCAAGGAACCTAGCCACAAAATCAAAAATTCATCCCAGACCAAAAGAACAAACATTTAGAATCAACATGCATCTTCTTGACACCTGGATGTGCTGAGTAAGGTGTATGATGGGATTTTGCTAGTATCAAGGTATGAAGCTCCTCCGAAAATGGCACATAAATCCTCCCCAAATGTCTCAAAAGACCATTTGACTCTCGAACATAACCTACAAACTTACCTTCCAAAATCTTCCTGAATCAATCTCTCTACACACTTTCTGATACCAGGAATCCATAGGAAGTGCCTGAAGAATCTGACTCCTCAAAGCCACACTAAGATTCATTGATGATACCACATGTCTCCTGCGACTTAAAGCATCCACCACCACATTCTCCTTACCCTGAATGTACTTAACCTCAAAATCATACTAGCATAGAAACTCCATCCATCGCCTCTGGCGAGCATTCAAATTAGGCTAAGTAAAACTGTACTGAAGACTACGATGATCGCTATGTAGCTCAAATCTATGCCCCAACAAGAAATCTCTCCACCTTGTCAAATCATGAACTACTACTACTAACTCAAGATCATGCGTAGGATAATTTAACTCATGATCCTTGAGCTTGCATGATTCATATGCAATCACCCGTCCATTCTGCATCAACATTGCCCCAATGCCTTCAAACGAAGCATCTGTACATACCATGAAATTAGCTTTCGGATCAGGTACAGCTAGAATCGGTGCACTAGTCAAAAGCTCCTTGAGCTTCTGGAAAGCTTCCTCACATTTCTCTATCCATACGAACTTCTTTCCTTTCCTTTGAAGAGAAGTGATAGGATGTGCTATCCTAGAGAAGTTTTGGACAAATCTGCAATAATAACCAGCTAAACCGATGAAACTATGAATCTTTGACACATTAGTCGGTGTCGGCCAATCTATTATCATCTGAATCTTTGCAGAATCCACTGAAATACCATCACCTGAAATAACATGCCCTAAATACTGAATCTCTAATTTGAAGAATTCATACTTATCTGCATTGGCATAAAGCTGATTGTCTCTCAAACACTACAATACCAATCGCACGTATTCCTCATGCTTCTTCTAAGTCCTAGAATATATCAATATGTCATCAAGAAACATGAGTACAAACCTGTCCAAATAAGATCAGAACACACCATTCATCAAACTCGTGAAAATCAATGGAGCATTAGTCAACCCAAAAGGTACCACTGTGAACTCATAATGTCCATAGTGCATTCGAAAAGCAGTCTTGTGAATATCTGCTTCCTTAATGCGAAGTTGGTGGCATCTTGACTTAAGATCAATCTTGGAGAATACTGTAGCTCCCTTGATCTAATCGAATAAGTCATCAATCCTAGGTAAAGGATACCTATTCTTAATAGTCACCTTATTCAACTATCTTTAGTCTATACAAAGGCCCAAAGAACCGTCTTTCTTCTTCACAAAGAGCACTAGAGCTCCCCATGGTGATACACTAGGTCGAATGCACCCTTTGGCTAGAAGTTCCTCTAGCTGAAGATGTAGCTCACCCAATTCCTGAGTAGTCATGCGATAAGGAGCTTTAGAGATAGGCTTTGCTCCAGGAATTAGATCAATACTAAAGTCAATGTCCCTCTTTGGAGGCATGCCTAGAATCTCACTTGGAAAGACATCTGTGTACTCCTACAAAATTAGGTGATCTAAAGTCTCCCTCATGGGATCTTCTCCATCAAAATCATTTACCATAATAGAAAATATTTGACATCCCTTACGGAAACTTTGCTTCAATTTCATAGCAAAAATCATCCGCAGAGATATAGGCCTCAGTATCCCAACTATCTACACATCATTGCCTTGGTCATCTTGGCACATAATGATCTTCTTCATACAATCTATACTGGCTCTATGAGATCCAAGCCAGTCCATGCCTAACACCACATCATAGGAACCAAGGGGTATGACTCGAAGATCCACTGCTGTATCAAAGCTTCCTAAGCTAAGCCCACACTTATGAACTACAAAATTTGTGGAGACATTAATGCCTGAGGCTAGTTCCACTTGCCAACCACGATCTTGCTTCACCGCATCCAGCTTACACTTAGAAACTATAGATGGTGAAATAAATGAATCTGTAGCTCCTGAATCAAACAATACTGAAAGAGATATACCTCTAATAGCACTTGTGGTCTCAACCACTGTTCCTTGATGATCTGCTTGACGCTGATCAACTGCTGCAAAAACTCTATGAGCTCTACCTGCATCACCAACTGTAGGCTCTGAAACTGTAGGTCTAGGTCCTAAAAATTGAGGTGCTCACTGAGGAAACTAAGCTACATAATGTCCAATCTGATCACATGAAAAACTTTCTATATTTCTACTAGAACCTCTTCCCATAGGTGGTACATTTGATTGCTGACAACTGTTCTTGCTCACAAAAGACTGGCTACTCTAAGCTGGCTGATTGGACTGATTCTGTTTATTGCATTGAGAATTGTGATTGTTCTTGGTGTTAGAACCTTTGCCACCACCTTGAGCTTGAGAATTTGAGTCCTTCTGTTGCTGTGTTTACTGAGGCTACTGCTGATACTGTTTCCTCTTAGAGAAAGAAAACTTCCTGTTACCACCTGAATTGTAGTTGCTTTTAGATCCTGATGCTACTGGCACTCCTACAAAACCACCTTGACCAAGGTTTACACTTTGCTCAATAAGGATAGCTCGATGCACTACATCCTTGAGGGTTTTTGGCTCAAATACCTTAACTCCCCAAATAATACGGTTATTCAATCCCCTAATAAAATGTTGTGTTAATTGAGCTAAATTTTCACTGAACCCTGAAAATGACATGAGCTCATAAAACTTATGCTCATACTGAGTTACTGACAAGGTATACTATCTAAGATTATGAAATTCATCAGCCTTTGCTATTTCCATTCCTCTGGTAGGAATCGTTCACAAAAACTCTCTAGGAATAACTCCCATGTAACACTGCTCATATCGATTCCCAACTTCTTCTCCTCTATCGTCCACCAAGTGGCCCAAAAATTCTCTAAATTAGTGATCACAAATCTTGCCTTAACATTGCTGTCGAACTCCTGCATGGCAAAAATCCTGTCGAGGGAAATAAGCCACTGCTCGGCCACATAACTAGAACCTTGCCCATTGAAAGGCTTAACCTTGGTTCTTGAAAGATCCTTCATCTGAGTGGACACAATGGACCTCTAATGTTCCTTCTGAGGACTTCTAGATTTGGGTCTATGCTCTTGTTCTGTCTGATGCACTTTGGGCTGTTCATGAACAGGAGGTAGACATTCTAGAATAGTCTGCATCATCTGCCTCAAACCAACCTCTTTAGACTCAGCTTGGTCCTCTCTACAGCTCTCTTCCTACTGCCTACTAGAGTGCTCTTCCCTGCTCTCTACATGAGCTGATCCCTCATGGGCAGACTCATGGACACTGATAGCTCTACCACGACCACGGCTTCTACCACGGTCTCTACCACGGCCTCTAACAAAAGACCTAGTCCCAGATACCATCCTACAACAGTACAAGGTACTAAGTTCAATTCTATGTCCAGGTTTAAGTAAAATTTCTAGTTTTGAAACTAAGTGTTGAAGTATGAAAAAAATATTCAAGTAACAAATTCAAGTTTTTCTTCAGTTCACCTAGATCAAGTTTGGAAAGGTACACTTAATAGTTCAAAGTTCTAGTTGTTCCAAAATACCCAGAGCTCCCAATGTAGAAACTCGAGCTCTGATACCAAATGTAATGCCCTACCAAGGGATCCAAAGAATTAACCTAGAATTTCACTAAGTTTAGTAACATTTTTTTTTTTTTTTTTATGAAAGTAAATACACATATAACTAATGCACAACAATGGAAGCAATAGTAATGTCCATCTAAAAATTAAACATAACATACATATCAGATTACATCCTTTAAGATCCCTTAACATTGAATTACATACATGAATCCATTTAGTACAACATCCACATGAAATAATAATGATAAGTCCAATGTTTATACATTACATTTCAAATACTCAATCATCCATTGTACATGTCACAGGGTATGACAAGCTCAAAAGAATATACATACATAGAATAAGGTACATCATCCTATTCTAATCCATGATACAACAAAGTAGAGATAATCACATGATACAGGATCATAGAAAACATATACATCCATTATAAAGATCAAGCATAATAAACT